>JARJEI010000007.1:17227500-18640782 GCA_029955415.1 Lottia scabra
TATCGTTACATTTAATATGATTTAAAATTGAATGAATTTAAATGTATACTCATAAGCATGTTCCTTCAGCAACGTTAGACATTGGCATTATCTACCGTTGCTGGATTGACGTGGTTTTCTCGTCATTAACAACTAATAACCTCGTTTTAAAAAACTACGTCACATTCAATTTATGACCGTTGAGACTCGATTATCACAAGCTAAATTTGCTACAAGAAATCTGACGTCTGGTCATTCGAAAGTTTTCCCGCAATAATTTGTTACAAGGAATATAACTGGTCGAACAATAATCGTTCGACCAATCAAAATCAATGACGAGAATCTCTTATCATGATAGCAACGGATTAATGTAATGAAATGATAGCCGTTGCTAAAGGAACATGATTCATAAGAAGATTTTATAGATACAGTATACTAGAGACCAATGGACCTCAGGGGCGTCATGTAATATTATGAACTGTTAAAAAAATTCCGAGAGCAATTCTGCACACCACTCTCCCCCTACACACTATTATTACACTCCAACGAGATGGACGTCTTATGGGGATGTTACACCAGAAACCACAAAATAAACTCCCCCACCACCCCCTCTAATTGACGCCCCTGGACCTCGTACAATGTCCACCTGTTCGTTATAATAGTTTGTCAAAATAAAAAAAAGATTGTGTGATTTGTAGCCGAATAGCTGGGGTTTGTCAGACCGTGTAAGGTGTTGGGTTATTTAAATTGGTAAACAATTGTTTCTCCTCTATTTCAGAAGAGAAATATGGGAAGAAAATTATGATTATATCAATGAACATAATAAACTAGCTGATTCTGGACATTTTACTTTCTGGTTGGGTATTAACAAGTTTGCTGATATGGTACATATGTAGTTTTGTTTTATACTCTAAGCTCCAACAATTCAAAAGGATGTACTGGGCCTACTGGTGGCACTATGATGTAAAACGTGCACTTACTGTGACCTGGAACATTGCACATCTTCAAGTATATACTAGACTGGTCATACAACAAAAAAAACGCATATTGGAGTATTGTGTTTGTTCTGGAAACACAGATTTTACTCGTAATAATTTACCTCTATCAACTACAAAGCAAACACCTTCAAAGTTACTTTCAGTATAACTAAGATCAATGAGATTTGTGATATAAATCCATATATGTCACGATAATTAATTAATGTTTACGACTTCTTATTTCAGACTAATGAGGAATTCAGGAAAGTCCATAATACAAACCAGAAAATAGTTCATAATGGACGGAAAGAAACCATCTCCAACGGGGAGACAGACTTAACAGAGCTTCCTACTGAGGTTGATTGGAGAAAGAAAGGATATGTAGGACCTGTTCCAAATGAGGTACTATTTCAAGAGTTCCTAAGGGCGCTCGTCCCAATGTCCAATAATGTGCGTGGAAAAAACTAGTCTCCCCTAGCTTGATCCTGGCTCTCACTTTAACAATTTCCCTGTAAAATGTAGGCTACTACAAGACAGGGACTGGCTCCGTGGGGTAGGGACCCTATTCTCTGCTCAGGTGACCTTAAAAAAAAGAAAAAAAAGAGGGGGGCTCTTCCCTAGGGGCACGGGCTTGCTGTGGCATATTCCTCAGAATACCTGTAACTCGTCTCTACTGTTTCAAGTGTATCAACATTATGTTACTGTTTTAATATCAAACTCGCGCTTTTTTGTATTTCAATATTTAACATCCCATTGTTAAGGTAATGTTATTTAAGATAACCCAGAATCATTAATTCTATCAGTGGCTTAGTAATTAGTACTTGACTGCAGGAACTCCGTAATGAATAAGAGTAATTGCCAATAACCCGTTGTTAGATCTATATTATGCAGCAGGTCAATAAGGCTTTACTGAAACACACAGTCGGCTTTATTTTCTTAAAGGGAAATAATTACTTACATGTATCAGTGTAATTTCACAAAAATCAATACATAATCTTTAAAACCTATCTTTCTTATTCACAATAACTATGGAAACATCTACCGGGGAAATTGACTATCACTCGTTTAAATTACTCTCACAATATCAACTTTCTAGACTTATCTAATTAGATTTAACTGCAAACAATACTGCTTACTGCAAACAAGGTGCTTAAACTAGCTAGCTAGTGATCTACACATAACGCTAACCAGGGGCCGCGGAACGGGGGATGGGGGCATGCCCCACATTTTATCCCTTTTTTTTTTACATCAAAATATTTTTAAACTTTTTTGGTTATCTTTTTTTATAATATCCGAAATTTGAAAATCGAGTGGCCGAAATCCGAGGAGTTTTTGTTGTGGGGGTAAGGTTGAGAGGTTGATTTGTGGTCCCTGCTAACCTTTATCATGGTACGCTCAACTAGATTATTTTATTGTAGGGACAATGTGGAGCTTGTTGGGCATTTTCAGCACTTGGTGCCCTCGAGGGTCAACATTTCAAGAAAACAGGAAAATTGATTACCCTTTCAGCACAGAATCTTATGGATTGTTCGCAGAAAGAAGGTATGATATATAACCTTTGGAAGAGTTGTTTCTCCATTGGATAGGTTAAACTGTAAAGCACAAACACAAATAGACACAATGGATTTCTGAAAGTGTAGGCCTACTCGTGATCAACTTGAAAAAATTAATTTGTTATTTTTGTTATTTATCTATAGCATGATTTATTTTTCAACATTTGATGTTCAACTTCTTTCCTTATAGTCTTCCGTGTAAATCAACCGTTATTTTGAGCTTATTCCGGTCACATCCGACGTTAACTATTCTTAGCGAAATTTGAGAAAAAACTAATATCCTTTAAACAAAAAGTGTTTCACGTTTAACCTACATTAAGGCTACTATACAATATTCATGATGTAAAATATCGAATTAATTTACTTGTTATAAAGTATACTGGGTTTTAATGACTGTAGGACGTAGGACAAAGAGAGTAGGCCGATGTCATTTACTTACAAGTTTTATCTAGCTTTATTTCTATTTCAGCAAATATCTAGATAGGTTATCTGTGAACATTGTTCATATTAAACATTAAATGATTTATCTATTTTAGGTAATAACGGCTGTAATGGAGGTTTAATGGATTCAGCATTTTTATATATTAAGAAAAATAATGGAGTGGATGCAGAGGAATCTTATCCTTATAAAGCTATGGTATTGATCTATTTTCTGTCTTCAGACAATGAAACACTGTTAAAAAGTACAAGATACTGTTATAAGATAATAGATCGCAATACTGTTCAAAGTCAAACGTACATTGAACTTTTTTTTCGACTAAAGCTTGTTGGCTTCACTGTTGGGTATTTTTTAATATCAGGGGCCTCGGAGCGGGAAAGGATCCGGGGGGTGGGGGGTGTATATATTTGGACTATATTTTTTTTATTTATTTTTTCATCAAATTTTTTTTATCATATTCAATATTCATAGGATAATATCCTGAATCTGAAAATCGAGTGGCCGAAATCTGAAGAGATTGGTATGGGGTAAAGGTGAGGTCTCTTCGATTTTTCGAATTTTTCCAAGAACGCTCCACAGCCCCTGAATATATTTCTTATTCTTAAAAGACCACAGCTAATTCTTTGATATACATATGCTTTGAATATTTTCAGAACGGTAAATGTCATTTTAAAAGAGCTGACGTGGGCGCTACATTATCCCGTTATGTTGATATACCGAAAGGAAACGAACAGGCTCTACAGAAGGCGATAGCTGAAGTTGGTCCTATCAGCACAGCTATTGATGCATCCAACCCATCGTTTCAGTTTTACACTAAAGGTGTTTACTATGAACCAAATTGTAAAAGTGAACAGTTAGATCATGCCAATGTAGCGACTGGTTATGGTGTTTATAATAATACTGAATATTATATGGTTAGAGAAGTGTAAGTCCTCTTTTAATCGTTTTTTGAATTGTCCCATTTCCCGCATATTTCTACTTCGAAAACTGATCAATGCCCAATAAGTAAGCAGATGCGATAAATGTTCATGTGACTCCCTTTTATCTGTTTTGAAATGTTGAAAACGAAATGAGAACAGAAATGATTGTGCAAAGTTTATGATCAATGGTATTGAGATTGCACTTGATACAGTGGTGGTTTTCCGTGACGAAACTGTGGACGCATGCAGTATTAAAGGAATTGTAAAGAGGTTTTCTATAGTTTTGTATATTTGTATCGGTGACACCGCTAGCACCAATTTGCACCATTCCAATTTTCAATCAGAAGTCACACTAAGTACATGTATTAGATATATGTTTGTACCTTCGCAGGTGTGACCTCGGCAAACACTTGGTTTAGGTGAAAATTGTGTGAGAGTAGCTTATATAGGTGTCCCCAATATATAAGAAAATTTAGAAAACCTCTGTACAATCCCTTAAAGTTTATTAACCTGGAATTATCGCTGATAAGACCATTTGACATAGGCTGGTCGCAGGGGCGCCGGAACCACGGGGGCAGGGGGGGGGGGGACATGTGCCCTTTTTGTCACGGAGACACGGACAATTTGTTCCAGCAAAATTTGTTGTGTTCCTATGCCCCAAAATATAGGCATGACGTACGTTCTGGTATACCTAAGAAGTGATCTAAGATACAAAATTTTATCGGGGGGGGGGGGGGGGGGGGGGGGGGTTTACGGTGCCCCTCGAACCCACATAGTGCCTTTTATATCACAGCTCCGCCCCCGCCGCTTACATTTCCTTCCGGCGTCCCTGGCATTTCCATGTAGCTGTCATCTACTATCTATCACACTACTTGGAGATATTAAATATTGTAAAATTATTATGTATTTTAGATTTGGTATAGACTATGGTATGAATGGTTATGTAATGATGTCAAGAAATAGAAATAATAATTGTGGTATAGCTACAGCTAGTAGTTATCCTATTGTTTAATTGTAAATAATCTTGTATTATACGTGTAGTTAATTAAAATAATTAAAATATCGGTTGTGTCTGCTGTTAATTGGTGGTAAATACTATCCTACATCGACCTCATAATGAAATATAACATCCTTCAAATCCTCAGTAAAGAGGTTCTAGGACCCCGGGATGCATTAAATTTTTCGACCTCTGATTTAGTTTTGTATGCCATTTAAAGGTTAATGATGCGATATCACTCAAACTCGTACCAAAGGTAGATAATATCATAAACTAATCATATGCAAAATTTCAGTCCATTTGAGTAAATGCTTTGGAAAATAGTGAAGGTCAAAAGTTGGGACATTACTTTTGGCCCACCCGATATATATTCATTTTCGTTCATGCATGTAACGTCAACAAGAACAATATACGGATTGGTCTCAGATGCACGCAAATCAACCTTAAATTTTTTTTAAATTTGCCCAAGCTCATTACAACCCTGATTTTTTAGCATGACCACCTCATCAATTATGGTGAAACAAAATTATTTGTGGTCTGTGGTGACTTTCTAAGACCGATTGTCTTTCCTTTCTATATTCAGAAACGAAGAGATACTCTTTGTTAATCGATGGTTCATATAATGAGTGAGCCATGTTCTTTTGAATTTCATAATTATGGAATAACAGAAATTTATAAAGGGATATACGATATACCGTTAATGATATTGATAAAAATCTGTTGACATAATTATATGGACGTTTCATAATTAAAGCAGGTGCTCCGTTCTAAATTTTAAACAACCGATGCATTGTGGGTATCTCTAAGGTAAACTACAAAATGGCGGTGTTTGAAAACATGAAGTTATGAACGAAAGGTAATATATTTTATTTGTGAAATATTTATAATTTCAAAAAGTAAAGGGATAAATTTTTGAAATTTGATTTTGAAGAATATGTAGGTCCAATGACTATGCACTTGACTGATGATCAATGTCTTTCAATCTAGCCTATTAGTATTTTATTTTTAATAAAAACAACATATCATATTGCTAAAAAAAATAATTGCTTTCAAACTTTTAGTGGATCAAAACTTCTGAAACATGAAGTTTAGACCTTTGAAATAACTGTACGTTATTTCACAGACATCAGCATATCCTATCAAGAAGAAAGTATGAAGCAAATTTTCCTCATTGCACACCTTATAATCATAAGTCCAATTCTATGCGAAAAAAAAGATGGTAAACTCCCTACATTTCATTTTATAATAATTTTCATCTTTGACAACTTTATTTTTGTAGATTTACAAGATAATAAGATTTGATGAAGTGAAAGTGGTTTTCAAGTCTTCATCATGTCGGAAGGACGAGGTGAATCCAGAATTAGCCATCTCAGTCAGTATTCAGAATCAACAGTTATCAATCAAGATTTAGGAGAAATTGATTTGTTAGATGCTGATACCAAAACAGGTTCAAAAACAAAACTGACAAGATTTGATTTGTCATCATTGTCCTATGGCTATGTTTCTACACCAGTTAAAAAAGATCACAGTGGTAGACCTAAATCTACCAGTTTTCCACATGGTAGCAGAAATATAGCTGAAGAGTTAAAACAAAGATTGTATCATAAACCAGAGAATTCTAGAGTGTTGATAAATGCTAAATATCAATCTAAAAGAGAGCCATTACCACATATTGGGGTAAGTTTTTTGAGTATTTTGGATCACCTTCATTTCACAATTATTCTTTAACCAGCTGATAGATCTACTTGATTTCAGCTATGAAGTAAAAGTTGTTATATGAACCTGAGCAGAATCCATGTCAGCTTCTTCGCTTCAATGTTTTGAGCCTGCAATTTTTTTTAATTGTATTGCAGGGAGACTATATACGACCACATTCTGGTAAAAAAGATACAGTAGGTACAGGCCCTGTATTTAAAACTACATTATTTAAGAAAGATTATGATAGAAGACAACAACAGTTAAAACCTACAACAGATTCAGCACCAGAACACTTTATTAATATACATAAATTGTAAGTTTAGTTTTGATAGACTGCCTTGGGGTTTGATCACATTACTGACCGCAGGGCTGCTCTCCTCTTGTGCTCTGTCGTTCTGCTTGCAATGTAAACAGCGAAGCGTCTGTACATTGAAAACAGACTATACAATAATGCTGCTATTAACCGCTCTGCTCCGCGCCACCCTGCTCTGCGCCACCCTGCTCTGCCTGTAGTGTGATCAAACCCTTAGAGGTTTGTGGAACTTTTATTTTGTTCAAAATACAAGTGCATTAAAAGCTTCTGCATTCTAATTTTGTACTTAAGGCTGAGAATATTAAAATTTCCTTCAAATTTGGTCAGTTCTCTATTGAGTCAGATTAGTAGCTTACTCTGCCAGTACATGTTCTCTCAAGCTCAGTCCGTTTGACTACATTTTGCAATGATAAATTTGATTTTGAAGATATATTTCATAATTGAGAAGTAATGATAACTGTATTATGATAATGATTTTGTTATTGAATTTTTTTTTTTTTTTTTAGGAAAAAATCAAAAGTAAATGATGCTGAAATAACTGGTATTAATTTAGATCATATGATTACACCAAGATCTAACAATGGTTCGAGACAGGGTAGTGCTCACTCTACTAAACCTGATGTTATTCATACTCCTGTACCCCCCTTAGAATCTAAACCAGTCTTACCTTTAACACCTGGTGGTAGAAATATTGTCTCACAAGGTAGGATCTTCATCTGTTAATAAGCTCCTGAGGGGGATTTTATATGAGGCCAAATAGATAACAGACGTCTGATTAAATAGGAATGCTGAAAATTCATCGAAATAAATCTAGAACTTTACAATCAAGGTTTTCGAACAATGGACCCAATTTCCTTAATTCATACAATGCACATATGTCATCATTAGCTTATATTCAAATTTACATCGAAATGATCTCTTCAAAAATTGACCATATCTGTGGAAACATTCATTTATACAAATCCAAGATGTGTCAAATATCTTTCCTTGGGAACCTAACTGCAAAATAAAAGATGACCTTTTGTACACCAACTTCTATTACAATTTCAGAATCTGTTGCAGAAAAAAGAAAATCAGAAAATTCATTTATTTCTTCAAGAAGGGAAAGTGATGCGGAGTCATTTGTTACATGGGATGATCAAACAGATGGTCTAGTTAAATATGAAGGTGAAATGCCTATTATTGACAAACCACAAAAAACTGGCTTAGTTTCTAAATCTGAGGGTACTATTTCTAAATCCAAACACACGCCAGCCATGGTTCAGAGAGCTGGTAGTGCACCACAGAAAAGACAGGAGACATTTCGTGAGAAATCTACAGTGATGGAATACAATGATCCTAATCAGAAAATAATTCCTAATTATTTAAAACGTAACAGATATGATGACAAAGGTAAGATCCTTGAATTTGAATAAGCAAATTTTAGACAAAAATGACAAATATGATTTGCAAGAATGAATAGATTTTATGTTTGGCTTTTTTAAAGGGATTGTACGGAGGCTTTCAAAATTTTGTATGTGTATCTGGGACAATTTAATCATAAATATGCACCACTCCAATTTTCAAGCAGACGTCTGTGGTTCCAGCAACTCGACTTAATACATTGTGATGATGGCACGCCTTCGAATTTCTTCTGTGATAGGCCTTCAAGCATATTTTGCATATGACATCATCAAACACTTAGTTTTAAGTTAAAATATGTAATAAAATACCCGACCTTCTCTTGTGATCTTTTAGTGATTTTACCTCCATTTATTTGGTGTTTTGTTTCAGTGCCAGAGTATGACGATGCTTTATATCATATTATAAAAATGAGGAGAGATTTAGGTTGGATTACAGAGTTACCAAGGCATGCTCCTGGTTGTAAACTCATTATGGAGAGAATAGCTGTTCTGCCTGTAGAGAAAGTTGTAAGTGTTCTTTTTTTAACAGTAAAAGTTTAAAAGTATTGAATGGTTTCTGTTAATATTTGGCACACTAATGTTTCTATTCAGAGTAGTCTTCATGCTTGTGGCCTGCTTGTGGCCTGCTTGTGGCCTGCTTGTGGCCTGCTTGTGGCCTGCTTGTGGCCTGCTTGTGGCCTGCTTGTGGCCTGCTTGTGGCCTGCTTGTGGCCTGCTTGTGGCCTGCTTGTGGCCTGCTTGTGGCCTGCTTGTGGCCTGCTTGTGGCCTGCTTGTGGCCTGCTTGAAGGTGTAAAAATAAAAAATGTCATAGTGTTTTCTTTATTGAAAACAATGTTATCATGACAAACTTCCTTTTACATTTGCTTTTAAATGAATTTGCCACCCAAGTACAGTACATTATGGTAGTATAATCATTCCATGCATGTGCAGAGAAAATTAATAAATTTTTCATTTGCACAGTTTTTGCACAATTTTTCACTCTTTTTTTTACCTTCAGGATCCATTGACAGCAATACAAGAAGATAGTGGAGAATTTCTTTATTGTTTACCTAGAAACAGACATGAATCAAGGGGCAGATACAATCCTTATGATTTACAAGTTGTCTCCCCTAATGAAGCTAGATCAGAGAAAATATACTGGACAATCAGTGCCTCGTTTGTTACTTTGGTAAGCCATTTGTTATATTGTTTCTGCTCTATATTCTTGCTAACTGCAATGTACAAGCTAACAGCAAAGCTTTATGTTCTTAACCAAGGCTTTGCATTCTTCAGACTGTGCACATTAAGGATCCTTCGACAATTTCAAATTAGAAAAAATTAGGCTAATGATGTTTTTCTGGCAAAATTGGTTCTTTTTCATTTTGCCTGTTTTGTATTTTAGTGTAGCCAAGGTACAGGTGATGCACCAGATTCTTCAATGAATACACCAACATTTTGGTGGATGTGGGAAAGGCGTCACTTTTATGAGATCCACAACTTAAAAGTATTTGCTAATTTCAGGTTAGTGGAAAAGTTTCTTTTAAAAAAAAATTGTAATTAATGTTCAATTTTGGATAAAGTTCAAGGTTTGAATACCTTGTTTTAAAAGAATTAAAGATTATGGCATACAAACAATTTTTTGTTGATTGAACGCTTGCTTTGATGTTTTTATCATGTTTTTCAGAATAAAGAAAACCTTCAAGAATTGGTGTCAAAATATTCGCCATGAGAAGAACAAAAGCAATCAGTAAGTTAACATGTTTTTTAAAAAATCTGCTTTCTCATCTAGGTCCTCTCAATGATAAATTGTTAGATACGTGTAAAATTGGTTGAATGTGTCCTGTTTAACTGACAATTTCTTGATATACTTCCTTGGTACAGTGTGCTTTGTAGCTCTGATATCGTTTTCCAAAATGTTAGAGAGATTCTTAAGTTTCTACTGATGCTTTCATGGCTTTCAATTTGTTATGTTTTCATTTGATCAATGCAATAATCCATTTCTGTTTCAACTGAATGAATTTCATAATATGAAAGGAATATGTTGGTCACATTTTAAAGGGTGATTTTCACTTAATAAAATACACTTCCAACATGCAGTTCACACTAAGTATGATCTACACACACCAGCTGATGATATGCTTTCACTTATATTGGATGAAGTCACTCATACCAGCTGATGATATACTTTCACTTATATCATATGATATCACTCATACCAGCTGATGATATACTTTCACTTATATCATATGATATCACTCATACCAGCTGATGATATACTTTCACTTATATCATATGATATCACTCATACCAGCTGATGATATACTTTCACTTATGTCATATGATATCACTCATACCAGCTGATGATATACTTTCACTTATATCATATGATATCACTCATACCAGCTGATGATCTACTTTCACTTATATCATATGATATCACTCATACCAGCTGATGATATACTTTCACTTATATTAGATGACATCACTCATATCAGTCGATAATATACTTTAACATATATCAGATAATATCACTCATACCAGCTGATATATACTTTCAGTCAAATTAGATGATATCACTCATACAAACTGATAATATACTTTCACTTATATTAGATGATATCACTCATACCAGCTGATAATATACTTTCACTTATATCAGATGATATCACTCATACCCGCTGATAATATACTTTCATTTATATTAGATGATATCACTCATACCAATTGATAATATACTTTCACTTATATTATATATTACCACTTATACCAGCTGATAATATACTTTCACTTATATTAGATATTATCACTCATACCAGTTGATAATATACTTTCACTTTTATTAGATATTATCACTCATACCAGTTGATAATATACTTTCACTTTTATTAGATGTTATCACTCATACCAGTTGATAATATACTTTCACTTATAATAGATATTATCACTCATACCAGCTGATAATATACTTTCACTTATATTAGTTGACATCAATCATACAAGCTGATAATATACTTTCACTTATATTAGATGATATCACTCATACCAGCTGATAATATACTTTCACTTATATTAGATGATATCACTCATACCAGCTGATAATATACTTTCACTTATATTAGATGATATCACTCATACCAGCTGATGATATACTTTCATTTATAATAGATGATATCACTCATACCAGCTGATGATATACTTTCACTTATATTAGTTGACATCAATCATACAAGCTGATAATATGCTTTCACTTATATTTATATTAGATGATGTCACTCATACCAGCTGATAATATACTTTCACTTTTATTAGTTGACATCAATCATACAAGCTGATAATATACTTTCACTTATATTAGATGATAGCACTCATACCAGCTGATCATATACTTTCACTTATATTAGATGATATCACTCATACCAGCTGATGATATACTTTCATTTATATCAGATAAGATCACTCATACCAGCTGATAATATACTTTCACTTATATCAGATGATATCACTCATACCCGCTGATAATATACTTTCATTTATATTAGATGATATCACTCATACCAGTTGATAATATACTTTCACTTATATTATATATTACCACTTATACCAGCTGATAATATACTTTCACTTATATTAGATATTATCACTCATACCAGTTGATAATATATTTTCACTTATATTAAATGATATCACTCATACCAGTTGATAATATACTTTCACTTATATTAGATATTACCCCTTATACCAGCTGATAATATACTTTCACTTATATTAAATGATATCACTCATACCAGCTGATGATATACTTTCACTTATATTAGATGATATCACTCATACTGTCACTTATACATAGATGATCATTTTGCAATTGGCTATAGAATTTAATATATAATAATATAGAAATATTAAGCACAAATTTAACTTGTTTTGATTTGGTGTATGAAGTTTTTGTCAGGAATTGAAGAAATCTGTTTGTATATTTGCTATTATAGGAAAATACCAGGTAAGTTTTGTTTATTTCATGGTATATTGGTAATGATCTCACAGTTATTCCCTTTCACTGAGTATCACTCATGCATGATAGATGAATGGTTTTTGATTAGCATGGCCTTTCATAAATCCACATGCAATATTAATGTCATTCATATCAGCCCATGGTCTTTTATCTCCTTTAGATTTTTGATTAGCATTTTGAAAGATTCAAAACTTTTTGCAATACAATTGATGTATGTTATCCAAAGTAATGATCTTAAACTAATGCCTTATTTATCAAAATGTTTGTTTTATTATTTTAGCTCTGTTAGAATTGATTAATTGAAATTTCCGTAATCATATTTCCATATCAAAAGTAGTGCAGTCTTTGTATTCTATATTAGTGGACAAGCTACGTTTTTTAAATGAGTGATGGCGTACTGATATGATATTTTGTTTTAATTGTAGATATTATAAGTATCAAATACTCAACTCCATGTTTTTTCTGTGGTAGTGATGATATAACAGATAACTTATTGTTTCTGTGGAAATATTATCTTTATAATAATGAGCTGGTTCGTAGAAAACAGGATTATGGTATAGTCAGACCCGTCTGCTCAACGTGTCACCATCCAGACAGAAAGAAAGTAGATAAACCACCTGAACCACCCTATGTTTATAAAGAACCACCTCAGTTTGGATCAAAACAATTATCATTTCATGAAGAACCTGAAATTATTATTGAAGAATTTGACTAGATTTTTTTGGTTCAATAAAAAAAGAATTTAGACAACTATATTATGTCATTTGTCATGGATGTCAAGGAACTATTCAAACTTAATAGATTATGTTTAATGTGCACTTGTTTTTTTTTTTGGCTGAGCGTCTGTTTATTATATCAAATGTGTTGTCTAATGAAGTCTTTCTTGATTTGAAAATAGTAACATTTGATTATTTGAATGTAAGTAAACAAATAATAATTACGCTTTTTTTTTGTAAACAAGATTTTAATTTGTATAGAAACTGGATTGGAGAACAGGCTAATGCCTATATAACTCCTCTCCGATATGATTATGCTTTAAAAATAAAATCTTGAATTCTTATGTTGTTTTTTTCTCCTTGTCCCTCTGTCAATTTTTATACGCCCACATGAATTATACGCCCACATGAAATGGGGGGCGTATATTGTCGTCACCCATGTCCGTCCGTCGGTCCGTCCGTCGGTCCGTCCGTCCGTCGGTCCGTCCGTCCACAATTGCTCGTAAACACTCTACAGGTCACAATTCTTGACGGATTTTGACGAAACTTAATGGTAATGCTTATTTCCGCCCAAGGATGAACCCTATTGAAAATCAGCAAAATCGGAAAATATTTACTATGAATTATTGCCCTTGTTCTTAAAAACGCGTTCGATTTTTGGCTCGTAAACACTCTACAGGTCACAATTCTTGACGGATTTTGATGAAACTTAATGGTAATCTTTATTACCGCCAAAGGATGAGCCCTATTGAAAATCAGCAAAATCGGAAAATATGTACTATGAATTACTGCCCTTGTTTTTCAAAACGCTTTCGATTTTTAGCTCGTAAACACTCTACAGGTCACAATTCTTGACGGATTTTGATGAAACTTAATGGTAATGATTATTACCACCCAAGGATGAACCCTATTGAAAATCAGCAAAATCGGAAAATATTTTCTATGAATTATTGCCCTTGTTCTTAAAAACGCATTGGATTTTTGGCTCGTAAACACTCTAGAGGTCACAATTCTTGACGGATTTTGACGAAACTTAATGGTTATGTTTATTACCGCCCAAGGATGAACCCTATTGAAAATCAGCAAAATCGGAAAATATTTACCATGAATTATTGCCCTTGTTCTTAAATACGCGTTCGATTTTTGGCTCGTAAACACTCTACAGGTCACAATTCTTGACGGATTTTGACAAAACTCTATGGTAATGTTTATTACCACCCAAGGATAAACCCTATTGAAAATCAGCAAAATCGGAAAATATGTACTATGAATTATTGCCCTTGTTCTAAAAAACGCGTTGGATTTTTGGCTTGTAAACACTCTACAGGTCACAATTCTTGACGGATTTTGATGAAACTTGCTGATAATGTTTATTTCCACCCAAGGATGAACCCTATAGAACATCAGAAAAATCAAAAAATATTTTCTATGAATTATTGTCCTTGCTCTTGAAAATGCGTTCGATTTTTGGCTCGTAATCACTATACAGGTCACAGTTCGTAACAGATTTTGACGAAACTTACTGATAATGTTTATAACCACTCAAGGATAGACCCTATTAAAAATCAGCAAAATTGAAAAATATTTACTATGAATTATTGCCCTTGTTCTTAAAAACGCGTTCGATTCTTGGCCACAATTCGTTACAGATTTTGACGAAACTTACTGATAATGTTTATTACCAGTCAAGGATGAACCCTATTGAAAATCAACAAAATTGAAAAATATTTACCATGAATTATTGCCCTTGTTCTTGAAAACGCGTTCGATTTTTTGCTTGTAAACACTTTACTGGTCACATTTCTTAACAGATTTTGATGAAACTTTCTGGTAATGTTTATTGGCACTCCAGGATGAACCCTATTGAAAATCAGCAAAATCGAAAAATATTTATCATGAATTATTGCCCGTGTTCTTAAAAACGCGTTTGAGTTTTGGCTCGTAAACACTATACAGGTCACAATTCGTAATGGATTTTGATAAAACATACTGATAATGTTTATTACCACCCCATGTTCCTTCAGCAATGTTAGACATTTGCATTATCTACCGTTGCTGGATTGACAGGGTTTTCTCGTCATTATCAACTAATAACCTCGTTTAAAAAACACTATACGTCACATTCAATTTATGACCGTTGAGACTCGATTATCACAAGGTAAATTTGCTACAAGAAATTTGACGTCTGGTCATTCGAAAGTTTTCCCGCAATAATTTGTTACAAGGAATATAACTGGTCGACCATAATCGTTCGACCAATCAAAGTTAATGACGAGAAAAGCTTATCATTATAGCAACGGATTAATGTAATGAAATGAAATGATAGCCGTTGCTAAAGGTACATGTTACCACCCAAGGATGAACCCTATTGAAAATCAGCAAAATAAAAAAATATTTACAATGAATTATTGCTCTTGTTCTTGAAAACATGTTCAATTTTTAGCTCATAAGCACTATAGGACAATACTGGACAGATTTTGAAGAAACTTGATGTGAATGTTCTTAATCACTTTTGTTGTAACTGTCAAATATATTTGTTTAAAGTCAAAGCCAGTGGCCCAGTGGGCGTATATTACCTTGCCTGGCAAGCTATGTTATGGCATAGAGGTCATAAATGCCTTACATTTACATACAGATATTTAGGCAAACAAGGTCACATCATACATCAAAATGTGTTTTCTCATTTGATGATCTGGAATACACCATCCTTCCTCATTATTCAGGTCAGCTGCCAAGAAAGATCATCTCCAAAATGTACTTCCAAAGACCAGCAAGTGGACATAGTCCTCCAGGGGGTAACATCTTAACCTTGTGAAATATTGATGTTTCTTTCTTGTTTTCAAAATCAACAACTTTGACTTGTAGGTTGATCCTTGCTAAAAATCTATTCACTGCTAATGAAGTACTACAAGGATGTTTATATCATGTGAAGACATTATGTGAAGTAGCTAGAAATGGTGGTAAAGATATGGAAGAAGACAGCATTATAAAATTTGTGGACCTTGATAAATCGCTGACCTTGACCCTGGAAGAATTTAAAACCAAACAAATCAACCAATGTAACAAAGCTTTAAATCAACTCAATCTACTGAGAGAAAGTGTTATTGAAATTGTCTGGCAGTCTTGTGCAGTAAGTAGAAAAAGTATATTATAAGCTAACATTATTGATGTTCATATCTGTCTATCCACTATGAATGTGCAGGGATAGAGTATTTCTAAACTTTGTATGTGTATCGCGGACAATTTGCGCCATTCAAATTTCCATTCTGACACCTGTGGTTCTTGGAATTCTACTCAAACTAACGCTTTTTATGATGTCACTAACAGTGACCTACCTGAAGCTACTATTCATATCTATGCAGATCACTGTCAGTGACGTCATAAAACGCGTTAAAACGGAAATTGGAATGGTGCAAATTGATGCCATCAGTGTCCCCAATACACAAACAAAAACTATTTATATAATTCAAAGCAAAATTTGAACATAATCATAAACACACATGTTCAATTATTGTAATTGTAAGACTTACGAAAAAATTTCAAATCGATGCTGTCAAGTGTCCCCAATACATGAAAACAAGTTTTGGAAAACATTTTAACAATATAATATGTATTTTGTATAATATGTGTAATCTATTATAGGCAGTAGCTGAAATGGAAGGAGTAGAATCTGGTATTTATCCTGATAATGGAGAGAAAAGAGTTCGAATTGAACATCCTACATCAGCTAAAACTAGACGTACTTCAAGATATAAATTAAAAACTAATATAGGAGCTATACCATTACTAGATGTTAAACCTTCTAAATCTGATAATGGTAGGTTTACATTGTTTTCTCAAGCATTCATACATTGCCCCACTAGAGTTTCTCAGACATTCATATACTTTCTAATTAGGGTTTTCATTCATTCATACGTTTTTGATTGATGATAATATATCATAACAATAAAAAATTTAAGTTTCTCAGGCTTTCATACTTTTCTAATAGGGTTTTTCAAGAATCTGTCAAGGATGCATATATTTCCTCATCAGAATTTCTTAAGCTTTCAAAGATTGTCATTATAATTCCACAGGCATTCATACATTTTCTTATTAAGGTATCTCAGGCATTCATACACTTTTTCACTGTAGTTTCTCAGGTTTTCGTACATTTTCTCACTCTAGTATTTCAGGCATTTTCTCATTAAGGTTTCTCATGCATTCATACATTTTCTTATGAGGGTTTTCCATGCATTTAAACATTCTCAAGAGAGTTTCTCAGGCATTTATACATTTTCTCAAATGCATTCATACATGTTCTCATTAGGTTTCTCATGCATACATACATATTATCCCATGCATTGGCATTCATACATTTTCTCATTAAAGGTTCTCCAGCATTCACATTCACTTTTGCTTAAAATGAGCCCTTTTTTATTGCAATTTGATAAAAATATGACAAAACAAAAAGAAAATCTGTAATAGGTCCAAACTTCATTATTGTGAAATTAAGAAATGATTATTTACAACTTTGGTTGTGATTTGCTTTTTATTTGTAGGCAAACCATTATATGCTGAAATAGCTAAATGGAGAAAGATACTGTCGAGAATGGCGTCATTTTTAAAAGCTGTTGATTATTTGTTAATGGATTTATTAAGATTTCTTGTTAAAGATAGTGTTAAGAAATTATTAAATCATTTTATGATCACTTATCATGCTCCTGATGATGAGGAAGAGGACAAGGTTTGTTTGTTTATTTTTTTTTTTTTACTTTTTGGGCTTTTCTTTATCATCAACTTATCCTCATGATTTTTAAAGGAATAGTAGGCTTATGATAAAATAAATTTGTATGCTATATCAAAAAAAATGAATACTTCAAATGACGTTAATTTGACAAAGATAAAAAACATCTGAACATTCCTTTAACTTTGGTCATATTTTGTGATTTATATTTGTAGGGTTCGGAAGCGGGAAGTGATTCATCCCTATCTTATAGAAGTAGTACCACACCTAGATTTAGACCCTATCAAAAGTAAGGAAATCTCATTGCTATATTGAAATCTTTAAACATCACCCTGGTGTCACCTTTGTGAGGTTCTATAGCACAGTGGTTAGTGCATCGTTCTTTACAAACATGACGTCATTTGCTTGGATACAAGGAAATGTTGGTCGTTATGTTTGAGAGTTTAGTTCTCGATCAGGGTGTGAAAGTCTGATGACCTTGAATAAGTCATCTTCACTCATAATTCCAGTCCACCCAGCTGTAAATGGATACGAATAATCCGGGAAAGATCAATGCCAAGAGGTTTCGCCAAGGACCAGCTGGGAGAAAGGATCCGCACGGAACCTAAGTTGTTATTCTTGTAAAATATAGATGTTTCTTTCTTTCTTTTCATTACCTTTCTAAGTATTCTTACAACCCAAAATATGTAGAATCTTAAAGATAAAGATGATCTGTTCTGTCAAAATATCAGACAAAAAAGCATGCAATGGTATTGGTATTCCTGCATATATTCCTAGACTATGTGAATTATTGCACTTAAATTTTATTCAAAATCCCTTGCGACATATTTGATAACAGTTCAGATTTTAAAAGACATTTCTTTTACAGAAGATTTAGTCCAGCTGTTTATGAAACCATGGCAACCAAGGAAACAGTAGGGTATGTTATACCTAGATATGATTTTAATCAGATTGAAGAAGAGGTAAAACCAATTGATCCAGATGAGGTGGGTTGGATTTTGTTGTTATTTTTTTGGACTTTTCACTTTTATTTCTGCAATTGATATTGCTTTTACAAAAGAAGCACACTTGCAAATTAAACAGCTACTTTGTAAACTTCTCAATGTCAATAAGTAATATTAAAAAATTGCTTGCTTTATTGATATACTTGAAATAGTACAACATAAGTTAAGTTTTTGACAATTCTCTGAAGTAATTGGTGAAATTGATGGGTAAAAACCTTACCCCTTAGTTTTATATGGAACATAGGACCTATAAAAATATTGGGAATGCTCTTGTTTGTATTGTATAATGGTGATTTCCTCTATTATAGATTTTAGAAGAAATACGACATCGAGATGTAGTAAAAGAGATTATTAAACCAGCTTTTAAAGTATCATTAGTACTAAATCTACCACAATCAGCTGATACAACTACACCACCTAGTAGAAAGAAGAGAGCTGGTAGTATTCTGAGACAAATATCATTAAGAGATGAAGATTCTAGATTAAAGAAAACTGTTCAATTTCAAGAAGGACAATCAGGTCAGTGGACATGTTTTAAATGAAGGATAATAAAAGTTATTTCTTGTAAATTAGGACCTACAGTGTACTCTGCCATTTCCGACATCTGAGTACTATGACATTCTGGGTAATGATAACATCCTATCTGGGTCACTGATCTATAAATAGTAACATACTGACAGATGTGAAAAATCTGGACCTTTGAGTATTCCGTCACTCTCCGTAATCCGACATATTTATATGGTCCCAATGCATGTCGGATTACACAGAGTACACTGTATATATATATTATGTATTGTTTATATTATAGATGAGAAGGTTATGATTCTGTGAAATCGTGATCTCTGAAATCATGAATCTTTTCGAAACACCTGATGGTACTTCTTGTATTGGAAGTCAACTACTATACAATTATTGCTCCGGATTTTTCATTTTCTATTGGAGATTTTTGATTTATCTATATATAATCTATAAATATATATTATATATTGTGTATGTTTTAGGTGAAGATAGAGCCTAACTGTATTAAAGAAGTGTGTTATATTTCATAATATTGTCTTGTGTTTTGTTATATGTGCTCCTCGCTTCTATATGTCATTCAAATCTTACAGGATCTATATGTTATGTATTGTGTATATTTTAGGTGAAGATAGTGAAGGTTATAATTCTGATGAATCAGGATCTATATATTATGTATTATGTATATTTTAGGTGAAGATAGTGAAGGTTATGATTCTGGTGAATCAGGATCTATATATTATGTATTGTGTATATTTTAGGTGAAGATAGTGAAGGTTATAATTCTGGTGAATCAGGATCTATATATTATGTATTGTGTATATTTTAGGTGAAGATAGTGAAGGTTATAATTCTGGTGAATCAGGATCTATATATTATGTATTGTGTATATTTTAGGTGAAGATAGTGAAGGTTATAATTCTGATGAATCAGGATCTATATATTATGTATTATGTATATTTTAGGTGAAGATAGTGAAGGTTATGATTCTGGTGAATCAGGATCTATATATTATGTATTGTGTATATTTTAGGTGAAGATAGTGAAGGTTATAATTCTGGTGAATCAGGATCTATATATTATGTATTGTGTATATTTTAGGTGAAGATAGTGAAGGTTATAATTCTGGTGAATCAGGATCTATATATTATGTATTGTGTATATTTTAGGTGAAGATAGTGAAGGTTATAATTCTGATGAATCAGGATCTATATATTATGTATTATGTATATTTTAGGTGAAGATAGTGAAGGTTATGATTCTGGTGAATCAGGATCTATATATTATGTATTGTGTATATTTTAGGTGAAGATAGTGAAGGTTATAATTCTGGTGAATCAGGATCTATATATTATGTATTGTGTATATTTTAGGTGAAGATTGTGAAGGTTATAATTCTGGTGAATCAGGATCTATATATTATGTATTGTGTATATTTTAGGTGAAGATAGTGAAGGTTATAATTCTGATGAATCAGGATCTATATATTATGTATTATGTATATTTTAGGTGAAGATAGTGAAGGTTATGATTCTGGTGAATCAGGATCTATATATTATGTATTGTGTATATTTTAGGTGAAGATAGTGAAGGTTATAATTCTGGTGAATCAGGATCTATATATTATGTATTGTGTATATTTTAGGTGAAGATAGTGAAGGTTATAATTCTGGTGAATCAGGATCTATATATTATGTATTGTGTATATTTTAGGTGAAGATAGTGAAGGTTATAATTCTGATGAATCAGGATCTATATATTATGTATTATGTATATTTTAGGTGAAGATAGTGAAGGTTATGATTCTGGTGAATCAGGATCTATATATTATGTATTGTGTATATTTTAGGTGAAGATAGTGAAGGTTATAATTCTGGTGAATCAGGATCTATATATTATGTATTGTGTATATTTTAGGTGAAGATAGTGAAGGTTATAATTCTGGTGAATCAGGATCAGATGAAGATGAAGAAGATAGTGAAGATGAAGATCAGTCAAGAAATAGATTTGCTTACTCTGAAGCAAGTAAAAGGTACATATTAAGATTTTTAACAAAATTTCTCGGTATTCTTTTTGTATCGAGTTAATAGTAAATATAAGGGGTTTTCCCATGATTTCTATTGCCTGTTTCATTCTTTGTAGCTCCATACAGTATGTCATTATGCATTCTGTTTTCTCGTATGCAGATAGAAGAAAACCTTCCAAGATTATTGGGCAGAAGTAGAATACGCGATAAAAAAAGTTCCTGAGCTCATGCTAGTTACCTCCCTTGTACATTATGTCTGGTTGTCAGAGACTAGTCAGAAGTCAACAATGGAGACTTGAAAGTAGTGCGCTTTATCTGCCAGCTGCATACAAGGTTATTGTCCGTCTACAGCTAGAATGGCCGACATATTTACGATTTATTATGCATTAATATTTTTCATTTTGCAGAAGGTTATCATTCATACCAAAAGAACTATTTAGGTAAAATAGAATGTTGGTGTTGATTTTAGGGTTTGTTGATATTTGGATGAATGTTTGTTTTTGCAATATCTTAATGCTTAATTGTTGTTTTTTAATGCTTTGACAATGTTTTCCTTTGAATTTGATTATAGACTTGTTTCTTGTTACTTGAAGATGTCTTTTGCCTTTTTTCTAGGGACAGTTCATATACACTAATGAATGATCTACAAACCAAAGCTTTTACTTGATTTTTAAAAAAAAAGAAATTGAGAATTACAAAAAAATTGTTTTTCATTGCAACAGACTTACAAGTCTTGACTTTGCAAAAATTCCAAATATTAAATGATCAATTTGCTGATAAAGGTTTTAAAGCTTATAATAACTATGTAAATTTCAGTGAAAAACAGATTAACAGAAATAAAGCATTTGTTAGTTTATCACCATCTGAAGAAGATTTTGATACAACTATTCAATATATTATATCAGAGTTTGAGGTCACTGTTAGTAAGTATATATTTTTATACGCCCACATCTCTCTAGGGCATAGTTATTATGATTATGTTATTAAAGTTCTGTATTATTCTAAGAAATAGACTGCACCATTACAATAAGTCACAAAACTAAATAGCGTAATACTTTTACCTTTTTTTTTACAATTTTACATGTGCTCCAAGCCATTGTATTTTCAACAAAAAAGGTATATATATTATGTATCTCACTACTTTAAAAACTAAGTAGGCCTATAATATGTTTCCACATATTTGTGGAGCCCAAAAATAACCTCTTGCATGCTTACTCACTGTAATTTTGGGTAGCAGAAGATAAGTTAATGTTGGTATCTTTGATTACAGCGAAAGTAGTACCAATGAGTCGAGAACCAAGATTATCAGTATTTTATTCTCCACCTAAAGATGATCTCAAGTTAAATTATGATCTAGAAATTGAAGAAGCTAAGAAGTTAGAAGAACAAACATGGCCGAATCTAGAGTTGATACTACATGAAGATGAAGAATATGTCACTATGTTATCTGATATAGGATCATATTTATCTATGGAAATGGAACTTATTAAACAATTTTCAACTGTAAGTTTAAATTCCCTGTGATCCATGGGTTTTATTGGAAATTATTTCAGAATTTACATGATTTATGAGGCACATAGAGGGTGAACAAATGCCTTGTTAGTCACACTTGCAGCATTACATGGTTGTTGTGACTATGAGTTCAGATCTTGATCAGGAAGTGAAATAATAGTGGTGTCAAATTAAAATTACCACTATTATGGTGTCTGCGTTATGCCAACTTCAATTTTTTTGTCAACAAGGGGTGCGCACTATACATGGGTAAATGAATTTTTCTTGATTTTGATGGGGTAAAGGAAGGGGTGCGCATTATACATGGGTGCGCATTATATTCGGAAATATACGGTATAAGCTGAAACAATATCTGTTGTTTATGTTCTTTTTAACATCAAATATTATAAACCATTTGTTAAAAGTGGCTATATAAGAAATGCTTTCTTTCTGTACAGAATTATGATCAGTTTTGTAAAATGGTGGACCAATCGTATGTATTAAATGTTGAAGAATCTATGTCAAGACAACAATGGTCAACAGAAGAGTTCAGTCATGTTTTAGCTACTTATTCTACTATGGTAAGTTATAGTTTTAATTTCAAGATGGCAGTCGTTGCCATTCTATGCAATAAGGACAATTTTATTACCTGCATTTGCAAAGTTGCTTTTTTCCTTTCCAACATCAGATGTCTTTAGTTTTAGCAATTCCAATTAAACTGTATTGTGTTTGAAATATGCTGGTATAACAACTTTCCTAATTTGTGACCTCATCAAACACTTAGAATCACTTTAACCAGGGACATCTGATTGAAAATTGGAATACCGTATATTTCTGTGTATTGTGCGCACTTTTTAACTCTGAAAATTGGAATATCCTGTAGTGCCAATTGATGCTGTCACTGCTTCCGATACACATGAAAAATTTAGAAAACCTCTTTACAATCCACTAAAGTAACTGTTAGTTTTATGGTATGTATGGTATTTTACTTGACAGATTAAGAGAATGAACAATATGACAACAGGACAGAGACTAGCTATGGTGTATTTACAAGGAGATGATTTTAAAGCCTCTAGCCTACCTCACCCACAGAAAGTTCTAGATGCTGTACATAAAATAATGCCTGTTATCTCACAGAAGAAAAATGAAGCCTTGCTCAGTATTATCAAGGTAAGTGTAAACCTTTTGATTGTGTAAAGGACTGCTACCTCCTGGAATGAACTTAAAATTTTAAAGTCTTAAACTTGCAGTTTATAATCATCAGTGAACTTAGCTGGTGTCATAACTATACAATGGAATTCAAATATTATCTTATAAATCCATAAAGCAGCTATGACAAGTGTGGCACCAGACAGGGTATGCTAACTCTTTTACATTATGAAATATTAGTTATTTGTGATTTATATCCTTCATCATATGAATGGTTCGTTTGATGCTACCCATGTTTTATTTATTTTGCTGTTCAGATATTCAAGTGATACCACCTCTTAGAATGAACAAAAAAATCAATTATTGAAAAACACTTAAAATTTGATTAAGGGTTTTTCAATTATTGTATATAAACATTTATACAGAGTGTATATTTCATAATGGAAGTAATTTAATTCTTTTCCAGGGAGCATTAAAGAAGTTAGATAGAGAACAGTTATCAGTAGAAGAATTTGTAGATCATTTGTCATTTCTAGGCAGAATGTCGTCTGAATTACCTGTATTAGAGAAAGAATTTACAATAGTCAATAAATTATTTACTATAATGAGAGACTATAATGTTAATATAGATCCTGAAGTTTTAGCTTTATATCAAACATTGGGTCCCAGTTTTCAACATTTAAAGGTTGGTTTTTGTGTGCATTTATTCAAAATTTTGGTGCATAGCGCCACTTAAAACATACTTTCTGGACCTTTGAAAAATTATATCGAAGCAAACATATGATGGTAGAAAAGGTTAAGCTAATTTAGACTTAAAGGGACTCAAACATAATCCCAATTACTATTTTGATTCCAGATATCCAATTCCAGAAAAAGACACCAAGGAAAGCAATTTTCTTTGTGGTGTTGGATCTCTCTTCATATAGAGATCTGTTTCCAGAGCGCATGGCAAACCTTTCCTAGATGTATAATTTTCTTTCATGATATGTATTTAAATCATTTTTTCAGTCAACCATATTATACTGTGAAGCTAAAAAAGATGAAAATATTCGTAAATTTAGTACTGATTTAGATTCATTGATTTACGATATTTTGGCTACATTGATGGATCTAAAGAATCGTGTTCGAGATCCTAGTTTATTGAGTGCTGATTCAATGGCGGTGTCTGCTCTAGAAAATATACGTTATTTACACGATGAAGTACAGTCACTGTCTAATAAAGCCAGAAGTTATGCTAATTATCAAGAAAGATTTGGCAGCTCTCTGTCCAGTTCTAAGAAGAACTTCTTTGGAGAGTAAGTGATTTAGTTATCTGAAACTTCATTATAGTTTCATTATATCTTAGCAGACTTCATTTTTAAAACTTTTTTTCTAAAGTTGCTGTCCTGGCAAAATTCTTCACATCCCACTGAAGGTGTGCCCCTCTTCATTAGTCCAATCAGTGCATAAAATTAAGGACATATATTTTCATTTAATTTCATAATATTCATTCAATAACCTTCAGTCCAAGAACAGTTTACCATTACTTTGACAAATGATCTTGAGATCTATAAGTGTTTTGGGTCTTATTTATTAACACAAAAAGGTAAACAGTCCAAAGGTATGATTGTCAAAAGATTTTTAGTTAAAGGGATTGTAAAGAGGTCTTCTAAACTTTGTATGTGTATCGGGGACACTTATAGCATCAATTTTACTATTCCAATTTCCATTCCGACATCTGTGGTTGTTGCAAGTCCACAAAAACTAACGCGTTTTATGACATCACTAATAATGATCTACTGGATGCTACTATTGATAACTATGCAGATCACTATTAGTGACATCATAAACCGCGTTAGTTTTAGTTGATTTGCAACAACCACAGACGTCGGAATGGAAATTGGAATGGCGCAAATTGATGCTATCAGTGTCCCCAATACACATACAAAGTTTAAAAAACCTCTTTACAATCTCTTTAATTAATTTGTATCCATAAACTTTGAATTTTGTTTGTAGAGAATATTTATTAATGGATAAGAAATCAGATCAAAGTGCCCATGAAATACAAACTGATTTATCAGATATAGAAAGAGATTTAACATTACGAAGGTTACTATGGCAATCTTTAGAAGAATGGACAAAACTACTAGAGGAATGGACGGCCTCATCATTTGATTCTGTTAATGTTGAATTCTTACAGAAAAATGTCAATAAATTTACTCAAACAGTTTATATGCTGGAAAAAGGTAGTTATGATTTTTTCTATGTTTGTCATTTCTGTTAATTTAATACATTATGGTATTATTCATTTAAACATAAATTTTACCCACTAATTTCTGCTATCCTTATCTTTTTTTCAAATAAATAAAAAATCCAATTTTTCTACAATTGTTTTTACCAGAGGAAATAAGCTTCAGGTTTTGAGATCTTGACTTCTTAGCCATTATGAATTAGCACAATTAATATTTTAAGCATTTTTCAACAATAACTTGTACTGTTATGGATAATTACTTAGGTTTATTGATGTACATTGTCATTGGATTATGCTTGTATGCTTACAAAACCAGATAAGTCCACTGATGAATATGGCCTCTTATTGACCAAGTTTGAGAATTTAGATTTAGTTTACATTCTTAGTGTAGTATTCCTTTAAATTTTTGTGAACTAACTCCTTTTTCAGGTCTACCACACAATGAAATTTTACCAAAACTAAAAGAAAAAGTGATGCATTTTAAACAAGGAATGCCAGTGATAACCAGTTTAAGAAATCCGTCATTACGAGCTAGACATTGGGAAACCATAGAGAAAATAATAGGAAAAGTTATAATTAGAGATAAATCTTTTACACTTGGTAACCTCATGGAGATGAATGTAAGTAACGTTTTTCTACAAAATTTTTATCAAATTGTTTTGGTGGGTTATTTTTAGTGCTGGGTATTGCCAACCATGTCACGATACGATACGTATCGCGATACAAAGGTCACGATACAATACGTATCGCGATATGGGATATAGGGACAAAAAGTAACTCCTTTTTTTCAAAGTTTCAATATTTATTTATTCAAAGCTTTAAAACTTTTTAATTTGGTAATTTAGTTGAAAGTAGTGGTCCATATCCATGTCTTAAAATATTTCCCAACAATTTCAATCAAGTCAGTTAGAACAAAATTGTGATTTCATACGCTGACTTGTAAATAAATCCTCACTTTTTATGAAATGAGAGGTATCGTCAAGTATCGATACACGACCTCGCGATACGATACGCGTATCGTGGAATGTCATATCGCGATACATCAATACAACGATATATCGTGCCAGCACTAGTTATTTTGATTTAATTTTGAAATCTAGATCCAATAAATAATAAGGAAAAAAAAGAAAGTTAGCTCCTTTTTTAATCTCTAAAAAATATTTTCTGTTCCACCTTTTGCCTGTACATTCGGAGAATTTAAAGGGATTGTAAAGTGATTTTCTAAAAGCATTAGTTTTAGTAGAATTGCAAGAACCACAGACGTGGGAATGGAAATTGGAATGGTGCAAATTGATGCTATCATTAAAATCATTGATAAATTTGATTGATATTTATAGATATTTAAACATAAAGATAGAATTCAGGATATTTCTACCACTGCCAGTAATGAAGCTACATTAGAGATTATGTTACAGAAGGTTTGTAAAGTTCTTTATAAAATCATGTCATATGCATTCAGATATATAGAAGAAATGCAACAAGATCATGCTTTTGGATTTTCAACACAATTATCCGTTGTCAGTGATACTGGTGAAACGATCGACATAGAAAAGGTGTTTGGATTGGACAATAAACTGAGAGCCAGTGTGCTACATCCTATGAGATTCCTCATCAATCAGAGATCAAAAAAGAGTAGACCAATGATGATGTTGGGTCAAAATTTCCCTCATTGATCACTGTGTGGTGTTGCTTATCTTTATTAGCCCAATAAGGTGCTTTAAAGTAGGATGTAAAACTGCTCTAGCATTTTGAAAGAGATACAGAGAACCTAAATTGTGCTCTAATTTTTAAAACAAAATTTCATACAACTATCTGTATGAATAATTTGGAAGAAGTTGCTATGTTGTTCTGTATAGTAACCAACAATAACTATGGTCTATTTCAGATTGTTGATTTATGGCTGACAACAGATTTCCGTCTGGTAGCTCATGTAGGTAGAGATACTCTGATTATAGCTGGTGCTGATGATATTATGGCTCAATTAGAGGAGAGTCAAGTTACAGTGGGAACTATTAGAGGTTCTAGATATGTTGGTCCTATAAAAGTAGGTTTTAAACTCAACTTCGGACTTGAGCTGTAAACTTAAATGTTTGTCACATAATCTTTTCATCCCTTCTGAAATGGGTGCACAGAAAGAATTAATCATATTTTAGAAGGATAACAAGTTTTAACACCAGACTTTCTCACATTATGGAGATTAAAAATTCTTGCCACCCTTTTATTTGATGTAGCCAATGCAAATATTAATAGTTTGCTCACACTTGTGGGATCCGGGTTTAATAAAGACACTATGTCTGCATATAACTATATTAATATTACTAACATAACAAGGTACTGACTATTTGTCAGCCATGCTTTTACATAAAAGTAGGTCATACAGTTCCCCCTAGTTCCTCTAAGGTAAGTAACTCCATTTAACTGTTAACATAAGCCAGACAACATTAACTTAGCAATTCCCTGTAAGTTATCAATCTCCCCTCTATTTAAAAATAAAAATTCTTTTTAACATTAAGTTTGTGAAAGTCAAACGGAAATCTAAATGTGGAGAACACCTTCATGTAAAGTTTTCAAAAGATAATATGGTGAGGCACCCTTCTTTGTTAAACAGTCAGCAAGTTGGGTCTTTGTCTCAGACCATATAATGTTACTAATTTGTCCACTTTGCAAAAGTTCTTTGATACTGGATATTTCTAATCGCAAGCGTTTGTCATTGACTTGTTTTGTAGAGTTTACAGAATCTACCAGAGATTTATTGTCTGTTACACATAATATTGGCAACTGTAAAGAATCGGCATCTTCCGAAGTAAGTTCTGAATAAAGGGTTGACAAGAATATTCCTGAATCAATGCCATCTGATAACGCCAAAGCTTCGGCAGACAGAGTACTACGAACTACTCTGCGAATCCTTTTTGAATTCCAACATAAAGGTACTATTTCACTATTCTCTCCCTTTAATAGGATAATGTGTCCACCTTGTGTTCCTCCATCTGGTAAGTTTGCTAGAGAAGAATCACTAAACACAATCAAGGATAGGTTATTGTTATCACCAAGTTGTTTAAATCTCAATGTCAAATCGTCTGCTTTAATTCTTTTAATCACTTTATTGGTTTCAATCAAGTCTTTCATTGTAGCATTTTTCAGAGCACTTGCCAAATTACATGCATCAAAAATTATGTCTGGCCTGCTCTGATGACTTATCCACAGAATTTGACCAATTTTTGACCGCATACTTTGTCTTTCATCCTCATTTAAAGGGAGATCCTTCTGATTTCTTCTTGATTGATCAATGTTCAAAAATGAAATGCTATCTGCATACTTGCTTTGATTCAAATAAATCTCTTCATTTTCATACATCAAATTTATTCCTAAGTAGCAAAAAGCTCTTGTTTCTTCTTTACCAATTTGAAAACGTGACCGAATTTTACTGATTACATCCATTTCAAAAGTCTTATCTCCACCCCAAATAAAATCATCCACATGACAAGCTAATATTCCTTTGTTGGGCCAATAAAATACAGCAGGGTCTACCTTAGATATTTTAGCACCAAATTCCAACATAGATGACTTAACAGTTTTGTACCAGCACAGTGAAGCGTCATTTAATCCATATACTGATTTCTGTAACAACCAAACTTTTCCGGGGCAATTGGCTTCAATTGGTGGTCGTAAATATATCTGCCGTTCCATAGTATCACTTTGTAGAAACGCAGTTTTTATGTCCATGGACTTTGGTTCCCATTTTCTTTGAGCCAGAATAGCAAAAATCATACGCAATGATTCCTTAGCACAGGTTGGGGAATCTTTCGATATGGTATTGTCAGCTTCTTCAAATCCTCTTGCTACTAATCGTGATTTCGGTTTTATACCATCAGCTGTCTCCTTCAATGTGCAAATCCATCTCGTTGATATACACTTTTGACCCTTGTCAACTTCTTCTTTAAATACACCATTTTTCTTCCAATTGTCTAATTCTTCAGATTTGCTGTCCTCGAATGAAACATTTTTCATCAAAAGGATATTTTCTGTTTGGTCGTCTATTATTTCAAGATCATCAACTTCACTCAAATCAACTGATTGACGATTTCCATCTTCATTTTCTATATTATACCAATGACAGTATTTACCAGATGCTTTTCCTGCTCTATTTATAACTTTGGCAGAAATCTTGTCTTTTTCATCATTTTTAAAAGTGATATTTTGTCCAGGTTTCACTTTCATCAATACAGCCTTATCATCAATAGCGACAATTTCTTGATCTTCATTTTTCTCAATTGGTGGATTATCTTCTTCATCAAGGACAGTTTCTACGTTTTTGTCAGGAGTCACATTTACATCAGGAACCATTTCGAATTTTTGGTCTTCAACCACTGGTCTTAGTCTACAATAATGGACTCTCAATATCAAACCACCGTGCCTAATAAACACAACTGCACCATCTTGACCAATTACAGTTCCAGGGCCTCTCCATTCAGTACTATCTGGTCTCTTGTAGTAAACTTTATCACCATTTGTGTATTTAACATTGTCATATGAACGAGTTTGCTTTCTGAGAGCTCTTCTTAACCTTTCTGAGCATTCTGATTTTGTAAAGGCTTCCCTTGCAGAATTTAAAGCTGATAAATTGTCATAAACAGTTCTGCTACTGGTCTTTCCTTCTAAAGCGGGTAGTTTATTAATCAATGAAGATGGTAGATTGGGATTTCTTCCATACACAAGTTGATATGAGCTGAATCCATGTATATTTGCCAAACTATTTTTCGCCATTATTGCCCAAGCAAGTGCTGTTTCCCAATCACATTTGTTGTCAGCTTTAACTTTTGTCAAAATTTCAGTCAGGGTATAATTGTGTCTCTCTAATAACCCATTGCTCCAGGGACTATATCCAGCTGTGGTGTGAACTTCTATATTAAAATTACCACACATATCATGAACTTCAGAGTTATTGAATTCGCCTCCATTATCACTATATAGTACTTTTGGAGCACCATGGATACTAATCCACTGCTGCATAAATTTGTCCACAAATGTTGATGATTTCTTGTTTCTAATTATGGCACCAGCACTAAATCTTGTGAACTCATCGATTATATGGAGATAACAAACATTTTGTTCAAGCTGATGAAGATCAACAGCCACAGTCTCATTAAAATCAGTAGCCAAAGGTAAGCCTACTGCTGGTTTTGGCAATTGTCTTTTAAACTTAGCACAAACTTCACAAGATTTCACAATTTTATCTAAGTTTTCGAATAATTCTTTGTCATTTTGTCCTGCACTAGTTAGTAATTTCTTCAATCTGTCTGATGATGCATGTCCAAACTGACAATGCAATTTACTCAACATCTTTTGCTGTGATTGTTCATCAACATCAAAGTTAAGATACACATTTGATTGATTCAAACTATCGATTAGTGAAATACAATAATGTCCACATGATGTCAGATTTAAATCAACCGGTTTACCAAACATCTTTGCTTCATCTTTTGATACATCTAGCTGAGTTTTTGTTTCTTTCATGGTTGATTTACTCAATAGTAGAGGGATATCTGCATCAACAACTTCAGTAGATATTTGATACTCTATACCAGCAATTTTTACAGGAATAACAACATTTTGGTCTGATTGAACTCTAGCTCCATCTCCAAACTTGAAAATTTTAGAACTTGATTTGGTTACTATTTTCGATCTTTCTTCATCAGTTAGTAGTGATACAAAATCATCAAACCATTTCTTTCCACAGACTGTCTTAGAGCAGGCTGTGTCTAAAACTGCACACCCACTACATTCAACAGTCATAATCTCATCTGGCCTCGCATTATCAATAAATTGACAGTTTTGATCCAGTTTAGTAAAGTTAACGGATTCTTTATCAGGGCAGTCTTTAGCCCAATGAAAAATGGATTGACATACTGAACACTTAGACCTCCTTCCATACTTATCAAGTGGATTTGTCCCTTTAAGAGTCTTATCATCTCTTTCGTTTTGTTTCTGATTTTTGAGGTAAGTCTTCTGCCATGGTTTGTTTCTCGTATACAAAGCATTTTCTTCCTTCAATGTTACAGAAGAGTCTTTATCATTTGTTTCTGATAACTTGGTGAAAATTCTCTTCAAAGCTGATTTCATTGTGTCATATTTTAAGTCTGATGCGGCAGTCAATGCCAATTGTTTTTCTTGTTCACTCAAATTAGCACAATCTAAGATTTTAAAAGCTAATATTGTGTCCGGCAAATCCATTTTATATTTGACACATTTGGCATATTTTTGTTCGAAATCAATTATATAATCCACCATAGATGTGTCCTGTTCTCTTTTACAATTGTCAAATTTTGAGTAAGCAGAATAAGCTAAATCCACAGCATCTGTTTTAAACAATTTATCCAACTCACTTAACAAGTTTGTCATTCCATGTTCCTCAGAACTCAATTGTTCAATATTCATTGCTAAAGCTCTTTCCTTTGCCTGTCCCTTTAAAGCCATACTAACTGCCAATGCATGTTTCTTCTTTGGTAAGTCTGTGACCAATGTCCATATTTCAATTTCAGACTTCCAAGACTCATAATTACCATCAGGTGCCAAGACCGGTGGGTTTCTATAATTCACACTATTTGATTGAGCCATTGCTTCTTATTTACAGTTCTGATTACAATAAGTTTAAACCACGCTCTGCTACCATTAATAGTTTGCTCACACTTGTGGGATCCGGGTTTAATAAAGACACTATGTCTGCATATAACTATATTAATATTACTAACATAACAAGGTACTGACTATTTGTCAGCCATGCTTTTACATAAAAGTAGGTCATACAGTTCCCCCTAGTTCCTCTAAGGTAAGTAACTCCATTTAACTGTTAACATAAGCCAGACAACATTAACTTAGCAATTCCCTGTAAGTTATCAAATATTATCAAGAATTTGGAGCAACAGTCTGCCCTGCCAGTAATAGGTACAGTTTTGTTCTGAAAGACCAATGACCTTACTTACTTACCACTGTTTGTTCAAAGAGACTATAAACTAATATTTGATATCTAGGTTCAAGTAGAAGAGTGGGAGAGAAAATTACAAGTGTTTTCTAGGACGTTAGATGAATGGTTAAATTGTCAAAGAAATTGGTTATATCTAGAACAAATCTTTAGTACTCCCGACATCCAAAGGTGAGTCACAAATACCTTCTCATCAAGACAAAGTTGCTCTTATGGTAATTGAATTATGGTACATTCAAAATTTACCCCCTTTTTCTGTGTCTGCCATTTTGAAGTCTGTCACTTATTTTTTTTGTCTAAAATGTAAAATTCATTCTGAACACTGTTTTCACTTGTTGTTTTGAAAATCTGGTTAACTCTGTGAATCTTAGTCATGCAGAACTCACCAATTACACAGTGTGCACCCCCTATTTTTGTTTTCTGCATGAACTTGATTTTTTAGAGTAAACATGTTTTACCTTTCAGACAACTACCAAATGAATTCAAGTTATTTTCTGGTGTTGATAAAGCATGGAAAGATATTATGAGAAGAGTAGAAGATAGACCTAATGCTTTAAAGGCAGCTATAGCTCCTGGTACATTAGAAACATTGTCATCTTGTAATGCTAATCTGGAGAAGATACATAGATGTCTTGAGGTAGGCTTACCTGTATAAAGAATTAGATTTTGAAAGAAATTTAGCCACAATTTTAAAGATGCCTTCAGAAATAGTGGTAATGTTTGTCAGAAAAATAAATGTTTTTATTGATGTGAATTTTGTATAGTTTCATATTATTGTTTTAAAAGAAATCTCAGAAAGGTCTTCAGATATTTTTTCTTAAGAAATTTATTGTATATTTTCAGGATTATCTGGAAACGAAGCGTCTAGTGTTTCCAAGGTTTTATTTTCTCAGTAATGATGAGTTATTAGATATATTAGCTCAATCTAAAGATCCACAAGCTGTTCAGGTAGGTTTAAATATACCTTATCATCTTATTCAATTTTTGAGATTAGTGTAGGACAAACCACATAAACATCGATATTGATGACTTTGTTGCCATTCTCTTTGATTGAGAGGGTATAGGAATGACCCATTACAACTTGTGTGGGTTGAGGATGGTCCAAAACTTAAAAAAATGGACTCTCTTATCTGAAATGCCCCATGTAAATAGTCTTTGACATCCCTTGGGTTTATTTTTGTAGCTGTTTATCTGCTCTCCAGAATAGTACCTTGGAATCTTTATCATGTGCTTAAGGCATTAAATTTGCATAAAGTCAAAATGATATCTTCAAGTTTCGAATTTTAGGAGTTAAATCACCATACAACCTTATCTTTTTAAATAGTTTCCATTTGTATATGAAATATTAGGACAGGTGACTGTTTATTTTAACCTGAATTATAGTGCACTCTAGATAATCCAATATTCTAAATCCCTTCAAATTTTATGCCCTTATTTTGTCTTTAGAATTCAAGAACATGTACAGAATAAATATATTTTTAGTATTAGACTCCCAGAATCTATCACATTATTTAATTTTACACTGCATCATAGTCACAAAGTCTTAGTTTAAACTGAAATACCATTCCAAATACCAGTAGTTTAGAATCCTTTTTGACCAGAATGTTTAAAAAGAAAAAAAAGAAACATCTATATTTTACAAGGATAACAAATTTTTGGTCCTTGGCCAAACCTCTTGGCATTGATCTTTCCCAGATTATCCGTACCCTTTTACAGCTGGGTTAACTGGAATTACGAGTGAAGATGTCTTATTCAGGGTCAAGAACCAAACTCTCAAACATACCAACCTTCATTTTCTTGTATCCAAGCAAATGACATCATGTTTGTAAAGAACAACGCAGTAACGGTTACTGAGTAACCGACTGTGTTATAGAACCGTGTTTTCAGCTGTTAATACAGGACATATTCTTATAAAATTGGGACGACAATTGATATTATAGATGATCTCTTGTCCATAAAAGTAACACGTATCCACGGAAAGTACTTTCTGGTTATCAGGCGACAATGATCAGGTCTTGTTTGGTATAATTAAAAGATATTTTGTGTTACAGCCTCATCTTGGTAAATGTTTTGGTAATATTAAACAGTTAGATATAAGACATGTACCAAGACAACCACCTACTATTAAAACTATAATATCTAATGAACAGGAGGTGATTAGTATGCCCAGGTATGGAAAAAATTATTCTGAAATTTTCACTCTTCATCTGCATAGAATTTTACATATGAAAACAATATTTAGGTGGACATTTTTTTTTAAAACAAAAAGTTTTAAGCATCATGATATTTTTGGTACAAATAGACATGGTTTGTTTTAAATTTTTGTGTAGATTTATTATGTGATATTTTTTTTCAATATTGAAGTTTAACACCATTTTTCTGTACATTTGTGCTTTATGGCTCATTTTGATGCTCCTTAATACACTTCATTTCAATCGTATCTATGTTCATTACGTCATGTATGTTATGGAATGTGGTTTAACTGTCTTTACTGATATTAGTATGAATTTCATTGTAGAAATATCCGGGCTAGAGGACCTGTTGAACAATGGTTGGGTACAGTTGAATCTGGTATGTTTGAAACAGTCAAGAAGTGAGTCTAATTTTTTTCATTACTAAGTAATGATTACTCATATTTCATGGTAAAATATTCCATGTTAAACTCTTACTGTTACATGATTTTTCTTAAAATAAATAAACTTGTCTTCTGTATAATGTTCACTATGCATTCTGTTTTCAGGCATTTAAAGCTAGGTTTATCAGATTGGCTAGGTTGTGATATACAAGACTGGGTATTAAAACATCCAGGACAAGTTGTTCTTACTGTAGTAAGTATAGCTATTTTTAGATATTGAAAGCTAGGTTTACCTGATTGGCTAGGTTGTGTTATCTTACTGTAGTAAGTATAGCTATTTTTAGATATTTAAAGTTAGGTTTATCAGATTGGCTAGGTTGTGATAACTTACTGTAGTAAGTATAGCTATTTTTAGATATTTAAAGCTAGGTTTATCAGATTGGCTAGGTTGTGATATCTTACTGTAGTAAGTATAGCTATTTTTAGAAATTTAAAGCTTGGTTTATCAGATTGGCTAGGTTGTGATATCTTACTGTAGTAAGTATAGCTATTTTTAGATATTTAAAGCTAGGTTTATCAGATTGGCTAGGTTGTGATATCTTACTGTAGTAAGTATAGCTATTTTTAGATATTTAAAGCTAGGTTTATCAGATTGGCTAGGTTGTGTTATCTTACTGTAGTAAGTATAGCTATTTTTAGATATTTAAATCTAGGTTTATCAGATTGGCTAGTTTGTGATATACAAGACTGGGTATTAAAACATTCAGGACAAGTTGTTCTGACTGTAGTAAGTATAGCTATTTTTAGATATTTAAATCTAGGTTTATCAGATTGGCTAGGTTGTGATATACAAGACTGGGTATTAAAACATCCAGGACAAGTTGTTCTTACTGCAGTAAGTATAGCTATTTTTAGATATTTAAAGCTAGGTTTATCAGATTGGCTAGGTTGTGATATCTTACTGTAGTAAGTATAGCTATTTTTATATATTTAAAGCTAGGTTTATCAGATTGGCTAGGTTGTGATATCTTACTGTAGTAAGTATAGCTATTTTTAGATATTTAAAGCTAGGTTTATCAGATTGGCTAGGTTGTGATATCTTACTGTAGTAAGTATAGCTATTTTTAGATATTTAAAGCTAGGTTTATCAGATTGGCTAGGTTGTGATATCTTACTGTAGTAAGCATAGCTATTTTTAGATATTGAAAGCTAGGTTTATCTGATTGGCTAAGTGTTTATAAGCACTGTTGATTTATTTTCCAGACGCAGATAATGTTCAATAAAGATGTATCAAAATGTTTTGATCAAGCGAATCCTCGTCAAGAATTAATCAAAGTGAAAGACAATATGGTGGAATCATTGAATAAGTTTGCTGGATTGGTATCGTCTAATGTGTTGTCCTATCAGAGAATGAGTATAGAGGCGTTATTAACTATTACTGTACACAATAGAGATATTGTCAATGAAATGATCTCCTTAAACGTCAAGAAAAGGGAAGACTTTGAATGGAAAAGGTAAATATTTAAGTCATATTTAATCAAAGATAAAAATGGCAGGACTTTGTATCATAATTACCAATGTCAAGCCTGCAAGATTAGTTACTTGTGGTATATGTTGTTTGTTGGTATATGTGCAGACGCCTAGATGGAAGAATTAGATGAAAAAGAGCTAGGGATATTCCAAAATGGTCTTGTTTCAATTTTTTTACCTTCTTCCCAAAAATACATACAATATATCAAGGAAGTCTTGAGATACCCAAAAGTCATGTAATAAGTGATGATTAAACAGGATCAGATGAAATACTCCTTTGAGTCCATACAACTTACGCTTATGTTAGCCACATGTTTTAATGCTTTTTATGACTTTTTTTACAGGCAATTACGTTATGAATGGGATGAACAGACTAATAATTGTTTGGTTCTACAATCTAATGCATCATTTCAATATGGGTATGAGTATTTAGGCTGTTCACCTAGATTAGTGATTACACCATTAACAGATAGATGTTACCTAACATTAACTGGTGCTCTACATCTTCACCTGGGTGGTTCACCAGCTGGTCCTGCTGGTACTGGTAAAACAGAAACTGTTAAAGATCTAGCCAAGGTAAGGACATTTTCTTTTTAATTCACACAGAAAAAACAGATTTAAAATTCTGCATTATGTCATTGTCTTGAACAGCAGTAACAAATATTTCAAAGAGATAGCAAATATCTGTAATAGCTTTCATTGACTTAATAATTTATGATTTCAGGCTATGGGAAAACAATGTGTGGTATTTAATTGTTCTGAAGGTTTAGATTATAAGGTAATATTATTTCGATTTCAAAAAGCCTGTTATAAATTACGGTAAATCGGCCAATCCTGAAAACCGGCCAAATGAATTGGTCTCGTTAATGGCCGATTTTCAGGAGTTTCACTGTACTAAAAATTCAGACTGTTGCGAATGATCTGGGTTACTAAAATTTCTTTGGTTTGGTATCAATATATCCTGAATTGGCTGAATTGATTTGTGAACGGTTTTAGATGAATTTCAGTTTACCCAAGAAATGCTGGACAGTATAACATGGTTCTACAGTTAAGTTTTTTAATTGTACTTTAGTTCTCTCTTACCTAATAATCTATGATGATATTTCAGATGTTAGGAAAGTTTTTCTCTGGTTTAGCTCAATCTGGTAGTTGGTGTTGTTTTGATGAGTTTAATCGTATTGATGTAGAAGTTCTATCAGTTGTAGCTCAACAGATTCATACAATAAAAGCAGCTAAAGACACCCAATCATTACGTTTTATGTTTGAAAGTCGTGATATTAAACTCAATATGACCTGTGGATATTTCATCACCATGAATCCTACGTAAGTATTTACTCACTGCTTTTTCCCTCTACTATGTAATCTCATGTTATATCTAACATTTGATGCTCATGTAATCATTTTTCTCTATTGTATATATTCTCCATTGAACATGAAAAGTTCTAACTTTCCTCTTTGGAGGTAAGAAATGTATTTCCTTGAAATAATGAAAACAATAGATCAAAATTAGAAGTAACAAAATAGAACCCTTTCCCTATAAATGCCAGTTTTTTAAAAAAAAATCATAAACTTTTTAAGATTTTTAATGTTTTTGGTTGGTGTTGGAAAACTTATATTTGGATTTATGCAAAATACTAATTGTAGAGATATGTTCCCTACTTGTTTCAACTTAAAAGTATTGAAATTTAAACACCCAATTCCAAAACTGGTTTTTACACAATGTATTTTTGATTGTAGGTATGCTGGTCGTGTAGATCTACCAGATAATTTGAAGTCATTATTCCGTCCTGTTGCTATGATGGTACCAGATTATGCCTTGATTGCCGAGATCATCCTATTCTCTGAGGGGTTCCGTGATGCTAAATCTTTATCTCAGAAAATAGTCAATCTCTATCAGTTGGCCAGCAAACAGCTTTCTCAACAAGATCATTATGATTTTGGCATGAGAGCTATTAAATCAGTTTTAGTAATGGCTGGCCATGGCAGACGGCATGCTCAACAGAGGTAAGATATTATTGATTGTTCCAGGTAGACATCCAATCATATCATCTTTGGAACTAGACAGAGGCATTTTCAGCCAATCAAAATCAAATCAAATCAGCCAACAAAATCGAGTTGCAAAATGTTTTGAATTGAACAAAAATGATTGAAAAAAGACATTAATGAATTATTCGTGATATTTGGAAGAAATCTTTGAAATTAAAGCCTTACTTGAGATTTGAAATTTAGATCTGTATTAGCCCACTAGCCCAAGATCGACATAGTTTAAACTAAGACAAAAAATTTTTTATACTGTTTCTATAATTTTAGACCTGATGGTACAGTTAAACCATTAAAAGATGAAGAAGAATCCCATATTATGATTCATTCTTTACGCGATGCTAATTTACCCAAGTTTTTAGCAGAAGATGTTCCTCTATTTGAGAGTATTTTAGCTGATCTATTTCCTGGTATTGTGCCACCTTCTCCTGACCAAGGTGTTTTGGAGGTAAAGTTTATTTATTGACAGTTAGTTTTGGCAGCCATTGGTATTTGACAATTGATTGCTAGATTTTAAACTTATCAAAGGGATTGAAAAGAAGCTTGCCGACAGTGATCTACCGGAAGCTACTATTGATATCTATGCAGATCACTGTCAGTGACGTCATAAAACGTGTTAGTTTTAGTGCAATCCACAGACGTCAGAATGGAAATTGGAATGGCGCAAAGTGATGCTATCGGTGTCCCCGATACACATACAAAGTTTAGAAATACACTTAAAGTACAGAATATTTTGTGTGACTCCATTTTGCTTTTTTGGTCATAAATGTTATTATTTTGTTTCCAGAGAGCTATATCAATGGCTATAAGAGATCAGAATCTACAGCACTGGCCAAGTCAAATGGAACGTGTGAAGCAGTTACATAGTCAAATCCTGGTACGTCATGGTGTAATGCTGGTTGGCCCTACCGGTGGGGGTAAAACAACTGTCAGAAATATCTTACAGAGGGCACTAGTATTATTACCTACCATAACTCTCCAGGATGATCATGTAACCACAAGTCCGGTTAAAAAACCTAATTCTTATGTGGTGAGGGGCTACATTTTTATTTTTAATAGTTTTGCTTATGTTTTTAAAAACACTTTTGCTATTTGAAATAGAATTTGAGATTTTGAAACTAAAAATGAAAATTTACAGTTTTAGAGTACAGATCAAAAAATTCTAACCTTATAACTAAACAACAATGCATTTTGAAAAAAGCTTTAATGAAGATCTTAGTTCAAATTTTTTAATTATTCAAGATTTTCTATATCATGGTTCCTAAAAGACATGAGATCTTTGGCTTTTGTTTTTCAGCACAACCGTACTAAGAAAGGACATGTGGAAACCTTCACCTTAAATCCTAAATGTGTAAAACTAGGAGAATTGTATGGTGAAACTAATCCAGTAACATTTGAATGGACAGACGGACTTATAGCGTCTGCTACTAGAAAATTTTATAAAGATTTGAATATAATTACTGGTGGGGATGATGGGAAGGAATCAAGAGCTGATACAACTATGACTAACTATTCACAAATGACACAGGTAAATCCATTTTGTTTATTTGATTGGTTTACAATATGCTACACGAAAGTTTACGTTTTAGGTATTTTCTTGTTACAGAATGCAGACGGCAAGTTGATATATGTTTTACTCAGTCCATTACAGTATGAAAGTTTCATTTTATAATGTTCATACGTCAAATAAACTTCAAGTTTTATCTGTTTTTTACACTAAAGTTGGCCCTTCCACTAATTTATAGAAAACAGTGGATTAAGATAAAGATTTTGAATTTGAAATAAAATTTTCCCATTTAGACTACAATGAGAACAGGGACAACAAGTGTATCTGAGGCTACAGATCTAACAGAAGATCTAGAGAAGAAAGACCAGCTAGAAACAGTACCTACAGACTGGAGATGGATTGTATTAGATGGTCCAGTTGATACATTATGGGTAGAAAATCTCAATACAGTTCTTGATGATTCTAAGGTAGAATTTACATATTTTTCTATAATTTTGGGTTCCTTGGTGGATTTTTTTGGAAAACATAATACTTATCTTCTTTTTTTTTTTACATTATGAACCTTCTTCCCATAAGCTTGCTGCAAGCCCAACCTCATCTTAAGATGTTTTTTTCGGATAATCTGAACAGCTAGGTCTTTTTTATGATTCAGGTTACTCATACTATGTGCTCTGACTTGACAAGGCAAATAACATTTTCGAAGCAATCTAAGCTATCTGTGCTTCATTTGTCTTGAAATATACTACCAAATGCTTTGTCAGTGTTATTCCTTTTGATCTATCATGAATGTTTTCTAATAATATATAATATTTGTAGGTGTTATGTTTGGCTAGTGGAGAACGTATTAGTTTAGCACCTGGTATGAGATTAATATTTGAAGTTGATAATTTATCACAAGCCAGTCCAGCAACCATTAGTAGATGTGCTATGGTGTATATGGTAATTTGAATTACACAATTTCATATACCAGATAATATTTTCATTTGATTATGTGGCTGGATAAGCTATTGTTTTCAAGGATTTCTTTTTCGTTCTGCCTAATCTTTTAATTATTAGAAAGAGAGAGACATCTATATTTTATAAGGATAACAACTAAGGTTCTCATAAGGATCTTTTCTACCATCTGGTCCTTTGGATTGATCTTTCCTGTGACTGCAGTGTTTACATTTCCTTTTGTGTTAAAGAAAGGATAACCAGGATACAATCACCAGAACTAGGAGACTTTCCTCCGACAAATGATTCCAATGATTAATTTGTATTCTTCTCATTTCTTTACAGGACCCAGTAGATTTAGGATGGCAGCCATTTGTAAAAAGTTGGTTGTATACCACACTACCTAAAGAACTGCCAGATAGTGGCAGAAGTCATCTGTTAAAACTATTTGAACATAGTATCGACAAGGGTTTGAAATTCCTGAAGAAGTATAAGAAGTTTCAGACTATAATGGTACCAGAAATGAGTATAGTATCAACATTATGCCATCTGTTGTCGGCCTATTTTGACTATATGAGTAAACATGGCGGATTTGGTAATCCAGGTAGGTATTTTAGTACAGTTTTAGTACAGAAAACTAATAACCTAGGCCAGTGGACACCATTAAGTGTACATGAGCACAACCTCAAACGTTTTTTAAGTTGTTAAGAATGGAAGAATATTGACGTCTGTCGACATGGATGTTGGGTTCTTAACCTGAGTCTGCTGTTTAGATTTCATTGAACTTGATAGTTCCTCAGTTTGCAAGTAGCATAATCAGGAGCATAAAATCTTGATTCAATGGTCTAATACAAGGAACTTATGAACTTGTAAACTCAAGATACAGTTGGAAAAGCTCATCTGATTTCACCAAAGTAATGAATAATAAGACTGTTCTGATTCTGTTATAGATAAAATAGAAATAAGACCTACTACTGATGGTGAGAGTCGAGGAGAATCTGGTGTTTCTAGTCGTAATTCATCAAGAACAACGTCTGGTAGAGTATCTAAAAGTAAACGTAGTAAGAGTAAAAAGAATAAACTAAAGGAAGATATAGCGGCTATGGATGATGATAAAGGAAAAGATTCAAGGTAGGGATATTTTGCTGAAGAATAAGCTGATTTTATGTTTCTACCTAGCTTTAGTTTTTGCTGGTGATCTTAAGTTCTGAAAGTTTTGAAACATAAAAGAATCTTGTAACAAAATAAATTGATGCAAATCTTGCAAACTCTATTACATTTTGTTCTTGAAGGATAACTTTCACTCATATTATGAAATCATGTTAGATTTAAGACTAATTTACCATCTTTCTTTATCTTAATTTCAGTATGGATCAACAGTTTTTCCTCCAGAAGTCACCTACCCAGTTATTGAACTTCCTTGGTAAGCTGTTTGCCTTCTGTTATACGTGGAGTTTTGGTGGTATATTACGTCGACAAGAAGATATAGATGATGATGATACCAGAAGATCTTCTGATAAAGATGAAATAAATATTTGTAATGAGTTTGATAATTTTATGAGAGAAGTATTTGAAGTTGAACCACCAGTTGGTAAGTGTTACAGACAATTGTTGTCTATTTTCCAACGCCATTTTTACTACCTCAAAAAAGTTTCAATTAAATTAAATTTTCAGAGAAATAGTACACTTTGTCAATACATCTTTTGTTTTCTGTTACCAAAACAGTTGGAAATTAATCTTTTGACGTCACAGAGTTTAAGATACATTAGTACATAAATTCCCACTTTAAAACAGATTATTTTCTTTTTTAGGAGTGCGTCTGCCAGCTGGTAACAGAAGTATGTACAGTTTCTTTTTAAACATGGAGTCTGGTACATTTACACCATGGGATGTACTGGTACCAACAACTAAATCACTGATAGAGAAGGGAGCAATGTTAACTATTGGAGAGACTATGGGTTTAATGAGTGAACAGAAGAAATCAGATGGAGTACAAGAAGCTGAAATTGTACCAACTGTTGATATTATACGCTTCTCTTTTCTTACAAGTTTGTTATTATTACAAAAACATCCAGTTCTTATCACAGGTATGTACTACTATCAATAATAAAACCAAGCACGAACGATCCCAACCGTAAAAACGATCTTGAAATCCATGTGAACACATTGGTAATATATTGGTAGCAGCTAATAAACTTTTCATTTGAGGAAGTATATCAATAAATGAGTAAATATTTCATAATGAAAAGTGGTATCAGGTGTCTAGAAGAGTTGGCATATCAATAAGTTAATGGGAATTTTGTGTATTCATGCATTGAACATGTATTAATTTTTGAGACAACCTTCCTCATATGAAAGAGTTGCTCTGTGCTGTACCACTGGATCCTCTCCCATTGACCAATCAGAAGTGTCCTACTAAAAAATCTTGAACATTTCATTTGAAAAAATAAAAAATAATATGTAGGTTTGTTAATTGGTTTCAAAATGAACTTTTTGTGTTTGATTTTTCTTAGCTCAGCCCCTGATACTTTGTGAAACACAACTAAAAAAATGTGTGGTGTTGTGAAATTATGCTTGCAATGAATGTAACATTTCCTTACAGGTGATTCTGGAGTAGGTAAATCAGCTTTAATTAACAACATGTTAAAACGTCTACAAAAAGAAGGTGGTACATCCTACAAAAAAGATACAATATTAGGAGACATCTTTAATTATTCTGAGAAACGTATGTCTATACTAAATGACATCAGCAACCTTACTCGCTTCGGGGATGAAGAAACAGATAATAAGAGTTTGAATGTGCTGCTAGGATCAGTTAAACCTAAAATACAAAGTGGTCTATTGAGTACTACTATACAGTTTAGTGCTCAGACCAGTTCAGCTCGACTTCAAGGACACATCATGCACAAGTTGATCAAGAAGGGTAAAGATGCTCTTGGTGCTCCTAAAGGACGAAAGGTAGATTTTTAATTTTCATTATTGCAAGTTTCTGCAACATGTCATTGTCAGTCACTTCTATGTGCTCAAATTACCAAAAGAACATTATAATGCTTAGCAGCATGAGGATTTAAGAGTTTGGATAGGCAAGTGATCCCAGAAAAGAATTAATTCGAAGCAGATTTTTCAATTTCTGACATTATGTTAATTATTTTAAAGCAAACTCATCTTTTTTTTTAGGTTGTTGTATTTGTTGATGATCTAAATATGCCAGCTCCAGAACAGTATGGTGCCCAACCACCTCTAGAATTACTCAGACAATTCTTGGAACTTGGTGGATTTTATGATACTGCTAAACTACAGTGGAAGGTAAATTTCATCTTTCAAAAATACATGGGTAAATGAATTTTTCCCGATTTTGATAGGGTAAAGAAGGGGTGCGCATTATACATGGGTGCGCATTATAATCGGAATTATACGGTACATCAAAATCAAATATTCCTGAAGTTTGAATATTGCTATTGATTCTTTGGTAAAAAGGGGTTTGATTGCTGTTGCTGTGTATTGGTCATTAACAAGTTATAGCTTCTGTTTTCTGTTTTAAGGACATTTTGGATGTTACTATGGTTACAGCCTGTGGTCCTCCTGGTGGAGGTAGAAATCCTACAAGTCCACGATTATTAAAACATTTCTGGTATGTATATCTCAATTTTATTTTTGTATTCACTAACTTGGTTCTATGTTCATCAAATACAAATATTGAAAATATTAATCTTTTGAAACAAAAGTGAATCAATTTTTCCTTTTTCAGTATATTAGCTTTACCAACACCATCTACCAGATCCTTACAGCATATTTATCAAGTACAACTGGGTAGATTCATCATTCAAGATGGCGACTTTATGCCAGAAGTACAAGAATGTTTATTTTCAATGGTATCAGCTAGTATAGCTATATATTATAGAATGGGAAGTACCATGTTACCAACTCCTACCAAATCACATTATACTTTTAATATTAGAGATCTCTCCAAGGTAATGACTTATGAACAATTAAAAATAGCAAAATGAATGTTATTTAGATTCTCTGAAACGGAAGTCATGTTGACAAGACCAATTGCAGATTTCTAAAAAAATGTTCTATAATGAGGAAAATTATCAATGCAAAGCTGTGTCTCTTCAAAACTTTGCCAAATCTTTACTTTTGTTTTTGCTGTTGTGTTGATATGAAAAAAAGATGGAACAGCACAGATCTGCTTTGATTTTAGAATTTTTAATACTGTAAGATTTGATTAACAAACCCAAATTTGAAATACATATGAGATTTTGATATAAATATTGTGGAAAAATCCTTATATGTGGTTTTGATTTGGCATCTGGCTTTTGGCAAATAAAAAATACAGATGCTCATTGACATACTAAATGAATTGCTTTTATGCACCTTTAAGGTTTAAATTGTTTCAGTAGCCCTTGAATGAATCTGAGATTCAAATAATGTGTTTTCTCAATAATTTCAGGTTATCCAAGCTCATAATTCAGTTATTTAATCATTTCAGGTTATCCAAACTCATAATTCAGTTATTTAATCATTTCAGGTTATCCAAGGATTATTACAAGCTCATAATTCAGTTATTGTGAGTAAAGATAATTGTGCTCAGTTATTAGCTCATGAAGCTACCAGAGTATTTCATGATAGATTGGTAGATAATAAAGATAGGATGGCTTTCTTTGATATACTCTCAGATAATCTTCATGATTATTTCAAGGTGAGTTCCAAGTCTCATTATGGGCATTGGTATTATTTTATTTTGGACTTTTGGACAGATGCAGACACACATACGTTTGTTGTTTTTCCCAATTTATGTGTGTTTTAGTGTTTCATCTTGAATACACTTGATAATTGCTAAAGCTCAATAGCATACCCCAAAATATATGATTGGAATGGAATGTTTTGATAATTTAGAATGTTGTAAACTATTCTTGTGTTGATCTGCTTTATTCCATTGACAATGCTTACATTGGATTTTAGCCATGGATTGTCTTTTTGTGTCAAATAATCAATTATCTACTTCGCTGCATTTTGTTTGAATTTTCATTTCTTTATTTAAAGGTGAAATGGACAGCTGATAAGCTACGTAATGAACAAGTATTATTTGGAGATTTCTTTGAGATAGATGAAACAGCTAACAGAATTTATCAGCCTCTAGCAGACCGTAGTAAACTAGGCAATGTTCTAGAAGATTATTATATGAGACTAAACTATGGTAACTCTAAATCAAGTCAGCTGGTATTTTTTAAAGACGCAGTAGAACATATTGTTAGAGCAGCTCGTGTCTTCAGACAACCAGGAGGACATCTGTTATTGGTAAGACATATTCTTAATCTTTTCACCTTTCCAAAAATGTTGGCCCAGCAGAACTGAATAAAGATTGACCTTTTACTTTGACCCAGTCCTGGACAATCTTGTTGTATACTGAATACAACTTATCAACTGCAAAAGATCTACCTTTCTACCATTTTTAGTACCCAAAGATGGCAAACAGTAAGCCTTTTTAAAATTTCAATCAATGTTTGATGCAAAATATTTATAGAAGGGTATTAGTTCATATGGTTTATTAGAACCTGTTATCCAAGGTTAGAGTTCAAGTACCACTAACTAAAGGCCGGCACATCGAACGATTTTTCAAATAATTCAATGTGCGTTGGCTTACGACAGCCCTACGACAAAATCGGTAGTCGGGAGATATTTAACATGTCAAATCAAAAAAACGTCTTGACGTGGCTGATCGGCTAGTGTGCAGGTCATTCCGATAATTTATCGTGACCTGGATTTAAGTCAACCAATTGAATTACATATATATTGTTTACGACAGAATCTCAGAACACGACCGCTAAAAGTGCTCCAGTCGCGATAAAAAGTTGGTAAGTGTGCTTTGAATGCACGCTCCGATAACTTGACGCCTTCAAAAAATCGTAGGGCGTTCTGTCCAAAAATCGTTAAAGGTGCGCCGGCCGTAAGCCACATGATTCTGAAGGAGGTTACCGTACACTAAGATTATAAGTAAAATGACAATGAAATAATAATATTTTTCCAGGTTGGATTAGATGGTACAGGAAAGTCAACTGTTGTACATTTAGCTAGTCATATTGCTAGATGTGAGCTCTTCACATTGTCACTACAAAAACACTATGGAGCAATTGAATTTAGAGATGATCTGAAAAGAGTCTTCAAAATAAGTGGTGTCAAAGGTCAAAATACTGTGTTTTTATTGGCTGATTCTGATATTGTCAAGGTATGGTAATTTTATAACTGTTAAATCGGGGGAAATTTATCGTTTTTTGCAAGATGATTCACAGCATCTATCTCAGTAAATATTGCAGTTTTGTCATCGCAGTCTAATAATAGAATGTACATTTCTTCTTGGTTTGTCTGTTCCAGGAATCTTTTCTTGAAGATATTAACTGTATCTTAAACTCTGGAGAAGTACCAGATCTGTTTGATAATGAAGAGTTAGATGGAATTACTATGGAATTAAAAAGTGCTGCTGCTGAGGCTGATATACCAGACACAAGAGTTGCCGTTTATCAATTCTTCATTCAACGTGTACGTCAAAACCTACATGTAGTGTTAACAATGAGTCCTGCAGGTGATAAGTTCAGACAAAGATGTCGAATGAATCCAGCTTTAATAAACTGTTGTACAATAGATTGGTATGATGAGTGGACTGATGAAGCTATGTTGAGTGTGGCTCAAGTCTTCTTTCAAAATACTGAATTTTTAACTGATCCAAGATATGACATAGAGGTAGGTTTGCATTTTCCTGCTACATACTGATTCCTTATTAATATTCATTGTTATCATGTGTTGCCAGAGCACATTATGATGATGGACTTTTATGCTAGTGGATAAGTATTTCATTATATCAGTATATTAACACAATAATCTATGATATATTCAGGCCCGTAGCCAAGGGGGGGCTTGGGGGGGCTTTGCCCCCCCTAATTTAAATCTTGCCCCCCTAAAAAATATCTCAAGTGTAATTTTTAAAAGATACATTAATTCATTTTACTTAGTCAAGAGGTGTCTTTATAGCAGGAAATGTTAAGAATTTGCGTTTTCAGGTATCTTCAGGTAGATTCTTAAAATTTTCCAGTGTTCGTCCCGCAGTCTCTTAAACCTTAAATTTATCAGGAAATCGGGTTTCCAAAAGTTTTCTAGAAGAGATCCCCCGACTTCAGGAAATCGTGTTTCAAGGCTTCCAATTTGCGTTCTCGGCTGCTCAGCCCTGTACAATTAACCTTAAACCCTATCTGAAATTCACGTCTAAATCTCTTCTTTGTTTTAGACAGGATGTCTTTGACCCTATAGAAATAGTCTTGAACCTTAAATTAGCTGGGAAATATCAGGAATTTTTTTACATCTTTTTCTCGATTTTGCAGTTTTAGTCACACAGTTCCTCTATAAGTAAACCTTAAATTTATCAGAAAATGTCAGGAAATCGCGTTTCAGAGAGTCTAATTCTCAAAATTTTCTTTAAGAGAATCGTGTTTTCAGACTTCCGATTTGCGTTCTCAGCAGTAAATAAGGTGTGTAATTCTCAAAATTTTCTTAGTGACATAACTCAGACCCCATTTAAATAACCGTAAACCCAAAATTCACCAGGAAATGTCTTTAATTAGCGTCTAAATCTCAAAATGTTTTCAGACAAGAACCCTTTGAACCATATAGAAATAATCTTGAACCTTAAATTCGCTGGAAAATATCAGGAAATGTCAGGATATCGCGTTTCAACGAATCAAATTATCTAAATTTTCTAGGGGTCCCCATACTTCAGAAAATCTCATTTCCAGGCTTCCGACTGCACCAATAAATGTAGAAATAACTGGCACTGTAATGGCGTAACAATGTATAGCAATAACTCAAAGTTTTCCATAAAAGGGGGTTGGGGGTGTTTTTGGGTGGATACCTAAACTGCCCCCCTTGATTGGACTTTTGCCCCCCTAAAAGTACTTGGCAGGCTACGGGCCTGGTTATATTACGTATGTGTTGCCAGAACAATGGTTAATTGTATTATAGATTCCATTAGACTTAAATCTCATAAAAATTGTGCTTTTCCAATGTATGCTGCCGTTTAGGTTGGTGTTTGTAGAGCGTTTTTTAGAATCAGTCATAGTATAGAAAACCTATCTTGTTATATTTTTGATATCTAGGTTATAAAAGAGCGTGTTGCCAGAACTTGTGTTGACATTCATCGTAGTATATCAGTTGTATCACATCAATATTGGGAAGAAATGAGAAGACATTATTATTCTACACCATCAAGTTATATGGAGTTAATAAGATTATATTCTATTATGTTACGTGACAATAAACAAGAATTTGTCAACAACAGGTAAAACATTGATTATCTTTCACATTCATTTATTTATTCATTATTTATTTCATTCATTTATTCATTTATTCATTATTCCAAATACTGTTGGTAGATGAAAATTAATCTAGTAATTTGGATGCTTTTAAACATATTTGTTATACGATATTTGTTATTTTTAGAGAAAGATTACAGATAGGTCTGTCTAAATTATCAGAAGCTAATTCATTAGTTGGTGAAATGCAAGAAGAGTTGGTGACCTTAGGACCTAAAATAGAAGAAAAGGCAAAGGTAAGTTATCAATATTAGACACAGACAGAAATGAAGATACCGGTACTTGTTGTTTGGTGTTATTTTGATTATAAAATTTGGATGTTTTTTTTTTTAAAGGATACCGAAATATTATTAGAACAACTACAGAAAGATAAGATAGCTGTAGAAGAAGTTCAACAGATTGTTGAAGCTGAAAAAAATATCATGGATAGAGAGACACAGATAGTTCAAGATTATGCTGATGTAAGCTCTTATATAGTATTGAATATTGAGTTAAATGTCACAGTCTAGAAAAATACATCTGAACACTAAATGAATAATTGAGCCAGTGCACAAAAGATTTAGCCAATAATGATTGGATATAAAAATTGGTTAGGTTCTTAAAAAAATATAGATCTTTTTTATTCCATTGCAGCTCCAATGAGATTCATTGTCAATCTTTGACTTGTAGAACTTTTTATTTATGTTTAATTTTCTTTCTTGTAGGAATGTGAATTAGATCTAGCCTCAGTTTTACCAGCTCTACAAAATGCTATAGGATCATTAGAAACATTAGATAAAGCATCTATATCAGAAATTAGGTGAGTCTCTTAGCTAGCAAATTCAACAAAACAAATCTCATTGAAAGTTTACTTATCATTTCATGTTGCTCATCTATTTCAAACTCCATTTTGTTTTTTTAGAGTTTACACCCATCCACCAGTGTTAGTTAAAACTGTCATGGATGCCGTCTGTGTTCTCTTTCAAAAGAGACCAGCTTGGGTGACAGCTAAACAGATGTTAGGGGATGCCAATTTCCTTAAAATGCTTCTTCAGTTTGACAAAAATGGATTACCAGACAAGGTAGGTTTTGAACATGAAACTTTTGAATTAATTCCAGTGATTTTTAAAGAATAAACTAAGCTTATGTTATTCAGCTAAAGGTGTTTCCAGATTTATATGACTTTATAACTAAGGCCACTCTTTCTATAACCTCAAGGGAGATTACTCTCAATACAATCTTGTCATTTCAAGACTACAATATTACACAATTAATTTACATATTATTCTTTTCAACTGAAATTATCATTTTTGAGTTCAACAAAATATATTTGACTATTTTAGGTATTTAAGAGATTAAAAAGATACTCTAAAGATCCTGATTTTAATCCAGAGAAAGTGGGAAGTGTATCAGAGGCTTGTAGATCTATATGTGAATGGGTGTTAGCTATAGAACATTATAATGATGTTTATAAGGTAAGATTTATTAGTGATAAGATCCAACACCAACCTTTTCTTAAACACACTGACAATGGCAACATGATTTTACTTACACAGAGAATTCCACCGCACGGCACCAACAAACAACAATCCAACTCACTACCAACTGAACTATTCCACTAAAATTCTTTACATTAATTTATGTTAAAATTCTCTCAACAGCTAGAAATTAAAAATGCCTCTATCTCTGTCATATTTCCCATCAATACACAATGTATGATGTTGCATACCCTTACTATCCTGAACATTATTTGATTTATAAAAGAATTTCCTAATGTGTAAATATCATTTAAATTCTTGACAAATAATGTGAAGTATTACCTTAGAATCTTACAAGACTTGAGATCAAGAATCATATTTGCTTGGTAATATTTTCAGATGGTGAAACCAAAACAGAAAAGAGTAGAAGATGCTAGAGAAGCTTTGAAATTAGCTCAGAATAATTTAGCACAGAAAATGGCTGGTTTGAAAAAGGTAAAGTCTTGGCATTATTCTGTTTGAAGCCACTTTTGGGTGGTGCATTTATTGCTTTGTCTTTGAAAAATGTTGGAAGGCCACAATGACAGGTTTTCTTTAATGTATACTAACCTTCTGAACTCTTTCAATTTCAGATTCAAGATCATTTAAAGATGATAGAAAGACAGTATCAAGATAGTGTTAATCAAAGAGAAGGATTAAAGGAAAGAAAGAAAACAACTGGATTAAGATTACAAAGAGCATCATTATTGATTAAAGCTTTAGATGGTGAAAAGGTACTATTTCTTTTATAAGAATGCACACTTTTTGTGAGTTAGAGACAAACAAAATTTGCATTCTCATCAAGAATTTTGTCATTCCATTCTCTGCTATTTTGAATTCTGTCTCTTCAACCTCTGGCTGGTGTCATGAATCCTGAATGTGCAGAACTCACCAATTTAGTGCCACATTGCCTTAACAATTTCTCCAGATTAAGAGATTTCAGTGTCAAGTCTTTGATGTTTATAGGCAATACTTCATAGATATCCATTAATTGTATATTTAGGTTCGCTGGGCAGATTCAGTAAAGTCATTAAATTTTAAACTAGAAGGTTTAGTTGGTGATACATTAGTAGCAGCTGCAGCTGTATCATATCTGGGTGCTTTCACTGCCACCTATCGTAAACAGCTGGTGAAGACCTGGGTAGAGATGTGTCAAACAGTGGATATACCTATTTCTAAAACTTTTGATCTGGCCAAAAGTATGGTAGATGCAAATCAGGTAAGTAAAACCTTGCTTGTAAAATGCAAAAAGCTTTAAAAAAATATTCAGAAAAAAAGACTCTTTGTTTTTGTAAGAAGGTGTTTATGATTAGCTCTAATATACAATTTTTCATACAGAAAATGAAAATACTTTTTATGAATGTATCTTCAGAACTATTTCAATTTTTTCTATAAAACAAGTGAAAAAACTTTTTTGCTCCAGTAAATTCACAGATGAAGATTACATTAATGAAGAATTTTCTTCAATAATCTTATAATGCTCTTATTGTATCCAAATAACATTTAATTCAGTATAACATGCATTATGAGAACTATTATGTTTATATTACTTGTATATTTGTATATAGGTTATGAAGTGGCATAATGAAGGCTTACCTAGAGACAACCATTCTAAAGAGAATGCTATGTTTGTAAAGAGAGCAAGGAAATGGCCACTACTGATCGATCCTCAAGGACAAGCTTTAAAGTAAATATCACAATTTTCCAAAACGTGTTTATCTATTCAGCTGAAAATACTGTTGCCAAATGATTCCAAATTTATTTCACCCTAACCATTATTTTGTTGTGGTTCAAGTATATATTAATGATAATTTGACACCATTAATTGCCGTTTTTATTGTATAGTTGGGTTAAAGAAATGGAAGGAAATAGATTAAAAATAGTAACAGCTACCGATCATAATTTAATGAGAACCATGGAAACAGCTATTAGAGTAGGAGATCCTGTTCTTATCAAGGTAGGTTATTTAATATAGACTGTTTTTACTATTTGTTATTATAGTAACAGGAAAAGGAAAGGGTGCGCATTATACATGGGTGCGCATTATACATGGGTGCGCATTATATTCGGAAATATACAGTATATTGACTCACAGAGCTGAACTTTTACCTGCTAACCTGAATGTCTAGGGTTTAATTTTGGTTCAGTTTATGTTCAGATTTTCAACCCAGTTTTCTCTTGTCAATGATGCTGGTTAGAGTTGCTGACATGGAAAAAAGTTCAGTAATTTGCAAGGGACAATAATCAATGTGCTAGATAGTTGACATCAGCACATTGTGTTCTTATTGTTTTGACATTAATTAATATCTCTGCTATAGGATGTTGGTGAAGAATTAGATCCTGCTTTAAGACCAGTATTATTACAAGAGACATACTCTAGAGCTGGTCATCTAGTTATATTAATAGGTGATACAGAGATAGAATATAATGACAGATTCAGGTAATCTTATTATTCATATCAAATTTGGATTGAATATTGATGATCAGAACAAAGCTATGTTATTGAAGTCCTGCTGGAATAAAAGCCAAGCAGTAATTCAGTAAATGACAAAGGGTCCAGGCAAAAATTAAAATATAACTAAACCAAAGAGTTAGAAAATTGGCGAAGATGCTTCTCTCTAAGCATATATTCCTATGCTCTGCTTTGCCAATACAGGGTGTGCCTAAATTAAGGTAATCTAAATTCCTGTCCTATGTCCTTTACAGGAACCACAGACGTCAGAATGGAAATTGGAATGGCACAAATTGATGCTATGAGTGTCCCCGATACACATATAAAGTTTAGGAAACCTCTTTAAAATCCCTTTAACTCTTAGCTTTTGGATATGAAATTGATGTTATATATTTTCAGGTTATATTTAACAACTACTATGACCAATCCTCATTATCTACCAGCCGTATTTATACAAGCTAATATTATTAACTTTACTGTAACCTTTGACGGTTTACAAGAACAGTTATTATCGGCAGTAGTCAAACAAGAACGACCAAAACTAGAGAGTGATCGTAGAGATTTGATGGAAAGTATAACTAATGATAGACAAGCTTTACGTGATTTAGAAGATAAATCTTTAAGTTTACTGCAGAAATCTGAAGGTATGCGTGATTGTTTGGGTTTTGAATGGGACAAACTCAAACTGTGTTTTTTTGCTTTGAATTTTTTTTTTACATCAATTTTGGAAACATTTATTTCTAAATTATATGTGATAGTTGAATATCACAGTCTGTAGCATATTTGCTTCACGTCTGCCATTCAGTTAGGTGCCATGGCTATGAATCCACATCAAAGTTAGAAAAAATCTGATACCATGGCAAGTGCTTTTGAGAGTTTTCCTGGTGTTAGTTTTTCATTCCTTATCTTCTACCTTAAACCAGGTTGTGTTAAAATCCATCAAATTCAGATTTAGGTTTCTGCTTAGATTGTTCAGAAGTGATTGAAAGTTTACATTAATAATTCTTGAATTCAGGTCATATATTGGATGATCAAGATTTAGTGGATACATTACAGAAGAGTAAAGGTATTGCTGGTGAAATATACAGTAGAGTAGAACAGTCTGAAGAAACAGAAAAGAAAATTAATATAGCTAGAAAACGCTATCTACCAGTAAGTCAAAACTAAGTTTCCCATCACTGAGAGAAATTTGACTCAATAGACTATCACTGAGAAAAATCGCAACTCAAAAGACTATCACTGGGAGAAATTTCACTAGTCGAACTATCACTGAGAGTAATTGGATTATCACTGGGAGAAATTGAACTCATCTAACTATGACTGAGAGAAATTGGAATCATCTGACTCTCACTGGGAGAAATTTGACTAATCTGACTATCACTGGGAGAAATTGTACCCATCTAACTATCACTGACAGAAATAGTACCCATCTAACTATCACTGAGAGAAATAGTACCCATCTGACTATCACTGGGAAAAATTTGACTTAACTGACTATCACTGGGAGAAATTGGACTAATCTGACTATCACTGGGAGAAATTGGACCAATCTTACTATCACTGGGAGAAATTCGACCAATCTGACTATCACTGGGAGAAATTAGACTAATCTGACTATCACTGGGAGAAATTAAACTAATCTGACTATCACTGGGAGAAATTGTACCCATCTGACTAACACTGGGAGAAATTGGACTAATCTGACTAACACTGGGAGAAATTGGACTAATCTGACTAACACTGGGAGAAATTGGACTAATCTGACTAACACTGGGAGAAATTGGACTGGGAGAAATTGGACTAATCTGACTAACACTGGGAGAAATTGGACTAATCTGACTAACACTGGGAGAAATTGGACCCATCTGACTATCACTGGGAGAAATTGGACCCATCTGACTATCACTGGGAGAAATTGGACCCATTTGACTATCACTGGGAGAAATTGTACCCATCTGACTAACACTGGGAGAAATTGGACTAATCTGACTATCACTGGGAGAAATTGGACTAATCTGACTATCACTGGGAGAAATTGGACTAATCTGACTATCACTGGGAGAAATTGGACTAATCCTGACTAAGTGACTATCACATGAAATAATTTCATTGATCTAACTATCATAAGGAGAAATTCTACTTATCTGACTATCACTGGGAGAAAATGGGCACATGGGAAACCCAATTTGTTCTGTTCATCTTTTCAGGTAGCTACAAGAGGAGCCGTGTTATATTTTGTCCTAGCAGAGTTAGCAACCATAGATGTCATGTATCAATTTTCTTTAAATTGGTTTCAAGATATGTTCATAGCCTGTATTACACCCAACTCTTCATTGGTGAAAGCCAGAAACAGTGTGGTACATCAAGCAGGCGTGATTCGCCCACCTAGTCGTAGTAATACTAAATCCTCATTGGACAGTGGTGAAATATCAGACAATTTACGTCAACATTTGAAGAATATGATAGAGACTTTAACTAATAGTATATATCGTGTCGTGTCTGTTGGTCTTTTTGCCCATCATCAGCTGACATTTTCCTTTATGATATGTACCAGTATCATGCAGTCTAACTCAGTGTATGAAGATGATACTATAACTATGGGTAAAATAGAGAATACTGAATGGCAAGTGTTTTTACATGGAACTGTCATGGCCGCCATGATGGATGAAGCTGTAGCTAGTGAACATGATGGTAGGTTCAATGTGTTTCCTATTGCAACTCCTTTGTTCAATCTGCTGAATCATAGTTTCAGGACACTAGCTTATTCCAAGGAATGAACACATGCTGAAATTCATTCAATATTGCAGAAGACAAATACATGTATTTTCAGTTCAAATTGATGTAACATACCTAATTCCTCCATGATTTTCTTCATCCAACTTTTCTTCCCTGAGATTGATCATGCCACTAAATCATGTTTCAGGAATGACTCCAATGGAAAGATTAGAATCAGAAGCCCAATCTGGAGATAAGACATCATTAAAACATAAAGCTCTACCAACATGGCTGAATGAGAGTATTTGGCATGTATGTCAGTATTTAGAAGCAAGTGTACCAGGCTATGAAAATATATGTAAAAGTATCAGAAGTTGTAAAGAACAATGGGAATTATTTAGAGATTCGGATGATCCTTACACCTTGATGAAGTCACCGGTAGATTTAAAAGGTAGTTTTTTCTTAATTGAAATTTTGTTAATTTATGAGATTAATTGTTTCTTTTAAATCTTATCAGCAATGCTAATTTGAATCAAGAGTTTTTTGTTGTTTGTCTGACTGAAAATTGAGTTAGAGTCCCCAAAACACATACAAAATTAAAGGGATTGTAAAATGTATTTATAAACTTTGTGTGTGTATCGGGGACACTGATAGCATAAATTTGCGCCATTCCAATTTCAATTCCGACATCTGTGGTTCTTGCACTAGTGGTTCCACTAATGCATTTTATGATAACACCGACAGTGATCTACCAGAAGCTACTATTGATATCTATGCAGATAACTGTCAGTGACGTCATAAAAAGCATTAGTTTTAGTGGAATTGCAAGAACCACAGACGTCAGAATGAAAATTAGAATGGCACAAATTGAGGCTATCAGTCTCACTGATACACATACAAAGTTTAGAAATACACTTTACGATCCCTTTAAGAAAACCTCTTTGCAATTCATTTAAATTCAAGGAAGATTTCCCACAAATAATACACATAAACATGCATATATTTTTACCTCTATTACAGAGAAAGAAGAATCAAGTACAGTATTTGAATGGGAGAAGTTGAGTGAATTTCAACGACTAATAATAATTCGATATTTAAGTTTTGAGACACTTCCAGCAGCTATTAATAAATTTATCAAGACTCAACTAGGACCAGAGTACTTAGCTACAGGATCTTTTGATTTGAAAGAAATATTTAAAGAATCTACCGCTAAAACACCATTAATTTTTATACTATCACCTGGTAAGTTGAAATAAAGAAACATTTTGATTTTGAACAAGGATAACAACTTGAGTTTCCATGAGGATTCTTTCTCCCAGCGTCCTTGGTTAAACCTAATGGAATCGATCTTTCCTGGACTATGCATTTTACAACAAAATTTACAAGTGGGTTGCTTCTCCAGTGGCTAAATTTAGATTGTAATTTTTACAATGTGAAGAGATATAGATGTGTTTTTTTAATTTCAAGTTGGTGCACAGTCTCTGGCATTCACCTAAGATATCCAAATAAAACAAAATCTGATTCTTTATATAATCCTGAATCTTTATATTTGTCCTTTATGCCAAATTTCATCCTTTGTGTTCATGCGATTGTAACTAGTGCTGGCACGATATATCGTTGTATCGATGTATCACAATACGACATGCCACGATACGCGTATCGTATTGCAAGGTCGTGTATCGATACATGACGATACCTCTCATTTTATAAAAAGTGATAATTTTTTACAAATCAGCGAATGAAATCTCTATTTTTTCTTGCTTACTTAACTAAAATTGTAAGGAAATATTTAAAAGACGTGGATATCAGAGCATTCCTTACAGCTAAATGACCAAATTTCACATCAATAAAGCTTTACAAAAATAGATCTTGGAACTTTGACGATGAACTTTTAATTATTGTCCCTTTACCCCATATCGCGATACGTATTGTATCGCGACCTTTGTATAGCGATGCGTATGGTATCGTGGCATGATTGGCAATACCAAGCACTAATTGTAACTACCTCAATTCCTTTTATATCTGAACTTACCGTTATATGATTATTTTCTGTAGATGTATATAAAATACCTAAGTACCATAGTAAGTGAATTGTTGACCACAGTTGTTCAAACAAAGAATAATTGATTATAGCGTTTTGTTTGTATTATATTTCTTTGTATTTTTGTAGTTTTTGAGTGGATTGATTTAATTTACTTCTGTTTGGAAGCAAGAGTTGTATGAATATATTTTTATATGCCCCTGTCTGTCTTTCCATCTGTCCACAATTGTTGTAGGATAGGATAGAGAGCTGGTTTCTTGATGGATTTTGCTGAAACTTGGTGTTCATAATCAATAAAGGGTGAAGCCCATTGAAATTCAAACAAATCAAAAAATATTTAATTAGTTATTGCCCTTTATTTTTGAAAATATCTTGTGGACACGATAGAGAGCTGGTTTCTTGATGGATTTTGATGAAATTGGTATGAGTGTTTGTATCGACCTTGGGTTAAACCATATTGAAAAATCAGAAAATCAAGTTATTGACCTTGTTCTTGAAATCATGTTAGTTTTTAGGCTTAAACACTTTCAAAGTTGTGGACACAATAGGGAGCTAATTCCTTGATGGATTTGACAAAACTTTATGTGGCTGCCATTATAAAAAGTGCTCATATAACAATGGCCAGCACAACACTATGTTGTAAATGGCAATTGATTTATTATAAAATCTTAAGTCATAGTATCAACATATCACAATAAAATTTTGAATTGAAATTCTAACTCGGAATACAATGTTTTCACAACAATGTGAATTCATGATGGAATGCAATGGAAAAAAATAAAAATTTATCGTTAATTTTAAAATAATTTATAAAATCATAAAAAGTACAAATGAAGCCTCTATTTAAAAAAAAGACATCTTAGTCAAGTAAGGTAGATACGTGAAATTTGATTTTTTATCAGCCACTATTTTGGTGTCTGCGTTATGCCAACTTCAATTTTTTCGTCAACAAGGGGTGCGCACTATACATGGGTAAATGAATTTTCCCCGATTTTGATGGGGTAAAGAAGGGGTGCGCATTATACATGGGTGCGCATTATAATCGGAATTATACGGTATTCCTGGTATTGGTAGAAGGCAGCTGGATATGTACAGATTGGAGGGCTGTTATTAAGATCATATGAATGAACAGGGCAACAGATTGCTATGCATCAAAATAGTACAAAAATGTAAATTGTTGATGGTAAATACTCTGAGGCAACGTTTCTGAATTATGTTACAGAAAAATTATTGTTGTTTACAGGATGTGACCCGGCAGCACAGATGATCAGATTTGCCAAAGAATTACGTGGTAGTACTGTACATCTAGATATGATATCATTAGGTAGAGGTCAAGGTCCCAAGGCAGAAGAACTTATTTCTAAAGCTCAGATTTTAAAAGGAAGATGGGTTTTCTTACAAAACTGTCATTTAGCGGCTTCCTGGATGCCAAAATTACAATCTATTGTTGAAAGGCAAGTATCAAAGTTTAGTTAGTGTATATATGTGTCAGATGTATGTATTATGTGCATGCTTTAAATATGTCATCTATAAGAACACTGAAGATGAAATGAATGGGGTTTTATGTCCTACTTTTTTAGGCCAATAAGAACTTGCAGTGTGCAATAAGGGAAATCATGCCAGGGCTTGATTTTGATATCCAACTGTCGAGCAGTTAAGGGATCTTTAACATGCACTGACTGTAGCACCAGGATCTCTGTTTACTGTCCAATCCCAATGCCTAAATGTCCTTTCATGTCAGTCCCTCTGACATGCATAACTGACAGGGGAAACCTGGCTAAAAAAATCCATAGATTGTACCAAATAAAATTTCCTTTCAAACTTCTATAGGCCTACTGAACTTTATTAAGACAAAATTTGTTTTTGTAGCTTCAACAAACCAAGTGATGAGATGGATCCACAGTTTAGATTATGGTTAAGTTCGAAGCCTGATCCCTCATTTCCTGTATCTATCTTACAAACTGGTATTAAGGTAATATTAGTATTACCTTACCTACATTAAATAACGGAACACAATTTTATGGTAAAAGTTGTGTGTAATAAAACTAAGGAGTAGTATACCATAAAATTGTGTTCCGTTATTTAATGTAATCTCTACCACAAAATGTCGCTTAAAGATTATTTACCTACAAATGGGTTAAGATTACACAAGTTCAGCAAGTGTACATATTCTGCAGGTCTTAAAGGAATTGTAAAGAGATTTTTCTTAATTTTGCATGCCTGTTGGGGACAATGATAGCATCAATTGGAACCATTCCAATTTTCAATCAGAAGTCTATGGTTTTGGTAATTCCACTCCAACCATCACAAATCGCAAAAGGTTTCTATGATACAAGTATATTTATATAATTTTTGGTTTCCTGTACCATTTTGATTCAAGAATGGCCCCCAGTGTTAACACAAAAAATATAGCTTATACCTGGCTTTTACACAGTGGATGAGATTGTAAAGAGCTTTTCTAAACTTTGGTTCTTGCAATTCCACTAAAATAAAGTGTTCTGCATAGATATCAATAGTAGCTTCCAGTAGATCACTTGTAATGACATCATAAAATGGGTTAGTTTTAGTAGAATTGCAAGAACCACAGACGTTGTAATGGAAATTGGAATGGGGCAAATTGATGCTATCAGTTTTCCAGATACACATACTACAGTCCCTCTGTAAACAATGTATCTGTTTGAATATTATAATGTTCTTTGTGATGAGATACGATTTCAATGTATATTTATGCAGTTTCAATTTGAATTGTAGATGACAGTGGAGCCACCTAGAGGCATCAAGAATAATATGTTACGAACATTTGGTAGTGGTGGTGCTGGCGTTATTACTGAAAATCTATATGAAGAAGGTGCATCTAGTCCAGCTTGGAGAAAGCTACTGTTTGGACTATGTATATTTAATAGTATCATACAAGAAAGAAAGAAATATGGTACACTAGGTTGGAATATATCTTATGAATTTAATGATTCAGATTTAGAGGTATGTGAAAGAATGAATTTTATTTACAAAATATTTTGAATCTATTCATGTTAAAAACTTTTCTTTCATGACAAAAAAATTCTTATTTCCTGCCACCTACTTGATTTTATAGTACAACTTGGTTTTTTTTTCACCTTTTTTTAGACAAGAGTTTTCTCCTGTCAATCAAAACCAATCTTTGAACAGGAGTTGTCTTCTCTTGCCAATTTACCCACAAGACAGCTGTCCATCATGACCATGTCAAAATGTTTAAGGCACAGGGTAGCGACAAAATATTGGCAATAAGACTTATTAGCTCCAAAACCGGTGACTGGGTAGAAAATGATGCTTTCACTAAGAGCTATAATTTAGAATTTTCTTTCAGGTATCGGTATTAAAACTACAGATGTTGTTAGAAGAACAATCAGAGATACCCTGGGCAGCATTGATGTATTTGACAGGGGAGGTAACCTATGGTGGAAGAGTAACAGACGACAGGGATAGACGTTGTTTATTAAGTTTACTCAGTAAATTCTACACACCAGACGTATTGAAACCAGATCATTGTTACTCTGTAGATCAGGTTAGTTTAACATGGACCAACATATTCTTTTAGGGCAACAATTTTTTGGGTCATTTTGGGTCTTGAAGACATGTAGACAGTCTTCAAAAGTTCTAGAAAGAAAGAAAATGGCTTAAGCCACTTCAAATATGGTGAAAATAGACATTTTACAGTTTATTTCTATCTTAGTAAATGTAACATTCAAACAATAATAATTATGGATACAAATGAATGAGAGGGCTCAATTTGAATGACAAGCTGTGACCACCATTACTACGTTAAGATAAACTATTAGCTTAGTTTAAACAATTCTCATTTCTGAGCAAAGGTACAATTGATCCACTGAATGATTTTGAACCTATACCATGAATTTCCAATGGTATGGGCAGAAGTTGTGATGTGATGCATGTTCCTTTAGCAACGGTTATCATTTCATTTCATTACATTAATCCGTTGCTATCATGATAAGATATTCTCGTCATTAATTTTGATTGGTCGAACGATTATTGTTCGACCAGTTATATTCCTTGTAACACATTGCGGGAAACTTTTGAATTACCAGACGCCAGATTTCTTGTAGCAAATTTACCATGTGATAATCGAGTCTCAAAGGTCAAAGTCGAATTGATACCAAAATAGAGGATCGTATAAGATTTTGTCGGTTTTACAACGGAGTAAAGCTTCCTTCAATCTTAAAATTTTTTTTAAAGTGTTGAGATTACGTGAATTTTCCCGATTACGGACAAATGCTAAGAGAAATTAACTTTTTCGTCTAGTCAACTTGCTTTGCTAATCATTCTGACCTACACTCAAAATGTAACGAGATCGCTTATTGGATAAATAAAATGTGACGTAGTATTTTTATAATGAGGTTGTTAATGGCGAGAAAACCCGGTCAATCCAGCAACGGTAGATAATGCCAATGTCTAACGTTGCTGAAGGAACATGGATGTAATGACACAGCTCAATTCTGAAATGCTTGAATAGCAAAGGTTGAGATAACCATATTAGCTATGTGACTGTCATAGACAAAGCGAAATCGCATGCTTTTGATGGGTGTCAATTCCAATTGATTTTTTTGTAGTTCATCATTATCAACATTATCCCCTTACAACTTCCATGTCACATGTGCAGATCCATTGAATTATTTTTAAACAAAACTTTTCTTCTGTCTGCCATTAAAGAATGCATACGCAACCAAAGGTTTATGATTTGTTTCATGTATGTTTTGTTGTTGACCACTATCACAATTAGATTCTTCTGAACAATTGTCAAAATTGTCATAATTTGTTATGTAAATGTATTCATATGTACAATTATTGTTATGTTTTTTTATAGCACTATAAACCAGTGTCGGCAGAATTATCATTCAATGATGTTATCGGCTATATAGAAGCGTTACCAAGTATAGATTCCTCTGAAATATTTGGTATGACGGATAATGCTGAAAAAGCATGTAGAGAATTTCAAGCACACGATATTATGGACACTATCATCAACGTACAACCTAGAATTAGTGGAGGACTGAGTGGGTAAGTTATTGTCATGTGACTTTGTCAGTGGCGATGCCCGCTGCTTTGATCTAATACCTTATTCTCGAAAACTTAACTAAGATAAAATATAGATTTTAAGAAATACAGTAATCTGATTGGATAACAAAACTGAATTTAAAATCAATTTTAGTGATTGACCCACGGTTGATTGGAACAAAAAAATCAATGTTTTAAGTTTTCAAGAATAAGGCCCCAGGTATAAAAAATAGGGGCAGAATGATTAATGGGAAGACAACTTTGGGGTTGGGTACTATATATATAAGATTGCAAATGGCATCACGGTTCTGACCTCAGAAAATCGTTTAAAATAGAATTAATTGGATGCATTCTGACACATTTTGGAGGCTCAAAACTTTAACTTATAGAAATCATATTTTGAAATTTCTTAGAAATACAGTATACCGGTATGTGAAAATGGAGGTACAAACTATTTTTCATGGGCAGAAAGGATCAAAATATGTTTCCATGGAAACACAGACAAGTCAAGAATAATGCTCAGAATAACTTTATTTCATTCAGTTATATTTAAGAAAGGTTAAAAGTAATATCAAGTTTGGTATCTTTTTGCTTTTGGTCACAGTTAAGCTTTGAGAAATCAGCTTATACTTCAATCATAAAGCCAAAATATCTAATATATTCAATGACATCAATTGTATCATCTGAATTTGTATTTGCTTTCGCAAATTTAGATAAGAGATCAGTGAATAAACAGCCATAGAAACGCGGACATATCTTTTTTGGAGGAATACTTTCTGATGGGAAGAATTTTAGTATTTCTTGTCCAGACAATTTCTCATCTCTATTGTAATTTGTTGTCATATACCTTACCATGACATCATTTGTTGTTAATTTATTATCATCATCGACATCAATTCTAAGAAAATCCTTTTGAGCGTTGACAAAAGCTTTGATTTTCATCTTTTTTCCTTTTGTTTCTGTGGCTATGGAAGACTCAACCGTCAAGTAATCTTCTAAATTGAGGACCTTTTTATCTCCTGGAAGTAAGCTAAACAAGAATTTGAAATCCAGCAGAGACAAGAAACCATCGTTGTTTTGGTCCCATTCATAAAAAGATTCCAGACTCAGTTTTTCCATGTGTTTGAAAGCGGTCATTTCAGAATACCGAACAATTTTATCATGATCAAGATCATATTTGAGAGTGTTTTCCAAGTAATCATCATAGCTTAAATATTGATCATCATCCACGTCTAATCTGTAGAAACTTATAGCCATTTGTATGAGGCTATCAACCCCAGCTTCAGTTGCTATATTTGGAAGTTTATCTATAAAAAAAACATAATGTTAATAATCGAATTACGTGCGTAGAGATCAGTGTCAGTGTTGGCCACAGGGGCTCGTAGTTTTATTTCTTTTTAAGTACTGTTATACGGTAATAAGAGAGTGTTGGCATGCTTTTATGATTGTCAGTTGTGTACATGAAATTGATAATGTGTATTGAATATATGGGACTGATGCGGGTTAGAGGGGCTGACATGGAAAAAACATCTAGTCGTTCAGATGGCACAATACACTGAGGCTACAGGCTGTGCACGTTACTGAACCCTTGACAGTTGGAAATCCAAAATAAGAGTAGGCTAATGCTGCTGTTCTGGCAAAATTTCCTCAATTGCCCACTGCATTGCATTTGCCTGTTCTCAATAGCCCAAAAGTGCCAAAAAGAAGAACGTAAAACACCATTTTGTTTCATTTCATTTCCTAACAAGCTAGTCCTGTGAAATAAATTTAGAAATTGTATCTATTTATCTTTGTAAAAAAATTTGACATTGGATTCCTAGTTTGGGAGTTTAGGTTTGAAAAATGTTGAGAATCTCCATTAAATTCTGCATTAAAATATTTTACCTGATTGGCTTGGTTGTACTGCAGTACAAACTGAAAAAAAAAAACAATCACATATTTCAATAGATTGTGTTAATAAATTTTGCCTGACCCTTACTTGGCATGGGTCGTGGAGTCGTATTTTTTACTTTCAGACGCTGATATTTATGGATACACTGGGATTTGAAGGCTTAATTTTTGAGGGAGAGTTTGAAACATTATTATGGATATTAGCATAAGAAAGTGAAAAAAAGTCATTTAGTAAGACTGACTTATTTATATGGAAAACACACATATATATATAGAAAATGAAAGCTAACTTTTAAGGTACAGGTATAATTTGAAAGGATTGTGCGATTTTTCGCCATTTCCAGTAAATCTGAAGGCTATTTACATAAATTCAAGGCCCAAATCGATCCTCGAAAATTCTGAACATTCAAATAATGAAAAAACATGATTCCTCAGATTTTGGTCTGTAGTTTTTACCAATTTAATCAAAAAGGTTTTGGTTTAAACTTGATAAAGACATCTTAAAAGGAAGGTATGATACCACTCAAAAGCAATTAAAAGGTTGATTTAAACATTTTTAATTTTCTACGTGTTGGAACTAATGTAGGCCACAGACTTCAGAAGAAAAAAAGCCCCAAATTGTATTTTTCTGAAAGTTTCAACTAGAAATATCTAAATTTTATTGCCCTATTCCAAAACTAGTTTTCCTTTAAAAAAAAAATCTATTTAGTCATGTTAATACATAGAAGTAAATTTCTAATTTTAGAAATATTTTCATGTATTTTTGGTCCATGAAAATATGTCAGATCTTTCTTTTTGACAGTCCTATAGCCTTCACAGCAATTTAATACAGTATGTAGCGTATCAAAGTTCCATTTTGATGTATCAGCAACATTTTATAATAAAATAAAAGAACTTACTTAGAACTACAACAGTTAGATAGTATATCATGATGACAGTGTACTAACTAGCAAACCCTGACTTCACTGAATAGTTGGTTTATAGATAACAAGTTAAGGTTCGCTTCCAGTTAACTTATATTATAAATTAATTATTGTCTATTATTGTCAGAAATGATTTTATAGTTGCTTGTTATACGCCAACATGAAATATTGTGCTATTGGTTATAAACATCATGATCATGTAAATTTCAGATTTCCATTTTTGCATGTCTTCCTAATAATTTGAACGATCATAATTTTATGAAGCCCTATTGGATTCGGTCCCAAAACAAATGTTTCTTAGAAACTACCAAGGAAAATGACATCACTGAATTTCAATATTTTACTGACATTTCATGAGAAGAATGTTTCTTAGAAACTACCAAGGAAAATAACATCACTGAATTATAATGTTAGGAAAATAACATCATTGAATTTTAATGTTTAACTGACATTTCATGTGTGTTTCATGACAAGAATGTTTCTTAGAAACTACCAAGGAAAAAATATCTGAATTTCAATGTTTAACTGACATTTCTAAGAAACATTTTTGTCATGAAACACACATGAAATGTCAGTTAATACACATTCATGTAGAAAGTTACATCACTGAGTGTCATGTATGTTTGTTCTGGGAGCGTTTTTGCTCCTAAAATGTTGGACTTTAAGACTACCTTTACTTTATTTACTTTTTACCCAATTTTTAGACAGTTGCATCATATTTTATCAATGGGTTACATAATTCATGTTAGGTTATACAAAACAAGGCATGCATAAGGTCTTTTGGATATTGATCAGTCACTGCTTGGAACAGACAATATTTCCATAAATTTACTGCTTCAGTTTGCTAGATTTGCATCACTTAAAATATTAAATTCAAAGAGTCTATTAAAATGATAAGTATTTGATGTATGATAGAAAATATGTAAATGACATTAGATTTTATTTGATAACATGGTTAATGTGATCATTAACACAAGCTGTTAGACATTAATTTTAGGCTATGTAGCCTACTAGAATTAAATTATTTATCTGACTTAAAAATTATGATGAAATGGCATTTTTTATATCGACAATAGACATGTCTCCATAGCAAATCTCATTCAGCAATTTCACAGTTAATGCTTAATCTCTAGCAAGACAAATGGCGGCCCGCGACGCCCTCCAGAGTGGCCCCTCAAAAATGACTTCTTCTGCCTAAACGCTATGTTAACTAAGCTCTAATTGGCCCTTATATTTCATTCATAAAATGCATTCGGCCCTTTATATTAATATATTGAGAAGGCCTGGTATATGCCATAAACTGGTGATTGTGGTATGTTACTGCACATAAATGGAATATTAGCAAAATGAAAATAAATTTTGTCACGTTTGTCACACAGTCTGACTCAAAGATCATAATCCTACACAATTTAATCTTAGAATCACTAGTGTCATCATTTTAACATATGTTTCAGATCTAAACACAGTAATGATGTCATAGTATTAGAACTAGCAGCAGAGATTATAGAAAAATTACCTAAAGTTGTAGAAGATACAGAAACACAGGCACCAACGTCTGGCTCACCCCTATTACCAAAATATACATTAAAATCTTTATTATTAAAAGATACCTCAAACAACAAGGGTAAAACTAAACCTAAGATGACGGGTAAGTGTAAAATTCAAAAATTATCTACCAAATGATTTGTTTAGCAGTGTCATCAGTACTTATCAGTGCCTACCCTTTTATCAACAGTCTAATTAAAGGGACAATCTGAATTTTTTTTAGGTCTAAAATTTTTTTTGCTCAAATTTGTGAAAACTTTACACCAAAATCTGTAACTATGTGCCCTTTAATGTATCTGAAAGTTTTAACTAAAAATAATCCAGCCGTTAAATTTTAAACGCTAAAAACATGCTAAAATTTTTAAAAACCTTACATAAGGTTTTTAAGTGTTTTATGTTTTTTGGACGCTGATAGGAAACTAATGAACAGATTTGAGTAAAATAAACGCCTAATTGTAGAGAAATGTCCCTCTTGTGTATTTAAAAAGGTTTCAGCTTGAAATATTGAGAAATTTAAAGGGCAAACACCAAAACTAGGTCAAATTGCTTAATTAACAATAAGTACTCCCTGTTTGTAATTAACCCTTTAAAACCAAATTCAGTTTGATCAAGAAGATATAGAGATGCAATAAGCATACTTTAAAATACTCTCAGGTAGCATATGCGATTTTTTTGATAATGGAAACTTTTTTCAAAAAAGCAGAATGGCCCTTTAAATAAAGATCAAAATTTCATTTCGTTTGGCTGTTTTTAGCCACTACATAATAGTGTAACCACAACGTTCTTTAGTGGCAGATTGAATTTGCCCTAAACATCATGCACTGTGTTTTAACCAGTCATAAATGGAACTTCCTATACAAAATTAGAAAGTTATGAGTTAATTCAGGTGATGAAAATTTGTATCCATCTCAAATGTATTGTCTTACATGTTCAACTGAATTTGTTGATAAACTGATTGAAAGCTAGTGGTCCACTTATTTTAAAGGGGAACTGTCAACATTTTCAGTGTTTTGATTTGGGTCTGGCTGAATTTCCTCAAATATACCTTTTTACACTTTCTTTATGTCTCTTCTATATATTGCATGGTCTCACTAAAATTCGAGTTGTATTTATTTAATTTCAAACGCAGATAATTATGGATACACATGGATATAAAAGCTCAAATTTCAAAACTTGATTAGCTTTTCCCGCTTCTGAGACCAAGGAGGGATATGTTTGTCCAATGAATAGTAAATGTGCTTCTTTAAACAATGACTCATTAAAAGAATACAACCTCTTAGAATGAACAAAAAATCTAAATTTTCAAATTTAGTCAATAGGAGTTTATATTCATCAAGGGACTTGCCTGGTTGCATAACTATACAACAGATTACCTAAATAATCTGATAAATACAGAAAATAATGTTTATATACAATATTTGAAAAACTCTAAATCGAATTTAAGGCGTTTATCAATTATAACCTGTTATTATATGTAAATTTACATAGTTTCGTGGGTTTTTGCATTCTGTTTGTATACTTTGGACATGTTGATGAATATATACTCTGATTGACCAAGTTTGAGAACTTAATATTTTATTTTTTTGTTCATTCTAAGAGGTTGTATCGCTTTAAGAAATGATAAAAAGATAATGAAATAACCTGCAGCATTGTTGTCTGTTATATTACAGCATTAGAAGAAGCTACTCAAGAAGTTATTGGTAATTCAGCATTAATAACAGTATTAAGACAAGAGATTGATCGTTTTAACCACTTATTGTCTATAATACACACATCACTTTCGTTATTAATATTAGCTGTTAAAGGTGAAATAGTCATGTCTGAATCTCTAGAACAAGCTTATACTGCATTATTAATACAGAATGTTCCACACAAATGGGAGGTAAGAAGATCAATTTCAAAAGTTAAAGAGAGAGATTGTACAAACTGTGAAAGAGCTATGCCATGAGTGTCAAGACAATAGATAAGAATACTTGTATAATAATCTTCAATATGCATAGCATCAGTTTAGTGCCCCCTTTGGTAAGACTAGACACTTTTTGCATCAAGGAGCCGCGGTGGCTCAGTGACTTAGACACTTGCTCCCTAACCTGAAGGTTTAGGGTTCAATCTCGGCATGGGTCGAGATGATACCTTTGCATTTTTCAACCCTGTTTCCCCCTGTCAGTGATGCAGGTTCGAGGCGCTGACATGGAAAAAGCAGTGCAGTTCAGTAAGTTAGTTAATTCTATCCATTTAATTTTGCAGACGTCTGCCTATGAGTCACGTAAACCACTAGGTTCCTGGATACAAGATTTGATACAAAGAGTAGATTTTTTCTGTAATTGGTCTGATTTGATAACATCAGCTGTAGAACGTAAATATAATAAAATGATGAAACCATCAAAAACTGATGGTGAAACCATGGTAACTAATGATCCAATACAACCTAGATGTTTCTGGTTATCAGGTTTCTTCTTTCCTCAAGGTACGCCATAAATTTACTTTTAAAGAAACAAAATTTTTATTTGCAATGTGTCTGCCACTGTTTTTGCAATGTGTCTGTTACTGTTTTTGCAATGTGTCTGTTACTGTTTTTGCTAAATGCCTGTTACTGTTTTTGCAATATGTCTGTTACTGTTTTTGCTAAGTGCCTGTTACTGTTTTTGTAATGTGTCTGTTACTGTTTTTGCTAAATGCCTGCTACTGTTTTTGCTAAATGCCTGCTACTGTTTTTGCAATGTGTCTGTTAGTGTTTTTGCTATGTGTCTGTTACTGTTTTTGCTAAATGCCTGCTACTGTTTTTGCAATGTGTCTGTTACTGTTTTTGCAATGTGTCTGTTACTGTTTTTGCAATGTGTCTGTTACTGTTTTTGCTAAGTGTCTGCTACTGATTCAGGTCTTCAGTTTTAACCTAGAGATTTGATCAAAGATGCTCATCAAAAGGCAGGTCCTGGAAGAGTTGAATGAGTGCAAATTATACAAAACGTTTTGCATTTCAGTCCAGTTATCACTTTTCAGACGTTTCAGAGGAGAGCTCAATGTTTTCAGTCAATTTTTTACATCTAAACAAATGGACAAGGAACCCATGAATGGAAAATTGATCATGGTTCATGCTGATAAATGAAATGATTCTAATATAAATTTTGATTTTTTACAGGATTTTTAACAGCAGTATTACAGAACCATGCTAGAAAAGAAGGGATATCAGTAGATTCACTAGAGTTTGATTTTATAGTACAAGCTGTTAGTAACCGTGGTAACACTGATGCTGATGATCATACTATACATCCAGTCACTGATATTAAAAATCTAGCTTTTACGGTATGAACTTTAGTTTAAGGATTTTCTTAAAGGGACTGTAAAGTGGTTTTCTAAACTTTGTATGTGTATCGGACACTGATAGCATCAATTTGTGCCAGTTCAATTTCTGACGTCTGTGGTTCTTGCAATTCCATTAAAACTAACGTTTTATGACTTCACTGACAGTTTTAGTGGAATTGCGAGAACCACAGAGGTTGGAATGAATATTGGAATGGCGCAAATTGATGCTACCAGTGTCCCCAATACACATACAGAGTTAAGAAAACCTCTTTACAATCCCTTTTAAGTCAGTTGCTTCCATACACTTGTCTTACAATACACTTTGGATTCCTAAATGAATTCTTTCTACCAGCTTCTTGGCCAAATCTCTTGGCCTTAGCACTGATCTTTCCAGAAATATCACATGCCAAACCACCATTTGACCGTTGTCTTAATTAAGCAAATAACATCATTTAATGCTCTAATCAACTGTGTTAAATTCAATAAAACAGTATATTCAATCTGAAAGAACTTATTGTCAATACATTGCATTTTCATAATGCTTTGATGATCTTAAATGAAATTAGGGGTCAGTTTTACAAAATCCTAGCTTAAGATGATTCCAACAATCTGATTGGTCAATCACTTAAATTGATTTTAAATGTTGTTTTATTATCCAATCAGATAATTGTATTTCTTTAAATCTAGAGTCTATCTTAGTAAAATTTTCGTGAAAGTGGGCACTATTCTTTGACTTATTTTTTTTTTAATCAAAGATAGTGTATCTGTTGATGTTTTATTTAATTATTTATTAATGAGAGTTGTTTCAATATTTCCAGGGTTCCCTACCTCCAGAAGATGGTGTATTGATATTTGGGTTATATTTAGATGGTGCTAGATGGGATAATATCAGCCATTCTTTACAAGATTTACACATCAATCAACGTTTCTGTCAGCTACCTGAAATACATTTCTTACCAAAACAGGTACCAAAATAGTTGATTAAAATTATTTCTTTATAACATACGGATCACTGACGTATTGTGGCGAGGTTTAAACGATGGTTTAGACTAGCTTTTAATTTATTTGGATGAAACGGTTACATTTAGCTAGCTAACCATGTCTCAAGGTAACACCATGTTGCTAAGCCCTATCAATAGTTCAGTGATCTTACTTACAGCTCCGCTGTACAGGGCTCCGCCCGTTTACTCATTACAGGCCCTGCCCGTCTACTCATTACAGGGGTCCGCCCGCACACTTATATCGGGGCTCCCCGCTATTGTTATTTTCGTATAATTTTACATTTGTTTAGTTCCCTAATGCCAATAATAAAATGTTGAATTTTATATTTGTGTTGTGTTAAAAACTATTCCAATTTTTGAAATATTGTGGTTGCAGTCATATTATAGCGTTTTTATTTCATAGCTATCATGAAGTCCATTAGATATTATCAGGGCTGTTCCAGAAAAAAATACACCCCCCTGGGACGGCACCTCGAATGAACAGAGTTTGTTTATGTTGCATATCAACAAGTTTATTGTAAGAACAATGACCCATATTAAAAAAAAAATGATTGCCATCTCAGGGGGGATGTATTTTTTATGGAACAGCCATCAGCAGTTTTTGCAATAGTCAATTTGTTAATGTTGAATTTCTTTTTTTTTCTTTAGGTGAATCAAGCTCCACCAACAGCTTCAACAAATGTAGATACTGCAAAATCCAACAAAAAAATCTATCAGTGTCCATTATATAGAACATCAACAAGAGCTGGTACTCTTTCTTCTACTGGACATTCTACAAACTTTGTGACATCTGTCAATCTTCCAACAAACCACGCCTCTGATTTCTGGGTATTAAGAGGCGTGGCTATGTTGTGTCAACTCGATGACTAAAAGAACAATTTTGTGCTTTAAAGAGGATTATAAATAAGTTTTCTTAATTTTAGTATGTGTATCATCAAGGACATTTACATCATAAATTTGCACCATTGCATATTGCATGTTTGATAACGTAACACATATTTTGCATTGTGACGTGATCAAATGCTTAGTTCAAGTGGAATTGATGGAACCACAGATGTCTGATTGAAAATTTGATTTGTGCAAATTGATGTTATCATTGTCCCCTGTACATTGAAAATCATAGCCTACCTTGTTCAGTGAATGTTCAAATACAGTATTATAATCTTATTTTATAACTTGCCAATTATTTGTGCAGAATTGATAGAATTTAATATATTATTAATTTGCTTTACTAGCTTCATTAAGAAATATAGTATTTAAAAAATATCAGAAATATTTGCTTACTAATGTTTACCATGACCGAAATAAGTTCTTTGAGCTGGTATTTAAGATAAATATTTTCTTTTAAGTCTATTGTTTCAAGCCAAATACTGAACCAGCATTATATATGCATGTACTAATTGCAATGATATTTTTTATTACAAAAGAGAACATTTTTCCAGATTTTCAGCATTACTTTGTGGTACTTTTTTTATTTTTGAAGTGCATTTAGATTTTGTCCTATGTACATAATTGGAATTGAATGGGGTTCAACTATCAAGTGATATAGATAGATGAAATTTATCTAAAATAACGAAAATATTTAGATGAATATCTTCAAAATTGCATTAATACATGAATTTAAAATGTGTTTTCAAATGTGATAAAATGCCAAAATCAAGAAATATTTGTATATAATTTGATAACAAATGAACTGTGATATTTTATTGTATGATATTTGTTGTGTTTTTTATATTTATTTAATTTATGCAGCTCAATTATTATAAAATATAAAATAGAAATATAAAGGAAAAATTTAGTGATTAAGAAGTAACTAACTGTTAACTGTGATATTTTTAAGCTATAAATACTTTATATACTTCTGATTTATTGTTACATGTCTTCTAAACAGCCCCGACGTTAGTGTTGGGTCAAGTGAGAATTATGCCCTGGCAATCTTGGAAAATTCTTATAATATAATTAATAAAAATGTTATCATTTCCATCATCTGCGTGTAGGCGTATGTTTCCTTGTATGTACCCACATGGATATGTGGACGCTGCTGCTCCTGTGCATCCGTCAGTTCAGTTCCGATTTCGACAGTTTTTATGCGATCTTTATTAAACTTGGTATGCTTACTTATATATTGAAAATATCTTGGGCATGTTCAAAATATTTTAATGAATAGATCATTTAGCATAGCATTTGAATTGTGATACTAAGGCATACACCCTATAAGCCGGTGATAATGGTATGTTTCTGCATATAAATAGAACATTTACAATAGGAAGATCTTTTTTATACGCCCACATCTCTCTGCGTCCGTCAACATTTGCTTGTAAACACTCTAAAAACTAGATTTATTGATGGAATCAAATGAAATTCAGTATGTGTATACATATTCATAAAACAAAGATCAATTTCGAAATTGACCTATTTACGACTGTTAGAAGCAGAGTTATTGCCCTTGCCCTAAAATCTTGAATATGCTATTACTCTTAGTTTTCAACTTATTTTGATGAAACTTAAAATGAATGTTATAGGACCTACCATATATCGAAAGATTAAGTTTACTTCTGATTAAATTTAAAGTTTTTTCGTTTTACCATCCACATGCCATGGTGGGCGTGTATGGCTGTGGTCTACTATCTTTATATTTGTGCATGGTTGTTTACAATTTTGAGAAGCCAGTCAAAATAAGACCTGTCCGGGCAAAATTTTTCCCTTATTGTACACTGCACAGGGTTATCTGTCCCTGTAAGCCAACAATGGAGCAGAAAAGTAGAATCAAAAATTCCATTCTCTTTTTCTGTAGTTTACATTACTAGGGAACCTGGTGAGACACTCTCTCAGCTGGTGTAGTCTCACAGATCTGAATCAATGCCCTTAAAGGAAATCTACCTACAAAATATATATTCTCAAACTTGGCAAACTTCAGTTCATTGATTGTTCAGATGGTGCAATAAACTGAAGCCCTATGAAATACAGGCTGTGTCCCGAAAATTCCCCTTAACAATTTGGCAGATTTGGCAGATGTGACTGGCCTTATTGCACACTGTATGGCATTGTCTGTTTTCATTAGCCCAATCTTCATTTCTTGCAATATGACTGATTTTCTTTTGTCCGACATAAATTCATCTGATTGTATCTCATGATGTGAACTTATATAGTTGTGATGGGTGTTGTCCATGAAGCAGAACATGCTTACTCTTTTTGAAACACCTGTGGGGCCTGTTTCTTAAAAACTGTTTTGCCATTTTGTCGTAATTTTGGCATTTTGCAATGAGTAATTTCACACTTACAACATTTTTTATACGCCCTCATCTCTCTATGAGGACGTATATTGTCGGCACCCCTGTCCGTCCGTCCGTCCGTCCGTCCGTCCGTCCGTTCGTCCGTCCGTCCGTCCGTCCGTCAACATTTGCTCGTAAACGCTCTAAAAACTAGAGTTTTTGACGGAATCAAATGAAATTTGATATGTGTATACATATTCATGAAACGAAGATCAAGTTCGAATTTGAGCTATTTTCGATTGTTAGAAGCAGAGTTATTGCCCTTGCCCCAAATCTGTTGGTCTGTCAATCAACATTTGCTTGTAAACGCTCTAAAAACTAGAGTTTTTGACGGAATCAAATTAAATTTGATATGTGTATACATATTCATAAAACGAAGATCAAGTTCGAATTTGAGCTATTTTCGATCGTTAGAAGCAGAGTTATTGCCCTTGCCCCAAATCTTAAATATGCTATTACTCTCTTAGTTTTCAACCGATTTTGATAAAACTTTAAATGGATGTTATTGGACCTAAATCGCAAGGTTTGAGAAAGTTTAGTTACTCCTAATTAAATTTAAGACTTTTTCGTTAGGCGTATTAGGCCGTGGTCCACTATCTTTTATTGTAGCAGTTTTTGAAAAACAGGCCCCAGGAGGTGATTCTCCTTAAGGAGTCCACTATTATACAACTTTTCCCTCTTGATTTTCCCATTCCTTGGACAATATTTCTGACTAATGGAATTGTCTTGCTTGTAGGGATGTTATTTTAAAGTTAATATGAAATGATATAGAAGAAATAAAAGGTAATCATTTACATTCTCTGTTTACACTTCAACATTTTATTGTTTATAGCACTTAATATCACAGTTTCTATTCATAAACAAAATATTTAATATTCATAAACAAAATATTGTATAAAATAACCGAGACAGTATATCACAATTTGAGCTTATAATGGACATAATTAATATTTGGAATATTTGCAAAACATGCTGTCAGTGTCCCCCCATACACATAAAAAGTTTAGAAAAGATATTCATACTTGAAATGGTTGGAGGGGCTGACTAGGGCTCCCTAGTTGTTTGGATGGGACAATAAACCGAGGCTCTCTACAGGCTGTGCACGTTAAAGATCCCTCGACAGTTGGAAATCGAAATAAAGAGTAGGCTATGCCAGTGTCCTGACAAAATTTCCTTCATTGCACACTGCATGGTGTTTGCCCGTCCTCATAATTAGCCCAACAGGTGCAGATAAGCAATCCTTCTATAAGCCAAAGTCAGTTAGATGTACATAACTATACTTGAAAGATTTAACAGTGAATTTGAAAAAGGCTGAAGTTAATAATTCTCTTCTAATTCAATGAAATGAACAGAAATACTAAAAATTGGAAGACGCCAGTGTATTTTATGTAAGATTGTGACAGCTACAAACAAATAACTGCACAGCTGTTGAAAAGCGAAAATCGAAATAAGGAGAACAATAAAATACAAAGGTTTGCTAAGTATATCTGAATTCCCTCCTTAAAAACCTTTTAAACATACGCCAAGCAAGTTTATGGAACTTTTTAAGGACTTTTTTTTAGAAATTTGGGATGTAGACAGTTTTGGACAGTTCAGTCAGGATGTTGTCATGGTTTCCAAATATCATTGCATATATTACACAAGATATTATATTATTATAGTGTTTTTCACAGACATTTTTCATCTGACCATGAGTAAATTTTTACTACTGGTACTATCTTGATTGCTGATTCTGCGACTAGCACGACTGTCTATACTTTGAGCTATAGATAAACGTCGTCTGGCACGATCTGGCATTGGTGTAGATAACATATTACCATCTTCAATCTCCTGAAAAAATATTTAAAGATATATTAACAACATGACTTTATTGACGACATAGTACTACAAAAGTAGGTATTTGAATTGTATCTTTCCTTGTGAAGTTCTAATAAGTGTTTGATGATCAGGGGCGGATTTAGGCGGGGGTGTGGTGGGCGTGCGCCCCCCTAAAATTTGCAAAGCATGGGTTGTCCGAACCATTTTAACACAAATGTTTCTCGCCACACTTCGCTTGGCAAGATATCTATCTACATTGCACCCACTCTAGAAGAATATTTCAATAACTTTGATTATTTTAACCTCAAATAATTTTTCGACTCGCTCCGCTCAGCGAAATTTTATTCTGTGCCCCCCCCCCCCCCCCCCCAATGTCAAATCCTGTATCCGCCCCTGATGATGTCATAATCTCGCCATCTTTGTTACAAGTATATTTTGCAATTAGTGATGTCAAACATTATGTTGAACTTAAATGGCTGAAACCATAGAATTCTAGTTGAAAATTATAATGATGTATCAGTTGTTGATACGCATAAAAAATTGTTTAACGTTAGCAGATATGTATTTCATTGCCATGCTACTGAATGTACCCTTTAAGATTACTAGAAGTTGAATTGGCAATGGCAAGCCTGAATAAGTACAGACTCAATTTGTCAGACCCACTGAAATGTGTGGCCGTCAGAATTTGTTTGCCACTTTGTAGCAATGGGCCTGCAATTTGCAGTAAGTATACAGCAATTGCAAGCGCAATATATGTATTTCATTTAATAGATTTTGACAAGAACTCTCCATTTCACTTACCAAGCACTTTCCTTACTAAAGCAGCAATGAAATTATCAACAATAATATTATAAGTTAAATACATGTTAAATTTAGATCATGATAGAGCTGAGCAATACACTTGTATTCAAAAATATATTTAAATCAACTGTATTAGCCTAGTAAGAAGCGAAAAAAAATTGGATGTAAAACAGTCTTTGAAAGCATTAGAGCTGCATCAAAGCTCAAAATCCTTTCAATTATATCTCATATAGGATAGAAAGTGAAATTTTCTTTTTGTATGGAGTCTCAACAAATTAGGTTAAATTTTTATTGTGGACATGCCTATATTATAAAAAAAATTCCCATTTCTGAGACTAACAGTGTTTCCCTTTAAGCTAAGATTGCCAAGCTCTATAATATGCATTGAAAATTCTAGACAATTTTGTATAGAAATCAACTATAAGATTCTACAATTGTTAGCCTATGAGTGAAAACTATCCTACAAGAAAAAGGCCTCAGGAAATGTTGAATGATAGTTGAAAATGTTGAAAAATGAAGTGATAAGAATAAGAGTGGAACCATAACCAACAAAACCAAAATGCCTAGGCCATCTAAAGTGTTCTGAGTTTTCCCTTTACCAAGCATCTATCTTAGCTGTACACTCACCCTTACACTACAACACTTGTCTCAGATTTTTTATCTGAGTTGACAGACGCAGGTCTGAGACCCACCTCAGACTTTTTATCTGAGACAACAGATGCTGGTCTCTCAGCCGTGTCTGATTTGACTGAGCCAGTTTTACTGTGGCTCTGCTCAGACGAACTTGGCTGAAATGATTAATGCAATTTTCATCTTTTGATGTCTAAAGTTCAAAGATGTATGCTGCCATTTTGTGCCATGTCATTTCCTGTACATATGACAAAATGATCATGAAGTCATCCAGTCTGATTTTTTAGTTTCTGTACCGTAAAATGGTAAATTTGATAGCCTATAAAATATTTTCAAATATCCATCTTTGTTCCAAATCTATAATATTTGGGTAAAATAAATTCTACAGTGCAGGGTAAATTGGAAATGTGCATGATTATAATAATGTATCAGATGAATAAATGTATGATCTGTCTTACCCTTACCCTGAATTTAATGCCTTCAGCTAATGATAAAGAAAAAGCTGGCACAGCCCCTTCAGGTATGGGAGGTAATTTGAGGGTAGCCGAAGGGATCTGGTAATTCTGAATGTTGTCCAATCTTTTCTTCAATGTCTTCTCTAATTTGGTCACTGAAAGAAAGAGGTTCAATCTAAAGCTAAATTTGCTACCAACACAATGAACCATTCATTTTCTCTTCTAAAACTAACATGGAAGAAAAAAAACATAGACAAAGCCCTGAACACTACCGATAAGGAATGTTCACCAATGAAATTTCCCTCATACTGAACGCTACCGATAAGGAATGTTCACCAATGAAATTTCCCTCATACAACACTGCAGGATGTTGTCTGTTATCAATCCCCAAACCATCACTAAATCGTTCTATTTCATTCTATCAGATATTGTTTGCTTACAAGGTTTCTTGCTTCTGTCTTCTGGTTCAGAAAAAGATTTTCTAAAACCAGCCCAATATGGTAGAAGTTCTTTAAATACAGTCATTTGAGCTTCATCAAAAATAGCTGGATTGAAGTCTTTACCAGCCATATATCTCTGTACACTTTTTAATATCTTCTGCTGAATATCAGTGCCTATATCCACCTGTAATATTTAAAGAAATTAATAGTAATAAAGTAATAAAGCATTTGATAGTTTTGAATGAAGCATGCATAAGCTTTCAAATCCTTGTATATCCATAATTATCAGCGTTTGAAAGTCAAAAATATGACTCGTCGTAAGACTATGATTTATAAAGAAAACACATATACAGAAAATGAAAGATAAATGTTTAGGCAAGGATATGATTGAAAGGAGTATGCAATTTTTGCGCAGTTCTGGTACTTCTTGAGGCTATTTATATATATTTAAGGCCTAAATCGACCCTCGAAATTTTGAACATTCTCCTTTATATAAATATCCAGTAGTCTGTGGTCATGTACTCAATCGCTTGAGGATAATATGTCCATTTAATACACATGTGTATGTGTATATTGCTATATATATTATCTTAAAAAAATATCCAGTAGTCTGTGGTCATGTACTTGATCTCTAAATCATCAAACTCTGTACATTAATTTTTTTTTTTTTTTTTTTTTTTTTTTTTTTTTTTGTGTCTATATGTTGTATATTGTATCTATGTTTGTCCCCATGGGCTGGGTGTGAGACAGGACCGTTACCACTCGTGGTATTGGGCCTAATTCTGACTCGTGTAAACTAAAGAGTTTATTATTTATTATTATTATTATTTAAATGTAAGATAAGGTGTATGTTTTTATAAAATATTTGGATCTCAAATAGTAAAAACTAAATTGAGTCAAGAAAGATAACTCTATATAATAACTAAAGATAACTTTACCTGTAAAGATGGTGTATAAACTGATTCCAGAAAACAATCCACAATAGATTGAACTTTTCTTTTTAATATTTCTTCATCAGAAAATGCATGACTAATATCCTGAAAACAAAAACATACATGTACATATACTTCCAAAAGGAAATTGTAATGTGATGGCTCAGTAATTTAGAGCTAAAAAGTTAAATATGATTACTCGCTACCCTGTAAGTACCGAGTTTAATCCTGGCGTAAGATTACATGAAATTATATGAAATAAGATATCTAGTTGTTCAGAGGCGACAATAAACCAATTTTCATGTTCCTTTCACATGAATTATTATGCTGATAATCCAAATTTTTTCTTGAAGTGAACAAAACTTAATGCATGTGAATTCATCTTTGACTAACCTTGAATTTCTGGACTTCAATATAAAAGAATAGATCTCTATCAACCAATGGTAAACCATCTTCTTCTCCATGTTTGACTAGATATTTATAGAAATACAGTATTTCTATTGGTAAATGACCCAATGCTGCTTGACTTAAATAGGAAATGAAGTCGGCCATGTCATTTTTGTTAGGTTGTGCTCGACCAGTTTGCTGAAAATATACAAAAAAACAAATTCCATTTATTTACTGTTCTGCGAGTTTATTTTGTTCATAATCCTCAAGTCCAATATTGCAAAGTAAATCCATTTTTTCAATAGTATTACATATTATAGTACAATGTTTACAAATCACATGTGAATGGTTTTTCATTTATAATGTTCTTTTACTTGTATTTTGAAGGTGATATTTCAGTGGAACATATAAGAACAATTTTGGAAAAAAATGCTGCAACTAAAAAAGCTGAAATTTAAAAACTGAACAAAAAGCATTAGTCTGAGGTAAAAAAAAGATTATTAAGCTTTCTCAATAACAAGAGATCAGGAGGTACTTTTTTGAAATACTATTGGCAATACATACACAGTTAAAACAATTTAAAAGATCAATTGGATGTTTTAGTATACAAGATAATATTGGTTATTGGGAAATATTCACTGAAAACACTTAGAGAGCATACATAATCACACAAAACACATATACATATGTAGGTATCACATATTCATACCTCTCCATGCTACAATATATACAATTAAAATGTTTTATACTTTCTTATAGTCATCCAGAATATTAAGGAATTGTATAGAGGATTTTCTAAATTTTTGATAAAAACATATTTTGCCAGTTTCTCAACATGAAACACTTAGTTTAAATAAAATTGCTGGAACCACCGATGTCTGATTGAAAATTGGAATGGTGTAAATTTTATCCTTAAAGGGATTGTAAAGAGGTTTTCTGAACTTTATATGTTTATCGGGCACACTGATAGCATCAATTTGCGACATTCCAATTTCCATTCCAACATCCGTGGTTCTTGCAGTTCCATTAAAACTAACGCGTTTTGTCGTAATAAAAAGTGACGTCATAAGAAGTGTGGTAAGTATAAGTCATTACAAATTCTTTTAAAAATTCACTCAAAATTTCAGTTTTTGCCACTGTGTATTTCTAGATTACAATTTGCAAGAAATGTTGTCAAATTAAATGAAAAGTTGTCAGTTATTTCTGCCTACCTTATATTTACGTAATCTACGTCTTACATGTACAACTGGTGGTGCATCATTGAAGCTACTCTCTCTAGTAAGAGTTCTCTTTCCTTCTTCCTAATTTGCATACATGTATAATTTTAATTATTTTCTTATTTAATTAAATTGAATTTCGTATATTGGTATACTTTATTAATTAACTATCTTTAATTTTCTATTTCAAGTTTTTTATTCATTTAATATTTAATACAAGTAATTATTAAATAATTAACAATAAATTATTATCATTCATTATTTCCAAGCTATTATGTCAAAAAGCATCATTATTAGTGTTATTGCGTAGAAGGATTAATATCTTTAACTTTATTTTAAAGCATTATTAAATAAAATGCATGAAGTCAAATTTGAACATTACTATATCTGTGTTTTCTTTATATTACGTTATCATAACTTAGCACAGCATTAGTTAACATTATACTGAAATCCAGTTTAGCATAACATCTGGAAGCATTATCAAAAAACCTATTATATAGCATTATTAAGTTATAAAATTATAGCATAGCATAGTATTAGAATTTTGAATTATCATAAAGCATTATCAAATACATGTAGTACAGGCTCTGTCAATTTTTAAAGCAAAATGATTTGAAGCATTATTTTAAATTCATGATAATGTTAAATGAACGTATGTCAGATATGAAATTATGTTAGCCTGTCAAGAAGTACAATATAAAATGCCTACAAAATACAGCAAAACAATAAATTACTGTAAAAATATTATTTCATTCCTTGTTAACAACACCCATTTTACCTTAACTGTTGGCATTGTTGGTTTTTTAATTATCTTATTTTTACGATCACTTGGTGTTAATTCACGATCAGATTTAGTCTGACCTTGAACCCTTTTGACCTTACTAGCAGACGGTGCTTCTACCATTCTGATATTTACAGATTCTATTGTTAATTCTCTGACTACAGCTTCTGATGGTTGAGGTTCTTCTTCTTTACCTGCTTTCTGTTAGCATTGTATACATTGATATTGTTAATATTTTTAACATATTGTTAGCATTTTGCATGTTGTTCATATTTTGTAATATTATAAATCATGGCAAAAAAAATCCAAATATTGTGCAATTTTCATAAGAAAAATTGTGCTATAAATAAGATAATGGTGAAGTTTGTGTCTAGAACATATTTGGCTTTTATCAAAGTGCAATAGAAGTGCAAATAAAAACCTAAAAAACATTAGATATCCTTACCTTTCCTTTTGACTTAGTACTTCTTTTATTCCAATTAGACAGCATGGCTGCATCACTACCTAGTCTCATAGTCAGTTCAGCACCAGACATAGCCATCATTTCTTCTTGATCAATGCCCAATTCTTCACCTTGATACTGAAACACATATGAAATATTTGTGGTCTGGAACTATTGTTCAAGGGAGGTAATTAAGAGCGATATTTCAGATTTTTTTTAAATCTCTGAATTATTTTAGCCTATTTTTTATAATCCTGGATATCATTATGCATATTTATATATAATAGATCAGAAAATCTACATATGAATGATGTAAATTCTGCAGCATTTAAGTTTGTATCAGTCTGTCATTGTGTCAAGGGACATAACTCTAAACAAATTCAGAAAATGAACAGAAATTACATTAAGAAATTCTTTAAAGCTGTCTTCTATTTTACTTAAAACAAACTTCTGAGCATCTTTTAAAGTAGGAGTTCTTGGCCTTTCTTTTTCTACACTAAGCCTAGCCATTACTCTGTCTGGCATTGGCACGTGTTTTCTACTTTGACTATCAAAATATGACCTGGAAAACAATAATCAATAGGCCTACTTTAAGAAGAGAGAATTAACTTTTTGCTACTGTCTGATAACTCGTATTGTATTGTGTAATCAATAGGAATATTTTCGATTGCAAAGAACAGCAAATAAAGCAACCAGCAAATATTTTTTTATGATCCTTTTCTTGGAGTTTGTTTACTAATGTTTTCAGCTTAAAATTTCTTTCTTTTTATAAATGTCCAATCAATTTATTTTAAATTAATAATTAAAGCTGTTTTACGTGTTACATTTAATAGTATGTACATGAATTAACTTACTTGTTGATTTGATTTGATTGATTGTCTTTTCTTGATTTACCTTCCTTGCTATTAAAATAGCTATCTACATCTTGATATAAAGCTATCATATAACTCACTTCACGGCTGTCAAACTCATTTAAATATTTCTTAAATAACTGGATCATTCTGAGAAAAAAAATTTGATGTTGGTCTTTGTGTGGTATCAGGAGCTTATTATCGAAAACTTCACTTACATAAAATCAGGATTTAAAGTAATAAAGTAATCTGATTGGATAAGACAAAGAAACTTCAAATCAATTTTAATGATTGACCAATCAGATGACTTGAAGACTAAAATCATCTGAAGTTCAGTTTTCGATAATAATGCCCTAAGTGCATAATATTGTGTACATATGCGCGCATTTAGCATATGATGCAACTCTATTTGCTAATGTAATGTATTAACAAGAGTTTCCAAATTCACTGCTCAAGGCATAGTTGAACTTTTGGATTTCATTAGTCAAATATCTCGTCCAGAGCATGACATATTCGAGCAATAATTGTATATCAGTGGACTTCCAATACAAGACGTACCATCAGGTGTTTTGAAAAGAGTAAGCATGGTCTGCTTCGCGCTGACACCCACCACTATTATATATACTTACTGTTTATTTGAAGCCATTTCTTGAAATGTTGGTAATTTTCCTACTTTATCTACAATATCATCTTCTTCTACACCAGATTTTTTCTAACAAGATAAAAGATAAAAAATAAACTACATGTACATGTATTAAATTGATAATTAACTTTCTTTTTGATTTTGATGATAAATTTACTCAACATTAATCAACTGAAGTATGGTTGGAAATTTTAATTTCATCATGTAGACCAGGCCTTCTCAAATGGCGGCCCGCGGGCAAAATCTGACCCGTGAACCCCTTTAGAATGGCCCCTCAGGAGTGGGCTCCTTCTGCTGAAACGCTATGCTAGCTAAGCTCTATTTGGCCCTTATATTTTTTCATAAAATGCATTTGGTTCCATACAAATATTAATTGAGAAGGCCTGATTTACACCTTCTTTGTAACCAAGGTCAAATTACAATTTTCAAATTACAAGTACATCTTTGAAGAAAATAAAACAAAGTTATTCTGGGTATTCAGATTAAAGAGGCACCCAAAGACTACCCTGTCCACATTTAACTGTGTTATTCATTAATGAAAATTTTTTCAACAAACCCTTGAAGGAGGTTTCTTCATCTTTGCTTCTCTACGTCTCGCATAAGCAGCTCTCACTGCCCTTTTCCTTTCACGTTCTGCTTCTTTTCTCTTTTCTTTATTTTTCTTTCTTTGTTCTGCCAGTTTTTCTTCATCAATTTCTTCTGCCTCTTTGATAGAGTGATGTAATCTATGAGCTCTTTCTGATGTTGTAGAACCAGGTATCCTATAAAAACAAACTTTCTAATTAACATAAAAAAACACATTTTGAATTTTTAAGGTATAAGGTATAGAATCCTGTCTATAACCCTTGAACTACGGATTCAACTTTGCAATTATTTAATAAATTCTAGGAAAACTATCACAGGATATATAAAAGTAAAACTATATCTAAATAGAAACATGTTCTTGGCTCAAATGCTTTGATAATAAGGATAATTTAAAGGTGTATAGGTACATTGATTTTCCATAATGTCATCGTAAAATGCTAGAACATATGAAATGTTTTTGGTTTTTTTTTCATTTTACTTGATTAACTGAATTCTTCATGTATTTATCAGTTTTCGCTGACAGATAAAACCAATTCAAAATGCTGAATTCATTGTGACTGTAAATTATGTGTCAAACAAATACAAATTTATTAACTAACATAGTCCAGTACATATCATTTTCTTGACCACTTGATTACAAATTCAAACAAACACAGAAACACATACACAGCAAACTATACAGATTCACTCAAAATTATTGTTTATGAACTTGAATTGTGCAAAAAATAACAGAACAGAAGCAAAAACACAAAAGGTAACAAAAAATAAAACATATTTAATGTGCCTGAAAAAAAAACTTGTTATATAAGTTTTCAGTGCAGTTATATTAAGTTATACATTTATCTTACCGCAATGGCTGTAATCTAGATAAAATATGAAAAAGGGCATAAAATAAAAGCATAAGTCATAAGCAAGCACTATATAATTATATATCCACCATGCAAGCCAAATAATATTGATTATCTGAATTCTCCATTCTCCTTAGATTTATTCAGTTAAATCCTTTGATATCTGAATCTTCTGTTTTTAATAATCATCATTACTGATTATAAAAATTTAGATTAAATCAGTAACTTGTTTATCAATTTCATAAAATTATATTTTATATTTAATAGTCTTCCTGAACAAAAAGTAGTTAATTTCAGCCAATTCAGAAATAGCAATTATTGTGTTTCTGATTATAAGCTGTTTCAAGCTGCATCATAATAGTGCAATAAGCGGTGATGGCAAGTAAAATGCCTATATTGTGATCTTACGTTTCAATCCTGGTATGAAGAGAAATGTATATTTATTTTTATAAATTAGCGCTTTTAGGGGAAATTTAGCTTTATCAAAAATTGGAAATAATTGTCTATTTGAAGTATGATCACCAGTAAAAGTTTGAGTTCTTGCTCAAAATTGGCATCGCTAGTTTTCATAGTGCTTGAAAATCATCCTTCAATTTGATGAATGCTTATGAAATAATTTGAAAAAATAGCTACATATAGTTAATTAATTGATAAATAGGGACTTAAAATCTAGCTCTACTCATAATTTAAATCTACATTATTTTATCTGATACTAGCAAGATTTTTATTCTAGCTCAAAATTTGAGTAATATTATTTGGATAAATTAAAAGAATTCAAAATTTCAATTGTCTCTCAATGTCTTTAGGTTAAAAAATTTCATATGAATCCCATTTGAATTTATGAAACTTAAAAGGGATACATACCTGCGTACCCATGGTCTGGGTCTTTTAACAACCAATATATCTTGATCTGTACCTGATACTGAGATCTCTATAGCATCAGTGGTAGTTGTTGATGGTGTGGCACTTCCTGGTCGCATTCTACAACTAAAAATACACAGATTCTACATGTCATCTGATCTAAGTCCATTTCAAGCATGTGATGAGATTGCACCTTCAGATTTTTCAACCTGGTTTCCCTCCATCTGTGATACAAGTCAGAAGGGTTGTCATGCCATTCATACAGGACAATAACTCAAGTGTGCTTGCGATTGTACACTTAAAGATTTCCTAATTGCACATTGCGCGATCTTCGCCATTTCATTAATTTTCAAATAATAGGTATTAAATTGAGAAAATTTGGGTTGAAAATCTTTATTCAAGATTAAGGTAAAGTATATTTTGAAAAATTCAAACATCAAAACTTACTCAAGAAAAATCTTTAGGTCATCTTTAAGAAATCTTATCCAGGCATTTTCAAGTGTACCAACTGTATTGTCTTTTACTTTATCAAACACCGCTGCTTCTATAAAATCTTGGGAGGAAGCTAGTTTTTGGTGAAGTTTGTTTCTATCTGATTCAGCTACATCTAAAAACAAAAAAAAGACATAACATAAGATGTATGATCAGAGTAATAACCCAGGACTTGTAGAATTTTCCATTTTTATTGACAACAATGCATCTTGGGAATGCTGCAGAACAACTTTTTACTTCCTGACCAGCATGTATTAATTTCCATTAACTATTTAATTCCTATCATTTGCATCTTCTAATGACATTGGTAGGCTATATTTCTTTCTGAGCTTCCTAGGAGTTTCAAAGATTTTTTTTGTTGAGCAACTTTATGATATAATGCAGCAGTTAAAACACGTCCAAACGCCAGATGTGAATTGGTGCTGGGGCCTGAGTTTAGTGACTAGGTTGACTAGGAGCTCCCCAAAGAAATTTGAAATCCAGAAACCAAAAGAACGCAATTATGATTATTCTCAGTCATCTGAATCCACATCAAAATGTCTTTTAGGTTTTGTATGAAGCATGCAAGGACCCAGTTCCAATAGACCCCACCCTAACAATTGACTATACCTATATTGTGTGGACTGTCTTGTGAAATATAATTATTATATATACTCCAAGCATGTCTTAATCTTAATAATCTATCAGCAGACTTATCTTCACTAGCACCATATTCTCGTACATCTTGCCAAAATAACAGATTAGATACTGTATCATTTTCATCATTACTGTAAATAAATAGTATTCAAATAACTACCGTACTTTATAAGTTGCAATACATTATTCCCAATCCAAGAGCTGAATGGTTTAATTTTCAGTAATTATTTGGCATGACCCTTTCATTGTGGGGGTTACATGAAATATCCTTTTCAAAGATAATGAGAAATCTAAGCATTTGATCCGTTTTATTACAAAACAGAAGCATAATTTCAACCATTTCATATCCATTTTGCTGTTTGAGTTCAAATATGATGGATGGATACGAAAATTATTTTTGTTATTCTATTTATTGCATATTACATTCTATATGAATTGAACAATGCACACACTTTTAACCACATGATTTAACGTATCGTTACTTACTCTTCAAGATAAGTTATAAAAGGTCCACCAGCAAGTTTATCAGTACTTAATGCTAATATTAATCTTTCTTTAGTTGATCTGAAATGAACAATATTATGTTATACCCAGTATACTTTTTCTTTGCAATTTGTTGAATATAGGAGTCCGGTTCATAGCATTTAAGAAAGTCCAAAAGTCCAATATTCCTACTAATTCTTGCATAGACTCCAGTCAACTTAATAATGTTTTAAGCACAAAATTGATCTTAAGCACAAGGCTAGGAAATCGGCCCTGATGTCTTATAGAGGCTATTTGAAAGTGGTCATTATGGCAAAAGAACCGGTCACATTATGTTGACTTTCAATATTGACTCTTCACATTTTGGAATGATATTTGAACACAAGATTCTCTAAGTGACAGGTTTGTCAACTAAGCATCCCCTTAGGCGCCAACATCATAAGCATCATCCAAATAAAGTTTGCTTACCTAGATGTTGCTGTTCTGCTATACCTAGCTGATTTAATATCTCTACTCATATTACTACTAGTGACTTGATCCCAAGTTGAGATACGAGACAGATTTAATGCTTCTTCAGGCCACACTGGCATTGAATGTACTAATGATATGGAAGGAAAAAATGGCAGACTATTCTTGGGTTCTGGTTTATTCAATTTAAACTGAACCATGGCTCTTTCTTCATCTTCACTACAAAATGTAAAAATATCCTTCAAATATATGTACTGTATTGTACTCATTTCATGCAATTTTTTTCTTTATGTGATGTTTAGGTCATCCTTCTACAGTCAAAATCTGGATTTTGAGCTTTTGGCAGAGAAAGAGATCAATCACTGAATTTATTCGACTCAAATTCACCAGCAAATCAATATAGCAGTTTCCATAACTAGGTGTCATCAGCTACTCATACTCTTCCCTCTGCCAAACATTGGGATATTTTCCATCCACCCGAGCATTGGGCTCATGTCAACTGTGACACATTCCATGGAAGACTTTGAATCTCCAGTTAACCTGAGCCTGAGCCAAATCGTAGTCATATGCCTACAGTTTTGTAATCCTTTTTCAACCATCACCAAATCTTACCTTAAAGGCTTCTGTCTTTCGAAATGCATAAGAAATCTGGAAATCCAGTAAGCTCTCAGACGTCGTAAAACATCATATTGAGTTCGAAGAAATATAGTATTTGTTAATCCAACATTACTTGCAGCCCGGGTTATTTGCTCCTTAGCATCATTGGTGAGATTCAGTTTATATTTATCCTGTATATCCCTGAAAATAAGATTGAAAGTTGGTGATCACATCTTGATCTTGACAAAATCTTTTTTTTTTTAATTTTTAATATTTCAGAGCCATGTTTGGATTCAATCTTCCAAAGATTTAGAAATGGTAGTTAATAAAAAAATTTTGGTTAAATTTATCTTTATACCGTAATTGTGTTGAAAGATAGCTAAAAAAAATATCAATGGAAGAAAAAAAATGAAAATTTTACCTGAAGAGACAATTTCTAGTTTCAATAAATACTTCTTCATCATAATCTTCCATAGAATCTTTAAAATATTCACAATCTAACCAGAAATTTAATAGATGTACACCAGTAGTATCCTTTAAAAACTCTTTAAATGATTCCATACCAACATACTGGAATATAATCATTAATCATTTATTTACAAATGAAATGAAATTAATCATTTATTTACAGAAAGGAAAAGCAAATATTTATTTATCAAACTGTGTTTTCAGCAATTCAAATTTTGAAACAAAAGCAAAACAGCAATTGATACAACTCAGCGAGAACTCTAGTAACTGTCCATCAATTGATACCATTGCATATTCCACATTGATATATCAGGCTATTCCGATCTATTCTTAGACAATGATTCTAGTACTCACTGTGCCAATAACTTGTTCTTTCATTTGTTGAAAAGTCATTTTTAACCTTCCTTCTAAATTCCTGACATCTGTTTCTGTTTGAGCTTCACTCACTAAATCATCTTCAAATGTAACAAATGGTTCACCAGTAGGGACTGGTGTTTCACGTAATAACGCATCAAAATGGAAGAATGGTATTTTAAAATATTCTGCATAGTTGACTGGTGCTGATAATACTCTACAATAAGAAATTGATATTGAAAGGGCGATGGTTTCATAAGCATTACAAAATTGACCAAAATTTTTTTGGAGGACCAGTTTTAGTAACCTGTTGAAACTTTGTGATGACATCATTTGTAGATGGTGGTCATGGTTTCTAATCCCAATCTGTGTACCCTTGAATCATTCATCTTTCCTCATTGTTACAATTTATCGGTGCAGAAAAACAGGACGTAAAACTCCATTTCATTTCATTGTTACAGTTCAACCAGCTGTAAATGGGTAGAGATAATCCTGGAAAGACCTATATCTTTTGGTCAGCTGGTAGAAGGGAGGAAGTTGTTCTAAAAACGTTTGTTTCTTTAGTATCAAACAAAAGATATTTTGAGATATTATTTGTATTTCTCTAATACATTCATTCATCTTTTGTATATTAATTGACGCAAATAATTTTACCTTGATCCTCTAAGAAAAGCTGCCTCTGTGGATGATGTAGTGGGCTTGGTTTTCGTTTTCTTGGAAGAGAAACTTTTGTAATCTAAAAGAATAAATTGCGATGGTTAATGCCTTTAATAGTATGGCTATCATTGTCAGTTCTATAAGATTTGATATTATTTTCAATAATTAAGACCACTGTTAATTAAAAACTTTAAAATGTTTGTTTTATGATAGGTAAAATTTTACCTTTCTCCAATAATAATCCCTCTGATGGAATAACTTCTACTTGTGATGAGATTCTGAAAATATAAAAAAATATTTTATTATCAGAGATACTTCTTATTCAATATAAGTAAGGATTGTTACTCTCCCACTTAAGAGGTGGTGCCAATGGGGAACAAGGTGGGGAGGGGGTATTTCCACCCCCCCCCCCCCCCCCTACGCCCTCCCAGGGAACCAGATTGTACCCCCATTTATTTTTGAGAAATATCAAAATAAATCTTTATACTATAATTCTATTATTGAAAAAAATTGAGGAGAATCCTTTGACCCTCTTAAATAGAGTCTTGTGTCGTGCTTTTCCATATTTGGAATTTCGACCCCCATAGTTTATACCCCCGTTCCAGAAGACTGGACCCGCCACTGCTCCCCCTTTCCAAATGCTATCACCTAATGATTCCTAATTATATGTCACCTTAAAGATACAGTATGTTTTACCAGGACAGCAACAGGTGCACAAAGTAACACATCCTAATTGTTTTTTATTTAACCTGTTACATTGCCTAAGTTTATCAAAAAAGACACACCTACCTTGCAGCTCTTTTAACAGTGCTTGGGGAACCAGTAATTGTTCGCTCTCTTTCCATTCTCATTCCTGTTGGACTTCTGACATTGTCAAATCGCCCAGAAGCAAATCTATCAGAAGATCTATTTTTGGAGGAACTTTCTAAAGATGTAGTAGGTAATGACTGCTGTCCTTGATTTCTGACTGAAACAGAAGGATACAATATACTAAAGACATCACTTATTCCATCGATCCTGAAAGTGTAATCACTATGACCTTGGTTTCAAGGTTATTACTCACTTAGTTTTATTTTCTGCTTCTGAAAATCTCATATTATCTAGAGCGGATCCAAGGGAGGGCTCCCCCAACTTGATCCCCCCTATTTTGGCCGACGGATGTCAGAACCCTCTTTAAAAAATTCGCCGCTCGAGCCTTCGGCGCTCGCAGTGCCGTTAAGTTTGAAGGATGTTATGTTTCAGAGCCCCCCTTTCTCTAAATCCTGGATCCACCCCTGCATATCATATTTCACTGAGAGATTTGGAATACAATTTGATCTCTTTTTCGATTATACCTAGCAAAGAGATTAGCAAGTTCCTTTCAGACTTCCATTGGATTACTCTCATGCATCGCCTTCAATAACACGGAGCTGTCTTTACTAAAAGCACAGTGTTCAAGTGGAAGAAGTATACTTACAAAGGTAACCTTTGATGGGATCACTGAAAGCTTTACTGCCTGGTCGCTGGTATTTAAATAATTCACGAAGATCATTCCAGTTACCATGATCATCCAGTAGATCGTCTTCAGCACTGTTATCACCACTAACACTTAGACTAGATATATAACTTTCAGATTGTCTGCTGTACCCTCGTATCTGACGACTCGACCCACGACTAGCCGAATTCCTATCATCTAATGCTCGAAGTAATAATTTACATAATTTCAATTCCCTGAATAGTTGAGTGCTGGAAATAGATAACATTACGATGTTGAATAAAATAATTTTGGATGTTTGTACTAAACTCTTAATGCCTTTCGAGTCTGGTTCATCCTTCGGGGGAACCATCTGATCTGTATGCATGTGAAGACATTGCATTATTTTGCTACACTTCAAATCCTACACTCGGTTTCAACAAAATAGCAAATTGTCCTTGGTACAGATGCAATTTACCAGTTACCAGTTTAGATAGTCTGCAGTTACCATTATTGGAGGAAAATCACGACCCACCGAATTTGCTACATTGGAATGCTACATACCTCATAAACAACGGAAGTCGTTCCTCTCGTGCCCATTGTAACATGTTTTCTCTGACTGTATCTGTTGCACCATAAGGTAATGATGGTGATACATATCCCATAGAATCAGACGCCGCTGTGTTGTTGTATGGTGACGGTACTTCTTCAAAGGCACCCGTCAGTCTGTCGTAAGCCAATGCTTGAGGGAAAACTGGTAGGGCCAAGAAGGCATTGAAGTAGTCCAGGAAGAGATCATCATAGGTAAGAAGATCCTCCAAATTCTCTGGAGTTATTTCTAGAGCTACAGAAAAAAAATAAAGAACTTTCCTTACGATCTAAAAAATCACATAAGAATTTGGAAGAAAAAAGCTGGAGAACCCTAAATAATCATTCAAGTCTATATACCTTTCAGTAGCCATTCCTCGTCAGGAAGATTCTGATGATGCCAATACGACGTGATCATTTTCCATGAACTCATTTTGAAACACTAAGTATCTGGTGTAGACATAAACATACTCTTATACTAATGGTATATATCACTATAACCCTATTTTAAACTTACTCCTAAGTTATATCTAAGGGTTCATTAAACAATAAAATAATCTTATCATGACATAAATTTAGACCTTATATTTAAAAAAAAAACTTTCTTTATTTAACCTTGGACGTGTAAATTACACCTTTTCACTACTAGGTTGAAGTTGGTACAAGCACACAAATAGTAAATATTGATATTTATCAATGTAATGCAACTGCATTTGTTTTTGTTTCTTGGATATATCTTTTGATGCATCTGTTTTTGTTTCATGGATAGATCTTTTGATACGACTGTTATACTCAAAGATCGATATTTTGATGCACCTGTTTTTATTTCAAGGATAGATCTTTTGATACATATGTTATTGTTTCACAGATAGATATTTTTATGCTTCTGTAACTGTTATAGCTTTGTGGATAGACATTTTGATGGATCTGTTATGGTTTCGTGGATATATCTTTTGATGCATCTGTTCTAGTTTCATGGGTACGGTATATATTTTGATACTTCTGTTATAGTTTCATAGATATTTTGATGCACCTGTTCTAGTTTCATGGATAGATCTTTTGATGCATCTGTTTTTATTTCGTGGATATATCTTTTAATACATCTGTTATAGTTTCGTGGATAGATATTTTGATGCATCCGTTTTTGTTTCATGGATAGATGTTTAGATACATCTATTTTTGTTTCATAGATAATTAATTTGATACATCTGTTATAGTTTCATGGATAGATCTTTTGATACATCTGTTATAGTTTCATGGATAGATCTTTTGATGCATCTGTTCTAGTTTCATGGATAGATCTAGATCTTTTGATGCATCTGTTCTAGTTTCATGGATAGATCTTTTGATGCTTCTCATATAGTTTCATGGATAAATCTGTGATGCACCTATTTTAGTTTCAAGGACTTGAATGTCAATGACACTGTGATACAGCTAGTGATTGAAGTTTTTATGCGCCTTGTTTAGTTTCATGGGTAGATCTTTATCTTTTGAGACACCTCTTTAGAATGGTGGTTGTGTATTTGAACGTACGTAAGATGTTGTTATATCGAACGTAGCACAATTTCCATTGTTTTAATTTAGTAAACTAATAAGCAACATGTAGTCTCAAATCATGTAACTAATAAACATTACACTAGGACTATTGTATTGACAAATAAAGGGGTCGTGTTACATACAAAAGACTTATTGAAAATACCTGTGTTAACACGATATACCTATAGTAATTTAGTACATAGTAGGGCCTAGTGTTTTATATCTCAATATTTAGACGTATACCATAGTATTTCACACAAAATATTCATTATTTAATATTCAACGTTTATTACGCTCCATTTTGTTTGAATACATTCAAGTAATATAGATCAAATGATTTAAATACAAAGTTTGAATTAAATGGTATTTTGTCGGCTTATATATTATATAGAATTGCAGCTGATACATAAAAGTATTGTATAAAAATGACATGAATAATTGCTTTTTACAAATTAATAAATGATTGTAAGCTCATATTTTACAATGTTCAATGGAAGATGAAACATCTGAATAAGTGCTCAGGTGTAAGTGTAACATAAATGTTGTTTTTCGTGTGTTATTACAAACTTAAAGAGCTAAATAAAATAATTTTACTTACAAAAATAACTGAAGTTTATATTTTGATTTGTGTTTCATTTATTTATTCATTTATTCAATTAAATAACTTACCTTTCATTTTGCATCAAATATATATATCATTCACTGTGAACAAATCCTTTAAATTCCATTATTATGTATTCCTAATTCATTTTGGAAAAAAATGTCGACTATATTGTTAAGACATTGACATATTGACATATGAGAGCTATAGAGGTTCTTTAAGCTAATGTTTATTGTTGCTAGGTGCAATATATCCACCATATTTGTCTATAAAGCCTATAGCCCTATGGGAAATAAGATTAGTATGAGTCGACGACTTAGTAAGGATTAGTGACGATTTAATCCATTCTTAAAGAAACTTGATTAGTTAAAATCTAATCAATTTTTATCTTTTAGTACTTAGTTAATAGTACATGGTTTCTAGCTATTCCTTACAATAAGAAATTCCGTTTCTAATTTAAGTTAAACTCATTACGAATTGATGTTAGTGAGTTAAACATATTTAATTCATGGAAGGAATTTAAAAATACTATCTGTAGAATATTTGTTTTACTAGAAAAAGATGAATTTTGTTTTTTTCGCTTTAATACATCTTTGAGTACTTAAGCTTATATGCCCCACCGTGTTAACTTCATTTCTAAATTATAGGAAAAGAATGTTTCTCCAATTACAAAGAATTGCAGCGTTTTTAGTACCTGTATCCAAGAAGTCGAGAGTATAATCAGTGATAAATACTATTATCTAAAATCGATCTTTCTGACAGTTCGGGAGATTTATTATATCGATTCTGTTGTAGAAAATGCTAATATAAGGAACATTTACTGATAATATAACAATGCAACAGTTTCTCTAACGAGACCTAAATATGCCATTAGTTTTAGCGTCTTTAATTGCTAAAATAACCATTTGTTGATTATTCTGTGGCCATCAAACATTTTTTCTAACCGAATGAAAGAATAAATAGATAATTTTTTGAATGTAGCCTATGTATAGTTGGTGTGGAATAGTACGTATTTTTGGTGATTGGAATGTATGTATAGTTAGTATTAAATTGTATAGTAAGTATTGGTGATAATTGGAATGTATCTACAATTGGTATTGTATAGTAAGTATTGATTGTGATTGGAATGTATCTATAATTGGTGTTCTATAGTAAGTATTGATGGTGATTGGAATGTATCTATAATTGGTGTTCTATAGTAAGTATTGGTGATAATTGGAATGTATCTACAATTGGTATTGTATAGTAAGTATTGATTGTGATTGGAATGTATCTATAATTGGTGTTCTATAGTAAGTATTGATGGTGATTGGAATGTATCTATAATTGGTGTTCTATAGTAAGTATTGTTGGTGATTGGAATGTATCTATAATTGGTGTTCTATAGTAAGTATTGGTGGTGATTGGAATGTATCTATAATTGGTGTTGTATAGTAAGTATTGGTGGTGATTGGAATGTATCTATATATAATTGGTGTTGTATAGTAAGTATTGTTGGTGATTGGAATGTATCTATAATTGGTGTTCTATAGTAAGTATTGATGGTGATTGGAATGTATCTATAATTGGTGTTCTATAGTAAGTATTGGTGGTGATTGGAATGTATCTATAATTGGTGTTGTATAGTAAGTATTGGTGGTGATTGGAATGTATCTATAATTGGTGTTCTATAGTAAGTATTGTTGGTGATTGGAATGTATCTATAATTGGTGTTCTATAGTAAGTATTGATGGTGATTGGAATGTATCTATAATTGGTGTTCTATAGTAAGTATTGATGGTGATTGGAATGTATCTATAATTGGTGTTCTATAGTAAGTATTGGTGGTGATTGGAATGTATCTATAATTGGTGTTGTATAGTAAGTATTGGTGGTGATTGGAATGTATCTATAATTGGTGTTGTATAGTAAGTATTGGTGGTAGTTGGAATGTATGTATAGTTTGTATTGTATAGTAAGTATTGATGGTGATTGGAATGTATCTATAGTTGGTATTGTATAATAAGTATTGGTGGTAACTGAAATGTATCTACAATTGGTATTGTATAGTAAGTATTGATTGTGATTGGAATGTATTTATAGTTGGTATTGTATAGTAAGTATTGATGGTGATTGGAATGTATCTATAATTGGTATTGTATAGTAAGTATTGATGGTGATTGACATGTATCTATCATTGGTGTTGTATAGTTAGTTTTGGTGATAATTGGAATGTATGTATAGTTTGTATTGTATAGTTAGTATTGTTGGTGATTGGAATGTATCTGTAGTTGGGAGTTGTATAGTAAGTATTGTTGGTGATTGGAATGTATCTATAGTTGGAGTTGTATAGTAAGTATTGGTGGTAACTGAAATGTATCTACAGTTGGTGTTGTATAGTAAGTATTGATGGTGGTTGTAATGTATGTATAGTTGGCATTGTATAGTAAGTATTGATGGTGTTTGAAATGTATCTATAATTGGTGTTCTATAGTAAGTATCGGTGGTGATTGGAATGTATCTATAATTGGTGTTGTATAGTAAGTATTGGTGGTGATTGGAATGTATCTATAGTTGGTGTTGTATAGTAGATATTGTTGGTATTTGGAAGGTATCTATAGTTGGGAGTAGTATAGTAAGTATTGGTGGTAATTGAGATGTATGTATAGATGGCATTGTATAGGAAGTATTGTTAGTGGTTGGAATGTTCATGTATGATTGTATAATAAGTATTGCATAATTGTGCAGGATGTATGATGTTCAAAAGGAGAATTCATTCATTAAATACACATCAGAATTTCAAGCATCCAAATTCAAATGATCAGGAGATGAAGAAATTGCAATAAAATGATATCTTAATAAGTCAAATCAATTTCTAAATTTTATTAACCATGACTGAAAATATATCATAATATAATTAAACACGCAAAATATACTTTCTAAATCTCTCAATGTGTTTTATCAATTCCAAAACAAAACAAATATTTATGACCTACAATATATAATATTGTTCTCTAACAGAACTTTCATATCAATTATTGATTAAAACATATAAACTAATATTTGTGTTAGGTGCTTTCATAACACTATCCAACTATACATGTGACGTAACTTTTTGACCTTATATTTACAATGTAATCTCTCAAAACATATATTTGAAATTTTTATACATAAAGCGATACCACCTCTTAGAATGAACGAAACAATTTAAGTTCTCAAACTTGGCCAATAAGAGTATATATTCATATTCATCGAAGGTGCCTACAGTATACAAACCGAATCAAATAAACCATTTAACTATGTAATTTTACATACAGGTTATTATTGAAAAACGTATATCTTGTAGTAATTATAATATATAAGGTAGTTTTCTGGATTTATCAGATTATACAGTATAGTGGTGACACCAGACAAGTTGCCTAATGAAAAAATATAAATTAAGTTTGAGAATTGAATTTTTTTTTATCATTCTAAGAGGTAGTATTCCTTTAATATCAGAATTTGTGACCCAAATTATTCTGAAAAGGCCTTGGACTAGGATTTTCCACTTGCCATTATTTAGGATATTTTATGTCATGAATGCTAATTATTCAAATACCAGTACCATCACATATTTATCATGCTAAAGAGTGATTCCTGTAATTAAGTCTGTGGATTAAAGCATTATTATGATTAAGAGTAGAGACAGGTTGTAATCATAGTCATAATCTACAGTAATGATTTATAGAACATCATAATCATTATTACCATAGGAATATATCATGCTCTACAATAATGACTTGTATCATTATTTTTGTACAATAATGTAATATATTATTTTTCTTTGACAATAATACTTTTCTGAACATTATTATTATTATTATTACAGAAATAGATCATGCTTGAGAATTATAGTTTTAAAATCATGATCATATTAAATAATTTAGCTACATTACAATCAAATGTAGATCATTATTTAATCATTCTTATATCATGTTTGAGACTTATAGTTCTAAAATCATGATCATATTAATCAATTTAGCTACTCTACAATAAAATGTAGATCATTATTTAATCATTATTATATCATGTTTCAGAATTATAGTTCTAAAATCATGATCATATTAAATAATTTAGCTACCTTACAATCAAATGTAGATCATTATTTAATCATTCTTATATCATGTTTGAGAATTATAGTTCTAAAATCATGATCATATTAATTAATTTAGCTACTCTACAATAAAATGTAGATCATAATCTAATCATGCTTGAGAATTATAGTTTTAAAATCATGATTTAGCTACTCTACAATAAAATGTAGATCATTATTTAATCATTCTACAATCTAGAATATCAGGGTTTAGAGCACTATACACAATATTAAGTCATTTTTAACAATATATAATGTCACTACATTAACAATAATAAATGATTAATAGTTTGACATGGCAGAAACAAGGATAATATATTCTATTTACAATATAATAATGTACATTTTCTTTAAAATGTAATTTAAAGAAGCTATATGTGAGCACCGGGTAATTTATCAATAATATAAAGGAGTCAAATCTCTATTATTACTGTTTACAAAAAGGCGATACCGATTACAAATTTGACTGTTCTATTTCTGATTTATGTCATAAGGCTTTTTCTATATTAAAAACAACCATTCCACAGCAATCTCAAAAAGCAATGGCTCCAAAAGTTTCAAATCCAAATACGATAAAGTATAAAAATAGAAATAGTATAACGTCACTCCAATTCAAAATTTTAAAATATTTTAAAACATGATGAAATCAAAAATGTAGAATGAGTTATGAAAATTTATGAACAAATTCGGTAGGCATGATTGACTATATGAATGATTTTTTTTCCACTTAATTTGAATTTTGAACCATGTTCTAAACAACAGAACTTTTTTTAATGAAATTTGAATTACTATGGTTACTGGACATCACTGGCTAAAATTCTAAGATCTGCTGCCAAAAATGTCCTTGGGAATAAAGATTTTACCACTTTCGAATGATATAAGGACAATTGTATTTGTAGAAAAAAACAAAGGCACTAATCTAAATTCATTTAGTTGGACAAAAAGTAAGTTTAACCAGATTAAAGAGATAAGACATTATCAATGATTCAATGATTTAATTGCGTAACATATATAAAACTTCATTATCACATTCCTTTAGCTTTACCAAGCGCCTTAAAATTCTCTGATGTACAAACTTAACAATTCTCGATAACAAACAAATCATCAATCCATAATTCAAAATGGCAGCCTTAATCGTCTGCTATAAAAATTCTCACAAGATTTTACTTTGAAACATTTCTCGTCAAAATAGCATAAAATTGTCAAAACAACATCAACAACATCAAAAACAATCTGATGTTACAATATTATAATTGATAAGATACATGTAGATGCAATATAGTAGTTATTATACAATTCAAAACACATTGTTAAGATCCCTTATAACAATAACTAATATCAAGTTATCCCTCCAACCAAAAAAATTTCATGACAAATTCTTCAATGCAGCTTGGTTCTCCAGACACTCATGTTGGTCTGTTTCTAAATTCAGGAATTTCAACATCCAAGGCATCAAAAAGATCTTGACCATGTAAAAGATAAGAATTTTGAGTTGGTGCATTGACTTCATAGTCTTGTTGAGTCAGACAGGGCAGTATAGTTGTTAATGATGATAATGATTGTGCTGTAGTCAGAAAACCCTACAAAATATTCAAACCATTTGGTCAAAATATGAGTTATTTCCCTTTTATTGAGTCTGACATTTTGTCATTTCTTCTTGAACCATCACAGTACTTGTGTAGCCTATATAGTTTGGTCTATAGCACACCCTCGTAGTATTGGTCGAAAACAAAGTGCAGTAAGAACCATAACTTCTGATTCGTAGAATTCAATATTCATTCTGAGATTAATGTTAATTTTAACAGTTGGGAAGTAATAATGTTAATGTAACATAAGCCACCCAAGCTTCAGCATTAATAAGTTGGACAAACTTAAAGGGATTGTAAAGAGGTTTTCTAAACTCTGTCCAGTGATCTACCGGAAGCTACTATTGATATATATACAGATCACTGTCAGTGACGTCATCAAACGTGTTAGTTTTAGTGGAATTGCAAGAACCATAGACCTCGGAATGGAAATTAGAATGGTGCAAATTGAGGCTATCATTGTCCCCGATACACATACAAAGTTTAGATAACCTCTTTACAATTCCTTTAAATTCATTTCATTCATTAACCTTGCCTAAATGATCAAATCATAAAAAGAACAAACTTACAGGTGATTTATTTAGGAAATCTTGATATGGAGGTTTAACTTTATAACCATTTGATTTATCTTCACCAGAAATTAATAAATTGAATAAAACACCACAATCTTGATTGTTGTAGTCCATCCCTAGAAAAATAAAGTACAGTAATGAATATATACTTTATATATTTTATGTTTGTTCTTAGAGGTAGTTGTCTTCGTGAAGATCTTGCACATTTGAAACTGAAACTGGTTTTATATATTTCATCAAATTAATATGAGATCATTATGGTTTGTATTCATGATTGAACAATCCGAGAATGATTTAGGCCCTACTCAATTACAACCAATCTGAAACTGGATTCCGAATCTGTGTCACTCGATTACAACAGTTTGCCCTGAATCTGGATATCGCATCCGTGAATCTGCCTCCTAGGGCGGATTTGTTGGATTCAATATGGTGTTATTCAATGAAAACTCATAATAACTTGAAATTTGTATTTCGCCAAAGGTATAATGCAACTTATTAACAAAATTTATCTGATGTCTCAAACCGGTTTTGGATTTTTGTTAATTCCACTCATTTATAACACCAATCAGATATACCAAACCAGTTTTGGATTTTTTTAAATCTAGCAGAGCCTTATATGTCTAATATGTAGTCATTCTGTACCTAAACATGCTCACTACTAACTAACCTACACCATGCTTAATACCTAACATAGAACTCACAATTATTATAGCCTAACTGACCTAATACTGGATTCCTACTCTCCATTCGGTCACTTCGCATTCTTTTACTTATTGGTGGTCCTTTCTCTAAACTATTCATATCTCTTGGTCTTTTCACTTGTACTGGTAACATACTTGGTGCCCTTTCAATACTGGCCATACTTGTACTTTCTCCCATCAAATCACGAAAGTTGGGTCGAATACGAGGCTGGGGAGGAACTTCAAATATGGCTTCCTTGGGCATGAAGACGCTTTCTGTACGACCAAATAATCTGTAATATAATACATAAGTATCAGTGATGCATGTTTTGGAAATTTTTGTATACATCAACTTGTTTGAACTGCTTAAGCTGCAGGATGTTTTCCCCTATGATGGTGCTGATATTGGTAGGTGTATCATGTGATAAGCATATAGTAGTCATGTAACTGTACAGTACAGCGCAACAACCATGCATGCATTCTATTTTTAGAATGGTTTTTTCCTTGATAATGATAAAGATAAGTTAATATAACTAAAACATACCCAGGATTAAAATCATTATTGAGTTTAAGAAGTTCTGAAGTTGAAGCTGGAGCCAGAATATGGTCTGATTGTCTACTCATTGGTATAAATGGTGACCTTTCATTCATATCAATCAACTACAATAGACAATTATAGTTATATGTATATATCATATTGCAATTTACCAATAAAATATCTAGGTATCAGAGTTGTTAACAATACACATATTTACTAAGAATGATCTCAAAACAAGGGCAACAACTCACTTGCAATGACTGAAAAGGATTCTACGTAGCCCCTTAGGCGCAATTTTCAACACTTTTTATTATTATTTCGATTAAACAAAATAATATTTCGTTTAAACGAAATAATTAATTCGTTTAAACGAAATAATATCATATATTTAACGAAATAACTAATACCTTTAAACGAAATAACATAGTATATTTCGTTTAAACGAAATAATTATTTCACTTTAACGAAATAACTATTACGTTTAAACGAAATACTAATTCGTTTTAACGAAATAATTAATTCGTTTAATCGAAATAAATAATTCGTTTAATCGAAATAAATAATTCGTTTAAACGAATCAGTATTTCGTTTAAACAAAATATATGATATTATTTCGTTTAAACAAATTAATTATTTCGTTTAAACGAAATATTATTTCATTATAACGAAATAATAATAAAAAGTGTTGGAAATTGCGCCTAAAGGGCTCCGTAGGATTCAAAATTAGAATTTTCACTTTCTTTTTCTATGTGTTTTCTATATATGGTATCCTCACTAAAACATAGATTTGATGGCTCAAAATCAATGGCAAGTTTTGTTTCTTAAAGCACTGTAGACATAACTATAGAAATCCATACAGACTGAAGAAGCCATGTAAAATCTATTTATGGTTGAATCTACAGAAAAATCATATCAAGTTTAAAACGGTTTCATATATATAATTAATTGAAAATAAATCAACTCACATCAGGTGTTCTAGAACTGTCTGAATCATAATTCTTAGTTGAATCTGCGAACAATGTTGGACTGGACAGAGATTTGAAATTAGCAGGACTTCTCATCTAAAAAAAAACAACAATAGATTTTCATAATTCACAGTCTTCACAAATATATTTCAATATAGATTATAGGGCATACAAGGTTAGAGCCTCAGTTCTTTACATGACATCATTTGCTTTGGTTACATTGAACAAATGATGGTTGAAGATTCTTATTATCTGCATATGAATTAAATGATCTTGAGTAAATAATAATAATGGACCCAGCTGTAAATAGATATGGGAAATCGGAAAAAGACCAATGCCAAGAGGTTTTGTCAAACTAAAATATGGTATCTTTTACATTTAATTTGACAATAACATTAGATCAGACAAGCAACTCGCTCTATCAGATGTAATAACAGCATAAAAAAAAATAGCGATGCCCCATCGTAATACGCCCACTTTTGTAATGGCAGGCAAGTCGTCCGGGAGGTCGACAAGAACTATCAGTAAATGAAACATCTGTTGAAAACCGTGCCATCAAGAATGTTTACAAAATTGAACGATTTTTGAGTGTTTACAACTACAAGTTAACAAGGGCAATAACCCATGAAATATTTTTGAATTCTTCTAATTTTCAATAGGGTTCATCCTTGGGTGATTATGAACAATCATACCAAGTTTCGTCAAAATCTATCAAGAAACAAGCTCTTTATCATGTCCACAACATAATCTAAAAAAAAGCAAGGGCAATAACCCATGAAATATTTTTCGCTTCGTCAGATTTTTAATAGGCTTAATCCTTGGGTGATTATTAAAACTCACAGCAAGTTTCATCAAAATACACCAAGAAACCAGCTGTCTATCGTGTCTACAACTTTGAGAGTGTAACGGGCTGAAAAATTAATGTGTTTTATAAGTCAAGGGCAATAACCCATGAAATATTTTTCGATTGGTCTGATTTTCAATAGTGTTCATACTTGGGTGTTTATGAACACTCACAGCAAGTTTCATCAAAAACAATTAAGAAACCAGCTCTCTATCGTGTCCACAACTTTGTTAACGGCTGAAAAATTTACGCGTTTTAAAGAACAAGGGCAATAACTCATCAAATATTTTTCGATGTTTCTGATTTTCAATAGGGTTTAACCTAAGGTCATTACAAAGACTCATACCAAGTTTTATCAAAATCCATCAAGAAACCAGCTCTCTATCGTGTCCACAACATATTTTCAAAAGCAAGGGCAATAACCCATGAAATATTTTTCGATTTGTCTGATTTTCAATAGGGTTCATCCTTGGGTGTTTATGAACACTCACAGCAAGTTTCATCAAACTCCATCAAGAAACCAGCTCTCTATCGTGTTCACAACTTTGTTAACGGCTGAAAAATTAACGCGTTTTAAAGAACAAGGGCAATAACTCTTCAAATATTTTTCGATGTTTCTGATTTTTAATAGGGTTTATCCTAATGTCAATACAAACACTCATACCAAGTTTCATCAAAATCCATCAAGAAACCAGCTCTCTATGGTGTCCACAACATATTTTCAAAAGCAAGGGCAATAACCCATGAAATATTTTTCGATTCGTCTGATTTTCAATAGGGTTCATCCTTGGGTGATAACAAACACTCACAGCAAGTTTCATCAAAATCCATCAAGAAACCAGCTCTCTATAGTGTCCACAACAATTGTGGACAGACAGACGGACAGACAGACAGACAGGGGCGACTACAATATACGCCCACATTAATGTGTGAATTAAATAATAAAATTGACATCAAATACCATCCTTTAATACCCAACGTTTCGTCAAAAAAGTTTTGACTTCTTCAGGGGAAGAACTAAATTACAAATGGTGAAAGGCAGTTAGATTAATGACAATATGACCTCATAAAATTTATGACATCATAATCTTAGAAACCTCAAAACAAGAGGGTAAGAGTTAGATCAATGACCCCATGACCTCAGAAGAATTATGACGTCATAATCCTACAGATGCCATATATAAAAATTCTGAAAAATGACTCCAGAAAAAACATGATATAAAACATTATATAAAACACGATAAAAAATCTAAACAGGAAGCTAATCATTTTGGTGGTGGGGGAAGATTAGGAACTAAAATTTAGCAATTTTGAAACCTCCTGGGTTAAGTTCATTCAAACCATTGGGCCATACAGAGTCAAGTCTATGAATCCACAGATTTTCTGCACTGTCTAATTTACTTTTGTTTTCATTTGGAATTTTCTCAAGAATTGTGCAAATATAATCATGACCAGGTTGGTTGAAATGGGGGGCAATATGAGGAGCTTTGTGAACCTTTTTCAATTTGATGTTACTCCTATGTTTGTTATGTCTAATATTGAATGGGGTTATTGTCTGTCCAACATACTGAAATTTACATAGTTTACAAGTTAGACAATACACAACAAAATTACTCTGGCAATTTAAAGGGTCTTTGATATAAAATGATTTTGAATGTCTATTGGTGATTTTGTTTGTAGTGTTCATTTTTTCACAAGTTTTACACTTAGGTTTATGACAAGGTACACATCCAATATGCTTAGCACTATTTACATTTTGCACACAATGTTTGAGTTTATTTTCACTTAATAAATTCCCTAAAGTCCTATTTCTGCGTCCTGCAACAATGATTTTTCTGTTCTTTAAAATTTCTGTCATTCTGTAGCTTGTCTTTAAAATGTCGGTGTCTTTGGCCATCTTGTGGAGATTTGGTTGTCGTGGGTCATATGTATTAGTCCAAGGAATAATCTTCTTAGGCTTCTTGTTATCTTCTTTTGTTTGTGACTTTGGGAAAAGTAGTTCAGATCGAGGTCTTTCTCTCGCTTTGTTGAACGCAGTTTCAATTAGTTGGTCCTTATATCCTGAACTCTTAAGATGGTTAGCAAACTGTAGTAATCTGTTGTTTTCCCATTCTATACGGCTACATATTCTTCTAATTCTAAGAGCACCACTAAAAGGTATTGATCTAAAAGTATGTCTGGGATGGCAGCTGCTAGGTGGTAGATAGTGATGGCTAGCTGTTTCTTTAGTGAAGAGGTCAGTTTCTAATATGTTACCATCCTTAATAATTTTTACATCTAAAAAATTAACTTCATCTGGATCAATTTCCATAGTAAACTTAATTTTGGGGTGGAGGTTATTAAGTTTATCTAAAAATTTATGTGAATCTTCTAATGATTTTGTTGACTTGGCCCAAATGTCATCAATAAATCTGCATGATATGTCTGGTTTTTCAGGTAAAGAATTCCAAAATTTATTCATCCAATAAGTCATGTAGATATTGGCATATGTAACTGCAAAAGGTGTCCCCATAGATGTTCCAGAGATCTGTCTAAAGAATTCCCCATTAAATTCAAATTCATTGTTATTCAGAACGAAGTCTGCTACTTGTAGAATATAATCAGTTTCTTCAGCACTGGTATTATTAGTTTTATCTAGGGCATCCTTCAAAGCATCAAGACCTTCGGAGATAATGATGTTTGGATAAAGACTAATAACATCAAAGGTAAGTAGGTGACTATCTGTTGGTATTGAACTGTCATTGAGGGATTTGATTTTCTGCAGAAAATGAGTGGTGTCTCTCACAACTTCATGACAATAATCCTGAGCCACATCTTTTAATTTCCAGTCTAGCCATTGAGAAGCTTTGTACGTAGGGGCTGTTATCTGACTGCATATGGGTCTGCCTGGTGGAATGTCTGATGTACTTTTAACTTTATGTACTTTGCCAAGAATATAAAAGTGGGCTGGTTTGCTAACTGGTCTGTGGAGGATGGCTTCTTTCTCTTTGTCATTAATTTTTAGGGGAATAAGTAAATTTTTCAGTTGATCATGAATCACATTGGAATTATCTTTTCCTACCTTTTGATAAACCGATTCGTCCTGAAGATGTTTCTCACATTCTTTGATGTAATCTTCCCTATTCCAAATGACTATGCCACCTCCTTTGTCTGCTTTTCCTATAACAATTTCTGGATCATTCCTTAATGTTGACAGTGCTGATCTTTCTTCTGTTGTTAAATTATCACGTGTTCTCTTTTCGGTGTGACTCTTGACAGTTTGGCATTGGTTGAGACAAAAAAGTTCCAAAGCATCATCTCTGCCAGTTGGTGGAGACCAGTCACTTTTAATGTAGAGAGATGGTGGAAGTATTTGTTTAGATGGTTTCTCATGGAAAAATTCAGTCAATCTTAGTCTTCTTTGGAATTCTCTGAGATCGGTTAGCTCTCTCACCTGATCATATTTCGGAGGAACTGGGCAAAATGACAATCCTTTGCTTAGTAATTTAGATTCAGAATCTGAAAGTATTCTAGAACTTACATTGAAAGTATGGCTAGACTGGAAATTAAAAGATGTGGCTCAGGATTATTGTCATGAAGTTGTGAGAGACACCACTCATTTTCTGCAGAAAATCAAATCCCTCAATGACAGTTCAATACCAACAGATAGTCACCTACTTACCTTTGATGTTATTAGTCTTTATCCAAACATCATTATCTCCGAAGGTCTTGATGCTTTGAAGGATGCCCTAGATAAAACTAATAATACCAGTGCTGAAGAAACTGATTATATTCTACAAGTAGCAGACTTCGTTCTGAATAACAATGAATTTGAATTTAATGGGGAATTCTTTAGACAGATCTCTGGAACATCTATGGGGACACCTTTTGCAGTTACATATGCCAATATCTACATGACTTATTGGATGAATAAATTTTGGAATTCTTTACCTGAAAAACCAGACATATCATGCAGATTTATTGATGACATTTGGGCCAAGTCAACAAAATCATTAGAAGATTCACATAAATTTTTAGATAAACTTAATAACCTCCACCCCAAAATTAAGTTTACTATGGAAATTGATCCAGATGAAGTTAATTTTTTAGATGTAAAAATTATTAAGGATGGTAACATATTAGAAACTGACCTCTTCACTAAAGAAACAGCTAGCCATCACTATCTACCACCTAGCAGCTGCCATCCCAGACATACTTTTAGATCAATACCTTTTAGTGGTGCTCTTAGAATTAGAAGAATATGTAGCCGTATAGAATGGGAAAACAACAGATTACTACAGTTTGCTAACCATCTTAAGAGTTCAGGATATAAGGACCAACTAATTGAAACTGCGTTCAACAAAGCGAGAGAAAGACCTCGATCTGAACTACTTTTCCCAAAGTCACAAACAAAAGAAGATAACAAGAAGCCTAAGAAGATTATTCCTTGGACTAATACATATGACCCACGACAACCAAATCTCCACAAGATGGCCAAAGACACCGACATTTTAAAGACAAGCTACAGAATGACAGAAATTTTAAAGAACAGAAAAATCATTGTTGCAGGACGCAGAAATAGGACTTTAGGGAATTTATTAAGTGAAAATAAACTCAAACATTGTGTGCAAAATGTAAATAGTGCTAAGCATATTGGATGTGTACCTTGTCATAAACCTAAGTGTAAAACTTGTGAAAAAATGAACACTACAAACAAAATCACCAATAGACATTCAAAATCATTTTATATCAAAGACCCTTTAAATTGCCAGAGTAATTTTGTTGTGTATTGTCTAACTTGTAAACTATGTAAATTTCAGTATGTTGGACAGACAATAACCCCATTCAATATTAGACATAACAAACATAGGAGTAACATCAAATTGAAAAAGGTTCACAAAGCTCCTCATATTGCCCCCCATTTCAACCAACCTGGTCATGATTATATTTGCACAATTCTTGAGAAAATTCCAAATGAAAACAAAAGTAAATTAGACAGTGCAGAAAATCTGTGGATTCATAGACTTGACTCTGTATGGCCCAATGGTTTGAATGAACTTAACCCAGGAGGTTTCAAAATTGCTAAATTTTAGTTCCTAATCTTCCCCCACCACCAAAATGATTAGCTTCCTGTTTAGATTTTTTATCGTGTTTTATATAATGTTTTATATCATGTTTTTTCTGGAGTCATTTTTCAGAATTTTTATATATGGCATCTGTAGGATTATGACGTCATAATTCTTCTGAGGTCATGGGGTCATTGATCTAACTCTTACCCTCTTGTTTTGAGGTTTCTAAGATTATGATGTCATAAATTTTATGAGGTCATATTGTCATTAATCTAACTGCCTTTCACCATTTGTAATTTAGTTCTTCCCCTGAAGAAGTCAAAACTTTTTTGACGAAACGTTGGGTATTAAAGGATGGTATTTGATGTCAATTTTATTATTTAATTCACCAAGTTCATTATACATCAAATGAATCGCTGTACTACTAGTGGTATTTGTGATCCCATCAGAAAGTCTTCTGTGATTGGTTATTGCTGCCTGCTTTTTCTCTTTGGAATCACCACATTAATGTGTGGGCGTATAAAAAGTGACATACCATTGGGCTGCCATCAGTTGTCATGGTGAAGAATTTTTGCATCATATCAGCATCCAAATGTGTGTTGACATTTGTATAATCTTCAGGGCTTGCTACCTATAAACAAATATAATAAGGATGATTAAGAAGTCTTAAGAAGAAAATCGTGGTATTATTGGCAAAGAATATTAAGTGTACCTAACAAAAACAAATTTGTATGAAAAGAAAGTACATGGAGATATGTATCTGTATGTATACAGCAAATAAATTTATTATAATATAATTTTCGTCATAATGTTTCAACAATATCTACATGTGATATTTTTGCTCACTCTTTGAATTACAATTATATGCAAAATAAAATGGCAATTTCTGCAAATTTTACTTGTGGAAGGTTTTTTTATAAAAGACTTACTCTTGGTGACATAGAAGCAGGAGATGTACTGGTACTGCTAAAATACATTGGTTTCTGTAGACACATTGACCTTGAACCTGGTTCTTCTTTCATCTCAATCAAGAAAGGTATAGTACTTTCAATATGGGAACCTAGTGTACAGGCACCACTAGGCATAGGGGCAAGATGGGTCAAATCTTCAGGATCATTATCATTAACTAAAATAAATAACAAATCATATCTGTTACAGTTGAAAAAATATATTTCTGCACATCCAAGAACAGTCCAAAAGTATCTTAAAGTAGAACAAGATTCACATTTCAATGGACAACTCAAAAAAAGAGTGAATATTGGTGTGTATTACTACCTCAAACAAAGTGGATCATTCCTTATTAAAATAAGACAGTAAAAACCTTTTATTAGATTCTATACCGAAAGGGCTACATGTGGGTCAATGTTCCCAATATGTTGTTTATTTGCTTAAATTTTCTCAAATAAAGAATACTGTCTAATTCAGTATACCAAAATCGGAAGACGTTTTCTTGCAGATCATGAGGTCACGATTGATTGTTCAAAATCATGAAACTAGTCCAAAATCATGAAAGAAACTAGTCCAAAATCGTGTAACTAGTCCAAAATCGTGAAACTAGTCCAAAATCATGAAACTAGTCCAAAATCATGAAACTAGTCCAAAATCATGTAACTAGTCCAAAATCATGTAACTTGTGAAACTAGTGCAAATTTTAGAGCTTAACACAGATATTCTTTGAATTGCTGACGGGTGTGCGTGCACTGATACATTGTACAACAATACATGTATTATACTTTTGAATTTACATAATGTATCAATTTATGACTTATTAACAGTATGTTTTGCAAGACACGTGTTCATGAACTAAGAGTAAATGAGTTTAATGTCAGAAGATACGACTATTTGAATATCTCCCAAGGCCCCTCCTCTCCCTTTTTTTAAAAAATGTTTGCTATTCTAAGGATGGGTAGGTTAAATAACTCTGTTACACCAAAAATAGTAAATTGTTTATCTGGAACAATAATGTTATTATACCAACAGATTGCTACTTAAAAGTTCACTTGGTGAAACTGTTAATTGAAAGTTGTTACTCTGACTAGAATAGACAAAAAGAAATATCTTACAGTTCTTAAGCTCTGGTGGAACGAAATACTTGGGCTCAACATCTGCCTTAGTTTTAGGAGCGAAGATCTTATCAGTACTGAGTTCAAATCGAAATGGTTCTAGAAGGTCTTCTGCTTTAGGTAATTGAACTTCTGACAAAATGGCCTCCTTGTTCTCCACTTTACTGCAAGAGAAGATAACATTAATATATGATATTTTCATAAGATTTCAACCGTATTTATTCAAGTGCATATCTTTAAGTTTGTTTTTATCATATTTCATTCAGAATTTTAAACAAGACTAGAATAAAATGAGGAACTTGAGTTCTTGCATAATTTTTCATTAATGCATGCTCTTCAATTTTGAGGAGTGTAAGGTCTACTACAATAACAAATCACTGCTGCATCTTCTTAGCTATTACATTTTGAGATAAACTTATCAGTGTGTTTCCATTTTCAACCATTACATACCTTAGAACATAATGAACACATACAACCCACTGTGGTTTTTGGGTTCTGCTATTATAGATGATAGTTCCTTGTGTTACCACCCAAACATAACCACCATTCTTAGCCAACATTCTGTACTGTCCAGTCATAGTCTGGCCTTTAGCAAACACTGAAATAAAATAAAGATAATAAAATAATATTGGGGAACATGGACCACACAAAATATCAGTAAAAATTACAACCATTAAAAACCTGTGCTGTTAATGCCACTTATGCAATGAAAATGAACTTGAAAGTCAAGAACACTCAGTCGGTTGTGTGTTGGATTGTGATAAGGTGTCCCTGCCGTGTGTTCTAATCCCCCTGCAAGCAAGAAAAATTCTTATGACAGTGTTTTCGAGAGTCGGTCTGATGTTGGCTTTCACCTCTCACCCCTTAGTACTAGAATAATCATGTAATGAGAAAAAGATCCCTGGTATGAGTAGATTACAATACTTACAGTCTTTGAAAGCTTTCTCTACAACATGGCTGTCTAATGCATGATGATAGTTATACATTGATTGTCCCATTAACTCTTCACAATTATATCCTACCAGTTCCTTTACACTGAAATAATAACACATCATCAATTATTCATTGCTTAATCTACATAGATCTACATAGCAAAAGGAATAATTGGATCTTGTAATTACTTACAGCCATTTATGAGGACTTGTTATTTTACAGTATATTTCCAAGTATAATGCACACTTTTTTTTATCAAACAAGGGATGCACATTATACACACTTGCGCATTATACTTGAAAATATACGGTATAAGAGAATAATTAAAATTAATTTTTCTCTGTTTCTAACGAAATCTAATATGGAGGGCATATACTCCATCAGACATTAAGAATATAAATTTTCAATGACATGTTTAATAAAAGATGCAAGAGACAGATTTTATTTAAATGTAATGTAACTAACAAAACTTTATTTTGGGCTATTGTCAAAACTGGTCCAGTCTCAGACAAATTTCATAAGTTGTGATAAATGGTTACACAGAATGACTTCAGATACTGACTTATGCATAGTTTTATTCAGAGTCCATGGTTGTACTAAATTAAACTCTACTGAGGACAAATTGGTTCTTTAGTGCCCAAAGTTCAGAAAACCTCTTTAATGTCCCTTTAAGATAGTATTAATTTAAGCTTAGCCAGGTGTAACATTGCATGATCAACAAATATTTGAATATGATTGATGCATATTATAAACAAGTTTAATCTGTAGACATCTTGTAGTCAAGTGAACAATGAATCTATGACCTTGACATTCAACAGCTCATTTCCCCTTATTCAAAACTAGTTCAACTTTTTACCACACAATTTATATAGCATGTGGTTCACTGGTGCAACCCTTTATCTGTAAGGTGTAGTAGTAAAAATACGAACTAGGTTAGATATTTATATAGGTTGATATATGACTGCATGTTTTATTGGTTCACGTTCAAATTATATCATTATCCTGAACTTTAAGATAAATATAATCACTGATTTAATAAGGCATCAGACGCTTATCAATTTAAGAGATGTTTTAATCTGCATGCCACCATAGTTGTTTGGCATGTAAATCAAAATAGAAAAAAATACTGCAACCGATACCATTTCTCTGGTGTTTTGCAACTCAGAGATAATCTACTCTAGAGCGATGTTTATGAGGTTTCTCTAGATAACTACAATAAATATATGTATAATCTAATTGTTTCAAGAATTATGTTTCAAAGTCAAGGTCAAGAATGATTCACATTAAAAGCAAAAAGTTAAAAATAGCTAATTTTTTTGAAACATTTTTAGATCTTGAATGCATTAAAATAACAAAACAATACTGCACCACACCCAAACAGGGAAACCACTGGGACAATTTGCAGACGTTCTCTCAGAATAGCAGGAGCCACAGTCTGATACACATGGTCAAATTTTGAAAAGCATAAAGCTTCTTGTGTTTCATGACATTTCGGCTATGAATGTTTTGCAACAATAACGGTTTTAGATTATCCTTTCAACTGAATAAGCCACATCATATTTTGAACTATTTCACATAAGAGTCATTCAAAATGAAATCCAAAACAACCGGAGGCATAATGTCTATTAATATATATTATCAAACAAAAGCATGGAATAAAGGAAATCTACCGTTTAAGCCAGATTTATCACAATGGTTTTGCTTGCAGAGATTTTTATTCATTCTGCCTGGCATTTTTAAAACCAATATTTACAATGTATACTATACAGCAATGAAAATAAACAACATTCAATAGAGAAATTTCAACATCCAATATAAACAAATAGGAGAAAATATGCTCTCTAATCAAAAAGTTAATATTAGTTTTCACATAATTTATCTTCTGCCATGCTGATAAGACTACTCTTAACATTTTCCTATTTCTTTCTCTTAAATCTTGCGTCAAAATAAATATTTCTCTTAACTTCTGCACTTCAACCCTACAAAAACGGCTTCCTGTACAGCGTGATTTAATATTCTAATGTAGAAGAGTGATAATACAAATCTAAAGGTGAATTCTGTCTGATAATACTGGCGCCAAATATCTGATTCCACGATTCCAAACAATATTCAAATCTGAATATTCATGTCATTTAATACGGTTTGATATTTAATTTATAAAGTTCAGGTTGTTTTGACATTTTGTTTGTTTTCTTTTCTAATACATGTTAGACTTCATTCAATGTTTCTTAGCTCTTACATCTCTTTTTTGTATATCGTAATTGAACATAGCTGATATCTGCAGCTTGCTGTGATATGTTCTTTATTCCGTCGATTTGCAAATTCTTTTGAACAATGATATCATTTTGGGATATCTATTGGAGTATGTGCCTTCATTTACCACCCTGGGCTAGCTCATAAAGATTGCATGTGCTCCATAATAATATCGTCTGCCAAGTACTTCTGATAAAGGCAAAATACGAAATAAGATTTTAAGCCATAACGAAACCATAACGAAAAGTACAGTAATGTACTGTACACAATATTTTTGACACCTGGGCAACAAAAATTTGGTCCTGAACACACACGACAACATTTCAATAACATGTTGGGCTACTTGATGCCGAATGTTTCCGAACTGTACACACCAACAACATTTTCGGCAACATGGCATTTTGGCATCACGTTTGCCAACATGTTGTCGAAAATGTTGTCAGTATGTACAATTCTTTTTTCTGCATTCATGCTAGATTAGTTTTAATTTTCCCTTTAAATGAGTGCATTTACCATTTATTCCATCAATTGAACCAAAGTCTCAGAATAACTTTTGAACTTAAAAATGTACTTGACATTAATGTTATGCTCATTTTAAAAGGTAATATTTCTTTAAATGTTATTTTTATTATTCAAATATTCATAAACAAGTAACATATAAATATCAACATAGAAAAATCATGACCTTCAAAATAATAAAATGTTTACAAAAAACATGTTATTATGATTTTATATTGTAATCTAAATCTTTTAATAAATATATTTTTGTATCCTTAATCAAAGGGAAACTAAAAATGTGATTAACAGCTTTTTAATAATTTTTTAAGAAATTAAAATGATTCATTTATGTCCCATTTCATAAAGATGAACATGTTTTATATTATACTATAAAGATATGTAGATTAATTCCATTAAAGTTTACATTAATAACTTCCTTTCTATTATCTTACACATTTCCGCCCTTTTATATTCTCTCATAATCCCATAGTGATATTTATTATACAGTAGAAGTTTTTATCAGGAATTTTGATTCGGCTCAAATTGACACATATCGCTGTTTAGAATTGAAAAGAGGTTTTCTAAAATATTGATTTTAATAAATTTTGTACCATTCTGATTTTCAACTGCAATCCCTTTAAGAATGCTATCTTGCTTATATCCTTCGGACTACGTTAGGTACGAGGTATTTGGATTCCTAGCATTGACAAGAATGATAGTTTGCTTATTCTGAGTTTGTCTTTGAGACAAGTCCATAGTCCATAATATTGCACTTTGGCTTTGTTAAATACTACAAAGTGAGTGCTAGATTTATTTCCATTTTGCCTAATCCACAGTAGATATTGGAGATATATGATGTATACTTCACAATTGTCCCACTCTGTTATGCAGATTGTCATTTGGATATGATTGTTTGATTTTTCGTGATTATAAAGATACACAAAGTCTGTGTTTCTGTTTATGGTTCAAATGATTTCTGTGATTATAAAGTTACACATAGTCTGTGTTTTTGTATGCTTGAAATGATTTCAATTTCATTATTTAGTATATTTGACAAAACATGATATCATTTTGAATTTGAGATCGATATACTGTTATTTCCTTTCATAAAAATATATGAAGTTTGAAAAATAAATTGAAAAGTTATGTCAATTTGATATCAATTTAGATGAGAAAAAACGATAAATGTCTGTATGATTTGTCAATAACGTCATAACAACAAGATAGAAATAGTAACAATTAGAGAAAACAAGCATTTAAAATCTTTTAGACCTGTTACATCATTAACTTGTTCAGCAATTGTTTCACTAATGATAGTTTGACATGAAACCCATCAAATAGATTTCTGTCAGCAATTTTATTTGAAAGTTGAGAAAATAATCAATCATCATGTCGCCATTACCATGGCAATCAATTTTTGGGACAAGTTCTGTAATAGAGAAATGAGGGATTCTGAAATGCCGTGGTCAGAACTTACAAATCATTTCCGTTGCTTGTCATTCCTGATCAATTTTAACAACCAATAAAATTGTTTTCTGCTACCAACTGACGTCATTGCAGAAGAAATATTCTCAATGAACAAATTTTAAATGGCAGAAACATATTGCCAATTATAACAAGAGGTCATAATAAGTTATTTCTTTAAAATTTTAATGGATGTGTTTACATGTACTTAAAAAACCAATGAGATGATTCCAAGTTAATGTTTTAAACAGAAGTATTAAAATTTTAGTACAATAGTCCTAAGAAAGTTGGTTAGATCATGGAACTGTAAGGTAGGGAATAATTACACAAGATTTATGCTTGGCACACATGCATTGAATTTTGGGGACTCACTTAACTTCCTGTTTCTGCAAGAAGTCATATTAATTTAAAAGTCATGTTAAACGCAATGTAATTAGACCGGAACATCCAGTCTCTCTGCCACAGTATAACATAGAGTCAACGTGTCGCCAAAGGAGAAACTCAATGAATTTAAACAGAAGTTCAATAAACGTTGTGAAGACTTAGACTTCCAGTCCTATTCTATTTCTTGTTCTTTTACCATTTGAATGATAACTGGTAGTGGGTTAAGATTTAAGCAGAATCTCATTTTAATCTGTGGGTCAAAATAATCCCTTATAATAATTTTTAATAAAAAATAATAAAAGTGTCATCGAACGTGTATTATTTTTCCTAAAATCCCATATTTTCTCTGATCCACTTATATATTCATTATAGATAATCCAGATTATGTTGACACTGCCACCTGGGGATGGGATGTAATCTAACAAGTCCAGGTGTTTGTTCACTAATAGACAAGTTACATGTCATCCAGCAGATTAATTCTTACTTTCATCAATTAATAAGATCAAAACTGCTGATATTGGACAGAAAGGGTTGTAATAAAACGAGAAGATGAAGTAATTAACTGTGTTTCCGCTGAGAGAAAAAGCAGAATCACAAATTGACGAAAGCTGACTTTCATTTACTGAGTGGAAAAGCCAGCTTATTTCTTGTTAAGCAATAGGAGTCGCACATTGCATGTTGTCAATAATTTGGTGCTTTTTGATTGGGATAATATTGTTCAGGAAACAGCAATGCATGCGAAAATAAAGATAGCTCTAAGCTATCTTAACTTTCCTTTAACATTCTCACCGGAAACAGGCTTATTGTGGTAAATTTTGTATCATTAACTGGGGTCACAACTTTAACAGCACGGTAGTCGTAATCACATATTAACACTCTCCCATTTTTGATACTTTCTGATGTGAAAAGTTCATTAGCTTCTACCAATGTATTACCAATGTATTGCCAATGTGTTAATAGATTTTGAGTTTTGTTTTTCAGTTTGGATTGTTAGTATGTAGGTATTGTGGGACAAACTATGTATCAATGTCTTGGTAACAAGTTCACACTAACTATATTGACGTGGAACAAATTGTTGTCCAGATCACAAAAGGATTGTAAATTTAACACGTTTTATGACGTCACTGTAAGTAATCTGCATAGATATCAATAGTAGCTTCTGGTAGATCACTGTCAGTGATGTCATAAAATGTGTTAGTTTTAGTGGAATTGCAAGAACAGCATCGGAATGGAAATTGGAATGACTCAAATTGATGCTATCAGTGTCCCTGATACACATACAAAGTTTAGAAAACCACTTTACAATCCCTTTAAGAAAAAATGACACTGTCAAGGTCATTATAGCACACAACAGGTCAACAGTTGACAAATTTATCATTTAGTACTTACCGTTCATCACAATACGTCACTCTCATATCCATATCATGTTTAGTGAGAAAAGTATTACTGTCTAGAGGGATCTCAATATTAGCGGGATGGGGTATGCTTTCACCAATAGCCAATAGATAAGGATAAATCTTAGTAGGTGTTCCATTCATCTTGATGTTTTCATGAGGACTATCTTTAGTTACCAAACGGCCAGTAAACTTCAGAACCTACAAAATATCACAGATAGGGATTTAACCTTAAACATTCAGAAATAATTTAAGGACTATATGAACTTCCAAGAAAAATATATGAACTAATATTTACATTTCTATTATCACTTCCTTCAATGAACCAGTTAAGAAAAGTGGCGTTCATTTTTCGATGAACGCTAGTTTGTCATGTGACAAAGATTTGTGGCAAATTCAACAAATTATCATTTAAAAAAGTCAAAATTTGATTAAAAAAAGTATCTGAATATGAATATAAGAATTAAACATTGGTTTAATTAGCATTATTAGTTTGTAAACGCAATAGATCACGCTACAAACACACATAAATGATTTCGTCATTTATTCAGTTTGTCATGTGATCTATTGCGTTTACACACCAATAATGCTAATGAGACCAACGTTTAATTCTTAAATGAGTCCTAGATCACAAGTATCATGTCGTGACCTGAATCGGTTAGAACCAATTTTGCGGTTAATATTTCACTGATGTCATCAGTGTATGTGTTAATACTGTAATCGAACATTCAGATTTCTAAAAAAACAATTTTGACGAGGATAATGAGGATATTGACGAAAGTTGTATGTGGGATGTTACTTTAACGTCTGCTTCAACAAACCATGTGACTGTATGTGTTTTTTTCTTGATTTCCAAGCCATCAAAGTCTTATTTTTCATCTTAATGAAATTACTCTATCTTCTTTGAAAAACCTTGAAATTATGAAACATAGAGCTTCTACCTTTTTTCTGATTTTTTTCAATTGATGAATAGTTTAAAAAATCTGTGCAATAATTTTCATTGCTGCTCAGATATAAAATTCTTTTGATTTTTTTAACACCAACTAAAATAGGTGACTCAGTTTTCATCCCGTAAAATTTCACCACACACCTTTATTAATAAGCCTTACCTTATAGCTGGCAGACTTCAGATTGACATTTCTTCCTTTACTGGTCAGCGTACATTTCATTCTGATAAAAAATACTCTCTCATCTGTTTCAGCCTCCATATTGTTATTATGGGGTTTGACAGACATTATATCTTTAATCTCATCATGGTCACAGGGATGGGCAAATTCATAAATACTTTGTCCAACTAAATCAATCTGAAATAATCAAAAAAATATCATTAGGAGCAGAAGACAGTTTTTTGTGCCATTGTATGCCATGATTCAAATTTCTCAAAGAAAAATTTCAATTTCCAGATTCAGTTTTGGCAATTGCAGAAAGTGTTTTTTTATCAGTCATTTGTGCTCTCATTTTGAGTACAGTTTGTTTATTGGGCCATTTGCTAGCACTTTCTGGTCATTCAGGCAGAATTGACCAGTCACAAGAATGACAAGAGTGCTCCTTTAAGGAGGATGGTTTGGTGTCAAATTCATATCAGCCAAGCTACAAGTAAAACTAAATACTTCAATTTGTATAATATTTACCTGTTGGATGCCCAGATATTTAGAAACGGAATCAGACACATATACAACATCACCATCCTTTGATAAAATGAACAGAAATCCTTCTAGAGCTTTTGAACACAGTGCATTCATCTTCTTTTCTTCTTCAGTTTCTTCTTCTATTAACAGAAAAAAATAAGAATCAGTCAGGTCAGTACCAATAATATCATTGGGATTTCACATCTCAAAAAAGCTCAGTTCCTTCAACACTATTTTATGTGGATAGGATGTTAGGTTTTGTAGGATCAGACACATAAGGTCGAATTTCGATAAGTTGCTTTGATCCGGTTTTGGGTCATTAGTTTTTAAGATAGTGGACCACGGCCATATACGCCTAACGAAAAAGTCGAAAAAGGAAAAAATTCAATCAGGAGAAAACTAAACTTTCTCAAACCTTTCGATTTAGGTCCAATAACATCCATTTTAAGTTTCATCAAAATCGGTTGAAAACTAAGATAGTAATAGCATATTTAAGATTTGGGGCAAGGGCAATAACTTTGCTTGTAACGATCGAAAATAGCTCAAATTCGAACTTGATCTTCGTTGTCTGAATATATATACACGTATCAAATTTCATTTGATTCTGTCAAAAACTCTAGTTTTTAGAGCGTTTACAAGCAAATGTTGATGGACAGACCGACGGATTTGGGGCAAGGGCAATAACTCTGCTTCTAATGATCGAAAATAGCTCAAATTCGAACTTGATCTTCGTTTTATGAATATGTATACACATATCAAATTTCATTTGATTCCGTCAAAAACTCTAGTATTTAGAGCGTTTACGAGCAAATGTTGACAAACGGACGGACAGACAGGGGTGACTACAATATACGTCCTCATAGAGAGATGAGGGCGTATAAAAATGCATATCATGATAAAACTCAAATTTTGATATTTCTACAAAGCAGATCAAACCTGGCTCAGAGAAACCCCCCTAAAATAGTTAATATATGTATGGTCCTAAATAGTTCCAAAATCCCATCCAAAAATCACCTCTGAATACTTGGCAGAGCCCAATTTGTCCGGCTAATAATGAATATGTATGAAAGATAATGAGCTATATCATAAATAAAGATGTATATGTCACAGTATATCATATACAATTAATATCACAAACGGCTGTTTATTTGTCTGTACCATCCATGTCTGAGCTTCAAAAGTTCATAAATTTTGAATTCTAAAGGCAATTTTCAATGCAAATATGTCAGATTTTTCATTCATTCTATGAAACTAAGGACTACATCATTTCTTGTTACAGATTATTTGCTGAATTAGAATGTGCATATAACACTTATGTGGTTATTTGAAGGATTTTCTCTTCAAAAGGGCTTCAATTGAAATATCATTTACATGTTTTTATCCTCATAAAACCCATAATATACATCCTGTCTCAAGATATGGCTTTCTTCCTGGGTGTTAAGGAAATACTTCACAAATTATGGGGGGAAGTTTGTTTCATATTCAAGATTTTTTGTTAAATTGTTAATGTGTCTTTTGACTCAATAAAATTACTTTCTGAAAGGATAATTCATCTTAAAAAATCTCCTGGGAAACAGATTCATTTATTTCTATCAATATTTCAATATAATTCCCGGTTTTCCATTAATTATGATACAGCCAGGAATCCTTATTTCATAAACTTATTTGCTTATAATCTTCAAATCTTTTTATTGTCAAGTTAAGGTTAAGGCAACAGTCAGTATTTTCATGTATCGATTTGCAACTTGACCATTCGTAAATAGTCTTCAGAAGTGCTAAACCAGCACAAAAATCGCAAATTTCATCAAAATATACCTCAAACTAGAATTTCTATTTCCATACATGCATAGTCATTTCAATTGGAATAGGTTTGTTGTATGAAAATCAATGACCCAATGAAGAGCCATGTCTTCTGATTTGGTTGTTTGGCGAAATTTGGAATTTAAAGGGATTGTAAAGCGTATTTCTAAACTTTGTATGTGTATAGCATCAATTTGTACCATTCCAATTTCCATTCCACTAAAACTAACACGTTTTGTGATGTCACTGACATTGATCTGCATAGTTATCAATAGTACCGGAAGGTAGATCGCTGTAAGTGACGTCATAAAACGCATTAGTTTTAGTGGAATTGCAAAAACCACAGAAGTCGGAATGGAAATTGGAATGGCGCAAATTGATGCTATTAGAGTCCCTGATTCACATACAAAGTTTAGAAATACGCTTTACAATCCCTTTAAGGTCTGATGCTTCTAATTTCTCTTTAACCAGATTGACATAGGCAAAAATAAAGAAATTTTTGCAATTGCATTTTCAACAATTTGTCATAGTTTGCTCAATCAATTAAGTAGGGTACAGTATTAAATATGATACGTTATGACCTTTATCCTAAATATAGCTGTCAAAAAGAAAATAATGGTTAATTTGAATGTCAACTAGATTGAACTAATTAACAATGTATTAAAATAACTGTTAATTGATGTCCTGTTTGATTGGGTAGATGTATAAAATGGTGGTGTCCCTAGTAACACGTTTCACTGACAGATTTCACAATATATGACGAAACTGTGTCTTTGTTGTTTTACCTCTAGTTTGTCCTTACGTCATAGCACAAAGAATTTACAAATGCATGACTACGTTCACGATTTGAAAGGAAGCCAATATAAGTCAATGGGTAGAGATAGAATTCTCACGATACCTGCCAGGCTTGTGCAATAACATAATTCTATACCAGCTTCATTGTGTAATCCTAAACTCTGACTTTTGGAAACAAAATAATCATGTGTATTTCATTTCCTATGTGCTTTATATCGGGTGTCCCAAAAAAAAACGTCCCCAACTTTGACGAAAAGTATCTCAGCTGCTAATGAGCCGATCTCTTTGAAAATTCTCACAGATTCACTTCAACATGTCCTTGGCAGACTCTGAAAATATGAAAATTATCGAACAAAAATTGTACAAGTACTGCCTCGAACAAAATAGCATTTAAAAAAATTCAATATCAGAGCAAATTACCGTACATATTTGAATTTGTGTTCATTGTGCCTTCACCACATCAAACACCAATATCAAACATTTTCCATCCTGATAAACTTTCACGGATCGCATCTAAAGGTACCACTCGAGAAGCGACCATCCTGCATTTCAGTTCCTGTTTAATCAGTGTGTCCCTCTAACCTAAGTGCAGTACACCTGTTTCTTAAGAGAATCCCATACTGCCCGGAGTCATTACCATCACCAGTGGAACAGACTGGATGAACAGGAACTGAAAGGCAGGAAGGTTGCTTTTTGGAAGACAATATCTTAAGATGAGATCGGTGACAGCGTTTCGGGATGGAAAATGAATGATATTGGTGGTCTATGTGGTGAAAGCACAATAGACACAGGTTGAAATGTGTAATTTGCTCTGATATTGAATTTTTTTACATGCTATTTTTTTCGAGGCAGTACTTGTACAATTTTCATTCGATGACTTTCATATTTTCAGGGTCTGACAAGGACATGTTGAAGTAAATCTGTGAGAATTTTGAAAGAGATCGGTTGACCAACAGCTGACATAATTACCGTCAAACTTGGGGACGTTTTTATTGGGACACCCGATATAATAGAACAATTGCAAAAGTAACACAAAATGATCATATATAAGTCAGTTAAAATTTGCAGAAGTTGCTAGAAAAATTAGCCAATCAAAATCAATCTCAGAACAAAAGATGTTTTCCATTGCCAATTTCACATGCAAGATGGCCGCCCCTTGAACAATGATGAAGGTTGAGTCGAATGGTAGTAAAAATAGTAAAATGTAAATGTATGTATACTAAAGGTGCAAGATTGTAATCTCCAAGGAAAAGATGAAAATGAAATCAAAAGATCAGAAAGTACTTAGAAGGAATTCTCAAACAAAATTTAAGAATTCCATCACCTAACTTGTCTGAAAAATATTAGTCCAAGGTTCTCAATATCTAATTTGAGTTGAGATCTGACCTGACAGAGGAAAATCTAAGATATAATCTCGGATTCGGATTAACAAACTAAGTCGGTTGCATTGCCTGGTAGCGTGATCAAGGTTAAAATGATGTAAGACTACAGATTATTAATAGTACGTACAAATACAAACAAATACCAAACATTGTCGATAAAAATAGGTAGACTATGGGGAAACTTTAAACAATGCTTTCGCAACTTGGTTACCATACCATATGCCGATTAGACGACCTTGAAAATATTTTGCTCTTCTTACGATTTCAACTTCTAGCAGGTCACAAAAACTTACAGCAGGTCATAATAACAGAAGAAAAGATGTGAATGCCTTTCGAGAACTGATGCCTTGAAAAAAATGTGGTATGTGTAAAAATTGGATATGTCTGAATACATCTATGAAAACAAGGAAATTGGTGTAATCATCCAATTGATATTTAAAAGTGTTAACAAATTAAAATGTCATAAATCTAAGATTTCCGTGGGGTGATAATATCAATTTTGATAAACTGTATCATAATTTAATACTTGGTTGCCACCCAATTTCAACAACCGAAAGAGAATATTGTTAACACATTTCTGAAAGCCGAACCATTTTCAGCCATTTTGAAAATAAACATTACAATACAATTAAATTCCAGAAAAGATTCTTGCTTTAATCCTGAACTCCATCTGCTAGTATTTATTTCTATTTTATGTCAGTTGGTCCAAATAAATAAAGCAGCCATTAAAAACAGTTCGTAGCATATTATGGTAAACATGAGACCAACTGGGAGAAATTGATCAATCGCTTTTTCAGTTCACCTGAGAAAATCCACGTCTGAAAAAATGACAGTTTTCACAAGTGATCTGCTTTCAAGCAATACATCAGATCTGGTTGGAATCTGGAACAGTTTTTCAGTTCTGAGTAAATCAACTTGTCAACTTGTGAATTTATCAAATTATTGTTAAAAACTAAATATCACTTGTGGATGTATGTCAACTTCAAGCCAGAAATATGACGTCTGTGAATAAAGTAGGATGTAAAAACATTTTTAAGTTATCAAAGATATGCCCATTTCATATGACAACTAACTACACACTTTGAATAGCTATCTGTATCGCTTATCAGAATTAAAGTCTGATGTCTGATTCCTATACAATTAAGTACATTCATATTTCGTGTAATCATTGCTGAAAATTGATAGGGATAGTTGTCATTGGGCTTTAAAGGGGACCAGTCTTCATTTTTATTGGTTGATTTGGGTCTTGAATATATCTAAGTATCCTTCAGAAACATTAGAAATGCACGAAAATTGCGTATTTCCTTCAAATATACCTTAAATAAGACATTTCTCCTTCTATTTCTATAGATGACTTTTCTATATATTGCATAGTATCGCTAATGTGTAGTAGGGCATTATAACTTTCAAATGCTAATAATTATGGATGCATATGGATTTGACAGCTCAAATTTCAATGGTGAGTTGTGATAACCAGTACTAAATTGCTGAGCTAAAATATCCCCGTTTCTGAGACTTATCCAAATCGACCCGCAAAAATGAAGCCTGTGCCTCTTTAAAGAATTAAAAGGCAAAAGTTCAACTACCTTTTGTTTTTGTCTAAAATTCTTTCATAATTATCATTTCAAATCTGAACTTTATCTGACATATAAAATGTTTATATCTAAAAATCCCAAAGGCCATCGCAATTGTCTTACAATAAAGAATATATTTTAAATCTCTACTGAACAAGAAAAGTTACTTTTCTAAAGATAAATTAAAATATTGATTTTGTATAAAAACTACTATTGTTCTCTGTTTTGTTTTTGTAAATCAGTAACGTGGAATCTAAGAAGACGTTTTCATGACCAGGGGCCTTATTCTCGAAAACTTAACTAAGATAAAATCAAGATTTTAAGAAATACAGTAATCTGATTGGATAATAAAGCTGAATTTAAAATGAGTTTTAGTGATTAACCAATCAAATAACTACAAAACTAAAATCATTTTAAGTTAAGTTTTTGAGAATAAGGCCCCTGATACTCAATAATGATTCAGAAGTAAACTTCATTAAGGAAATGAAAAGGTTACTTTAGTTTGGGAAAGAAAATTATAATTATGCTTACTTATATGGGTGGACTAGAATTATGAGTGATGAAGACTTATTCAAGGTCAACGGATTTTCACATCCTGGTCGACGACCACAACAACCACAATTTGCTCGACATTATCAAGCAAATAGACATTTACTCGACATTTTAACCAAGATACCAATCAGTCAAATCCGATCAAATACTGAACTCCTTTAAAGGTTCATTTCTGTTGTCAACACGTCAAGGACATGCCACCATTTAATTCGATAAAAAAAGCCATGGGCTATTGTTATTTATCGTAAAAATTGACATTATATAAAGATTTATTTTTGTTTTATACAATATATCTGTTGCTGAAAAAATTACTCCAACTCATCAGCTATGCAGTTAATTAAATATTATTGAGTTATTATATTTTAGTATAGCAACAATCATTCATTTCTACCTTAAAAGGGATTGTAAAGCATATTTCTAATCGTTGTATGTGTATCGGGACACTGATAGCATCAATTTGTGCCATTCCAATTTATATTCCGACGTCTGTGGTTCTTGCAATTCCACTAGGTCTAACGCGTTTTGTGACGTCACTGACAGTGATCTACCGGAAGCTACTATTGATATCTATGCAGATCACAGATGTCGGAATGGAAATTGGAATGGCGCAAATTGATTCTCTCAATTCCCTAATACACATACATAATCCCTTTAAAGCCTCATTTTTATTACAAATTTCTTCTGACATATCTGGTTCTAAATCGTTTGCGAAACTCTATAACTGCAGGACAGAGACAAATCCGGTCTCACCAATCAAAAAATTTTAAGAAATATCCCGGCAATCTGATTGGTTGGATAACATAAGATTTAGAACCGAATTATAGTTACCAACAAAGAGATAATCAGAACGCTTAAGGACCATGCCAAGACAATTATTAAAATGGAAACCCTTAAAGTGGGCACTAACTACTACTAAGAGGATTATAAAGAGGTTTTCTAAAATTTTGTAAGTGTATCTGAGACACTAGTAGTATCAATTTGTATTATCTGTCAGTGGTTCTTACAATTTCACTGAATATTTCATAAAATCAACATTGCAAAGACTATCAGATAATTTAAGAAACTTTAACGGAAAATTGGAATGATACAAATGGGAGCTATAAAAGGCATGGATACTTAAAAAGTCAGAAAACCATTTTATAATCTTCCTTTACAGACCAAAAATGAATTACCTTTACGTTGTTTGAAATCCAGAATGTTACAGACATTAAGATAACTAATAGATAATCTCATGATGGATGCTTTATCCAATTGATTCGAAATATTTTCTGGAAGAGGGAGATTTTGTGATAAATCACTGTAAACCTCCGTTTCTTTACTTCTCCTACACCTCGCTGCATCTCTTGACTTTTCTTTACGTTTCTCGGTGTTTCTGTAATATAAAATATAATGTTTTATCAACAAATTGTATGAATTTTCAATAACACATAACACAGCGCATTATACATGGGTAGATGGATTTTTCCTGATTTTGATGGGATAAGAAAGGAGTGCGCATTATACATAGGTGCGCATTATTATCGGAAATATACGGTACATTGTTCAAAGGATGAAAAGTCTAATATTAGGATAACAAAATTAGAGGGCAGACTATTGCTTTGAGGGAAATTTTGCCATGACAGCGACATTAGTCTACTCTTATTTTCAACTGTTCTATAATGTGCACAGCCTAACACAAGGAGCATCAGTTTATTGTCCCATCCAAACAACTACATGTTTTTTTAATGTCAGCCCTCCGACCAGTATCCTGCCATAAAATTAAAGGTACAAGCATGAAGAAAGAAAATTTCATTATTTAAAACTGATGCCAATGTACATCCCCAGAGAGATGTTGGTGTATAAATAAAGACATGAAGGTTAAACTGACTTTATTTTCTGTTAATGTCAGAAAAAATATATTAAGACATTTTTTATCAAAATCTAATTGACCAAATGTTATGCAAATGTCTACAAGATAAAAGTTTTAATCATAAGAGTACACTGATAAAAGCTGAAAATGGCAAATGCCAGATGAGTTGGTTGGAAACGTTAGGCAATAACAGAAGAGAAATAACGAAAGGCTCTAGATGTTGGGCCATTTTCTATCCAACGTCTGATTAAATTCACCTATACTTTAATGAGATGATAATAGTTTCTCATAAAAAGCTCTGGTCTTGAACATGAGAAGGGTTGGAAATGATACAAACAATAGTATAATAACTATGAATTTGGTTTTCGGCCGCACCAACTTGCAAAATGTTGGTGTTTAAGTGTTTACAATCAAGTCAGTGCTGACTTGGACCTGTTTTTTTCTTGAGTGTTGAATAAACACCAGTGTTAGTGTTTGATGTAAATGCATGACATTGTGTTTGAATCTCTGGGTATAGTCAAACAGAGATATTTCATCTCATCCGGGTACAGTCAAAACATATACACAACCAGTCCAATATATTTTCAAGGGTGTTGCTGTAACTTGCCAAACAAACAACCCTCTAAATAAGATACTTTTATACCCTTGAAAATATAATGGACTGGGTTTGTATATGTTTTGACGGTACCCGGATGAGCCGAAATATCTTTGTTTGACTATACACTCCAACACCAACTTTGTAATCACAGAATGTTTGATAAAAAGCTATGAGAACCAAATGAAAAAATATAACAAAAATTTTAATTTTTAAAATTAGTACTGGTAAGCGATAAAATATAAAGAATCTATAACTGCTTTGTTTATCAGTCATGTCTGATTAGATTCACACATACAAGTATGAAACTACTTTCAGATCAACCAATATGTGTAAATAATGTAAATACATATTGACAATGAAAATTAATGTTTGAGTGTTATATTAATTGGAGCGTGTGATGTCACATGGTAATGACTGCATTTCAGGTATAAACTTATAGCTCATTATTTTGTGCCAGCATAGAAATGTAGATAGGGAATAATAACACAAGATTTATGCTTGGCACCCATGCGTTGAATTTTGGGGACTCACTTAACTTTCGGTTTCTGCAAGAAGTCATATAATTTAAAAGCCATGATTAACGCGATGTAATTAGACACGAGCATCCAGTCTCTCTTGTCACAGTATCACTTAGAATCAACTAGTCCCAGAGGAGAAACTAGGTCAACCATGAATTGAAACAGAAGTTCAATAGACGATGTGAAGACTAAGACTTCCAGTCCCATTCTATTTCTATGGTGCCAGGTAGATCTATGGTGCCAGGTAGAGTGGTGGAATGTTTTAAGAGACTTTAAGGGGAAAATCAACATCTAGGGTCAATTAGGGTCTTGAATATAAATATCAATTGCTTCCAGAAGTACTAGAAATGCCTAAAAAATATGTAATCCCTTCAAATATACCTCACACTAGAAATTTCACTTAGGCCTACTCTTTCTATACGCACTTGAAAGTGAGTCATATTTTACATTTTCAAATGAGGATAAATTATGGATGCACGTGGATATGAAGGCTCAAATTTCAATGTCGAGCTATGAACACTATTTCTGAAAAGTTTAGGTAAGAACTTCCTGTTTCAGAGACCATGCATTGGTACGATTGGTAGAAATGATGATGTAAGTGCCCTTTAACAAAAGCCAAGAAATCGTATGATTTTACTTAACCTGATTATTTACCAATCAATCAATATTAGTACCGAAAACAATAGTAGATTAGTACACATCAATTAAAAATCAATAACTAAACATTACTGAATTAATTAGGTCAATGTAGTGGCCGCCCAAAGGTAATTTTTTATTTAAAACCATCAACAAAGAGAAAACAACTGAAGTTTTTACAATAAAAATGATTTACATCCTTATCAACTCCCACAAAATCTTGTTGATTTTCAACAACAAAAAATTGACCTTCATTAGAGGTGAACTGAAAGGCCATGGACAGATCATATCTAATTTTGTTATAAAACTCAGTTGAATCATAGCCGTAGGGGCCCATAACTCAACAGGGGGGCAAATCGACTTATTGCCCGAATTTTAATGATATTTTGGCCGATTTTGTGGATTTTTTGCCCGAAAACATAATATTTGGGGGGGCAGCTGCCCCCCCCTGCCCCCCTGTCTCCTACGGCTATGAGTTGAATTGAAAGTTCAGCTTCAAGAAAAGACACATAAAATGTTGTTATCTAAGTTCAACAACATGTGAATTAACGAAAAGTTCAACATCTTTTTTTTGAAGAAGAAATTTATCATTTAGTAAATAGGTTCAAAAAGTTATGAAAAATTCTAATAACGATTAGAGGCCAGAAACTGTATCAGATGAATGAAAATTTGCTGGTTTAATGGAGAGAATCACAACAATTCCTCAGCTAATGATTTCTTGATGAAGAGTATTGCCTTTGCAAGAGACCTAACATTTCTAGCTACAGATTTTCAGGTAGTTATTGAACATCTCTCAACCATTAACCTAAAATTTACCTCAAAGATAGTTGGGAGGGATTTATAGTTTAAAGGAGTATGTTCACTATTCATTCCATCAATCATACTTTAGTTTGATTTTTTGTAGCTTAACTTATCAGGAATAGTAACACCTCTCCATACAAATGTGAGCCTCATATGTGTATTCATTGTTATTGGGATTGTAGGTTGTAACTTTATACTAATGACAAAGTTACGAAAGCACAGGCACAGGACGTATAAGTTTAATGTTCTTTAAGAAACAAAATGTGCGTATTAGCTATTTAGTGTTAGTAGTTCAAAATTCTATTAACTGTAAAAAATCTGAAATTAGCAGAAGAAATACAACCCCTTATGGGATTCTTGGATTAGCATTAAAACAAATTGCATTTTACAAAATAATAATATGGGTACTGGACAATAAAAAGATGTGTAAGAGAATTTCTATCAATATCTATGAAAAATTAACTCAATGTCAATTTAGGCAATCTACCATGGACAAGGATGTCGTGTAAATTCTTATTTCTTTTGTAGGCCACGATTAAATCACTATTAAAGACCGTCGGAAACTTTTCCTGTAGATCCTTGACGTAGAATTCCTTGATAATTCGAGGAGTTTGAGAGGCTGTACTGTTGAACTGAATAACGAAAGGTATAATTTGGAAATCGAATTGAATATTAAGTCCAAACGGGTGCATTGTTTGCAATTTGTTGATCCAATAGTTTTCTCTAATGAGGCGAATCTTTTTAGATTGAATTGGTGTAATTATTGGGGTTTGAATGTTTAAAATACAATTTAAGACATTTAAACCATACGTATAGAAAGGTGGAAATTTTAGGCTAAGGTATTGTTAAAGGGATTATGCAATCTGCATGTATTCAAGACTTATTCAACCCTCTGAAAATCCCAAAGGTTTCCCTTTCAAGTCTGTTTTCTAATGAATTTTTATATTCTTGGTAAACTGTAGTTAATTATAAAAACCCCTACAAACTCCCTTGCCTACATTCTACATAACTAATTCATAGCATACACGCTTTCTGCCCTTTATAGAGTTTGAATACCAAATTGACAAAAGTCTATAGTCCTACATTGAGAATAAATAATACCAAAGTCTATAGTTCTACATTGAGAATAAATAATACCAAAGTTTATAGTCCTACATTGAGAATAAATAATACCAAAGTCTATAGTTCTACATTGAGAATAAATAATACCAAAGTTTATAGTCCTACATTGAGAATAAATAATACCAAAGTCTATAGTTCTACATTGAGAATAAATAATACCAAAGTCTATAGTCCTACATTGAGAATAAATAATACCAAAGTCTATAGTCCTACATTGAGAACCAAAGTCTATAGTCCTACATTGAGAATAAATAATACCTAAGTCTATAGTCCTACATTGAGAATAAATAATACCAAAGTCTATAGTTCTACATTGAGAATAAATAATACCAAAGTTTATAGTCCTACATTGAGAATAAATAATACCAAAGTCTATAGTTCTACATTGAGAATAAATAATACCAAAGTCTATAGTTCTACATTGAGAATAAATAATACCAAAGTCTATAGTCCTACATTGAGAATAAATAATACCAAAGTCTATAGTCCTACATTGAGAACCAAAGTCTATAGTCCTACATTGAGAATAAATAATACCTAAGTCTATAGTCCTACATTGAGAACCAAAGTCTATAGTCCTACATTGAGAATAAATAATACCAAAGTCTATAGTCCTACATTGAGAATAAATAATACCAAAGTCTATAGTCCTAAATTGAGAATTAATAATACCAAAGTCTATAGTCCTACATTGAGAATAAATATGCCATTCATAAATTTCATCAGTTTGAAGATAATGCCATTATGGAAATAAAAGAAGTTTGTAAAACCTGATATCATTAAATTCAAATGTAAATTTTTGTTTTAAAAAGATCAAGTGATAAGTGTTAAGGGTGTATCAATGTTTATATCATAATGTATTTATGATTGGTATAAACTCAATAACCATTATACCAATCCCTCTCAACATCACTCCTATATAGAACTAGATACACAAACCTAGATATTCAACCAGCTGATATTATTGTTAATACACAAATAGAGTCATACTGATACGAAATTTAGTTTTAACTCCTGTTTGTCTGCACCAATGAAATTACAATGAAATGTGCTAATCTGCACCCAATAATCTTATCTAGACAACCAATGTTATTCTAGAATAGTGGTTTTCCTGACCTTTAATATTATCAAAGGGTAACTGTACTTTTATCCTGGCCTTGTATCCTCAAAATGATCTTAGTAGGATTCAGTAGGATGTCCTAGAAACAGTGTTAAAAGTTAAAGGGATTGTAAAGAGGTTTTCTAAACTTTATATATGTATACAATTTGAGCCATTCCAATTTCCATTCCTACGTCTGTGGTTCTTGCAATTTCACTAAAACATTTTTTATGTCGTCACTGACAGTGATTTACCGGAAGCTACTATTGATATCTATGCAGTGACGTCATAAAACGCGTTAGTTTTAGTGGAATTGCAAGAATGTCGGGATGGAAATTTGAATGGCGCTAATTGATGCTATCAGTGTCCTCGATACACATACAAAGTTTAGAAAACCTCTTAACAATCCCTTTAAGACTTTTGTACATTCTAGCGCTAGGATTTTTTTGAATAAACATGGCCAGGCCTTGTATTCTCAAAACGATCCTATCGCAAGGATTTTTTTTTATGTATTAGAATTTAAGACCCAAAATCCTAGCTTGGATCATTTTGAGAATTCAGGGCTAGTATATGTCCAAAGTACCGTATATTTTTGTGTATAGTGCACACTTTTTTTACCTTGAAAATACTTGTCAAACAAGGGGTGCACATTATACACAATGACTAAAAATTTTTAATTTTTTACCAGTGATTCCCAAGTCAATATTGTTTGGATGCCATTTTGTAATTGATCGCTGATGGATGAAGGTGTTAAAATGGAATACTGCAGCCACATGACAAAGTCTTATCAATTACAATATACCAACAACAATATGTACTATTTTCAGTAATCCTGAGTTTCAAGCAGACGATAGACCGTGAGAAAAGAGAGGAGAAAAATAAGAATAACCATTCCAAGTTTAAGGAGTTTTCAAGAAATTAAAATTTTCCTGCAGTTCTAGCATTATTGAAGACTATCAACATATATTCAAGACCCAATTTAACCCCCTGAAAATGGTGACCAGACGACGTTGATGACTCGTATTTGAATTAAGCTTTTCATAGCCATCAGACATATGCAATCTTTACCTGGAATTGTATAGGTAAGTTATAATAAAGGGACAAGACGGGTCACTTTTCACTTGTATATTGCAGTTATCCAAACAGCATACCTAGTCAAAATAAAAAACCAAATTTAATAGGTCATAAGCCTTTTAACTGTTTTTACCAAGTCAATGTCAATGTCGGTAGATAAACTTGTTATTAAATGTATTTTTATACACAGTCCAAAGTCTAGTTGATGTAATGAATTGATAATATTCAAACAGAAAGAAATCACAAACATGGCAACTGTCATGATTTCTGCTTCTGTCAAGAGTTCTTGATTTAAGGTTATCTTCTGAACCTCTAAAAATAAGATTTCTGCTTTATAGGTGTGATTTTCTGGTTGCTAAGAAATAGAGCTCTTTAGAAAAAGAGTCAGGAAAATATAGCTTTGAGAATAGTAATAGTAAATATTATTAAAATTAAAAATATTCAGAAAGTCAAAACATAAAAAGTTATCTTATATTATGAAGTAGACCATCAATCAAAAGTACATTTTGCTAAATTTAAAAGGTAAAAAAACAGCTTTGTTATCTCCAAAGTAAATTACTTCAAGTAAGAGTACATAGGAACATACTGACTGAATTAAAAAACATATTGTAATTGCTGGCCACTCATAAACAGTGGCATAGCAAGGAAGGGGGAAATGCAAGGTTCCAAATGCACAAGTTATGGCAGCAGGCCAGGGTTTGCAAAAACAATTTAATACAGGAACCCTGAAAATCAATCTGACATTTTTTTCTTTTGTCAAATTTGTAAATTTTCTGAACCATTACTACCCTGTGGAATTTATCTGTCAAACCTCTGCCTCAACCCTTTCTATCATAATCCATAAAGATTCATTATTAATAAAAAATTCCTTTAAGGAAGCATACAGTTGTTTGCTTCTCCGACTCAAACTGTCACTCCAAGGAATCAACAAATAAATGTAAAAAGAATACAATTTTGAATTGACATTAATCTTTGTCATTTGATCCCCTGCAGTCATTACCATTAAAAATACCAGTCATATAAAATATTACCAGTACATTTAGTCATACAATTTAACAATGCATCATTTTTATTGCTCCTGAGATAAAAGCTACCGTTTTGATAAATGATGCTACTATTATAGAAGGCAACTGTTACATTTTCTCCTCCACAATTCTTGAAAATTACATCTGTTCTACTGTCCAGTTTGTGAAGCAACCCAAAATTTGCTTAAAAAAGAAAGAAGGAAACATTTATATTTTACAAGAATAACGACTAAGGTTCCCATGAGGATCCTTTCTCCCAGCTGGTCCTTGGCCAAACCTCTTGGAATTGATCTTTACCTGGTAATCTGTACTAGCTGGGTGGACTGGAATTATGAGTGAAGATGAATTACTTAGGGTCATTGGACTTGCACATCCAGATCGAGAACCAAACCCACAAATTCAACAACCACCATAGGCTCGTATCCAAGCAAATGATGCCATGTTGGTAGAGAATGGCGCTCTAAACAACTGTGATATAGAAACTTATATTCTGGCTTTTCACCCTAAAATTGCCATGAATGAAGGTAATATCTTAACAATGAAAGCAGTCAATAGTAAATGCAGATTGTTGGCCTCTTGCCGTTTATGTCATTAAAACTATAATTGGAAGAAGCCCTTCCAGATCAGTAGACCTTGATCAGATGATGATGTTAGTTGATTCAGATCAGAACAGCTGAAAAGTGGAAAGCATCTGCTGAAGCATTTTCTACAACCTGTGCACATTTAAGATACCTTGACAAATGGAAATCGACAAAAAGAGTAAGCTAATGCTGCTATCCAGACAAAGTTTCCTGTATTGCACATTGGATGGCATTGCCTATCTATTAGCCTAATTAGGTGCAGAAAAGTAAAAACTATATCATTTTTTTAAGGTCAAAAATGATGATTGAAGTCAGTTCAAATATCCCACAGACACAAAATGATAGATCTGTTTTTGATCAAATATTAGATCTATATGATTAGTAAATATTAATATAATATCAAACTGCACAGTTAATACAGAGCACTAGTATATCATTGGCCTAAATACTCAGTTACCTTTCAATTGACGTAACAAATCAGGTGTGGTTATAAGTAGACAATCAGGAAATACTGTGATATTTCACCAGGATTATAATGTGAACCAGTGAATTACATAAATTAATTAGAATATAAACGGTTTAAAGTATGATCACTATATGAGTCATTCTATTGAAATATAAGTCACCAATAAGTCACGGTAACTTTTCATTATCCACTTAAAGTTTTAAATAGATCTTCTATTCTAAATTAAACCCATGTCATTTGAGACAGTCGTTTCGATTGCTATATTTACGGTATATTTTGTTTTGTAGCAATCTTTGATACAACCCCCCAATTATGTACGACATGGCCCCTTTTTATACTTAATAGTTCTGCTCTAGGTTTTTGTCTAAAATGTGCCCCTATGTAGTAAATCCAAGTGGTCAGAGATGGCAGTGTAAATGCAAATTGTTTTTGACATGCTTATATGAAGAACTTGAAGCAGTTAAGCGCCCTTTGGAATTATTTTTGAAACAATTTATAGGGTTCAAAACCAATCAGAACCAAATATCCGCATTATTCCATACAACTTCTTGTCACAATAGATGGTTATACTTAACAAAAATATATAGCCGTATGTTTCTTTAAAAAAAACTTTTCACTGGTCAACATTTAGTCAAAATACACAGTAAATTATATACATTTTTTAATTGTTTTTAAAAATTGCAAAACTGAATTGTTATTATTAGATTTTGTTGACTGTATCGTCCTATAAGCTTACATCATTTAGATTTTTCAATGTAAGATTCAATGTTCCAACTATTTTTGAAAATTCCTGGAACTTTTAGACACCTAAACGTAATAGATAGTACATTTAATAGTGAAATTTTAATTTTTTGAAAGAAACGGTATATAAGTCGAAAATGACCTCAAACTCCTTTTTCCTGAGTTTAAAAAGCCTTAGAAACCAAAAGGCATGGCCAATTCTAAGGCCTGCCTTTCTCTTTCTCTGGTTTTTAAAACTCAGTACATAGAGAAGGTGGTGGGGGAGAGTAACACAAACAATCAAGTAATGAAAAACAGAACTTCAAAATTATATAAATGGCTGTGCCCCTATCTCTGGAACGAATGAACCCACATGACTTGTCACGTGTTCATTCGTGCCACAAAATGTATTTTTTTTCCAAAAATAGTTTTGTGTCCTAGACTACATATTAAATCAGTACTGTCAGTTTGTTTATCTTATTAACTATGAAGTGTTAATGGGAAACAGTAATTCATTGGAAATATGACAGCTACAATTTGCACATCTTTTTATCACAGTTTTTTATCAAGTGTCATCAAGTTGCTTTGCTTGGCAATTATAGGGGATATTTCATTAACACAAGTCAAGTTTGCAATGAAATAACGACATATATTAGAAATACCAACCTTTTATGAGAATTTGATATCTGAAAATCAATATGGTTAACAGGACCTCGGACAAATGCTCGACACATTTTAGAAAAGAACTCTACGGAATCACAAAACAAGGAAGTATTTAATCCTAACGTTAATCCAGAAAATATGGCTTAATCCTAAATGAAGGTTATTTAAACTAACACACAATTGGCAGAAGTTACAACACAGATAAAGAAGTCATGTGACAAATACGATAACCACCTTCAAATGATAATTCATAAAAAATTTCATTACAAAAAACTGCAGTGAATACACATGAGTATTTAAATAGAAAAATAAATATATTCAGGTCAGGTTAAAAATTATGTCATAAAATGTTATGGCCTGTATAGAAATAGCTATAGTATGCTATAGTTTACACAAAACAGATCTGTATAGTGTACACAAATCTTTGTTTTAATTCATATTTGCAAATGAATGAGCAGGAAAGCTTTGCAATAAAGCAGTTCTCTTAGTGTAAATGCTGTTTATTTAAAATTATTTAATGTGTATAATCAAAATCTTATAAGTCATTATCAATAAATTAGCGTTATCAATATGGCTTGGATAAGTTTCTATGGAATCGCATCTTCTTGACCATAGTTTCAGAAATAATTTGTGATAACTGTCAAAGACTCCAGAAAGAGCAACATATTACGCTTTGCGTATGGCTTTAATTAAATAGAGATTAGCAAAGATAACAGGGATCTTATTCTCGAAAACTTAACTTAGATAAAATCCAGATTTTAAGAAATTCAGTAATCTGATTGGATAATAGTTCTTAATTTAAAATCGATTTTAGTGATTGACCAATCAGATTACTGGAACACTAAAATCATTGCAAGTTAAGTTTTCGAGAATAAGGCCCCACGTCATTATGATCCGTACTAAATAGGCTAGTATCATGCATCATTATTTGACGTCTATCTATATAGCAGACAACATGTGGATGTAGCGTTTCATGTTTTTCTGCAGTTGATTACAATGGTCTTATAATACTTTTTGTGTGGTATTTTTACCTAATGGCACTTAAATTTGACATAATATCAAAAACACTGTTAAAGGGATTGTAAAGTGATTTTCTAAACTTTGTATGTGTATCGGGGACACTGGTAGCATCAGTTTGCGCCATTCCAAAGTCTGTGGTTCTTGCAATTCCACTAAAACTAACACGTTTTATGGCATCACTGACGATGATCTACTGGAAGCAGATACTATGCAGATCACTATTATTTAGTAAACAAATCATTTGATTGGCTAAATATAAAATAACAAATAACAGAAGATCATAGAAATTTCATCAGATCACAATGGCACCTGGAATCACTGAGAGAAAAAGCATGCAACAAAACACTAAAATTTCCATTGTATAGGAGGAAATAGACTTAAAGTACAGTACTTGCAGTTTATAATTACTAGACACATTGAAAGACATGCACTAATAAATCTTATATAGTATAATATTTATTCCTAGAAAACTACTAGGATGTTATGTCTATTATGACTGCCCATATCTCTAAATTGACACAATTCTATACATTTAATGCATTGAAAATTAATCAAGAGTCCAATTACTTCAAATTATTCAGTATTATTAGGAGTGTTTGCATAAAGCGATACAACCTCTTAGAATGAACAAAAAGATAAGTTCTCAAACTTGGTCAATCAGAGTATATATTCATCAACAATGTCCAAAGTATACAAACAGAATGCAAAAACCCCATGAAACTATGTAAATTTCCATATAATAACAGGTTATAATTGATAAACGCCTTAAATTTGATTGAGACTAACGTTCAATTCTTAAATAAAGCAGGATTTTGGTGTAAAATTTTAATTAATTCAAGCAACGTACTTTCTTAATTCAAAAAAGTTCTTTTATAATCCTTTTAATAATGACAATGAAATTTATAATTTAGAAAAGATTGTATTTCAATTCCTTTCAGACAGATATTAAATTTCCACGACATGAAAAAAACAAGACAGGAAATCTCTTCTACTAATTCCCAATATAATATTAATTTCTTATAAGTCTATAATTACAAAGAAGAAAGTTAACAATTTGGATAAAAGGTTTCTAAGTATAAAAACCATCAAACATCAAAGTTAAGATTAATATTTTTCATTGTTAAAATAGTGCTATATTTCAATATAAAAACATTTTTAAGTAATGATTGAAAAATTTTCCTGAAGAGGTTAGAAACCTGTAGCATCACAACGCATAGCAACCAAAAACGTTACTTGGGTGTCAGACCATGCTTACTTTTTTCAAAACACCTGGTGTGTTAAGTTCAATTAAGCCCTATTTACAGATTACGCTTTTTATCGCAATATTTTCGTTAACGCTTTATCTTTGATTACGGTTTTTTATGTGTACTCAGATACTTGTGACGTCATACGTAAAAACTGGCATGTGCTTTGATTTTGAGAAATAGTTGGGTCGCACTCCATCAACATAACTGGTTCCGTTGTTAAAAGCTTGTATAATTTGGACCTTGGTAGTAGACAACTTGGTAGGTTATATTATCATTATTGTGTTATCATTTGTAAAGTGTCAAATATTGTAATGCATAGAATTTTAGGCTTTGTATGCAATAATTTTTATATGGAATTTATTTGGCCATTGGAGCAGGTTCATTTCGACTAGTCCACTGTGTGACACCCCTCTCATAATGGTTTGTTCCATCTGTCAGTATACTATTCTGCTTAAAGGACCCATCTCTGTTATTTATTATTTTCTTGATATTTATTGTTTTCATCTCTGTATTTTCAGTTAATCGTCCTTATTAAATATAAAACTCCATCTCGCCCTTGTATGTCTGTTAACCTTATACGGGGAGGAGCGTCTAGTAGGTGGGACGCATAGACAAACGCCTACATAAAATTAACAAGTTATTACCAATTGCCGAGATGGAAAATGGTAATGGTGAATCGGTTGTTATGGTTGATAATGTTGATGGAGTTAATGTTGATCATGAGAATATCATAATTGAGGCTGATGTTCATAATGGTATTGGTACTAGTCATGTTGCTGGTGATGTTCAAGATCTGTCAGATAGTGTTGGTTTTAGTATGGCTGCTAACACTGCTTTACCCTTCGTTGGTGTAAGTGACAGTATATCACAACGTGGATCTAGACATTCAAATAGTTCAAATAGAAGCAGTTTGTATCGTAAAGAGGCTGCAGATAAGGCTGAATTGATGGAAAAACAAAGACTTCTTAAATCTAAACAGCAAATGGAAAAACAGAAACTTGAATTAAGAATTAAAAGAGAGCAAGAAGACCTCTTATTAAGACAGAGAGAGGAAGAATTGGAATTAATAGGAAAATTAGCTATCTCAGATGCTAGATCAAAGGCACTGACATCTATTGAAGAAGTTGTGGATGACGAAATAACTTTCAGGTTACCCCGTGAACCTATCAACTTGATAGACAGAATTATTCCTGATCCTACTCTAGGAGAACCTCAATACAATGTGCCTGTGTCTGAACCACAAGTAATTCCTACCCCTTCATTGAACACTAATACTGCTGATCACACTTTAAATGAGATTGTACATTCCCTTCGCAAACCAGTTATAGATGTTAAAAAATTTGGTGGTAATCCTTTGGACTATGGAAAGTTTATGAGACAGTTAAACTCTGTGGTGCTCGTTCATTGTTCATCGTATGAAGACAAAATGAATGCTTTAGAAATGTATACGTATGGACAACCACAGGATATTGTGTCAAGCTATAGTTATTTGGAAGCTAAAAAAGGATTTGAGACTGCCATGACTGAACTGAAGGATCGTTATGGACATCCTGATGTTATAGCTGCAGCGTTTGTGAATAAGGCTTTAGGATGGGAAGTTATTAAGCCTAATGACAGTGTGTCGTTTGATAAATTTAGTGTATTTATGTCAGAGTGTTTACACGCCTTGTCAAGTTATGATAATTTGAATACACTGAATAACTCTGGGAACATTCAGACTCTGGTTAAGATCTTGCCTACTTATATACAAGATCGTTGGCGAACTTATGTTAAAAGATATGAGGATAATAAACAGCAAATTCTCTTTGTACATTTTGCTACCTTCATCAAAGAAGAATCTAAGAAGATAAATCATCCAATCTATGGAAAGGAAGCTTTGAATAGTGTCAAACTCTCTCAACAACCTGCTAAAACTAAGCCTGTGATTACAAATCAAGGTAACAAGAAAAACTTTAGTGTTTCCACAACTGAAAAGTCAGATTCAGATTTAAAGTGTTCTTATTGTCATGAAAAGCACTTTGTTGGTGAATGTGGTAAACTTTCAAAATTATCTCGTGAAGACATTTTATCAGTTGTTAGTAAGGAGAGATTATGCTTCGGCTGCTTAAAATTTGGACATCAAAGGAATAAGTGTTGGAAAAGGCTGAAATGTGCAAAGTGTGACTTTAAGCATCCAACAATATTACATTCTGATACTAAACCCAAGTTTGAGAAACCTCAAACAGAACAGTCTTGTCACATTTGTGCCCACACGGAGGCCGGTAATGGATTTTGTACATTACCGATTGTACCTGTTGTTGTGAAACATGGAATAAAAACTGTCAAGACTTATGCATTCCATGACTGTGGCAGTAGTGTTTGCTTTTGCACTACTTCTCTACTTCAGAAATTAGGTGCTTCAGGTCCTTCTAAATCAATAACTATAGAAACGATGTCTTCATCAAAAACTGTTCAATCGACTGAAGCTAAAAATCTTCAAGTTTACAGTTTGGACTTATCTGGTAGTGTTAATATAGCAAGCTGTTTTTCGATTGATGAAATTCCAGCAAGTAAAGAACATATTCCTACAGCAAAGGACATTGAGAAATATCCACATCTCAACTGCGTGGATATACCTGAAGTGAACGAGGACATTGGTCTTCTCATTGGTAACAACATCCCTGATGCCTTCACGCCTCAGCGAATTGTGAAAGGTGAATCAGGCACACCACATGCATCAAAAACTGTTTTAGGATGGGTACTTTACAATGTTATTCGTCCATATGGTAATAATTCGTATAAATGCCATGCAGGTAAAGTTTTCGTAAATCGGATATCTACTGAGATTGAAAGGACAAACCAGTTGGATAAGTTAATGCGGAATGCTTTAAATTTTGACTTTCCAGAGCGTCTCATTGACGATAAAAGAGAGAATTCAATTCTTGATGACCTATTTATATCTAAAGTGAATGATTCTGTTATAAAATCTGGAGAACACTATGAAGTTGGACTACCAGTGAAATCTGAGAAGATTGTTATGCCTAATAACCTGGATATGTGCTTAAGTAGACTGAATTCTATAAAGAATAAATTTAATCGGAATTCTCAATTTAAAAACGATTATGTTACGTTTATGACTTCCATGTTGGATAAAGGTTATGCGGAAGAGGTTCCTTGTGATGAACTGTCTTTAGAAAGTGACAAATTGTGGTTTATACCTCATCACGGGGTATACCACAAAAAGAAAAACAAAATTCGTGTAGTTTTTGACTGCTCTGCTCGATATGAAGGTTATAGCCTAAATGACAATTTGTTAAGTGGACCTGTTATTCTAAATAGTTTGATAGGTGTTCTCATTCGGTTTCGACTAGGTTTGGTGGCTATGATGGCGGATATCGAAGGAATGTTCCACCAGATAAAGGTGCCAGATTCAGACAGGAATTTATTACGCTATTTATGGTGGCCCAATGGAAACACTGAAGAACAACCTAAGCAGTACAGAATGACTTCACATATTTTCGGGGCCGTTTCATCTCCCAGTATTGCAAATTACATTCTTCAGAAAACCGCCCTAGATAATGCACAACAATTTGATAATGATGTGATTCAAACAGTGTTAGACAATTTTTATGTTGACGATTGCCTACGTTCGATAGATGGTGAAGAAAACGCTATTGAACTAGCTGGTAAACTTATTGAGTTGTTAAAACTAGGTGGATTCAGGCTGCATAAGTTTATTTCAAACAGTGAAGCTGTTATAAACAGTATCCCAGTCTCTGAACGTGCAGATTCTACTTGTCGTTCATTAGGAGCTTCTGATGTTACTCTGGAACGAGCTTTGGGTGTAAATTGGAAAGTTGGTCCAGATACTTTAACTTTTCAAATTGATGTTGCTGAAAAGCCCAAGACTCGTAGGGGAATACTTTCAGTGGTTAGTTCAGTATTCGATCCCCTGGGTCTTGCTGCTCCAGTGTTGCTTCCGGCTAAGTTATTGTTAAAAGACATCTGTAATAAGGGATACACTTGGGATCAAGTACTAGATGATTCAATTTTGCAACGTTGGGATTCGTGGATTTCAGACTTACCATTTTTGGAAAATTTAAATTTGCCTAGGTGTTTTAAACAAGAACAGCAAGGTGAGATTGTTTCAAGACAATTACACCATTTCTCAGACGCCAGTGAGACTGGATATGGTGTGGCAAGTTATTTACGTTTATTGGATGTTCGTGGCAAAATAAGTTGTAGTCTTGTAATGGGCAAAACGCGTGTGGCTCCATTAAAGCGCATTACTATCCCTAGAATGGAACTGACAGCTGCAACTTTGGCAGTAAAACTGAATAGTACAATTGTGAATGAACTGAAAATTCCTATTGACAGTGTGTCATACTGGACTGATAGCAGTACAGTATTAAGTTACATTTCAAATGAATCTATGAGATACCAGACTTTTGTGGCTAATCGTGTCGCATTAATTAGAGATGCTTCAGATATATCTCAGTGGAACTTTATTAGTGGTAAGCTCAATCCAGCGGATGATGCATCCCGTGGCTTATCAGTAAAAGCCTTTCTTAAGCAAAGCCGTTGGTTTAATGGACCAGAATTCTTGCACCAACCTGAAAGTGATTGGCCTAGATTGGAATTTTCCCGGAATGTCCCAGAAAATGATCCTAATGTTAAGAAATTATGTGCAACTACACTTGATGTAAATCCTAATCACCCATATGAGAAATTAATGGATTATTATTCTGAATATTCAAGATTAGTGAAAGCTGTAGCTTTGTTGAAATTGGTTGTCAAAAATCTGTACAACAGGTGTTTTTCTGGTGAAAGGACTGTTAATAAGTTAACTGTTGATGACATTTCAACTGCTGAACTGTCTCTTATTAAATATGAACAATCTAAGTTCTGGAAAGACTATTTGACATCTGATGGTAAAGTCTCTAAAGGAGATCTTGTTAAATTGGATCCTGTTATTATGGATAATGTTTTACGTGTTGGTGGACGTTTGAATAGATCTGAATTGTCATTGGATTCCAAACATCAGATCTTAATTCCTAAGAAATCTAAACTTTCTAGTCTGCTTATTAGACACTTTCATGCCAAAATTGGACACTTAGGAAAGAATTCTATTATTTCCGAATCAAGAAAGACTTATTGGATAGTTGGTGCTGCAGGATTAATTCGAGACATTCTGTCAAAATGTGTTAGTTGTAAGAAATATCGTGCAGATCGTTTAGTTCAAAAGATGGGTGATTTACCACCTCATCGTATTGTCCCATTTCAACCTCCATTTTACCACACAGGTATGGACTTCTTCGGCCCATTTGAGTTAAAACGTGGTCGATCAGTGGTAAAACGTTATGGGGCTATATTTACGTGTCTGAACTCCAGGGCAGTTCACTTGGAAATGGTTTATACCATGGATACCGATTCTTGTGTTAATGTTATACGTCGGTTTATTTCTAGAAGGGGAAAGCCCTATTCTATTTTATCTGACAATGGAACAAATATTGTGTCTGCGTCAAAGGAGTTAAAAAAGGGTTTACAAGAAATCGATCAATCTAAGATAAGTGAAAACCTTTGTGATAAAGGAATTATTTGGAATTGTAATCCTCCAGCCGCGTCACATTTTGGAGGTGCGTGGGAACGCCTCATTCGTGAAGTGAGAAAAGTGTTTTCATCATTACAAGATGAACAAATGAATAGACTCGATGATGAAAGTTTCATCACATTATTGTGTGAAGTTGAGGCTATTTTAAACAACCGGCCTATTACAAAAAATTCCGATTGCCCAGATGATTTGGATGCCTTAACCCCAAACCATATTCTTCGTATCGGTTCTCGGTGTGATTATTCTGTCACAGCCCCAGTTAAAACGGATCTATATGTAAAAAGACGTTGGCGCCAAGTCCAATATTTAAGTGACTTGTTTTGGAAACGCTGGCTTGGTGAATATATTCCTAGCTTGCAGGAAAGACACAAATGGTTAAATCCAAAGACTAATGTCAAGGTTGGCGACATTGTTTTAGTCGTTGATACTGGCATCAGAAATTCATGGTCCCTTGCGAGAGTTATTGATGTGAAATATGATAAAAAGGGATTTGTACGCGTTGCAACAGTTAAAACCAAAACATCTGTTCTCGTGCGTCCGATACATAAACTATGTTTAATCTTGGAAGCAGAAAGTGAATGATTAATTATTTTACTGTGCAGTAGGACTTTTACAGTTTAGGACAATATGTGTTTAATTTTTTGTCTTTTCAGTGTTGAGATATACATGGTGTTTAAGACAGTTGTTTCTGTAATAATTTTTGTCAGTAATCGTATTATACATTTATATCTCACCACAGTTTAGTCATTTATGTGTTGTGTTTTCATACATAATGTATATTTTTTGACATATAATATGTGTTTAATTGTTCTACTATTTGTCTCACAATTAGGAGGCCGGAATGTTAAGTTCAATTAAGCCCTATTTACAGATTACGCTTTTTATCGCAATATTTTCGTTAACGCTTTATCTTTGATTACGGTTTTTTATGTGTACTCAGATACTTGTGACGTCACAGGGGCGGATTTAGGGGGTGGCGTGGCGGGCGTGCGCCCCCCCTAAAATTTGCAAAGCATGGTTTGTCCGCACCATTTTACCACAAATGTTTCTCGCCACACTTCGCTTGGCAAGATATCTATCTATATTGCACCCACTCTAGAAGAATATTTCAATAACTTTGATTATTTTAACCTCAAATATTTTTTTTGGCTCGCTACGCTCGCCGAAATTTTATTCTGCGCCCCCCCTAACGTCAAATCCTGTATCCGCCCCTGCGTCATACGTAAAAACTGGCATGTGCTTTGATTTTGAGAAATAGTTGGGTCGCACTCCATCAACATAACTGGTTCCGTTGTTAAAAGCTTGTATAATTTGGACCTTGGTAGTAGACAACTTGGTAGGTTATATTATCATTATTGTGTTATCATTTGTAAAGTGTCAAATATTGTAATGCATAGAATTTTAGGCTTTGTATGCAATAATTTTTATATGGAATTTATTTGGCCATTGGAGCAGGTTCATTTCGACTAGTCCACTGTGTGACACCCCTCTCATAATGGTTTGTTCCATCTGTCAGTATACTATTCTGCTTAAAGGACCCATCTCTGTTATTTATTATTTTCTTGATATTTATTGTTTTCATCTCTGTATTTTCAGTTAATCGTCCTTATTAAATATAAAACTCCATCTCGCCCTTGTATGTCTGTTAACCTTATACGGGGAGGAGCGTCTAGTAGGTGGGACGCATAGACAAACGCCTACATGGTGGTACTTCTCTTTGGAGTAGTCCACTACTATTAACTATTGCTCTCGATTTTGCCATGATTTTGGATGCGATTTTGATTAACGGAATTGTTTTGCTTGTACAGATCTGTATTGCAATAGCGAAACTTGCTTCCACTAAATCAAAATACAACATTTTTTTAATGTGTCATACAGCTTAAAGGGCATGTTCCCCATTCGTTTGAGAAAATATACATTCGTCTCAGAAACCAAAATTGCTCAACAAAGCTTATCGGCAAAGTTTACCATAAATTTTTTAATTTAATCCCTATGCATCAATAATTATCAGCGTTTGAAATTCAAAAATACAACTCGGCTTTTAGTAAGACTATGCCTTATATAGAAAATACATATACGGAAAATGAAAAATAAATGTTTAGGTAGGGATATAATTGAAGGAGTTATATGATTTTCGTGCAGTTCTAGTACTTCTGGTCATTCTGGAAGCTATTTAGATATATTCAAGCCCCAAATCGACTATCGGAAATACTGAACATTCCCCTTTTTTTGTACATCTAAAGACTATCTGCAGTAATTTCAGCCATCTTGCTAGCAATTAAAAGCAAATCATGCATATGCATACTCTTTTAGAAACACCTGGGGATACTTCTCGTTTGAGGAATCCACTATTATACAATTATTGGTGTAGATGTTAGGGTGCTTTAGACAAGATTTTTGGTTATACAGAATTATTTTGCTTGTATGGATTTTTATTTTTACAGAGATCCATACTGAACAGATTTTAGTTGGGCAGGTGAAAGGTAAACAGGGCCTAATGAAATAATGATATAGGTTAAATAATCATATATTACCACTGGGGGGGATTAAGGTTAACATTTTTGACATTTACAGTTACACAAGTTGAAATTTTCATCATTCCATAATCAAGTTTTTCTTAATTCAAGAGTTGTTGTTATTTGTTATAACTAACCTAAATGACCTAATTTAACTTCTATTTCCAGTTTTTTGCAGACATTTTCATAATTTATTATGTCTGTGTTTCTTACCTGTTCTATTTTCAGTTTGTTTTACTGTACATTGTTAAACTCAGCCTAAATCTAACTACTACAAAAAGATTAAATGAAACTCCAAAATACACTTTTGCATCAACCTAACAAATAAGACACACAAAAACAATATGGCAGAAACATTAAATATATATATACTTACTTGTATGGCATTTTCTTTTACATTGATGTCTCTACACAAACAAAAACAATATTCCAGTCAAAAAATCTATACACTTCACAGAACTACACACAAAAATATCCCAAGCAGACGGATAAAGTCTGATGAAAAGTCACAATTTTAAACAAAAGGCTGTGTACCTATATAGATACCTAGCCTCTAATAGAATTTTACCTTGACTATCAAACCACCGTTACGATTGACTGGTTTTAGGTTACAAAAAAATTAACCTATTAATGTCATCCGTAACCAAAACAATAATATCTCATCTATCAGATAGATGTCAATAATATAGCTTTTTTTACTTTCTACTGTCTAACAAATACCTGCATTTCAAATGCAAATAAATTTCAAAATGTCAACCCTTCACTTGCTAACATTGAAAATACTGAATGTAAATTTTTACATGAACTGTTGACATCAGAAAACAAATTAACACTATTAAAACTGTAGCATTGTGTTCACATTAAAATATATATATACTAGAATCATTTACTCTCTTTTCAGAAACTGTGTTAATTATATCTAGTTTGTTTCTTAGCAACAGAGTTGAATACGGAAGTGGTCGGATCCAGCGATGTTATAGATAATGTAACTTGTCAGTCATAGAAAAAATTCAACTCCATTAAACAACAAATTTACAGAACCATTATCTAATTTCTTACAAATTTACAGAATAAAAAGTAGCCTAATTTGCAAATGACAGTTTATAAAACATTTTTTTTTTTTTCAATTTAAAAGTTCAAGTTTAAATCGTCTGCAAATCATTATTTATGCATAAAATGTTTTTATTTGATAGTCTTGCATCAGTTTCACAAATTTTTCTAAATCGGTAGGCTACTTCCCAAACGTCAAGTGCTAGAATCAGAGAACTAAAATTTGGACGATGGTATACATTTATGGTCCTCAACAATGCATTTTAGACTCAATTTTTATGAAAATTCTGCACTTTTCAACAACTTAGGACAAAAGACGAAATGACAACTTAAGCAACCTACTTTTTCAATATTACAGGTCCGGAAAGATGTCAAGGAAGATAACTGAATATTTGTGTGTTATTCAATATAATTTCATGTGAGAAATAAAAAATTTGGTTTCCTGTCGAAAAGTCAAAAAAGTGTTATCAGCAGAAATCGATCTTAAAAATGTCTTAGACTATTAAATTCAGGTGTGCACGTAAAGCTTGTATTAGACACCGTTCATGTAATAAATATTCAAGATGTCAAACCATTTTCAACTCTGCCAATCACGAATGTCAACGAGAACGTCATTATCTTAAAGGGATTGTTCCAGGGACTCAGAAAGCATCAAATTACAGCAATTCCATTCAATTGATGAGATCAAAAATCATAAAGGTCTCCTGTTATATTTTCATTTTGGAGGTTTTATTTATCTGCAACATTTTATTGAGGCTTTTTTTCCACAACATTTGAGGTCTTTATATTCATGCTTCTACAATATTTGGAGGTTTTATTTCTCTACAACATTTGGAGGCTTTATTTTTCTGCAATATTTGGAGGTTTTATTTCTCTACAACATTTGGAGGCTTTATTTTTCTACAATATTTGGAGGTTTTATTTCTCTACAACATTTGGAGGCTTTATTTTTCTGCAATATTTGGAGGTTTTATTTCTCTACAACATTTAGAGGCTTTATATTTCTACAATATTTGGAGTTTTATTTCTCTACAACATTTGGAGGCTTTATATTTCTACAATATTTGGAGGTTATATTTCTCTACAACATTTGGAGGCTTTATTTTTCTACAATATTTGGAGGTTATATTTCTCTACAACATTTGGAGGCTTTATTTTTCTACAATATTTGGAGGTTATATTTCTCTACAACATTTGGAGGCTTTATTTTTCTACAATATTTGGAGGTTTTATTTCTCTACAATATTTGGAGGCTTTATTTTTCTACAATATTTGGAGGTTTTATTTCTCTACAACATCTATATATACCATAGTCTCATCAAAATTTGAGTGGAATTTTCAAATGCAGGAACTTATGAATACACATAGACACACAGCTGAAATATGAATTCCTGTTTCTGATTATACAAACTGATGGTGAACATGCCCTTTAAAAGTGGATTTCAAATCATCACCAAAAACTTGTAACATATTGATACAGTGTGGCGCCAGGCAGGGTATACTTACTGTTCTAGACACCTGATACCACTTTTCATTATGATATATTTACTCATGTATGATTGATATAATTCCTCATGATAAAGGTTCATAAGCTGTTACCTATGTTTCGTCAAAATGTTATTTTGGATTTCGAGTTTTGTATTGCCGTTCGGATCGTTAGTACTTGGTTTCTTTATTGAACTTGATGCTAAGACAGATGTAGTCAAATCTTGGAAGGAATGAAGTGGTACAAGTGTAATAAAAGGGAAAGCTCTCTTTAATCAATCAGACTATTCTAATAATGACAATGACAGAACCAACAGAGACTCCATCTTTGACAGAACCAACAGAGACTCCATCTTTAAACCATAACTAATGGAAGATTTTATAGACTGACCTACTAAGATTTCACAGTTGTTTAATTAATGGCTTAAGGTATCATACTGTTTCTAGAAATAATTTCTATGACATACTTGAAGAATCTACATTTAACAATTAGAGCTAACATTAAATAATGTCAAAATTCTTAGATACGCAATTGTCACTCAATCTACAACTATGACATAGCCAACACATATAAAGTGAAAATTATCTGGGGATGAAAATACGATAAAACTCTGAACAGTTTACTCATCAAACACATTTTGTACATACATACATCATCATATTATGTAAAGATAGTGGATTCTAACAATCGAAAATAGCTCAAATTCGAACTTGATCTTCGTTTTATGAATATGTATACACATATAAAATTTCATTTGATTCCGTGAAAAACTCTACGAGCAAATGTTAACGGACGGACAGGGGCGCCAATCAATATATGTCCCCATAGAGAGATGAGGGCGTATAAAAATGGACATAAAAATTACATAACATTCATATCATTGGTCATCTTTCCCCCATAAATTAAATAACATGATTTTGATTTTGTATTTTAGCTTACTATTTAACGGTTGTAAAGAGGATTTTAGTTTCTTCTTGTGTAATGGGTTGCTATATATGTCTGTGGTTTCTAAAATCATAGAAATTCTTAACTGTATAAGATGAGGTCACTATCGCAAAAGCTGCTCAAGAGGTTTTACAATAGCTATCGCGATGAAATACATTGAAAATATTGGAATGGTGCTCATCAATGTCTGCAATACACATTAAATGTTAGAAAATCTTTTTTCAATCCCTTTAATCTGCAATCTAGAAATTGAAAAACAAAATTCCCAACATGATCTCACACTTTCTCACTTAAGATAGGAAAGGCAATTGACTTTGATCATGATGATGCGCTCTTCCCTTGAAAAACTGTGTATGATTTGCAGCAGACGTGAAGACTGAATAAATTGTTTTGGAATTAAAGATACGGCTTGCAGCACTATAGTGGCATGTGCCAGATTCTCAAATTCACAAGACATCAAAACACTTATTTCTTGATGAAATTCAGAAAGTATTTCACACAGGGCCAATATAATTCAATAGCTTCATATTACAAGTTTGTGTTTCCTGTTATTAAATTGACACTTTCGTAATAAAAAAAATACAGACTTGTGTGTTGTATCGAAATTAGCCAGAACTTCACGTAAAAAACAGACCAACCCACTTTAGATTACCTAATCTTTTTTTCTTGTGAAATCTACTTTCATTTATGATCGCATAACCTGTAAATAAAACTAAGTTGAAAAGTTGAAATGTTGTACACACATACTTATTTTATAATCCTTTCTGACAGCTATGTTTCTGAGATACACCAGACTTGAACATTACAGTAGTCAAACATGCTGTTTTTTTAAAAAACCATCATTAGTACAGAAACAAAATCAAAACGAGAAATATATTTAGAATCTTCATTAGATTTCAGCATCCATCTTGGTAAATTTACAAAATTATTCTTGTATTTCTGGTAAAGCTTTTTATCTTTCAATACTTTAAGGGTGTTAATTGGGCTATTTCACGTTATGAAAAAATGGAATAAGTATTTGAAATAATGATTTCTTGAGACTTGTTGTGCATTTGTTGATGATTTGGGGTCCTTCTTGATAGTTTAAGGTTGATTTCATGTCAATCAGATTTTTTTTAATGAGTTGACAGCCCTTTCAAACATGTCATAAAAATTGGACATTTCAAACCTTTGATACAAGTTTAAAAAAATGTGAATGGATCAATCTACATCAAACTTGGCATAAATGTAGACAATTACATTGCCGAGAAACGTACAGAGCGATTTTCCAAAAAAAATTATTATTTTGGTGGTTACCATGGAAATACAAAAATTTACAAAAATTTATTTGTAGGTACGGCAAACATTTTCCAGGGGCCAAACTGATTAGAATTTGCGAAAAAACTCCCTGTACGTTTCATCCTTATTGAATAAGCTTTCAATCAAGACCAAGATCGTAATTTTCCAATAAAAAATGGCTGAGAAATCTTGTACCAACCGGGACACATTTTGCTACTTTTTCCTAATTTTTTAGCAAAAACTATCGAAATACCTTATTTCTTTTCGGTTTTTTTCATTCTATATAGTTTACAAATAAAGTAATAATAATTATCTACAATCTGAGCCCAAAAATAATAAGTAATTCGCAAAAATTCCATCTCGTGTTTTTTTTCTCGAACGCTAGCCCAATCAATACCCTTAATGTATTTTATGCTTAGGAACCTCATTCCCAAGAATGAAAAGTGGCATAGTAAGTATCTGAACCCTTTTGCATACCCACTTTATTTCAGAGAAACGTATTGGTCCCAAAACATTTTAGAATGCATACAATCAAATTTTTTTCTTGGGAAGAACCCCTCAGACCCTATAGAAGCTATTGTTACTTCCATTTTTGAAATATCAACCGACAGTTGTCCCCCCATTTATCAATCTATGTACTATTTGGATCCCCAATTTAAGAAATCTGGTATCACGCACTAATGTCACCTAAATAATCTTTAAGGGCATTACCAGTATGTACAAAATTTTCCTTGAAGATTTTAATATGTAGTTTCTAGCCATATCCAATCAAATCTGAAAGTTAATAGCATCTGTAGTCTAAAGTCTTCCTCTAAGCAATTTCTATGTATGAAAGAAACATCTATATTTTACATGAATAACAGTCTAATTAAAATCAGACCCTAATTTCGTTTGTTCGTTTTTTTTAAATCCGCTTTTTTAACCACTACATTAGGGTCTGAGAACCAGGCGCGGCAACAGCCGTTCACGTTAACTTTGACCTTACATTGATAAACATGACCTGATAAACTAGTCTACAGCACTTAGGAATCCTAGAATGCACCTATTGTTCGTGAACAAAATCCCAGCGCGGGAGAGGGCAAAGATCTGATTGGTTTAAACAAAGGTCATTAAGGTTATAGGTCAAAGTTAACGTGAACGGCTGTTGCCGCGCCTGGTTCTCAGACCCAAATGTAGTGATTAAAAAAACGGATTTAAAAAAAAACGAACGAACGAAATTAGGGTCTGATTTTAATTAGACTGCATGAATAACAACTGAGGTTCTCATGAGGATCTTTTCCTTGGCCAAACCTCAAGATCAAGAGTCTTGGTATTGATCTTTCCATTGATTATTGATTATCCATACCCATCTACAGCTGGGTTGACTGGAATTAGGACTTTCACTCACATTCTCATCAAGAACCAAACACACATCCACAACAACCTCCATTTGCTCATAACCAAGCAAAAAATGACTGTGATATAGAACCCTGTCAGTTAAAACAGCAAAATGATGTCAAAGCAAAAAACATTGACAATTTACTTCCTGAAGACAAATAAAACATGCTCGAAAAAGACAAGGTGTGGTGAGGAAATAGGCTGCTAATGATATCATAATGATGTTGTCAATTCAGACGGATGGAAGATGAAAATGGATAGAAATAACTGCAATGAAACCTTAAACAGTGGGCTCTGGTAAGAATTTCTTCATTTTATTGTCAAATAATTTCAGAATTCACTTGTTTTGTTCCAATATGAGATTAAACTATTATACATAAGTTAAATTTGATCAGTTTCATGTTTGAAATTTGAGTGATTGATTGTAGAGTGATTTTCTAAACTTTGTATGTATGTGTATCGGGGAAATTGATAGAATCAATTTGCGCCATTCCAATTTCCATTCCGAAGTCTGTGGCTCTTGCAATTCCACTAAAACTAACATGTTTTATGACGACACTGACAGTGATCTGCATAAATATCAATAATAGCTTCTGGTAGATCACTGTCCTTCATAAAATGCTTTAGTTTTAGCGGAATTGCAAGAACCACAGACGTCAGAATGGAAATTGGAATGGCGCAAATTTATTCTATCAGTGTCCCTGAGACACATACAAAGTTTGGGACTGAGTGTGTTTGTTAAAATTGACTATCTATCTTATAAGACACACAGATTAAAAATGAAGAAAATTTGAGGATTTCAGAATTTAATCTAGATCATCAGATGAACGAAAACAAAGAATCTTCAATATCTGATTGATATTTGTCAAATGCTCATGAAAAAAGTATTTCTGATACAAAATCCTCATCAGGACAGCTGTTATTGTTATTAGAACTAGAAGGTCATCTGTAAATTGGTTGATTCCTCAACATATTAACACTTTTCTAATTGACATTCTAACAGGATATTCTAGTGTCTTAGAAAGGAAAAAACAAATTTGGGGTCATTGATGCAACTTTATAATCCATATTCTCAATGGTTTCACGTACTGATGATGTCAGGTTTCTACCGCTTTTACTTGTCTACCGCTTTACCGGCGGGATGTCAAATTCTAATGCCTTTACATTTTTTCGAAAGCATAATTTTTACTGAACCTACCGTTTTTTTTTTCAATGTCCAATTCTTAACCAAAAATCAATAAATCAATCATCATTTAATTTTGATTACCAATAACATAACACGTGTTAATCTCATCATGTAACAAGATTATCATTGTCTCAATCCCCAGATAAAGGTTGTAAAGAAGTTTTCTAGACTTTGTATGTGTATCGTCAATTTGCACCATTCCAATTTCTATTACGTCATCTGTGTTTCTTACAATCCCACTAAATTAACTTGTTTTATGACGTCACTGACAGTGATCTCCCGGAAGCTACTATTAATGTCATAAAATGCGTTAGTTTTAGTAGAATTGCAAGAACCACAGATGTCGGAATGGAAATTGGAATGGTGCAAATTGATGCTTTCAGTATCCCGATACACATACAAAGTTTAGAAAACTTCTTTACAATCCCTTTAAATATTTTCACAAGACAATTGGCATTTTAAGCACACCATAACACGTGATGGTAGTGTTTATAACAACATAGAATGTGATATTCAATTTTCAGAATTCTATTTTATACTTTTGGATATTTTTTCACTCATCTCCAACAAAAGCAACATCAGCACAAATATTAAAAGCATGATATTTACCAAGAATGAAACCCAAAAAGTGTCAAAAAGATTTACCGATGATCCTCATAGCCAGGATTTCTTTTTTTCATTTCCTCTCAGAAACCTTCCAAATCACAAGAAACCAAGCAAGTGACCATAGATTAAAACTGTGCTTCAACAAAATATATTAGGCTATCATTTTTAAAGAGATTGTTTAAGAGGTTTTCTACATTTTTCATGTGTCTTGGGGACACTGATAGCATCAATTCCACTTAAAATTAGGTGTTTGGTGACATCATCAAACACTAGTTTATGTGGAATTGCTGGAAACACGGAAGTCAGAATGGAAAAAAATTTATGCTATCAGTGTCCCTGATACACATAATTTTTTTTTAGAAGAACTCATCCATAGCCACTATTTTGCTCAAACAATATGCCATGTCCGAAGTGAAAGCATTAACAGGTACACAGAAAGGTTTCAACAAAGATGCTAATATTTTGAGAGTTTGGAATTCAGCTACCCATGAATTTGGGAGCTCAAAATTTGCAGTGAGCTGTGAATACTTTGAATTATTAGCTTAGCTTAGCTATCCCTGTATATTCTATCAAAAGACAAAAATTGATTCTGAAAATGTCCCTTTAAAAAAGGTCTGACATCTGACATTCAATAATAAGCAGAAGTCAGGCGAGTTCCTTTAATTAGTGACATAAGGTGAAGTCAAGGTAGAAAGGTGAAAGATTAAAAGATAACAAAATGTTGATCATTAATATATTTAGATAATGGGTGAAGCACTCAACAGAGATATACTGTATAATTGTGAATACAATACGCACCTCTAGTTATTCTCAAATATTTCAAATAAAAATTTAAATGTTTAACAGTGATACTGTAAGGCTAGAAATTAATGCGTCAACAAATTAATGCGACATGGTGTATAGAGACTAAAATGCGATACAAATTAATGCGATCAGCGATAGGTGTCGCATTTTATAATATCATAAAAAAGAAAATGGCTTCCCGGAAGGATGACGGCTGCATGGTGCTGTATTCACCTCTAATCTTATCAATTAACGGTTCTTTTCATTAAAACTCAAGCTAAACTGAACTTAAATGAATGAAGACATGAACAATGGTCAAGTGAAAATCTTTTGTCATTGATTACTAATCAGCAATCAATTACTTAATCCAGCCCGGTCTCAATTTAAATACTTGACCTATACTATATCGCCCTTTGTCTATCATTTGATTTTATTTTCATTGTTGAGATGCTTAATTTTTCATTTTTTGTGAATTTTGTTAAACTTACTATATATGAAATAAAAATTATTTTATAATCATAACTTAATATGTCCTACTAAATTGCGTGACATACAACAAATATCGATGTTCACTAATGTCAGCCATATTTGAAAGGGACATAACTCCATATAATTCACTTGGAAATATGTATTTTAAAATGCGGATACAAATTAATGCGAACGCGAAAAAGTCGCATTTAACGCATTAATTTATATCTCGCAATAATTTGTAGCCTTACAGTATACTAATCATATAATTTTCAAAACATCGTTGACTTCCACTTCTTTCTAATAAATGCAATATTTTTTTGGGAATTACAAATTAATTACAAAAGATAGCTCGCCAGGCAAGGTAACATACGCCCACTGGTAGCTTTGATTGTAGTGTGAGCACAACCCAAAAATTCAAGACATATACTCAGAAAAGATATTTTGATGAAAAATAAACTGGTCATCATGAAAATCAATAGGCATCATCTTCATAGTAACATCGACCCATGAAATCAAAATCAAAAGAATCTGTAAAGAATTGTGGCCTGTAGAGTGAGCACAAACCAAATGTGAACGGAGGACGGACGGATAGACCTACAGGGTGATTACTAGACTGGCCCAGTCTCTTCTATTTTTTTTTTAGATTTACTTTCGTTTCGTTTCATAAAAAGTATGAATTTTTAGTAGACCAAAACCGTCCAGAACCAGAGACTGGACCATTTGCGAGCTTCACAATAAAATGGGCGTTCTTGCCGTTTTTTTCGTCCTACCTTATTTGGAATGATTGACAGTTATCAAACACGTCACGTGACATGAATTTGAATAAAGTCTCGATTATCGCGGTTCCACACTACACGCCGTTGTAATCAAATAAAGTCTCGATTATCGCGGTTTCACACTTCACGCCATTGTAATCATTAAGGAGGCGATTGCAAATGTTTTACCGGCTCTTGGTTATAAGGATCCAAAGGAGTATCAGAGGTCAATAATAACTGCGTATCTACAGAAGAAAGATGTTTTTTATGCGCGCCATGTGGTTCTGGAAAGTCGCTTACGTTTGATCACGTCACACGACCTACATACATGCAGATTGACCTAGATGAGATCAAAGCTCTATTTGCCCAGTCTCTAGAAATCACGTTTTTTTTTCTTGTGGAGAAGACTGGACACCAGTCTAGGTGATTACATCCAAACTGCAAAATGAAACTCAAAATCCATGACAACATATTGGCAATATATAAGTAGCTGCTAATGTTACTTTATAATGAAAAGTGGAATCAGTAGAATCAGTATAGCATGTCACAACACCTGCCTGCCATTGCTGGTGAATTTAGTACAAGATCAATTTGAAGGAAGATTTCAAGTTCAAGGAAGATTGTTAGAATGTAGTAAGATATTTAGTTTGTTTAAAATATAAAAAACAAACTGTTGCAAAAAAGGTGGCCATTTCAAATTCTTTGCTTTTGCTCATGTCAGATCAATTCAATTCCATATCAGAATTTTTTGGATCATAATATATTTATTGAGACAAAATCCCACTTAAGTTTTTTTCAATTCCCTACATGACTAGTGGTTTATCATAACACCCACACGTCTATCTGGTTTTCATCAATTATATTGATTACCAAGAGTAGAAATTGATTCTCAAAAGAGTATGAAATAATCAGCAATCAGTGAAATGAAATAAAATCAAAACGTAACAGTTCTTCGATGCTACTTTTCTGCACCTAAAAAAGATGCACATCAGGACAATTCGCAAACAAAATATGTTGGTGATTCTAATAATGGTCGCCAAGAGAACGTCTAATAATCTTGATAAAGTCATTGATCTTTAATTGCGGCCATACCAGATATAATAATAATAATAATAGTTCACTTATATAGCGCAAAATTACTTTTCAGTTTCTATTGCGCTCTTGATCAATAAATTTCTGTGAATGAAGTAAAACTCAAGATTCATTAAACAAGAAAGTTTTTAGGTTTTTCTTGAAGATGTCTATAGATTTTGAAAATCACAGTTTCTGTTCTGATAGTAAATTGTTCCAGAAAACAGGTGCAGGTGCAAAGCTTGTTTGGTGATTTCGAGGTAACTGCAATGGCACGCTGAATAAACACTGACTTAAAGGTCTTATAAGGTTCTTGTTGGACTTGAAAATTCTATCAGTTGTTGAATATATGTTGGAGATTTTTTGTTTATGGCACATTCCTGATCGTCTTCATAATTCAAAAGATCAATACCAAGAGTTTTGGACAAGGTAAACAGGATCTTCATGATCTGGAGCTGTTATTCTGTTATCATTATAAAAAAAATTGTTTTCTCGTTTCTCTTCTCAACAAACTATCAGTACAGCAAGAAATATAAAGCCATGCATTTAACATTTCTATCAAAGATGTTAACTGCTACTGCAAGTGAAGACTAAATAAACTGCAAGTTTTATATTAGATAATACCTGGTTGATGTAAGAAGAAACAAATTGGCCATGTGGTCCATTTAAAAATACACACATACACACTGTGTTTTTATGTAAGAACATTGAACTTAGCCTTGACTTATATATTCTATTTATTTACAGCTCACATTAAGTTTTACAATTGTATTATATTCAAATAAACTTTACTTTTATGATCCCTTTATTAAATAATAAACAATCTATCATCAGGGTTCAATTTCAAGCACTAGAGTTTTGACATTTCTACAAAGTTAACTATAGTCTCTAGAATGACTCATATACCTTTAGCAATGGTGTCTGACGTTTATCACATCTAATTGTTGCTTCCACAACCTATATTAAAGTCATTAATTTTGCTTTTTTCAATCAATTAGATTCCTAAGGCTTTAGATTACATAAAATTGGCCACATCCTGTATTTAAAGAGAGAAGCGCAGAAATATAGGTCTCGAGAGCTTTTGATAAGGCTACAGTAACATTTTCGCTAATTTAGAACTCTCTGGGTTTTATATGGATGACGACTGACGATTACAAGGATGTTGTCATCTTTAGCTCTGCAGTGTTTCAGAAGCATGATGCATCTTATTTACAAATTTTGGTACAGCTTTTTTGGGCACAGCATTTACTGTTCTAACAAGCATGTTATCTAAAACCCTGATTCCTCGGAACAAATTTTGTTGGATAATGTTTGAATAACCAGACGCAAGTTTTTCAGTATGGTATCAAATTCACTCTCTATGATAATTGAGTTTCAAAGTTCAGCGCTGATATATGTCAAAATGGTCAATTTAAAACATCAACACCAAACATCTATTGCAGGTTTGAAAGAAAAACAACATTTACATCTGTAAACTTTTCACACCATACATATGAAAAATTATGATACTAGGGGTCTGCAAAGGTTAAATTATAGTCTTCATATAAAGATTTCTATATAAAAAGATATTTTGTTGTTAAAGCAACAGTTAGATGTGATAAACATTTGACACTGTTTCCATCCTTTTTTACACAGTCTGCGGATTACAGAAACACGAACAAAAATGTTCGTAAGAATTGTTCATGAAATCAAACATGTTTAATGTTTCAAAATTGTTCGCCGTGTGCATTAACGGCTAAAAGAAACATGCAGATGATTTTGAAACTTATGAAATTTACAATGTTGTATCTAATGTTTCTTGTATCTTATAATTTATATACCCTAGCTAGAGCTGTTTTATAGTTTATAGTAATTTTCTCTACAAATTCCATACAAAGAACTTGCCTGAGCAGAAAAAAATATAAGCAAGCCTTTAGATTACCTTCAGTTGTGTACACCCTTTATTTGCAGAGCTGATGAGAAATATAAGCAGCAAACAGAAGCATTTTAGGTAATTTTGACCTCTCTTGGAGTTATAACATACTACTCAAGCACTACAGAGTCAAAGATGCCAACAACTATGAACGGCTGATCATAAAAGTAGTTCCACCTTCATAAAAGAAATTATATGTTTTTTTCAAATTTTGGGCACCTGTTTATTCCGAAAAAAAAAAATATAAATATTTTCCATGTCTTGTTCATCCAATAAAATAAAACCAGTTTTCTTACATTCAAAACACCTTTTGGTACTTTTTGAATGTAAAGTCCACTACTATACAATCATTAACCCTGACTGTGTCATGCTCTGGACGAGATTTTTGATTAACGGAATTATTTTGCTTGTACGGATCTTATTATCTCTGAAAAAAATATATACTGGCACAGTACAGGGTAGGGTTGGTAGAAATTTGTTAAAAAAATCACACAATCTATTCTCAAACTGAAATTTTTACCTTTTGTAAAATTCTAAACAAAGCTTTTTCTCACTATTATAAGAGTCATATTTTGAATGTGGGATACCTTGAGAACACTATTGCTGGTTTGCTTAATAGCTAATATATTTTAGTTTCACAGACGAAGTCAAACCAATAGTGTCATTCAGCTCAACCTTCGTCATTTTATTCGAGAGTACGTAATAACTCAACAATGATAGGCGTCCATCTTGCCCGGTAAATGAGCAGGAAAAGACAACTCTTGTTCGAGGATGGATTTCGATTGGCTATTTTTACCACGCAAGAAGATGACACTCTCTGAAGAATGTTTAAATATTAAATATGGCAATTACAGTGTATAGTATACAAGGTTATCTATTCACTAGTCTTGTTCCGAAGTAGATACAATGGTGTATGTCCCCCTTTAAAGGAACTAAAACCTGATAACTGTATGTCAACAGCACTACAAAATTAGACAGCTATAATCCTGTGATGTAAACCAATAGCTTGTGACAAACCATTTCCAAGACTTGATCCAAGGGAAATAACCATTTGGAAAAATTGTAAAAAAAAACAAATATCTAACATCTGCTACTATTAAAGTTATTCCTTAAAACACTTTATCTTTTTATAATGAAGCATGCAATTAACATTACGGATTTCTGATCTGTACACTTATGATAACTGACAATACCTTGCAGTGTGCAATGAGAGAAATTTGGCTAAGACAGCAGAATAAAAACTCCTCTAAATCAGCCATCGAAAGACTTTTCATGTGCACAGCCATCAGCGCTTTGATCTTGGATTTTAATGTCCATCCGAATGGCTCTTTTTCATTTCTGCACTTTCAAACTGTTTCACATACAGGCTGAAACTGGTGGCATAGCCAGGTTTTCAATACTGGGGGGCGGGGGGCAATGGTTAAGATGAACTGACAGAATATACTGACAATGCGAGCAGAGCTAATAATAACAGATGGGGTCCAGAGGCCCGTATGAGATTGGTGGGGGTACAAAGGGCAAAGCTCCTGGAAGCTCTGGGGTTTTAGCTATTTGACACACTGCAGGAAGGCTATTTGAACCTATATTGAAGCTATTTGAAGGGGGGAGCGAGGGCAGCACCCCCTGCCCCCCTCTAGCTATGCAACTGTGTAAAACTTATAACTGGTGCGTAAATCATTGCAGATTACCTCATCTTCCAAAATCATGGCTTTGAAATCAGACTTTTATCTCAATTTTACAAATCCTAAGAAAACCAGGTATAAGGCCACACAAGACCAATGACTCATGTTCTTTGCTCTTATAACCTAAACGTGTATCGATGTCTATATTATACTTTTCAGATAAAAAAAATCAGCAACTGGATAAAGATTGATACAAAAACAGTATTACTGATATGTCAAATATTCATCCATAATTTCAAAAAAAGTCATAAATACAATGTAAATACTGAGTGAAATAATTCACTTTTTGATGATATGAATTTAAAATTTTGATTGTTGATTATCATAGTTCATAAACGATTAAAATTCAGAATCAAACAGTATCTGCTACGAAGGCTTTAGATTAAATGCTGTTACGACAGTTAACGCAAATTTGAAAAATATTCAAAAGTAAAATCAGATTTTTACATATAATTTCCAGAAGAAATTAGTTACCAAACCATATATTCCTGAGGAACAATTTCATTTGATTATTTTTTTAATTTACAGGAAATATCTATTTCTGAAACCTTTGATATTAGTTTAAAGTGTTGAAAATTTGTGATGAATCAACAGTTGAAAATATCTTCAATAATTGATTTCAATTTGGTTAGTGCAATGTGAACAATTCAACCAACCACTTTTCAAAAAAATTGATGATTGGATCAGCACTGTCATTCCCTTTGAAAACATTGAGATCTGAATCACATATTGCTAATCATTTTTGTATGAATTGAAATATTAACCTCAATATTCTTCTTAATGTCTTAATCTTTGGGATAATGAAATGCAATCCTTATATTTCATGGATCCGAATGCATTTTCTGGACGAATATTAGGCCAATATTTTGAAAATCATATTTTGAATATGAGATGAAACATGAATTCATAAAAAATTTATTTCTCAGAATTTCATTTTGGCAATTTATTTCTGCAATACTATTACTGTCATACTTCAAAATACTATGATTACTAAGTATCAACTGAAATAGTACAGTCAATATATAGGGGCAAAGTCTACAATAATACACAGCTAGCCTACTCAATAACATAACACCAGTTATCTAATTCCATTCTAGAATCAACCAAGCTTGTATTTATCTTCATTTAAAATACACCATCCATTAAATCAATGAAATTATATATTAATGTACTGTTATATTATACTGTATTATTATTTGTATAGGGTCACTGAACCATTGCACATGCGTTTGTGACTCTTTTGACAGTCGAGTATGGTCGCCGGACATAACAAGTGAATATGATGTAATAAAAGCATAACAGCTTACCTTCTCTTTTCTTTAGTAGTCATGTTAAAAGTTTTCAAATAATACTTCCAAGTATATAAAGTTACACAATATATTCCGAAAATTCAGAGAAATGTAATTGCTTCCGTAAAATATTCCAATGTGAATTTGCTATTAGACACAATAACCTCTTTCACTCAATATCGGTAAAGTGAGTTATCTGACGTCATGCATTCTCGACTGTTCGGCCCATTCCGCCAGAGTTCGGTCTTTGTGATAGGCTTAAACTTTGTTAATCCCTCTTATCCTTTTAAGTCAGTAACATGTAATTGAACATCGCTATTTCATTTGTATCTTGTTAGTTATTTTTTTAATTTCACGAGGAGAAAATCTTGTAGAAATTAAAAGTCAAGGCACAGCTCAGAACCCTATCTAAAAGTATGTAGGCCTACACTCTTCACAACCCTACGTTGGTGCCATTATAACTGCCATTCCTGTTTAAGAACTTACAGGCCCGTATAACATAGCAATACTTGCCTGAAAAAAAATTGGATTGCCTTGGAAAAGACTCTAATAGCCACATATTCCAATGACATCATCACTGCATTGCCCCTTTCGTATATATGACCCATCCCTTTGAAAAACCAAGTCTGGTTACGTCCATTTAAGATTATACTCCTTTCCCTACAATGGTACCATAATAATTATTTCTGCCTGTCTGAAAAAATAGATTGCCCAGGAAAAAAACCCCGAAAAATGACAGCCACATAGGCTATCCCAATGGCAGCATTACTGCATTGCCCCTCTGATGATAGGCCCTACCTTAACTACCCTTCCCCACCCCACGGGCCTGATTATTCCAGAATATACAGATTATATTATCCTGTGGGACTACTTAGTAATCATTCCTCCATGGCGTGATGATTGTTTGCTTTCTATAGGCCCGTGGTTCTCAAATGCGGGGTCGCAGAGACGAAATGGTGGGGTCGCGGGACCGACTTGGGGTCGGTGGGGTCGCGGGGTCAATTTCCTGATTGGTTTTTTTTTTCAATCTATTATTCCCTAGCATTGCCTTGAATCAGTGGCTATATATACTATCTACCAAGATTTTCTATTTTGTTTTCTATGAAAACTATTGTCTATGAAAAACTATTGTCTATGATATTGTTTACGAAAGTTACGAATTAAAAGTTCGTGCAAGAAATATTCTTTGCAGCATGATTATCGCACGGGGTCACATGGGTAATAAATTCCGAAGTTTCCAGACTTTCAAAACACAGATAATGATGCTGGCATAATACTTTATTAATGGTACTAATATATATGTACATTTTTAGATTAAATTATAGGTAAATGGTTGCTTTGTGACTAAAAGGGTTTGGCATGGGGTCGCAACAAGACGCTCGATGGTGGAAATGGGGTCGCGGGAAAAAATCGGTGAGAACCACGGCTATAGGCATTTATTAATGAATTGCAGGGTTTTATTTTTGAAAAATTTGAATTGTTGAGCTACTTTATCAGTTGATAAAGCGATTATTTCTATCTACTCCCATGACTATAAGCTTATTACTAATTAATTTATTCCTGCGACACGGAACAGATTATTTGACAACAAATTAACTAAGTAGGTCTATGTGAAATTGTCAGCAAAATGTATAGAACTGGTCGACATACAGGACAGAAAATAATCGGGGTTTAGACTCCTTTCTGCCTCTTTTTTCTCTCTCTCTTTCTACTTTCCTTGTCTTTTCATCAGACTTCTCATCTTCTGTCTTTTTTTGTTTTCTTCATTTGTTTGTACTTCAATGTGTTGAATATTTTCCTTTCTCTTTTCCCATCGTCTCCTTCTCTTCTCTCTTTCTCACTATCTTCTTCCTTTCTTTCTATTTCCCACCGTCTTCTTCGTTTCTCTCTATTTCCCACCGTCTTCTTCTCATCGTCTTCTTCTTTTCTCTCTATTTCCCACCATCTTCTTCCTTTGTCTCTATTTCCCACTTTCTTCTTCCTTTCTCTCTATTTCCCACTTTCTTTTTCCTTTCTCTCTATTCCCCATCGTCTTCTTCCTTTCTCTCTATTTCCCACCGTCTTCTTCCTTTCTCTCTATTCCCCATCGTCTTCTTCCTTTCTCTCTATTTCCCACCGTCTTCTTCCTTTCTCTCTATTCCCCACCGTGATTCTTCCTTTCTCTTTATTTCTAACTATATCTTTCTTAACTTTCTCTCTGTTTCCCACTATTTCTTATTTTCTTCCTGCTTCTATATTTTCTCCGTCTCAATTCTCTTTCGATCTCTCGATTCCCCACTAGCTCTCACTTTCGAACCAGGATGGTTTTAGAGTGCAAGTATGTCGCAAGGGCCGCAAACGCAAGCCCCGACTGAAGGCCCTCCCCTTATAGAAACAAATGGAAAGATGGCATCGATTTGGTGCATTCTGAAAGATATTTCGGGATTGGAGGTTGCAATCGGGACTTCTTACTCTACTTTTCATCAGATCGATTTAAATTTTTTTTTAAGTCGTTCAGACCTCACCCCCCCCCCCCCCCCCGCCCCCCCACTCCATCTTTACTAAGTTCAAGGGGGGACACGTCCTCCCACCCCCTAAATCCATCCACGCCCTTGATTCTCTTCCGTTCTCTCGATTTTCCACTAACTCTTCTACATCTCTTATTTACTTCCAACTGTCTCCTTCTTTCTTTACTTTCACTCTACCATTGTTTCTTATTCTTTTCTCTCTATTTCCCATTGTTTCTTCTTTTTCTTTTCCTTCTATTTCCAGAGTCTCTTTTTATTCTCTCTCTCTCTCTTAATTTCTCGTCAGACGCTTCTTCCTTTCTCTCTATTTCCACTGCCTCTTCTTCCTTTCCTTCTTGGTCTATTTCCACTGCCTCTTTTTCCTTTCTCTCTATTCCTCATCTTCTTCTTTTTCCTCTATTTCCACTGCCTCTTCTTCCTTTCCTTCTTGGTCTATTTCCACTGCCTCTTTTTCCTTTCTCTCTATTCCTCATCTTCTTCTTTTTCCTCTATTTCCACTGCCTCTTCTTCCTTTCCTTCTTGGTCTATTTCCACTGCCTCTTTTTCCTTTCTCTCTATTCCTCATCTTCTTCTTTTTCCTCTATTTCCACTGCCTCTTCTTCCTTTCCTTCTTGGTCTATTTCCACTGCCTCTTTTTCCTTTCTCTCTATTCCTCATCTTCTTCTTTTTCCTCTATTTCCACTGCCTCATCTTCCGCTATCTCTTTCCCCCCACCTTGCCAAAACTCTCAATGGTCTTTATAAATCTATAGAAACTATATATAGATCATTTAATCCAGACGAAAAACTAAAACCATTTACTTGTATCATATTGTACAATATATTAGATAGACTATTATCTTCTTATCAAATTTCTACTTTTTACTCAAAATTTCAATTGATTAGCCAAATCAAAAATTTAGTGAGACAAATTGCTTATCATTTTTTTTTTAAACGAATCGATCTATTGATCTATTGAGCAGGAGACCAAGATGTAGAAACTGGTATGAAGCAGACGGCATTGAAATTAAACATAATCTGCATGTGACCAACATTAATTATAGATAGGCCTAGGCCTACATTTCATATGAATAGGCTTGGATCATCATCTGATAGCCAAGAGTCGTCCAAGGTAGGTCAACAGCACTGATATGTTGAGAATTTTCATTTTATGTTCATTCTTTTCTATGTAGAGGTATTCTAGTACTGGTGATGTTAGGACTCAGCATAGAAATGTGGACTGTTAGGACTTCTTATGGTTCGATTGTGGTCTGTATTTATTTGCGTGTGTAGTTATCTGTTCTTGAGATAAATTATCAAGTCTCTCAACTGATATCTCCATGATAAATTATAAGGAGTAAACAATACAATGTCTTTTTTTCGTCAAAACCCTCTACTTATTTCGGGATTGAGTGCCTCCTTCATTTTAGGTGGTAGTTTGACTTTTCTTATATATCGTATAAATTCATTACATCGAGAAATAAAAGATCTAACAGCCATTATTTTGAAGCTTCGAGAGGAGGTCCAATCTTTCCAAAATCAATTTACTATCAGAAAGAGGAGGCGTCTTCAAGGTTTCTACTCTGTGACAGCCAGCAGTGGAGACGAAGACGATGATATTTACCAAGATGCATATGGAGGGTTTGTCATTTAAATTGTTTTCTTCATAAAATAATTTCCTTTGATGAACCATGGATGAACCTTTGAATGGGTCAAGTAAGATAACTCTTGTAATCATAAGTATTTCCGGACCACAATATGTACAGTTAGGCTCTGATTTAACAGAAAGGTTCTCCGTTCTCTTATCAGCAATGTTCTTACCTTAACACAACGCAACTGTGTAATGATCCTTTTTGTTTAAGAAGAAGTCATGTTTTTATGTGTTTTTAGAAGTGATCTGGAATCATTAAAAGAGTTAACTGGGGAATATGTACACTTGACTGAAAATTCAACCATAGAGAGTGGTAAAGCAGCAGAAGACATCTTTAATCAAACTGAGACATTGTTTGAAGGAACTGGTGATGATAAACATCTAGCATATGAACTTCTTACAACCAATAAATCAAAGGTCTGTATGTTATTTGTCTGACAGCTTTATCAGAATTTTTTTTAATAATGCATTTATGATACAGTATTATTGAATTAAAGTTCCATATTAACAAAAAATGATTAGATTTGATACTGGTATCCAATTTTTTTTAATAGGGTCATAACTAGTCCTATTTGCACCAGTTCTACTTGTTTAGTTTTGGTGAACATTTAAGATTTCATTTACATACAACAGTTGTTACTATTTTCTTATTGTAGATAAGTGAAAAAGAAGAATTTTATTGGAGACTTGCTAAAGCGGCATATTTGTTAGCTCAAATTCAAGGTGATAAAGGAAATGCTGATAGGAAAAAGGAACTGTTATATGAAGCTGCTGAGAATGCTAGTACATCTTTATCACTATATGATTCCAATCCTAATTCCCATAAATGGTAGGATTTAATTCTATTCACTTTGACAACAACATTGAATTCTGTTGGTCATGAAACCAAAATTAGAGTCAGAGCGTGTCATGTGAAAACATATTCTGTGTCTGTAGGCCTATGGCAGTTATCTTTCTTGGATTGTGTTTTTGAGACAATATCGTGCCACATCCAATCATATATTATTATTTTCTTTTGTTTTTTCAGGTATGCTATCACCTTAGGAAGCCTCAGTGATTATCTTTCGACTCAAGAAAAGATCAAAAACGGTTTTCAAATAAAAGTAGGTTTTCTTATTTTAAGATCTTTCTGCTATTGTAGGAAATTACAGATTTAAGGGCATTTTCCTCTATCATTTTGATATATGATAAGAGGTTTAGACAACAAGATTATTCACATGGTTATAAAGTATTTAAAAGTACCATAAATAATAATGATGACATAGTATGCTTAGGTTCAGCTAATTTAATTATAATTGTAGGAACATATTCAAAGAGCTATAGACTTAAATCCTAGTGATCCTTCAAACCATTATATGTTAGGTAGATGGTGTTATAGTGTAAGTATTGAATTAAATTGTTGTTTGAATATGTCTGTAAGCCAAACCTTTTACTTTGTTCTACTTTTTGCTGCATATTCGATGGATTGTTGACTCTAATTTGACAGTTATTGGCTATGATGTGGTATACCATGCTCCGATTTTGAAAGGCTGTTTGACCTTCTGAAAGAGATTCTGGATTCAGTTGGCAGATATAAAGTCAACAAATTCAGATATTTTATTTGTTTTTGGGCAAACTGGTTGGCATTTGAACCTTTCAGAGGGTTCAGCAACTTTTGGCCCTATTTGTCATAAATGTTTATGAAAGATCACTTAGTTGTATGCTAAGTTCAAAATATCTACATGTATATTTCATTTTTGATACAGGTATATATGTTATCATGGATAGAGAGAAAAGTAGCTGCTACTTTGTTTGCTTCACCTCCTTCTGCCAACATTACTGATGCTTTAAATAGTTTCCTAGAGGTAATTCTTCTATTATGAAAAGAAAATGTGAACCAATATTGAATGTGGACAGTCACCTACATCTAGAGGCTTCAAGTTTTTTTGTGCTCTTCATGAAACTGGGTAATAATGTTTCAAGTTCAAAATTGACAATATTTTGATGATATGATAGTTTGAAGTATTGCCTTTAAAATTAATTTGGTTTGGAAGTTATTTGTCTTTACTTATATATCTATACAATTTATTTAAAGAATTATGTTCAGTATTTTAAAAAAATTATGTAGATTTTTCACAGCAAGGATGATGATTTTTTAAATGTTTTTTTAGGCGGATAAATTAAAAGACACTAAATGGAAAGAAAATATGTTATTCATAGCCAAGGTGAGTATGACAGTTGTTTTGTGTAAATAATTATTAAACAATGATAAGCAAATTGATAAAGATGAGAACTTATGCCACATGTTCTGGATATGCGACCCTGGTTTGAAAGAAAACTCGTTGAACAGAAATGAATGGCTGTGGTTAAATGGATGTTATTCTGTTTATGTCATTGTTTCGACTTCACACTATGTGTATTTCAGTGTTATATAGAACTAAGAAATTATGAAAAGGCTAAAGAATGGTTACATAAAGCTTCAGTTGTCCCAATTAAAGATCCTAGTGTAAGTTCCTAAACAATTATTTCTATATACCTTGGGGATTGAATCCTGGACCTTCTTCATGTTGGCAAGGAAGGATGTAACTTGATGAACCACAACTGCTCATGTAATATTTTAACAATGATGTCATACCTTATTAACGCTCAAAGCAACAACTATCTTATCTTTGCAAGAACGTTGAGTTTTTTTTAATATTTTAGGATAAAGCAGCTCAGGTTGAAATCGATGCCTTGAAATTAAAGTATGGTTAGAAATAGTGTACATGGTATTTTTTAACAGTATTGAATTTTTATAATGAAATAAATTGAGAAACTCTAGATAATTTGAAATAATAATGTTTTCATAGTGTAGATTTCACTAGTAATAATTTGTATATAGTATATATGTATTTGATACTTATTTGTATGATGAAGTATTTGAAATTGAGAATCAGGATACATATATTTAAGTGATAAAATCACTATCCCTTTAAAATTCTTTAGTTTGTAAAATTTATTCAACAGTTGTTTTTATATGAAGTGGATTATTTTTGCTTCATAAAGAAAAGACATCTTTTAATGACTGAATGGCACTTTAAAGAGACAGGAAAAAAATAATGGTGCCTTAGTTTTAGTTTTCAACCTGTCATATATAATGACACCATTCAAATAAAGGTTAACGAGAGAAAATGATTTACCAATCAATGTAAAAGAGCACTAAACAATATCAATTAATGAAAATTAAATTCAATCAGATCTTAAGAGAAACGAAGATATTCCAAATGTTATGTTTTACCTGGATGTTGTATGTACATGTATGTAGTTGAATTTAAATTGCTATAACCTAGTATGGACATATGACAGTTTAATCTAGGGTAATATTTAATTACTTTTCATATTATAAAGGATAGATGGGTGATGAACTTGTTTTCTAATATTATAAACTCAGGTTGATTATTGTGTTCAAAAATTGGGATCAATCATTATTCAAAACTTCATGTGTATGTATTGATAAGAATTTGTGGACTACTTAAATTTTTGTTGCAGACAACCTCTTTATAAACAAATTTTAAATAATATATATCATTTAAAGAGATTGTAAAGAGGTTTTCTAAACTTTTTATGTGTATCGGGGACACTGATAGCATAAATTTGCGTCATTCCAATTTCCATTCTGACATTTGTGGTTCTTGCAATTCCACTAAAACTAACACATTTTATATCATTTGCTGTGATCTACCTGAAGCTACTATTGAAATCTATGCAGATCACTGTCATAAAACGCGTTAATTTTAGTGGAATTGCAAATGGAATGGAAATTGGAATGGTGCAAATTGATGCTATCAGTGTCCCCGATACACATGAAAAATTAAGAAAACCACTTTACAATCCCTTTAACTTGGAGCACAGAACATGGAATTATTTTTTACTATTTTTTTATTGTTTGTTATCAGCTTATTTGTTTTGAAATGCTGACTGTGCTCTGATCTCTATGAGTATTTGTAAAAAAATGGTCCTTTTTCAGAACAATTTCTGGTCATAATTTGCCATGGAAGAATCATCGTTTTATTGTTTGTTATTTATTTCAATGTCTTATTACTTGAAGTATTGTTGAATTTGGATGTACATGTACATGTATTAAGATACTTATAATAAACAGAATAATAATTTCTAGTTGTCATTCATACACATTTTGTACCATATTTTAATTCAATTAATAAAATATTTGCCCATTAATATATCAGAAGAGAGCAATTTGATTAAGGAATGAGAGTTTTCTTTTATGACAACTTTACATATGATTATCAAGAGATAATAACTTTCATTGTGACCCCTTTATGTAATAAAAGAAATGTCAGATACTGGTTATGTACAACCATCCAAGCAAACATTTTTTATTTCAACATGATTATAATATTTTCTTGTGATACACAGTAACAAAATATTTTTCATAACGTCCATTGTGAAGCGATATAGAAATATTGAACTCGTGATTTCCAATGTGTGATCTTCAGACATCTGGTCTATTTCAAATGTATTTAGTTACTCCTCTAATCTCATACTTTCAGATAATTTTTCTCTTTGTGGCACAATTGTATCAAAGATGTGTATCGGCCTATTTCAGAAAATTTAATCTTCTCTTGTGACATATTTATATCAACATGATATGTTGGCTTATTTCAGATAATTAAATTAATCTTCTTGATCTTGTGACACAAAAAATATCATTCTATTTTGGCCCATTTCAATATTGGCCTATTCAGATAAATACGTAATTTATTTTTCTCTTGCGACACATTTACATCAACTAGGTATATCAGTTTATTTCCTTTTGTTACACATTTATATCAGCATGATATTGATATATGGGCCTATTTGAGGTAATTTAATCTTCTCTAGTGACTTCTGAATATCAACATGTCGGTCTATTTAAGATAGTTTAAACTTTTCTTGTAACATCTTTATACCTACATTGTATTTTGGCCTGTTTCTGATAATTTAATCTTCTCTTGTGACATATTTATATCAAAATGATATATTGGCCTATTTCAGGAAATTTAATCTTGTACTCTTCTTTATATCAACATGGTATATCAGTCCATTTCAGATTGTTTAAACTTTTCTTGTGACATCTTTAAATATCTACTACATGGTATATATAACAAAAACAAGTGAATATGCATTTGGTATATCGGTCTACATGTAATTTAAACTTCTCTTGTGACATCTTTATATCAACATGGTACATTGGTGTATTTCAGGTTATTTAAACTTTTCTTGTGACATCTTTATATCAACATGGTACATTGGTCTTCTTCAGGTTACGTATTTAAACTTTTCTTGTGACATCTTTATATCAACATGGTATATCGGTCTATTTCAGGTTATTTAAACTTCTCTTGTGACATCTTTTTATATCAACATGGTACATTGGTCTATTTCAGGTTATTTAAACTTTTCTTGTGACATCTTTATATCAACATGGTACATTGGTCTATTTCAGGTTATTTAAACTTCTCTTGTGACATCTTTTTATATCAACATGGTACATTGGTCTTTTTCAGGTTATTTTAACTTTTCTTGTGACATCTTTATATCAACATGGCACATTGGTCTTCTTCAGGTTACGTAGGCTATTTAAACTTTTCTTGTGACATCTTTATATGAACATAGTCTTAACCAATTATGCTATATATATATATATACCAATCCTCACATGCAAGTCGGAAGAAGCATCTAGTTTAGTGTGCTGATGGGAAAATAAACTGAGGCCCTTGTGCTAATCTAATAATAATGTCCATGGCAATTCAATGGCTTTTCTGAACCACAACCAAATGAAATTCTTCACTTCATTGAATCGAATGCGACATTCGTGCCAAAAATAATATCACAAACAATACTTTGTACATAGGCCCTATCTACTGAAAATCGTATTGGTGTTAATTTGATTTTCCAAGTTGTAGAGTATGTGGACTTGTGGAGGGCTTACATATCTCTCCCTGAAGGCACAATTTTCTCGTGTTGAAAGGTAAATAAGCCTAAATATCTGACAGTCCACGGTCACGCGCTACGGATAGCAGACGATTTTTCTTTAGAGACTACTGGCGACGTCTAGTAGCAGATCAGCTGTGTATAGGTCGCCTCCAGAAAATGGCGGCGACCAAACTATTATTCATTCTAATACTGGCTACATTGCCTTATGTTTATTGTGAAGACAATTATACTTCTCTGAAGAGAGTGCTATCAGCCTTAGAAAAACTATTGAAATTTTATAAAGGAAACTATCGTGATCTTAATTTGGATGGACTTTTTGGTCTGCGTGTTCTCGAGGGTAAGTTGGATTGGTGCTGTCTCGATCGACGATCTGTCTGCGGCGTTATTGCAGGCATCCATAGGCCATTCCATAGGCCTATATAGCCTACTATTAATTCAATAAAAAAGTAGACCTACAACATCAAGTTATGATATTAAATAGGATCAAAACAATGTCATGTCAAGACATATGTCCTGCCAGATAGATCTTTAGCCTTTATATTTCATTGTATTAAATTAGCAATTAAAATAATGACAAAAGCCAGGGTGACTTTTATATTTTAATATTAATTGGATCTTAATCATACTCTTTATTGATTGTGAACAGCCTAGTTTGGGTATTTAAATTAATAATTTTTGAGAAGGTAATTCTACAGTTGTGGCCAAATTCACTCTTAAAGCAATACCACTTCTTAAAATAAACTTAAACTTCATCAATAAGAGTATAATATTCATCATCGGTGTCCAAAGTTGACTCCAAAATATACCGTACAAACAAAACACAATAAACAATAAACCCATAAAGCTATGTAATCTTCCATAAAATTAAAGTTTATAACGCTCAAAGGTTAAAATTTGAGTTAGCTTTTTTCAAGGTGTTATCAGGCCCGTAACTAAGGGGGGCGCAGGGGGGGCGGCGCCCCCCCTGGAAATATATTCGCCCCCCCTGCAAAATTTTCAATGAGAAAAACATTTCTGAACCTTAAAATGTCGCGAAATGATAGGAAATCGCATTTCCAGTTGTCTATGTATCAAAATTTTCTAGGGGCTATCCCACAGACCAAACTCTTTTCAAATTGACAAGAAATCACATTTTCAGTCGTCAAAATCTCAAAACTTTCTAGGGGATGTTCCCCAGCCCAAGCTCTTTTCAAAATGACAGTAAATCGTATTTCCAGTCGTCTAATTCTCAAAATTTCCTAGTGGATGTGCCCCAGCCCAAACTCTTTTCAAAATGACAGTAAATCACATTTCCAGTCGTCAAAATCTCAAAATTTCCTAGTGGATGTGCCCCAGCCCAAACTCTTTTCAAAATGACAGTAAATCACATTTCCAGTTGTCAAAATCTCAAAATTTCCTAGTGGATGTCCCCCAGCCCAAACTCTTTTCAAATTGACAGTAAATCACATTTCCAGTCGTCTAATTCTCAAAATTTTCTAGAGGATGTATTCCAATCCAAATTCGTTGCAAAATGGCACGAAATCGAATTTCTGAGAGTCCAAATTTCAAAAAAGTCAATTCATCGGAATACGACCAAAAATCGTGTTTTCAGGAGTATTGACATTAACTGCCCCCCTTGTTTGGACGTTCGCCCCCCTAGAAGCACTGGGCTGGTTACGGGCCTGGGTGTTATAATACACAATCGATTGCGGTAGGCTTCCTATCTAATCTGATAAATCTCATAGTGTAGTCAGGGCTTAAGAGATAGAGTTAGTATATCTTTAACCTATTAATATAGAAAGATGAGCAATCTATTTTAAAATCTTTTATTAAGTTATGGGCCATATGCTACGCATTATCATTTTCCATCCCATTAAAAACATTATGCAACGTTCGTTGACAATTTCAGATATAACTGAAAATATGTATCACTTTTACTATAGATTTTATTCCCTGCTTTTTTGTGAGAAATCCGAAAATATTATCATTGGGTGTAATATGTCTATTGTGTCCAAGTTGAAAGACCATATCAAATTTACAACAACAAAAATATATACATTACAGGTAAAGCTATCAGATTGAAAACAACTTCATACAGACAATAGATATCAAATTTCAGATTTTGTGTACAGATACACGTAGATTTTTCAATATAATAAAAGCTCTGGAAATGTATTGTTTTGATACCGATGTAGGCCTTCCACAAGGCTGTGGTCACATGATACGTATGTAAGTTTACGTAAAGTGTACGTAAATGTGAAACCTGCATAATTTTGCATACGTTTGATGTACACAATTCTGACATATGTATGTGTGACCACTGTCTGAGCTATATAATATGTTTTAGTATACCCCTCAGGTAGTTTTAGCATTTGCGAAATTAACTTCAAATTTGTTTTATACATATTTCATAGACACATTTCTCCAGAATTAAGTCAACAGATTTCATTTAATTGACTTCCCCCCCTACTAATAAAAAAACTGCTCCTTTAATCGCACAAGCAACAAAATAAAAACTTACACGTTGAATTTATTTAGCATTTATTCTTTAATGACATTTTCTTCATTTCAATACATGTATGAAAATGAAATATTTGGTGGAAAAATAGACAAAAAGAGAGGCAAATAAAGGAAGTAGCTTATTAAGGGCAATCCAGGTGTATGCTTTTTTTTTTTGAATCTCAGTCATCTGATAGACACTTTTTATACCCTGTGTGGTTGGATTTAATAAGGCATAAGAATCTATTTAAACTCTCAATAAAACCTGTGGTATGGACATTAAAACCTGATGTTTGATATTACATGTATATGTAAGTAACTGATACACAACATAAAAGATCAAATACCATGCTTTAGTGCTTTTGAAAACCACCCAACCCTAGTTGTTTAGTTGTTGTTTCTATATACAGTTTGGTTTTAAAAATTGTTTGCTAGCATAATCAAATGTAATAATATATACATTTTTTTTTATTAAAATTACAAGTACCTTATATGATTAAGACTGGGTAATGAAAATGAATATCACATCATACCTGATTAGGGCCGGGCAATAACTAGTAGGGCTGCAACGATTCATCGTAGAATCGATGAATCGCGATTCGTTCCTCCTTATCGATGCATCGTGTAAGAAAAAAATAATCGCGATTCATCGGCCCCGATTTTGATTCATTTAATTAACTCTTTTATTGACTGAAAACAAAAAATCCTCACGCATTTTATAATTTATGTCATATCGAAATGTTAGAAAATTGCTTTTTACGTATCAATTTGTTGATTATCATCTTAAATCTTTGTTAATAATGATGACGATCTTAAGCATATAAATTTGCTACGAAAATTATGTCAAAAATGTGTTAAAATGTTAATGATTAATGGTTTTCTTTTCTCTCCGATTTTAAACTCAAGAATCGCGATTTCTAATCGCAATAAATCGAATCGTCTAATGTGTATCGTTTAGCGTATCGAATCGCCACTTCAGGAATCGTTGCAGCCCTAATAACTAGTATTGTAACTACTATCATATCATACTATCTTCTCCACTAAAAATACCATAATATTATCATACCATGATATATTGTAATTACTTTGATATGCCATGAAATTTTTCTGTAAATAACATCTGATCTCCACCATCTAGGATATTGTCAATTGACTTCAAATTGGCATGATCCCAAATGCACATGAAGCTGCCTAATTAGCACTTAATTTGTCCATTGAACATGATATTGTTATAAAACGACTTTTTGCTGTTATTCAAAGGTCATCAATTTTGAACAAAAACATTGTAACTTGTGAAAATTCAATTTCCATGATAATATGGAGTCAACTCCAGATATCCATCTTGAATAAATTGATATGAGATCTCAAAGGCCCTTCGATTTAATTAGGTTTTGAAATGGTGGCAGACATTTTTAAAAGACAGTAACAATAATGGGCTAGTTAAACATAAATCATTTTTAAAGGGGAATGTTCAGCATTTTCGAGGGGCAATTTAAGCCTTGAATATATGTAAATAGCCACCAGAAAGTACTAAAACTGCACAAAAATCACAAAATCCCTTTTATTATATCCTTACCTAAATATTTATCTTTCATTTTCTGTATTTGTGTTTTCTATATAAGGCATAGTCTTACTAAACGTAATTTTGACTTTCAAACACTCATAATTATGGCTACACAGGGATTTGAAGGTAGGGGTGGGCGGTATTCCGGTATTACCGAAAATACCGGTTCTAAAAAAATACCGGTAGTAATACCGTGGCTAATCTAAAAACCGGTATACCGGGAATACCGTGAATTCTCAATAAAAATACCATGATACTGATTATATGACAGTCACAGTCAAGATATTGTTGAAAATATATGTTCTTTATGCTTATCTTAAAATCAGCTGGTCTTATTTTGATTTTTATCATGCCTGTCTGCCACACAAGTTCATTGTGGTGTGAAAATCCTGTTAATTTAGTGCCTGCTTGGATAGTCTTTAACATACCAGAATATAAAAAATATAGTACTGTTGACAGCAGTTTAGAAAATCAAAACATTGTTTCATTCTATTGAAAAAATAAATAAATAACCACCAGTCACCTCTTAAATAAGATTTTGAAATATTTCCAGATAGATAAGAAACATAAACTGTCAGCCAACTCTATAGAGAATTGATATTTCAGTGGATATGTGACTTTTTTCACACAAAATCACCCCTTACCCCTTCTTTTGATAATAGAATATTCCGTCATGGGCAAATAAAAAGGTCCGAGAGCCATTTTGGCAAAAATGCAAATGTTCCAAAAATACCGTGATTATACCCAGTATTATGTAAAATACTGAGGTATTTGAAATTGGCAATACCGCTCACCCCTATTTGAAGGTTTATATTTCGAGGGAGAGTTGTGAACATTATTATAGATTAGAATACCTAAAAAATTCCAGGTTCTGAGACAAAAAAATTATTGGTCGAACAGTTAGTGAACATATCCCTTTAAGCTTTAATTGATTATTTTTTCAGGTCATATTCAGCTGATACTGTCAGAACATAAAAATGGTAGTCATGCCTGGTTTACTCCTCAGATATTATCACGACTTCAGTCCTTGGCGAATACTAGTACAGCTGTTAGTGTGGAAGCTTTAGAATTTGTCAAACAGGATGACGAAGAATACTATAACAATTTGAAATACCTAATAGAACATCCCTGGTCCGTTGCACATCCACATAGAAAATTGGATTCAGAATTAAGATGGACACCAAAAATATACCAACTTAGTAAATTTGGTAATACAATATTTTCATTCTTGCTCCAAATCTATTTATATTTAGATGTAAACAAGAGCGCCTGGTAGACCCAAATTGTTGTGGGAAGACCTAGTAGAGCGAGACAGAGAATCACGAGGCATGATTTCGACCGTCTCAAGCAACAGACAAGCCTGGAGGAGGAGACTCCACTCCAGACTGGACAGCCAGGCCACACCCTCGAATGAGGATTAATCCAAGGCCTGGATAATCAAAATCGGATATGATGATTGTGCAAACTTGATTTTGACTGCTCTTTACTGAAATCAAGAATATGTAAATTTCCTGTTAATTTTGAAGAAAATGTTAGAAATACATGTATTTTATTTACAGTTAGTTATTTAAGAAAAAGTTAGTGATATCTGTATTTTTATTTTCAGTTAAGTTTGATGAAAGTGTAAGTGATACCTGTATGAGTAATGTAGCTGGTAATGATAAAAATATTAAAAAATGTACCATAGATAAAAACTGTCTAGATATTATGACAGCTAAAGGTCTAACAGAATATGGTATAACACATCAATTATTGTGGACTATGTTAGCTGAAAAGGTCAGTTGGTTCATTTAGTGTCATGTATGTCAGAAACTTTGACAATATCCCATGAAATATCACCCTTACCTTTTGAAGCACTATTATAATAATACTACATGTCATGAACAGAAGTTAAATAACACAATGCTGTTAATTCCTTGTAATTTTTGTGTCCCCTCATGCTCCCCAAATGAAACTAACACAGAACACCTATAACAGGTTTGACTTTGTCATTTATTGAAAGTACCATACTTTAGATAAGTTTAGCAAAAACAATGTACAATATACAAAACAAATCATGAATACTGATATGAAGAAGTTAAGGTGATTTGGATGGTGAAAGGAATATAAGATCTACATTTGATGACACAACAACATCAAAAATATACGTCGATTGCTTTGAACCTTCTTTTGAATGCATAAAGACAAATCTAAGTGACTGATCACGTAATTTACAAATTGTTATCAAACACAATGCATTGGATTGATAATCTTCATATTGTGGTGCGCTGTTTCAGCCTCATATCCTTTCTTCAGCAGGAAATGTAATTAAAGGTATACTACCCTTAAAATGAATAAAATTATAGAAAAACGCTTTAAATATTTTGTAAGTGCTTTTCAATAGTTGTACATATAGGTAATTTGTTGTATGTTTATGACACCAGATTAGTTGCCTAATGAATAAGTAATAAGTTCTAGAATTTAGACTTTGTGATCATCCTAAGAGGTAGTATTGCTTTAAGTACCATACCTGATAAATAGGCACATAAAGAATTCAAAAGTTTCTGATGTCTGTAATTTTTTGTTTTAGGCTGGTTGTCTGCAAGAGTTGGGCAGTTTGTTGGGATCTGCTAAAGAAACCAGTGTCAGTAAAATGCAGACTGAGTTTTGTACTAATAATTTTTATGAAATGGCTGCTGTTGTACATATTTATATGCAGGGCACTATAACTGGGGATTATCAAGATTTATTTTTAGAACAGCGTAAGTATAAGCCTTTTACCTTTATCTCATCATCTACAATTAAAGTTACAAAACTTCTTAATTTTAATAACAGTAATGTTGTCCAACTTTTGTCAATATCAAGAAACATTCTGAAAGTACACTGTATAATAATAATAATCAATGACAATATCAATAAAAACAGGATGAATTTTATTGTTTTTTATGGTATTGAACATCATATTGAATAAAGAAGCACAAGATATATGGATATACTATTTCTGACATTTATTAATTCAACGTTTCACATGCTCATACAGAAATAGTATATCCATATATCTTGTGCTTCTTTATCTATGCCTTTTTCTATATGTCTTATAAACAATCATATTGAATGTAAATCAATGTTTTCATATGATTTAAAATCTAAAACAGATATCAAATGATTTACAAACTTGTTATTTTGAAAACAGGATGATTGAAAGAGATCTATGTCATACATAATTGATACTGAACATTAGTTAGATAAGTATGCAGATCTCACTTGCTAAGTATACTTTCTAAAGAGACAAATCAACCCTCGAAAATACTAAACTATGATGTTTTTTATCTTTATTATAAGACTTGAAAAACTGAAAACTACTTTGACTGGATGGGAAAAATTATTACATCTTTTGATTATTTGGGATATACCTTTTACGAGTTTTGTAACTGTAAATATAATTTGTCAGCTTTGATGTTTTCTGCACATGTGCAGCTGAATTATAAGATATATTTAGCACATGTTTGGTTTGAAAAATGTAAACATTGTATTCTGAACAGTGTATATTAAAAATATATATGAACTGACGAAAATTATCTGCTTCAATTCAAAAACTTACAGACGATTGAGTTTTCTATACACTTCAATAAAAATGTGACAGGATTTTGTGGTCACACCCATACTGTTTTTATGTCCACAAGTAGCTCATGTGACACTTTTTGTCATTGTTTGACCTGAGGGCTAGTAACCCTTTCCCAAGTAGAGGAGAAAGCTTACTGAAAAAAAAAATCTCAAAATAAAATGTTGAGTGACACATTCAGTCTGAAAATGAAGAGGCACATTCACCGGATCTCTATCCTTTTGATTCATTGTGCCTGTCTCAGAAACAGGAAGTTTACAGCTTAGCTAATTAGGCCTCAAGGCTCAAATCCATATTAATAGAAAGGGACAGATTGTGCAATTTTAATACATTTATTTTGAAAATTATTGACATTTTCAAGTCCCATTTAGTCCCTTTTAATACGCCCACATATCTCTATGTGGACGTTTATTGTCGACACCCCTGTCCGTCCGTCCTTAGAGTGTTTGATGGAATCAAATGAAATTCGGTGTGTGTATGTATACATGTTCATTAAACAAAGATCAAATTTGAATTTGCGCTATTTTCGACTGTTTGAAGCAGGGTTATTGCCCTTGCCCCAAAATCTTGAATATGCTATTACTAACATTTGCTTGTAAACGCTTTAAAAACTATAGTTTCAAATGAAATTTGGTATGTTTATACATATTCATAAAACGAAGATCAAGTTTGAATTTGAGCTATTTTCGACTGTTAGAAGCAGAGTTATTGCCCGTGCCCTAAAATCTTAAATATGCTATTACTGTCTTAGTTTTCAACCGATTTCGATGAAACTTGAAATAAATGTTATTGGACCTAAATCGAAAGGTTTGAGAAAATTTATTTCTGATTAAATTTAAGCCTTTTTCGTTTTACCATCCGCATGCCGTCATGGGCGTACATGGCTGTGGTCCAATGTCTTTGAATTTGCTACCAGTACCACAACCCTTGGGAAGACATTTATCAATTTATTTAAATTCTGAGTTATTACTCATATAACTTTGCGTTCTTAAAGGGAAATATCTTCCAATAATCACACTGTTATTAATTTTACACCTGAACAATGTTACCAGGTGCTTATCTAAACCATATCTGTGAAAGCAAATCAAGGGAAAAATTAATTTACTTTGAATAATAACTTATTTGATCAATTTAATAAGTACAATGATATTTGAAAGAGAAATTGTAATGAATTAAATAACAGCTGTGAAATGTTTATTAATTTGGTTAAACTTAGCTCAATGGAATGCTTTGGGAGATTGAAAGATAGAGAAAATGCTGAACCTGTTTTGTAGGTCACATTAAAGGGATATGTTCAGTAACTCGTTGACTAAACAAATTTAAGGCTCAGAATCTGGAATCTTTTTTTCGCTAATCTAATCCGTAATATTGTTCACAACTCTCCTTCAAACACATGTGTATGTGTATGTGTATGTGTACCCATAATAATCATCATTTGAAAGTCAAAAATACGACTTGCCGTTGAGTAAGACTACGCGTTATATAGAAAACACATACTGTATACAGAAAATGAAGGATAAATATTAAGGTAGGGGTATAATTGAAGGATTTTCGTGCAGTTCTAGTTCTTCTGGGGGCTATTTAGAAATATACAACTCCAAAATCGACCATCGGAAATGCTGAACATTCACCTTTAATTGAACACAAGTATGAACGATCCTAACTGTAAATTTTGAATCTTTTCATATAAGGAAGTATTGCAACATATAAGTAGACATTTTAAAATAAAATGAGGTGTCATGTAGTGTAAGCATTCCATGTCATGTCAAAACTTATAAATTAGTTTACACTTAATACAAAGATATAAATCTTAAAAATCGATATAATTTTTTTTTGTCTATTGTTATAAGTTAATACTGACAAAATTAGGGTATATTATTCATTTCACACCCAGCTGTTTCCTGTTAAAGTGTTAATTTTTTAAATTGTCACCTGTTTTATTGAACCAGTATGTGATCCTGTTATCTGTTATATGATATATTTATGTTGTATCAATTATATGAATCAGTTTTCACAAATTTTGGCTTAAAGTGAGTTTGTATGTGTATCGGAGACACTGATAGCATCAATTTGCGCCTTTCCAATTTCCACGTCTGTGGTTCTTGCAATTTCACTAAAACTAAATCGTTTTATGATGTCGCTGACAGTGATCTACATATATATCAATAGTAGTTTCTGGTATATCACTGTCAGTGACATCATCAAACGCATTAGTTTTCGTGGAATTGCAAGAACCACAGACGTTTGTATGGAAATTGGCGCAAATTGATGCTATCAGTGTACCGGATACCCATAAAAAATTTAGAAAATTATTTTACAATCCCTTTAATGGTTAGGTCAATAACAGCCGTTTATGAATATACATTATAAATGATTACAAGTGGCTACATTATAAGTTATAAATTTTTTTAATTTGTCTTTTCTCTTTGTCATTAACACTTAACAGTGAGTCAGTGATTATGCTTTATGTAGATAGGACAAATTTTGTATCATTGGAAAATTTTCAACTGAACGTGTGCGAGAGAATAATTTTGTTAGATCAATTAAAAAATGTAGTAAAACCTTGCAAAAGGACTCTTATATATCCCCCTTATAACAACAAAATTTTCTGGAAAAAATCATATAGGCCTACTGGGAAATTCCATTATTGCCATAAAGTTAAAAAAAAAAGTTTTGACTTTTCTCACTATATTTAAACATTGTGCATGAAGACAACATGTATAATTTGTATATTTATTGTTATACTTTTATCATTTCAGAATTTGTGTGTCCAAGTTTAGGTTTTTATGAGTTTTTGAAAAAAGAATATCTAGACCAGATACTGTCATGGCAGTTTGAATCGGGTTGTTTTGCAATATTGAAAGATACAAAACATGAAGATCAGAAAGAGAAATTTATGGAAAGTCTCAAGGCTATAGCTGAACAATCATCACAAAATCCACTGGATTTAAAGTTCAATAATCAACAGAATCTACAAGACAATCCTAATGTAAATAATTTACAACAGAAACAGCCTAGCTTTGTAAATAACATTCAACCGTCTTTCACAAACTTTACTGCAAAACTAAATGTTAATCAAGGCATAATGGACAATGGAAATATGATACCTCATAAAAACACTGTTAATAATCTCAAAAACAATCTATTATATCAGGCTTTAAAACCTAGATATGGTGGAAACCAAGCTGGTGGAAATCAACCTGTTCAAAATCAACCTGCGCCAAATCTATTCAATCAACCTGTTCAAAATCAATTCAATCAACCTGTTCAAAATCAACCTGCGCAAAATCCATTCATTCAGCCTGTTCAAAATCAACCTGTTCAAAATCTATTCACTCAGCCTGTTCAAAATCAACCTGTTCAAAATCAATTCAACCAACCTGTGAAAAATCAACCTAATGGAAATGGTCCTGACCTAAGTCCTCAGAATGGAAATCAACATAACCAAAATCAAAACAACCTCAAATACAATCAAATAAATCAACCAATTAATAAAGATAATTTGTTTCAACCAAACCTAAACTTTAATCAACCGAAACAAATGAACCGCCCATCCCTGAATGAAAATCCAGTAAGAGTTGGGAGAAAATTACTAGTTGATAAAGAAATGAAAGGTTTGTAGTTTGTATTATTGTCTATGAGCACTTAATCTGAACGCTTGAACACAACACTTGAACTATTGAACTAAATTGACATTGACAAGGTTATACTTTACCAGTAGGTAACAATTAGACATATTAAAGGGATTGTAAAGAGGTTTTCTAGCCTTTTTATGTAGACGAAGGACACTTCCAACATCTATTTCGTACATACAAAATATTCATTGGGTGCCTGTGGTTCCTGTTATTCCAGAAAGAAAAACAGGAAGTAACGTCACAATCTTGGAAAAAATCGGGACTGGATGATCAGGTACAGGGCATTATAAATACATGTTGTCACAACGCTATGACTTATATGATATCGCTGTAACAACATTTATCTAATAACGTCATATTGTTGTAACAACATGTATTTATAATGCCCTGTACCTGATCATCCAGTCTCACTTATTTCAAGACACTGACGTCACTTCCCGTTTTTCTTTCTGGAATAACAGGAACCACAGGCACCCAATGAAAATTTTGACTGCAACAAATAGATGTTAGAAGTGTCTTTCATACACACAAAAAGGCTAGAAAACCACTTTACAATCCCTTTAATTATATGTGAATTAATTGAATTTTTCTATTTTCAAATTTCTGTTGAGCTGTAGAAACAGCGTTTGTTGAAAATGGACTTTAGTGGTTGCTCCCTAAGAACCCTATCATACCAGTTTTGTATGCACAGACATCTGGCAGAAAATGTATTGATGGAAATAGCAGAAGTTACATGTACTCAAAGAAAAAAAACTTTGATAACCTCAGTACAACCCCTTTAAACTATAGACATTGGGTGAGGTCAAATTCTGTGTTAGTACAGAATTTGGACTGGGTCACATTCAAATATTTGATTGATTTTGAAAAATTAAACCTATGTTAAAGATATACTGGTTTCGCCTGTTCACAACCAATAGTAAGCCTACTATATAAACACGAAAAATGAGTTCAAATGTTGTGTTATGTGTTGGTGTTAACACAAACACGGAACGCTAACACAAGATTTTTTATCCAATATAGTAAAAATATTTCAATTCATGTATTTTAACTATTTCTCTTTCAGATGGCTGCTTAGCCCATACAACAGCAGTAGCAGCTGGTGCATTAGTAATGTACTTGCGTTTTTTGATTGATCCTGGTCCAATGGATTTCCAAGGATCACATCATATTCTACAAGAAACCTCAAGATCATTACTATCACCTATAAGAGATGACAATCCAACTGGTGGAGAATCAAGGAAAGTCAAACAAGAGGGTTTGATACCGGTCAATAAGGACGAGTTAGATTCCGATATTAATCTCAATCCAGACCAAGGTATTGATGATCCTAATGTTAATGATATAATTGAAGAAGATGAAGATGAAGAAGATGAGGATGATGAATATGATGATGTTAATGAAAATGAAGATCCCGATTATGATAATGAAGAGAAAAAGAATGAAGATTTTTACCCTGATGCTAATCCTAATGATAACAGTAAACATAAGGTCGTGCATTTCGGAAATGATCCAAAAGATGTTGAGAATAGTAAGAATTATTTTGAAGGTGGGGATTTAAATGGAAAAAATCTGAAAACCAATGAGGACGGAGATTACACATACTATGAAGAAGATAATAAAATAAAGAATATTCCACCCAATATCAATTTAGACAATAATAATATTGATAATAATGATATCAAAATAGATAATAATATACACAATAATGATAATAATGAAATAAACAGTGTTAGCAGTAATCAAGGTAAATTTTCGGGAACTAGTTTAGAACATCCGTCAAGTGCTGAACCAACTGGTCTGCGAACTTCGTTTGTGTTTTTTTCAGTGTGTTGCTTTGTTATACTATTTTTTATGTTTCGTTTTATTAAAAAAAGACGTATTCATATTCGGTATCATCCGCGTGGGTTATTAAGACATTGAGTGGTGTTTGTGTTTATTTATTTATATTTTTGGTGCTTTAGTATTTGGTATAGATATATATTATAATTGTGTGACAAGAAGAATATTAATGTTCTTGCTTTGGTTTTATGTGAAATTTTCCTTTCCTGATAGGTTAAGTCAATTTTTTAGCATTTTGTGGTATGTTTTTTGGTGTGGGCTTAGCTGGCATATTGACCTCTATGAAATGTTTACTTTGTAATGGCGTCAAACATGCCCTCTCTATTTTTGGAGGTCAGTAGATGATCCATCCACCAACACAGAAAATATTTTTGTTTCTTGTCTGACTAGATTTTTCATGTTATGTTGGAAAAAATTAGATTTAACAGCATAAAAAATCTAGTTTTCTACAGTTTTCTGACATGCTTAAAAAATGATTTGAAAAAAAATTGTTATTTTATATTTACAAATTCAGACACCATTATTTAACTTTGATTTTAATAATGGCCTTATGTCTAGAGTAGTCTATCTTGAAGATATACCGTAGCAATTAGGTCTTAACTATGGTGTGGTAAAAATGATAGAATTGAATGATTCAGATCTTTTGAGGGAAATTATCTTTCTTTTTCTGTATATGTTTTGAGGCATTAAGTATTAAATACTATTTTAAGTAGTAATTCTTTTATAATTATTTATATTGTTTTATGTTTTTGTTAAAATGTAAATTATGCTTCTGTAATGAAATATTTTACAGTAATTAAATTTTGTTGTTTATTTTGTATACATGTAGTTGCTTATTTGTACATGTATATTATTAATTAAGCTTTCAAGAATCTTATCTAATCCTCTATTTCTAGTCTTTGTTTTGCTCTTGTCGAGGACTTATACAATGTTGCACATCATGCCATGTCTTTGAATACTACCTCTCAGAATGGACAAATAAATCTATATATAGCAAATAATAGTAGATATTCATCAGCAGACTTCCCTGGTGTCATTACTACAGATTACCTATACATTACAATAAACAGGAAAAATGGCGTCACGGCATGGTACTGTACGTTATATACAATAATTGAAGTCAACTCAAATTTCTAATCATTTTTTCAATAAATACTGAAAATATTATGGATAATTACTTTAAAATGTTGAAGCATTTTGTAATTTTATGGATATTTATTTAGTTTGATGAATGTTTTGGGTTTTGATTTAACAACACCACTGATGAATATCGACCCTTATAGGCCAAGTTTCAAAATTTAAATGTTCTGACCATTCTAAGAGGTAAAAATTTCACATGATTAATCTCCATTCTTTTTCTTTGCCATTTCTTGTCAGGTTGCTCTTTTCTAATTTGAAATCCGTTTTTTATATCAATGTTTAAATATTTCTTTTTTCTTATACTTGTTAGTGAAATTATTGTTACCCCCTGGAATATTACAATTTTCACAGATTTTTACTTCAATCTGCAATTATTAGATCTGATATGAGTTTTTATTAAGCAAAAATTTGATAGGCCGATTCTAAATTACTTGAAAAATGATATTTGATTACTGAAAAATTAGTACATATACATTGTATATGAAAATGTTACCATATGGAAGTTTGTTCACAACTGTGCCAAATGATTACAGTAGTATGTTAACAAGGTAAATTGATGACAGAGATATGGTCCATAGGTAATTTGATGATGGTAAATTGTCCATAGGTAAATTGATTATGGCAAATTGTCCAGGCATGGGTAAATTGATAATGTTAATATGGTCCATAGGTAAATTGATTATGGTAAATTGACCATAGGTAAATTGATTATGGTAAATTGTCCATAGGTAAATTGATTATGGCAAATTTTCCATGGGTAAATTGATAATGTTAATATGGACCATAGGTAAATTGATATAGTCCATAGGTAAATTAATTGATTATGGTAAATTGACCATAGGTAAATTGATTACGGTAATATGGTCCAAAGGTAAACTGGACACAGTAATGGTATTGGTGTCACATCTGCTTAGAATATTTCTCCATAATCTCAGGGGTGGTTTGTGTGACCAAATTAGTTTGATCAATTTACCTATAGACCTTATTTATTTGACCTATTGGCTGTGAGTAGATTTCTGAAGCCAATAGTCCTGTAGGTTAAAATTCTTTGCAGCAATGAAAAAAGCAATTTAGTAATGAGGTTTAACTGCTGATGTTAATAAAACCAAATAATAGAATACTTTGTCTAGTTAGATTTATTTAATAATATAATTTTATCTGACACGATAATGTTGATTTTGGGATTAGAAATCTTAGTTTTTTGTATATTGATCTTGATTATTTATTGAAATTTAAAAGAAAACTCTATAAGTTATATATTGTTTTGAATAAATTGATATATATATTGTTAATTGTTGTTTATCAACACAAGGCCAAGGGTTGTATAATTCTATTATCAGAATGATGATCTTTGGAACTACATGTAATGCAAAATTGAGTTGAGATTTTGTTCTGTCTTCTAGTTATAGCCCCATTGACAATACAATGGCCCAGCTTGGCCCATAGCCTACACCAAATAATTTCTAGAAACACAACTGGCAAGTTAAAAAAGATCAACTGTGCGGTTTAAGTTCTGTTTACTGACACCACGGAATTTGGGCATATAAAGTGGGTAGCCTTATAAATATAGGCGTGATTAGTCATAAAATATGGTATGGTCAAAGCGGTCAAAGCATTATATTTCAATGGTCAAAGGGAGATAACCAGTGGGAAAATTAGTGGTAAAGGTGGAATCGGAAGTAGAATTCTAAAGACGAAATAGAATATCACAGCCTTAATATTCAGTCAAAGACTGCTAAGGAGGTATGTTAACTAAATATTCAGATGGGTTATCCTAATCTAATAATATTTCTTCATGCTAAATATTATAACTGACGTAAATTACGAAGATCCATGCAGTACTTTTCTATTTACCTTGTGATTGTGTATGCCCCTACGGGCCCTACGTTCACCTGTCTTACTCTTGACACACTCGTGACACTGGCACTACGCCACTAGCCTAGTAACTGGCTAGTAGACTGACATTACTGACAACTCTTAAAAATGTCCATGATGATGCCTTCAACCATGAATGGAATTGCTTTTATTGATTTGTCACCACTCAGCCAGTCTTTCTCTTATTCTTTAGCCATCTGTCCAGTACTTCCAGAGAGTTGGGGGCTGACTGGTGTGATGGAATAGATAAGTTCCACTATAATAACTGTTCCACAGAACTTTTGTTATGTAGGCCTATTAATTGTTCTATACGGAATTTTCATTATGAAATATTTCATCCGGCTTCATAAGAGATATTCCCATTGTAGGAAAAAATGTTATGATGAAAAAATTCAAATTTTTTCCCATAACATTATTTCCCATGCAGTTGGTAAATCTCATTTGAAGCTGGATGAAATATTCCATAAGGAAAATTCTGTATAGAACAATAAATACATAACAAAAGTTCTTAACAACAATGGCACAACTTATAATAACTTAACACAGTGTAATATTTTAAAGTGGTATGTTATTGAAACCTATAACAAAACGTATTTACGTGTTCAAACTAATGAAAACTTTTCCTTTTTCTGATCCATCTTCGTTCATTCTCATCAAGCCCTATAGTATAAACAATTCAAACATTAACACATTCTAATAAAAGAAAAAAAAACATAAAATACCATCAAGACTCTAGTAGGAACAAGTGTCATATGATAACATTGGTCTACAAGAATTAATGAAAGTTCCAGTATAATCTAATACCGTACCGGTATACGGTAACAAATTATATTTTTTATCCAAAGACAGTTTTCATGTCAATATTAAACAATACAAAACACAAACTTAAATGTAAAACATTTACCTCCAATGTAAGTCCCATCACTAAAATATGTGGAAATTTTATCATATTCTTCTGCCTCCATTGTTATGTTTTACCTGAACATTCACAGGTAACAAAGTTCATTAAAAAGGAGACCGATTACAACTCAGTCACATGCAAACAATGCACCCATGTGACTTATCAAGTGGCTCTATCTTCTTAATCTATTAACATTTTCCATGCTAAATATTATAACTGACGTAAATTACGAAGATCCGTACTTTTCTATTTATCTTGCGATTGTGTAGCCTCCTTTAGTCCTTTCACCTATCTATAAATCAGTCATAATATTATACCTGACATTTCAATCAAATAATATTATTTCCAGTCCTCACCTGGAAAATTTGTTATATCATCGGAAGAAATATTATACGATAATAGTTCCCGAGATAAATTATTATAATTATTTTTGTTCCATAGGGAATAAATATTATGAGGAACAAATACACACTGCTAGTGCAGTGGTGTCCAGTTTCCTGGAATTTAAGGAATCTAAAGTTCAAGATTATTAGTTTTATGGCAGTTTGTACAATCACATACTTAAAATGATGATTTGTTGACGCCTGTCTGTCTTAGTCATGTACGATATGTTTTACTGCAAAAATACGTCCAACCTGGATGATCTAAGTACCGACAGTAGTAGGAGAAATGTTCCAATGTTTACAGTCACTGAGGCTCAGTTATCTCAAGCTCACCTTATCTAAGTAAAGAAGAATTTGAAAAATAACAATAAGCTTATAGGTGGACATGGATGACATCTACCGGCAAGGGGTGGATTTAGGTGGGGGCGTGGCGGGCGTGCGCCCCCCCTAAAATTTGAAAAGCATGGGTTGTCCGCACCATTTTACCACAAATGTTTCTCGCCACACTTCACTGGCAAGATATCTATCTACATTGCACTCACTCTAGAAGAATATTTCCATAACTTTGATTATTTTAACCTCAAATGATTTTTCGACTCGCTCTGCTAGGCGAAATTTTATTCTGCGCCCCCCTAACGTCAAATCCTGAATCCTGGTACTCTAGTTGTTACAGCAGCTGCCTGATCTCTGTATTACAGCTACTGTATATATAAGCAGCCATCATTTTGAAATTTGTTCATTGGAGTTATTTCTCTTGAACTGTAGAGAAAATTAGATTCACTTGACAATCAACCAAGTATAGAGAGAAAGCCAATAGATTTATATACGACATGTGCCCGTGCCCGAAAACGGCCCTGTCCCTGATTTTTTTTTGATTTTTTATTTAAAAAAAAAACCATAAACAATCCGCTCAATAGCGTAGGTGTAGCAAAAATTCAATTTTTCGTGGACGTTTAACGCGGAATGTCTGTAATATAATAGGAAATGGAAATACCACCAGTAGGTCCATCTAGCAATTTTATTAATTTACAAAAACAGAATATATGCAGTCTGTGGAATATATTTTCTTTAATTCATTGTTTGCATGCTTCTGGTGAGGAATAAAGCAGTATCAGCATGTGGGCTTAAGTGTTTTAGGGTCCTATAAAAAAATAAAAAATATAAAAAAAACCTCCCCCCCTCCCCTGATTTCGGAAATTGAAAGGACGATCACCATTTTTTTTTATGTGGCCTTATTAACAATTTTATTCAATAAATGTTAATTGGTTTGCTGTACACTGATTTCAGCAAGACTAGTTAAGAATTGTTATTCCGCCTTGTGAATTTGTGCACTTAAGACTCATACAATGTGAAAATGATACATGACAGTCTCTTGAACAGGTTTTATTTTCTTTGAGTGATTGATAGGACTGTTCAAACAATGCATTGCTTTTAGTCAGAATACTGACATAGCTAGTGCCGCTAGTGGTTGGTGAAGGCCAGTGAAGGTGTTCTCGAAACATAAAACTAAAAGCCAAAAAGGTTCAGCACCCTCAATTTCCACTTTCATCAAAGCAGGCATATTTGTTCTAGCATGACAAGCCATTGATTTAATATTTTTTATTTAAGTCACTAAAAATTTCCCTCAGATAATTTTATGTCATCAGCTAATGAATGACTGTTTAAAATTGAATTATGATCAGATATAACAGTTGATTTAGCTTTCATTAAATAACCTGCAGAGAGAAAGTAATTTAAGATAAAATATTCATCTGGCTGTTATATAGGAATGGATCTGTGTATAACACTGTCGCGAAGGAATCAATACTAGCTTCATTCCTGGCTTGTCCTGCCATTCCACTCTTTATATTGGAACTATAGTTATACTAAGCCTGCAGTCTTTTTTTATGGAGTCAGCATTCACACCATAGTTTTATTGGAACTGGAATTGAATGTGTTTATTTTTTTGTACAAGTCTATTCGTTGCAAGGTAATTTACTAATGAGATGCTTTATGTAGTGTATTTATTGTACTAAATGTATTTGACCCAATGATTTGGCTTCGAATATTGGTTTTAGTCCAAAGTTCTGAGATAAGAATGGTAGGCTACCATATGGAATGTTTTTCTGACCATGGAGATAAGATTTGCTAGGTGGCTTTAAGTACATATTTTGTGTAAAATTGCTGGATTAAAATATGCATTTCTAGCGTACTGATTGTAAATGCTTTAAAGTTTAGTTCCTGACTTTCATTTTTGATGATTAAGGATAAAAAATTGCTAATCTGTACATGAATTGCATGAAATTCTCAGTAATCAACATTTTCATAAGTTCTTTTTTTTTCATCAACTTTCTACTGTATAATCCACTTTCTACTGTATAGTTATGGTGTCAATCAGTCTATTATATTCTCAGGTCAAGGCTTTGTAATTTCCTAATGTACAAATATATTCATAGTAATTCCCTGTGAGTCAACAACAGGCTTGTGATGTTCACACTTTTCCAGTTTTGTAGAATTTCTGGGGAATATATAATTTTTTGTTAAATGTAAAATTGTTCAATCAGCTTGAATTAAAGGGGAATGGTCAACATTTTCGAGGATCGATTTAGGCCTTAAATATATGTAACTTATAGCCTCCAGAAGTACTAGAACTGCACAAAAATCACATTATATCCCTTCCTAAACATTTATCTTTCATTTTCGTCATAGTCTTACTAAACGATGAATCGTATTTTTGACATTCAAACGCTGATAATTATGGCTACACAGGGATTTGGAGGCTTCTATTTCCAGGGAGAGTTGTGAGCATAATTATGGATTAGAAAAGCTAAAAAATTCAGGTTCTGATACAAAAATTTAATTGATCTAACAGTTAGTGAACATATCCCATTTAATGCCGAAGATCAAATCCATCCATGAATGCATAAGATATCTAAAGCCTCATTCACATTTACTTGTGCACCAATTTTCTTTTGTAGGTAAATCTTGTTAAGGGTTATGCAGTAAATATTACTCATTCTTCTCAGGAACTCATATGCTATGAGCTATTTTCTGCTATAAATATGTTGCAAGTGTAACAAAAGTTTGTTTAAACACATTTATAATCAATGTATCATAAAAATCAATTATCGATTAACCATTTATTATTACACAGCATTGTATAGTAATTACAATTTATTATAGAACTAGACAGACTTAATAAATGCTGTAGTCTTGTCAAGATGATCTTATAACATTCATTTTACAAGTAAATTCCTATCCAAAAGTTTTCAAGGAATTCACGAAATTACAATTTTCTAAAGAAAAAGTAACAGATTGTTTTTGGGATTCAACAAAATTATCATTTCTCTTAGAAAAAGTTTCACCACTGTCAATTGTAAATTTTTTTTGTTTTTTTACTCATTGTCATGTTATTCATTGTTAATTATTCTTCTATACTAATTCCATACTTACATATTGTCAAGATATTGCTAAGATTTATTAAATTTGATAATTCTTGCTTTGGGATAAATATTATTCCTAATTTTCAAGAGAGGTTAAAATATCTGTGATTAGCTTTATAGTGCAATATCCATAGATTTCATTCAGATAATATGCTTGTAGGGTTTTGACTACAAGATAGTTGTACGTTAATGTTTGGCTAGAAAAGTTTGAGGAATTTGTATCTGTAGCAAGAATATGAAAAGTTTGAAGAAAAAATTGTACACATCTATGGCTATGTCTACATTTTTTTCTTCAAACTTTTAACATGTTTGCCAGGACAATTATTGGAAAATGTGTCTTTCCATCTTGAAACTTGAAGAAATGAAGACAAATTATTGTGATTTCACATTCAATGAGATTCGAGTTGTTTGGAGGGATTTAACTCTGGATTTGTCAAGGAGACATCAAATTTAAAACTTATTTCAGCTAAGGAAATGAATTCAATATAGGCTTAATATTATGGTGGCAGTTAACTTCCTTATATTTTCATCCATGCTTATGAGCTAGCTACAATTCATACAGAGATACAGAGATATAAGATGATGAATTCCATTCTCATCAGAAGTAGATTGTAAAACCTATGAATAATTTAATTGAGGTCAAATATTTATTGATTAGTTGTGTAAACTTAGAAATTGTTCTGTCAACAGTTGGAATTTACCATAACTTTGAGTGGAATATTAGACTTTGATTAATATTTTTGTTTTGTAAAGCCTAGCGCACACAGCCAACTTTTGCTGGAAAACAATGTTTTCCACAATGTTTTCAACAAATGGTGGACGTGTGCGGTGAATAAAAACTCAAAAACAATGTTCGCGAATCCTACAACAAAAGTTTGCGGTGTTCGGAAACAAAATATCGAAACAATTTGCGACGTCGACCAATAAGCGTTCACGCTGCTGTCATGTGATATGCCTTACAAAATGGCGACCCCCGTCGAAGAAGCCACGGCAGAATGGAGCATTGAAAGTGAAGCAAATTTAACAGAACTATGGGAAAATCATCCTTGTCTATACGCTATCACATCGACAGAGTATAGGGACATTATTATAAATTACGAAAAACACCTTGCTTTTCCCTTCTCTGAATCCAAGACCGCGTCAAACTGACGCAGCAATTGTTGGTCGTGTGCTCTTTCAGACAGCTGTGTGCGGTTCCCAGAAACATTTACTCGAAACATTGTTTTTTCTGAAAGTCAGCGAAAGTTGGCTGTGTGCGCTAGGCTCATGGCATCAAATAAATAGATAGATAGTTCAATATGAATTGTGGTGATGGTGGTTTGTTTCAATCCATTGAGGTGATATTAATTAGCATCTGGTGATAAAAAGTGACTTTTCTGGGATATGTTCTTATTTTGTGCAGATTCGCTCAAGATGAAATGTGGTGTATTGAATATTGACATGAGCACTTAAAGGGATTGTAAAGAGGTTTTCTAAACTTTGTATGTGTATCAGAGACACTGATAGCATCAATTTGTGCCATTCCAATTTCCATTCCGGCGTCTGTGGTTCTTGCAAATCCACTAAAACTAACCCGTTTAAGGAAGTCACTGACAGTGATCTACCGAAAGCAACTACTAGTTGTGATGGTTAAAAGTGATTTGTCTAAAATAAATTGGCATGGTTCAAGGTGATTTGTCTAAAATAAATTGTGATGGTTAAAGGTGATTTGTCTCAAATAAATTGTGATGTCTATTTAAAGTAAATTTTGATGTTAGCAGGTGTCTAGTTAAAATAAATGTTGATGTTAGCAGGTGTCTAGTTAAAATAAATGTTGATGTTAGCAGGTGTCTAGTTAAAATAAATTTTGATGTTAGCAGGTGTCTAGTTAAAATAAATGTTGATGTTAGCAGGTGTCTAGTTAAAATAAATTTTGATGTTAGCAGGTGTCTAGTTAAAATAAATTGTGATGTTAGCAGGTGTCTAGTTAAAATAAATTGTGATGTTAGCAGGTGTCTAGTTAAAATAAATTGTGATGGTTGAAGGTGGTTTGTTTAAAATAAATCGTCATGGTTGAAGGTGACTGGCATAAATAAATTGTGATGTTTGACTAAAATAAATCGTCTTGGTTGATGGTGATTTGTCTAAAATAAATTGTGATGTTTGAAGGTGATTTGTTTAAACTAAATTGTGATTGTAAAAAGTCATAATGATTGAAGTGATCTGACTGAAATATATCGTGATGAGTGAAGGTGATGAGGTGATATGTAGTGATATGATAGTCACCTTGATGTTGTGTTAGTTAAGTATAGTAAGCTGAAAGATCAATATTCACCATAACCTTCTATCACAGTTCTAAATAATCATTATTCTATAAAAAACTTAGATTCACTATCATCATGTTATTGTTAACAATTGATCATAAAAAATCAATCATGTTTCTTCTATCTTTTACCATAGCGGCACATAACTTACTGATACCGTTCACAGGCACCAGATCAGGGCTTGAAATGGGCACATTTTGATTTCGATTACGATTTACGTCCATTCTAAAAATGATATAAATTATGGGATTATGACGAAAAAACACATAAGTTGATTTGCTATATTGACATTTTTATTTGTCGCCGGCGACAGGCAATTTTTTTTTTCCAACTGTCGAGTGGAATATCTACCTGTTGGCGACATGTAGACAGACAACATTTTGAGCCCTGCACCAGATTCTGGCTCTGGCTGCTTTCATACTTTTATTCTCTTATACAATATAACTATTATATACAATTTTATTTTTATATACAATTTTCTTTTACCAGAATCTGGTGCCTGTGCACTGTTTGTAGCATCTGCTAATCATTATTAACATTGATCGACCCTGATGAGTTAAAAAATTATTAGGGTGTGAACAAACAAAATTAAACACATCATCACTCACGCATATGTGGCATTATGATCAAAGCTATGCGTTGGTTCTGTACCGAAACATCTGTCTTTATTCCAGCTATTTGAACAGAGGTCGGCTGGTGTAGGGACAGAAAAAATATGCCCCCTTTAATGGGACTTTTTAAAAAAAAAATTGAACCAAATGCGGAACATAAATGGTGTAGGGGGAAAATTGATGGTACTGTAAGACTGGAAATCGTATTGAATGTTGATATTATGGAATTTATTTTTGTGAATCAGGGCCTTAAATTACTTCCAGTTTCCAGATATGAAAAATTGTCTTCTACTTTTGTACATATATTTGTAAGTCAATTACGGTAACTTAAATTTTCAATAAGTCATACAGAAATCACTTCCATCCAATATGCAGTTATTTCTAAAATGCACAGATAGCTAGAGCTGTGATGGAATTTCTCTATTTAACATGAAATGCTGCTGCTTACTTTATGCTGTTCAAATAGGTCAGGCTTTCTCAAATGGCGGCCTGCGACACCCTTGAGAATGGCCCATCAAGAGTGACCCCTTTTGCTAAAACGCTATTCTCGTTATGTTAGCTAAACTCTATTTTGCCCTTATATTTCATTCAAAAAATGCATTTGGCCCTCTACAAAAATTAATTGAGAAGGCCTGAAATAGGTATTAATAAATGCTGCAAACAATCTTTTAAGATACATAAATAAATAACTACTAGCTGTGCTGTGATACATAAAGTATGAAAAAATGTCATTATAAACCGTTAAGGGACAGTTCAGTTTGCACCATGTGTGTTAAGTGTTAATTACTAAAATTTTTGGTAAGTATCAGTAATATATTAATAATGAATAGCTCATTAAGTAAGAAGACAGGTTGTATTTAAGACTACAAGACAGATGTTAGCTATTGTATCAGAAATCAATAGACAGTTATCAAGTGTTAATGTTAGAGGTTTTGTTAATGTCATCACTAACAACTCCTTGTATAAATCATAGATCTCTTGAGTTAAAGAACATAGGACTCCAGACTAAATCACTAAAAGAGTAAGATAATAATTATGTTACAGTATTGATGTAAGTGACTTTTACATGAATTTTCTATTCGTCATTGCATTGCGGTGTGCGGCGCAGATTACAGGTGTACAGTTTTAAGTGGTGGTTGTCTCATGAACCAGACCATTCTTAATATTTTGAAACACCTGATGGTATTTCTTCTTTAGAAAGTCCACTTCTGTGATTAAAATCAAGCTCGACAGATATCAACTATAAAATGAATCTTGAAATCCTTGTAACCTTATTTGGCAATTCATTGGTAGCAGCTAATGAACCTTTTCATATGAAGAGGTGTATGAATAAATGAGTAAATATTGCATAATGTTAAGTAGTATCATTTGTCTATAAGACCAGGGTCCAAGTCTGATATTCGACTTGAGATTTTCCTACAAAATTGATCTAAACCCCAAAATTTATCTTAACCCTTTCAACCCGACAAGCCGGTATACTGGCTCATCCTTACGTTATATATATCGGTACCCGACAAGCCGTTAAACCGGCCGTTGTCAAACTGTGACGTTTTAGCCAAAGTAACGTCAGGGTTCAAAGGATTGAGGACAAGGCTAGGATTTCGGCCCAGTAAGCACCTGGTGCTACACCCCCACAATTGTTGCTTTTGTTTTGTGTTAAGAGTGAAGAAGTTCCTAGAAACTTCTATATGAAGCACTGGCCAAAGTGTTAAGAGTGAAGAAGTTCCTAGAAACTTCTATATGTTTTGTCATATTCCTGACATGTTTAAATTTGTTATTATTTCATGTTTTATCTGAAAGTTATCATCTTTGATCTAACTTCATTCATCTGTAAATAAATAAATAAATTGATAACATCATAGATTTTCATAACTTATAACAAACTATATGAGACATATATGTTCATGAGTAATGGACAACTTTTAATTTCTATTTCAAAACATATATATACAAATCATTTATTTATCATTTAGGTAAAAATGTATTGTCATGTCATATATATATATAAAAGTAAATTTCAGCATTTTTGAGGATAGATTTGGTCCTTAAATTTATGTAAATAGCCTTCAGATTTACAGTAAAAGTCCCAACAAAGGAGATGTAACGCTTCTTCTGAAGTCAATTTGGAATGTTGACATTTTTTTTACAACTTCTTCAATCCAACTTACTTCAAGCTTATTATATTTTACATCATTAATATTGGAACTGAAGAAAGCATTTAAAAGATTCTAAAAACGTTTTAATATCTGAATTGGTGGCACCAATTTTCAATCATACCTTGTGTTTTTAGCAATGGCGTCACATGCCACAAAATGTAAGCTTACTCTCTAGCAGAAGACCTTCCTGATTAGTGGTGTCATCAAACATTTAGTTTAAGTGGAATTGCTTGAACCTCTAAAAACTTCTGTATGTATAATCCCTTAAATGGATACTTTATAATGAAGTGTTCATTTACATATTTCTAAGGGCACTTTAAGCTTATTTTCTTGTGGCTGTTGAAAGGATTTTTAATAACATCACATAGCCATAATTCATTCATTTGACATTGCCATCTTATCAATGAATGATTCAATTTACGTTATGAAGTTTGCATTCAATGACTACAAAACAAGGCATGAATAAGGTCTATTTGACGATATGATAGGATTTTGTTATTGTCGTTTATCAAGAATTTATTATTTATTGAAGGCTGGAATCCCTTGTGTTCTAATAATAGTTCTTATCATTTCCATCTTAATTTGATTATTAATACATTTACTTTATTGATAGGTTATGTAGTCCTAGAAGTTATAAAAATATTCCATTATTATAACTATAACTATCTGTAATTTTGTTTACATTAAAGGCACTTGCATGCATGCGCACAAAAAATATATTAACAAGAGACTATGACTTTTTTCTGTTTCAAAATTGTAACTTTATTTTTTTATCATAACAGTGTTACAAACAGTGGCTTTTTTTTAAGAATTATTACGTGGAGGGGATGAGTAGGGACCACTTAGAGATGTGAAGAGGTTCACAGTATTAGGCATTAAAGAACTCATAGAAAAGAAATTGGTCACTAGTTACAAAAATTGTTTCTGGGTAATAGTCTTTTAAAGTAATATTATAATATTACACCTACCGTGTAAGTTCAGTTAAGTGCACAACTATTCTAGGATGAATTAGTGCAACATGTTTAGGCCATGTTTAACATTTTGTCAAATTGTTATTATTCCTTCTTTATTTCTGTTACAGAAAGTGGTGTAGTTAATTTTGAAATGTTAATAAAAGACTAGAAACTATTGAAGAGAGAGCAGACGCCAAAATTATACTTAAACAGACATCATGTTTGAAGAAATATTTTCATCTGATTGGCACAATGAATCATTCAGTCCTGATATTTGCAGCACTAAAATTTCCAAAAACCACTCGGAAACATTTGTTATGTTTCCAAAATATGCTGGAATACCGTTTAATTTAGTAGTGAATGCTATAGCATTTCTAGTAAGTATGATTTTAAATTATATTCCTCGTTTTTTTTATCATCAAAAGAACTGCTGATTAACCACATGTCACTGAAAATCCAAATGAGACAGAAATTTAAGTTATTATGTCAAATATAGCAAGGAAGATTTTATATTATTAGTTAACTGTTTGAATCCTGACGTTAGTTTGGCTAAAACGTCATATACCCTGTATTACGTTAACGTTATATGACGTCACTTGACAACAGCCAGTTTACCGGCTTGTCAGGTATATATTACGTAAGGATGGGCTGGTATACCGGCTTTTTCGGGTTGAAAGGGTTAAAGAGCTGAACAACTTTGCACTGTCCAATTTTTTCCATGTCCATGTTATAATGTCATACATAATGATCCAATACTCATTTATGTTTCAGATATTGTTGATGTTATTTACAATTTTACGAAAATTTGCATGGGATTATGGGAGATTAGCATTAGTCAGTCGTGCTGAAGAGAAGTAAGTTGATGTTTTTAATATTTTTACATTTTTATTGTTGCCAACATATTTTTTGCTCATTTTTTATTTCAAGATTTGTTTTAAGTTAAATGCATATATACAGCTTTATCATGATATTTTTCATGGTAATGATCATGATAATGCCAAACTTTATTATTTTTTTGTTGAAGCTTGAAGTCCTTGCTATCACTATTCAAAGATGTGTTGCACCATTTTTCTTGTTCAAATATTATCATTTGATTAATTAATGCTTTTAAGACTTACCATTATGTAACCCTGGTTACTAAAAATTTCGTCAATCCTTTAAAATTGTTTGCTTGGGTTCCCCTAAATTTTAAGAATTTGATCTTTGCCTCAACACAAAACACTTGAGCATTGCAAATTTAAAGAAATTATTATTACTATCATAAATTAATCAGATGACAATTAATAATAAGTACTGGCTTCACTAATTTTCATTTTTTGTTTTAAATACACAAGCTTCAGCTTACACTTTTGTTTTAAATATATTTATTGCAAATATTTATCCAAACTATTTGTTTTTATTTATTTTTGTTTTTATTTATTTGTTTTTTTCCTTTTCTTATGTTTGACAGTGTTCCTGTTCGTCAAGGCAATCAATACAACGTGTAGGATGTTTTTTTATTTTGTGATATTTTCTTTAATTTAGTAGTATTTACCCTATCTCATCTTATTGATTAACCATTTTATTTTTAAAGGGATCATATAGAGCTATTCAAATTTTTTACATGACCACGACCAGGGACACTAATAGCATCAATTTGCTCCATTTCAATTTTTAATCAGACTTCTGTAGTTCTAACAATTCCACTTAAAAGTGTTTGATTACACCACAAATCACCAATGAAATTGTATCACAGAAAACCATTATGATTTAAGAGATCATTTAACACTTAGATTAAGTGGAATTACTGGAACAGCAGACGTCTGATTGCAAATGGATGGCTAGTAGATAAAAATGCAGATCTAAGTGCAGTTTCTTTTTTTTTTCTGTGGGTCCTTCATGATCTGACAATTTTTTTAGGTTTCAATCATTAATATATTCAACCAATCAAATACACCGTTTGATAGATGAATTATTGTTAATTAAAGAAATGGTTAATTAATAAGGAACTATTCTAATCCATTATTTACCTCTGTATTTACCTTACCTGTGCTTGATAACCTTTTCTTATGGTATATGATATGCTATGCTATGATATGATATGATATGATAGCTTTTCATAATGATAAGCGGTATTGGGTCCAATTTCTGTATACCAATAGTAGGTGGTAATGATAGATTTCTATTTTTTCCTATACCCTTTTGGTTCCCTTTGGTTTATTTTAGTCTACATAGGGAAAGTCAATGTTTGAAACATCACAAGCATGGATATTCAAATTCAAAATAAACACAATACACATGAACATATGTTCATACATATGTTCATTATTTTTGGGAAATGTATGAATGTGTACAATACTTGTACCTGAAATTTACATCATTGTCTAAAATTATCCAAGTTTGTATAAGTTTCATACATTGTTAAACTGTATGATATGTAACATGATACTAGTATGAATATATGATATTTAGAATATTATATATTATATAACTTATGATATTTAGAATATTATATATTACTATAACTTATGATATTTAGAATGATATATTTATATTATAATATTTCTAACTATTGTTCAGATTACTCAATCTGTATTGTAATAATTATAATGTGTAAGTATGACTAATTAACTTAATTAGGTGTAGGTATTAACAAGGTAAATTAGGTATTTCTATTCCTCTCACCCTTTACAGCCCCTTATCTCCTCTAACACTTATCCCTCATCCTTAAAGGGCTATGTTCACTAACCATTCGACCAATAAACTTTTAGTCTCAGAATCTTAAATGTTTTCAGCTTGTCTAATCCGTAATAATGTTCCAAACTCTTCCTCAAAATTTAGACCTTCAAATCCATAAATATCAGTATTTGAAAGTAAAAAATACGACTCGTTGTTTAGTACCGTAATAGTATCACTATGACTTATATAGAAAACACATATATACAGAAAATGAAAGATAACTGTTAATGTACAGGTATAATTGAAGGGATTTTGCCATTTATGGGTAGTTCCAGTAAATCTGGAGGCTATTTACATAAATACAAGGCCCAAATCTTCGAAAATACTGAACATTCCCCTTTAAAGGCTGGTAGCAGTGGCAATATGGCTTATATTGAATATTCTGTATGAAAACGATTGTTGTAAAGAGTTAAAAATTTACATCAAAGCCTTTTAGAGATATTTACTGATTACCAACTAGAGTATCCTCTTCCATTTTCTCAATTGCATTATTTACACTAGCACATGGAAATAAATTGATAAATGAGAATTTATTACATGTATCTATTGACCAATATTTAATAGAGATGCTGGTTTCACAAGGCAACTTGATCAAGTGTGGGTGTTTGAATTGGTAATTCTGTCATATAATTGAAGGTGGACTGAAGCACTGTCAGTAAGAGGGTTTGACATGATGTTATTGACTTTATGTCGAACAAATGATGGTTGTTGGTTCTAATCTCAGTTGATTCTTAAAAATGTGTGACGGTAGAAATATGCAAAGATGATTTTCAAGGACCATCTGGTAGACAAGGATCCTTCTGAACATAAGATGTTATGGTTTCCTTCTATCTTTTTTAGAGTAAAATATCTCTTTAATTTGACTTTTAGACACATATAATTCTAAAAATTTCTTTTCGTAAAAAGAATATTCAATGTATGCCAAGCTTCCCGTCTGCTCATGAATTCTGGTTTTGAATAAAAGAGCAAGAAAAGTTTTATGGAATATATGTAAATCAATAAGACTAGACATGATTATAATATACAGATAAAGTGAAAATAATGATACAACATTGATCTTTTTGATAAACCAGCTCTAGTTAATGTATCACAAAAATTGAGTTTGTCTGCTAGGATGAAATGAATAGCTGATAAATCAATGTACATAATCCTTTTAGGAACATATGTGAATTTTAGTGTAAGGTTACATTGCTGATTTGATAGGGTCATGTGCACATTTAGCAAATCCTTTTGAATTACCTATAAGACACCATCATCCATAGAGCCCAAACATCTGCCAAGAATAGTATTTTAGAAGTTAGAAAAATACCTCAACTGTATAGCATATAGTAAACTTGGATACATTAGAAAGAAAAATTCATTATGATTCTGGTCATCATCCATGACAATGTCATGATTGCAGCCTATTTTCTTTCCTGGAAAACAATGCTGAAGTTTAGGAGTGCCCTTTCTCTCCAAATTAGCGATCTCTAAATCATGGATGCCTAAATGAAAACGGAGCATATTACGGAACCATGTTATTTTAAAGGGATTGTAAAGAGGTTTTCTAAACTTTGTATGTATCGGTGACACTAATAGCATCAATTTGCGCCATTCCAATTTCCATTAGTTAGTTTAGAAAACCATTTTACAATCCCTTTAATGCACATGTATTTTGGAGCTCAAAATTTGCTTGTTTGGAGTTTGGCATGTTGTGGATAGTTTTAATCTGAACTAAGCATTGGTCATCTTTTTCATTTGGTGATTAGTTGTGTACATAGGGTCTGGGTTTGCATTTGCATCTTACCAGTAGTGTATTTATGGGGCAGGTGCCAAATTTTTTTTTTTATTTTCTCAATGTGAAAATCGCAATATGTGGACATTTTCTAGACAACTCTGTTGAAAAAATTTCTGGCTAGGCCACTACACCTAAACTAAAATTTGAAATAATTTTTGTATATGAAGATTAAATGGATTGAAAAGCAGTTTTTTAAGTTTGTATGTGTGTCGGGGACACTGTTAGCATGAATTTGCCCCATTCCAATTTCCATTCTGACATTTGTGGTTCTTGCAATTCCACTAAAACTAACGTGTGTTATGATGTCTCTAATAGTGATCTACCGAAAGCGACTATTGATATCTATGCAGATAAATATTAGTGACGTCATAAAACATTTCAGATGTAGTGGAATTGCAAGAACCAAAGACGTCGAAAATGGTGCAAATTGATGCTATCAGTGCCTCCAATACACATACAAAGTTTCGAAAACCTACTTTACAATTCCTTTAATAAACAGAAAGCTTCTTCAAAAATCATCATTTTGTAAATAGTATTGTTGGAAAAGATATTAAAATCTGAACAAATTTCTATGTTATTTGTATATTAGAATGATATTGCTGACTATCTGGTTTATTTAATTGTAGATGGACCTCATTATTTTATGGTGATCATGATAAGAGAGATTTACATGGTTCTCAAGAATCATTTGATACATCTTTACATAAACAAGACAAGGTAAAAATAACATTTCATGAATTTATATGAATGTTTTTTGGATGGTTAATGAAATTTTCAAAAGTATTTCCAATACTACACACATACTTATTTAATAGAACTGGATTTGAAAGTTGCATGCCAAGAAATCATTCTGATCATCAGAGAAATTCTACCTATCGGAGATATTACACTGACCAACCATGTTTCAAATAGTTCACGCGTAGAAATTTTTCTCTCAGAGACCAGAAATGAGACAAAACGACTTCATGTAAACAAACCAAATGTCCCAAGATGGATTCCACACCACTCAAATCAATTTATACAAACACATATGAGGAGAATGTATTTTATTTGATCCATACTAAGTGAATAAGAATAAAAATTTAAGCAGACTAATATTAATGAGGTCGAAACAACTCATAATGGTGCGAAATATCTTTAATCGTCTTTCTGGTTTCTAGTCTCGTAACTCAAATACGCCTCCGCTATTAAAAAGCATCTCTGTACTGCAACCTCTTCAGTAAATTTACACTGTAAAATTTGCGAATATTTTTAGCATTTAAGAACTTATTGACATCCTATAAACGTTTTAATATTAAATTTGATGCATACTTTTACGTTCAACGCATATCGTTGGTGTCATGGCTGGTGATTAGGTTCGTGTCTTTATCTGCGACACATTCGGAGCTAGGAAAGATGCGAAGTTTCGTATGGCCAAGAAATATAACAAGCAGCATCAAATCTTCTAATTTTTTTCAATTTTGTTATTTATTTCAGAATTTATTATCGTGGATTCCAGCATTCTTTAGAGTGAAGTAAGTTTCCGTTTTTAAATCATAAATTTTTCTTGCTGTTCTAATCCATAATATTGTTCTCACAACTTTCCCTCAAAATATAAGCCTTCAAATCCCCATGTAGCCATAATTATGAGCGTTTGAAAGTCAAAAATAAAACTATTCCTTTAAAAAGACTACGCCTTATATAGAAAACACATATACAGAAAATGAAAGATAAATGTTTAGGTAGGGATATGATTGAAGGGATTATGCGATTTTTGTGCAGTTCTAGTACTTTTGGAGGTTATTTACATAATGTCTCAAATCGACCCTTTAAAGCAAGATAACAATATATTCTGGTCTTTCAAATATGGTGTGATATTGATACAATAAAATTGTTGAGTCAATCTCTGTCTGTATTTTTACTGAAGGATTACTCATATGTAATCAATGAATACTCATATGTAATCAATGAATTTATCTTTTCCAGAGATTCTGATATCCTACGTAAATGTGGTCGTGATGCTATACAGTACATGTCCTTTCAGAGATATCTGATTATATATGTAGCTATTATTTGTATTCTATCAATATGTGTCATTTTACCTGTTAACTTCCAAGGAGACATCTGTAAGTTTCATTTGAATCTGTCAAGTTTTCTCTCTATTTGTCGAATGATGTTCTGGATGTGAAATTTGAATGGCACAAATTGATGCTATATGTGTCCCCGATTTACATACAAAGTTTAGAAAACCTCTTTTCAATCCCTTTAATCTATGGTAGTGATTGTATGCCACACAATATCAAAGTACATTTGCACTGTTCAACAAACAAAATTTGAATTGGCTTGCATCTCCTGAAAACCATGTTATGAATTGATGCAATTGTATCCTGAATCACCTGATTACTAACAACATGCATGATAGTTATTGAGTTAAAATCATGCAATTATCTTCTATTATACACATTCTAGAATATAAATCAACTTTATAATTATATTCTCTTATTCCAGTGGGAAATGCTACTGAATTCAGTCATACAACAATAGGCAATGTGCCTTCCAAGTAAGTTATTTAATTGTTATTTATTACTTTATGTCTGTTTTATATCTCAGTGAGTTAGTTGATCATTAAAATAGATTAATGTAAAGAGAATAGACTGTTTAGATAGACATTGATGAAAATATTTATTAATATTTGATTTACTACTAGTCTAGACAATAGATATTGATATACAATATCATATTATATTGATGTACAAAGGGATGTTTGAGTCTGGGATAACTAACCTTTGATCCAAAAACACTGTTCACCAACAACTCACCATTAATACAGGTTCAAGCTTTATTCTCTGTTATATATTTTCAGCTCACCATTACTAAGGCTTCATGCTTAATTCTCTGTTATATATTTTCAGCTCACCATTACTATGGGTTCATGCTAGATTCTCTGTTATATATTTTCAACTCAACATTACTATGGGTTCATGCTATATTCTCTGTTATATATTTTCAGCTCACCATTACTATGGGTTCATGCTGTATTCTCTGTTATATATTTTCAGCTCACCATTACTATGGGTTCATGCTAGATATTCTCTGTTATATATTTTCAGCTCACCATTACTATGGGTTCATGCTACATTCTCTGTTCTATATTTTCAGCTCACCATTACTATGGGTTCATGCTATATTCTCTGTTATATATTTTCAGCTCACCATTACTATGGGTTCATACTGTATTCTCTGTTATATATTTTCAGCTCACCATTACTATGGGTTCATGCTATATTCTCTTTTATATATTTTCAGTTCACCATTACTAAAGGTTCATGTTATATTCTCTGTTATATATTTGCAGCTCACCATTACCATGGGTTCATGCTATATTCTCTGTTATATATTTTCAGCTCACCATTACTATGGGTTCATGCTGTATTCTCTGTTATATATTTATGCTGTATTCTCTGTTATATATTTTCAGCTCACCATTACTATGGGTTCATGCTGTATTCTCTGTTATATATTTATGCTGTATTCTCTGTTATATATTTTCAGCTCACCATTACTATGGGTTCATGCTGTATTCTCTGTTATATATTTATTGATAATGGTGTTTATTGTGAGACATTTCCATGTGAATTTAGAATTTGACGAAGATGAACAGGTAAATAATTGTTGATATTTTAATGAAATAAAGATTTTAACCATGGAGGCTTTTTGTTTATTTATGTATATGTTTTATTTGAATTGCCCCATTTCATTATATCTTCTCTAGTTTTGCACCATTCCATTTTCTCATCTGTTCACCAATTCCATTTGTTTTCATTTCCAGGTTTCAAGAACATTGTGTGTGTCCAATATACCTAAAAATAAATGTTACCAAAGTCAAGTTAAAGAACATTTTCGGTAAGTGAAATTAAATTGATTCTTGTTGGATAAGATTAAGAAAGCCACAATTTGGATTGATATTATTGATATAGATGGATTATACTATCATCCAAATTAATGTACAGCTTTTTCTAGAAATATTGAAACAAAAACTGAAATTCGTAACTTGTTTGTTTTGAATTTTCTATCACTTTACATGATTTTAAGTTTTAAATAAGTTGTAATTTGGATTTAATGAAACGAACTTTACCCGCCCTTTTAGTTGGCGGTTTATGATTGGCTTGCCTTTACGTTTCCTCCAATAATTAGCCGCACGTGCTGGACTTGTGAGTTTGGGCGAACACTAATTCTGTTCCAGAGCCATCAGATAGTGAAAATCATAAAACAGACTCGCCTGTAAGTGAACATTATGAGGCAGCTACAAGTGAAATTTTCAATGAAATAGTTCATGGGAACTATATTTTAGTTTCATGCAAACCCTTAATTATCAGTGCTATCGAATCGGTGTCATCCCGAAGTCTAACGGTGGTATTCGATTGATACATGACTGTAGCATTTTGGGCAGCGTGCCTTGTCGCCTTTTTCTCATTTTTTCGCAAATCAAATATTACTGCTCCTGATCAATTAGAACTTGAGTCAATTTCACGTCAATATCTTTTGCGCTCAGATTTTTCGTTCAGACAAAATGTAGGCATTATAACGGTGTGTGGGTCGAAAACCATTCAGTACCAGGAAAGGATACTGCAGATACCAATCCCATTTATACCCCAGTCTCTGCTGTGCCCAGTCACTGCTTGTAAGCTTGCATTTGCTGTTAGTCTCATTGGCCTGCATTTTCTTACGTGAAAAATGGAAAAAATGTCCCGCTAACTTACACACCTTTCCTGAAGAAGTTGAAAGATTCTTTGGTTCGTGTTGGACTTAACCCACTGGAGTACTCTGGTCACAGCTTCAGGAGAGGGGGTGCGACTTTGGCCCTAAGTTGTGACGTGCCAGCAGATTTAATTAAGGTCCATGGGGATTGGCGAAGCGATGCTTACCAGCGCTACCTAGATCCTTCTCTGGCCCAGCGTCAAAAGGTTGCCACAACCATGGGACAACATATCTGTCGTTTAAATCTAGGTTAAGTTTATTAGGTCAGTTAAGAAAGGGAAGGGGGGTGGGGGGATTACGATAGATATTATTTGGTTTGGGCTCTTTGGACAATGTTTGGATTATTTAATCTTAGTTTGTATATCTTTTAGGTGTGAGGGGTATCTGATAATTAAACATTTTACTATAAAGTCTTATTGCGCCCAAACCTTGGTCTTTATCTTTTACTGGGAGTGTATTTAAGTTTTAAATTAGTTATAATTTGGATTTAATGAAACAAACTTTACCCGCCCTTTTAGTTGGCGGTTTATGATTGGCTTACCTTTACGTTTCCTCCAATAATTTGCCGCACGTGCTGGACTTGTGAGTTTGGGCGAACGTCAAGTTTATGTGTTGTAATATGACAACAATTTTGTGATTATGTAATTCTCATCAACTTGCCCAAACTCACACATACCCTGGTTGACTACCCTCTTGAATTTGTCTCGCTATTGCTGGCTGATACGTCGCTGGCTCTACTTTGATATCTGCGCAGCATCCAATAAAAATTTTGCCCACCTACCCACACCTTTTTTTTATTCATTTTATTTTACTTGTGTGTTATTGTCTTTGTGTTTTGTCTCATTTTTATAAGACTAGCTGGACAATGTTCTGATTACCCCTCGCTCATTTAATCTTAGTTTGTATATCTTTTAGGTGTGAGGGGTATCTGATAATTTAACATTTTTATAATAAAGTCTTATTGCGCCCAAACCTTGGTCTTTATCTTTTACGGGGAGTGTATTTATTGGTGAAAATTTTAAGTACATGTAATTTGAGTTTTATTTTTTATAGTGATGCTTATCCAGAAGTGGTAGTTACAGATATTCAATTTGCCTATAATATCACTAAACTAGTTAATCTAGATAAAAAGAGGTAATTTAGATTAATTTTATTTTATATCTAAAGAAACACAAGATATATGGACATTTTTAACATGTATTAACTTTGCGTTTCACATGTTCATACAGGCAGCATTATCAATAGAATAAATGAATTATTTTATCATGTTTGGTCACAAATAAGTGAAAATTGTAAAGAAAAATTTGGATGATATAAATCATTTTATTATATTATTATAGAGAAAGAGCATCAGAAGCGAAGATGCATTCTGAAAATGAATTAGGTAATAGTGGAGATAGACCTACCATGACACCGTATCCTTGTGGACAGTGTTGTTGTACATGTTGTGGTTGTAAAAGGGTAGGTACAAAATTTAATTCAAAGTAACACTTAATATTGACTAGGCTGCAGATATAATAAGGGAAGGGACTGGGGACTGCATTGGCAATTTTACTTGATTTGACCCATAAATTAACTGTCATATTTGTATATTTGTCTCAATTTAGAATGTTTGTATTTAATAAATTTGAATGGAATGACTTCACATTTAAATGTTAAAGGTATATGTTTACTAACCGTTCAACCAAAAAACTTTTAGTCTCAGATCCTTGAATTTTTTAGCAAATCTAATTCATAATAATCTTCCAAACTCTCCCCAAAATTTAAGCCTTTGAATCCCTGAGTATCCATAAATATCAGCGTCAAAAATACGACTAGTCGTTTAGTAAGACTATGACTTATATAAAAAACATTTATACAAAAAATGAAAGATAACTGTTAAGGTAAGGGTATAATTGAATGGATTGTGCTATTTTTGGGCAGTTCCAGTAAATCTGAAGGATATGTACATAAATTGAAGGCCCAAATCAATCTTCAGAAATGCTGAACATTCCTCTTTAAAAGTTCTATGGATGTGAACTTGAAAATCATCTGCTGGAATATGTTGTTTGTAGGTTGATGCTATAGACTATTATACATATGAAGAGAAACAACTAACAACTCAATGTGAACAAGAAAAGGTTCATGCTTATCAAGACCCAGTGGGAATGGCTTTTTTAACTTTTCAAACAGAATCTATGGCAGAAAAGTAAGTGATGAAAAATATTTATATTTTGATTTTGTTTCTACACTGAAAGAAATACTTGAAGTTGTAATGGCCCTGAGGAAAATTCCATGTTTCTGATGTAGGTAGGATGCAGGTTGATGTGGAGGAAATGTCGTCTGTTTAAAAGCCCCACATGTAATAAGCCATGTACATTACCTAGCATCAAACCAAAATGACCTCAAACTACTGTTTATGTGCCATGACCACTTGTAAGCCTGTACATTAAACATCTGTTGCCGATTGAATTTGAAAGAAAAGATATTTTTTTTTTTCCCTCATACCATTAGAAGGGGGATGGGTGTATTATTTTTTTCAGAATTATACAATATTTGTTTCTTTCCTCATATTGAAATGATTATATTATTATTATTGTTATGTACAGAGTAAGAAGAGATTTTAAAGCTAACTGTAAAGGTACACACAATCCTCAAACATCAGCCCATTATTCTAGTCTAGCTGTACAAGACTGGCAAGTCAAATTTGCTGCTGCTCCTGCTAATATTTACTGGTAAGAAATCAAGATGATATCATTATCAATTAGGGGGTACTTGATCAGTAGGTTGTTTGCGCAGGATTTAAGGAATCAACCAGAAGTTCTATAAAGCAAGATGGAACAGAATTCAAAAAGGTTTCATGTGTAGACAGAATTCAAAATGGCGGAAAGAAATAAGAAGAGTTTATCTGGTTCAGTACCACTTGTTTGATGTTAAATTGGAACAGATGGAACTGAACTCCCCAATGAAGTTAGTCATAGTAATACCATCGTTTTCTGATGTTTGTTGAAATCAGAATGTTCTATCTTTCAGGGAAAATTTAGCTACCCCAGCGTGGAAATGGTGGCTCTCAGCAATATGTATTAATGGTGCACTATTTATAGCGTTATTTTTCCTTACTACTCCCGTTATGTTAATTAATGTTATGGACTCATTTGATTATAAGAAAAAATTAGAAGACTTACACGTAAGATTTTTTTTTGATATAATTTTTACCTTTTGTCCTTGGCTTAAGACATTACTTGTATTGGAGAGTTATTAAAGTTTCCCAGTATTTTTATCTTCCAAACACAAAGATACATATGAAAGCTCAAGCTTTGACATTGAGTTGTGAACACGATTACTGATAAGTCTACTAAAGAAATTCTGTTTTCTAAGACTATGGAATGATGAATTGAAAGTATTGTGAACATGTAGGATCTTTCGAGAATTTAGGATGTAAAGAAAGGTTTTGCTCCAAAGATGGATAATTCTATGTTTTCTAAATAGGTTGCCATTAATATTTGTACATTTCTGCTATTTCAGAGTCCATTATTAGTCCAGTTTCTACCAACTTTATTACTATGGACTTTCTCTGCTATTTTACCAAATATAGTATATTATTCTGACCAATATATTGGGCATTGGACAAAGTAAGTGTACTTAATATACTAATTTCTTATATTTAATGGTACTTTACATCTTGTCATTCAGAAGCATTACACAAAATGATTAAAATTTAAACGGGCCGGTTGTTCCAAAAGAGCAGAAATAAGATTTCTGCAGCAAAGTCTTCGTTATTTAAAAAATTGTAATTAGATTGAAAATGTTAAGAAAAAAAATGGTGAAAAGGTTTTTTTTTAAACTCTGAAAAACAAAACAAAAATCTATTTAAACCACATCTATAGTCTGTAATAAAAAAAATATTGTTCTGTTGAGGTGTGTGTTTCAGTGGATGGCATTGATTAAGAGATAAAACACAATGATTGTGATTTAGACTCCATCTTTATTCAGGCTAGCCACCTATCTCTCAAGGGAGATAACTCTTCATACAGACATGTTATTTCAAGACCACAATATAGCAATATGTTACACAATGATAATACAATATGGCAATATCCTTAACATGACAATCTTACATGGATTATATTTTGATATTTTCAGAACTGCAGAGCATCATGCTGTAATGAGAAAAACATTCATATTTCTCATCTTTATGGTACTTATATTACCATCTCTAGGATTAACTAGGTACGTTTTCATTTGGATATACAGTGGAACCGCGTTTATCTGTCCACCGGTACTCCGCAAACCCCGATATCCGCTCGCTTTTTGTTGGGAACGGAATATTTACTATGTAAAATTACCTGTTAACCCGATGATCCGGTTTTCGCTTCCGCACACCTATGATTGACTACCAATTAACAAATTCTATAGTAATTAATACTCACCAATCCGTTCGCGTGTCACTAATAATTGTATAGCAGGGCTTCCAGAATTTTACGATTGATATATGAAATAAGAAGTATGTTGATAATCTTTTGGGATGCACACAAAAACAACTGCTTTAGAATATTGTTTGTAAAAACCAGATGTTGTGGATATTTTGCATACAACTTTTTCTCATATTTCCATTGGATATCAGTGATTTGATGAAACTGTTATCTTACCACCAGTTATATCTTTTCCAATTGTTATATATTTCAGTGCTAAAACATTATTTGAATGGTTTATATTAGATCAAGGAAAAGGTTTAAGATGGCAGTAAGTTTGTGCCTTGATTCTTTCTACATCTTTCAATTTACAAATATTCACTCAGTAACTGTGTCACTTCAGCATTGGATAAACTTTGTATTCTATATGTTGAAATGAATTACAACATCATTCTTAACCATTTGAGACTTTCAATGTCATGAAGTACCTCTTAGACATAAATTTGTTAGCTGAGTTGTTATCCTTGTACAGCATAGATGTTTTCTTGTCTGCTTTCCTCACATTGAATCCTGTACATCAAATTTTTTTTGTAGGTGTATTTTCCTGGCTGGTAATGGTGCTTTCTTTGTGAATTATGTTATTACATCAGCATTTATTGGTTCTGCTCTAGAATTAATCAGATTTTCTGAGTTATTTACTTATTCTTTACGTCTATTGTTCACAAGATCTGCTGCAGAAAGAAATGCAGTGAAAAAGGTATGTGTTCTTGTTATTTGGTTTATGAGTTGTATTCAGAACAACTTAAGTCTATGATTTGATTAAAGAACATTCAGTACTTGAAACTGAAGATGAAAGTCAGTTGTATTTAAAACAATTTTGTGAATAAAGAACATTACTCAGTAATGAAATCTAATGATAGCAGTAGAAAGTTGTATTTAAAACTTCTCAGTTTAATGATTGATTAAAGAACACTAGGCTACTCAGTAATCAAACCTCTAATAACAGTAGGAAGTTGATAGTGAGTTGTGTTTAAAACTGTTTAGTTTAATGATTGATTAAAGAACACTACTAAGTAATCAAACCTCTAATAACAGTAGGAAGTTGATAGTGAGTTGTGTTTAAAACTATTCAGTTTAATGATTGATTAAAGAACACTACTCAGTAATCAAACCTCTAATAACAGTTGGAAGTTGATAGTGAGTTGTGTTTAAAACTATTCAGTTTAATGATTGATTAAAGAACACAACTCAGTAATCAAACCTAATAGTAGGAAGTTGATAGTGAGTTGTGTTTAAAACTATTCAGTTTAATGATTGATTAAAGAACACAACTCAATAATCAAACCTTTTAACAGTAGGAAGTTGATAGTGAGTTGCGTTTAAAACTATTGAGTTTAATGATTGATTAAAGAGCACAACTTAGTAATCAAACTTAATAACAGTAGGAAGTTGATAGTGAGTTGTATTTAAGACTATTCAGTTTGATGATTGATTAAAGAACACAACTCAGTAATCAAACCACTAATAACAGTAGGAAGTTAATAGTGAGTTGTATTTAAGACTATTCAGTTTGATGATTGATTAAAGAACACAACTCAATAATCAAACCACTAATAACAGTAGGAAGTTGATAGTGAGTTGTGTTTAAAACTATTCAGTTTAACGATTGATTAAAGAACACAACTCAGTAATCAAACCTAATAGTAGGAAGTTGATAGTGAGTTGTGTTTAAAACTATTCAGTTTAATGATTGATTAAAGAACACAGCTCAATAATCAAACGTCTAATAACAGTAGGAAGTTGATAGTGAGTTGTGTTTAAAACTATTGAGTTTAATGATTGATTAAAGAACACAACTCAGTAATCAAACCTAACAGTAGGAAGTTGATAGTGAGTTGTGTATAAAACTATTCAGTTTAATGATTGATTAAAGAACACTACTCAGTAATCAAACCTAATAACAGTAGGAAGTTGTATTTTAAAAACTGTAAGTTTGATGAATTGATAAAAGAAAACTTCTTACTTAAATCAAACAGTACGAAACTGATAGTTTTATGGATTGATCAAAGATTACTTCTGAGTCATCAAATCTATTAACAGAGAAATGATTAATAGTGAATTTAGATAAAAACTACTCAGTGTAAAAGCTTTATTAAAGAATACTTCTCAGAAATCAAATCTATAGCTTTGGCAAAAAGCAAAACTTAAGAGAGCTTAGTGTAAAAACCTTGAAATTTCATGGATTTGTTTTAAATTGTTATTTCAGTCTGCCATGTGGGATTTTCAATATGGTTGTCAATATGCTTGGATGTTATGTGTATTTACTATCATTGTATGTTATAGTATATTATGTCCACTTATAGTACCCTTTGGTAAGACATTCCTTTTTATTGATTTTGCAAATTTTCTCACTGGGGCTGACATGAAAAAGGTGACTATTTGTTTGGATGGGCAATAAATTGATGCCTGTGTTGTGCACACGTTTAAGATCCTTGGACAGATTAAAATTTGAAGAAAGAGTAGTTTAAAAATGTCCTTCATTCCAAATTGCATTGGCCCAAACAAGTACAGAATATTAGAACCTAAATCTCCATTTAAATTCATTTCATCTAAAACTTCCGGTGGGTGTAAAATTCCGAATTCCCGAATTCTCCGAATTGTCCGAATTGGGTAAGAAAAGACTAAAAAATCGAAACTAAATTTGCGCCGAAAGTCGTGCACAAATTTGGGATCAAAACAATTTTACATCAAAAAACAGATATTTTCTTTGGTCAAATCAAAATTTGTAATTTTTGTTTACGTGTACATTAATTCATCAGCTAATTCATAATAATTCTGTCTATCGTCTATGATTTGCTAATAGTCAATAAACACTTTTGGTTGTTTGTGACTGGGTGTGTCTTTCAATGAATACAAGACAACTCGGACCATAATACACACGATCACTTGACAAACTCGGACAAAGTTTTAACTTAAAATTTTAAACTTTGATCAATTGCTTTGATGATCACAAACTCAGACCACTTTTCTTTCCGTGGTTATAAAAAAAAAGATAGTGGACCACGGCCATATACGCCTAACGAAAAAGTCGAAAAAGGAAAAAACTAAACTTTCTCAAACCTTTCGATTTAGATCCAATAACATCCATTTTAAGTTTCATCAAAATCGGTTGAAAACTAAGAGAGTAATAGCATAAACTAACAGGCAAAAGAAACTTATCACCGACTTCATTTGACCACACATCAAAGGCAAAGGCATATGTGAGATATATGATGACTGATTTATAAACAGAAATCAATTTCGAAAAATTAAAATGAAAATGCATTGTAATGCCGACATTCATTTCTCCACAATACACAAAGGAAGGGTCAAGGGGTCAAAATTAAAAATTACACGAAACAGAGTTCTTTGCAAAAGTGCTTAAAGAGTTCATTCCATGACACAGTAGTCGGGCAAAACGTCATCAATAATGAGTGTGGCCATCCTGAGCACACATGCACGCAGACACACGCCTCCTCATTAACGTCGTTAGGCGGCAGATAACGTCAATATGAATCCTGTTCTGTAAGTTCTGTAGAACCTGTTCAAGGTCCTGTCGGTTCACTGAAGGTCGTACACGCCTTTTCAGCTGAAGATTAAGGTGATCCTGGAGACAGGGAACCGACTTCCATCTGTAAAGAATACTCTGACCATGTCACGTCGCTCCGACCGACGTACAGGTCGTTCCCATTGTACGACGTAGACGGATCGACGTCATTCCAAAGGAGGGTCGGTATGCTCGGTGTATCAACTGATCAAGGTCTTTGAAGAACAATTCGTCTGCTGATGACATGAACGAGTGTTGTTACTGCCGTCGGCCCCGCCGTCACCCATCTGTTTCGAAGATGAATCCGCCGGATGTAGCGGTCATCGGCCGGTGTTGTCACCCTCCGTTTTCCTGATTTTGGTCGGTCTTGGGTCTGTCCTGTCTGTTGGAACCAAATTATCAAATTGCTGATGGTGATCTGGGAGCAGTTGAAGGTTCTGACTAACTGTCATTGAGAAGCTCCCATATTGGTCATACCGATCGCTGTTTTCGTTGCGTCTGCGTACGTCTTGGCATATTTTTGGTGGTTTTTTACTTACAGCATACCTGTTCTGTCCAAATTCGGCATTTATGCCAAAATCGTGCACGTGCATTTGAACCGATGTCGCAAAAACGCATTTTGCACATTTTTATGCATGCACTATTTGGAAAGTTACGTTTGATAATCTGCGTTGTGGTTATAATTACGTTGCATTTAGGTAAATATTTGCTGCTGGGGTTCAAACCTGTACCAGCTTTTTTGTGTTTGATACAACGATTTTTAAAGTGATAAGTTTCTTTTGCCTGTCAGTTTATTTAAGATTTGGGGCAAGGGCAATAACTCTGCTTGTAACTATCGAAAATAGCTCAAATTCGAACTTGATCTTCGTTTTCTGATTATATGAACACATATCAAATTTAATTTGATTCCGTCAAAAACTCTAGTTTTTAGAGCGTTTACAAGGAAATGTTGATGGACGGACCGACGGATTTGAGGCAAGGGCAATAACTCTGCTTCTAACGATCGAAAATAGCTCAAATTCGAACTTGATCTTCGTGTTATGAATATGTATACACATATCAAATTTCATTTGATTCCGTCAAAAACTCCAGGTTTTTAGAGCGTTTACAAGCAAATGTTGATGGTCGGACCGACGGATTTGGGGCAAGGGCAATAACTCTGCTTCTAACGATCGAAAATAGCTCAAATTCGAACTTGATCTTCGTTTTATGAATATGTATACACATATCAAATTTCATTTGATTCCGTCAAAAACTCTAGTTTTTAGAGCGTTTACGAGCAAATGTTGACGGACGGACCGACGGACGGACCGACGGACGGACCGACGGACGGACGGACAGGGGTGACTACAATATACGTCCTCATAGAGAGATGAGGGCGTATAAAAATCTATTATCGGTATTTATATTGTCGTCAAAATTCATATCAAGAATTGAAATTGTGCAATCATTTATTGAAATATTCCCAATATTTTTTTTATATAAAAAAAATCCGAAACAAATATGGCTCGTATTGCATTCACATGCCACATATGTGATCCTTTGTCGAACTTGCTTAAAATGGATATAAACCTTCACATATAATTCAGATCGGATATGAAATTTGGCCTCTATCGCATTCACATTTATCATAGTTTCAGTGAATCAAGACTTTCACAAGTCAGATTTAAAATTTCTGTGTATCAAGGGTTAAAACTTTGTGATCGTCGAATCAAACCAAATTCTAACTAGTCAAAAAATATAAAACTACACATAAAATTTCATTAACATAGGAAATAAACTTTGGCCTCTGTCTAATCCGAAACTTGCTCAGATATTAAAATCACTAAGATATATGGATACAGTGTATACTATTATATTACATACATTTATTACATACTACGTTTCGAAACACATACAGGTAACGTTATCAAGTAAATCCTACTTCTGTATGTCTTATAAACAATAAGCTCAGATATCTATTTACTCAAGCTAATTGTGGACGGGCCGACAAAAATAATGTGTTAATCATGAAAAGTGGTTGAAGTGTTATAAACAGTGGCCCGAGATTGTTTTGATCTGAGTTGTATTGACACATTCGGTTACAGACAACAAAAAATGTTTATTTATATTGACTAACAGTGATTGTATTCTTTTTAAAAAATAAAATCATTATCAAAAGTCAGTATTGTTATGAATTAGCTCACTAAAGTTGAATTAGGCGAAAAAAAAAAATGTGATTTGAACAAAGAAATATTCTTTAAAAATATTCGTTTTTTGGTGTAGAATGTTTAAATCTTGAATTTGTGCACGACCTTTGGCGCAAATCTAGTTTCGATTTTTCAGTCTTTTCTGACCCAATTCGGACAATTCGGAGAATTCGGAATTTTACACCCACCGTAAAACTTCCTAAATTTTAAAAAATTGTGTTTGAACAAAGGGCGTGGATTTGTCCAAAATTTTTGGGGGGGACAAACCAAGATGGTTTGTAGAGTCGAAATACATAGCAAGGCGCTGCAACAAAAAGTCCAAACAGAAGGTCCTCACACTAGAGAAAAAATGGAAAATGTCATCAATTTGGTGCATTCTGAAAGATATTTTGGAATTTGAGTTGGCAATAGGGACTTTGTAAGCTGATTTTCATCAGATTTATTTTGATTCTTCAAAAAATCTTTCTTACTAACCAAATTATGGGGGAGGGATCGAGGCACTTTCGTCCCACCCCCCTTCTTGGTTCAAGTTCTAAGTCACCCCCTAAATCCCTGCCCTTGGTTTGAACTTTTGAAAGATAGGTTTGGAATGTATCTTCAGACTTTCGAAATCACTGACCATTGCAGCAGAATTTTTTAATTTTTTTTATCCTGCTAATCAAGTTATGATTTGTTTTGTAGGTTTGGTGTATATGATATTTAAACATATGGTAGATAGATATAATATATATTTTGCGTATAAAGAATCGCGTATTAATAAACATATACATGGTTCAGCTGTTAATTTTGTTCTGATGTCAGTTATATTATTACAAGTAACAGTAGTATTCTTTACTGGGATACGAGCAGGTAAATCAACATGTATTTTCTCTTGTTTCCTCAAGAAAGGCAGCAGGATGTCAAAACTCCATTTCATTTTTTACCTAAGAACTTTGGTGTCTCATTGAGTTAGACACTTCCTTGCTAACTTGAAGTCCCAGGGTTCAATCTCAGAATGGGTTGAGATTCTACCTTCAGATTTTGCAACCTGGCTTCCCTTGTCTTTGAAAAAAGCATCAAGTCATTTGAATGGGATAATAAGAAGAAGCATGTTATGCAAAATTCCTAAATTTACTGTTCCCATTCTTGATTTTTTCAAAAATTGAATTTCAGGTTTCACTGAGCCAGTATTTGTGTTCTCTTGTGTTGCCTTTTTTTTGGCTATGATTGTGTTTGTTGGTAAAATAAGCTTTGGATGGTTTAAACATTTTGGTACCAAGAAATACAAGGTATGTGTTCAAATTATTCTTACATTGAGGATCAGGTGTTCAACTAATATTTGGGAAAAGAAATGTTATAGTGAAATACACCAGCTGCATTCTTGACAACTCGTGGATACATAAATTGATTGAACTTTATTAATTAATTTGTAAATTAAGCTGCACCTAACAAATTTTTGCATTCAGAATTATGCATCATCTAATGCAGTATTTTTTATCTCGGACATTGTTGCGCTAATCATTGCTGTATAACATGTTCTAGAGTTGTCAAGAAGGTATTGTCAAATATGATTGTCAATTATGCAAATGGTTGTCATATGTGGTATTTCCTCGGGCTTTAACTTGAAATAACTGAACATTGGTTCAAGGCAATGGGTTTTTTGTGCATAATCAGAATAGATTTTAGAAATGAATATCCTGTTTGGCATTCTACCGAGTATATTTTCATAAAGGTAGGCTGACACTTGCACAACTTTTGGCCACGATTTTGTCGTGGCAAGTCGTGCCATTTTGGGGCACGAACTTTGACGCTCCCGCACTATTCACGACTAGTTCACGAATACGTGCCGATCATGACATGAAATTGCACGACAAATTCACGAATAGTTTGCTCATAATTTACGCAATTCCCGCATTGGCACAACGACTTTGCGCAAGTACACTTGAACGTGACGTGAACTGTTCGTTAAGTATTCGTGGCAGCTTGTGACAGTCGTGGCATGGCGCGCACTGTCAAGTACTGGCAAGCATCCTCCCTCATCGTCCCGACGAGTTCAAGATGAGTTCACGAAATGCTTGCGCATCCTGCACGACCCAGTCGCGTACAAGTGTCAGCCTAGCTTAAGTTATTCAATTGTCAAAATCAAAGATCCGTTTACAAGATTATGTTACTGTGGGTTAAGCACATTAAATAATAAGTATTGAATATTGATGCTTTGATTTCTAAAGAATCAAACCTTGAAAATTTCTAACAATTTGTTCTGGAAATACATGTATTTAATATGAGCATGAATTTATTGTTTTTATTTGTTTTTTGTATGGTATTTAGTCACCAGCGGTATTTAATTTTTTTGATTTTTTGCATGATAATAATATTAATTATTGTTTATTTTCGTAGTCAATTGATTGTTTTGGATTTCTAAGCATCAAACTTTGATTAATAGTTTCTAACAATTATTGAATTTTTACCAATTTCAATAACACATGAATGTGAAATTAAGCTCTTAACAAATTTATTTTACCATAACTTTAACTTATAATTTAATTATGGAATGAAGCTTTTAACATTTTTAGTTTATCTGTGATATATATCAAGTATACAGTCAAACTTGTTCTAATGGTCAATTGTTTTCAGCACCACCCTTCAATGAACATCCACCGTAATGTCCCTCCAATGCAATTTTTAACCAAATGTGTCGCCCAGTATTCAGCTGTCAATTATCCCTGTTAATACCATCATTTAAACTCCTGAATAATTCATTACTTCCAAATATATCCTTTATCCTTTCCATGAATATGACTTGTGCATTTATAATAATTTTTGATATTTTTAATCATGTAATACAATAAAACAGACTAATACAAAAAGATAACAAAGATAATGCCTTGCAATCTAATGATTTTTATGCTTACCGGGTAAATGCTTAAATATTAATTTGTCTGCTAAGTACCATGTTCCTTAAGCAACGGCTATCATTTCATTTCATTACATTAATCCGTTGCTATCATGATTAAGATTTTCTCGTCATTAACTTTGATTGGTCGAACGATTATTGTCGACCAGTTATATTCCTTGTAACAAATTATTGCGGGAAAACTTTCGAATGACCAGTCGTCAAATTTCTTGTAGCAAATTTACCTTGTGATAATCGAGTCTCTACGGTCATAAATTGAATGTGACGTATAGTGTTTTTTAAACGAGGTTATTAGTTGATAATGACGAGAAAACCCCGTCAATCCAGCAACGGTAGATAATGCAAATGTCTAACGTTGCTGAAGGAACATGGCTAAGTACCAACTCTTATTAACCCTTTCAAGCCGGTATACCGGCCCATCCTTACGTTATATATACCCGACAAGCCGGTAAACCGGCCGTTGTCAAGTGACGTCATACAACGTTAACGTAATACAGGGTATATGATGTTTTAGCCATATGTAATACGCTTTAAGAAATATTGCTGGGAGTTCAGGGTATAAGAGGTTTTAGCCAAAGTAACGTTAGGATTCAAAGGGTTAAGCAGCCACTTTTAAGCAATTCTGTGACAGCAAATTTGACTGTAATTGATTTATGTCCCTCTTCTCTGAATTCATGAAGTATTTCGTTTGTTATTCCATTGAATACTTGTTCTAAAGGCTTTTGAATTAATCGTCTTTAACTTATTTTGCTAAAACTTGATTTATGTAAGCTTACATGTTTGAGTTAAAACACTTTCTTATCATCAGAAACTGAGGTATTGGCTTGAATTCTAAAACTGACTTTGTTCCCTTGTTTCCAACAGTTTTTCTTGAAACTTAGAATTAATGCATTCCATCCAAAATTGGAGTTCCAATTTTAATATTTTACTTCTTTTGTTGTGCACGGAAATCTGGGCAGATAGCAATACTTTTTTTTAATATCAGGTGTTTTTATAATGTGGTAGTCTTTAAACTGTGCTTTCAACCAATTTCTTTTTTACCAATGGCATAGCAAAGTTTGGGTATTTAAACATGTTCCAACATCAATATTTACTCAACTTTTAAATTAAAAAGATAATCTGTTAGTAATTTGACCTTAAGCATCATTTGGATACCAACTTGTGACAACAGTTGTTTCTTTGCTAAAATTTCTATTTGGTTTAATAGTTTTTCGTGCCTTCAATCTTATCTGTACCTCTGAATAATATTTAACTACTTATCAAGTGCTATTTAGTCAGTATTGTAAGGGCTTTCATTGTTTAGTATTTAATACTTTGGTAATGGCAGTACATGTTGTTTAATATATCTAATAAATTTTGTGGTGTAAGGGTTTAACTAAATGTCGTCCTCATAGTAAAGATTGTTGTACTTGCATGAGAGTAAGTTTCAAGGTACTAAGTTTTGTTTTGTATTTCTTCTGCTATCAATTGGATTATAGATTGATGGAACTGAATATACTCTTGGAAAGGTTGGTATAAGTTGTACTGAAGTCTAGCTCGATCGATAAATATGTCTTGGGATAATTTATATTTCTCAATTTGGCTGAGTTGGAATTGAGCAAACAAATAAGTAACAAAACCTTGGAAATTTGTAAAATGTAGTTTTCTTTTATAAGATGTTAGTTATTTAGTTTAATTTCTGTTTTGTTTCTTCACTATCAATGAATGTTGAATGGTTCTCTTTCGGCACTGTTTCATTTGAGTTACTGTATGCTCAGAATTTTAGTTAAAAGTATATAACATTATTCAATATCAACATTTAATATTACAGCAATTTGGTGATGAAGATGACAGAATTGATAGTGAAGTTCCTGCAACTAATAAGGTAAGTAATGTGCTGTTTAGATTATAAGTGACAGAAATATCATTCAACTAGCATTTGTACACATGCCATTCCTTGTTATAGACCTTGTTGACAAGACATATTCAAGCAGGGAAGCAACCAGTGGGAAGTAAAATTACTATTTGAAGGAATCGTGTAATTTTTATACCATTCTGTTACTACTGAAGACTATATATAAATATATTCTAGACCCAATCTTCTGCTGCTGTGTTGATCCAACACAAATTCTTCTTTCAAAGTATACATGGCCAATATGAAAACTGACATCAACTTATTGACCACTTTTTGTTTTTTCAGCCATTTGTAGCTAATGTTTTACTTGAGAAAGCAGAAGAGAATGGATCAGAAGGTGTGAGATTAGCACCAGCCTCTTATGGAGCAGTTCAATCGTCTATTAATACTACTGGAGATTATGATGAAAATGTTTCAGATGCATAGTAAATTTTTACTTGCCACTATGTGTTTTCTATTTTCATTATCTTATTATATCCAATCAAATTATAATGGTTCCTATTATTTGTGAATCAGAATACACAGCCTCAATTTTCATATTCTTTTTTTTTTTGACAATCCTAAAAAATTGTGTTCACTATCAAATTTGAACTAGTACTACATAAAAATACTTTGGAAAAAAGATGAATTTGAGAAGAAACCTCAGAGCTTACGAAAATGATATTTAAGAATATAGATTGCGACATCTTTAAGATAATCTAAGTTATAATGCAAATTTACCAAGCATAAAAAAAAGTGCATAATTAAATTTGTTTAAGCATAATAATATATTGTCTATATTCATCTATAGTACGTGAATTTTATGGTATGTTATGTTGCTTTGACGTTTATATCATCAGTTATGTTATGTTTTTTCAGTTTATAAATACATGTATAATGTATGTACATTTCAGGAATCATTCCAATAGTCATCATAAATTTCATGATTTTTTAGTTTAAGACTGAGACAGAAACTGAAAAAGAATTCTATGTACATTTTGCGTATCAAGGTGAACTTTATTACATGCAGGAAATAATGTATCTTCACACTGTCAAGCTATTGCAAACTAGATAATAGAGTTTCTTATAGCTTGACATTGTGAAAATGAAACAGTAGCATTTGGTTTATTTAAAGGTAGTGATTTGCAGTGCAATAAATGTATAAATAGCATAATTTGTATATGTATGTATAATTGTGATGGGGTTTTCAGGGTAACAATATGTGGATAATAATTAATTTAATTTAAAAGTTGAGTCTTTCTTCAACATGATACATGACACAAGGAAGAAAATACATCTTCAAAAGGAATAACCATTGATCATTATTCATTCAGAAGTAGAAATTAAACCTTTTTCATGTAAAAAAAAAATACTTAATATTTATTTCTATATTTTATTATAATTATATGTAAAAAGAATTGTACATATTCCAATTTACTTTTTGTTAGATTTTGTTGTTATTATTTATCTCTATCCTTGGTTCCCAACAGAGGGTACTAATACCTTTTGGGGGTACTAGCAAACACCACAAAGAGTACCAGGGAAGCCTCTTAGACAATTTTAAAGTAGTTAATTATTAATCAATCTACCTTATAACATATAACATCTTTTAACAATAATTACATGTAAGAAAACACAAGACAATATTATGGAATATAACTTTAAATATAACACACTTCTTTAATACAGTTAGGCACATAACGTTTCAGCACAGATACATGTGTCGTCATCAGATGTAATGATGATGACGACAAGTGTATCTGTGTTGAAACATTATGTGCCTAACTGTATTAAAGAAAGGTGTTATATTCCATAATATTGTCTTGTGTTTTCTTATATGTGCTCCTCGCTTCTATATGTCATTCAAATCTTAAATTACATGTCGTGTCAATCGTCTACAGCTGTAATAGTGGCTAGGAATTGATTAAATATCAAACTATATCAACCGACATGTTGACTTATGTAAAAAAATAAATAGGGGTATGTCCATAAGGTTGAGAACCAAGGATCTATATTGTTACTGTGGTTGAAGGTCAACAGTTATGTCTGACCATGAGCATTTTATTTTGTGCCATTGTTCTTGCACTGATAGTTTATTTCTACTTTCATTTTCTTAATTGAAATCATTGTAAAGTTATCCAGAGTATGCATTTTTTTTTCTTCTTCTACGTTCTTGAATATAGGAATATTAGCCAAATTTTATTATTATCTTGTTTCCTTGTATCTTTGTGGAGTAAATGGAAGAATAAAAAATATGATTATTGTTTTTAGTTTTTATCCATAAGGGAAAAGGTTTTGTGGATACAATGAAATTAGATCTAGGATAAGTTTATCCTTAATCCTTTTTTTTTTTTTTTTTTAAAACATATTTCAAGGAAGGAGATTTCATTAGACTGGATTGATAGAAATGTCTTCTACATATTTGTAAAAAGTTCATCTCATCAAATAATCTTCTTCATGCTGTTGTAAGAGATTAAAGTCAAAACTGTTGGCTCTAACCCTACCAAATTATCTAGCTAGTTCTCATAGATAAAATGAATAAAAATCATCTGGTTTACATTAAATTTTATTAACAGAAAATGGAACTACAATAAATAAATTACATTATGTAATATTATGTACAGATACACTCAAGGTATTTTATCACAGGGTAGCTTGGTTTATAAATACAATTATATGTATTTAAATAACATTATTTACAGTACTATTTATAAACATATTGACAAGGTTAACAAACATAACAAAACTAGAATCTTAAACATCTTTGGTTGAATTTCAGTAGAAGAATTTTGTATAACAAATAATTCAATATCTCAAAGAGAGCCTGCTCTTCTGAAACTGATTCCAGTGTATTTAACCATACAGATTTCAGTTGCTAATCAAAAATATTAATAAAGAGAGGTAGTTGATGATCTGAAATATCTTTCATCTCCTCTCATTCTCAAAGCAAGCTTCAAATCTGTAGGCATCACAGTGACTCGTTTAGCATGGATGGCACAAAGGTTAATATCTTCAAATAAACCAACAATGTAACTTTCAGCTGCCTCCTATAAAAAGTTTAAAAAAGGTAAAACATGGATCATTACATTAAGCTTAGTTTCAGGACCTAATTTTGAACAAATCAAACTATATGATGTTTGAATCTTGTCAAAGGCTAAGCTAAGGTCTTGCCAGATAAAGTTGTATTTCAACTAGCCTAATAATAGTAATATTACATTAGTAATTAATGCTTTTTTTTGTATTAATCTGAGATTTGGACTGATTTGGTGTAGAGTCTTTGATAAATCTAAAGTCATTAGGTATAGATCTACTAGATTAGATCAATAGCCGTCTTTTCTAAATCTTGCCCAAACTTCGACTTCACTTTCCTTTCAGTAGTTTCAGTTTAGCAGAGTGACTGGCAGAGTCTTAATAAATTTAGCCTAGTATTTTAAAACCCACCTGTAATGCAGCCAGAGCAACTACATGCATCCTCAATCCCGGATATATTTCCGCTGAAATTTCTCGAACCATTCTTTGGAATGATATTTTTGGGATAAGAAAATTTGTAGACTTCTGATAGGCTCGGATTTCTTGAATAGCTCGAAATCCAGGTCGATATCTGCCATACTTTCTCGTCTTCACTTTGTCAGCTTTTATCTTCGATCTGGCTGCATCTCTTTTGGTGGCCAAAACCTTGTGGATCTTTTGGTCTGTTTTTCCAGAGTTTCTTAGCGGAGCCTGTTTTGTTCTGGCCATCTGCAGTGCCAAAACGGCGACTGACTTTTGGGTGCCTGTCGTCTGCTAATCTGTCATTTTCTGTTTGCCTCGATTATCAAGACAGAAGTAAATAACAATATGAGTAGCTTCCCCTGAATAATTATTTTAATTATATCTGTGACAATCGAGTCTACAATCACCTGTTAAAGGAAATGACGTCAAAATGTAAACTAAAGCACGTTGTCGAAATGGCCGAAAAGGAGGAAATTCAACATCTTAAACAAAAGCTAATGGAGAAAGATGCAGAAATAAGTCGACTTAAATCTATAGTAGAAAGCAAGGTAATGTAATTATTTCGATTATAAAGATGTTGTCACTTCGTATAAATTTACGGAAAGATTTAAATTGATTCATCTCAGATATCCCCTGGGGTAGTTATACTTAGTTATCATATATCATAAGTTATCATAACTACCGGTATGTATGTCTCAAATTGAAAATTTTTAGACTTCTATTTCCATGGACCCGAAGGTATTCTAAGACAGACCTGAGGGAAATTTCATGTGAAAATGACATTTAGGACTAAAATTTTCCCTCTGTGTAGTACAGTGTAAAATCAAATTACCGGTACCCAAAAAATATTTTTTTAGCAGTTATAAAATTTTAAGGCATTTTATTTCAAGTAAATCGTATCAACTCGCTTTGACGGCCCAGTTTCATCACGACATTCTGTTTGTTTCGTCTGGTATCGAGTTGTCTGCCCTTCCAAATAAACGGATTATTGAAAAGCTAACTGTTTATTTTTGGAGTGAACACAGTTAAATTTGCCAATATGGAATAAATTCTAATACATGTACCGATGTTGTTTTTTGTTGTAATACAAATTCAAACACTGATGTTAAGAATTGATATTTTGTCCTCAATACTATCATCCTATCAGAACAAATTCTAAAAATGTATATACTTGATAGAATTGTTTCCAACCATCTTTAATCTAAATCGAATTGTACCAAAGCGCTGTGTGCCACGATTTGGTTGATTTGGGTAAGTGCTTTGGCAAATTGCTAAAATAAGAGTGCATTGTACTCTAATCGTTGCACTTTGCTTAAATAAATGCACACTTTGATAAGTGTTGATGTTATTTGCTTAAATAAAAAGGCGTGTGGAGTTGTCATTTTCATGAACCCAAAAGCAATCTAAGGCTCTCAGAACTATTTTGAGTTTAATATTCCAATTCATGAAAAAATATAGGCAAGTTGCGATTTAAAACTCATTTGGGCTGGGTAAAAATTATCAACGTTACCAATTTTTTAATTTCAATTATAGATTATCAAATTTCCTGGTAAATTTTTCTCTAAATCATTATCTGTTACACTATAATCAGACAAACATCAATAACCATTAATATCATGACTTTTTGTAAAATATTAAAAAAATTACAGCTTTTATGTGTAGGATAATGCATGGTTTCGAGGGATTAGTTGACATAATGCCCGCGGGTTCGGGAAAGCACGAGGGCCGAAGGCCCGAGGGCTTTCCCGAGCCCAAGGGCATTATGTCAACTAATCCCGATAGAAACCATGCATTATCCGACATAAAAACCGATTCCTAATTCAATAATTGGTAAATATGTTGAAAAATCAATCAATACATTTAACATCACATGGGAGGTAATCCATGTCTTGTGAAAAAAATGTTCCAGAATTTTCAGAAATATTTAGTTTTTAATATTGAATATCTAATTTTACATTAAAAAATTCTAAAATGTAGTATTGAAAGATATACATCCCCGGAAAAACAATTACGCTCTAAAAATCTAGTTTTTAAATTTTTAAAACCGTTTTTAAAAAATAAGATGACCAGTAAAAAACATTACAAGAAATGTGAGGGTATATATTGTTGTATCAACCTTTATTGGATCAGAGGAAGCAAGAAACCTTACATTGATCACTGGGTAGTGAATTGATACTGTCTGATAAGATTGCATACTTTGTCACTGGGTAGTGACTAGGTTACGATTCATCAGCTTGATTTTGAAACTTCAATATTAAGTTTGAAAGAAAAAAAATCTTTAAGACGTAGAGTTGATTGCTCAAATGTATTGGTGTTAGATTAAAGTATATTCTCTCGAATGTACTTTGGTAGAGGGGACATTATCTCTAATGTACCTGTCCACGGGGGATATTCTCTCGAATATCCCTGGGTTGAGGGATATTCTCTCGATTGTCCCTGGGTTGAGGGATATTAGTGAAAAGAAAGACCTGCCATAACAATGGGATGACGTCACAAGAGGTTTTTATTAGTTCTTATTTTTTTTTTTTTGCTGTTTAATAATTTTGACTACTCGAATATAAAATAATTTCAATTTTTTTAACACTCACCAAAAAAGGGGACTCAGTTTATTCACCAAACTTAAACCCAGAAAATTTGACAAAAAAAATAACAAAATATAGATTATTGATTCTATGATTTTATTATCAAACAAAAAAATTGCCAGTAAAAAGCCTGTAGCCTGTGGCTAAGGGATATTTCTCAAAATCCTATGCTGCATAAACATGTTTTGTGATATTTGGTGAAATAAGTACATGTAATGTTATAATTATTTACTTGTAAAAAAGTCTTGGTCGGTTCTTACTATGTGTCTATAATCATTTTATTATAGAAGAATGCCACCTTTAATCCAATAAGAGATATTATTGAAGATAATGCACAGTCAGTATTAAATAACAGACATTTGAACAATGATGATATAAGTAGATATAGTAGACAACTTATTTTACCTGAAATAGGTGTTCAAGGTAGGATTTATATAAGCCTATAAAATATTATCTATTTTTATCAGGCCTACTCAAATAGCGACCCTCGACGCCCTTCAGAATGGCCCCTAAAGAGTGACCCCTTCCGCTAAAATGCTCTGATCGCTATTCTAGCTAAGCTCTATTTCGCCCTTGTATTTTTTTTCAGAAAATGCATATGGCCCTTTACAAAAAATTAATTGAAAAGGCCTGATTTATATCTTTTTATGAGGAACTGTCGTAGATAGACAAAAAAAAATGTTGAACAGTCGGCCAAACAAATCCATGAAATTGAATTTTTTATATTCATAATCCTCACTTTCATGATTTGATCAATTACAAATGAGATAAAATTTTCGAATTGTTTCCGCAGGTCAAATAAGGTTAAAGAACAGTAAAATATTAATAGTTGGAGCTGGAGGTTTAGGATGTCCATCTGCTATTTATTTATCAGCTGCAGGAGTTGGTAAGTTACTATATTCTTTTTGCCATGGGGCGACATTCATTACTTATCCAAAAAATTTTGACTGTTGACTGTTTACCAAATGAACTGATGTATAGATATGTTCGTATACAATAATCATGATTTCTTTTCTGTTTATCTCTTTTACAAAACTTAAAGCATCCTCTCAGAATAGCGATTGTAGTGAAAGTTACTAAAAAAAACATGTAGATTATTATTATGTATATGAGATACATTAGAAAATACATCAAAATGCATTTTGGACTGCCGAAATTAAATAACTGTTAGATATTTTTACTGTGAACATTTTTTACAAGCCGAATTTATGATGGGCTGTAGACAGCTGCCTATTTTGTCCAAAGATAAATCTGCCTCTGCTATTAACTATTTACATGTATACAGTGATGATATTTACATTTGTTTTTAACAGGGAGATTAGGAATAGTCGATTATGATGAAGTTGAAATCAGTAATTTACATCGTCAAATATTACATGCTGAATCTCGTGTTGGTTTACCAAAATCCCAGTCAGCATTCATTACATGTCATGGGTATGTACAACTCTGGGGTGATAATAAACTTAATATTTAAATATTGTATAAAAGATATTGTATTGTTTGAAAATTCTTTAAATAGGAATTGAATTATCTTGATCTAAAGATAACTGACAATAAATGATTTATTATGTTCTTGAATGAAAATATCTGATTGATTTTTAAAATATTTTTATTTATTTTTTCAGATTGAATTCCAAGGTTGAATTTGTGCCATATCATCTAGCATTGAATAGTTCAAATGCCTTACAGATTATTTCAAAGTATCCTTTATATATGCCCATAATATACAATGATGCCAACAACATCTATTTCTACGCTAATCCAGTACTTGAATATATGCAAAGGATTGTTTATTTGATTGGGAGATTTGGGGAGATTTCTATTTGATTGATTTATTTACCCTACTAGGTAGGGTTGAAAAAATTGTCTATAGACTCATTAAATTGTTCCTCCCCACGGAAATCTTTAGTAAAAGGCGAAAGATTTAAGCGTAGTGAGGAGAAACCAGAGTAAAGAATGATGAACTGAAATTACTCTATCAATTTTTTTTATAAAACATTTATAAGGTGTTGGAAAGTTAGGATAACTTTATTATAAAATTGGTTTTAAATAGGATATTTTCGTATAAATATTCATATTATTTACAGATGAATTCTTCAAATTTAGAATTTTTTGTCTTTGAAATATAATAATTAGTAAAGCCTGTAGAAAATATTTAATGCGTAGTTAATGAAAATGTGTTGTAGATTTCCTACTGAGTTTAAATATCTATTGTGAATAGGCGAACAGTTATAAATAGATGACCTAGTTCAGACTACTTTATAAGATAAAACACAGATGTATTGTATGGCTGTTATACTCTATAGCTTTACCTTATCACCTCAGGCTTTCAAATTGAATGCATGTGTTGTCCTCCAATAAACCTTAGTTTCAAATCCTTTTTCAATTTAGACAAATATATAATTTATCCAACAATAAAACTGTTCGCTCTTTATATAACCCATATCTTTGCTTTTTAAATCAGTACTGTATTTATTAGGGATACAAAAAATTTGACAAGTGCATTACCCTTAACCTTACTTTACATTTATATAATTACACAAACAAACACAAATTGATTTAGGAATATTTGAGCAATTATTTGAATTTGTTCTATGTTTCTAGTTTCTAGAATACTCTCAAAATAAGTAGACTTTACAATGCTTGTTGTTTAAAAGAATAAAATTTGACACAGACTTTGTAATTTCTTGTAAAAAAATCCATTATTGTTTCAAAATGGCTATAACTTGTGTTTCGTGTTGCATTTTAACAAAGTTAATAATAGAATTTGTCTATGTTGTAGAAATTTTGTTTATCATTAATTTTCCTTAACTGTAAAAAAGATATGATATAGTATTAGATGCTACAGATAATGTGGCTACTAGATATTTATTAAATGATGCCTGTGTTTTAGCTGGTAAACCTCTAGTCTCTGGTAGTGCTCTTAGATTTGAAGGACAGGTAATAAATATTAACAGTATTTAATATAATCAATGACCCTGTTCAAAATGTTTATAAATAATTATAATAAAAGTCCATGTTATAAATGTTTATAAAAGGATATTTTCTAGTTAAAAGTATATTTATATTATAATAAAGGAACATGTTTATTAAAATGATAATTTTATGTTCTAGTTAACTGTTAAGGACCATGTTTATAAATGATGTTTTTATGTTCTAGTTAACTGTTATATAATGATAAAAAAGGACCTTATTATAAATGTTTATAAAATGATATTTAATTAACGGTACTGGTATATAATTGTAATAAAGGATCATCTTATAAATGCTATAAATGTTTATAAAATGATATTTTTAATTTTTTAGTTTACAGTATATGATTATAATAAATGACCTTGCAATAGATGTTTATAAAATGATATTCATATATTTTTAATCAAAAGTATAATTGTAATAATGGACTGTTATAAATGCTATAAATGTTTATAAAAGGATATTTATATTTTCTAGTTAATAACAGTATATAATTAAAATAAAGAATCATGTTATATATATAGATTATGTGATTAACACTGTTATCTTTGCATACTGTCCCCCTTATACCTATTATTATACTGTTGTTGTTAAATATGGTTTCCTTTACCCTTTGTTGTTAACGATTTATTTGCTATATATACTCTGTTAGTCTTATTATATTATTCATTCTCTTGATAACGCTGCCTGTATGAGCATGTGAAACGTTGAGTTAATAAATGTCAGAAATAGTATATCCATATATCTTGTGCTTCTTAATCATGTTATAGGTGCTTTAAATGTTTATAAAATGATATTTATATTTTCTAGTTAACAGTATATAATTATAATAAAGGACCATGTTATAGATGTTTATATCCCAAACCACCTCCACCAGAAACAGTTACAAATTGTTCTGATGGTGGAGTCCTTGGTGTAGGTAAGGAAATTTGGTTTTTGACACAACAGAATCCCCTATCAGTTACAAAATTACATACCTTATATACATGAATGTATACATCCATAAAATTTGGATATATTCAATCTTCTTACAGAAATTAACAATAAAATTTGATGTAAAATGTTACATAAATTGCTATTTTCTTGTATATAACCTTATAATATATTTATCTATTTACAGTTCCTGGAATAATAGGATGTTTACAAGCTTTGGAAGCCATTAAGATATCAGCAGGAATCGGGCGTATCCTTTCTATAAGATAGTCATAATTGTTTAATTCAAGAATTGGCATATTGGCATTGGTGCTCTTATAAAAAAGAATGTTTTTGATGGTCAACTTGAGTTATGAAAATGGTCAAAGACTCTTACCTTGTTTCTAATTGATAGTACTGTGTTAGCAGTACTTGACAAGCTCATGTTTTGTAAAGAAAATGTTTCAGTTTATAGTGATGACGGACAACTGTCCACAGAATAAGCTGAAGTTCAGATGATATATCTGTTTTTAAATGCTTCCTTAAGTTAAATTAGCATCATTTAGTGAGAGGATGTTATTATTTGATGGTATTGATGGTGTATTTCGTAATGTAAGATTAAGAGGTAGACAGATTAATTGTCCTATATGTGGTGATAATCCAACCATTACTAAACTTATTGACTATGAACAGTTTTGTGGGGCTAAGGCAACTGATAAGGTAATTTATTATTGTATTATGTTGTATGTTTTGATTTGGACGTGAATTTTAATCTTATTGCTGAGGTCATTCTTGAACCGGTAAAGTTTTTGATTCCAGCTTTAACAATTGTTTGAGATCTTCTGCAATAACTCCAACTCTTTTTATACGCCCACATCTCTCTATGGTGGGCGTATATGGCTGTGGTCCACTATATTAAAATGCCTGACACCACTCTGTTACTTTTATTGTCAATATTACATTACTCTCATAAAAGCTATTCTAATAAAAATTTGTTATATTTGTACCTTAAAGAAAATTGTTGATATTGAAATATATCAATGCTGATTAAAATTGATAGACTTTGTTGTTATAAATTGAGATTGACCCAATATTTATATGTGTATGTTTTTTAATTTTCTAGGATAAAGATATTAATTTATTACAAGAGAATCAAAGATTATCTTCAAAGGTAAAACATGTTTCATCATTCTTTGTTCTCTGTTTCTTTCTTGGTTAAAGTTATCTTTGAATGTATTGTATTTATATCATATTATGCAGTATTGTTATACATTACATATAACACATTTTCAGATGACTTTTTTGTGATATTTGTGTTATATGTATAATATAAGTCATCTGAATACATGCTTTATCACCTGACAGTTCAATTTAGACCTGACTTAATCAGGAAAAACCAGAAGTGTTGACAGTCTAAATTTCCATGGTTTGTTTTTGAAAATAGAAATTTGGAATCTGAAAAATTCTAGAGACAACTGACATTGGTTCTCTACAATTGCTAAGCACATATTTACAGATTATATTCCTACATTATGAGCTTACATTTGAAACGGTAGCTACTCAAGGTTACTCTAAGCACTTGTCACATTATGTTTTGTATGCAAAGGATGTGTTTTGAACTTCATTTTGAGTACTGATTATGATACCTAAATGATATTATTATTATTTCAGGAATATAAGAAATTATTAGAGAATAAAACACCTCATATATTAATAGATGTACGTCAACCAGTAGAATTAGATATATGTCAATTACCTAATCCAAAAACTATCAGTATCCTTTTATGTCGTTGCTCAAGCTGGAATATTTTGATCATTTTCTCATTAAGGTCAAAGAATTGGTGATTTGAGATTCTAATCTTGGTTATGAAGGGAATTTGGATGGGTTATGATAAGTGGCCTTTCTTAATATTCAAGATAACTTTGCTGGAAAATAAGTGGTGAGGTGTATGTATCAGTTAGTGCAGCTTGGGTTTTTTAGAATCAACCTGTTTGGTTATATTAACTAATTCTCAAATCTGACATAATAATGGGTTTTCCGCACAGCTTAAAGAAAAATATTTGCTTTAATCTTGAACTAGATATTCCTGTTTCACATCTAAAGAAAGAAGAAAAGATGGCTGAAGTGAAGGCTAGTATAGATCAATTAAATTCTAACTGTGATACCAACATACCTGTTATAGTGGTCTGTAGAAGGGGTAATGATTCTCAGGCAGCTGTTAATGAACTTAAAAACATTTTATCTGACAAAGATAATATAAATATACAAGATATACGTGGTGGATTATATGCTTGGGCTGAGCAAGTTGATCCGAATTTTCCAGTGTATTGAACAATTTCACCTTCTGATTGATTATCTTTGCAGGCTTTGAATTTGTCATATCTTTCAAGTGTAGCACTCAAATAAATTCAAAATCAACGGTGTATCTGGTATACTTTCAGAGATCCTAGAACTTAGAATAATAAATTGTATACAAATCAGTTGTGAGATTTTCATTCTAAAATGAGACATGAACATCAGGAAAAATTGTAAGAGACAACTAGACTGGTTGTTTTATTCAATTTTCGGGTTTCGAGTCTTTTGAGAAGATTCAAGATATTGCCATTGACATGGTTAAAGTATGTTGTGTAATACATACAGTTGGTTAACTTATTAAACATTAATTTAACAAAGCTGCTAGTGGGTGTATAGTAACCTTGCCTTGCAAGCTGTAAAATTGTAATGGGACAGAGTAAGTACCCAAATGTTCAAATCACAAATAAAAACTTAAGCTCAATAATATTTAATATAAAAAAATATGTACATGTAACAATAAAATAAATACAAAATAATATAATGTCATATTTATCAATATGGAAAATGTAGCGGCACAACTTATATAGGCCCCTAATTTTCTGAATATTACTAATATTACTGGCAATTCTTAATTTACTTGTTGACAAGTTCAAGATTTTTATTATGCTTAGCTTTTGTTCTTCCTTATAGTTGGATTACTTAAGGATCAATCGCATGGTTTTGCATAGCACTTATTAGATTTTTCTAATGTTAATTTATTCATCTTCATTTTCCTCTTCCTCTTGTGAATTAATACTGAAAGTTGATCCACCTTTCAGTTGTCTAAACTGTAATCTTCGATACATACTTAGTGCTGGTAATGAACTTCTACGACCTTTATTAAAAGTTTTTGGTTGGGGAGGATATTGAAGTCCCTCTGGAGTAGTTTCGCAAGAGTTATCTGAAGAATTTTCTGTTGATGAGTTGTTACTATAAGATGGTGGTAAATCGTTGTTATTCTCGGTTGTAGAGTTGATCTCACCAAGTTTATTTAAATTATCAGGACATGATGAGGAGGATGGTAAATAACCAGATCTGTGAGAAAAGCACAAATTAAAATTATGACACATTTATAGTGGTCATTATATTCAAGACACTATATTTTGTAGGAAATGATTGTAGCTCTGTTATTTGCCAACATTTATTCAATTGCTTGTCAAAGACTTCTTGAAGAATGTCTAATGTCCAGGTATTTGGGTCCACAATCTTCATTCTGTGCTCTATTTCTGTTGTATGTCTGCTGCAAGGCCAAAAAGGGACACAGCAGTCTTGTTATACTGACTGGAATTGTCTTTTCGGGAAAATGGAAACAGCGGACATGTCTAGCATTAACATTAGAAAGGAAACAGCAGTCTTGCACATGCACATGCACAGTTTTGACTTCTCCAAAAGAGTTATCATGTCTAGCATCTTTTTTTTTTTCAAAAAGGGAAACAGCAGCCATGCATATGTGTAGTTTTGACTCTTCCAAAGGAGTAAACATGTCTAGCATTGGTATTTCTAAGAATATGAAACATCATTCTTGTATGCCTAGTTTTGACTTCTCTATTAGGGTAATCATGTCTAGCACTGTTTTTTCTGAAAGGAGGAAACAGTAGTGTTACATATGTCTAGTTTTGACTCTTCCAAAGGAGTAAACATGTCTAGCATTGGTATTTTTAAGAATATGAAGCAGCATTCTTGTATGCCTAGTTTTGACTTCTCCAAAAGAGTAATCATGTCTAGCATCATTGGTTTTTCTGAAAGGAGGAAACAGTAGTGTTACACTTGTAGAACTTTGTATAGAAAAAATTATGCCTGACATTGGCTTTTCTGAAATGTGGAAACACCAGTCACCACACATTTACTAGCAACTATCGGAAGGAATTCAGTCTTGAGTATTGCAGATATTTAGTAAAAGGACTTACTTTTTGAAATGTATTAAATTTGAGCCACCAGCAGCCCAGACTTGGTTGATTTGTTCATCTGATATTCTACCTTGTAAATAATTATCTATATCTTGTGTAGTTAAATCAGTTTGTACAAACAGATGATAGGAAACATCAGATATATATAAACATTCTGTCTGTACTCTGGAAAGAAAGATATTGGTTAGAATCAGTGTCTCTTACAATATTTGTAAACCCATGATATATGGAAGCGTCGACTTCACCAGAATAGACAAGAGCTCTCATGCAGAAGTCAATCATAGAAAAAATATATCATATAATTAGTAGAAATTAAATGTGGATGTTAAAATGATGACATCATGCAAGCATTTAGAGCACACCTGTAACCAGGGGGAGTTTGGGGAGTTCGTACAAGTACCCCTTGAAAACAAATAAGTACTGTTAAAGTTGACATTCTGTTTGAATTGTAACTGTTTAAGTTAAGTATTTTGCTTCGCGAGTACATGTAATCCCCCCCTTGGAAATTCCTGGCTACTGGCCTGTAGGTGGTATTGCTAGTTCATGGAAATTCATAAAATGGTATTGATTCAAGTATTGTTCGTCAGTGTTCAAAACCTAATACCTGGTTTACAAATTGATCTAATCCAGAAGTTAGGATTACCTGTTCAGGTAATCTTCTAAATCTTTCCTTCTTTCTTCTAAGAAGTTTCTGTCAAATTTATTGGCAAAAAACTTTTTTGATGGAAATTGTATTGGTTTTCTGAAAATTTAAATTTTAAATTAAGAAACAACCAGAAAGCTGAGACAAAAATTATCAATTGCTTTTCAAACTGTTGGAGAATTTTTTTTTTATGAAATAATGACAGTAGAAGTAGCAATAGATATACGGAAATATTTCATACATCAATATGAGATAAATAGTATTACACAGGACTTTTGATATCTGGGTTATCACATGAACTGTCTTATATCAGTGTAATGAACTTATTATCACATGTTCACTTTCATTGTGACTTTTATTTCAGTAGCCTTGTGACTGGGTACTAAATGACATTGCATGTTTATAATCAGACAAAAACACATGGTTCAGACTAATTTGAACATGTGTTAGACATTATTTGGGACTGAATGGAACACTTTGAAATCATTAAGTTGACTACTTACATGGAGGGGTGGTGTGATTTCAAGGTCTTTCTTAGCCATGAAAATTCTGAATATCGTCTACCTGTTACAGATCTTTCTAAATGGTAGGCTTGGTGTTTGGTCTAAAAGAAAAGATATAGCATGATAACTCCTAAATTTGTTATTTATCGATACAATGCAGTAGGTCTATTGATTTGACTACTTTGAATATTGGTTTTGATGAGACTGAATTGAATATTGGTCTTAAATTGATAGAATATTATGGATATTGGATTTGAAAGAATCATCAAAATATATGCTTTCTTGGCTATAAGAGCACAATTTCAGCTGTTGGGACTCTTGTTCCAAATGACAATTTAATGCTTAGGAATATTTAAACTAAGATCAGAAGGTCATGATACCGAAACAAAATTAACAAATTGTATCTAAGATAAAGTAGAACAATCTGCATTTTTGTGGATTGATTTGGTTTTGAATGCAATATTGTAAATAGTGGAAACAAATATGAAATCTGCATGAGAACCTTCAAATTTACCTAACATATGATTGATTAAAGGGCCAATAAATAGTATATTTACCTGTATTGTAATATCATATGTAGTATATCTTCCTTCATCCCAGGTATTATGTGTTCTGGGATTCAACACTCTTATTACAGGTAACATCACCTTTAAATATAGTAAATCCAATATGTATTCAAAATGTCTCCTTTTCTCCTTATTTGAAATAGTGAATTTCTGTCAAACTAGTAGGCTACTATAATTAAAACCATTAATGAATTGTGTTAAATAGTAAAATTTCAGGTGTCTTGGTTTGATTGTTTACTCCTAATTAAAATGGCCCAATGAGGGATTTGTTTTATTGACACCTAAACAATAATCACAATTAGCTAATAATTGGATTAAACAAATAAAGAGAAGCCAAGGATAAATCAATTACATTCATGGTTACCAAGTCAACACTCTTTAATCTGCTTATGTTGAAATTTGACAAATTTAGAAAGTAGAAGAGCAGATCTTTATGAAATCTTGATATGAATTATGTATTTGCCAAAATAAAGTATAGGCCTATGCAGAAATTATATGAATATATTACTTTGTCTCTGTTGATCTAGTATATCACTCTGACAAAGCAACTTCCATTGTTTCAAGCACTTTTCATAAAATATCTTTTTATTTGTTACGAATCAAGCAAAAAGCAATAATTTGAATTAAAAATCTTTTGACTAAATTTTTGATCCCTGTAGATAAAATAAAAAAATTTCTTCAACTGGAAGAAATAACCTTATTTGTCACAATTAAGCTTAAGTTGCTGATGTGTCCAAAAAGCGATTTATGTTACTTTCACTTTACTCTATTATGAAATTGACTTGAACTACAGCTTAAAAAGCTTAAAGACTGTTTTAAAGTAGAAGTGTTATTTTATCACAGATTAACTTTTCTCTAATTGAATTATCCTCCACAAGTTAAACAGACTTCAAACCTACTGACTTCAATTAGATCTTCCTTATTCATCAATCCTATGGTTTATTTTTCTCAATAAAACGTTATAGAGGAAGTATTGTCATTTCCTTGTGAAGTCAAATCAAATAACAGCATGTACACATGTCCTACATGTTATTTTAAACATAGCTTGCCAGGCAAGGTAATATACGCCCACTGGGCCACTGGCTTTGACTTTAAACAAATATATTTGACAGTTACAACAAAAGTGATTCAGAACAATCACATCAAGTTTCTTCACAATCTGTCCAGTATTGTCCTGTAGTGTTTATGAGCTAAAAATTCAACATGTTTTCAAGAACAAGAGCAATAATTCATAGTAAATATTTTTTTATTTTGCTGATTTTCAATAGGGTTCATCCTTGGGTGTTAATAAACATTATCAGTATGTTTCATCAAAATCTGTTATGAATTGTGACCTGTATAGTGTTTACGAGCCAAAAATCAAACGCGTTTTCAAGAACAAGAGCAATAATTCATAGTAAATATTTTTTTATTTTGCTGATTTTCAATAGGGTTCATCCTTGGGTGGTAATAAACATTATCAGTTTGTTTCATCAAAATCCGTTATGAATTGTGACCTGTATAGTGTTTATGAGCCAAAAATCAAACGAGTTTTCAAGAACAACAACAACAATAATTCATGGTAAATATTTTTTCATTTTGCTGATATTCAATACAGTTCATGCATGGGTGGTGATAAACATTACCAGCAAGTTTCATCAAAATCTGTAATGAATTGTGGCCAAAAATCGAACGCGTTTTCAAGAACAAGGGCACTAATTCATAGTAAATATTTTTAAATTTTGCTGATTTTTAATAGGGTTCATCCTTGAGTGGTTATAAACATTATCAGTAAGTTTCGTCAAAATCTATAATGAATTGTGACCTGTATAGTGTTTACGAGCCAAAAATCAAACGCGTTTTTAAGAACAAAGGCAATAATTCATGGTACATATTTTCCGATTTTGCTGATTATCAATAGGGTTCATCCTTGGTTGGTAATAAACATTACCATTAAGTTTCATCAAAATCCGTCAAGAATTGTGACCTGTAGAGTGTTTACAAGCCAAAAATCTAACACGTTTTTAAGAACAAGGGCAATAATTCATAGTAAATATTTTCCAATTTTGCCGATTTTCAATAGGGTTCATCCTTGGGCGGTAATAAACATTAACTTTAAGTTTTGTCAAAATCCGTCAAGAATTGTGACCTGTAGAGTGTTTACAAGCCAAAAATCGAACGCATTTTTAAGAACAAGGGCAATAATTCACAGTAAATATTTTCCGAGTTTGCCGATTTTCAATAGGGTTCATCCTTGGGAGGTAATAAACATTACCATTAAGTTTCATCAAAATCTGTCAAGAATTGTGACCTGTAGAGTGTTTACGAGCCAAAAATCGAACGCGTTTTTAAGAACAAGGGCAATAATTCATAGTAAATATTTTCCGATTTTGCTGGTTTTCAATAGGGTTCATCCTTGGGCGGTAATAAACATTAACATTAAGTTTCGTCAAAATCCGTCAAGAATTGTGACCTGTAGAGTGTTTACGAGCCAAAAATCGAACGCGTTTTTAAGAACAAGGGCAATAATTCATAGTAAATATTTTCCGAGTTTGCTGATTTTCAATAGGGTTCATCCTTGGGAGGTAATAAACATTACCATTAAGTTTCATCAAAATCTGTCAAGAATTGTGACCTGTAGAGTGTTTACGAGACAAAAATCGAACGCGTTTTTAAGAACAAGGGCAATAATTCATAGTAAATATTTTCCGATTTTGCTGATTTTCAATAGGGTTCATCCTTGGGCAGTAATAAACATTACCATTAAGTTTCATCAAAATCTGTCAAGAATTGTGACCTGTAGAGTGTTTACGAGCCAAAAATCGAACGCGTTTTTAAAAACAAGGGCAATAATTCATAGTAAATATTTTCCGATTTTGCTGATTTTCAATAGGGTTCATCCTTGGGCGGTAATAAACATTACCATTAAGTTTCGTCAAAATCCGTCAAGAATTGTGACCTGTAGAGTGTTTACGAGCAATTGTGGACGGACGGACCGACGGACGGATATGGGTGACGACAATATACGCTCCACATTTCATGTGGGCGTATAAAAATGATAGTAGAAATAAAATATTTACCACTATGAGTTATATTCTAAAATTAGAAATGAACCAAATTACACAAAGCTTTCCTTAATGCACCTAAAGAAATTGTGTGCCTAATATTTATCTATGGTTAATGCAACTGGTTTGTATTTTGGCTTAATGCAATGATGCAAATAATTCCAATAAAAAAGATTCTTAAAGCATACTCCACTATTTGTTCATGTAGTGAATTTGCAATAAGTAGGGGCTTAAGCACTTGCAAAATATACCAATAACCCATTAAAATTAATGGAAAAAATTTATGCAGAATAACATTATTCCATTTAGATTTTTTTCCACCTTGTATATGGAGTACATTCATTTTGTCCTTGGCCAAAAGAGTCTTAGATGCAAAGTAAATTATAATCTTTAAAGCACCATTTATGGATCCCTAAGTTCTTTTACTTACTCCAAAACATAATATTACATGTATATAATTCAGCCTACCTTTTAAATTAATGTTATCCTATTTGAAAGAAATATACTAAAGTTTATATAAGTTTAAACAGCCTAAAGTGGTCCTTGGATTACTCTGACCTAACCATTTACTTAATGGTTAAAACTAACATATTGAAATAATTTATATTGGATAATATCTAGGTTACATATAATATAATTCTAACCAGATCTGTCAATATTCTTGTACTTTCCACGTGTAACAACATAGTGACATCCTCTCTTGGACTAGCCTAGTCTCTGTTGGTGCTACCCTGGAGACTGATGTATTACTCTACGGTTTACGTATTTGACCAAGACTCTTTTGAAACCATAAATGCTTCAAAATAGCATCTTCTGGCATTGTTTTTCATAAATACCAACTGACCTTATGATTTACCAAACTTGGTGAAAGTGATGTTCTCTGTGTCAACTAGTTATGTATGCAATCCTAATGTAACTTGACTTGTCAAAATTTAAATTTGCTTTTCTACCTTTGGGCCTATCTCTACTCTTTTTTTGTCCTGAAGCTCTTCACTGTTGCAAGATAAATATTCATAGTCATATCTCTACCGGACTACTGTTGCAAGATAAATATGTGAAGTCATATCTCTTCCAGAAGGCTGTATTGCGAGATCAAGATGTTATACATGTATATTTTTTCTCTGGACATCGTGTCAAAATAAGCCCTCATTCGTCATGTCAAAAAACCGTATTGTAGATTCGATGTTCTCAGGACTGCTCATCAGAAACTTGTTCTCGATTGAGATGAAGAATAAAAACTCTTCCAGGATTTCTCAACTCCATAACATTTGTCCCGGTCTCCTTATTTTAGGATAAATATACATTGTTAATGATACTATATCTTTTTGTTGGACTGCTCACTGGGACAACCAAATGGTATCTGAAGTTAGGATATGGGACCAACTATAACTTGCTAAAGTTGCCAAAAATAAGAAAGTCACAGATATGTTAGAAATATATAGTGTACCCACAAAAGTTGTCCTTTTTTGCAGATCAGTATCTTATAAAGAACAATATGTTTCTCTTTCTGGATTACTCTTCCAACTCATGAAGATGAAGATACATAATATCTTTCTGAATTGTTATACCCAGAACTTTGCCCTGTTTTCCTGCAGATCCATAGACAAGATCTATTTCTAGAATCCTCATTAAGAAGTCGATTTATCCGAAAATAACTACTTACAAAGAAAATTTGATACAATTTTGTCGATGAATAACCCATGTCGGGAGGAATCAAATTTTCTCGTCTGCGCTATATACTTTGTGCCAATAAAATAATATGATGCAGAAGATGATGCGCATTACCAGAAGTAGAAGCACAGCTAAAGATACCGTGTTTTTTCTGCTCTTACCTCTACCAAAAAGGATCGTGATTGTTCGAGGATTTTGTGTCAATTTAGTCTACTATTAATACTATGTTTTCATTTCTTAGAACTTATGATAGTTCTATAACTTTAGAAAACTGGCTCTGCTTTAAAATTTGATTCATGTATGTTCTATCTGTCCCTACATTAAATATCACAGCTTTCGACCGTTTTTATGTCCAATAAGTTTTCAGATTACTTTCAGCAGAGAACTTTTCGACAGATACAAACATTTTAAGATCTTATGGATTTCCTTCTGGACATGGCAACCATGAAACTTGTCCAAAAAAGGGTTGAAGATATGACATGTACGCAATAAAACTCAAGTCAAAGATATTTCATGAATCGCGAAAACTCATTTGAGTTACCAGGAGAACAATTTAAAACTTCAGAGATGCTTTTGGTCCCTTTATGAAATCCTCTGCTTCAGATCCTCCAGAATCTACAAGAAAATCATTCTTGTCTCTTGGAGCTAATATCATGTAGCATAGTGTTCGCTACAAGTTTTCTTGTTAGATGTAGAGAAAACCTTTTAAGGTCGAAGATGCTGACTATCATGCAGAACTACTGATTACAGAAATGTCGTTTGTTTGATGACACGACGCACATCAATTCGATTGGCAGGCATAGTCTAAAAGCGTATTATGGATTATTTGAATTAGATATCATTAATAGAAATAAACTTTCAGTCGTGTAGAATGCTGCAGAAACCTAATTTATTCGGAAACGTTGCAGTAATGACAAACCTTAAACCTTACCTTGGTTAAATGATGAGGATCATATTCAGTGGGTATTCCCATGATTGTAATTTTGTTTATAATATTTCCTACTACTGAAAATTATCACAGAAGTGGACGTTAACTTGTCATCTATCAACAAACCAAATGACCATACAATATTATTAGGTTTCAGATGATATGACTGATTATGAAATAAGGCTACATTTTATACGCTATATAATTAGGACTCAAATAACGGTTTGCTTCCCAATTAGCTTCACGTGATAAATTTATATTTGATCTGGTTGTCAAGACTTATTTTTCAATTGCCAATGTGTTAATATAAAGCTGGATGTTCTTGATAAAGTCCTATTTATTTTACAATATATCTATTTATATTGCCATCTGCTGTATGGTTTCCTCGTGACATTTTACTGACATATTAGACCTGATTACTCAATGAGGGGCTTCCGAACTCCTTTTATCAAGTGATCGAGCTCTGTGACTTGACTTGCGATAGTAATAATTGCTTCCAAAGGCATTCGAATATCATGAACCTTTAAGTTAAACCAAGACTTATTACCATAATGCGTCAAACAGTATAAAAACTATAATATATAAAGGTAGTCTGTTTCAACGAATCAAATTTTTTCGAAATAGTTATGCTTTCTATATAATGGAAAAATTGAAGGAAGTGCAGTGGTTATGAATGAAGTCGTCAACGATTCAGTACTTATAATTTTGTAGGTTTATCTATGTGTCAAAGGAGTTTAAAGATAACACAATTAATATTGTAGGCTACATATATCACGTAATGTACGATGTGACATCAACTTCAAAATGACAAAGCATTATTTTACCTTTCTAGAGCAGATTCTTTCACCTGGTATGTTATACCTTTAGATTTTTGATCCAGTTTCACTTACCCGTCTTAAATTCTTCTGGAAATGTCGGGAATTTGCGTTTACGGGCGTCTAATTTTTTTAATTTTCAAGAGGAGAACATCAGACTTCAGAAAATCGTGTTTTCATGCTACCCCAGTCCCTATTCCAGTAATCGTAAACCTTAAATTCCCTGGGAAATGTTTGGAAATCGCGTTTCCAGTCGTCTTATTCTCAAACTTTTTTTAGGCGAGATCCATCAGACCCTATTCAAAACCATCCTGAACATTAAATTCGTTAGGAATTGTCCGGAAATCGCGTTTCTAGGCGTCCAATTCTCAAAATGTACTTGTGTTAGTCAGGCAGACCCTATACAGATAAACCAGTAAATGTTGTTTCAGGGAGTCAAATTCTCCAAATTTTCTAGAGGAGGTTCTCCAAACTTGTAAACTTCCATTGGATTTCCTATGGGGGGGGGGGGGGGGGGGGGGAGGTTGTACGTTTGACCCCTAAAAGTACTTGATTGGCTGCTAGCCTGGTCCCCCACCCCCGCATTGAAAAAGCAGTCTGCGCCCCTGCTCTACAGACTACAATTTTCCATATCTTTTGTATGTGTGCCAATATCATTATGAAGATGTGCACTATTGAATTTGGTGATGATCCGATGATTTTTATGGCATAAAACTCTGATATCTCGTTCGTTTTGCAGTTCACCTCTCTATCGAGCTGTTAGTGGGCGTATTCATGGAGCACTGTGACCTGACTTGCAATAATAATATTTGTTTGAAAGACATTCAAATATCTCGTTTACAACCGGACGTAGATACACTAATAAATATGAAGAGATACTTTGAGGAGGATATGAAATATGTCGATAGTTTGAAGGGAAAATATTAAAGAGATTCATATAGATAGGGATCACGGTAAATGGTAGAAAAGGCGTCTGAAGCGGAGATATATAGAGAGTCGATATATTGACGACACAAGAGTCTGTGCGTTATCATCAGGAAGTTGCTATTGATACACCGGGTCTACAGTACGTATCCATCTTGTTTTAATTCTACAACATAACATTGCAATACCTTTTCATTGAAGTTGAAAATTTGTGCTCTTGAAGTATCCCTTCCTAACCGAAAAACCGAGAATTCTTGGAAAGTATTGTGATCTGATTTGGTTTAACAGGGCTCATCATTATGTCATCATTATATGCTAAGTTGATAGTGGTTGTGGTGATTGGACCTATACTGGTAAAGTTAGAGAATATGGATGTATCTGCTGCCAATACTTTGAAATCAGTATTTGCAAAGGCTGAAAGATCAATACCTGGTTTAACATTTGACAGTTTACTTGAGATATTAAAAAAGGCTGATATTAGTGATAAAATTGATGGTTGTGAAACTTTGTTAAGACTTGGTGAACAATTATATGATTTCCACATCCCATGTCAAGAATCCAGATTTCAGGAATTAAATGCCTATTCTAATGAATTAAAACATGTGTTAAGTAAAATACCAGATCAGATCCACGACAGACAACAGTTCAGGAAAACTACCAAAGAAAAAGCTAAGGCTATAAAGAAATTACTGGATGCTGTAAATAAAGTTATTGCTGGGGTTTCCAATTCAGATAATGGCTGCAAACAGATTCTTGAAGATAGAAAAAGAACATTTGTGACATATTCTAAAAAATTTAGTGATACTTTATACAATTTTTTTAGATACTTAAATCAGGATGATGATGTGTTTATGGCTGCCAACTACTTGGTGTTTCAGACTAATGTAATAGTTAAAACTGTTAAACAGGAATGTTGTTCAGATACCGATGGCCAGCCAGCGGGAAGGGGTGATTAAAATGGAGATCTGGTCATTCCTGTTTTCATTGCAATCATAGGCGTACGAGCCGGGGGGGCAGGGGGGCAATTGCCCCCCCCCCCCCCCAGTGATTTTCATGAAGGAAATTTAAAAAAATAAAATCGTTCGGAAATGATGTGATCAGGCAGATGGCGAGAAGTTTTTGGAATTTGGGGTGGGGTGGGGGTCGACTTGTCGGGCATTTATATTTCGTTGTCGGGCAAATTAGCATTAGTTGTCGGGCAAATTGGTTTTGCCCCCCCCCCCCCCCCCCGCTCAACTAACGCCCCGTACGCCTATGATTGCAATAATATAAATCAGTTTTCAATATGTAGTATTAGATTGTTTTAGAGCTTGTCAGAAACTTTGTCAGTGTTTCACGAGACAAGTCAATCAGAAGGTTTACTTACTTATTTGTTTACTTAACTACTGAATTTTTTTAACCTATACATTGAAATTACTGATATAAAATTTTTGTATTTGTATTATTTTTGTAAAATTGATTATAAAGCTAAGAGCAGGCCCTTATAATCTGACAAGCTCCAGTTGAGACATCATATATGTAAGAACATATATGCAAATATGTCAGCTGCAGAAAATTGAAATGGTGCATATATTTATGAGCCTATATAAAACAGTTTTATGTATTTGCTTTACTAGTTGATTTGATTTCATATAAATGTACTTGTGTCAATTTTCGAAACGGTATTGTTATGTAAATTTTAGCTCACAACTAGTAAACTGAATAAGATGACTTTTTCACTCTAAGAAGGGACTATATAAAATTGTACAAAATATAACAATAATCATGAACATTAGGCCTACTTGTGAACACTGTAGTTCAGTGATTGTCTTCAGCATATAGGCCTTGAATTAAATCCATTATCTATTTAATCTAAAAAAAATACATGTAGTACCATAAATAGCCAGATATTTATTTTTATAAATTCAATTTTTATATGGAAGTGTAAATATAGTCATCTATTAAAGTTGGTTTAATTGATATAAAAGATCTGTTTTATCTGATAATGTTACATTATGTCTTGGTTCAGACTTCTTCTAGAAACAAACTTGTTTTCAATCATTTTAATGGTATATAATTTTAGTATTATTCATATTCTATTTCTATAATAAAATTTGTAAAAAAAAAAATTATCGTTTGCCTTGACAAAACATTAAAGCGTCAAACGATTTGAAATAAGTAGGCTCTACCCATAGAGATAACTCTATGGCTCTACCACTGATGGGAAGTGGCGTGATTATAAATCTTTGATTTATTTTCAATATTTGCCATTGAAACATTGAATACCAGACCCAACTATAATGAACATGCGAAAAAAAGTACGAAATATCAACACAGAGGACCTATATGAAACGTAACATATTTAAGCATCAACGATTTAGTACTTAAAATTCTGAAGGTTTTTCTATCTATATGTCATAGGACTTAAAAGATAACACAACTAATATTGTATAACACGTAATTTACGATGTGACATCAACTTCAAAATGACAAAGCATTATTATACCTTTCTAGAGCAGATTCATTCACCTGCTCTGATGTTTTATACCTTCAGATTTTTTATCCAGTACCACTTACCGGTCATACAAGGCGGAAAATCTGCTAAAGTAAACTTCTTGAACCTAATTTTGATAATTATACAATACAAGTTACAACTTAATTCTTAAAATGATAAAACTGGTTAAAGATACCAAGGTTACATTAGGTTTGGACATTAAACAAAATTTTTAAATCTTTTCATTTAAACATTGTTCAGTCATAACTTGACTGAGAACGTATCAATTTGCATTCAAGCATACATCAAATTTCCCAAAATTGGTTAAAAATGGATAACGATTTTGATGTTTTGACGAGTAATCGAAGCCATTAATTTGTTAGCGTGTCCTGTGTTGATGGATTCTGAATAAACTCATAAAGGAAGGTGTTAATCCTAATACACCATTCACTATTGTTTCTGACCAGTCCTAATCTATTGGACACTTGTCAACAGTAGCGGTAATCATGAGGACCTATCAATCAAGAGTCAAAACAAATCGGCGCGAATTACGAATGGTGTTAAAGATCATTAAAGAAGCTGTTAAGATTGAAACCATTTAATAATCAGTGTTCAAAATGTATAAATGGGCAAGAAACGGTCAAGGTATCAAACAGTATTGAAGATCACCATATTACTTTATCAGTTCAATCGCAGCACAAGTGTAGTATTCAATTTGGATATTTATTATGGAAGTTACTGGCATCAGCCATCGTACACAAGGTAAGAAAGAGTTCCTAATATCTACATTATACAACTAAATATCTCTAGAATACTCTAGATATCTATAATAATGTGTATCAAATGCTTTTCTTCAAGAGAAATACAATAAAGAAGGCAATTTCTAACTTTTTTCACTTTTCTTGGACAGTTAATCTGAATTTACAATGCCACCTATCTATACATTAGATTTGGGGAATTTTATTCATTTTATGTATTAACTTATTCATCAATATTATTTTTCAGGCACCATGAAACGTCTTCTAAAAACAACGTTGGTAGCAGTACTGGATTTGATTTTGTTGTGTTTGCTGCTACTTACACTGTTGGTGTTTACGAATTCAACGTTGGTATTGGGTTTTAAAACTTCTGGTAAGTCTTATTTGTATATCATAGAAAATAAGTCGTATTAGAGAACGATAACGAGCACAAATATAGACATACCATGTATCGATTGTTATTTTCAATACCAACTAAAAGTTACCTACATTATTTAAGATATTTAAGCAATAAAGTTTTGATCCCCATAAAGTGATCATCATTCATTAGTAAATTGTTCTTTTTTTTACAGATTTTATACTAATGGACAAGTTACAGATTTTAGGAAATCCTATTACTGCACTGATGATTGGTATTTTGTGTACATCTATACTTCAACAACCAAAAGTCATCCTTACGATTCTTATTGCCTTGGTGTCTCAAAATCGTAAGTTTTCTTTGAATACTCTAGACTACCCAAAACTTGGAATTAACGCTGGATGCTCACTTCCGACACTTCCTTGTGAAACGTTTATGAAATTTAGACTCAATTTTGATATGGATTTTGATTCAATTTTGATATGGATTTTGACTCAATTTTGATATGGATTTTGACTCAATTTTGATATGCAATGACACTGATTTTTTATGTGATAATTTGTATCTGTATTATTAAAGCTATCATGTCTTATTAAAGAGATATTTTTCTATGTTTCAGACATTCATCCATTGGTTGCCATACCTGTATTAATGGGTCTGAATATTGGTTGTTATATTACCCCTGTACTGGTATCACTAGTGATGGTATATGATAAATACCAGTTTAAACAGAGTATCTCTACAGCTCTGTTAGTTACCATCGTATCCTGTTTAACCACTGCCTTGTTATTACCACTAGAATTTGCCACAGGTAGGTTGATTTTTTGTTCGTTTGATGCTCTACTGGTCCATAAATATCAAAATGTACGTGGAATGTCCACCGTCATTAACCTATAAGCAGGACTACATTGCAGTTACATTGGAAACATATCTGATTCAATCAGTAGGGTATGAAATTCAACTTTTGATTGCTTTTCAGGTTTTATGTATGAATTAAGTAAATGGTTAACTTCACAAACTGTAAAAGTAGAAACATACCAACAATATGGCCTAGTACGAAGTCTACTGAAACCAGTTACCGATTACATCTTAAAGGTAAGAAAGAACCAGTTGTCATATTTCATTAAGATGAATTTTGTTGAAGGATGATTTTGGTGTTGCGATAAATGTGTCTTCTGTGTCATCATTTTTAATCCAGAAAGCTTGTAATGCGACGTACGGAATAATGATGGCAAAACTGAACTCAATAAGACAGTTTTTATGGGCATATTGCAGACTTTTCTTGATAAATTTTGTATATAGCATAGCCACTAATTGCAATGTTCTTATTTTTAGACTGAACTGAACAGCAGTATAACAGTAGATAACGGGACAAAGTTAACCAATTTCAAGATAGAATGTAAGTAACACCAAATTTCATTTATAATTACAGCATCATGATTATCGAAAAAAGGGAAACTCCGAACTAATAATGAGAAACATCCATACGATCATTTTCAATTTCTCCACCCGCACCTCGGTGTCTGTCCACAACTTTACTTATCGAGTCCAGAATAATCTAGTTTAAAAATAATCAAACTCGACCATTTTTTTTCAGGCTCTGGTATATTTAGTGGTTTAGATGTTGGTTGTATTGGAACAAGTTGGATCCTGCTAATTACGACTGTTATCGTTGGTGTCACGTCAGTAATACTTATTACCATCCTAGTCAATCGTGAACATAAGTCATCTGATAGCTTTACACTGGTACCAAAAACCAATTCTAAACAGTACTGCTCTTATCTGAAAGGCTACGTCATCATCATTATGGGATGTGTGGTGTCAATTTTTGTCCAAGACAGTGTTTTGATAACCAGTGTTATTCTACCCTTTCATGCCTCCAGAATCATCCATCCTGAACATCTTTACTCCTTTGTACTAGGTTCTAATATTGGTGCTGCTCTTTCCATGCTGTTTACTGCCATGTCTGATCCATTGACATCACAGATAGCTTTCCAGATGATTTATTGTCACTTGATCTTCAGTGTTTCCAGTTTTGTGCTGTTTTATGTGATACCATACAGTAGTAGGGTACCGCTACAGTTCGCCGAAGTATTAAGCAAGAAGTTTTCCAATCACCGATGGTTCGCCCTGGTGATAATCTCAGTTGTATTTTTTGGTTTACCAGCAGTTACTTACGGACTATCTCTATTAGATCAACACTACGTCATTATATTCTTATCCACCCTGGTTCTTATTTCTTTGGTAGTTTCTACGATCAGTTTTATGCAGTCTTACGCATCATCATGTCTACCCCAGTGTATGCAAACTTGGGAATTTTTACCAGAATGTATGCGATCTTTGGAACCATATGAAGTTTGTGCGAAGAAATGTTTCCAGTGCATAACTATGAACACACCTAGTCATTTCAATGGTACTTCCAGTCCAGACCAATCTGCTATCAAAAACTACCACCAATCAGAAAACCCCAGAGATGTTTATGTAACCATTCCCGAATCCCAGTCTTGCTGCTGTTGTTCGTGGTTTGTTCCCAAGAAGTTGTACACCAAATACAGTCTTACTGCTCCGACACAGACCTCTACTCCGAAATGTCCACCTAAACCAACCAAGACACCAGTTTTAGTGAACTATAATAAACCACAAGAAACTGAAGAATATGAAAGTGAACTTATTGATACCATTTGTAATTATGATCCAAGGGAAGCACTCAACTTTGGTACCCTTGGTTTTGAAGATGAGACATATTCCTCTAGTGAAGAAGCATCAGAGGATCCATCTGATTTTACAAGAACAGTGTCTACAGAATCATCATCATCATCATCATCATCGTATTCCTTTGCATCTATATCTGGTGATACTCTTCATTTGCTACATCATGAGTTTTAATGAATAATACGTAGTTGATGTGCTAAATTTATAGATAATAATGTGTGTTGTATTTTATTGACTTTTCTGTTAACTCCGTTTTATCATTGGTGCGCACTGTGCAATTTTATGTATGGATCTTATGTTTTTGAAATTATGTGCTGTTGAAATTTTTTATATATTAATAAACACCATTATCATAATCATATTTTATATTTTTCCCACTTTAGCTGCTGACTATGTATTGCTACTATGTTTACATGGATTGTGAGATTCGTTTTAAGATCAAATGCAATCATACTAGGGTTGTATTTTTGCTATTTTTGGTAGCTGCTATTGCAAATCATGAACGTTTTAATGCGCAATGTTATTCCAATTTATTTACACACATTTCAACAGAGACTAATACAATGTCATTAAGAACACAATAGGTCTAGGAACACTTTCATTCTGTCATGGTTTTGATGAACTCTGAAACAGAAAACAATATTCCTATTTATACATGTTCAGTTGTTCAATCATTTTGGAAACCAGGAACACATCTCGGATGCCTTGTGTCCATTTTCAGTTTTAAGGCCATATTGTGCGACTCTGCCAAATCTTTTAATTACAGAAGAACACACTACAATCCAAACGATGTTCGTATAATAAGAAACGGTAGCAATGTATTATGGACACTGCCGATGATAGCCAATTAACTGGAATCTTATTAACTATGGAGGCCAAATTCTTACCTCTATAATTAATTCTACCATCTCCATCCATATCAGCTTCTCTGATCATTTCATCAACTTCTTCATCAGTTAATCTTTCACCGAGATTGGTCATTACATGTCTTAGTTCCCTAGCACTTATATACCCTTGACCATCTCTATCAAATACAGCAAATGCTTCCATAACAGTTTCTGGTGATTCTTGGTGTGACAAAGTTTTGGCCATGTAGGTTAGAAATTCTGGGAAGTCTATTGTTTCTGAAATACGAACAAGAACATGATTTATAATATTGCATTGATCACCTCCTTATCGGGATGAGCAAAGCGTCGGTTTTCAACTGGGGACATTTGGACATTTTCCCGGGACACAAACTGAGCTATAGGTCTAAAAAAAAGTGTGTAATATTGTGAATTATCCGGTGTATATGCATGTAATTTCCACTGCCAGCAACGTTTAAAAAGCATAGTGCCGTGACTTTATCATGCCTCAATATTGCATGGTTTTGATGACTTCCGGTGACAAAAAATCCGGGGACATGGTCATTTCCACGTGCGTATTTGGAGACACTTGAGAAAACCAGTCGAAAACCAAGGCTTTTAAGATCAGTAAAATGATTTTAAGAAGAGGAGTCTTTCTAAGCTTGTTTATCTGACTTTCTGGCAACAATCATTGAGTGATGCAACTAACTTACTGTCTTCGACACCTTTGACCATTTCATTTAGTTCAGCATCAGTGATAGTTCCACCTAGAGATCTTATAACAGTCCCCAATTCTGTCGTTGTCACCATACCATCGCCATCTCTATCAAATAGGGAAAATGCTTCCTGGAATTCTGGAAGGACAAATCCATGGATTGAATCTGTGGATTTGCAAAAAGACTATATACGGACGATCTTAATCGTGTTTACTCCGAGAAATAAATGGTTTTATAGCCATGGAATACCTAATATTGAACCTGAATTAGTGAACGTCGATCACTAGATCTACATATAAACAGTTGCCAAGCCAGGTTTACGAAACTGGGGGTGCAATGGTAAAAATGAACTGACTTAATATATTGACATTGCGATCGGAGTGAATTAAAGGTGGGGTCCAGAGGCCCGCCTGAGCTTGTTGAGGCTACTTGACACACACTGCAGGAAGGCTATTTGAAGCTATGTTTTTAGTTTTTTTAAAGGGTAATAAAACAAATGTAAATACATGTAAAGTATAACATTGGCACTTCTTTCAGATGGTGATTTTTGTTCTTGTACGCGTAGTTCATCATGTCTAACAAGATATCTATTTAAAGATAATCCTCATGATACTGGTTATCTGACATACATGAGGCTAAAGAGAATAATAAAAGGTGAATTATCTAAGTTTTCAAATATAAACATAGTCTACCTGCTATTTTATCTTCGCTAAATTGTACATTACTCTGAAACAAACGTATTATAATTATAAGTATATCATACTGCAAACAAATCTGTTTTGGCCTACTGAGCCTCATCAGGGGCGGATCCAAAGGGCAAAAGGGTTGGGGGGCCCGCCGACTGATGTCAGAATCCTCTTAAGATTTGACTCTCGCGCCTTTGGCGCTCGCGGTACCATTGAATTTGAAGCATGTTATCTTTCAGAGCCCCCTTTTATCTAAATCCTGGATCCGCCCGGCTCATCATTGTAGAAGTGATACTGAGGTTGAGGTATGGCGGTGTAGCCACCTCAGATGATACTACATATTATGTGATACCATCGTACCATGTCGAGTTAGTCAGATAAAACCTGCCGTTGAGCGGGTACATGTCGAGTGCTTAAACAAGCACACTCCAGATAAAGTGCTTAGCAAGGTATTAACCAAGACATTTTCATAGATATATATTTCAGTTATAAATTGAGACGAATTCATTGATAGTTATAATCATATCAATCTGGTCCAGAATATAATGCAAATGTGCAACAAGAAGATAGTAATAGAAATGTTACATACCATTTTTTATGTTTCGTTATAAAGCCAGTGATATTTACCATTCACATAGATAACAGATAGGTATGGTCGAATATTATCATTTCTTATCATATTGGTTTTCTTTTGTGATATTTAAGTATATTATCTTACTAATGTGTAATTATCACATTGAATGAAACGCCTGTAAAATCATACTAGTGTTTACAATCCGGCTTTTCCCTTAATTAACTCCGTCATGTTATTTTATTACCTTGTTGTGTCCACGCTAGCATTTACTTATTATCTGTCAAAGTGCTTCTTCTGCTGCATCGTGTCCAAACCATACCCTTATTCGCCATACTTCCAAGAAGAATGAACTATATCAAATACCGTATTGGGGAAGCAATGCTTCAAATGGCACTTATTCATGGTTGTAAGTTGTGTCGATGACGAGGCCCAATTCCTTCAAGGATGTAGAACTCCTGTAACTGTTGGCAACTGCAGTTTTTCAATCGAGTGGTCAGATTCACCAGGATGCCACGAGTTCGTAACATTCGTTAACATTTCAGTAAATTGATTTATTTCTGCAAGGTATTAGGTTGGCCCCCTTTTACTTGTCACGTCTACTTTCTGAATTGCCTTGGAGTCTACATTCCTCTTATTTTCTTAACAGATATAATCTTTAAACTACGTCAAAAATATTTAATATGGTTGTTCGTCGTGACAGAGAACTTAACTTTACACCGCAATGGCAGGTTTCTGTGATCAGATTGATATACTCAATGGACTTTTTATTAACTAGACTAAAGGATCAAATATATGATGTTTGTAGTAAATAAAAAGATAAAATAAGATTGATTATATTTACTATTTAGTCATAAATATATAATTGTTTTTTTCTCTTTTATCATAAGTAATATTCTCTGGATCATTAAACTAACGTAGCCTATGTAGTAACGGATTAGAAATTTCAGGTAGGTGTTCTGGCTTCGCAGTCTTATAGTTTGAGGGAGATTCCAACCCGTCTTCCGATGCAATGTATGTCAGTTCAAATTGCCACTACATACATGTAGGTAGGTCTAAATTTTCCATAGATTATCTGAGTTTCTTTCCATATTAGTTTTCTAGATATTGAAAAAAGTATATTTATCTAAGAAATGGAATGGTGACTACGTGTAATTTTGTCCCCTAAGAACTGCATGCATATTTTAGATTAAAGATAATTATATGAAGCAAACACAAGACAATATATTATTGTTTATGGAAAAAACTCACTTCCTGAGGTACGTTTCAACACAAAATACTTTCACCCATGTCGTCAATTAGATTTAATTTTCAATAATGATTGTTTAGTTTTAATGGTATGGGCTCCTCGCTTCTAAATGTCTTTCAAATAAAAAAAATCCAAAAAACTCCACCCTTTAAATCGGAATAGGTGGAGCAATTTTTAATGACTTCTTCGCCCAAGCGATGAAGTGTCACGATTTTGTTATCCTTTTATTCATCCTAAACAAGAAAAAGTGACCTAAATAAAAGTGGTAGGACAAGATTGTTTAAAACTTGATATAAGTGTATATAGATATACGATGCTCTTTCATTCGTGACAAACACCATATTTTATCTTCAAATATTTGATTTCTTATACATATACTTCGAGGTAAGTTTGTAATATCTTAAAACGTATGATTTAAACATTTTGTAATTTGTGTATTTTTGAATGCAAATTCCACTGTTATGTTCCACTTATTATTTCTCAAAGAAAATCCAAAATACCTTTTTCATCTTGACTGATCCAGATAAAAAAAAATTGTTATAAACTTCGTTATAAATTTTGCTATAATACGAGCTAGGACAGGGTATGCTTACCAACTGTGGAATTGCACTTATTAAGACTGCATGTAGTGTATTTTGAATAACTTTTTGACCTACAACATTATGTCATTTGATAATTTATATTCTCCCCGGTGAACAAATGTGAAGTATAATTGAACATCTTATCAAAAAGTAAACATATGTGATATACAATATACTCGCAGTAAGTAGATAATCATATATATTGCATAATAAAATCTCCACATTCTTTTCATTTTACAGGTATCTATAACTGTTTCTGACTATATCTTATCGCCTGCTAAGATACATCATCATTGAAAATGGTAAGTTTACAAATCAAATTCTGTATCATATTTTGGATTGTTTCCCTTCATTTATATAATATAGGTTCTTGTCTTCCATTCCAGAGGGACATAATATTATATCAAATATTTTGTTGAAAGTGTTGCAATGAATTGATATTCATTAATACTTTTATTTCGTTTATTTTTCAGAGCCAAGCCGAGATATCAGGTAAGAATATAGTTATAGCCTTCGGGTCCATTTTCATTCCTAATGCCAAATTGAATCTCTTTACTGTACATTCAAATTTCAAAAGATTTAATTACCATATACAGTATTAGATATTGTTTTGTCTAAAGACGAAGTAAAGGCAAGATCAATCTTCGATCCTATCTAATGTAACCGAAATAAGATACATCTATGTTCTTATCAGACACTATACGTAGTAGTATGTCTGAGTTATTGGGGCATGGCAGTACATGTATATGAAATCACCTATACAAACTGATCATTATCAATTAAGTGACCTCCCATTCAGATGTCATTGTGCACTTTACCCACCCAAGAATTATCTTTTCATGAAACCATAACGTAATGATCTTATTTTTTCATATTTTAAAGGGAAATGTTCAGCATTTTCGAGAATCTATTTGGGCCTTGAATTAATGTACACAGCCTTCAGATTTACTGGAACTGCCCAAAAAATCGCATAATCCCTTCAATTATAACCGTTTACATTAGATGAGCTAAAAAGTAGGTTCTGAGATTAAAAGTTTTTTGGTCAAACAGTTCGTGAACATATTAATATCCCTTTAATTCTAAATTTCTAGAAGCATTTAAACTGTTTGATAGTGATGGTGATGGATATATACCACCTAATGAAATAGGAACTGCTGTCAGAGCATTAGGTCATATCATAACAGATACAGATTTATATAACTTGTTGAAGAAACTTGGTGTTGGTGGTAAGTTTTTTACAGCTGATTACCTTGTCTCTGGCCACTGGCTATAGTCGAACTCTCGATGTCGGTTAATGTCAATGTTGATAACTTGACCATGCGGAAGGATTTATGAATTTGTGATTGTGATAATAAAAACAAATGTCATATTGATAATCAGAAGTTCACCGTCTTCAAAAATCATTTGTATTTGATTGATTCTTATTAGAGACAGGCATAGCTGAATATAGCCTATATGGCCACAAAAATCTGTTTCCCTTAAGCTTTAGTGGCAAAACTTTGTCACTTACTGTTTGCGTTATTCGATGGATTGCTCTTCCATGTAACTGGGTTGATATTAATAATAATAGTTTACTGAAATCTTTCCTATTACTCGATAGATTGACCAATATTAGTTTACTGAAATTTCTTTCATGTTACTGGATAGATTGACCAATATTAGTTTGCTGAAATCCTTTTCATGTTACTGGATAGATTGACCAATATTTGTTACTAAAATCTCTTTCATGTTACTGGATAGATTGACCAATATTAGTTTACTGAAATCCCTTTCATGTTACTGGATAGATTGACCAATATTAGTTTACTGAAATCCCTTTCATGTTACTGGATAAATTGACCAATATTAGTTTACTGAAATCCCTTTCATGTTACTGGATAGATTGACCAATATTAGTTTACTGAAATCCCTTTCATGTTACTGGATAGATTGATCAATATTAGTTTACTGAAATCCCTTTCATGTTACTGGATAGATTGATCAATATTAGTTTACTGAAATCACTTTCATATTACTGGATAGATTGACCAATATTAGTTTACTGAAATCCTTTTAATGTTACTGGATAGATTGACCAATATTAGTTTACTGAAATCCCTTTCATGTTACTGGATAGATTGACCAATATTAGTTTACTGAAATCCCTTTCATGTTACTGGATAAATTGACCGATATCAGTTAACCGAATTCTTCCATGTTACCCATACTGGATAGATTGACCTTTCATGTTACTGGAAAGATTGGCCAATATTAGTTTACTGAAGCCCCTTTCATATTACTGGGAGATTGGCCAATATTAGTTTACTGAAATCTCTGTTATATTCATAGTACTAGGTAGATTGGCCAATATTATTATTTAATAGATTCTTATTGATATCCTTTTCATGTTTATAGATGGATTGACTTATATTAGTTTATTTAAATGACTTTTGTGCTGCTGAATAGATTGACTCGCCAAATTATGCTTCATTTATCCATTCTTTTCAGGTCGTGGAGTTGACGTCAATACTTATCGTAAAATGGTCGAATCTCTAAAGGGAACTAACTACGCCAGACAATTACAAGAAGCGTTTGCTACTATTGATAGAGAGTCTAGTGGTTATGTTGTAGCGACAGAATTAAGAACAATGTTAACGAGACTGGGAGATAAATTAACAGACGATGAATTTGAAGTATTATTACAGGAACTAGAGGTGGACAGAAATGGTAGAATCAGAACAGACGGTAAGATAATGTATATCTCAAAGTCAAATTCAACTTAAACTTTTGCTCGCTGACAGTGATACAGATCTGACATTGACAAGGTGTTTATCCGTTGGACGGGACAAAAAAAAAACGACCTCCATTTGTATGTTAAAAGATCTACTCTCGACACTTGCTAATCGAAAAAGAAGGTTAATGCCACTGTCTTGATTGAAAACATGGTATTTCCCGCCCTATTCATAAAATGGTCAGAAAATAAGGACGGAAAACTCCACTTTAATTTCCTTTGAATAACTATGTGAATATATTGTCAAAATATTGTTCCATGTTGAGTTTTAGTCCTAAGTGCTATCGATAATGTAGACAGTATTCTTAACTTTTCAATTCTTTCTTTCAGATTTCATACATCTTATTTGTTCAGCTGGCAAATAAAATCCACCATTGTTAATATTGTATCATAACCACCAGATTGTTTTCATATTTATATTATTTAATATCCAATTTATTGTATATTTTAAATTAAATAATAAATCCGCATAATTCTGTCGTTTTTCATCAATATTTTGATTATTAAAATGATTTGTGGCCGCATTGTTCTCATAATATTTCTCTCAAATGTTAAAGAAAATGTACGGAAAAGTTTGGCATCATCCCTTCATTTATGTATTGAACGTCTTTTTGTCTTCATTTATTGTGTCGACTGGAGACATCTAAATATGAGATTTAACTATTTACAGTCACGCAAACAGGAATTGAAAGTCTTCATCTACACGAAGTCGACCAATTACTTTCTTTTTAAAATCAATCTATTCAAGAAGAACGTCAATAGGAGGATTATAGAATCATATCTGCCAAGGAACATAACCCAACTTTAAACATGCTCTCTATCAGTGACTCAACTACCATAAGGACTGGTTGAACCAAGTCCACGTCACCACCCCCTCCCCGGTCCACCTTAAAGAAATACAGAATTAAAAAAAATATACCTAAGAAAGTATCTTAAGGGACCCATATCATTTAGTTTATCTACTGTTCTCGACTCTTAGTGGCCATTTTAACTAGTCTTTGGCATTGATTTGTCCTGATAAACCTAAATTGTTCGAACTAATGTGCTTCTAGACTAGAGTATCTTCCACAACACCCAACACCAATTTAAAGCTGTGTTGTGCAAAATTTGGGGATATGACTTTCTAGTCTTTGGTGAGATTTCGCTGTAGACTTTGAATAAACCATGCAGCCCACTTTTAACTGAAATGTTAGATTCAATTTCAGATTATGTGTTTGTTAACCTTAGCTCTTCACAAATTTGTGTATAAATTTCATCCCTCAAGATTTGTAACACGTAAAAGGAACATTTCCATTGTCTTTAGAGCTTGTGTGTAAACACAAGTCACGTGCAACATTACTTATTATAAAAATCAATAAATTGTTTCTATGACAACCTCCAAGACCTATTAGCAGGAACCTATCGATTCTGCTATTTTAAACTTGTATTTTTATCTATTTGAGTTTTTAATGACATAAATCCGGTAAATTTTATTAATATAATATTTCAAATGAACGACGTATTAAAGATTAAGACTTGTTAATTAATTAGACATCAGAGTTATTCACACCTCGTGTCCAGTTCAATAACATCACGACATTTATTATCATGAATATTGATTAGGCGTGGGTTTTCATAGGAATCCTGACGTCAATATCAGCCATTTGGATCCAGGCAAGTTGATGTGGACACAGTGAGGAAAATTTGAACAGAGAAAGTATTCAGGTATATATTATCCATTCTTGTTATTAATTTATTTCCGACTATTCCGCGTAAGTGATATAGCGTTTGTTATTTCCTCCAAGACATTTCCAGACGCTTTTATTCTTCACAATATGGTACATAATTTATGTAACCTTTTCGCTTATGTTTTCGTTCTGTGGTTTTGTTTTTATCTGCGTTAATAGACTTATAGTCTTTTTATTCAGCTAAATTCAAACATTTGATTCGAAATTAATTACAGTTCTGAGTTTTTCTTGAAGTCAATTCTATTCATTTATTTTTCAGAAAGTCGTCAAAATGAATATTTTTATCATGGCATGTTTTGCCATCGGTGTAGCAGTCGCCGATATGTCATTTCCATCAGGTTATGATACATATCTAGATTTAGCTAGGATGTATCGTATGAAAGAGTTAGCTAATCTATATGATACATATAGAGATAGTGATGATCTAGAAAGTAGAAGTGTAGATGATGATGAATGGTTACAAGGTAATGGTTATGAGAGTGAACCATACACTGGTACCAATCTTCGTGATCAGGAACATCTTGAACAGAGTTCTCTGTATGGATATCAATCAATGTCTGGTGAGTATTTAAGTTGTTATACATTTATGAATATTGGTATCTGCCCGAATAGTTTATCTCCTTGGGGAACTTCCCTGACTTTTCCAGTGTTGACTAGTTACGAATTTGAAAGCTGCGGGGTCGTGTTTCGATTTTCTAATACACCAGTGGATCTGAGCTTTTTGTACCTACAATACATTGTTGAATATGTAAAAGACTGCCTTGACTTGTTGTAACTTTGCCAAAGACGTGGCAAAATCCAAAATCTTGAATAAGTACAATTTGCATCAATACATGTATTTATATAATATATCCAAAATATCCTTTGGACACAGACGAACACGTTAAGATATTTTGCTGTTAGTTTAAGAAAATCATCATTATTATAAAGTCTGTGGTTATATTTATTCCAGGAGGAAATGATGGTGGCAAAGAAAAATCTGATAAAGCTCTTCCAGCTTATTGTAATCCTCCCAACCCTTGCCCCATTGGAAAAACAGGTAAGCACATTTTAAATCTTAAACACTGCTACTTTTTTTTATAAAATCTAATATAGAACGAAATTTAATGATTCCACTTTGCAAATCTGGTAGTGTAGGTGAAGCAGCCCGGTCTTTAAAATCAGAGACACGGCAAGTGAGAATTTGGCCCAAGCAGACTTCGCTGTGATTTTGATTAACATTAACGGAATTGTTTTGCTTCTATTTTCAGCTAAAGATAACTGTCTTGAAGGTTTCGTCAATTCTGCTGAGAATAATAAGAAATTATTAGATGAACAAGAATGTCCCTGTGATACAGAACATATGTTCTCTTGTCCTGCTGGAGGTAACACAGTTAGTTCTAAATCCCAGGGTGATGCTGTAGCTATTAATAAAGTTATGGATGAACTTCAGAAACTTGATGATGATTTGGTAGGTGAAATTTCTGAGATAAAGTTTTTCTGTTGATGAAAGATGATGTTAATTAACCTTTCTCTTAAGCATTTTGATAGCACTGCTCAAAACACATACTATATGTTTGTATAGTATATATAGTATATATGATAATTAAGGATTGTTGGGTGCATGCTTTTGGACGATGGAGGAGTCCTAAGAGGAGGATATCCCCCCCCCCCCCCCCTAGAAAAAAACTGGAAAATTAGCATCGATTTGGTGCATTCTGAACACGGAGATTGAATTCGAGACTCTGGCTTTGAGTTAACTAATGCATCATTATTTACTGTTCATTTCAGGGTACTGACTTTGCTCCTGATGGCAGTAAACGAGTAGCTGTTGTAGCCAAAAAGTCACCACACATGATCAAGAAAAGAGTAAGTTTTCCCATTATTTTTTTTTAAAAGATCTTATACGTAAATATTCAACTTTTTTATACCATAATATTCCCTTTGTGTTTTATGTTATATCTGCTTTCGGCTTCTCAATGTCGTTCAAATCTTATATGAATATTCTACTATTTTCTGAGGGGACTTGCCAGTTGTTGGTATAAGGTATGTCACATACTGCAATTCGGTCTGTCTGAGCTTCTGATTGCGACACACACATGTATGTATTGGTTTAAGTATAATCATATTTCCCTTCTACTCTTTCAGGAAACGAAATACAGAGATAATAGGAATCCATATTTACATGGACAACAGCTCAAAAATATTGCCAAGAAATCGGGAACGAAGCCGTATTAAATCCGGATGAGAACGATAACTGAAGTTCTAAAAGTTATTTTATAATATATTGACGTTGTCTCTGTGATAAGTTAACTTATATCAAAGATTGCGGCACAAATTACTTACTAAATTATAAATACTTAAATTTACTTGTTGATAGTTTTCTTCTATTTTCGATATTGTTATTATTAAATACAAACTTCGGTATAAACAATGTGATAAATAAACTGTGTGAATTTACTTGATTTGTTATTTTATAATTTAATATTTGTGCAAATATCTTGACATTTATAGACATAATTGGAGAAACATAAGAATTGGAAGGAATGATCTGTTAGCGCAATAACGTCTATACAGTATTAAGAAGTATGCCAAAAGTGTGACATCCTTTTAAAGTAAAAGCAATACTAGTGTCAAACAGAAAATGTTAATTTGTTCATAATTGTGATTTTGTTTTCAAATTGTTGGCTTTGTTGTATATGCATCTGTCAATGTTCCTTATATTTTCTCTTACTGCATGTTAGACATAGATCATATGATACTTTTCTGATATTTCTTTTGGGTGATCTTCTGTCACTCCCTTATAGAACATTATCATCAGATTCAATAACAATATTGTATACTATGAACACCTTTGAATATACGAAGGCGCTAAAAGAATGATATTCTGAATACTACACACAGAAACTTATGACAGACCTTTCAATAAACATCTTTAGAAATAATTACAGGGTGTAATAATCAGAATAAAAGCGAGTTATTTGTTGGTTTCAGTATATTACAATATAGGTGACAGGACTAAATGAAATAACCAAATTAAATTAGACGCCTTTAGTTTGTACATAAGGCCCATAGACGTAGAAACTTTTTTTATTCCTCCTGAAATTATTTTCAAATCATGATCTCAAACTGTAAAATAGGCACGTCTAATTGCTTTTATGTTGCTTATGGTGAATAAAAAATTAAAAGACGATTGACTTCTTTATGAGATAACCCATGTTAAAATATAAAGATTTTTATTATGGAAATAACTCTTTGATCATCTTGAACGTGTATGCAAAAGAGATCACCTATAGTTTTGATTCAGAAACATGACAACACTTTATGATTTTGTATTGACTCTGTTCAAAATCTTTGAAGAAATTACTTGCGTACTTCCCCAAACTTTTCGTATTGAACAAATAAGAATGCATGTTAAGTCTCTCCCTATATATTAGATTCTAGATCTTAGGTTTGGCTACCTTCAAGTAAAAGTTATATAACCAGTTTGTATGAAGGAATCTTGTTACTCCATGAGCAATTCAGAAAATATAGTCAAAAACTGCTAAAAAACACAACTTTTTCTCATACATAAAATATTGTATTCTTCAACAAACATTATAACTTATATAGTCAGTTTCTTGTAACTTAGAACAATAAGTTTATCACCACATGAGTTTACAGCATGAGTTTATATTTGATTTAAAATTAGCCACAAATAGTTGATGTTCTTCTCTTAACCCATCTCAAGTGTATACCAGCAAAGTTTGGTAAAAATCCTTCCACTCAATTACCATTAACGTTCGCTCTACCCAGAACTAAATTTTTCGAGGAATCACAATAAATTCCAAAGACAATGGGCTTCTGGATAAAACTGATCTCAACTGACTAGTACCCGCTTGAGATATCATAATTCACAAATTAAAATTTTAACACAATTTTCCAAAAGTGAAGCACACAAATATATTAACACAATGAGTAATGAAAATCACGTTAATCGTGTCCATTTTTCACTAGTTAACCACAGTCTTTTAGCATCTTCATCATTTTGAGCTTTTTCTGCTATTTCTTTCTCTGCACACTCACTGAAAATAGTTTACCGATAAAATGTTAAAATTTTTCTTTTGGATTTAGGTCCTGGTTACCCAGGTTAAAAATTTAGACTCTTTACATGAACGTGGACTAGAGCTCGTAGAGCTTTTGTTTTGGTTCTTGGAAGCCATGTTGTTTAATAAAGGAATGTTGTACGCATGCACTGTGGCTCAGTAGCCCGGGCTAACCCATCAAATAGTGTTTATGGTTTAGAAACAACAAGATGTAACTGGCCCGTTACATATAACCAGGCCCTTACTCAATTCTGTTTTTTTTTTTTACAAATTATTTTCTATAGTTAAGTTAATACAAAATAAGATAAAACTTACCTAAAATATTTACCAGATACATCCTCTAAACTTGGATCTAAAGCAGCATATAATACAGTCTGTGCTGCTCGGTCAACATTTTTAAATGTAAGAAAATGAATTGGCCAGAAAATGAAGCTGCTAATCTTTGAATTATATAATCTAGTATGTCTCATAATTTCTGTTTTTGCCATACCAGGATGTACAGCATTAACCGTGACATGAGTACCTGTAATGCATAATTAAATATAATGCTTATATCTATTTGGTTACCAGTACATCAAAAAGTGTGCAATGAGGTAAATACACTGAATTTTTTTTAAATTTGCAACTTGCAAGGGACCAATTGAATAAATACTTTTTTTATCAACCTTCTGATCAGGGGCCTTATTCTCAAAAACTTAACTAGGATAAAATCCAGATTTTAAGAAATACAGTAATCTGATTGGATAATAAATCTATATTTAAAATTAATTTTAGTGATTGACCAATCGGATGACTGGAACACTAAATCATTGTAAGTTAAGTTTTCGAGAATAAGGCCCCTGCATTTAAAGCTAAAGTGAACAAGACTTGAATAATAGTTGCTTCTGAAGGACTAAAATATCAAAGGGGCACATTCCCAATCCATTCAATGAATTGAAACATTAATCATTTAGCTATTATGGTCAATAAAAGTGTTCACAGCATATCTTCAAAAAATCAGCGATCTCATATGTGTATCTCATTATTTTTGACAGAATTATACAATTCAAGATTGTTTGAAAATAGACCCAAATCAACCTCTGAAAATGCTGATTGGTGCCAAATAAAAAGATGAAACACTCTTCTCACCTTGTAATCTTTTAGCTAATTCCCTTGTAAATAACATAACTGCTAATTTACTCTGTGTATAAGCTTCTCCTTCATTATAAGATTCTTCACTATTTAAATCATTAAATTTAATTTTTCCATTAACATAAGCTGAACATACTACATTTATAATACGAGATGGCACTGATTCTTTTAATTTGTCTAATAATAAATTGGTTAGAAGAAAATGACCTGAAAGACGCAGAATATTATGATTTTGTAGGTTTACTAAAGTAAATATAGCCATCAATACACTTTTGAGCAGAAGTGAAATTTTGCAAAATGATTCTATATTCGGGACCCAACAACAATTGAATTAAAAATTAAAAATGTTTTGTATAAATTCATTTGAAATAGATAAAACATTACTGTAGATTGAACTTATGAGACTAAATTAACCACAAAAAAATGCAGTATGCTCAGAAGGGGCATCAGCATCAAGAAACTATGGTTACATATTATGTTCTACATGAACTGATTAATGAAGGGACTTATGTCAGATTTGAAATATATGTCAACTCCTCAAACCATGCCTGAGGGGATCTCGCCCTGAAATTTAAAAAAAAATGGGTTTGGTTGATTCTGAAAGATATTTTGAGATAAAAACTGTATTCAGAAATTTCTACCCTCACTGGTCATTAGATTGAATTTTCTTACCTAAATGATTGACTCCTAAATGCATTTCAAAACCATCTTTAGAGAGAGTTTCAGGACATCTCATAACTCCAGCATTATTAACCAATACATCAACATGTTGTTCTTCTACAAAATAATTTTTTTTTAACTTTAATCCACAATCAAAATTTTGTAACATAGAAGTCAAAAGCACACTTTGTCCATAGTTTCAGTCCCGTAAGAACCCCTTGTAGGTTTTTTCGAATTCTACCTATCTGATCTCCATTATAGAGGAGACATTCTTGGAGGATCAAGAAGAAGGCATTCTTGGAGGATCAAGAGAAGGAGGCATTCTTGGAGGATCAAGAAGGAGACATTCTTGGAGGACCAAGCAATGAGACTATGTAAACGAGAATATCTATCACAAAGAAACATTTGTGTTTTATGAAAAGCTTTACACTAATAGTTGAATGAGATGATGATATTAATAGCTTTACCTTTCTTAACTTCTTCAGCAAATTCATTAATTGATTTGATGGATGCTAAATCTAATTTTTTACAAAAAACTTGAACATTATATGTATAACCTATTATTTCTTTCTTAGTTGCAGCACATTTATCCATATCTCTACATGCCATTATTACTCGACCCCCTAAAACACAACAGAAATCTTGTAGCAAATTTTAAAAAAAAGTTAAATGGGAACAGTGAGCATTTTTGCAGGTCAATTTTAATTTTGAATATATAAAAATAGTTATTTTAAAGTACTGGAACTGCACGGAAATCACATAATCCCTTCAAATATACCACACACAAGATATTACACTTTCTATTTCTATGGCATAGTCCTGCAAAATTACAAGTCAAATTTTTCACTTTTAAAAAGCAGATACCGGTACATTGAATTGAAGAATCAGACTTCGACAATGAACTGTGAACACTACCACTGATAGTAACTAATAACTATAAAATATAACTGTATTTACCTTCTTTGGCAAAATTATATGCCGTTTCTCTACCAATGCCTGTATTAGCACCAGTAACTATAAAAGTTTTACCCAAACAATTCTTTTTACCCTTATATTTGGTTCCTCTTGAATAAAACCTAAGTTACAGATAAAGTGACTACAATTAATTGAATACGGTATCTCAATTCCATAATATCATATCTAATTTGATGGCTGAATAATTTTTATAATAGGTGAAATGAAATGGAGTATAGGACAGGTTAACACTATAAAATGTGCAATAAGTGAAATTTTGCCTACAGTAATATTCCTATTCCAACTGTCAAGGGATATTTTCAGAGTTGTTGTTGTAGGCCTACTTACTTTACAGCACCAAAGAAGGAAACAGCAAACCCTATCACACCGTAAGCTGCATATTTAGGTGGGATAGGCATAATTTGGCTTTAGCTGTGAGGAGAGGTATTTCAGATCAACGTACTACCATCAAACTGAATATAAACAAAGTTAATGATCCATAAGTGGATAGAGCAAATGAATTAATATAACGTGAATGTATACATTAGATAACCATTGTTATTGTAGGCTACAGGCAATTTGACAATATCCAAGCAGTAAATGATTTACAACTAACATCACTATAATAAAATAATTGCAGTTGTGAATGGCCGAATCAATTATAGGCCTACTAATGACTTTGATGACACGGGGAAGGTTTTTTAATATCTATGTCGAATTGTTCATTGATTGATATTTTGTTCTTACAGCTAAATTGAAGTGAAGGTTAAAGATTGATGAGGGTTGAATTTGTTTGTTTTCACATGCTTCATATCTCACTGGTTGATCTAGACAATCTAAAGTTAGCAGAGTTATCTTATGTATGTTCGTTCGAGTTGCCTCTATATTGTCAAATGTAGTTTTTCTCGTTTTAGAGTTTAAAGGCAAACGTATTTATAAACACCAAAGCAATATCAGGCTTTCGTAATTTTTTAGTTTACTGAGACTCGACTTATTAGCCTAATCACGATATCCATGGTTCGTTGGAGTCGTTCGAACGAAGGTATACGTCTGGAATATCGAGTCTATAAATTTTCAGATTAATGTCCCTTTAATTGAGAAAAACAGGTTTTGAGGATTTATATTTCGTGTCAAAACTTTCTCATTAAGCAAGAATCTTATAATTATGGCGAACCAAAAGCTTCTTCCTGAAGGATTTCCAGATCCGGACGCAATATTTACATCTTGGTATCCAATTATAATAGCTATTGTATGTGGTGCGCTTTACGCAATTAGGTACATAGTATTACTTTTATTGTACATTGTATTACATTAGCATAGATTATCATTTACATCTATCAATTTAATATGACTATGTTGAAATATCTATGGTGGTTTTCCCCTTTTCAATTTACCAGTGATTTCATCCCAGTAGTCTCCACTTTTTTTATTCCAGATTCAGTACTGCAGAAGCCTACTACTATGTCTAATGATGTAGTCATAGGATGAATCAGGATGCAGGCCCGTAGCCAGGAATTTCCAAGGGGGGGTTATATGGACTCGCAAAGCAATCAAACTCAACATTAACAGTTACAATTCAAACAGAATGTCTTCTTTAACAGTGCTTATTTGTTTTCAAGGGGGGGTTTGTACGAACCCCCCGAACCCCCTCTGGCTACGGGTATGGGATGGGCATGAGGGTTACATAATTATACACTCTCTTAATTATAATAATAGATACCATAATATAGAGCCTTAGCTGTTTTGAAATTTTCCATTAATATAAGAAGCTTAATCTTCAAAAATATATTATTTTAAATGTAATTTAGGATTTTTATTAAATCTTACATTGTGGTTGGCGTTTATCATGAATATTTGAAATTTTAAGGAAGAAACGTTTCTGGAACTTAAGCGTTCAAATTTGACAAGACTCCAGTGACGTTGAATAAATGAGTTATTCATAACAAAGCGTGTGTATTATTTTTAGGCAATATCTTCGTGGTCCTAGATGCATGGGAACTAAAGATTTAAAGGGTAAAACAGCAATAGTCACTGGAGCAAATACTGGAATTGGTCAACATGTAGCTTTTGATTTAGCCTATAAAGGTATGTATTTTTATCTGTCGGATTGGTTGTAAGATATTAAAGAATCTTTCAGACCAAAAAAGTTTATTTGGGTTTTTTTGTATTATGTCACTCTGCATAAAAGTTTATATTTAGGCTCATGAAGGCATAAACATGAACATCAAGTTCACTATTATAAGGATGATAAATAATAATTGTAATTGGAACCAAATTTATAATGTGCTCAGACTGCTCACTTTATAAATTAATATACGGTAATACCTTAAAATTTAGGAGTACCTGAAAATTGTGTTTATTTTAAGAAATATATCTTTATGTGCACAACTGCATTTGTCAGACTATTGTTACCTTAAATTTCAACTTTCAGGTGCAACTGTGATTGTAGCTTGTAAAAATTTAGAAGAGGGTCAAGAAGTAGTAGATGATATTAAAAAAAGAGCTCAGAATGAAAACGTAAAATTGATGAAATTAAATTTAGCATCATTTGTTTCCGTTAGAGATTTTGTTGAGGAATTTAAGAAAAGTAAGTTATAACCTATGATTTCGTTATACCTGCAAGACAGAACATCAATTAAGCTTATATCTAGGAAGTCAAACTTCCACAGAAATGTTGAAAAACATGTAAACTGATGTCAGGTTTTAATTCTGAAAAGTGATTTTGATGTTGAATCAAAATGTATGTAAAGAAATTTCTTGAACTATACAATTCTCTTATTTTGTAGATGAATCCAGATTAGATATTCTAGTCAACAATGCTGGAGTCATGATGATGCCTTTTATGGAAACTGAAGAAAACTTTGAAATGCAATTTGGAGTGAATTATCTTGGTAGGTTATTTGGTACTTTTTTTAATGTAAGGTAGTTAAATTTGTCTGGAAAAATTGTGTTAAAAACATTAGAAGCTATGATTTTGCTTTATTGCATGTGAAATTACTGTACTATCAATACTTGTTTCATGATGGTGAAAGCTCTAATTTAAATTGAATAAGATGTGCTTAAGCACCTCCCATATTTATGATGTGCACACAAATATTATCCTATTTCTGCATGCTGCAGCATACATGATCAGGAAAATTAATTAAAAAATTGAAGGTATTTTTGAGATAAGAAGGATGCATCAACAGGATTGGTAGTAAAATGGTATTTTTATATTTATTCACAACAAATTTAATTTCCTGTTGTTTTCAGGTACCTTCCTACTAACTGAACTATTATTAGATATACTAAAGAAAACTGAAGGAAGTAGAATAGTAAATACTATAGCGTCTGCTATAAATCTAGGTAGTATCAACTATGAAGATATTAATCTGACTAAAGATTATTCACCTGGTAAAGGGTTTGCTCAGAGTAAATATGCCCTAGCTGTTTACTCACTACATCTAGCTGATAGACTGAAAGGTGAGAAGATTAATCTCATTCGAATTTAAAGTGAGGGTCAAAGGTTGATCCACGCATAGATTGAGTTTTTATATGCTAGTCAAAATGGCTTACATGGAAACGGTGTCCAGTCTCTCAAATGCAACAATAAACAAAAAATCTGTGACAGATTTGATCTTCTTCAGTAGACCAATATCTATAAGAAAAGTTTAAGAAAACTTAAATATTTTTATTTCAGATTCCGGTGTGAATGTTTATATGGTGAATCCAGGAATAGTGAATTCTAATGCTCATCGTTATATGCCTTTTAGATCCAATAAATTTTTATCATTTGGTTTCACCCTACCAATGTATTTCTTAATGAAATTGCCTGAAGATGGAGCTCAAACTACCATTTATTGTGCTACTGCTCAAGATTTAGATGAAAAAACTGGAAAATGTTACAAGTAAGTGTTCTTCATTGAAATTGAATCTGCCGTAAAATACTTTCATATATCTGAATTAAATTATAAAATTTTTAATAATTAACAAGTTAAATAAGTTACATTGGTTGAGGATTACTGTTATCTGTTGTGGGGTTCGATCGTGATACAACGTTGTGAAATCTAAATGATAATAAGAATCATGGCAAAATGCTTTTGAAATGTGGTCTATTGTAAACACATCATAATATTGTCATCAAAAGAAACCTGGACAAGTACCAGAAGGGCTATGGGGGAGCTTGCAGTAACAATGCCATTGATATAGGTGGATATTTTAGGAAGGCCTGTATGGTAATCTTTTTTTTCTGACATTGCTCTCCCTTGCACCCAGGCAAGATATTTATCTTGTGTTTGTTAGATGTGCTCCTCACCTCTAGATGTCCTTCAAATCATATAATAAATCATAGGTAGGCCTCAGCTTAAAATGAATATGATCATGGTCTTATAATAATTTTCAGAAATGTGAAGTTTCTTTAATGTTTTTCAGAGATTTGGTTGAAGTACAGTTAGATGATAATGTAACAAACAAAGATCATAGAGAGAAACTTTATAAACAGACATTGATATGGACTCAACTTAAAAAAGACGAAAAGAAAAAAGCTCTAGAAACTGAAATTTAAAAAAATGAAAGATTAAAAAAGACAGAGAGATTATTGCAAGAGATCATTTTGTATAAATTTGTATCGTCAGAAAGTTTTTAAAAGGGATATGTTCACCATTTGTTCGACCAATAATTCTATCCCTTAAAATTTAAGCCTTCAAATCCCCTTGTATTCATTTTTATCAGCGAATGAAAGTAAAAAATGCGACTCATTGTTTTGTAAACATATGCCTAATTATTTTAAAATTAAAATTCTTATTAAAATAATATGTTTGGTCAGTGAATCATAAACATGAACTACAAAAACTACAATCTAATTGAACAACACTAGGCCTTCCATGCCACATGCTTCATTATAATTCAGGCATTGAGGCTATCCATTGATTTGGCATTTATATAATATGTAACGTTTTCACAAATTTGGGATACACTTTCACACAACTTGTCATTGTTGAAATAGTAATATTGACACAGTGACGCAGTTATCTGCAAGCTCTAACCGATATAAGCATGCTTGGCCTGCACAAATTAGTAGGCCCAGGGTTATTTACATATACAAAACCCAAATCAGCACTAAAAAAAGCTGAAAATTCCCTTTTAAGTCCATGCAATTCTTGTCTATAAATCCATATTGGTATTTTTATGTGGAAATTCCTATTGTCTAAATTGTTTATTGTTTACATATGGCCTATTATCATACTTGTTGATATCATTTGATTTCATATCGTTTTACATTTTATTTTTTGATGTATTTTATTCAGAGTTGAGATTTATGTACAATTATTGAGTTCAATTCATGTGCATTTGAGATTGAGATTTTGAAATTATATGTTAGGTTGGAGAAATTTATTCATTTTCATGTTTTTATCAAAATTGTTCAGTAATGTAGAATTCATTTAGGTGATAAAGGTAGGAATATGGATTGTATTTTTGTTTCACAGACCTGTAGATCAGACATGACTAGAATATACAAGTATAATCAATTAATGCTAAGATTCCATATAATATGCGTCAAACGGATCCGACATGCGTTAAAAATCGAAATGGTTGGTTTCAGAGGGTATGATTCCATATATGCGGTAGCGGTATCCGTCAAATGGTCTCCGTCATGCGTCAAAAAACAACCATTTTGATTTTTAAAGCACGACGCGTATATGGAATCTTAGCTTTAGTATCCAATATTCATTAAAATTGTTAAAGATGTTTATTTTGAAGTTAATATTTAATCGACTTTTATATATGGTACATTGCATTCCTACTAGTTTCTCTGTTATTATAAAAGATCTGATAAGAGTTATTAATTGATATATGTGTCTGATTTAGATTAAATGATTTAGAGTAATTTATTGATATATATTAACAGATCTGATTTAGAGTAATTGATTGATATATATATATATAGTTAACTGTTAAAAGTCTTGAGTATAGAAAAAATATATTGGTAATAGAAAATCAATTTTAATATTTTTATATTGCTCTACATTTAATGTATTGAGCACTATTTTAACAGTAAAAATATTTGTTATTGAAAATCCAAAATAATCGGATTATGCATTTATTAATAATTCACAAGTACTTTCATCAATCTTCAGGAGAATTCAGTGAGTTGTGAAACATGAAAGTACTTGTGAATTATTAATAAATGCATAATCAGGTTATGTTGGATTTTCTATTACCAATATATATCTGATTTAGAGTAATTGATTGATATATAGTAAGATATGTTTAGAGAAATTTAATGAAAATAAATCTGATTTATAGTGATTCAATGAAGTATATTGAAAACGATCTGATTCTTGTATTTGATTGAATGTTTATGTCTGATTTAGAGTAATTTATAGTAAGTTAGATCTAGTTTTGAGTAAATCAATGATGTATTATAGGAAAATGAAAATTTAGAGTTATTAAATTATTGTATAGTAAAGTGTTTATATATATAAAATTATGTTATAAATTATGTCTATGCAATCTTCATAAGCAATAAACTTTTTTTTCATATTTGTCTTTTATAATAACAATAAAAAGAAGTTTTCTAATCTGTGCTAGTGTATATGGTATTCTTAAAGCTTCATTATTAATCAATCTTTTTCCTGTCTGACATCTGCGTTTTCTGACATTTTTCTATCAAATATATGTTGGCAGTTTATTCGAATTTACACTGCATATTTTAAAATGCTTATATCATGATCTCTGGCCCTTGTAGAAATACCACTGTTTACAGAATTATTTCTTAATTTTGTGTTGGCATATTCCCCAGATATGCAGGAAAAATCCAGGGAATGGTCCAAAATACAATTTTACTGACTGGAGCCACCCATAGTCTGCCGCTGGGACAGGCCATAAATTAGAGGACTAAATTTGACATATAAAGTGAGTTTTTTTTTATTTGATCTTACTTGAGCAGAACCCTAGTCATGTGCCTGATTTCTCTTCTTTCTCGCCCATCATATTTCCAAACTAAAAAAATTAACGAAGTCTATTTCTTGATGTTTTCAATAAAACTGTTACAAACAAGTCATTATTCTCACAGAGTTTCTTAAAATATCATATTCATCTAGACAATGTGTCAAATTATATATTATTATTTGACAAGTAAGATAACCCAGACTTGACAACAATTCTACTCTTTACTGGTAATAAGGCAACCTTAAAGATGGGTTTTGTATCATCATTCATCATTATAAATTATTTAACAATTGATTTACGATTTTGTTCATTTTTTCCTTTACTTTAACTTTTGGACAAAAGAAATGATAAAATTTCGAAAAAAATATATCATTTCATTCACATTTAATTAAAACATCAGATTACAAGAACAGGTATTTGTGAGGCACCACTTATTTCCATTTGTTGAGTGTTGAACCCTTTACATGGTGTAGGTCTACCTATGAGAAACAATTCTTGAAAATGAAACCCTATGACATCAAGCTTAGAAACTAAATTAAATTGATTAAGATTTCATTACACACTAACTCTTTAAGTAGATTATGGCCACAGAATGTTATGCGCAAACAGAAAATAAAGGTAATGAAATGAAAACTTCAATATCGATTCAAATTCAACACACGAAATGGTGATTAAATCACTTTAAAAGTTCGGGTATTAACACCTTTAAAGTGGCACAGGCTTCATTTTCGTGGGTCGATTTTTCCAAGTCTCAGAAACGGGGACTTTTTTAGTTCAGCAATTTAGTACTGGTTATCACAACTCACCATTGAAATTTGAGTCTTCAAATCCATGTGCATCCATAATTATTAGCATTTGAAAGTTATAATGCCCTACTACACATTAGCGATACTATGCAATATATAGTAAAGTCATCTATAGAAATAGAAGGAGAAATGTCTAATTTAAGATATATTTGAAGGAAATATGCAATTTTCGAATATTTCTAGTGCCTCTGAAGGATACTTAAGTATATACAAGACCCAAATCAACCAATAAAAATGAAGACTGGTCCCCTTTAAACAATCATTTTGACCTTCATGGATGAACGCTAAATTTCAGGTCACGTCTTCATTACGGCTAGGAGCTGGGTGCCATCTGGCACGTTCTTACTCGGGTGGTCTGACACCAACAGGTTAATAAGATATTCTAATGTTCTGTTATATTACCTCTACTTAACTGATACCATGGAATTTAGAAATTGAGGTGAGCCATTTAACTATGTTCCAATTAACTTCTGTCCCAAATATTGGCACGTGGCAGCCATCAGTTGTGTGTGTTGAATTTGGCGGGAAATAATAGGAAGCTAATTGATATTGACACTTGAACCAGTTCTAATGTGTTGAAGGTGTTATGTGGGTCTGAAGTTATTGGCACCGTCATCTCTGATAATGTAGAAAACGTATTCCTCATGTTTCCCTCTAAACAATACAATCGTGGTGGAAGCATGTGGTATAGGAATTGGGTAGGAAATGCGGATATCATCTATGATGCTTATGGTGCCAAGTCACGTCATAAAGAAATACCAACTCTTTCAATGTAATGAAACATTAGTATTTGGACATTGGCTGATTAAGGAAATGAGATTAAATCATGCCATGTAGCTTACTTTCTACAATGGATTGCAGATATTTTGATTCTTATGTATGTTACATATACCAAAAAATAACTTTAAGAAAAGTTAATCTTATTTTGTCCCTGTTGAAGTATAGTGTCATTGTCCTGGAAATATCCCCTCTAATATTCCTCTGAAATGCTTTCTTCATGAGCAAATAAAGTCAAAAAATATTTCTGAAATAGAAGTTCCATTCATACCTGAGGGGTTCTTTAAAAAATGTGCCAAAACACTTAAAGACCCAGCTGAAATTTTGGCTTCTGTTATAAAATTTCATAAAAAATTGATAATGAATTTAAACATGTAAACTATTGAACATTCAGATCATGTAGAAGGTATTATTTGTAGAAAGATGATAGCATGGTGTCTGTGTACATATTGTATCAACTAAGATTAGACATCACTCGACAACACATTCTCTCGTCAACAAAAAATTCTTCTATCAACTTCCCTATGTCAATAGTCAAGGTTTTTATAAATCAACATTTACTGAGAGTATCTGGGTACACTTGTTGAGACATAGTGGCGTTTTTTTAATGGGGAAATGGTCTACAACCCTATACTTTAAATTTCTTATTGGGAAAATTATAGGAGAAATAAAAAGCTGCCAGCTCCCCTTGACAATTCTGTGGTCCTTACTCTGGCAACCCCTCTTGCCTAAAGTGCATTTATAATTTATAGCTAAAGATAATGTACCCTTTTAAGAATTAATGCGCTTTATGGAAGCTTTTAGGGCTTGCAATATGATCCCAGAACCCTTTGATTAGGTAATTCTAACAGGTAGGTTACCATTAAAAATTGAAATATTTTAATTGGAAAATCTAATCTTCAAATGTTTGTCATTTATCAATATCAGGTATCGAAGACAAATGAAACTGAAGTAATGTCCAGAATTTTGTATGATTATCATGATAAAATGGGTCGTGACTTCTCTGATAAGCATGTAGCAGATAATATTAAAAAAAAATTGACTATAAATTATAATTGATTATGAAATTTGATAATCGATAATCGAAATAAATAATCTGTAGCGTCGATAATTGATTATTTCAATTATTATACCCAGCCCTACCTTCAATGATATGATTAGGAGAGCTATTCATAAAGATGCTTTTGCAAGTTGATTGAGTTCTAGGTAATAGCCATGTTATATCAGAATCTATCAAATGTTTTAAGAAAGAAACCAGCTTGAAATAGAGGTGTCAGACCTCAGAAATTCTAATAAATTATTGATATAATGTAAATAAGAAATCTATCTCTTTCCCATAATATAAATAGTTAATAAGCAAGTGCCAATACAGTGTTTAGTTGTCATCAACTTTGTCTAAAGGTGTGAAAAGAGTAAAGACACGGAACTGTATGTGGAGAGCATGTGTAAGCGAAAATAATGTCCGGGGGTATTTATGTCCGGGTTGGACATAATACACTAGATAGAACTGTCCTTTATTTAGTTATGGACATTAATCACTAGTTAAAAATGTCCATTGGACATTTTTCACTAGTGCAAAATGTCCAGCGGACATTTTCCACTGGCGGACATTGTACACTTTTACACATGTGTGTGACTTTTGATACAATAGAAAAGAAATAAATACAAGCGGGGGAGGTCGATCCATTTTTTTTTGGAGGAGCTTTGCTCCTGTGTAGATATATGCCTGCCAGGCGTGAGTCTTTGTTTTTATGGATAGAAGAAATTGAGTTTTGTATTTAATATTATGGTTCTTCTATATTCCCACATCTCTCTATGTGAACATATAGTGTCGGCATCCCTGCTAGTCCTTCCGTCTGTCCATCCATCCGTCACCATTTTTTGTAAACGCGCTAAAAAATATAATTTTTGATGGAATCTAATGAAATTCAATACTTGTGTCGTGTATACATATTCATAAAACGAATGTATTATTGTTTACTTCTGATTAAATCTAAGGCTTTATCATTTTTACCATCTGCATGTAGTGGTGGGCGTATATGACTGTGGTCCACTATCTTTTTTTAAGGAGGAACAGTGTACTTTAAAGTCATTACTCATTTGCACTATATAATTGTTTTCTTTATCTTTGAGTTAAATTAAGATATTTTATTTGCATGATGATTAAAATTTGGTTATATCATGTTTATAATTAAATTACATGTATTTGTAAAACTATCATAGGGGTGTTAAATTATAATTTGGTTGTATTTTGTGTGTGTGTTTGTGTAGATAAAGCGTATGGCAGAATGAAGAACTGGGGCTGTAATAAATTCACAGCTGGACAGTTAGTTGTTTTGAACAATTTTAATTCGAAAAAAAAATCTGAATAAAAGAATGACATACTTAAGTTGGACAACGTCGTGAATCAGTTATAGAACATGAAATAAAAATCTGTACATGTACAAACAGAATAATTCCGTTAATCAAAACCGTATCTGAAAACATGGCAAAATGGAGCGTGATAGTTGTGAATAGTGGTAGACTACCCCATAAGGTGTTTTTTAAAAATAGTAAGCATGGTCTGCTTCTCACGCAACACAACGCACTACATTATAGGTCAATATCAATAAAACTAGCGAAGACAGTCTTTCTCAGATTTCAAGAAATCCCACAAGTTGCTTGCAGGATCTAACAGACAGGCGTGGTCTGAGCTCCTCTTTTAAATGGAACATATTTCAACAATTTAGAGCATTTTTGCATGACAATAAAAGATCTATATAAACTAAATTGTGACCATTCAGATTTGTTTCCAAGTAGTTCGAGAGTGAGTTGATAGGTACTAGGTTTCTCTAGATAAATTAGGATCAGTCAATGGAATGAGAGTGTTTTTATTTCTTCACTAGAAACATTGTATGGAATTTAGGATATTCTGTCAGAGTTTACTGTTAGAATAATGAGGTTTTCCATTGTTCACATAATCTTACTGTATTGTTTGAAAGATTCAAACTGTTACCATCTGTGAAACTTAAAAGGTATCCTGTCCTATAATTATTTCTGATGAAAATTATTGTTGAATTAAAGGAATACTACCTCTTACAATAATCAAAAAAGCAAAATTCTCGAACTTTGTGAATAAGAGTTTATATTCATTAGGCAACTTGTCTGGTGTCATAACTATGCTGTATAATCTGATAAATCCAGAAAACTACCTTATATATTATAATTACTACAAGATATACAAAATATTAAGCGTTTTTCAATATTAACCTGTAATTTGAGGTAAAATTACTTACTGAATATATACTCTTATTGGCCAAGTTAGAGAATAGTGACACATAAATGTTAGTTTTAGTAGAATTGCAAGAACCACTTTGAAAATTTGAATGGTGCAATTTGATGCCATCACCCAATACACACCAAAACTTAAGAAAGCTTTACAATCTCTTGTTAATGTGATAACAAATTTGTGGCCACATCCTTAGTTTATTTGAATTTATGATAAGAAAATTTTAACATTAATTTTTCACTTTTAAATATGCTTGGAACACATTATTTCAAGTTTGTTAATAAAACAAAACAAATGATTCATATCCCCCAAAAGATAGATGAAAGAATTGTTTTTCTGTTTTATGCTAACTTAAGACCTTTGAATTTGGCATCTGGGTTATGTTATAATAAAAATGTATTTGTATAGGTAGTAGGTATAAAAAACAAGTGTGAACTAGAACAAAAGAATGTTGACACATGTTGTCAATATATTTCATAGAATTACTATTGTAAACAGTTTACTAAGCATCAAATAAACAAAATAGTTCTTTCATTGTGTTATATACATGTTGGTGGCTTTACTTTTCATGCTACCAATGTGAAAAACCAAAGAGATGATCAAATTTTACTGATTATTTTCTTGTAAATTGAATTATCACTTATTAAATGAACTGTTAGTCATGAAATGTCTTTCTATTATAGAAATTTAAACAATTTAGAATTTTTTTTTACAAGTTTTTTGAGTTGAAATATTTAAGAGGGAAGATTGTTTATATTAAATGTATTCTTACAAAATTGTATCTTTTTGTCAACTCATCTAACTTTATCAGTGCTATTTTCAACCTAATAAACTTAAATTCAATTTACCAAAGAAAATGCATAGAGGCTTATTGTATTTTGATCGACTTAAAGGGACAGTCTGAATTTTTTTTAGGTCAAAAATTTTTTTTGCTCAAATCTATGAAAACTTTATACCAAAATCTGTAACTATGTGCCCTTTAATGTATCTGAAAGTTTTAACCCAAAAAATCCAGCCGTTAATTTTTAAACGCTAAAAACATGCTAAATTTTTTAAAAACCTTACGTAAGGTTTTTAAGTGTGTTATGTTTTTTGGACGCTGATAGCAAACTACTGAACGGATTTGAGTAAAATAAACGTCTAATTGTAGAGAAATGTCCCTCTTGTGTATTTAAAAGGTTTGAGCTAGAAATATTGAGCCATTTAAAGGGCAAACACCAAAACTAGGTCAAATTGCTTTATTAACAATAAGTACTCCCTGTTTGTAATTAACCCTTTAAAACCCAATTGTATGATCAAGAAGATATAGAGATACAATAAGCATACTTTAAAAATACTCTCAGGTAGCATTTGCGATTTTTTTGATAAAGCAAACTTTTTTCAAAAAAGCAGAATGGCCCTTTAAAGGGATTGTAAAGTGGTTTTCTAAACCCCATTCCAAATTCCATTCTGACGTCTGTGGTTTTTTGTAATTCCACTAAAATTAACGCGTCTTATGACATCACTGACAGTGATCTACCGGAAGCCACTACTGATATCTTTGCAGATCACTGTCAGTGACGTCCTCGATACACACAAGTTTAGAAAATAACTTTACAATCCCTTAAAATTCAATTTACCAAAGAAAGTGCATAGCTAACTAAACATGCTTCAATACATAAAGCTATTCCAGTGATTGAATTATATTCTGAAATTAATAAAAATTCCATTATATTCTGTGCAAATTGAGAAGAAATGTTTTATGGAAGCTATTAATGCTGTCAATATAAAATGTCCACTACTGCTGAAATGGTTCGTTCGTTCCTTAAATTGGATTACTATTTGATGTAGAAGCAGTAATTGTACTACCGTACTCATGACCAGTATTTCAAACAGCAGAAGGACAATCAAATCATTATTAATGTACACATTACTCTTGGCACTAGGCACTTGTTAATTGAAGTGTACAGAATGATGTCTGCCTTCAGGACATCTTCGGGATTCTAAGATATTTTATTTCTCCAATAGTCTTTTTCATTCTGTTCTTAGAAATGTTTTCATGGAACAATTGTAAAGGGTTATCAAGGCAGAGTACTTTTAACACAATTATTACTAAGAAATTGGTCTTCATAGTGAGTATTTGGTAGAAAAAAATTCATTACTTTAGTAGAAAAGACTCCTGTGTTGCAAAAATCCTTTAAAGATGGATAATTATGGATACAAACGGTCAACATGAAAGTTGCGCTAGCGCTCTGCAACTATAGCTGTGAACTATTTATGTCACAACGTTAGAAGCAAGCGGTAAAGCTTTAAAGTAAAGAGTCTCGCCCATGAAGACACCATTTATTACGGAGGAGACAGATTATGGTTTAAGGAAACTGTTGAGGATTGCGAATTTTTATAGAATAAAGGTCAAATTTGGAAAGTCAGCTGTGAACTTTATTACTGAGTGGTGGTTTAGCTCAAATATTTCCATTTCTTAGAATGAATTACTGAATGGATGGCAAAAGTCTCTCTTCAAAGATATATAAATGCACATATGTATCTGACATGCTTTTATATCATATAAACATTTCTGAAACATTTATAATCAAATGAATTTACACAAGTAAGCTATCATCGGCCTACTATTGAAACTTAGATCTCTTCTTATAAGGATTGGAATATAAAATTGGTCTGGAATATAAAATGGTATCATTAGAATTCTAAGTATCTTATTGATAGAATGTAATTATTTCAAGTAATTTTGTTATATAGTTTAGTTGGAGGCAATCTTTTCTCCTCTGTGTAATTTACTGATTGGTGTACATTTAAGTGAAGGAAGACTGTACGACAAGGGTTTAGTTGTGAATCGACAGTTATAGAATGAAGAAGTGTGTGTCGTGTGTTTCTCTACTTTGTGATTTACTCTCAATGTTTGTATAAAGATCTTTTGTTAGTGGGTGGAATATTGTTGAAACAGTCTTTCTAGTGGACATTGCTGACCGTTGCTACAAGAATGGACATATAAATTGGACCCTATGATATAACCTTTTGGATAAATTTGATGTAGATTTAATGATTTAGAGGTAAAATGTTATTTTGATTTATGTGATTTATATCTGTAAGATTTGGTTGCATATATTTTGAGAAATTTGTCATTTCATTTCCTACCACGGACTTCATGGATTGTCCCTTTCAGTATATACACTGTTTATGAAAATTTAGATTTTGACTAATTTGACAGCCTCACATTACCTTATTGGACAGAAATTTGGATAAGATTTGATATGAGTTTGAGTTAAAAAAGATTTTCAGAATCTAATGAAAATAGATGGAAATTTGTTGTATGCTAATTTTCTCTAATTTAAAGATGCAAACAATTTATGTTTTATTTAAAATTTTAAATTATATTTCAATAGAGCTTATTTATGCAAATATATAACATGTATATAAATGATTTATTTTGGATATTATCAGATGATATCCTTATCAGCCAGGACTTTAGATTAATTTGGGCACACCCAGTATTGGCTTGGATTGTCAAAAATATAGGGAAGGGTTCCAAAGAAAACTACAGAAACGTTTTCAACAATTTAGAACCCTCTGGAGGTTTTATAATTTCTTTTATGGAGGTGTCATTATTAAAGTTGTTGGCATTTCTGGTTCTGCAGTGCTTAAATAGCATGGACATCATAAGCTAAGATTCCATATACACATCATGCGGATCCGTCATGCGGACATCCATGGCCCTTGTGGATCCGTCATGCGTCAAATATGATTCCATATGTGCGTTAAACGTATGCGTTATCTTTCTTTTGACGCATGAACTTCTAGAGAGATAGATGCTTTGTCGGGAAAAAAAGACGGGGAACCCCACAAAATATGTCACATTTGGGAGATCTCAATTCAATCTGATGCATGACGAAGACAATTTGGCGGATAACGCTTCCGCATATATGGAATCATACCCACTTAAATCAACCATTTCGATTTTTAACGCCTGACGCTGACGCATCTATGGAATGTTAGCTTAAGTTTCGTTAATTTGGGCACAATGTTCACTGGTGTAACTAACCTGTGATCCAAAGCCCTGTCAGCAAAATACTAATTTAGACTAATAACGCTGATTTAGAGATTTAAAACCATCATTGCGTAAAAAATACCAACCAGACCTACCAACCAAGCCATTTAAACTACATAGGCAATCCTAGTTAATTTAAATGTTTAGAATTCTTAACAAGATTTGTCACTTTTTCTCAAAACAATTTTAAAATTAGCTTATCAACAAACTGTGAGAAAAAATCTCAATTTAGCCCAGCTTACATAATTTAAACAAAGTATTTTAAAGTAATTGTTAAATATATGTTAGTTATGTCTTCAATTTGAACAATTGTAATAGAAATGGAGGAAGGAAATATGTAAAAAGTTTTGTCAGTGTATTTTAATTGATGAGGTATTTCTGTCTAAAAAGTGACATTTCTAATTGAAGATTTCTTTTCTAATAACAGTTTCAAAGGGACATTTAACATAATGTAGGGACATAAAAAGGACACTTCAAATAATTATGAAAGAGACATAATTAATTACATTGAGGTCTCTTTTTAGGCCTACAGTAATTTATTTGTAATTTTATCGCAGATGAGTATGACTTGAGATTTTGTGTCTGTTTTGAAAAAAAAAAACTTTTGAAGAGTTGCCCATGTTCAGATGATATAGTTAATGATATAAAAAATAAAATGGCGAGTGAACTTGTAATGTAGGAAAAATAAATCACACGTTAACGTGCAAAGAGTAGGTAATAAGTCGATATACTGAGAGTAAATGTAGCTACGTTTCGGGACTAATTTAAAGCGATATTACGTCTTAGAATGAAAAAAAAAAAAAAATTTCAAACTTCAAAGGAGTATATATTCATCAGGGGACAAACCTAGTGGCATAACTATAAAACAGATTACGGTACCTAAATAATCTGATAAATCCAAAAAATTATGTTTAAATACAATAATTGATAAATGCCTTAATCCAATTTAAGACATTTTATTATCAATAATAATCTGTAATTGTATGGAAAATAACATAGTTTTATGGGTTTATTTGATTCTGTTTGTATACTTTGGACACTGTTGATGAATATATACTCTTATTGACCAAGTTTGAGAACTTAATTTTTTTGTTCATTCTAAGACATAGTATCGCTTTAATGATATACATCCAAGTTTAAAAAAAAGGGGGAGTGTGCAAAGCTTTATAAACAGGAATTATAACTGATCCGATTTTAAATCTTAAACAAAAATGCATTTCGCTAGAGGGCCTATTTGGTAAAAACAAATTTGCAAAATTTTTTCTAAGTCTACTTGGCTAAATCTTTATTTTTAAAATCTACCTTGTTAATTCGCAGCACTGTGTTATGGATTAGACTATATAGTAAAAAAACACATTTAAGAATACATGAAGAATTTGAGATATTAATTGGTGTTATTATGGATGATTTATGATACATGATAGATTATTATGATGTTAATAATGTCTCTCCATGGAATATCTAGATTGGTTTGTCAAGTTACCAGTCCATTAAAATCATAGCTTCAACACAAAATTACATGTATTAACTGACAATTCTAACACATATATCTTTCTTTAACTACATCTTAAACACTTTATCATCAATTTCATGTAGCAGAAAATCTCATTAGCACTTTTTTACTGTTGTTTTTTTTACACGAACCTTGTGTGTTTGATACTCATTTATCAGCAGGAGAGGCTTTTGATCATTTTGTCGAAAACAAACAAAGTAATCAGATATGATTCTAATGAATTTTCCCCTACTTTTAGACACAAAGGTCATTGATTATTAAGATAAAAGGAAAGTAAAATTCACAATTTGCTTGATTTCTAAAACAAGGAGATTGATTTCTGACAAAATGATTTAAAGGACTTTTCATGACCTTCGTGAAATAAATTTTTATTAAAGCTACAGAGATGAACACAATATCCGCTTATATGTTGCATACAATTTTTTTTTTCTCATTGTTGACTTTGTGGTGCTGTTCAAAAAATTTGCTTTTCGATGTTTTTGGTTTTTGCAATTCCACTTAAACTAACACGTTTTATGAAGTCACAAATAGTGATCTACTGGAAGCTACTATTAATATCTATGCAGATCAATATTAGTGACGTCATAAACAAGTTAGTTTTTGTGGAATTGCAAGAACCACAGACGTCGGAATGGAAATTGGAATGGCTCAAATTGATGCTATCAGTGTCCCCGATACACATACAAACATCTTTACAGTCCCTTTAAGTTAAAAAAAAATTTTTATACTCTTTATAGAAGTATATCAAATGGTATTCAAATAAAATGACAAACGGGTATGAATAATCTGGTGAACTGTACCAATAATGGCATTGTGTGTTCCCAAAGTCTACTACAACAACTATGTGTCCGATTTAAACCACCAGACTTTCCAATCTGGATACATGATGTGGATAAACAACAATTATTAGAGAAATGTTCCAGTTGGAAGACATATTCAGGTGAGTTGATATCAGAACAGGTTCTCAGACTTCCAGGAATACTTTATAGCAGATGACACATTATTATAGAAAACCTACAAAACAGATATTTCTGTTTTTTCTGACATTACTGCTTGCTGTCATGTATAATTAGTGATTTGATCAATTATTTGATAGATTGTGAATTCAAAATGGCATGTTTAAAGGGGACCAGTCTTCATTTTTATTGGTTGATTTGGGTCTTGAATATACTTAAGTATCCTTCAGAAGCATTAGAAATGTACGAAAATTGCATACTTCCTTCAAATATATCTTAAATTAGACATTTCTCCTTCTATTTCTATACATGACTTTTCTATATATTGCATAGTATCGCTAATGTGTAGTAGGGCATTATAACTTTCAAATGCTAATAATTATGGATGCACATGGATTTGAAGGCTCAAATTTCAATGGTGAGTTGTGATAACCAGTACTAAATTGCTGAACTAAAAAAAGTCCCCGTTTCTGAGACTTGGAAAAATCGACCCACGAAAATGAAGCCTGTGCCTCTTTAAGAGTAGGCCGACTGATTATGAAGTCTTTACCATATTGAATTAATAATTTCAAATAATGTTAGGTCAAAAATATATTCATTGTAGGAAATTATGAAAAGTATGCACAACATGTGTATTGTAACCTAATACACAAATTCATCCTATCTGAACAATTACAACCATTGAATAATAAAAACAAACTATATTTATTATTGTTACCTACTAGTTCAGTACTTTTTATATGTAGTATATTAAAAACACCATGAATTAATTTGGGGGAAAGGTGTTAAGTTCATAAAAACGCCTCAATGTAAACATAATCCGGTGTTGGTTTTTCTGACTGTAGGAAGTAGTTAGTAATTTGTTTTGTATTTACGTTTGGTGTTTTTGTCTATTTTCAGCATTATGTTTGGGTATAAGTGAATCAACTACAACAGGTAATGTCACTAATTAGCTTTTTTATACCGTTTTTTTATACACATAAATACAAACATTATACCTTTGCACTTGATTTACATGAAAAGAATACAATGGTAGTAAAAATATATGGGAATAATTAAAAAAGTGCTGGGTGAACTTCAATGGTGTAAAATAGAGTGTTATTAGAAAACATCCAAATTCTTAAAGGGATTGTAATAAGGTTTTCTAAACTTTGTATGTGTATCAGGACACTGATAGCATCAATTTGCGCCATTCAAATTTCCATTCTGACGTCTGTGGTTCTTGGTTTTCGACTTAAACTAACACGTTTTATGACGTCACCCCCACTGATCTACCGGAAGCTACTATTGATATCTATGCAGATCAGTGGGGTTGAAGTCGCGTTAGTTTGAACAGAACCACAGACGTCGCAATGGAAATTAGAATGGCTCAAAGTGAAAACCTCATTACAATCCTTTTAAGGGATGTGTATGACACCAGAATCAGTACTTTGAATAAGAGAGCAAAACTATTGAATACTAATTATGCTAAGAAAGAACTAATTTAAGGTTAGCCTAAAAAATCTTTGTTTCTTAATTCATTGTTCCTAAAGTTACTTTAAAAATGTCAAAGTTAAAATGGAGTGGTCTGATACTTAAAAAGTAAATCCATGATATATCTTGACTATGTCAAAACTTTTAGATATCTGACTTTTAAGACTGTAGAAAAACTTTTCATGTTTATGTTAAACAAGAGTTTAAAGAATAGGAAAATACTTGTTGAAGGACTTTGTTTGTTTAGTTGTGGACACTGGGCAGTAGTAAGTTGACAAGTCGTGATGTTTTCAATATTTTCTAGACTTCTGGTAAAATGGCCAACAAGACGTAATAGTATTAGATTTTTGTACATCTGTGAATACATCACTTTTATTCACTTAAATAGATAGAAAAAAAGTTTATGTCAAATCCAGCTTTGGCTAAGCATCAGGGGCCTGATTCTCAAAAACTTACCATAGATGCAATCAAGATTTTAGGAAATATAGCAATCTGATTGGATAATAAAGTCGAAATTAAAATTGATTTTAGTGATTGACCGATCAAATATTACTGGAACACTAATATCATCTTAAGTGAAGTTTTTGAGGATAAGGCCCCAGCTATTTTAGAAACAGAATGATCCAGGATTGTCTTTTTGATGCAGAAATGGCAGAGCATATATTAAATTTATGCTCCTACATTGAAAGGACATATTTGAAGGCATTCCTGTATAGTTTTACGTCCTGTTCTTCTGCACATGTATGGGCTAATGATGATGGGCAAACACCGAGTGTGCAATGAGGGAAATTTTGCCAGGACAGTGGAATTAGCAAACAGTTGGAAGAGAGGTAGTTTCTCAACACAAACATGATGTTTTCAGAAGACATTATTTATCATAGCAGTCTGATAGAACTTTCTAAATATAGATTTGATTAGATCAGAGGTTTCTCATTAATAATCAAAAAGAAATCATCTTCTTAACCCTTTGAACCCGAAGAGCCGGTATACCGGCTCAATCGTTACGTGATATATACCCGACAAGCCGGTAAACCGGCCGTTGTCAAGTGACGTCATACAACGTTAACGTAATACACTTTAAGAAATATTGCTGGGAGCTCAGGGTTTATGACGTTTTAGCGAAAATTACGTTAGGGTTCAAAGGGTTAATACCCTCTAGATTGATGAAGAATATTATCACATTTCATTGTAACTCTTCATTACAAAATCTTCAACTCTCTACATTAGGAGGTTCCTTGGAACAGCTTTATTGATTTCTTTACTGAAGAGTTCCACTCCATGCACTGAAGATTCCTCACTTCATATCAACAATGTATTTGTATAATGATCTTGTTTTATATAATCTTATTGTAAATATCTCCAGATAATTCAATTACTGTTTTTATCTTGATGCACACTTTACTGTTTTTATTTAGTTTTAAGTGCTCATGAAAACCAATCTCATGATTTTGAATCACGTAGTTGTGGAAGAGAGATATAAAAATTGCTTAAATTCTCTAGTGTTGTAAAGAAATTGTTAATAAGTTTTTATGTGTATCAGGGATTGAGATGGTCAATTTTAATTGAAGTGATTTTTCAATTAAAATATTCTGATTGTTAATCAATTATTGATAGATACTGTCTTCGATAACCAGCCTCAAGTTAGTAATTGATACCCAGCCCTAATCAGGGACACTGAAAGCATAAATTTACACCATTCCAATTTTCAAACAAAAATTTCAATATAACAAAGTGTTCAAAGTGACATCACTCCCACAAAATATTCTTGCATTACAGAAGATCTTAAGTGGTTTTGCTGGAACCATAGACATCTGATTGAAAAATTTGAATGGTGCAAATTGATTCTATAAGTGTCCCCAATATAAAATTCAGAAAACCACTTAACAATCAATTTAAAAGATATGATTTCCTAGATCACAGATTAAGTAACTATACACCACTTCAGCAGTAAACACTCTGAAATGCTCTCTTTGAACATCTGATTATAAGTTTACAACAGATCAGATTTTGATAATGTTCAACATGTTCTAAACTAGGGCTGCAACAATACATTAAGTCACGATACGATACAGAATCGTGATAAAAGCTTACGATTCGATAGTATCACGATACGTCAAGAAAAAGTGAATTTGGACAATTTGTTTAATAAAATATGGTCAAACTCACAATGAAACATAGAATTAATAAAGATATAAATTGTTTTATAGTATAAGGGTCCTTTGCAACTTAAACCTCACGTGAAATGAGATAGTTTTCAACATTTTTCTTCTTCTGAAACACTTATATGTGGAAAAAATATATATTAAACACAATACGTTACCATAAAACACCGAATATCGAAATTTGAAAATTAACCGTGATGCACCGATGTATCGGTGAATCGTTGCAGCCCTATTCTAAACTCTGTTTAGGTTTATCAACAAAATATTTCATTAAAGAAACTGAATTCATTACTGTATAATAAGAATGAGTAATTAATGGTCACAGTAGGAGAGAAAGTAATCAACAGAAACTAGTGACTAGTTTTAAACCTAATAACTTGAATGTAGTTCATCAAAGATGTGCTCATCTGGTCACATTCAGCATATAAATAGTAAATGACATATATATAAAGAAATAGATAGGCTGAAATGGTGATGAATACTTTTAAAACTATCAACAATTATAGTCTGGTCTGGTTTGAATGATCCAAATGTGCATATATGAATTAGAGAATTTAATCTATATTATAATCAGCAGCAATCTTGACCATTGGTCACTAAATTTCAGTTCAAACTCAGGGTTTTTCAAAAAAATAATGTAATCACAGGTATGAATACAACTACAGTGTAAAATAAGGCCATAACATGGTATAGCATGAATCCCACTCAATATTGATTAAATGACTTTATGTTACTCAGTTTGAAGTCTGTTCATCGAGGTATATTTTCTAATGAATGCTCACTGACTGGTCACTCTCACTTGAATTAAACACTGGTCAGAAGCTTTCTTCAAAACTTGTAAGTGATTCTGAAATAGTGATGATATAGTCTAAGAAGGAGAACAATCTGGTAATGAAATGTCAGATTTTCCTGTCCGCCCTGTATATGTTGTGAAACAGAAATCTAAGTAAGTAAGATTAATAAATGTTTGAAATTGGAATACATATACGATTCAGATTAAATAAACCTGTTGAAAAAGTCTACTCTTATACTCTCCATATTGCCATTCTTTGGGTGACATTTAGAAAAAGGAAAAAGGACTTTTTTTGCTTGTACAATTTTTACCCGGTCTCCATTTCTAGCTGGATTAGAATAGCAATTTTGGACTGTAGACTGTTGAAACTGTGTGAAGAGTCAGTATTTCTAAGACTAACTAATAACTATGTTGACCTAGTAGACAAAGAGATTCTAAACTAGAAATTTAATTGATAGAATAGTACTGTCAGTTGTCACAGTGGACAGTGGTCAGATGAAATATTTAAGCCACTGACCACAGTGTCCACTTGACTTAATGAAATATTAATAAGATTATTAACTAAATTAGAGATAACTAACAGTGTGATAATTGAATTCTTTGACTGTCTTCTCTTTAATTTGGTTTCATAAAATGACAAAGAACCACTGAAATGGAAATATTTTCTGATGATGTGAGAGTCAGACATGTGATTTTAAAAAGACCAAATTAACTTTTTTCACAATCTTTGATTTATGCAATATTACTGATTTTATTTTTGATTTCGAATCAAAATAAATGACTTTGCATAATGTAAATATGGACTCATATTATCACTATCAGGGCTGGGTAAATTTCAGTAGAAATTATTTGAAGAGAAGTACCTATATTTTTATCAAGTGATAAATCCACCAACTTCTGCTCCATTCCTGATCTGAAAATCATTGAAAACGTTCAATTGATATTATGGAAAGCCTGCATTCTACTTGAAATTATTTGATTAACCAAATAAAGCATTTATTCTGTTTCACCCAAAATTCTTGTTAATTTGTAATAATAAATATTTAATTATAATAATTTTACCAAAAAGGAAATGAACCACACAATATTTCCAAACATCTAATTTATTTTGGAATAAAGACTTGTACACAGGAAGGGACATTGCTCCTTCAGGCTACTTCTGCCAGAGCAATATAATCAAAATGGCAATAACAAATCCATTAAATAGATCACTGTTTTCTCAGACTCTAGGAGCTGATACGTTTTATGACGTCACCCCACTGATCTGCATAAATATCAATAGTAGTTTTTGGTAGATCAGTGGGGGTGACGTCATAAAGTGTGTTAGTTTAAGTGGAATTGCAAGAACCACAGACATCGGAATAGAAATTTGAATGGGGCAAATTGATGATTTCAGTGTGCCCGATACACATACAAAGTTTAGAAAACCTCTTTACAATCCCTTTAATGAGTCCAAATTCAATCAATAGCAGCAATGGAACTTGGATAAGGAAATGGTGACAAATACTGACAACTCAACAGCACCCTCCCTATCCCTAGTTTATTTTACATAAAATAGCTTGACCTTCACTAAAGTCAAATAAATACTGAAATTGAAAATAAAATGATAAAATTATTGTCTACCATGAAGAATATTTGCTTGAAAGTCTCTAAAGATTTCTAGCCATTAGATTAAATGAGTTTAGTAATGACATTGATTTCTATAGATGTTATTTAATGTTTGTCAAATATGGAGTAGTTGAATAATGAACATGTGGCAATGTAGACTTTTCTCATTAATTCTATTAATGGTTTTTCTGGCCTGATCTCATCTCACTTCATGTTGGCTAGAAAGTCAAATATGTCTGATGTTTTGTCTTATGGGACAGCAAGTTAAAGGAATACAACATCTAGAATGAACAAAAAATCTATATTTTCAAACTTGGTCAGTAGGAGTTTATATTCATCAAAGAACTTACCTGGTTGCATAACTATACAACAGATTACCTACATATTCTGATAAATCCAGAAAACAATGTTTATATACAATAATTGAAAAACGCTTGATAGATATTTGGACAGATATGGCTGGGAGAGAGTCAGAAAAACTAGACCACAAAACTTAAGATTTTCCACACTTTGTGCGTGCAGCATTTAATGGCGACCGACAGATTTTATTTCTTGTGAAAAAAACTTTGATGGACTAGCATAAGTGACCTGTATGGTGTAGGGGGATAATGATGGTATGTTTGAACTACAAAATCATCCATCTTTCCAAATATATCAAAGTTTTGTGGATTCGAGATACATAAATAAATTTTTTGTGGCCAAAATATTTGAAAATATTTGGGTTAAAGTAGCAAGTTCTTAATTCTTATACCCAAGTCTCCTAAAATGAAATTTTTTTTCTTCAGATTTTTATGATGCCAATGTTACTGATGTCACAACTGATGAATATAATGTCAGTGTCACAGAAATTAATGTCACCACATCACCAAGCCCTGTATATGATATCACCACCACTCTGTCACCATCAACACAATCACTACTATCAGACATCACCAAGGATTATGATTTGAAGGAGAGTATATCAAATTTCACAGAATCAAATTCAACCAACGTAACAACTCAGTTATTAACAAATTTTAATCATTCTTTTCTACAAGAAGTTATAAATCAAGGTAAGATTTTTTAAAAGTTTACCTTCAAAGACTTTGCCAAGGTCAAGATTGTGGACAGAATCCTTAGAAAGTGTAGGAATTTATCTGTTGCTTCAATTTAAAGGGATATGTTGAAATAAAAGAAGGCATTTTGTGTTTAATTGATGGCATTTCAAGAAACAGAATCTGAAATCAAGAGTTGCATATTTTATGATCTATTGATCGAAGTTCATATATATGTGCTCATATGTCTGCAATTCTGGATAGGTTGACAATATTTTAAGATACCTCATTTTGAATTGATATGGATTAATTCAATGCTTTTTAGAGATATCATGTTTAAAAAAAACATGGCATTCCATGGTACAAGGTACCTCAAGTTGAATTCAGTAATATGAGTTTCCTCATGTTGTATTGACAAAAGGCATTCTAAAGAAGTTAATGTTAAAGAAATCATTCCCTGTGGCACTCCATGTTGAATTAGATATCCTCTTTTATCAGCAATTAGGAATTTTTCGGCTGGACTTTTTCTGACCATAGTTTAGATATATCCTTACGTCATGGTAGTAAAATGATTATTTTTAGAAGTTGTTTGAATAGCCAGATACCAATCTTTATAAACAAATGTATATAATCAGTTTAGACCAGTGTTTAGAATACTCTGAATGTTTCACTCTAGATAAAGATATAAAAACTTGCTAGATCAGATGTTATATGTACAGATAAACTGAATAACAGAGTGCATGCTTATCATATCTGCCCTCTTTTCACCTTTAAGGGCTAACAAGTACATTTCAATTTTATATAGATAGCACAAGTACGATTATACTATTATTGAAAAACGCTCAATAAAACGCTTAATATTTTGTATATCTTGTAGTAATTCTGGGAGCTGCGTTGGCTCAGTGATTTTGACGCTTGCTCACTAACCTGAAGGTCCTTGGTTCAATCCCGGCATGGGTCGAGATGACACCTTTGGATTTTTCAACCCGGCATCAGTGATGCAGGTCGGAGGGGCTGACATGGAAAAAGCGTCTAGTCATTCGGATGGGACAATAAACCGAGGTCCCGTGTGCTATTGGCTGTGCATGTTAAAGATTCCTCGACAGTTGGAAATCGATAATTAGAGCAGGCTAATCTAGGAGACTTTAAGCATCAATTTGCACAAATCTGATTAGTATTTGCAAAATCGCTTAGTTTCAGCATAGATATTTGACTGAAAATTAAAATGGTACACAGTAATACTGATAGTAATACAAATATAAAATTTAGAACTTTTGTACCTTTTGTTTATAAACTCAAGGATATCATCAGATAAAATACCAACAGATTTACTACAATTCCTCCAAATGGATAAAATGAAAATATATATAAGAGTTAAAATTGAATTTTGAATTTCTTTTAATACCGTAAGGATATTTTTTATAGAAGTTTTAAGCCTATAAAGTTAATTTCCTCTGACATTAATGGAAAACAAAGAATGCTTTTAAAATATTAACACAAATAAATCTGTGAACCCAGGAAGACATAATATTTTATAATTATGATTTTTTATGCTCCATTTAAGAAGTCAGAAAGCACATTAAACCTTCCAAGAGATATAATTTTTTTTTTTGTGTTATATCTCCAATAGAGTAGTGATGGTCGGTTCTAATCTGTGTTAATGATCATTTAATATGCCTATTACACTTATAAACTGGTAATATTAATGTTAAACTAACAGAATTACTTGAACCTCAACAGACTTAAAAATCATCATAATTCAGGTGCACTTTTAACACTTGCAGAAAGGTAGTTGCAGGAATGAGTTTATTTTTTATAATTTTGACATCAGATGTGTTGTAATGATCAGAAATCTTTTAAAGATGAACAATTTCGTGAAATTTGATTTGGCATTGTATCATCTACATCCAACAAGATTATTGCTTTTATTTTGTTTTATGTTCGTGCCAAATTGAATTATAGTAAATCTGTATCTGTGATCTGTTTTCAACTGAATAAGTCTGATTAAACAAGTTATATAAGATTCTTACACTGATAGAACATGAGCATCTACCTGTTATTTCTGCCAGATTTGAAATCGAACAAAAGGTTATTTTATGATTACATTATATGATGTGATATAAGCTTGAAAAAAGATAAATTTTGAGGAAAAAAAAACCTGAGGATTGAAATAAAGTCTTTTTTTCCTGGACTGAATTTGCTGAAAAAATAGATGTTGTGTGAAATGAGGGAAATTTTACGAAGACAACAGTATGAGTCTACTATTTTAATTTCTAATTGCACATCCTTCTAGCGCAGGGGCAACTCTGATTATTGTCCCATCCAACAACTAGAAAGGATTTCAAGGATAACAAATAGGTTCCGTCCAGGATCCTTTTTTCCAGTTGGTCCTTGGCCGAACCTCTTGGCATTGATCTTTCCTGAATTATCTGTACCCATTTACAGCTGGGTGGACTGGAATTATGAGTGAAGATGACTTGTTCAAGGTCATCAGACTTTCACACCCCGGTCGAGAACCGAACCCTCAAACATAACGACCTTCATTTCTTCATATCCAAGTAAATGACGTCATGTTTGTAAAGAACAACAAAGTATCCGACTTTGCTATAGAACCCCACAATTTCTGACCTGCAAAACTGACAGGCGAGAACTGTTAAAATATCTGAAGGTATCTTCATAACCAAAAACGGGCATTGATCCCCAGACCTGGAGGTTAATGAGAAAACTATGATATGATGAGTCAAGAAAAACGTGGCAAGAAAAATATTTTACAACCAATACTGAAAGAACACAGAAGCAAGTTGCTCTGGTTAAACATATCCAAATAATTAATAACTAGAGGCAGTTTGATAGGAATGAAGATCTAATTATCTAACCCCCCTCTAGGTATAATTGAAAAAAATCTACTTCTAATTGGAAGAATTCGGTGCTAATATTTTTTAATGTGAAAGTCTCAAGTTTAAATCATACATGTGTACAGGTCAGGGGAAAAAAGGCCGGAGGGGCTGACATGGAAAAGCGTCTAGTCGTTCGGATGGGACAATAAACCGAGGCCCCGTGTGCTATTGGCTGTGTACGTTAAAGATCCCGCGACAGTTGGAAATCGAAAATAAGAGCAGGCTAATGCCGCTGTCCTGGCAAAATTTCCCTCATTGCACACTGCATGGCGTTTGCCCGTCCTCAATTAGCACATTTAGGTGCAGAAAAGTAGGACGTCAAACTCAATTCATTTCATTTCATTTCTGGAGAAAATAATGTGTATGCCTTAGATTTGCCTTACAGACAGCAAGTGATTTGAATACCCTCAAGGGCAGCTACAAAAATGATTATGATAATATTTGGAAGCTCCACAATAAGTGTGAATAGACCGTTCCGTTACTCAAAACTATTAAAATTTCTACCCTTCGTTCTACTCAAAACACTTTGTTTCTAAGACACTATTCTCTGCAGCTTATAATGAACCATGTAATCCAAATTCACACACCTCAATTCAGCTTATTTTTCCGTAAAATATGCAGAAAATATCGATAAAAACTCTGTAGTCACAAAACGTTCATCCATTCAATGGAATGTTGTTTATAACATTTCCCGCGTGATCGTCGTTGATTGGTGGAAACGTTTGGGAAACCCAAGAGGTCAACCAATCAAATGATTTGGTGTTTATTATTAGCCCCGTGGAAGGCGTCGTATATTGACGTTATCGTTGGAATATGGCCGTATTACTTCGTTTTCACCCTACGCGTAAGACATCAAAGAGTCCCAAATTTATTCGGATATTACACCAAAAACTGCAGGTATGAACAATTCGAACTATTGTGAGAATACCTCTTCTTATATAAATTAGCTATTCATCACAAAATCTCGTAGCTCTTTGATACGACCTACGACAAATCGACTTTTTCTCACTCACCGGTAGATCTATATGGATTATCAGGAATCGTAAGGTTTCTTGTGGAATGACCTGATTTCTTTTTAGATTTTTGACAGTGCCGCATTTTTGAGTGATGTACCTTGTCAACATTTTGTGAATTTATTTTTAAAACTTGGACATCTTGTATCCTCATTAAGTAATATTTTCAAAGTTTCATATTTTTTTTATTTATGATGGCAATCTAAGATCTATAAAACTCAGGAATTGTAGAACATGAAATTGTGTTCTGATGTTTGTCAAGAAATGAAGCAGACGTTAAAAAATTGTGTGACTTTGATTTAAAAAATATCACTCGTGTTTGAAAGTCTTCCAAATACACCTTAAAAACTTTTTGCTTGAAAAAAAATCAAAGACCGACGGTTTGAACACATCGACCACTGTAGTGTCAATATAATCACTAGGGTGTTTCTAGTCACAATGGGAAATTTTCGTTTGCGACCGAATACATCGACCAGGTCAAAATTTTGTTCCATTTGCTGAGAGAACCTCTCAGGCAAAATTTCATAAAGTTTGGGTAAAGTTAAGAACTTGCTCAAGCCACCTGAACTTTTCGATTTATGAGTCAAATATACGTGTGTCAGGTTCAGAAGCTAGCTTCACTTTCTGCTTATTTTTCTGTGAAAAGTCTGTCAGCTCACTTGCTTACATACATTGTGACAATCTCAACATCTTGAAAACAGAATTTGGTTGATTCGTAAAATAATTGAGACATTTTATCCTTCCAAGCTTTCTTTCTCGTGGAGAAGCCTTTTAAGTGCTTTTCGATTTTTATAGTGAAAATGTATTTAACATGAAGGACATGGCTTGGTTTATTTGGGACACAGGTATAGCTACATGGACTGAAATTCACGATGTAGAACAGCGAATGGCAAAGTCTGAAGAAGAATATCGGAAGGGTCAGCATCCGCGATAAGCAGAAGTTGCCGCAAGACTTGATTGTACCAATACCACTGGCAGAGCAGCCGCCCATATCTTCAACTAATCTGATAATCAGCCATGCTGCTATCCATAGAGCTCTGAGAAAATATCATAAAAAGGCTGTTGAAGAAATCAAGAAGTTATTTGAGTCTTGCATCAACCTTTCTCTGGAACGGCAAGATTATGCTAGTAACATTAGTATCTGTCGTTTTAATTGTTCTTCAATAATAAAACCCAAACATTTACGATCCTATGAAATCCATACAAACACGTTGACAATGCATTGTTAGTAGCTAATGAATTTTTCATCTGAGGAAGTTAATGAATAAATGAGTAAATATTTCATAATGAAAAGTGGAAACAGATGTACCAAAACTGGATTCTGGAATGTGGAAGCAGAAGCGAGCATGGCATGGAAGGTCGCAGATCAACTTTTTGGCTTCGAACTTTTCTACGTCAACTATTACTGGCTTGCGCAGTGTTTTGAATGTTTGAGATGAGACTGCTCTTAGGAGGACCCTTCTGACCTTCTATGGCCACCATGTGTCTGAAATTGTGCTTAAAAGGTGTTCTCTTGAGATGATGCCGGTTTGACAAGGATATTTTTGTACGTTTAAGAGATGCTCGGGCGAACACAGACTCATTGATGTGCTTAACACATGTATGGACAAGCCTAGAGACAACTACAGGGAGCTTGTGTAGTTGACCGCGATCTTTCTTGGATCCACTCTTACAAACATAATCAAGTTCCGGCACCAATACTCTCTTCACAGATCTATTCTCTAAAACCAGTTCAACAGCTAGTAGACATCCTAGCTCAAGTTCTCGAGTATTGGAACAATATATAAAAGTTATTTGAAACACTTCGAATAGATCTGGAAAGAACCTTTCTTTGAAACAAAATGAATCAGTCTCTGCTCTCAGGGTTGTCAATTATATTGGAGAGAGAGATGTAACCCTAATGAATGCATTCAACTCGTCAATACAAGAGATTACGAACAAAAACATTTATTGTACAATTGGTTGAGGACCACTTTAGAAAGTTTTTGCAAGTTTTGAAAACCAAGAGACACTAAGGTTCTCCAATATCAGGTTTTTAGCTATTGTAACACTATATCACGTCAAAAACATCAAATATCATTCCTTACCAACATAAAATAAGTTGATGTAAGTTGCATTTTCACGCGATTTTTTCAATGTTCTTGAGCAAGTAGTAAAATTAATTTTTTTTTAATAAAAATTTGCCAGTGTAGTTTTTTTGATAAGTGGAACATTTTGACACCCTGGTCGATGATTAACTCCAACTTTCAAAATTAAGAAACACCCTAATAATCACAGTTGAAATTTAATGAAAAACTTTCCATTACAAACATGTCTGGACGACAAAAACTGTCTACAGTAAAACAAGACTTTCAATCATTTTGTCAGTCTACAAGATAAAAACATCATTTTAATTTAGAAAGTTTTCTGTAGTCTAGAATTTTTGATCCAATCATAACTTTATGGTAACTATGACCCAATGTTCCATAGTCTTTTATGATTATCTTGTCCAAAGTAAATAAATTGTAGAAGGATCAGAAAATAAACAAAAATCTAATTTTTCAAACTTTGTTCAATAGGAGTATATATTCATCAGGGGACTTACCTGGTGGCATAACTATACAACAGATTACCTAAATAATCTGATAAATCCAGAAAACTATGTTTATATACAATAATTGAAAAAAGGATGTTTTTAGACAAAGATCAAAATCCATTGATACACATATTCACACACATATTTGTGGTATTGATTTATTCAAACAAAACTTGATGAAAATGGATTTTTTAAACAAGAAGGATAGATACTGGAGGGATATATATGGATAATGTAAAAATTCATTTCCTTTTTGATTTCCTGACACTAATCTAAAGTTTTTTCATTATTGGAAATGTTTAAACAAAGATAATACACCCTACTGATATTGAACAAAAACTGGGAAAATTGAAATGTTGATAAATCTTATTGAATTATTTTGATGTTTTTGTTTCGCAATGTTTTGTGATGAGTTTCTGAACATATTCAGATGCTCATTGTGCTAATACAGTAATGAACCTAAAATTCATGAATACAATTTTCTTAAGTACATGTAGGCCTAATAGGGTATAATTGAATAAGATTAACAATCATGTAAAATAAGCACCACTTGGAGTAAATCCTTCTACATTTTTGGGCACCTACACCCACCAATAACATAGATTGCCTGGCAAGGTAATATACTCCCACTGATAGCTTTGATTTTAAACAATATATTTGACATTTACAGGAATAAAGTATTAAACCCTCAGTCACACCAACCGACGGAATGATGGCTGAATGGACAGACGGACATGGGAAACGCCATTATACGCTCTACATTCCATACACTTTATACACAAAGTAATGTGAGGTTGTCCTAGTGAAAGGTTTAGTTACTCTGAAAAAGTGCCATATTATTTTCTGAAGTCAAAAGTGAAATGAGGTGTTGAATTTATCTTGTACTTTCGTCAGAATGTTGTCCATAGGGATGAGCGACACTGTCGTCATCTAACACACGTGGTTGGGAATAAACAGCTATCATTAAATACTCATTGAACAAGCCAACTTGAACTGTTTGATTCTCAGGAGAATTTAACTCATCGCTTGAAGGAGTCGCCTCTAATCTTTAGAGGAATTAACAGATAATCTATTTGTTCTCTTACAGCAGGTCTGATATTCCCCCTAGATTATGTTAGTTATTAAATGAAATATTAATTAGTTATATTAGGGTCAGATTAAGGTTAAATAAACAAGCTATGATAGAGTAGAAGGGATGACTACTGTTAATTGACAAATGGACATCCTTCTTTTCTTTATGTTCCTTTCATTGATGTCTTATGAAAATCCAGTGTGAATTATGACCTTTTCAGTGACTCTCAGTCTGTCCTCTTCGGCAGATGCCTTTCCATGTCAGATTGATTTGAGCATCAATATTATGACCTTGCAGTACAAATTTGAACATTTTTATGCACTGAGCATCCTTATGGCCAAGCAGTTCAAATTTGAACATTATTATGAACTGAGAATCATTATGGCCAAGCAGTTTGAATTTGTACATTGTATAAACTGAGCATCCCTATGGACAAGCAATTCAATTTGAACATTTTTTATAAACTAATCATCATTATGGCTAAGCAATTTGAATTTGAAAATTTTTATGAACTGAACATGTCAAAGCAGTTCAAATTTGAAAATTTTTATGAACTGAGCATCCATATGGTTTAGAAGTTCAAGTTTTTAAAATGTTTATGAGCATATTTATGGCTAAGCAGTTTGAATTTGAACATTTTTATGAACTGAGCATCCCTATGGCCAATCAATTTGATTTGAACATTTTTATGAACTGAGCAACTCCTGTTTACCAGATTCATTGCAAGGTGCTTTGCTTGGTGATCCTTAATTCTGTTTTCTTGATATTTTGATTTTAAATTTTATGAATAAGACGACTACGCTTTGCTTTTCTCTTTAAAGTTTGAACTACTTTTAGAATTATCTTGAATATTTGCCTGACTGACTGCTTAATTATCCCATCTCTAGCTTGAGGGCTTAAAGATACAACCACTGTGTTATTAACTTGAAGAATCAGGAAAAGAATTTCTAAGACATTTGTGTTGATAGAAAATAATAAGATGATATTAGTTATTGTACATGTGTTCTCAGTAGGTACTAGACTTTATGTTAATTAAATATGATATCTTTCTACTTTTATTAATAATATATATCACAGGTTTCTTTTTAATTAGTCATAAATACCAGACACACACATACCATTAATTCAGGTAGAATTTCGTTGTGCGGGCAGGTTTATGCTAAGAGAGAAAGAAATATTATCTTTCTTTTACAAGGATACCAACTTAGGATCCTGTCTAACAATTGGTTTGTGTTCAAACCTCTCTTGGCATTGATCCCTGGTTTATCTGTACCCATTTACAGATGGGTTATCTGAAATTTCAGTTGTCCCTGTCCCTATGCCAAACACATACTATTAATCCTGGTAGAATTTCGGTGTGCAGGTAGGTTTCAGCCAAAAGAGAGAAAGAAACATCTTTATTTCACAAGGAAACCAACATATGTCCCTGAAAGGACCCCTTCCTGGCTACCAGCTGGTCCTTTGCACACCCGGATTATCCTTACCTTATACTTATCCCATTTACAATTGGGTCATCTGAAATGAAGATGACCAATGAGGTCATGATTGAAAATTGAAGAATCAACCAACTGTTCTACAGATGTTGGTCATTCTTGACAAAAAGACGAAAATCAAACCGAATTGATAAATTTGTCACAAATGAACAAATTCTTGTGTACCGGTATATCAAAGCTGTATGATAAAATGTAGATTGTGTAGCAGACTGAAGTTCTATCTTTCTATTCTTCTTGTATTTCTAAGGACTAAGTACACCTCCACATACTCCTTACAAATATAAAAATTGATGAAACTCTCTGTATTCATTATATGATTATTTGAGATGCGATTCGGAAACGTAAAATTGACCCATAGGTCACATTGAAGTAATGAATCGTGAACTAATGCCAATAAAAAGTGTCAATAAGTCTTCAAAATAAGATTAATAGAACTTGTTTAGTATCGAGGCAGCCATTAGACTTGTCACATGCAGCCTTATTATCAGTTTTCAATCTACTTAAAGCATGTTTAATATGGATTCTTCTACATTACTCTTACAGATTATCAATATCTGATTTATTTCTCTATACAACTCATACAACTTCAAGGTTTTCTAGTTGCGATTCTGACATTCATTTCGAATTACATTCAACATGAAATTTCTTCTTAAGATGGAAATGTCAATCAAAAGATGTTGTTTAATTCCAATCTTCTGTATTTTTGGCCTCATTACTTGTCATATTGGACTTTTAAGATGAATACGTCTGCAAATACTTCCTCTTTCCTTTTTAGTTCACATTCTAAATTACTATTGGCCTGTTGCAGATTTAAATGCACTTTGTATTAGAAATAGTAATCAGTTGCTTTAGTGGGTTGAAAACTTCCTGAAATGAAATGGAGCTTAACGTTGTACAGGCAAACACCAAGGAGTGTGTAATGCGGGAAATTTTGCAAGGAGAGGTGAAAACTGCTAGGGAGGGAATTGTAAGCCAGTCAGAACAATGGAACCTTGATCAGGGTTCATGTTTGCAAGTTACCTAAGTAAACAATTTTTTATAAAGATAATTGATATCAAATTGACGTTTGCCCGTCCTCATTAGTCCAGTAAGGTACAGAAAACTCCCATTTTATTTCATTTCTAATTTTATTGGTGTGTGTAAGTCTGGTGACCTTGAAAAAGTCATCTTTCCTCATTTATCAGTGATCCTGAAATGGGAATTTATTTTTGTATAACCTTTGTAATGATAAAAGGTAATGTTTATATTTTTGGAATCCTATCTACATGTATATCGCACAGGTCTTTATGTAGTTTGAACTTCTGGCTAACAGATCTAACAATAAAGCTACTTAAATAAATGGTTTTAGTAGGCATATTTTCTGACAAGTTATGTACACCTGTACATGTCTAACATAGTATATAATCATTCCATGATGGTAGAAAATCATTGATATTTGAAGAAAACAAGTTCTTTATAAACACTTGTCTTTGATTCCAAGGTTTACGTTTGTTTGACATTTGTTAACTGACAAATTTAAAAAAGGTCTAAGAGATACTTGTGTGAGTGGAAGATAGTTTATTGGATACTATCAGATACTATTCTCTGTATCTTATCTTCTTTTCTCACATTAAACATTTTTTAGTTCTTTGTTAGCTGATTTCACTAAGTTTTCATTAAATTTCTATTCTTGAGCACCTTTGTGCATTGAATATCTATCAGTTCACTCTTAAACTAGGAGTTAGGAGTCTTAAAGGAATGTAAAGACATTTTTAAATTATTTGTATCACAGAAAACCTTCAGATTTATGACATCGTCAAACATTAGTTTGAGTGGAAATGTTGGAACCCCATATGTATGAATGAAAATTGGAATGGAACAAATTGATGCTCTAAAATCTCTTTACAATTCCTTTGATTATAAAAACAATGATAAACAATGATACATGTACTCTTATTATATCATTGCAAACTGAAAAAAATAAATGCATGTGCGAGACAGTTCAATAGAATGTTGATGGGTGAGGGGTATCAATGGAAGACTAGTCTTGCCGCATTTAATTCTTGATACAAAACAGGCCGGTAGGAATCAATTTCATATTGGGGGGTCAAATTGTGCAAAACTCATTCTCAAGGGTGGCTGCCGAATGTCAAATTTATTGGGGATAGGGGGGAGGGGGGTTGCTTTTGTGCCCCTGCCCCCAACCCCCCAGTTCCTACAGCCCTCAAACCCTGGTAATGTTCTTGATGTGATGGTTGTAGATAATGAATTGTGATGTTGTGTGCATGATGTTGGACATTCATTGGCTTCATTATATTGGCTTTCTTTTTAATCATCAAGCATGAAATTTGATCTCGCATTCTCTAGATATTACTAATATAAAACCTTCATCATCAAAGATACTTTTATTAGAGATATAATGTAGTTGTTTGGTTTCAATAATTGGTAGATTGGTAATAAGAGATAGTCATTCAAGGTCTTTCTAACTAATGGAGCATTTGCGAATCAGATTTCAATTCCAGTTGTAATTGTGATGGATGAGCTAATTGAATGTTACTTCTTGATGGAAGATGGAAGTTTATTGTTCCGAATAACTTAATACGCTTTCTTTCTTTTGTTAATTTTTGTAATGATATGATTTAACAAAGGATGACATGAAATATATTCTGACAATAGAGGAAATGTCATGGTAGCCTCAGATTTGAGAACACTTTGTCTTTTTCTAGCTTCTAAGATGGTCAAGCCAAAGGCAATAACATTAAGATGCCCAGTACAGAAATTTTATGAAGAATTATTTGTTATGAATGCAAAAAAGTCAAAATCAATATTGATAAATGTTCAATGAAAAAAATGTGTGAAACGATTATGTTTTATAATTTCAGATCCTAAGTTTAAATCTAATGTTAGTTGGATTATTCCTGGTATAACCTTATTATTGGTACTGATTATTATAATAGCTACGGTATTAATTTATAAATGGTATAATAAATATAGGTAGGTATTAATAAATATACCACATATATGATATTAGCTCTGGACTTTCTGAAAGGATTCAGAGTTGCTACAGTTAAACCCAGTTGTGAAATGGCATCAGGGGTTCAGGAAGAGTGGGCATGCCAAACAATATTGGCAATATGTGTTAAAATGTGTTCTCACTCTGATTTTGCTCAAATAGTGCTCTTAACGGCAAGTGTGAATACTTCACCTCTTGAGATTTCTAAACGTGAAATTCAGCCGATTAATTTTATGATATTGAATTACTTATAAGTTATATTCTTTACATTTCAGTGTAAAATATTCCCTTGAATCTCAAATAGACTATGATTACTTAAATAAAAAAACAAAGAAAAAAGAAAAATGGAAAGAAAAACAAAGACCAGAATTGTTGGATGTTGAAAAATCTGTGATGTTTGTGCCATCAAATAGTGAAATTTTCATATCAGATAATCATACACTGGGGGATAAACCAATCTTTAGTGAATCTTCTAATGGACAGATAGTAGATCTACAAACTCAAAGTTTTGGCGAGGATCCTTTATATGTTCTTCCAAATGCCTACTCAGAAGTGAAAGAATCCAATTTTGCGGATGATTTTGAACAAGACTTTAGTCTTCCACCTTTAAGTTTAGCAACAACTGGACTAAAAGGAACCCTAGAAACAGGATTTATTAATCCTGCTTACGAAGGAACAGAAAGTATTGGAGATTCCAGTGTGCCAAGAAAGAAGAAAAAACGTAGATTTTCTTTTCTGAAAATCTTGCGAAAAGCCAAAAAGTGATATTTTGTTGATTATGTGGTGCTATGTTATATGTTGTTATTATTTATGGATGCGACCAAAGATTATCTTGTTGAAATGTTATAAGTTTCAATTTGTTATTATAAGTTATAACCTATGAAATGTGTTATCTCGCAGATGCACAAAGGTTTGAAATGATCAACATATATTCTTGTTTTATGTGAAATGTTAATTTATGAGCAAATGTACAATTCTGTGAATGATGGACTTTATTACTGGATATTTTGGTGAAAAGTACCAAATTATTTGTATGTAAACTAGAATATCAGCCTCAAACAGTTTAATTTATGTGACCAAAATTGATACAATTTACTGCACATATTCTTTGAAATTGTCATGTGAAAACTGTATGATTTTTATACGCCCACATGAAATGTGGAGCGTATATTGCCGTCACCCATGTCCGTCGGTCCGTCGGTCCGTCCACAATTGCTCGTTAACACTCTACAGGTCACAATTCTTTACAGATTTTGACGAAACTTGCTGAAATTGTTTATTATCACCCAAGGATGAACCCTATTGAAAATCAAAAGAATCGCAAAATATTTAATATGAATTATTGCCCTTGTTCTTTAAAACGCGTTCGATTTTGAGCTTGTTAACACTCTACAGGTCACAATTCTTTACGGATTTTGACGAAACTTGCTGAAATTGTTTATTATCACCCAAGGATGAACCCTATTGAAAATCAAAAGAATCGCAAAATATTTAATATGAATTATTGCCCTTGTTCTTTAAAACGCGTTCTATTTTGAGCCTGTTAACACTCTACAGGTCACAATTCTTTACGGATTTTGACGAAACTTGCTGAAATTGTTTATTATCACCCAAGGATGAACCCTATTGAAAATCAAAAGAATCGCAAAATATTTAATATGAATTGTTGCCCTTGTTCTTTAAAACGCGTTCGATTTTGAGCTTGTTAACACTCTACAGGTCACAATTCTTTACGGATTTTGACGAAACTTGTTGAAATTGTTTATTATCACCCAAGGATGAACCCTATTGAAAATCAAAAGAATCGTAAAATATTTTATATGAATTATTGCCCTTGTTCTTTAAAACGCGTTCGATTTTGAGCCTGTTAACACTCTACAGGTCACAATTCTTTATGGATTTTGACGAAACTTGCTGAAATTGTTTATTATCACCCAAGAATAAACCCTATTGAAAATCAAAAGAATCGCAACATTTAATATGAATTATTGCCCTTGTTCTTTAAAACGCGTTCGATTTTGAGCTTGTTAACACTCTACAGGTCACAATTCTTTACGGATTTTGACGAAACTTGCTGAAATTGTTTATTATCACCCAAGGATAAACCCTATTGAAAATCAAAAGAATCGCAAAATATTTAATATGAATTATTGCCCTTGTTCTTTAAAACACGTTCGATTTTTAGCTTGTTAACACTCTACAAGTCACAATTCTTTACGGATTTTGATGAAACTTACTGAAATTGCTTATTATCACTCAAGGATGAACCCTATTGAAAATCAAAAGAATCGAAAAATATTTAACATGAATTATTGCCCTTGTTCTTCAAAACGCGTTCGATTCTTAGCTTGTTAACACTCTACAAGTCACAATTCTTTATGGATTTTGACGAAACTTACTGAAATTGCTTATTATCACCCAAGGATGAACCCTATTGAAAATCAAAAGAATCGAAAAATATTTTATATAAATTATTGCCCTTGTTCTTTAAAACGCGTTGATTTTTAGTTTGTAAATACTCTAGAAGGCACAATTCTTTTTCGATTAGATTAACCCTTGATGAAATCGAGAAAAAAAATATTTGGACGACACTTAATTTAAGTTCTGAATGAAATGTAGGCCTATGACTACAGGTTGAATATTTGATGGTTGCTATTTTCTGCCAAATGTTCTTTTTCAAACAAAGCTGCCAGTGGGCGTATATTACCTTGCCTGGCAAGCTATCTTATATTATTAATGTTTTGTTTATATGAATATTGCATAATTATTGAAATTTGTCATTGTTTCACAGTAATGCCCTTCCCTCAACAACATTACAAACTTGAAATTGAACCTGTTACATGTAATTGGATAAATGGTGACACTGTATTTTGGCAAAAGTAAATGTAATAATAGTTACAAAGTTATATCAAAAGCATATTTCTTTCACTCTGTAATCAAATCAGATTATGCTCCTATTCATATCGATTAGCCTAATCGACCAACCCTACTTGCGAGGAGGTTTGGTTTTGATTAGGCAAGTTGGTGGCTTCGTAGAAGATGTTAACAACTGAGTACAATGGCTAAAACGGAAGCACAAACAATATCAACTTATTTGTTTCCACTCTCATACCTTAATTTATTGTGACCCAATTTTCCCAAAGTTCATGGAATACTTGCAGCAGCAACAGTGATTAAAGAATACCTTCTCTGCTAGGAAATGTCCAAGTGCATATATCTTTATCAAAACGGCTCTTGTCATAACATACACAGAACTACATGGTATCCTACAAAAAGAAAATTGTCCAAACAAACAAAACATTTTGAAAAGTTCTTTTATTGACGGAACAAATCTATATATATTTTGTTGGGAACTAGTAAATTCCTGGTTGACAATAAGTAATCACAGAACATATACACTCATACAGTATAACAATCATACAGCTAGTACTTGATATCTGCTGCATAGTGGTGAATCAAAATACAGGGTGATGGGGTAATGGTGGTTTCAACCGGGCTATAAGAACTGTTAAAATATATCTCCAAAGGGAAGCAATACTCTACAAATTTGCTTGATGGAGCTATATTTTAATTATCCATAATACTTTTCAGAATTAAATCACATCCTGCTCTCCTGAAATTTTAGTTTACATGTACAAATGTTATTAACTGATATAAGCCCTAATTCTGCTCATAATTCAACTTAATTATTTAAAATTCAACTGATGTCAAATTTGAATTCTGAAAAGTGATCAGGATATATGAAATTGGGTTCTATCATGTTGTAAAGAACACTGTATCCCTTATTCTATTGCCGTGCATTAGTGTATGGTTGTAATGGACATTTCTTGTTAATTTTTACATTTTCAAGCCCATAAAAAGATTATGTTCATCAATTTAGACATGAAAATTCTGAAAAAGTATTTACCTAAAATGAAGGTTTGCATACAACATATTAAAATACTATATATAATACTTTTTACAAAAACTTTCATTTCTTAAGAAAATTAAATAAATAATGAAAAGTAAAAAAAAAGTTTGATAGAATGAAATCTTTGATTTAAGACCAGAAACGAAATATAAACCAGGTTCATAAAATCACAAACATTATCCTTTCATGTCAACTAAATAATAATAATAATAATAAAACACACAGGAACTGATAAATATTGATTAATATAAGCCTCATTATGTTTAAATAACCTAAAGTTTCTTATCTAGGCATTGCTATAAATGCAAATATTAATAATAAGTGGCACAGTTTATTTTGTGTGCAATATGCACAACATATCACATAGTCTTCAATGATATTTTCATTTGGATTCAATCGCGAGCGAATTTCACTTCACCCAAATAACCAATACTTGATAGCTCAGTTTAAAGAAATCCTTTTGTCTAGGTAGCAGCTAACAGCTCAATTTAAATGGAATCCTTTCTCCTTAGTAGCAGCTAATAGACGTTCTCTTAGAATTTCTTCTGAGGAATATTCTGGTAGTTTTAGATAATGAACACAAGTATTAACTGATGGATAACTGCTATCATTACCATCTACTTTTCTCACGACGGTTAATCTAGGATGAAGATTAGCTAATCCTCCTGGTGGTAGTGAAGAACAACCAGTAGCAAATTGTAAGAATGATTTTCGTTGATCTGGTGTTAGGGACACAAGTACATTGACCAATCTCTGGAAGCCAGGACTGAAATTATATAACATTTTAGTTAGTTGATCAAACACGTCATCATGAAAGCACATTTCTTTTGAAATATCTACTTGCAAACAAAGTTTCAATGTATTAAACAAAAAGTTCTGATGGTCCATTTCCTAATCAAGACAGGAGCAAGACCCTTAAAGGGATTGTAAAGAGGTGTTCTAAATTGTTTATGAGGGACACTGATAGCATGAATTTTCGAATCAATTCCAATTTGTAGTTCCAGCAATTAAATTTAAACTAATTTCGAAGCCATTATGTACAAGCATATTTTGCAATCATTGTAGTCATTAAACACTTAGTTTAAGTGGAATTGCAGGAACCACAGACTTTGATGCTGTTGATAACCAGAACAGTTTTTCTTTTCAAAACTTCTTTACAATCCCTTGATACACTTCCCAGGATTACCCAATACCTTTTACAAATGGGTCAACAGGTATAACTCAAGGGAGACAATCACATTAAGGCCTCATTGGTGAATTCTAAATATGTTGGAAATGAAATGTTTTACGTCACTCTCTTATGCAATAAACATGTTGGAGACACTTAGTACCTTAAAATTAAATGTACAAGAACACTTACCTTTCTCTAGTATAGCCTAATTTAGGATCAGTATAAGTCAAGATGTCTTCTCTACTCCAACTTGGTGATTGGTCACCACATAACATAGTACCTAATTCACTGGCACTAAATGCATGAAGTTTAGCTATTGGTAAAACAACATCAAAACCAGCTGGAATATACAGAACAATTCTGGTTACAAACATCGAAAATTATGATGAAAATTCATAACATAACCCTAGTTTTACATGAAACAATGAAAAGACAAATTCTTTAAAGCAATATCAATTTTTTTCCTTTGCCTGTTTGCTTTGATACATCTAAGTAGGGCATTTATTTTTAATTTATTGGAATGGAATAATATTTTCCCACCTTTAAATGCCTCCATTTGTCGTCTGATACCTGATGTGAGACAGAAATCAGTGACTAGATCTATATATTCTTCTAAATTATCTAATGTTACCTCCTGCAAAATAATGGATGACATTATTAGTTAAATGTACTAAATTTCAAAATATAACTGATTTAATTCGGCTCAACCTTTGTCATTTTGTTCGAGACTATGTAATGACTCGGCCATGATAGACGGCCATCTTGCCCGGTAAATGAGCCGAAAAAGACAACTTTTGTTCGGAGATTGTTTTTGTATGGCTATTTATTCCGCAAAAGAAGACAATACTCTCTGAAGAATTATTGTGATTGGCTGAACTACCGTATAGTATACAAGGTTATCTAACCACTAGTCTAGTTCCGAAGTAGATACGAGTGAATGATGATGATGATGAAATGTATGTGGTGATTTTTCTCTGCCTATTTCATATTTTACTATATTTAACATAAAGATAAAAGATGACATACCTCATTTTCACCATTTATTTTGAGATCATGTGATGTAAAACCAAAAACTTTAGATGAAGGATTAAACTGGAAAGTCAATCTGTAAAATAAAAGGACAGTACTCAGTAAATAAAAGGACGGTACTTATTAAATGAAAGGACGGTACTCATTAAATACACAAACGGTTCTCAGAAAATAAAAGAACAGTACTCAGTCCTCAGTAAATAAAAGGACGGTACTCATTAAATAAAAGGACGGTACTCATTAAATAAAAGGACAGTACTCAGCAAATAAAAGGACGGTACTCATTAAATAAAAGGACAGTACTCAGTACTCAGCAAATAAAAGGACGGTACTCATTAAATAAAAGGACGGTACTCATTAAATAAAAGGACGGTACTCATTAAATAAAAGGACGGTACTCATTAAATAAAAGGACGGTACTCATTAAATAAAAGGACAGTACTCAGCAAATAAAAGGATGGTACTTATTAAATGAAAGGACGGTGTAACTTTAATACAGTTGGCTCTAACTTACCCTAGATCTTCTAGTCTAACTGGTAGAGGATGATCAGCTGTTCCTGGTAACATCAGTTCTTCTAACATAATATTCTTTTGATCTTGTGATATACTTCTATCCTTTAATATACGCTGTTTTTTACTTGATAATTCACGTAACTGACGTAAAAACATGGCTCGATGTTGATCAACAAGTTCAAAATCTTCTTCCGTGAGGACACCATGATACCATGGGTGAGACGCACTTAATCGTGTGCGACTTTGATCTAATTTCATTTCTTTCTCCGACTCTTCAATACTGGTGATCATATCACTGCTTTCACTGTGCCACGATTCCAACATGCTGCCATAACCAATATGTTGCTGACTGATATTCTGACCCACGTCTCCAAGACACATTAGTTTCAGGAAGGGACGAGAGAGTGGCAGGTCAATAAGGCGATTGTCTTGTAGACATTTAGCAAGTAATATACCGAGGAAATAAAAATGTTTTTCAATTCTCTCCATATCAGAACTGTCTTGTTGTAGGGGTGCTGGAAATAGACCACTCATTCTCTGTACATAATAACCTGGTTCTCGTATACCATGGCCAATATCAATCTGAAACACACATTATTGTCATTTATATAAAGTCAGATAACATATCTCTTTCAACTGGTATCATCAACTTTTCATCCAACAAGCATTGGTAAAATTTTCTATAAATGGCTCGATTATTCATTTCAAGTATTTCACAATTATTAGAACTCCGCATCTTTTAAGCACATCTACCTAAATGGTAGGCATTATTAGGCATTTCTAAGATTATAAAGTGTCCTACTTGGATTTGCTCCTCGAAATTCTTAACAATAATAAACTTTGTTTTGGTATACATTGTATGACGACTTGGAATCTGAATTGTTAATTTTGCATTTATATGCAGCAACATACCACATTCACCAACCTTTGGCATGTACATTTCACAACTATACAATTATTGTGCTCAATTTTGCTATGCAGATTTGCATCACATATTTTCAAGATAAATATCAGATTTAGTGAAACTCCAGAATTAAACTTACCTCTCTCTCTGTTTTATCAGGAATAGTATCATCACATAACCACAGACCAAGAGACTTTCTCTGTAATTCAGCAGCAACTAGAGCATAGAATTCTAGTGTAGGACCTAATCCAGTTCCTTCTTCACTAACAAATTCAATCTGAAATATTAACAAATTCAATCTGAAATATTAACAAATTCAACCAGAAATATTAACAATTCCATCTGAAATATTAACAACTTTAATCTGAAATATTACAAAGACAATATTCTAAATTTTAAACTACAAATTTCCTACTCTTCTGCAATTGTTTGAGCTAATGCGAACAGGCAAATCCCATGTAGTGTGCAGTGTGTAGTGAGGGAAATTTAGCCAGGACATTGGCATTAGCCTTGTCTTAATTTCGATTGCAATCTGTCAAAGATCTTTACAAAATATTTTGAAAAACAAGTAAATAAAAAGGTTTTTGACAAATATGCTTACCTCCAAAACAGCCTTTCTCTTGCCATGGTGTTTCATTACTTGCATTGCCCAACCTAATAATTCTTCACCACGAGGTACTTTAACACGTTCATGTTTTAATCTACCAACACGGAACTCATGTCCATCATCACGTCTTGGTACAGAACTTCTAATACGATCTAAATTAGATTCTCGTTTATTCTGTAACCATACTATAGACCTAGAATATATCCCTAAATCATGAAATACATATGCTCAAAACCATGACTTCTCAAATCAATTTATTCTGAATCCAAAGGACTTTTGCATAATTTTTCCCACTTTTTTCAATGCTCTTTTTTTACTTTATGCTCTATTTCTGAAAGTACTGTACTGTCCGTAGAATAGAAACATGCCAGTGATTTTGGTTTATAAATCAAATGATCTTGACATCGTTACATTAAATATGATGGCTTTTTTTACTTTTAATGAAAAAAATCGCGGTTTTTCATCTTCAATTTTGTATTAAGTTGATGAAAGCTTACCTTGAAGTGCCAAATGCTGTACAGATAAAATATAACTGTCTAGTGTCAAAGGGAAATACCATAGGACACCATCTAGTTAGATGTTCACACCATTCTGGTAAGGAATGACTGGCTAATACAAGAGGATCCTAAAATATACAAACCAGAACATTGAAATCATTCTAAATAATAGTGGAAATATGAGCTTGGTATATTTTGAAATATTGTAAGTCTAGGTTCTTAAAGTGGGATCAATAACCCCCAGGGGGTTGGTGAGTTGAGGTTAAGGCCCTGACTGTTATCAAACAATAGATTTTCCTAGCTCGTACACTTGACTCAATGTAGCGCCAATGTACCAAAATGTGTCTAAGGCAGGGGCAATACTAAAAATATATTTGTGGGTCTGTGATAAAAAGGTTTGGAAAAGTTTAGGGATAATGGCCAAAAAGTTTGAGAACCAGGGTTTTAAGGTAGAGGTAAAGAGATTAAGGCAAGCAATTACAAGACTGGTAATGTAAATAATTTACCTGTATTTGTTGGACAACTTTATTAGTGATTTTCTTACTGATAAATTCATCTACTGGAATGTTCAACTGTACATCACTACCATCTGAAAATTTTACAATAAAAAATGGAAGTTTTATCAAAATAAAGGATAGAGTAACTTCATAACCTCAATATTATCTGACTGAACTAACTATTAGTTATACTAACAACCAACAACAATTTAAACACATGCTTCCATATCATGAACCGAAGATTAAAGCAAGAAATATATAATGGCTGGGTCGACTAAAAGATGACTTTTTTTTAGGTCAGTAGTTTTTGACTTTGACCATCATTCATTCGAAATAATGACATGAAACAATGACCTCATGTGAAGATTCAAATGCTCTTCCCAATAGTTTTACTACCGTTCCCATAAAACATGTCATTATAAAAGATATACAGATAAAGGTCTGTTATTTAACCTACCATTACGTCTGCTAGGATTAGAAGGTTCTAGAGCTATAGCGTATAGTCTTTGTAACAACTGTAAAACATGTTCAACACTACAACTAGTCTGTTCAACACCACGTGTTATTTCTTTATCACTCAGAGCATTTCTCCAGTTTACATACTTCTCCATACTCTGTGATGACTACAAATATACAAAATAACCATCATATAATGAATCATTTGAGTTTGAAAATTTAAGTGAACGCTATACAGTGTGCAATACAGGCAATTTGTCTACATCTTTTTTTTTCAGCCAAATAATCTTGAAGCAAACAGTTGAATAATAAGATGCTTTTTCAAAGTCAGTCCTAGGACCTGCAATACTGACAGGGCACAGAGGGTTAAAAGAAAGAAAAAAAACCCAAAAGAGTCTGATAAACAAGAGACCATTTGAGGGAATTCGATGTTAACATTCAGATATGGAAGACCAAAGTTTATCAATAATGAATCTTACAAAAAAACACTTACTCTCATACTGTGAGGTTCTAAATCTTTCTCATTTTCTTCTTTTAATTCTTTATAAATAATGCTGTAATAAAAATATATAGAGCATATTAGTACTTAATCCATGCAATACTGTATTTCAAATAGAAAAAAAAGGCTTCTTTAATATGGGCAATTCTTCTGCCCTAACTATTAAATTTGCTTTATAAGAAAAAACTTACGTATAAGTTGGTTCCCAGACACGACGTAATCTTTCTGTTCTACCACTAGAACTACCTTGTATTAATAGATTCTGAACATATTTAAATATACACGCATTACCATCAGTTAAACTTATTTCTTCTTCATTCATCTACAAATATTACAATTTTATTCACAATGTATATTCACAAATCCAAGCTTTTCATTATACAAACATCACGAAAATGAATAATGGATGAACAAAATACTTTTGTGCCAGTATCTCTTAATGGCCTTCATATACACCCAAATTCAATTGTTTATTTCCAAAACTTTTTTTTATACAAAATGGCTTGTTATCCCTTTGGATATCTACAGATATGTAGGGACTAGAAAAATACTTTTTAAATGAAGGGCAGGTCTGTTTCTGTGCCTCATACAATATTGACCTTTATTCTCTGATAAGTATAAGTATAAAATCTTACCCCTGGTAAACAAGGTGCTCGTAAACTTAATATTAATCTAGGTTGTGATACGACTTCTTTAACTTCTGGTGATATACATTCCTCACCACCTATAATATCAATTTAGGATAAAATTCAAAACTTTAAAATTTGACCAAAAAGTCATGTAGTAAGTAATTTTGCTTTCTTTTAACATTCTTAACCATTAAAACAAGATGATAATACATCTTGGTCTTAGATTCTGTAAAAAAATAGCCACTTTTGAAATTTTGCACAAATATTGAAACATCCAATTGATTGAAACTTAAAAAATAAAGACTCAGCATCAAATCAGAAATCCACTACACATACCTGGAGAAGGGATTTCAAAATCTTGAGTTTGATTGACATTGGTACGACCAGGTCTGGGATCAAAGGCAGGAATTAAGGCTGAAAATTGACGTTTTAATACTAATTCATCATCCCAAGTTCGTCTATCTCGACTCTCCATTTCTTCTTCCTCCTGTAATGATATCTGCAATAAGAATAGGTTAACAAGAGTCATGCAAATACTATCATGCAGTGGTATTAGTTAGTTAGTAGTGTCGTATTATCATGGTCTAATTTATTGTGGTCTTGAACTAACATGTCTGTATGAAGAGTTATCTCCCTTGAGAGATAGGTGGCTAGCCTGAATAAAGATGGAGGTCTAAATTACAATGACTGTGTTTTATTCATGCCATCCACTGAAACACACACCCCAACAGTACATGGTGGAAATGCCTAAATTTCCTAGTTTGAAGTATTACTCCCCACTTTTGTTAACCTTTTTGGGACAATGAGGACACATTCATGCAGTGTGCAATGAGGGAAATTTTGTGAGTACTTCAACAAGTGAGGGATTTTGCATGGCCTGTAGCCCACAGTTTAGTCTTTGTTTATTGTACTTTCTGAACTACTAGGTTTGTTTTAAAAGAAATAGAATGAAGGAAAACTATGATTTTGTTTTTACATCTATCATGATCTGAACAGATTATTCTAAATTCCTTTCATAGGTGAATTACACAGGGTATGGGTTCTAGAGAGTCTACACAATCTACTCTTAATTCTCTTTTTTTTAAATTATAAATATAAATGATAAATTATTTCCATCATGCTGTATACATGCAATTTTGTTCATGCACTTCCTCTGTCAAGGCAGAATAAGCTACATTCATAAAATATGACTTGAAATGTGCAGACACAGTCAAATAAGCTTGGTCTTCAAATAATGTAATCCTGTTCCTACTTGAAAACTTTCAATGAGCTATTGGCTAATCAAAAATCAAACTGCTAATAGAAGGATAATATTAAATTGTCTCAGTCTCAGAAAAGTACAATAAAATCAAACTCACCATGACATTATCATAATCTTCATCATCTTCATTCTCATCTTCATTTTCATCATCATCATCATCTGGTTCAGGTAACTCTTCATCATCTTCCAGTTCACCCAGTAGGGTACTGGCTCGACATGTCTCGAGAAACTCATTATCACTTTCACTGGAGGTGGAGGTTAAACTTCGAGTTAATGCTTGACTTAGTGAGGTAACGTTAGCCATAGTCTGGGTTGTGGTCAAGGTATTAGATGTGGCGTTGGTAGAGTTTGTTAAACTAGGGTAACTCTGGGCAGCACTCAATAGGTTATCTGAAGAACAAAACAATAGTGAAAGACTATAGGATACTGAATAATAAAACTCAAGCACAAATGATCCTAAACATATAAGAATCTCAAAATCTGTCTTAATATATTGGAAATACATTGGTAATAGCTAATGAACTTATCATATGAGGAAGTATATCAATAAATGAGTAAATATTTTACAAAATGGTAATTGTCTAGAAAGAGTAAGCATGTTTTTTTTTTTAACTTATTTGAACCAAACTGAAAATCATAATGGTACTTACTTGGTGAATTAGATAATGCCAGACGTACTAAGCTACTAGCGTTAGCATTTCGTACTATATTATTACCATTATTGGTTCCCAGGTTACGTCGAGCTACAGCAGCAGCAAATGTATCCAATAAACTAACAGTTTGTTCCATACTGGTTGGTAAATTAGGTACACTAGCACTCATTTGATTGGTAGGTGAACCTCGAGTCTGAGCTTCGTTCTTTCTCTGTTCTGATTGTCGTTTGTTGTCAAGTTGAGGTCTGACACCACCCTCGGCTCCACGAATAGGTTCCGGAACTGATGATAGATCCATATTCTCTACTCCACATGCCAAATCTAATAAACTCAAGTTACTATCTCTAGCATCCTCGTTACCACGATGTAGTACTATCACTGGTTCATTGTTACTATTTATAGTACCATCAGAATCATCTGCTGGATCGACTGTTACCATGACGCGATTTAATATACTCTCAGCAACAGATTCAGCAGCCTGTAATAAAACAATGATACAATTATGGATTGGAATTTATCAATTAAGTTTCACTTTCACCATTTAATCTAAGGGCAGATTTTGGCCAAAAATTATACCAAAATCATAGTTCTGTCAGCAAGATCAGTAAAGGCAAATGTTGTATAGACATAACTTTATTTTACACTTTAACAATTATTTTTGGAAGGATAACACTGCATTTGGTCTTTTAGACTATATAAAATGACTTACAGCTTTAATAGAAGAACTAAGGTTTTCAGCAGATGAAGCCTGTTCTGTACTAGCTACTGATGTTTTACTATCTGTTACATCACTTAAACTTGGTGTAGAACTACTCTTACGACTAGTCAAAACACTGACCTTAAAATATATCAATTAAAATATTATTACATGTGGTCACTTATTTTATGAACATGGGAAACATGAGGCGTGTAATGAGAGAAATTTCCAGGAGAACAACATTTGTCGAGGGGTCTCCAACTTGAAGTCTGTACCAGTCCTCTGTTCAATGTCTCAATGAACATATTTCCATGTCATCCCTCAGGTCTACATTGATGTCAGAAGCAAACAGTACTATCAGAATCGGTGCCAGAATCAAACCTTTGACCTTCAAATTAGCAAGTTGGAGTTGGACTAACTGGGGTCAGAATAAGGATCGTGCAACTAAAGATGGCTACCATACACTATGACAACAAAAGTCAATATCTAGAGTGAATCTTACCTTAACTTTATCTGAGACAGATGTTCCTGGTTTACCCTTCAATCCACCAACAGCTCCTTGTTCCTGTTTATAGAATCGTAACTTCTCGGGATCATGTGATGGTGCTAGAGCCAGGTCATATTTACCTTCAGCTCCCATTCGGTAGGAATTAGAACCTCCATTATCCCAAGTGACATCAACCCAACCTAGATATAGATGACGGCACGTTAGATAATCTTACAAGGATTTCCACCAGAATGACCTCATTTGACTTTATCTTCCATTTGCCAGTAAGCATTAATGCTTGAGAGATACATTGTTATAATATTCGTCTTGCATTTTTATCAAAAAAACATTAGTATTGTTGAACTGGGCTCCAATTTCAAACGTTATGTTTCAGATCTAATCACTCACAACAGAACACTGATTTTTTAAAAAAGTTACATGAATAAATACAACATGCAAAGCAGGTTTGATTATTGGAAATGGTACATAATGAAAAGGAAATATCCATGCAAGCATAAATCTACAAGTGCAGAGATTGAGAAAAAGTGCTTTGAGAAAAATTAAGATTGAAAAGACCTCAAAAGCCTTAAAATCTCTTAAGAATTGGACTAAAAATATAAGATGAGGATATAAGTGTTATATTTAAAAAGTTGAAAGTTGTTATACCAATAGAAAGTAAAAGTAAAGAACTAAAGCAGAGTAAAGCAGCTAGCATAGACCAAGCTAAACCAAGGAAGTGATAGTTTACATTATGTTACTATCAGAACATCTCATTTCTGAAGTAGATTTTATCATTCTGTTCACTGAAATTGCCCTTTCCCTTTTTAAAGTCTCAACTTTAAATGTTTGACTTTTATGTCATGCCTAAAATATTTTTTTAACTCACTTTTCAATCTTATCAGCATTGGATAAATCTTCTGTTATAGGCATTACTTATTCATTAAGAGCACAGATATTCAGCAACTATTTTTTTTGTAAATTATGTTTTTACAGAAATTAAGTGTACACAAAAACTATGTGAACACCAAAATGATGTGAACATGTATGGTAAAATCTATGACAAGCCAGTGAATGAGACGCCCTGTTAACTAATAAATACCATAATGTTAACTTATACACTACCATTATGTAATTCTCCAGTAACTAATCCTTCACCGTTTCCATCTTGGTCTCGCCATTTCCAATCCATACCCCTGACTACTCTAGCTCCAGGTAACATCTGTTTTAATACATGGGTACGTAATAATCTTCTTTGTCTTCTAATGGACGCTTCAGCTTCTCTTGCTGCTTTACCTGAAATATGATAACTATATGTCATACTTATGGAAATAAATTTAAAATATTCATACTTGGCCGTTAATTCGAATGTTTTTGCAATGTCAGGCCCTCTGATCTGCTTTATTGACAGGGGGAATAAATCCAAAGGTATTATCTTGAACAATGCCAGGATTGAACCTTAAATTGAGCACTGTAAAACAAAAATTTCAGATTTAAAACCAAGGAAACTTTAGCATTCCAAATTTCTTATCTTTTAGGTCCCTTTTTTAGGCGAACACAAAACTTACCTATATCATCACAGACACCAGTAACAGAACCATAGATTTCAAATCCTGATAATGATAAATAATGAGTCTGTCCACTGGCATTTTTACCAGTTTGTTGTAATCTAACATGTCTCCAACCTTGTATTTCATCTTTACTGATATCTAACACCCACGTAGCAGTTGATCTAAAAAAACGAACAGAATAAACTATTAAAAGTTCCAATCATCTTCCATACATGAACTTTTTTTCTTATCTCGAACCAATCATGGCTATTGAAGATTTACACAGTTATGCAAAAGGGTTTTTGGTACAATTGCCATTAAATTTAAGGTCAAATATTTTGAGATATTGATACTGAAATCCAGAAAATTCCAAAGCAATTTATGGGAAATCTGAGTGATGCTGATGTCCAATGTATATAATGCTGATTTAATCAACTGAATCTAAAACTTACCCTGGTTCATTTAATGAGCTATCATCAGTATGTTCTTTAACAGTAGTCCATGTTAAACCATCTCGTGATACTTGAAACTGCCAGTTACGTAATGCTGATCTGAAATTGTACATGTAATATAATGAAGTTAGCTAATATGCTAACTTTCAATTTTAGCTCTGTGTAGTGTCTCTGGCCTCAATCAATTGAACTCCGTATGCCCTTCTTCGCATTTTGAGTTCTATCACCCCCTTTCCTATTTTAAATATACGGAACACATATTTAAGGCCAATTCAGTATTTCACAAGTGTGATTAGATAGTGACAGTTAGTCCGTGTAAGTGTTTCAGTCGAAATTAAATCTGAATAACTATGAATAATCTACTTACTTGCCATAACCTCTAGCATGACGTAGAGTATAAGCTGTTGGTATTATCCATACACCTAAATCTATAGCAAACCAGGCTTTCCTACAAAACAAATAAACATTCGTACAATTTTTAATATATTCATTTCACACAATATGCATGTTAGGTGCAATACAAATTGCATTTTATAGCGTCCATGAATCTTGCACTTAATCACATGTCTTTATCTTTTGCCTTTGCTGTTGTTAAATTATGTTTCTATACTGTTTGTATTCATTATATTCCTGATAACAAAATGAGAACCAAATCGAAACATTGAAAGTAATAAACATTCTAAAGAAGTATCTATCAATATTAATAGTTTAATAACTTACTTATCATCATTAGTATGACAATTTAAAGCAGCTGATTCTCTACTTAAAACATCTTCTAGTTTACCATAGGGCAGATTACGTCCTTCTGATGATGTTACCATTACTAAACCATATTGAGCTGGATTAACCCATTCTGCTACAGTACTGTAAACACAAAACTTACTTTTACTTCCTTGCGCCTATTGAATAGTATCTTGTTGCCTAACCTCACTACTTATTTTGCATCAATATCCAACTTGCCAGATGACCAATATAGCTCAGTCAGCAGGGAGTTGGATTAATAATAATAAACTCTTTATTTTACATGGGTCAGAATAAGGCCCAATACCACGAGTGGTAGACACCCAAAAAAAAAAAAAAAAAAAAAAAAAAATTAATGTACAGAGTTTGATGATTTAGAGATCAAGTACATGACCACAGACTACTGGATATTTTTTTTAGAGAAACAATATAGCAATATACACAAGTACATGTGTATTAAATGGACATATTATCCTCAAGCGATCAAGTACATGACCACAGACTACTGGATATTTGTTTTAAGATATACAATATAGCAATATACACAAGTACATGTGTATTAAATGGACATATTATATTCAAGCGATTAAGTACATTGCGACAAATTGTGTAAAAAAAATTGTCTACTAGGCAATTAGGGGTATCAGTTTGATTTCCCCTGATGGTAAAATCAAGTTTCAATAGCACAGTCAGTTCTGAAAGTTGGCCCGTGTTGGCTTTCAACCCATCTCAAGAGTGTTAGAGCTAAGAATTTATATAAGTTTTTTTTTTACCTGGCGTTTGTTCCTATCCAATATATTAAGCCATTATCATCAAAATCATTCTGATGTGAAAATACTAAAGGGCAGTCAGCTTCTTTAAGATGTTTTACGAAGTTAAATGTACTTCTTTCATAATCATACCATTGCTTAGCAACCTGAAAATTAACGCAGAATAAAAATATTTTCAAGTTTTTTATATTCAGATATGACACAGTCATATGAATTGATTGCGCAAGCTGATTAATTGTTCATTTATTGTACATATATACATTAGTTTTGTCAAAACTTACCATTTTGAGGAGATATTTTTCGAGATCAGTAACAGTAGCTAATGGTTCCATCTTTAAACTTCTTCCAGTTCTGTCTATTAATGTACTTTCTCCTGAAGCTCTTTCTAAACGGAATCGCAGCTTTCTTGTCAATATCTACAAGAAATCAATATACCAATTAATTCTGATCAGAGACAGTTTCGAGACCATCATGAATGGAGTTTTACATCCTATTTCGAGCTAATAAGACAAGGAACAAATTGTAGTGTACAATGAAAGAAATTTTGACGTCACAGATGCATAAGACTTCTCTTATTTTCCAATTTCCAACTGTGAATGAATCTTGAACATGGGACAGCCTTGTACATTTGGAGGCCTCACCATCTGAACAACCAGACATATTTTCCATGCCATCCCCCATGATCTGCATCAATGCTAAGAAGAAAACCAGGTTGCAAAATCTAAAGGTATTGCAAGGATTGAACACTAGACCTTAAAGTTAGAGAGCAAGCATCTAACTCAATGAGCCAATTGAAATAGTGTTTAGTGTCTAAATATGTGTGTATTAATCTAATGGACATTTTGCCATAGCATTAACCTTCTCTTTTTCAGTTGCATAAGTTGATAAAATTCCATATAAGCCATCCAAACATGTTGTTTGATTGTAAAATAACTGGATGTTATTTAATTGTAAAATAACTGGATGTTATAATTCTAAACTAACCTGTAAGCCATATCCTGAACCAGGTAAATCATAATTATGTACTGTTAATTTCTCTATAGATTCTAATGCTGCTATTAATTTACGTGTCATCTGAACAGCTGGGGAAACAGTTCTGTAACAAACATAATTTTTTTTCTTAAATTACAGATAAACTGAAAAAATACCACAATTGTTAACTAAATAACATAATAATAACATGTCATAAGCACAAACAAAAAAATTCTTTCATTTATAAGCTGTAAACAAGGTTTTTTAAAGTAATATTAAAGAAGTTATGTTTAGAATTTAATACTAGCTACAATATATATATTATAGGCCTATACGAGATAATTTAATGATATTTTGTGTTAACCAATAATAACTAATAAGTGATATAAAATCTCTGAATATGTAGGGAAGATTAAAAACAAACATAAACAGTCCACTTTAATTTTAGATAGTTATTTAAGTAATTATTCCTAAAAAGAGAAAACCAAGGGAACTATTTTAGTCTGATATTTTGAGTATAGAAGACTATATTATCCTTAAATAATTTAAGTTTGTTTTAATAAATCTATATATTCAAATCAAAGAGGGATAGTACACTTACCCATCCTCAGTAAAACTTAATAAAGAATAAAAAAAAATTGTTGTGAATATTATAAAAAAATAATAATCACTAGGTCTGTTGATTTTTATTTCAAGAAAATTGACTTTCATTCAAGCCCTTTAAAAAGCAGTTATATATAATTTTACTGGATAATTAAAATAGTAATTCAATTAAGTAATAATACCTACCCCTCGTAATCATGAAATACAGTTTTAAATAAATTAATTCTTTCACGTAATCTTCTTTTACTTTCTTTAGAACATGGTAATTCACTGTTTATATTCTGGAAACAAAAATGCATCATCATTTAGTTTTATACCATATATCCAGCAATTCCATTTAAAATGTCCAGCAATTCCATTTAAACTAAGTTTCACACTTTTGCAAATTATGCTTGTATCACAAAAAACCTTAGTTAGAGTGATGTCATCAAACACTTAGTTAAAGTGGAAATCGATGAAACCAGAAATATCTGATTGAAAATGGCAAAAATTGATGCTATCTGTCTCCCATATACGCAAAAACAGATACAGAAATATGGAAGCCAAAACTTACATTATTGAGAATATTGAGTAAGGTTTGTACCAGACCAGAACTATATAATTCAAATGATGATATAGTAGATTCATCTTTTAATAAGCTGACTAACTCTTTTAGAGCACTCTTCATTTCTTGTGCCCATGTTACTTCATCATCATTCACCTGTTAATAAAAAGAAATATATTTCTCTAAATGTATACTCAAAATTGTTTAGTTACGTGTAAGAGATGTGCTTTTCCATGAACAAGATTTGCCATGCAATGCATAAATGACTGATGGAAAAAAATTCTTTGCCTATTGACAGTTATGACTGATAACATAAATTTGATAACCACTTTAATTGACATCAACATTAAATTGATAACAAAATCAAGAACATCATTACCAAAAAGAAAGTGATGATAGTAATTCAAAAAGTCAATGCCAGATTTGAATTTTTTCCATCAGTAGATTACCTGATCATTTTCTCAGCTTAAATGGGCTGTACTAAAACCAACTTACCTTGATTTGACTGATATGTTTAGCACAAGCTGATTCTAATTGTTGTACAATAGTTGTAAGTTTAGCTACAACACTTCTAGGTTTAGCTTCAGCAGCACGGAAATAATCTTCATATAATTCTCTAGCTACAGTCCTCACCTTTAATATATAATAATCATTTTCAATATGCCATATTCACCTATAGTCATATAAAAGTAAGCTTTATTAACTTAAAAATTTTTCGTGATCATATACAAATTTTGTTTACACATTTGAACTATTTGTGCCTACATCTTCAGAAATAAACAATATGTCTAAGATATGTGGAAATATAGCTTGCCAGGCAAGGTAACATACGCCCACAGATAGCTTTGATTGTAAGTGTGAGTGTTTGTTTGTTGCCCATTCACATTTAGTTGAAAGAAAGAACTGTGAATATAAACTGAATTAACACTTATTAACACATTGTCAAGACAGTTAGACACGATACGTCCGTGAAAAATTATCCGATCATCACACAAATCAATAGGGATCATCTTTATAATGTCATTGACACACATAATCAAAATCAAAAGAATTTGTAAAGAATCTGTAAAGAATTGAAGCCTGTAGAGTGAGCAAGAGATGCACAATATAGCTAATAGAGTGAAACGTCAAGTCGGACATGATATTCCGGTGAAAAATTATTCGATCATCACGCAAATCGATAGGGATCATCTTCATACTGACATTGACCCATAAAATCAAAATCAAAATAATCTGTAAAGAATTGAAGCCTGTAGAGTGAGCACGAGATGCACAATATAGCTAATAAAGTGAAACGTCAAGTTGGACACGATATTTCAGTGAAAAATTATCCGATCATCACGAAAATCAATAGGGATCATCTACATTATGACATTGACCCATAAAATCAAAATCAAAAGAATCGGTAAAGAATTGAAGCCTGTAGAGTGAGCACGAGATGCTCAATATAGCTAATAGAGTGAAACGTCAAGTCGGAAACGATATTTCCGTGAAAAATTATCCGATCATCCCAAAAATCAATAGGGATCATCATCATAATGACATTGACCCATAAAATCAAAATCAAAAGAATCTGTAAAGAATTGAAGCCTGTAGAGTGAGCACGAGATGCACAGTATAGCTAATACAGTGAAGCGTCAAGTCGGACACGATATTTCCGTGAAAATTTATCTGATCATCACGAAAATCAATAGGGATCATCTTCATAATGACATTGACCCTCAATATCAAAATCAAAAGAATCTATAAAGAATTGTAGCCTGTAGAGTGAGCACGAGATGCACAGTATAGCTAATACAGTGAAGCGTCAAGTCGGACATGATATTTCCGTGAAAAATTATCCGATCATCACGAAAATCAATAGGGATCATCTTCATAATGACATTGACCCACAAAATCAAAATCAAAAGAATCTGTAAAGAATTGAAGCCTGTAGAGTGAGCACGAGATGCACAGTATAGCTAATACAGTGAAGCGTCAAGTCGGACACAATATTTCCGTGAAAAATTATCCGATCATCACGAAAATCAATAGGGATCATCTTCATAATGACATTGACCCACAATACCAAAATCAAAAGAATCTATAAAGAATTGTAGCCTGTAGAGTGAGCACGAGATGCACAGTATAGCTAATACAGTGAAGCGTCAAGTTGGACACGATATTTCCGTGAAAAATTATCCGATCATCACGAAAATCAATAGGGATCATCTTCATAATGACATTGACCCACAATATCAAAATCAAAAGAATCTATAAAGAATTGTAGCCTGTAGAGTGAGCACGAACTAAATGTGAACGGACCGACGGACCGACGGACCGACAGACCGACGGACCGACGGACCGACGGACCGACGGACCGACAGGGTGATTACAATATACGCCCATCTTTCGAGTGGGCGTATAAAAAGTGTAACCAATGGAAATAGCAGGAAATTTAATTTAATTTCCTTGAGAGTTAATTTGTCCAAGGAATGATCCTTGCAAGGCAAATTTGTTAATTGAAATAATGCCTTAAGAATTTATGTAAATAGTTTTTCACATACCTTGCTTCTAATAGCATCAACTTTAGATTTTAATTTTTTACTCTTTTTACCAGCCCATCCTGCAGCAAATTCTGGTCCTAATGATGTTTCAGCAGTAAATGAATGTTTAGTACCTCTATTAGACTCAAATATAAAACCAGGTAAATCTTCTTTTAATATAGTTGCTTGCTGAAATACAATTTTCAATTAATTGATTAAAATCAGACATGCAAATTCACACAATCCTACATTCAGGTGACAAATAAGGCTCTCTACCTTGTTTGCATACAGACCAACAAGCTCTATTTACACCAGTGGATTTCACATTGATAAATCAGCACAAAAATCCCCTGGGATCTATTTTTATTGTGTTCCAACTAACTAAAAATATTTTAGTCAAACCATAAAACAAGTAGTGTCAAGCACAAGAACACAGACATCAGCACTAACTTCTTGTGGATTTTATCAATAATTTTTGCTACACACCATAATGATAATGATGATAAACTCAATGAAGAAAGATAACAACTAAATAAACACAGAGGAAAACCGTCAAAATGATAAAATAATGTTTAAAATCCTTACGTTTACCTGTTGTCCATCTGAATTATGAATATGAAGTTCTCCTTCTTTTTTACAGGACAATGACCAATTACCAATAACTAACCTAGTTGAACTAGGATGTGATAATATAGGTTGACTAGCTAAACCTACTTTAATCTGAGATCTAGCACGTTGTAATTTCTCTAAAAATTCACCACGGTTTTCTGGAGAAAAATAAAACACAATTTTATAATCAAATCATTATTGAATAACAAAGTCTGTTTTAATAAATATAAGGTAGGAGAGTGGCATCAAATTAGGGCTGGGCGATATTGGTTAAAGTGGATATCACGATATTCATCATTAATATATCACAATATGGGTATATATCGCGATATTTTTAAGAAGGGTTTTTTATCAAAAAATCTTAAATGTAAGAAAAACAGTAAATATCTGTCAAAAACAACCAAATCTTCAAAAGCATGCAAAAACACATCTTTTTCAAATATCTAAAAGTATTAAGTTATGTGTCAAAACTGTTAAAATGACTTTATCTTGACCAAAATTTGACGATATATCATGATAATTACATATATCACGATATGGCGATATTTTGGAATTTTTATTTGAGGCGATATTACTAACGATATAAATTCCTATACCGGTATTTATCGCGATACCGGTATATCTCCCAGCCCTACCTCAAATCAGGGTAAGCAGAATGCTAGAATATATCCACATTCAAAATTTTTATTCAACCACCCTATTCAATTTCTTTTTATTTTTTACAGTCGAAATACCTATTCATGTGCAGTCTGCAGCACATACAGTGTCATTTTATCATTCATATGCCAGAATAACACAAGGTTCCATTTCATTTCATTATCAGAAACTCGAAACCAGATATCTATGATGAACACTCGATAATCAAAAAGTGTTAAGACAACTTACCAGAACTATCCGAGCCTCCTTCAGGACTGCCTGAGGAATACATGGTAGCTAATTTACTATCTAATATAAATCTAAACCATCCATTACTACCATTAGATAATTCAATAGCTGCTGCATCACTCCATAAATATAAACAGTCTCTACCACGTACTATACACCAATCTTTCCAATGATAGGGTCTACCTTGTACAATATCTTTACCATCTTCTTGACTACCTTCTTCAGTCTAATAATAATAACACAATGTCAAATACATGAAATCTCTTAATGTTTTTTTAATCTTTTTCCATACTGTATTATTTAGATGGCAGAAGGATTAACACAAAGCAACTGCAGATTGGATGAACAAGTGAGTTTAGTCCTAAAAAAAACTGAGCTCTTAATGAATAAGTGAGCTACTTCATGGATGATTAAGCCAATGCTACTAAAGGTTCTAAAGATTATTAGTGTCATAAATTTCTGCACTATTTATATTCTGCATTTTCAATCCAGATAAATACATATTATAACAGTTAATTAAAAATCCTCCTAAAAATCAAGTATGAATGTCGCATCATTGTCGCTTATCTTTTATTTCCACTAGTTCACAAGATGTAGCTCTTACCTTCTCTTCTTTGGCTTTAGCACCTTCTTCTTCTTCCGGACAAGGACCAGCTAATGCCAGAACTCTACCAAATAATCCTAATCTAGCAAAATGTTCTAGGAATATATTCTGTCCTTTAATCATCAAATCTTTCATTATTAATAATATAGTATGGTGACCATCATCATCATCCTACAAACATTACAAATGGTGGTTAGTGTATATTCAGTTACCCTAGAAAACCTAAATATCAAAAAGTATATATCATTCTTCGTATATTTTTGTGAAAAACTCATAATGATCTGCCGGAAGCTACTATTGATATCTATGCACATCACTATAAGTGATGTCATAAAACGAGTTAGTTTTAGTGGAATTGCAAGAATCACAGACGTCAAAATGGAAATTGGAATGGCGCAAATGGATGCTATCAGTGTCCCGACACACATACAAAGTTTAGAAAACCTCTTTACAATTCCTTTAAAGTCAAAGACAATTGTAAATATTGGTACCATTCTGATATTTGTTTCTGTATATCTAGGAAATATACCAAAGTGGCTTCAATGACGCAATTTTATCTCCAAAATTAAGTCAGTTAATGATAACAATCGTGAAATCAGTAAGAGAAGAAATGATTCATTTTTAAACTGAACACAAGAATGCAACAACAGAAGTTGAAATTGAAATTCAATGTCCACAACAAAACTAATTTGAATGAGCATACCTCTGTATCTAAGACTGTTGATAATACTTCTGTTAAACTTGAAGGAAATGTACATGTACCAGATTCTGGTTGACATATTTCTTCTAATAATGATTCATTGATATAATGTAACATCTTTCTTATTAAAGATAGAGTAGCTTTCCTGTAATATATAATAATAGTGATATAAATCAGTTGTAATCATCAAAACAAGTTAAAAAATTATAGTTTTAATTGGGTGAGATGATTAAAAGACAATAAAATTGTTCATCTGATCAACAATGTCAACTTTTTACTAAAGAATGGCTTTTGATTTAGCTGAAGGTAGCATTCATCCTTGGTTGTAGAGCTGGGTATTGCCAATCATGCCACGTTACGTATCACGATACAAAGGTCACGATACAATACGTCAATTTTAGTCAATTAAGTTAAAAAATTGTGATTTCATTCGCTGATTTGTAAAAAAAATCATCACTTTTTATGAAATGAGAGGTTTCGTCAAGTATCGATACACGACCTCGCGATTCGATACGCATATCGTATCACGATATATCGTGCCACTATATATTGTGCCAGCACTACTTGGTTGAGAAAAGAACAGTTAAAACGGTACCGGTAAGAAGTCAAAATGATAAAAAAAAATTGATAGTCAAAACGTAAAGTTTTCATCCAGTTATTTTGCTTTCAAGCACTTAAATAGTTATTTTTTCTCAAAAATTTCAGGCATCTTTTTGTACAGCGTAAAATTTCAAAATATAACATGTAAAGTTTCATTTTTGCATATATCAAAATACAAACAAACTTAATGTAAACATACCTGACAGAGGGTAACATAGAACTATGATAAACTTGCGTAAAGGTTGGTAATAAACTACGAATATAAATAGGTGCAAACTCTGGTTCTCCTTTAGGTTCTGATGGTTCAGGTTTCTCTTCACTAGTATTGGTATTATTACTTTCTTCTGTTTTATTTTTCTCTTTATTATTAGTACCGGAAGCAGTGGCATTACTTTCATCTACAGTACTACTATCACGTTGTACAGGTACCATCCATTCACCTAAAAAAATACAATTTTATTTCTAAAAACGGCTCCTCACTTTACATCCAGCAAGTCGTGCCAAATCAACTGCCCGGCTGAAACCTTAAAGGGATATGTTCACCATTCATTCGATCAATAAGTCTCAGAACCTTGAATTGGTTAGCTTATCTAATCTGTAATAAGGTTTCCAACTCTTCCTTGAAATTTAAACGTTATTACGACTCGTCGTTTAGTATGACTATTGACTATGCCTTTTATAGAATTCAATCATATCAATTAGATATGCGACATCAGGCATACAAGGCAGAATAACAAAAATTTACTAATTTATAAGCTCTTTCTTTCCCTAAATAATTAATAATTGAAAAAGTTGAAGAACAGTCAATTAGAACCTATAATGTCAAACGAATGGCGATCATGAATTCAAATTTTGGTTGGCATGTAAAAGTCTTGAGACCTTCATTATATATCTCATAATTTTGGTCATTGGTATGGATAATTTAGGAAAGAGAAATACCCAGGTTTGGCAAAGGACCAGATGGTAGACAGAATTTTTGTTAACCTTGTAAAAATGGTTGTTTCTTTCTTAAAATGAATTGAAACTAGGAAAATCTTGATACCATGTGTGCACCAATTTAGAAAAGATGGAGAATCTATTAAAGATTGAACTAACCTGGAGATTGGAGTATCTGTATAACTTCTCTATGACCTTCATCACCTCTTTCTCTAGCTTTATCTAACGGTGTTTTACCATCTTCATCACGTAGATCAGGATTAGCACCATACCGTAACAATGTCTACAAGAAAGAAATAGCAATAATTTATGCACCTTGAAAGTTTAGCTGTCCTATTAAACTCTTAGACTAAATATCTAAAATCAATCCCTACTAGTCGTTACTGTACTGGTCACAATTTTGAAAATTAATAACAAACCTTGACTATCTGTGGTCGACCAAAACAAGCAGCATAATGTAATGATGATGATCTTAATCCTCTATTTACATCAGCTCCTCTTTCACATAGAAATTCAACCTGTTATAAAGATAACATCTTCATTAGTGTCATGTTCAATAAAAATTAAAATGTTGAAACATAATTTTTGATTATATTTTACATATACAGCCCAAGCCTTAACCAATCACATCATTATCTAAACTTATTACTTCAACATATTTTAGTGAAGGAATATTTACCATTTCCTGAGTACCAAATGCTGAAGCCCAGTTTAATAATGTTTGTCCCACATCATCCATAAAGTTCACTTCAAATCCTGAAAAATAAATACTTTATTTATTAACACATTTAGTGGAGCGGCATAGCAACTTGTTTGTGCATTTTTTGATGCAAGCACCAAATTTAGCACACAGATACTTTGATATGTTGTAAGCATTTTTGGATATGGAGCCACTCAAAATTCACTTGGGAAAGCCGCCATTTTGAATTTCAAATGGGCCACCCTCAGAAATATATAATTGTTGATAATGTCAGCTATTAAGCTGTTCTTAATAGCTAATTGTACACATTTTGTATCAGGGAATTCAACTATTCAAGATACAAGTGGCTTAAACAACCGGCCATGTTTAATTTCAAAATGGCGTCTATAAAACCCATAAAATGCGATATTTCTCGATCTATGTCAACAATTTACTCGATTTAAGTGTCTAATTGTATGTTTTAGGGGCCAAAGGATCCACTGGCTCAGTAAAAACTGTCGCCATATTGGATTTCAAAATGGCGGCCACAAAAAACGTTTAAGTATCAATATTTTTGAATCTATGTCAGCTATAAGGTATTCTTAGTGGCTAATTCTGGACTGATACACGTGGTAGCTTCAAAAAATGCATGTTATCTTTCCATAAACAACTGTTGCCATTTCTCCTTGTCTTATCAAAACAAAGTATGTGTTGGAATGATTTAACATATAAAAATTTAAATATTGCATTCGCCCTCACAAGCACACAGTCCGGTTCACTTGAGGGCCGACTTCTTGCATTTGCATTTTCCACTGCAGCCTTTCTTACACTTACATGAGATCAGTTCATAGCATGATTTTGCAGCTTCTGGTAGAGTTGTCCAGAGGGGTTGAAAATTTTCCCCAGTTTTAACCCATCCCCAGTCGCATGGAGACGGCAAAGTGCTGCATGGGACAAGAGTTTGCCCCCAACAATGACCGGCTTGATATGTGGCTCTTTTCACATGTTGCTCAAGAGCTGCCTGAGTTGGAGGTAGTGCTTCAATGGACCTCCCTTTTCTTGAAAACAGCTTCTTCCTCAATAGGTTGACATTAGTACACGTGCTTGTACGATCATAGAGTAAGACGACAAATCTTTCAATAGTTGACAAGACGTCTTCAGGAACCTCGACTGGTGTAGAGGCTTAATGGAGGAAAGCAGCTGTAACCTCTGGGAACGCCTCCCATGTAGCCCAAGCTGTTATTTTTCCACGGCCTGCAAATGCCGATACTGTATCACATCCTGTAATAGCAGGTCCCAGACCGACAGCAATTTCTTGTGCTGCAATATAGCGGAATTATTTACCTTATCTACCTGTATCTTCCGATGTCCACACCCCATGGCATTTGCTGCATGTACCATCATTCGGTTGTCGGCCTCTTCATGGTTGCATGGGGCCAAGGTGGTAATGTCATCAAGAGTTGGAGAAGTGAGTATCTGTTCCCCGTCAGTGGCTACCAACTGTTTGGTTGGTGTTTCGAAAGATCCCATAAGCAGCCCAGACAAGAAACTGAACAACTCTTCCTTATTTTCACCAACTCGAAGAAAATCCTGCCAGTTTCCGGGTAGCACAGCAGCGGCAGTGACACGCCTTCGGATTCCTTTCCCCCTGTTGGCTCGTGCAGTGGCTTTGAGGCTTCCAGACTTTGTGTAACAATCCCACAATAGGTCAAGACAAGATCGATACTTTAGTTGTGATGTAATATAAGGAACGAACACCCCTGTTCCATATTCAAGGAATGGCTGCACCATCCAGTATTACACAGGTGACATGTGGTCCATCTGTTTTCTTGTTGGCAAGCTCTTCTATGGGCTTGAGTAGGTCTGATTTGTTGCTGAATCGAAGCTGTCCTTCTTGGGAAAGAGCTGGAGGGTAGGCTCGGTTCTCGTGCTTAAAGAACTCGTCAAGATCACCTTCCCTTGATTGGCTTGCAATATAAAGTCTTGAAAAGAGTTCTGAATCATCCTTTGCCGAAGCTATAGCTGTAACTTCTTGCTAGAAACCGTGGTTTTAGGTGAGCTTAACATTGACAACTTGTTGCGCCTGATGACATCACTAAGTGGCTTTGATCTGTCGACCAAGCGCTCCTTTGCAAAGGTGTAGAATTGTTCTTTGCACATTTGAAGAATATTTTTGACAGTCTCTGTTGCTGTTTCGTTCAATATAACTTTGGTGTCTAGCACAAGCAGGTCGGAACTTTGTTCTTCAAATGGGTTCCCCATCTCCCCAATTACAGATCTGAGTGCACGAACATAACAAGAAACAAGGACTAGTTAAAATAATCAGATATTGTTGCGATAGGTTGTTAATTTCGATTATCGATTATAAAGTTTCACAATCGATTAAGAATCAATTTTCTTCTAAAATCATGTGTTACGTGGTCATAGGACAAATCACATCATTGGAAAGACGTACTTGAGCCATCAATAATTTCCTATGGGACTATAACAAAATAACGGGTTAAGCATGCAAAATTTGCTGTGCCAGCCTCTTGAAATTCAATTCTTGTAAGTTGAACACTGATAATATTGGCAAGACTAAAAAAATGTACAATAAGTTACTGAGAATAGGTTTTTCAGCTATCATAGATCTAAAAAATACCAACAATCATATAGTTTTATGTCCGCCATTTTGAAATTTAATATGGTGCAGTTGTTGCCACTTTTAACATCAACCAGTGGATCCTTTGGCCCCTAAAACATACAACTAGCCACCGAAAACGAGTAAATTGTTGACATAGATCGAGAAATATTGCATTTTATGGGTTTTTATAGACGCCATTTTGAAATTAAACATGGCCGGTTGTTTAAGCCACTTGTATCTTGAATAGTTGAATTCCCTGATACAAAATGTGTAAAATTAGCTATTAAGAACAGCTTAATAGCTGACATTATCAACATCTATATATTTCTGAGGGTGGCCCATTTGAAATTCAAAATGGCGGCTTTCCCAAGTGAATTTTGAGTGGCTCCATATCCAAAAATGTTCACAACATATCAAAGTATCTGTGTGCCAAATTTGGTGCTTGCATCAAAAAATGCACAATTTCATCATATTTGGGGGCTATGCCGCTCCACTAATTATCATGATACTAAAATAGAAATCCAATTAATGAGAATTTTATACCGTACTCGAAAACCTTGCTCGCATCATACTGTTAATTTACTTTTTTCCATAGGTGAGTACAACTATGAAGAACAACCTTTGTTTTTTTCTCACATCACCTCAAAATCACCCCCAATTATGCACAACACCCAAGAACAAAAATTTAGTTTAATGTGAAGCATTAGTATTACTTACCATTATCTATAGCATCAATAAGAGCATCAGTATCTTTACTTCTAATACAATCTATTAATTGTCTATGAGACCGTTCCCCAGCACTATCAGTTCTACGTAGACCTGGTATTCTACTATTAATACTACTAACACCAGTTTTAGGTAATGCCTTACGTCCTTCAAATAATAATACTAATAATAGGTCTACTAATCTCATAGTATCCAAACAACATCTGAAATAGACAAATAAACATCAACTTTAAGTAAGGATTACAAAATTTCTAGAAGTTAGTTACTAAGGACTAAAAGAGTGATGATACCTTGCAACAACACTAATTGTTAGTAAGCTCATATTCATTCAATAATTTTTTTGGAGCTTAATGTAATAGATTGCCTCAAAATGAGGTATGCGTTGAACAAAATTTGTTCGAAAGTATTGGCAATTGGCATCCATCCATTGCTTTTGGTGTGTAATTACAATATTCATTCTGAGCTTTGAATCTTCCAGTATATTCTTTTGACAAAATCAAATGAAGCAACAGACCACAAAATACAGGGCTGGTAAAATTGAAATTAAAACAGTATATGAAGCAACTTCATCTCCAAATATAAACTTTCAGACAGATTTGATATCCTACTTACCGTTCATCACCAGAGAGTCCACTTTCTATTGCGTCTGGTAGATCTGAGGCTAATAAGAACTTGGTGATTTTAGGAGAACCACGACATAATGTAGATAATAAACTAATAACAGTTGATATACTAGGACTAGATTTCGAATCAGAGGCTATATTAGAGGAACCAGGAGTACTAGTAACAGATTGATTATGACTGGCATCTCCTACGTCTAATAATCGTTGAGTTAGGTCTAATATCAACCCATGTTTAGCTAGTGGAGCAGGATCTATACCACGACGTGTAAATCTATCAGCTAATGATGCAAAACATCGCAATGCCCCATCTGATACCTGAAATAAAATTCAGTGGTTAGATTATTGCTTAACAACCTGCACAATTCCACTTACAAATCACCGCAATAGAACTTATTCACATCTCCGAGGTCCGGAACGCAAATGTCATCCATTCATAAGATGCGACGTCAAATGAATGAAAAGGAAAATAAAGTCACTTATCACCATATCAACAGTAAGAAAATGGACCGTATTTTCGGCCCTTTTCTCAGAAATATATTCATTTTAAAGTATTTTTATAAAGCCTTATTAATTCTGATTTTAACATTGTAAAATTTGATTAGGTTTGAGTTAGTTGGATTGTAGAGGGAGGAATTCAAGACGTCAAGGTGATGATTTTTATGCAAGACGCAGCTTTTGTTTGTTTGTGTTCCGAGCCTTAATATGGATCCAAGATGGCCAACACGTGAATAAGGTGTATGTGCTTTTCACTTGCTATTGCTAAGGCTTATTGATATGCCTCTAAAATTCTTAAATTGAATATTGAATTGAATAACTTTCAAGCAAGAAATTGTTAACCTATGGCATGTATGGTCATAGACTTATATTAGAAAATTGATTAGCATGTAAAGCCAAAGAGTAACTCTTTTATGCTTAAATTTTTCTTTTTCAGAACATGGAATTGTGTGTGAAGATGACTTATTCAACTCAAGGTCATCCGACATTCCTAGGTCAATATCTTTGTTCAAGATAAGGCAACTACTATCTATGTAACAAAAAATGTTATTTTCAAAAGACGAATCGAGCAATACAACACTCGTATCAACTTCGGCACTAGACTAACTGCTAGATAACCTTGTATACTATACAGTAGTCGCCATATTTAATAAATTATAGGTCAGCTAATCACAAACATTCTTCAGAGAGTATCGTCTTCTCCCGCAGAAAAAATAGCCAATCAAAATCAATCTCCAAACAAGAGTTCAAGTTTTCATGCCCATTTACCGGACAAGATGGCAGCCCATCATGGCCGAATCATTCTATAGTCTCGAACAAAATGTCGGAGGTTGAGACGAATGGCAATATAAGTGTCTTTTACAAAATACACGCCAATGAATTTGCAATAGATCAATGGAAAAATTATAACGAATATAAACATAGGATATGAAGCTCCATGTTACCAAGGTCACAGAGTCGGATGTAAACATATGATATGAAACTCCATGTTACCAAGGTCACAGAGTCGAATGTAAACATAGGATATGAAGCTCCATGTTACCAAGGTCACAGAGTCAGATGTAAATATAGGATATGAAGCTCCATGTTACCAAGGTCACATAGTCGAATGTAAACATAGGATATGAAGCTCCATGTTACCAAGGTCAAAGAGTCGAATGTAAACATAGGATATGAAGCTCCATGTTACCAAGGTCAAAGAGTCCTTGGAGGATGACAACAATGAGATGAAATATAATATTTGAATAGTAATCTAGGAAGTGTCAAAAACAACAGACTACAATAGTTGAGTTTGATAAAGGTCAATATGTAATATGTTTAAAACTAATGAATTAAGAACACAGTATGGGGTAATTAAAGTCTAAAACTTATTAAATATTAACATATATCTACTTTCAATTGATTGCTAAACAGACATGAATCTAAAGCCTACTATAAATACTTAATAGATAGATCTGACAGTATAGTAGGGCTGGGTCAAATAATTGAAATAAGCGATTATCAACGCTAATTTTATCATGATGATCATACGAAATTCGTGACATTACTTCAGTTTCATTTGTCTTCAATACCAGATATTGATAAATAACAAACATTCAGGTACAAAAACCTAAACTAACAGACGAAGATTAGAAGAGTTCTCAATTAAAATATTTCGATTATTGATAGCCTGACTTCAATCTCAATTTGGTAATCAATACCCAGCCCTACTGTATACCTTGACAATTACTTAATAATTTACAGCTGATTTTTTTTTGATGCATTAGAAAGATTCTATGAATACATTAATAACTACCTTTACACTAAATATTGGTAGTTATAACTCAAACATAGACGTACCATAGTGAGTTCATCGGGTGAACATAAAATATGATTTTGAACTTATGAGATTAAGGGTACAGGTATTAAAGTGAGGTAAGCAGTATGGTTGTCTGTAATTTTATAAGCTATTCCAACTAATGTCTCAATTTTAGATCACAAATGAATAATTTCAGAGTTCAGTATTTAACTGTGTATTTATTGTATGAAACTGATAGATTAAATTGTAGCATGCAACACATTCACTTATAATCAACTCGATTTATTTTTTGATACAAAAATCTAATATGTCAATGCATTCTCTTTAAATTGAAACAAGTCTATAATATAATTGAGTAGATCGCATTAAATTTTCACCTGAAGTAAGAATCTTAACAACCTACTTTTCTGCACTAAAAGACTCTTAAGTGTTTACTAGTATCATTTTTATGTAAAAAAGAAATTCAACCCTATTTTCAAATGAATTAATTTAAAAGGCAAATTGGTTCAAAATACAGTTACGACATTAATACTGTATATATATGTAAAATCAATATTTTACAAATTCCTTGCATTAGGCTAACAATCGCTCAGTTTGAAATCTTCCTATCACATGTCAAAGTTAGTAGAAGTAGAATCAAAAAATAATATTCGAGTGAGCAATTCAAAATCTAGGACTCAATAGACCTTATTCAGGCCTCTTTCTGACAATAAATAACGATGAAAGATTTCATTAGTTTCAAGCTAGTGAGATGGGAGAAGGAGGTGATATTGCTGCAGTGACATATGGGTCCAAGATGGTTGCGGCATGAATAAGGTCTAAGATTATAGCAGTAAGAGGCAAGCTATCAGCTTTCTGACTTGAAAATTTCTCACATCTAGATGAACAGATTTCAAACTTACATATTGGTCATCATGTTCTAGAAGAGTTGAAAGAGATTCTACACAGTTCTCTAAGGCAGCATCTTGTGGTTCCATTTTACCACATAATCTAGAGACAACTGACATTGATGAGTGAAGAGTATCCTTATGTACTTGTGAACCATGTTCTCTAATAAACGTTAAAACACAATTTAATCCACCAGCTTCAAATACTGCTCCTGATTCTCTTGTACAGATTAATTCCATCACCTGAAACACATGACATTTTAACTGTTATTTCCAAAAAGAGGTGTCTAAGCTCCTCATTTCATGTCCAGCAAGTAGTTCCAAATCAGCAGCCCGGCTGAAACCTTAAAGGGATATGTTCACCATTCATTCAATCAAAAATTTTTTAGTCTTAGAACCACAAATTGGTTAGCTTATCTAATCCGTAATAAGGTCTTCAAATCCCTGTGTATCCAAAATTACGACTCGTCGTTTAGTAAGACTATGCCTTATATAGAAAACACAAATACAGGAAATGAAAGATAAATGTTTAGGTACGAGTTAAATTGAAGGAATTGTGAAATTATTTTGCATTTCTTGTACTTCTGACTTAGACTATTTACAAACAAACATTCCCCTTTAAGTGTTCCATTAAGAAAATCCAGTTACGCTCATAATTATTTGATATGTATACCGGTATTTGTATTCATTGTGATTATTCCACGGAGGGCAAAAATTCAAAATATAAACATAGAAGAAAAAAATCATGTAACTCCTTATTATATCACAAGAAACAAAACATACTTTGATACATTGTTCAGCTAGATCTTTACTAGTTCTGGATGACATTTCAGCAACAACCAGACGATTACATAATGCTTTAATAGCTCCTTCAACAGCCACAATACGTCTGGTACATTCAGCAGATACATCTAGATAATAGGTTATAGCTCTTGCTGTTACTTCTAATACATTATCAGGTGCACATTCATCCAGAAATATTCTACATAATGCTGGTAGAAAGGTTCTTGGTGGACAGCTGAAAATACAAAGCACATTCAATTTCAAAGTATTTAGAATTAGTCTGCTGTCGAATAAGTTCCATCTTCCATCTTCTTTTTGATAATAAAAAATAGAAGAACAGGCTTGTAATCAAATTATTAATTTGTGAGTATTTTGCGGTGGCTTTAATTTTTTTCAATAATATGCTTACTCGAGCAATATTTTTTTTTTTTTTAAAGCTTATTAAGTAAAAGGGATTGTTTGAAGCAACTGCGTATTACTAGAAAGTGATCATTGGTTGATTATTAAGGTCAATACGTTAAAGATATTAATTTTAACATTGACTTGAATCCTGGCCAACATAATCCAAAATCTAGGGCAATTCTTTTTAAATCCACAAATGATGGTAAATCATTTCTAGATGAGAATTATTAATACATTGAGCTTTAAGAGTTTTTCAAACAGAGACGAAATAACACAATTTATTTGGTCTAGAAACTGATCACATTTTCGATGCAAAAATACTTGCCTTATCTTATGTTAGTAGAATTTCAATAAACCTTATTCACGCCTAGTTATGAAACTGAGGCTTACAACGCAAATTATGTCATCCATTGAAAAATGCGATGTCAAATGAATGAATAGGAATATGACATTAATAAACATTATATCAGTCCTTTTCTCAGAAATATGTGAAGAATAAACACTTGATCAAGTTATTTTAAGATACTGGTAGCATATTTAATTCTGATTTAAACGATGTAAAATTTGATTCCAGCTATAAGGATTGGGGACGGAGGTGATTAAGACCTCAAAGTGGTGATTTTGCAGGTTACTTTTGGTTGTTTGCATTTTGAGTCTTGATGTGGATCCAAGTTAGCCAATGCGTGAATAAGGTTTATAGGATATAAAATTATATAAATGACCTGTACTTATTGGCTTTATCATAACATAACCTATTGTAGCTTAGTAACATAGTGGACAATAGATCAATGTTTCTTTTATAAATGTTAACAGGTGCTCGATTATTCCACAATTACGACAAATTCTCAACTTGAAAAGTTTTTGAAAAGGGGTCTGTGGTTTCTAAAGCTACTTTTAGATGATGAACCGTGTTACATTCAGGTCAATCCAAGTAATAGAAAAACTGGCATTTGTCCCTGAACTTAAACATTTCAACATATGTGAATTCTACAGGCATACTTATCTATTTACGTCTTTTACATCTTGGAAAAATACGCAAGAACAATGTCTTAAAGTTAACTTTTTTTGGTAAAAGCTTATATCAGAAGGCGTTTTTAATTTCTAAAATTAAATAATGTTATCATTTCTCAAAGAAAAAAAACAAACAAATTCTTCTAACAGTGTCTAACTAATCTCAAACCTAACCAGTGTTAAATGTTTACATCTGACATCCAACTGGCAAGTAGCCTAAATTGTTAGAGAGAGAAACGCAGAAAGTTATAAGTCAACATATTTATCTGTGTTTTGTAAGAAATGAAGCTATTAATATCCAAGCTACTGATAAATAAACAAGTTGTTTGGGTACTTGTGAAGATGTTACGCAACAGATTTCAAACAGGAAACTTTTCATCAAGTCTTTTCAAAAAATTGGGCGCAATGAGGAAGTTTTAGTCTTTATATCATCTTCTTAAGTCAATATTACATTCATTTATGCTTTTTCCTCAAATTAGTCAAGTACAGCAAGAATTTAGTCTCATCAAAAAGAAAACTCATAATTTCGAAATTTCAAATTTTAACTGTTAGGCCTACATAGTTTGCTTAAAAATAAAAAAAAATACTAATCAACTTGTTTAAATTTTAAGTTGTTCTGGATGAATGCAGTCATGATTTTACATGTTACTAGTCAGATTTATCAAATATAATAAGATTTAGATCTAATAACATACACAGACCTAACATATTTGGCAATTTTTCAAATGCATAAGGTTTACATACAAGATATAAATTTAGACACTAGCCAACATTCAACCCATTCTATTTGGCCACAATACTTAAACAAAGTTCAACATTTATTTAATGTACAGTATTCAAGTAAAACTGTCTAAGTAAAAATATCCTTAAAAACCTATATTGACAACATTGGTCTAAAAAGAAAAGAATAGAATACGGTATATAATAAGAATATGACCATCATAATGTTACGGTGATTAATCTGTGATGTAAAATTTGGCTCTTATCTACCTACAGTAAATTATACAAAGACTTTATGGGATATTTTACAATGTTTGGATTGGTAAAAATTAAAGCATCTTCAATTCAAATCTCTTTTGTTCTGGATATTTTTTCACAGATATTTACATAATAATCTGAATTTTTATATTGACATTGTTTGACTGTCGTCCATTTAAGTTTTGATATTATTACAATCTCAGTTTCATTATCTAATAACATCATTATCCTAGAAAATTACACTAAGTGTAAGCTTAATGAATAATAGGATTGACTTTGTTAAAAAACAGACTGTCTATGATGAACAAAGAAACTTATATTATCCTTTGTTGACTGTATTTAGATGACCTAAATACTCAAAGTTATGTTTTAGTCTTGAATCAATTTCTCTAATATTGACACAAGATTTGTAGTCTTCAATGGTTCTTGAGTCCATATCGAACACACGGGTTATAATCAATCTAATTATCAACAGGTTCATATCTGACTTAAAATATATGTTATTTTTATATAATGTCTATATAAGCCTATATTAATCATAAGTTATTATAGTCTATGAATAATATCAACACAGGTGAATAAGCTTTGACCAATTTTATCACACATATCAAAAACTCAAGGGTCATAGACACAAGATAAGCTTAAGCTTGTCCATCTTCAAATTTTAATTGATTGTAACCTTTGAATAAACTTATACTATATGAAATATGATTTTTTTTTTCAGTGAGTCTATTTAATCTGAATATTTCATTGAAAAATATTTGCTGTAAAATATAAAGGTTAGGTTAAGATTAAAGTTCCAATCCCAAGATACATGTTACCTGTACCGGTATTGAACAAAGACTACGGGTACATACACACATTTTACTTTTGTACCTGCTGCACAAGGAATTATATATGGAAAAAAGGGTTTTAATCATTTATGTGTTCAGAGTCAAATGAACGACATAAATGTGATGCGCTATAATTCTATAAATAATATGATCCTTTGTTGCATCAGAATTGACACAGTCACTCCAGATGGATTAAGAAAAGGATGGCAAATTGCTTAATTAATTAAATTATTTCCGTCCAAATCTATGGTATTTCCAAATCAAGAATTAAATTCTATGATTGATACAAAAAAGCTCACAGTTACATGCCATTCATAACCAACACGTATCACGATCATTCATACCCAATACTGATTGAAATCATTGGATAACAGATTGACAACAGAGATTAAAATATACCAATGTATAAAAAGTCAATCTGTCATGCCAATGATGTTAAAGGATTAAAAATAGAGATGACTAGGCCTAAATGAGCAGGCATCTAATTCTAAATTCTTATTCTGAATCTGATGATTGAAACACACTACCACAGAAAACTGATAGATCAAATCAAAATTACCTTTCAAAACATCGGTCTACATTGTCAGACATAAGTAGCAACATGCATAATTGCTCAAGAGCAATCAACTGCATATCTCTTTCATCACCTTGCCCCATTTGAAGCCATTCCAATAAAGTTTCAGGATCTACGTCAGCCATGTTGGATATATTTTTGATTTCTTGGACTCAAAAATGGTTTTAAATTGCCAATATAAATAGTTTAAAATTCAATATCACTCAATCTCTATCTAAAGTTTACGTGTATCATAAAATTCCATCAATAGCTTTAGTTGTGTTTTGCATTGCTAACAACAATAACATTGCTAATTTTACACACAAATAACCTGACTGGTCGATGATGACGAATCGAATTTTTGGTTAGGCCAAGTCGTAGATCAGAATTCACAGGTTTCACGACGTAATTTTCAGCCACAAAGCCGACCCAAACGGCCAAGGCTTGGCTAAAGCCTACACAGTAATCTTGTTGGATATTTTCAACGATTTGGTGCTCAGATTTAACAAATTAAACAATGAAAAGCAGCTGTTTTATGGCTGCTTGACTTCCTCTATAATCATTTCGATAGAAAATGTAAGCCTCGATATCAACGTAGTCGGAATTATCCAGACGTTTGTGTTGGATTAACAATGACATTAAAAACTAAGCGTCTTTTTAATCAGATCTTTGACTAAACGACCTTGAAAGGTCAAGGTTGTTTATAAACAAACTGAAAGTAAATAAAATTGAAACAGCTTATTATTAGGCCTAGGGGATAATGAGATTTTGTCAATTTATTTAATTTTAAGATCACCATCTCTGAATTATGTACATTTAGAATGACCCATTCCTTCATTTGGATCATCTACAGAATATGTAAAAAAAAATCATCAATGGACTCTCTGCTTTAGTTGAATTTTAAACTATTTCTCAGGCTAGACTAGACCCTACTAACCATTGCTTAGCTACAGTAGAGTGATTAATTAGTGAACTTTGAGTCACCAACAAAAGAAAGAGAGCCACAACCAATATTCTTACAACAAGTGATTAAAAGTCAGATGTCACCATACCTTTATATACAGATGCAAATATTTAAAGAAAAAGGCACATTGTGAGACACAAAATTTACTCTGTGGGCCATCAGCCAATTTGTTTAAGAGAAATTCCATTATACAAGGGTCAAGTCCTTTCTAGTGCATTCTTATATAAGCCTCTAAATGTTCTAAAAATACCAAAATTCTAATTAAAGAATATCTTATAATAAGATTGTTAAAAGGAGAAATAACACTCTACGAGCATGATAAAAGCATTATTTATTTTTCTATAAATGACTATTACATTGTAATTCACAATAACATTCATAATAACATAAACTTATAGTGACCTTTTCTCAAATAATTATTTGTTAAGAAATTATGGATGACTCTCATTAATCAGATATAATATTTAGGCTCTTAAACTTCATTTTGTAATAGAGGTTTTATAACATAGTTTAAGCATAACAAGTGCACAATTAATGTAATACTAGATGAATATAAGGACCTTCAGTCTTGGAAAAATATTCAAACATGATTTGGTTTTCAATATATTACTTATACAGTGATGCTATTAAACCACTCTCTAATGCCTATCAAATTATTTAGCTTTTTGGGGTAAATACATAGTCATGCAAAGAAATAAAGTATTAAATATAAACAATTTAGAATTAGAACTATTAAATTTAAAATATAAAATAAAATATAACATTTACTATCAAATATGTTTAAAATATATAACAAAATATTAACTTTATTTTCAATTTTAATTAAGGGGATTGTAGAGAGGTTTTCTAAATTTTGTATGTGTATTGGGGACACTTGTAGCATCACTTTGCAGCATTCCAATTTTCAATCAGACGTCTGTGGTTTCAGCAAATTCAACTCAATCTAAGTGTTTGATGATGCTACAACTGCAATTGATGCTATTGGTGTCCCTAATAAACAAACATTTTTCTAGGAAACTTCTTTAAAGCGATACAACCTCTTAGAATGAGCAAAAAAAATAAGTTCTCAAACTTGGTCAATCAGAGTATTCATCAACGGTGTCCAAAGCATACAAACAGAATGCAAAAAACCCATAAAACTATGTAATTTTCCATATAATAACAGGTTATAATTGATAAACGCCTTAAATTTGATAAAGGGTTTTTCAATTATTGTATATAAACATTGTTTTCTGGATTTATCAGATTATTTAGGTAATCTGTTGTATAGTTATGCAACCAGGCAAGTCCCTTGATGAATATAAACTCCTTTTGACCAAATTTGAAAATTTAGAATTTTTTTTCATTCTAAGAGGTTGTATTCCTTTAAACATCATTGAATATAATTATTTGCTTAAAATTGTTTCTCTCATTTTCCTGCAATCCAAATCTTTTTCTCAAGAAAACAGTTTACTAACAGTTCCATAAAGAGATACATATAAAGCAATTTAAATAATTAAAATATATGTGAAACAAAAAATGGTGTAAAGCAAGTTGACTCTTGTCTTATCTTTTAACACTTTCTTAATCTCATATACCAGGCCTTCTCAAATGGTGGCCCACAATGCGCTTGAGAATGGCCCCTTAAGAGTGACCCCTTCCTCTAAAACGTTATGCTCTCTATACTAAGCTCTATTTGGCCCTTATATTTCTTTCATATAAAGGAATTGGCCCTGAGCAAAAATTAATTGAGAAGGCCTGTCATATACAGTAATGGCTAGCATTAACAAATAAGTGAAGAGTCAGCAAAATTCAAAACCAGTTAAACATGTAAACATTACATACTATACAAATGAAATAAGGAATATAAAGTATGGACTATGTACAGGTCACTAACCCTTAAAAACAATAACAAGCAATAAAAGACCTATAAAAGAAAGCTTTTGGCTATAGTCTTAATAATAAAATCTATCACAAAATGATCTAAATGGAATGCTGTTTAACTAATGTACATTAATACATCACAGTTTATACATGTCAAATATTTCATTCAAGTTACACATATAAGCATACTGTCTATTCAGAATTTTGAATATTCAGTTCAGACAATTCATTCAGTTTTTAAAAAAAAAAGTCAAGGTCAAATAAACGACCTTGAAACCTCAAGACAAATTTTCCCTTAATTTAAGAAATCTTCAATGCTACCAAGATACATCAAAATTTCATAATTAATTTATAATATTGGTGGAATTCACAATATTCAGAACAAAAATTATTGGAAGATTTCTAATTATATTGAAAAGAATAGGAACCAAGAGTACAGCCAAGTTACAACCAAATTTGTCGAGTTCCTTTCAGGAGAGTTTCCCGATTTGTATCCAAATTGCACTCGGCAGGCAACTCCTGTAGATGGGAGAGGGCCTTTTGATATCATCTTGTGTCTTTAGTTAATCAATGCATACATTTTACAAAGAATTAAAAAAAAATTTCTGTCATAACCATGCAAATTCAGTATCAAACTTAACAATATTATATGAAGTATAGGAAAGTATATTCAGTATTCAAAGTCAAAAGTGAGTATTGGCCTAGAGCTTTGGATATAAGTATCAGTTGACCCTAGGCCTCAGGATAACAGATTTCGTTGTAAAGACATTAAGATTATTAAGAAGATCTCTAAACAGGAAGCTCTGTCCACTACAAACATTACTAGCAAAAATAGCAAAATAATCATTTTGTTTTGACATTCAGAATAAGTAAGATTTTAATTCAGTTTTTAAGTGTTGCATATCACTCTTCAAAAACAAAATGCAACTTCTGGTACCAAAACCAAGAAACTTAAAAATTGTTACTTCAAAATCTTAGAATCTAATGGACAGATTAAAATTGGCCAAAAAGTTATGATACCTAAACTTCTAATATACATGTACCTTTTAAATTAATTGTACATGAATGTGACTTCAGAATTTAAACCAGAAAAGTGTTACAGATAGCTCAATTTATTATTATGAACTGGGATCTTATTTTCAAAAACTTAACTTAAGATGATTTTAGTGTTCCAGTTATTTGATTGGCCAATTACTAAAATCAATTTTCAATTTAGAATTATTATCCAATCAGATTACTGTAATTCTTAAAATCTGAATTTTATCTTTAAGTTAAGTTTTGAAGAATTAGGCCCCTGGTAAATAAATTAATTAAACAAACATCTCCCTCTGACATATATAAAAAATCTAGCCAAAATATAATTTACCAACAACAAAAAAAACCTTTGGTACTGATCATAAGTAAAATATTTGATATATTATTAGTCATAAATACTGATATCATATGAGGTAGTCATTATAAATAACATTATGTATGACTATTCATTATTGATTACAAATGCACCCTAAACACTCAAAGGGATATCACCAACCATATATTTGCAAGATCAGCTGATAAGAGCCTAATTTCAGCTATCAAATGCCAAACCTTCCTATGCAATCTTTTAGTAAATGCTTTAAAATTACTAAAACTGTCACATATTTGAAAACTGAAATTGAGCTCTGTGAGATCGTTAGCAAATATAAAGATGACTATATCTTTAAATATAATTCAATTGTCTTCTTGAGTATCACATAAGAAAGCAACAATTTGTGCCAATTGAAATCAAATTAGGCCCAATATTGTTTGGGACACATACCGTATATTTCCGAATATAATGCGCACCCATGTATAATACACACCCCTTGATTATGGTACATTAATTATAAAATATGAGCAAATCAATATAATATTATGACATTATATAAGAAATATTATTTTTCAGTTTTAATGCTATAAAAATATACGACCTATTACTTATCTTTGTATGTATTATTATATAAACTGCATTACAGATTCAAAATGCCAACAAAAAGAATACATTATGTAGACATTTATATATACAAATACACATTATGAAAGCATTCAGATGTATATATTAAATATGCCAAATTTCTAAAAACCATATAAACAGCTTTGCTATAATGCATGAAAATTTCTACGTAACTATTTCTATATTTCTTATAAAATATGATGTAAAAAGGGCTAAATTTTGTATAAGAAATGAATTAATCTCATTCATGTTGAGGGCAAGTTGCACACACCTTAAATACATTCATTGAGCATTTCAATTCTAAATACATTGTTTTGGCCTGTTATAGATTATATTGTAGGCTCATCTGATTTTAAAGGGACTGTAAAGTGATTTTCTTAACTTTGTATGTTTATCGGAGACACTGATAGCATCAATTTGCGCAACGTCGGAATGGAAATTTGAATGGAGCAAATTGATGCTATCAGTGTACACAAACAAAGTTTAGAAAATCACTTTACAGTCTCTTTAAATCACATATTTATAAGAATACAGAATACAGATCAATTTCAGAAGTTTCAAAATCAAAATCTTGCACCTGGATCTCATACAATTCATCAGAAAAGTACAATGGGTATCATTTCCAGGAGAGCATTAGCATTTTCCAAATAAGATACAAGTAGTTATGGGTATTTTGCGATCTTAAGATATTGATTCTGTAAACTAGAAACCTGAAATTGAGCTTTGTAAGCTGGTAAAGCCTTTAGATAGATTTATATTTCTGATATATAGTGTGTTACTCTTTTGATTATCATATAATAATAGGTGGGATAATGAGATGAGATGATTGATGTTATAATGTAAATTCATCTACAGATATTGAACTATATAAAAGAACATATTATCCAGGAAAGACTAGTTACAATCTAGTTAAATCCAATGACCAGAATATGAATGATTTTGGTATTTGTAATGACTAAACTCTATTTAAATTATTTGGTATCAATCGTTTAAGTGGAAGTATACACCAATTTAAAGGGTGTATGTTGTGAAATTATTTAAAACAAAGTTGTTATGAATAGTAGAAAATGAAGCTAAGCTTAAAAAAATATTTTGAAATTCTGTAATTCCATAATTGACTTCATAAAAACCCTTATTATTGAAAAAAGGGAGAATTTGTTTTAGAAAATATTTTTGTTCTGAAGTTAGCACACACATCCTCCTAAAAATTTAAGACTTTCTTTTCTAGCAACTGATATTAAAGTTAAGTTACCCAAAGCCAATAATCAAACAAGTTTATCTCTTAATATTCTTATATAATACTAATTAGGTTAAAGAGTTAGTAGGTCAACTGAAAGTCTGCATGTCAACTTTACATATACTATGAACTCTTTGACCTCTGCCAAAAACTTGACATTTGACCTATGTCTACATATAGATACAAATGTTCAAACATTAAAACAAATGTGACCAAAATTACACACATAATTACAGACACCGCCTACAAGGACAACACATACAATTATATATATGTACAATTGGTTTCAGTTAAAAACAAGCCTTGCAACATTGACAATATTTACAGCAAGTCTTCAAGCCAACTTTTACACAAGATATTCATACCTAAGTAAGTAAAACATTGATAAGATTTGTGGAAAATCTGTATAAAATGCAAAGCTGGACATATATAACTCCATTTTAAATCTATGATTTGACAATATTCTTATGGATCGACTGTTCTGGATCATACAGTATTCAACCAATGAAATGCTTCAATAAATATTTCCCAAAATAATATTGTATTGTCTTACCACTTTGAACAATGTTTTCGATTGGTTTCATCTCTTGAGGAAATTGGGTCAAAGTAACTTTAAAGAAGATTGTCATGTGGTTGAAAAAAACTTTGACAAGATCAATAATTATGCACATAACAATGTAAAAATAGTTGATGTTTTCATGATCAGATTCTAATAAATGTTAAAAAACGTGGCATGGAATTATGAATGATTTAATTTGATTAAAATACAGCTTTAAATATTTCCTTTATCTTCTACTGGTTACTCCACTGATAGAAAGACAATCTCAAGACATTCACAGGAACAATGAGTTCCCAGTCACGAAAGCTTTTATCCAATCAAATTTAATCAAATAATTCATGAATAAGGTTTTTCAAATACAAAAGTCAATCACATTTAACAATAATAGTTTCCGCTAATGTAATTTAAAGATCTTAAAATATGTGAAGTAACAGTCGAAAAAAAATGTCATAAATTTCTAAAGCTGTATTTCATTCAAATTGGGAATGACACTAAAATATACTCTTATTATGCAATAAAAAAATGATATTCAAACAAAATTATTACAAATATATAAATAAATATTCTATAAATTCACAACACCTCAATACATTATTAAATAAAATCAAGCACTCAAACATTAATCACAGATTTCTCATTTGAGTTTGTCTATTAAAGGGAAATAATCCAAAATAGTATTCTCTACAAAAAGAGAAAGTAAACATGAAAATAAAAATTCAAATTTCTGCCAAAGTCAAACACTTTTATAAATGTTTAGTAGTAAAAATGAGATTAACATGCCTTCAGGAATTGTAAAATATAACATTGCAACTTAAAACTTTTGCTGCCAAAATTAGGGTTTTCACATGCAGTCAATCCAGGATATTTGTGCATATCAAAAATCAAATTTTCAAAACATATACACTAACAGAACCCTTTGTTTGCTAAACTCAAGGTGCTCGTCCTTCAAAAAAAAGTGAACTTCATGTGTTTATGTTTCAAATCACAACCAGGGAAGCACTTGAGTTCTGCACATTCTGGATTCACAGAATCAACCGAACATTCAATAAAACAAGTTGAAACAGAGGTTCAGAACTGTTCTGGAAAAGTAGTAGGTTTAGACAAAATTCAAAATGGCTGCAAGAAAAATAGAACAATCAATTTGGAATCGAACATATTCGGTTCAGTACTGCTTGATTGAAGCCAGTATTGGAACTTATGGAACCTGTGCTAAACTTTCTAATTGAGCACCACTCTTATATGCACAAATACCCCTGCTCAACTTTACAAATATTTCAATAAGGTAAATCAGTTTAAGTATGATAATGAGCAAATATAATAAGTAGTAAATTTTAATAATACAACAATTCTTAAACTACTGAGCACAATACTACAAGCATCACATCACCAGCTAGTCTTATTCACAATATACAATATACTAACATACAATACACAATCAAGGCAGTACAAATCTTAAAGATATAACCCTGCATCATGGGCTAGTTTATCAACAACCAGTTAATCAGTTAACTGCTAGATTTTTAAAAAAATCCGAAACGGATTTGGTACATCAGATTCGTGTTGTAAATGAGTCTGAACTTACAAAAATAAAAAACCAGATTAATTTTGTAAAAAATTCGTATTTGAATTGTGTTTCTGCTAAATGACGCCATATTGAATCCATCCAATTCACCCTACAAGGCAGATTCACGGATTCGAAATCCGGATTCAGGGCAAACCATTGTAACTAAGTGACACAGATTTAGAATCCAGTTTTAGATTGTGTGTAAATGAGTAGGGCCTTATTATGAAAAATTTATATATTCCGAAAGGCAAAAGAAAAGTCATGTAGATATGTCATATAAAAGGTTTATCTTTATTTTCATATGCCTTTAGTGATGAATTAACATCCAGGCAACAAAAAGGTAGCAGTGGAGTTTATTAACCCCAGAACATGTAACTTCCAGTATCTATCAAGCCTTATCAATATCAGAAGTGACTTTTATTTTGCCTTTCGGTATATATTTATATCCATCATACTCTTTCAGAATTCAATCAGACACTTCATATACCAAACATTGCAATGGGAAATGGTTGTTGTCCCTCGTCAAGCAAAATGACTAGCTTTTCTTTGCTTAATTTGAGAATAATAAATTATATCTTTTCAATAATGGAGCACAGAGTAATATACCATTGCTTCCATTAAGATATCCTTCAAAATATGCTTTTAAATTCTAAAACAATGTTTGCAACATGTTATGACTAAAATAAAGCAATATACACATATTTTATAAAGTGTATTACTGACGAGAAATTAATAAAGCTTAAGTTACACTGCCATTTCTTTCTCAGTGATTTCTCTTCATCATTTTATGATTAATTTGGCTCAATTCATTTGACAAAATTTTGATTAATTTGATCTTTTTAAGCATTTGTACTTAATTGTATAAAAGAGATTGGTTCTGAAGCCAATATTGATAGTTCTGATGGTTCACGGCTAGCTTCTGTTGAGTTTGATACTTCTGGTTCATCCATACGTTCATAATCTGCTGGTTTCTTAAAGGTAAAAAACTTCAGACACCTAAAATGGAGACACATTAATTAAGTTGTATTTCTGGAGTTAAATTGGTATCTTTTGACTCAAGTTTAAAATGCTGCACTTGTTGTAAAGGAAAAATATTCAGAAAGGTGGTCAAAACACTGATTTTACAAACTGCAGAGCTAAGTAGGCCACGACAGGTCACATGAGCAGTGGTGTTCCAAAGCCCACGGACTACCTCCCTACCCCATCGAGAGTAATGCTGAAGATATTTATGATTGCCAATCAAATTCAATATGGCTGTTATATAAAATTTGACATTCAAATCACCATTATCTAAACAAAATATTTGGAGATTTCTGTAGGAAACAATACCCATTTCTAATATTTGATCAACTACTTGCAATCCAATTATTACCAATTTCTTCTAATGGATACCAGTTTGTCAGAGTAAACATGGTGAATTATACTATGTTCTATAAAAATATTAATACTATTACAAATAATAAAATACTTACAATGTAAAACCAAACGGTAGAACTAGCATTATGATTGATACAATCAATACTAAAGCTTTATAATAATGTAGTGTATTAGCAAATATAGCCATAAACATTAACGGACCCAGGAAAAATATAATACTCTCTCCACAATGCATCAGAGCAAATAAAGAACCTGAAAAATATTCAACAAAATTATTGATTTATTTAATACAAAATGCTTATTTTTACTTCTCCTGTATCTGGGAAAGTGCTAGCATCAATTTGCGTCTGAATGGAAATTGGAATGGCGCAAATTGATGCTATCAGTGTCCCCAATACACATACAAAGTTTAGAAAACCACTTTACAATCCCTTTGAGTGGTTGCATACGTCAACTACATAAATGTTATGTTTTCTCTTGTATTCAAAATTCAATTTTGATCAGTGTTTAATTAAGTTGAGACAATTCAGGTCTGAAAATTAACGTCCTCATTATAATCCTTCGACTCAACCTTCGTCAATGTTCGAGACTAACATTATGACTCAACTATGATAGATGTCTTGCCCGGTAAATGGGCGAAAAGAACAGCTCTTGTTTGGAGATTTTGATTGCCTCTTAACACTCTGAAGAATAATTGTGATTGGGTAAACTATATATATTCAATGTGGTATTCAATGTTGGAACAAGTGCATTATAATGTGAAGATATAAAAGAAAATACTATGTAACTTTACCTTGATCTGCTGGAGCTATATCTCTTGAAACAATCGAACGTAACATAGGAAATGGTAACAACTCAAACGCTAACAGTAATATAGCTGAAAATAGACAATACACATAAAATATTAGCGTCAAGTTGTGGTCTCAGTACATTTGAGAAGGTTTTCGGTACAAAAAATATTAACCTTTCATTGAATGATTTCCAAAATTTCATGTGGAAATGAATAGATAAAATATAGCACATTTTGATATCTAATACAGAACCATGTGTTGTGATACGCATATTGTTGTGCACATGTTGTATAATGATCATGTATTGATCAAACTATACATTTGAAAAGTTTCAATCTGATATTTCTTAAGTGATCAACAAGTGCTCATAACTCTTTGGACAAATAATTCAGGACAGTAGATTTGAAACAAAGGTGAAATTTCAGACATCATTTTGGCAATATCTATCTGATGTGTACTTTGTACTTTTCTACTGATTGTACTTAAATGAAGACAGGCATGCAATGTCAAGATTTTTACTGAAATTAACTCATCACAGCTATGAATCTTTTCATAGCGAGAAAAAAAAATCCTTATTAAATAAGATTCTTTAGCCCACATCTAAACATACATCAAATTAGGTCTCTCAGTTCAAATTTTGTATTTAAAAGTTAGATTGAATTCATTCTAACAAAAGATGAATTCGATCAAAAATAAGATTGAGTTATATAGAATTTATTGTGTTATTCAATGCATGTGAAATGTAAAAGGCTCATTCAATATTGATGAAAAGAGTTTTCAATAACATTAGAGCTTAGTTTAATTCAATCTTATACAACAGTAATAGACATTTTAACACCAAATACTTGAATCCTTTATGACATTTTATGAATAACAAGTTTCAGTGAAAAGATATTTTTTGTTGAGGTTTGTATATTTGGCGTACTTTTCAACAAAAATGAACTTTTATTTTCTTACCTCCATACAAAAACTGTGTTCTTACATGGAAAAACACATACAAATTTAGTATTTAGACTTAAAAAGTAAAACTTTTTATAACACATAAAATATTTCAAGCCTTTTTTTTCACATGAAGCTATTTCAAAGGCTAGGATGAAATACTATATACATGTATATAGCATTTTTTCAAATTCAATTTATTAAGTCAAAATTTGATTCATAATAGTCATTTAAGTATTAAAGGGCCGCGGAGCGTTCCTGGAGGTGGGTGGGACCCTGGTTTGAAAAAATTTCTTTCCGGAGCCCCCCACTCTGCGGTCCCGGGTATTTACTACTTTAAAGTTAACAAGTATCTGAAGAGAAGGGTTTGATATTATGATGAATAACAGGAAAACAAATTAGGTTATCTAAGCTTATCATATTTATCATAAAACAATTCTATCCAAATAAATGTTATTTATTAGCTACTTGGGTCACAATCTCCGGGTTGAATACCATAATGTAAGTTAAAGGGGCAACAATTAGATTTGGTTATATGTGTTATAGAAGAGACTCTCCTATAGAAGCGCTGGCTTAGGTCACAAAGAGACTATTGATTTCACAATGAAAACTAATTCAATTTAAATAGCTTAAACCTGTCATTAGTTTTTTTCTTGGCATTTCTTTCTAGTACCGTATGTGTTTTCTTAATCAAGTATCTAACCATACCTCCTACCCCCACCCATTAATATTAGCCTATATTTACAGAAAAAAATTGCCAGATTTCATGACATTCATGCAAAAGAATACCAGGGTAAATCATGTTCAAGATGGCCTTATAGGTACTTGAATTTTTTAGAAAAAATAGTCAACTAGTACGGTACAGGAAGACCCTAAGGCACAAGCAATAAATTCATATTTTATTATACTATCTTGAGATACTTGATATGTAATTAGGCAAAGGCAACATGAACACTAAATGATATTTCATTATAATACGTCTGCTGAACATGTTCCCATAAAAAAATGTGTGCCGTTATGCCAAAATCCATCTCAAAATGAAAAACCTTAGGCACCAATGTTTCTCTGTTGCCTTACCTAAAGGCAAAGCACACAATAACGCATTTGATTTTAACTTTAACATTTGCAAAAGCATAGTTCTGTAAACTTTAGAAAATAAGCTTATTATGGAAAGGTGCCAACTATTTTTCTAGTGATAGTTTATTGCCATCACAAGCAATAATGAAAATGTGTTTCTGAATTAATTTCAAACATGTCCACCCTATCTTAAGATACGGTAGCTTGTTTAAGTGATAACAGGCCCAATATTTAATTTTGAAACAATCCTTTAGTGTCAAATGCCCTACCTAAAATACTGATAAGATGTGTGCAGCGTCTGAGTAAGCCATTCTATTGTGAAATCAAATATACCTGTTGAATCTATCAACGGTGTAGTGAAATCTTGAAATTTCAAACAAAAGCTACTTAAACTCTGGTCACGCCAAGAAGAATATCTTGATGAGTAATTGAGATAAAGTATTTGTTTAAACCAAATTTGAATATTGTGACATTATAAATGGTTATAAAACTTTCTATACAATGAACTAGTAATACTATATTTTTCAAATGAATTGGGTATCAAGCCGTTACATTTTAAATTAAAAATAACTTGAATTGAAATAAGCATTCAAATTTTATCCTTATTCAAAATTACACTTTATTCATTTCAGGAAGACAATTTTACTCAGCTGAAATAAAACATAAATTATGTTTTCACATAAGGGCAAATTCAGTTTTTCTGAAGTTGTAGGTGTATCGGGACATTTATACCGGGACATTTATACCGGTATCAATGTTTGATGACCTCAATAAGTATTCTTGTGACCTCTGCCATTTTTGGTGTCATCAATGCTCAGTTTTAGTGGAAATGCTAGAACCACAGACATCTGTTTGTCGTTGGCACAAATTGATGATGTCAGTGATACCCTTACCGGTACACATCCAAATTTCCATATTCACGTTCCCTTTAAAAGTTCTCACTAATACTGTACATCAATAGTGAAAACTTGTTCATTTACTTCAATTTACATCATTGGGGACTTTAATTTTGGCCTTTTCTTTTAAATTGTTGATTTGGAAATTTGAGGAAATCTTAGCTAAATAATTGAATAAATGTTTATTTTGACATTCATGGCTTATTTTTGATTGATTTTCTAGATGCTGTGCAGACTAATCAATTATATATTACCACTGACCTAGAATAAGCAGGGAAAACATGGAAATCAATCTCATCTCCAATTTCTTGGAATTGTATTTATGGCTCTAAAACATTGCTTCTAGAGTGTTGCCGATTGCAATTTGGAAAGTGATTCGGCATAATTCTTGACCAGAAACCTTCCCAATTCTAGGCTCAAGAAAATAAGACATTGCCAATAATATCAAGTTCAATTTCCAAATCAGCATGTTCACTGTCAAGTGATATAGAATTAGACGAATTAAACACATAAGTGCTTTTAAGTGACAAAAATTTGGACAGTATATTTGTATAAGGCTATAAAATGACAAATTAAGGGTGCAGCTTTAGTGAATAAAAATAAATGAGGCTGAAAATTATTCAAGTAAATTGCTTAAGACAAGAATGCCAGGATTTCTTGTTTCTGTTCAATTCCAATATGAGATCGCTGATTATAATAGTCTTCAATCAAGAAACCTTGAAAAACACGTTGACAGTGATCTGCGTAGATATCAATAGTAGCTTCCGGTAGATCACTGTCAGTGACCTCATAAAAGTTAAAACGTTTTAAGTGAAATTGCAAGAACCTCAAACGTAGGAATGAAAATTGGAATGGCGCAAATTGATGCTAATTGCTATCAGTGGCCCCGATACACATACTATTACTTGTAAACTTTAGAATTACGCTTTACAATCCATTTAATGAAATATCACTTAATAAACAATACCCGTACTCACCAAAATAAAGTGCTGTTTCATTTCGTATCACAGCAATCCATAATGTACCCAGAGCTTTTGATATTAATCCCACCATTACAATACTAGTTTCAGATAAAAATCTTTTAAATACTGAAGGAGTTAAAGCTGTGGCCAGACCTGCTACTACCATAATAACTGATAAAAATACCCCAATGGATACAGATATTCCAGATACATCATATTTGGTCTTGTGTAGATAATTCTGTCCACTTAAATACATAACAATAGTGTTCTCCTGACCAATATGAACCAATGCGTAGGTTTGAAAAGCCAATGTGGCCAGCCAAATTTTAATCAATGATTTATCTTGACCACATCTAAAATATTTCGCTATTGGCCCAAATGTGTCTTTGAGTAGATTTCCAGTATTTCTTCTTCGATTAGGAGATTCTCTTTCCACTGGCAGTTCTTTTATGAGAAAATAACAAATTAAGAATGAAATCAGCGCACAGATCAGGGCAAACCAATATGGCTCCAAAAATCCACTGTCTTTCACCCAGAAACCAACCATTATATTAGCCAATGCGTAAGCTCCACCATTTAGAAATTCTTGAATTGACAACCTTGCCACTCGATCTTGAGGTTTGACTGAGTTGATTCCAAAATATGTGGCTCCAGCTAAAAATGCTGTCATACTGCCGCTTAGACCACGGAATGCTGAAGCCATGAACAAGCCATCAAGGTTGTAGCCAGTGTACATGATTAGAACATAGATCAGACAATATAACACACTTCCTAAACATGGCAGCCATAACATTATCTTCCTTCTACCTGTTCTATCACTGACAGCTCCGAGTATTACCACCGTTATTACGGCTGGCAGACCTTCAGCAATCTGTAATCCCAGAATAGACAGGGCACTGTCATGTTCTGCCTCTCTTGTTGAAACACTCAAATTAGCCGAGCTATATAATTCTTGGGGTTGCCCCAGGAACTTAACATTATGTTTTAAATGAATTTCATTTGTAACATATTCTTGAAATAAAGGCAATGTCATATGCCTTGAGAGAAAAAAGAAAAATAAAGCTATTTCCACAAAGTATTTCTGGATCACATCAAACACGTGCCAACACTTTTCACATTTTGAATCTTGGCTATTTTGTTGAGGTGGGGGTGATACAGCCAATGCCATTATGACTAGAACAATTATGAGGGAAATCACTTCTGACGCTGGTACTTGGTTGGAATCCTGCAGAAAAAAAATTAATAAATCCTGTCCACTACTCTAATGTCGTAATTTAACTTAATATACCACTACCAGCGCCCTAGCCCTTTTAAGGTAGACAAGGCAAGGTCAAATAAATATCCAAATTGTTATTTCAGCATTTACCACAACTTTTCACTCTGTTACTGACAGGAGCTTCCTTCCTTCTCTCATCGAACTATGTTGTATGATTGAGTGACTCTGCCTCTGCTCTGCCACTCTTCTGGACTTTCACTTTCTTCAACACTGACTCAGGCTGTTCAATGATAGAAAGATTGAATTGGTTCACTAACAATTCATCAAAAGGAAAATCCCTAGACGTAACTCGAAACCTTAAAATATAATAAACGCCGGTTTGACTCATCCACTTACATGTTTAAAAGGTCACATAATAATAAATAGGATTGGATTGTTTTGATCTTTCGCCTCCCGCTACTACAGCGACATTCCTCCAAAGTTTAAGGATAACTCTCTATTGGCGAGTAAAGGTAAACGAGTTATCTCCCATTTCTTGATAAGAATTCAAATGTGGTCTGATAAAAAGTTACAGACCACAGCTACGTCATGATATTTTACATCCCATTCAAATGTTTTCATTATAACAAGATTTCAAGAATTTTCATCATCTTTTTTGTGGAAATACATTATTGCTGAGTGATTAGAAAAACTTTGTCCACTGGTCTAAATCCTGAGGAGGAGAAGACCTTCAAAAGGTAGCCAGTTATAAATTTAAGCCCAGTTTAGGGCCTATCCATATATCCGCGTTTGAAAGTCAAAAATACGACTCGTCGTTTAGTAAGACTATGACTTATATACAGAAAATGAAAGATATCTATAAATGTACGGGTATAATTGAAGGAATTTTGTTCAATTTTTTGGCTGTTCCAGTAAATCTGAAGGCTATTTACATAAATTCAAGGCCCAAATCGATCCTCGAAAATGCTGAACATTCCCCCTTTTAAACCGTGGGATTTTCCACCTATATTATGATAAGAATTCTAGATAGCTAAATAAATTATTGAAATTCACAAAACAGAAAATCGTTGAAATTTCAGTCTCGGTCTATTAGACAACTATTTAGAACCCAAGCTGTAGCCCTGTTATTGAACCAATCGTAACTTTTGGAGAATATTTCTACAAATATTGACTTTCACGCAGCTGACAAGTCTGGTAAGACATTTTAGCAAATAAATGATAAACTTAATGACTTTGACATACTAGAAAAGTTCAATTTCTTAAGCTTATTTTTTTTCTTAAAATTGATGATTTTTGTCGAGTTAGATACGAGTAATTCCGAACAAACCGTGACTCGAAGTTACAGAATGTGCCGCATGATTAGACCAATCATCACCAATCAGTGTCATTCGGATTGAATTTTAACTCAGTAGTTAAAGTTTAATGTGCGATTGGATAATGTAATTTTAAACCAATGATATTTCAACGTAGCTATTCCGGCTCTGGTTTAGAGATCTTTTCAGTCAAACATTATTTTGAAGGTAAAAGAAAGATTGCTGTCTTGAGAAATGGACGTTGTACAATGTTGAAACTTTCTTTTGGCAACTTAACTTGGGCACCATGATGAGCTGCAGGAGTCTACCACCACAGTCAGCAACACATGTCAATGCCAAACTTTAGCAATATTTTTAGAAAATTTAGAAACAATTTGAGTTTTAACTTTATTGTTATCCAACTGTCTTAAAGGGTTTGGAAAGAGGTTTTCTAAACTTTGATAGGATCAATTTGCGCCATTCTTGCAATAAAACTTTAGAAAACTTCTTTACTATCCCTTTAATACTATATAGACACAACTGGGATATTAAAGTAATATTACTACTTAACATGAACAAAAAATTTAAACTTGAAAAGAATGAATTCAGACCGGGTGTCTGTATAATCTGATAAATCAAGAAAACTATATACAGGTAGAACAATTGAATAACTTTTACAATTTGTTTTATAGGAATATTAACAACTAATACATGGGAGATAACTCTAGATGGCTCATCGGCATTGTGTCCACAAGAAATTTATCGTGACGTGATCTTATTGTTTCCATTCGAAACTGGCGAATCAAAAGATGGTGTACTCGGATGTGGTTAATGCTGATCGTAAAGCGAATATTCCGGACTGTTTGTATTGGAGCTGTGCAGAAGTAGCTGACTGGGTTGAGGAACTGGGATTTAAAAAATATCGGGTAGGTGTTCGGATTCGTTGGCGATTTTAGGCTAATACTATTGAAATTTGGCTCTAATGGAATGGCTCTAATGGAAATTTTCAAATTTATATTTTTTCTTAAAAGATATTTTCCAGACATCATTTCTTATTTTGCATAAATTTAATCGGAATATTTTTATTTTCAACCTGCATTAGCTTATATTATGAAGGTGAAGAGAAGACCAGAAAAGAGGTGCCCATGAAGTTATTTAAAGCAGTTTAAAAAAACGCTACAAACTCACAGTTTAAGCAATATCACCTCTAAGAATGGACACAAAATCTACATTCTAAAATTTGGTCAATCAAAAAATATATTCCCTAGTGAACTTACCTGATGTCATAACTATAGCCTTCTACAAGATTACCCTATAATCTTTTTAATTCAGAAAACTACCTTATATATAATAATAATTGAAAAACGCTTACAAAATATTTAGCGTTTTTCAATAATAAAATGTAATTTTATGAATAATTAGAAAGTTTCAGGGGTTTGGTGGATTTTTAAAATAAACTTTAGACCTCATTGATGGAATACAAACTACTATTGGGCAAGATAGAGATCATAAATATTTTGTTTATTCTAAGAGGTGATATCCCTTTAATTATATTGCAAATTACATGTTTATATTATATTTTTTATATCGCTGACTAAGTTTTCTCTCTTTTCAGGATTGTTTTCTGAATAATTTCATAAATGGTAAAAAGTTGATTACGGTAACGTCATCATCATTACCCAATATGGGTATAAACGATTATAAACATATCAAGGTACGCCTTTTCCTTCGAATCTTACAGTTATAGTTTCTTGTCAAGACACTCTATGTGTCTGGCATTGTGTTAGTAGACCCTAGCACCCCCGCCTATTTTTTTTAATTGATGTGGACACTACAGGAGTCAAGACAGCAGATTCCTTATAGACGTTGTATTGTCTTGATTATATCCCCTTCAAGTCGGAATTAAATAGCATTTAAACATATTAAAATGAAGATCCTTGTATTTTTTTTCCAGATTATAACAGCCGCAGTACGCGAATTGTTAGATATACCATTAGAAAATTCATTAGAGTTTACTTACTTTCGTAACCCAAGACTCATGTATTTACAGTTAAAAAGCAAAACTGGACATACTTCTAATCATATGACTTATAATAGGTTTAGAATCCAGAATGACAGGTTATTTAAGAAATAGACTCGACACCAAGAACCAAATTCTTCAAATAAATGTGTTACAATATTTTGGCTTAATACAGGGAACACAATTTTTCTGAAGATAAAATAATGAAAATGGTATGAATTGTCTCTTTTAATCATATGAAGGTCTAATGACATCTTGTCATCTCGATGATATAATTTATTTATAAAGAGTTTTCTGTGTTTTATTCTATATGTTACTTTGTATATAATCATAATATAGTTTAATGGATCATATTGCAAATTGAACTTTTGTCTAAATTGGTTGCCAAAATAAATGGAATAAAAGTTATTAAAGTTCATTTCAATGTAATAAATTAATAAAAAATAAAACACAAGATGATTTTAATATTATTTACTTATAAAGAGACACAAATTGAATTCAATATAATTTACTGATACAGAGAAACAAGTTGATTTCAATATAATTTACTTATAAAGAGACACAAGTTTTTTTCAATATAATTTACTGATAAAGAGAAACAAGTTGATTTCAATATAATTTACTGATAAAGAGAAACAAGTTGAATTCAATATAATTTACTTATAAAAAGATACTAGTTGATTTCAATATAATTTACTGTTAAAGACATACAAGTCGATCTCAATATAATTTACTGTTAAAGAGACTCATGTTGATTTCATTATAATTTACTGAGATAGAAACACAAATTGATTTCAATATAATTTACTGATATAAAAAAAAAAACACATTGATTTCATTATAATTTACTGAGATAGAAACACAAATTGATTTCAATATAATTTACTGAGATAGAAACACAAATTGATTTCAATATAATTTACTGAGATAGAAACACAAGTTGATTTCAATATAATTTACTGAGATAGAAACACAAATTGATTTCAATATAATTTACTGAGATAGAAACACAAGTTGATTTCAATATAATTTACTGAGATAGAAACACAAGCGGATTTCAATATAATTTACTTATAAAGAGACACAAGTTGATTTCAATATAGTTTACTGAGATAGAAACACAAGTTGATTTCAATATAATTTACTGAGATAGAAACACAAATTGATTTCAATATAATTTACCGAGATAGAAACACAAGTTGATTTCAATATAATTTACTGAAATAGAAACACAAGTTGATCTCAATATAATTTACTGAGATAGAAACACAAGTTGATTTCAATATAATTTACCGAGATAGAAACACAAGTTGATTTCAATATAATTTACTGAGATAGAAACACAAGCGGATTTCAATATAATTTACTTATAAAGAGATACAAGTTGATTTCAATATAATTTACTGGGATAGCAACACAAGTTAATTTAAATATAATTTACTGAGATAGAAACACAAGTCGATTTCAATATAATTTACTGATAACGAAACACAAGTTGATTTTAATGTAATATACATAATAAAGACAACACCAGTCGATTTCAGTAAAAGTTACTGATACGGAACCACAAATTGATTTCAACATAATGTACATATTATAATAGAAACACAAGATGATTTCAATTTATCATAACTTAATTATAAAGAAACACAAGATGATTTCAATTTATCATTATCATAACTTAATTATAAAGAAACACAAGATGATTTCAATTTATCATTATCATAACTTAATTATAAAGAAACACAAGATGATTTCAATTTATCATTATCATAACTTAATTATAAAGAAACACAAGATGATTTCAATTTATCATATGATTTCAATTTATCATAACTTAGTTATAAAGAAACACAAGATGTAGGGTAAATTCTTTACCCCCTTTCAACCAACCGATTAAATGAATCATAATTCAATTCCAAGTCCGATTCTTCAACAAATAGTGACTTCAGAATAAACTTTCACACATTAATAATACAAATAGCTGCAATTGAGTTATATTACCTTTAAACTAGAGTATAACTACACAATCGTGATATTTTATTAGTAGGCCTATTTGACAAGAAACAGACAGTTTAAATTGGCATCATTACAAAAGTATTTTTACATTAATTGGCATACAATTTCGTTTTTTTTTTAAAACAATGACATAGCTATCATCTAATCATATAAATAAACATAAATTGGCATGACATAAATATAATTTATTTGTCAAGATATATAATCAGTTTCATTTATTCGTATAAATATTATTTATTTGTCAAGAAACATAATAAATATCATTTATTTGTCAAGAAACATAATAAATATCATTTATTTGTCAAGAAACATAATAAATATCATTTATTTGTCAAGAAACATAATAAATATCATTAATTTGTCAAGAAACATAATCAATATCATTAATTTGTCAAGAAACATAATAAATATCATTAATTTGTCAAGAAACATATTAAATATCATTTATTTGTCAAGAAACATAATAAATATCATCTATTTGTAAAAAAGAATAATGACATAGAACAAACCCAAGAAATCAAAAGCTGTGAAAACATAAAAAATCGTCAGGAATTTAAATAATTTTTAAAAACACAATATAAAAAAGATCACAGAAGAACGAGATTGATGTACATGTATGTAAGATGAACAATTGAAAACAATATATAATATGGTAATATACTCAAACTTATTCTCAGAATCAAAAATTTACTTCAGCCATATCCGATTTTGTATCGTTATTTAAATTTTCAGATATATTTTGGCATGATACAAAAGCTAGAAATAATTAGAGGCATGTATACCTTTGAGCAAGTTAATCATATACATATGAACAAACTATCATTGTTATCATCACTCAGATGTTTAAAATGAATTTTTGTATAAATATCAGTCTAATTAAAATCAGACCCTAATTTCGTTCGTTCATTTTTTTTTAAATCCGGTTTTTTTAACCACCAAATGTAGTGGTTAAAAAACCGGATTTAAAAAAAACGAACGAACGAAATTAGGGTCTGATTTTAATTAGACTGTATAAATATGTGTTAAAATAATTGATCGTTATTTGGCATTTTAAGATCTATCAAAATATCGATTTCTAAACAATTTTATAGCCACGTAAGTTAGTTCTCTATTTTACAAGCTCTTTTGCATCCATCTTGCTAGAAAGGTGATATGGATCTCTGAAATTAAGGTCTCTTTAGCTTGTCAAGTCTACGACCATATTCGTTTACGTATCCTTAAAGCACTTTGCATTGAAGAAAAATTAAACTCTTTAGCTATTTGACTGATTAAGAACAGAACACATATGCCACGACCATCACCATGAATTGATTATCATCCATAACCAATGAAAACAATATAACTAGTGTTTATAATGCACCTCCAAAAATATTAAATAAGAATAATTGTAGTTTAAAAACCAAAGAGCAAACACAAACCACAAACAAATTCGGTCCTTTGACGGACCTGTATAGGGAGCCCAGGATGACTTTGCGATTGACAGAATCTGAGTGATATAGAATGTTCAACTGGTGACTGTTGCTCATGCTTTATACTTTCTAACTAAAAGAAAAGTTCTGGTCGTCGATCCCAAAAGTCGGATACTGCGTACAACCATCGGTCAATTTTTTCGTTACCCGAAAAGTCCGATGCGGTGAATCGCCTGTCGACCTGAGCCCCCTTTAGATACATACAAATTCCCTCAAATTAAGATTGCTGCTCTTGAAAAAACAAAAAGAAGGGTCATGTGAATGAAATGTTATTGAGCAATGGCTTGAATGTCACGGTAAATTGGGTTCGATTCAAGAACAGGTATCTGAAATTTACGTCAAATTAATATAAAAAAAACTCAGATCCGTGAACCCTCTGAGCAAAATTGCATATCATTGCAAGGTATCTGATGTAAAAACACCATATCCTAACCCAAGATAGTCGATCAAATATATTGATCTTTATGAACTGATTACGTCAATATCCAGACCAATCTAAGACCTATTGGAATGGACCAGGTCTTCGTCGATTTTAGCTTTGGTTTGGACGTTATAGTAAAGATGTTAATGGACGATTGATCCTCTGATGAAGCTTGATTATCAGATGAAGGCTATATTATGGAACACCCAAGCCCAGTTTATGTTAATGAATTCGTAATGATGAACATAATAATGTGGACGCTATAGAAAAAGCTAGGAGATATATATTGATGATGATTTCTGGACTTGCATTTTCTCCATCTGACGTGCCAACTAAAAATAGAAATTTATTACACCCTGTTAGGTTCAAATTTAAATAAATAACAGTGAACGGAAATGGCACGGGAAACATCAGAATATGCCCATATAATTATTTGTAAGTACATGTACATGTATAAATCTCCATTAACGGTTGACAATATTTTGCAGTAGAATAATAAGCATGGTTTAAGATTAAAAAAAATGTCAACTAACCTTCTGCTTCCGTCGGAGTACCACCTGGTTGTTGTGTTGGTACAGGTCTTGATGGTAGATTAACATGAGCATGGGGACAGGATTCTGGATTCCCACGTCTTGAAATGAAAAAAGGGATACATCAGGCCCGTAGGAAGCAATTTCGTATTGGGGGGGCAAAATGTGCAAAAACTCATTCTCAAGGGGGTTGTGCAGAATTCAAGGATGCTCCTGCCTATATAAAGCAATTTTGCTTTCACTGTCCCTAAAAACATACCAGTAACTTCTTGTTTTATCTTAAAAAAAAAATGTGTATTGCTTCAGTCATTAATGTCAAAATTATTGGGGGGGCAGAAGCCCCCCCTGCCCCCCCTGCCCCCCCTGTTCCTACGGGCCTGTACATAAAACATTCCTTTTAGTATTGGGTTTTGGTATTCGAAAAGAAAAGATCCGACGTCAACATTGTAGATTGCTGTAATCTATTCTTGAACCACATGACCCCATTGGTCAATGGCCCCTTAAGTTTCAATTCTTTTATCCTTGACTTCTTACATGTGCCTTCTTAAGGCAATCCTGTGACCCCAGCTCGGACCCTCCGACTAATAACTCCTAGAAACGCTACTGTAAGGTACTACAATTATATTCCCATATGAACCACTTTGACTGAAATTTGAAAGAACGAAATTTCGTGACAACGTTAAAGAAAGTTTAATGACCTTTAAGTACTAAATATTTACATGACTCACCTAATAGGATCAACAATTTTATAAATTATTCCTGTAAAACCATTCGTTATTGCTTTCTTTGTTACTAACATATACATTTCAGCTGAAATGATCAAACCATACTTTTATATAGGCAACCGGTTATAATGGTGTTTTAAGAAAGCAAGAGAACACGACCTTGAACAAACTGCAGTTAAGAAAAGGACAACAGTTGTCCAGTCCAACAGCTGTAACATAACAGTTACTGTCGGTGTTGAAAAAAGAGTAGAGTCAAGCACAAGCCAAAGGTTTTAGTTGGGGTTGAAAGGGGTTCTTCCAAAGAAAAATCCTGGAAAATTGATTTTGTGCATTCTGAAATATATTTTGGTACAAATATGGATAAAACATGATATTTTTGAAGAAGGTTTCTAAAGTACCCTTGATGACATCGTATTTACCCTAAAAACAGCTTCAACCAATAGTTGCAATCCAATACTAGTTTTATACGTTTTTGTCGTCAGAATGAAAGTTAATTATAATTTCTGGTGGAGAACGTTTTATGGATCATCTATCAATGAAATCTCAACCCCTCCATTAATAACTGTATCAAACGCCCTAAGTGCAACATTAGCATTTTGGTCAATAGGCCACCATATAGTATAAAAAGACATAATTACGTTAATGACATAAATTGAGACGGTAAGAATATGACCTTTACATTGATGACCATAAAATATACCCATAGATAAATATTCATTAGATATAATTACCATTTTCATCTTCACCGAATGAAATAATATACTGATCATAATTTCCCACAAGATTATTTTTACAGATTTCTGGACCACACATAAATAGTTCCTTATTATTCCATTTATTGGTAATGTTATCTTGTTTCAATCCAAATAAACGTCTGAAAACAACCAAAGCAATGATTATCTACAACCTGAAATGTGACCCGCTCAGTTTGACTTGTTTTGACCATAGAATATTGTCAATGTGTCGAGAATCTGCTCTCTTGATGGATCTTTATGCTTGTTAGTTGATCTTGCTGCTTGCTTTGGGCATTGTTATCTGTTCTTATTGTTTGCTTGTTTGATCTTTTTGTTTGTTAGTTGATCTTACTGGGTGCTAGTTAATATTACTGGATGCTTGTGGTATCTTACTGCTTGTTAGCTGTTCTAATTGCTTGCAATAGTTAGATCTTTCTGTATACTAGTACCATCTAAAACTACATGAACCCAAACCTCAACATTGTTTGGTTCGAGGCATTGCTATTCCATAGCACTCAATGTCAACTGGACAGAAACAAAAATGTCCAAAAGGGCCATATTGACTCACCCGCTCATAAAATCACCATAAATATACAATCCATTTAGATTAGGGTTTTCACAACCTCGGTAAAAGTTACCCCCTGTCACAGACTTTCCAATACTATGATTATAATAATAAATAGGTTGATCTACTTCACCTGAAATCAGAACAACATGGATAATGAATTTCTCAGAGAATTTGAAATAAGCACGATTCTTCATCCGTCATACAAGCATTGGCGTATTTAGATGTGTGTGAGGATGGGCATGGTATGAAAATGCTCGCATTTTTCTCGGCCCGAAAAGGGGGATCTATTGGACCCTGCTCCACCCTCTGGCAGTCACGGCTTACATTGTGGCGATTTGAAGGTCTGCCACATCTATAACATTGTGATGAGCCGAACGTCTGTCATCATATCTAACATTGTGGTGATCTGAAAGTCAGACATATCTCACTTTGAGACGATCTGAAAGTCAGTCTTATTTAACATAGTGACGAGTTGAAGGTCTGTCATACCTCACTTTGTGACGATCTGGAAATCATTCACATCTTAGATTGTGGTGATCTGAAAGTCAGACACATCTTAGATTATGACGATCTGAAAGTCAGTCATATCTAACATTGTGACGATCTGATAATCATATAATCATTGTGCCGAGCTGAAAGTCAGACATACCTCACTTTGTGACGATCTGAAAGTCAGTAACATCTTAGATTGTGACGATCTGAAAGTCAGTCATATCTAACATTGTGCAGAGATGAAGGTCAAATCTGTCGAATGTCAGGTATTTCCATATCTATTCCAATTTGGTTTAATAACCCCAGCGTATCATAATACTGCAATAGAAATAAAAGTTTGAATAACTTACCTAGGTTATTACATTCAGTTTCCCCATTAAAACAATCGCCACCTTCCCAGACATTCCAACCAAAGTTGGCCCCCTTCGTGAGTAAATCAAGTTCTTCAAATTTATCTTGTCCCACATCACCACAAACTATTCTTCCTTTGTCAGCACCTAGATTGGATTATTGAACGATTTTATTAGTAACAGATATTAACAGAAATGTGAATTATTGCCTTGAAAGTAAGTTCTAGTAATCAAAATCGTTAAAAATTTAATATTAGCAATTGATAACATCCACATGTATAATTGCCGTAGATAAGATACGAAAGTTAGTTTAAGTACAGTTTTAAGGCAAAAAATAAGTAATAATTTAATAGTTTGTTCAAATTCGATCGGGTTTTCCATTGGATAAATACAGGACAGAAAAATAGGTCAAAAACGTATATAGCCAATTCTGCAGTTCAAATTTCGATCCGGTTTTCCATTAGTCTAATACAGAGCAAGAAAATAGGACGAAAACATACATATTCAGAAGTATGCTCAAAATCATTTTTGATAGTTTTCAATAAATCTAATACAGAGCAGAAAGACAGGACGAAAACGTACCAAAACATACATGATTTTATTTCGTTTTCCCAAACCCTTGAAGTATAATGAAGTTTGCTTTCAGCGTATAATATACCTGTTTGTCTGTCACCCAAATCTTTACCACATCTCCAAATATTTCTCACCCCCAGAGCATATATTTCCTCTCGTACTCCAGGCTGACCAACAAAAGGATTATCTGATGGTATTGTGTATGGTATATTAGCATTACCAGTATCTACATTGATTCTTAAAACTTTTCCTAATAAATATGACCTAAAAACAATCAATATAATATAATATAAGACCATCATTATTTTGTACACAATCTATAAGCAATACGAATCCATTTTCATTTTGAAATAGTGGAATATTAAGGGAACCACTTCTCTCCTCTGGTCGGAAATTTTGTGCTATCTTTACTTGAAAATCGCAAAATTTGAGCTTTCCATGCAACTGTCCCAGTCCTACCCCCAACCCCTCCTTGAATTTCTTTTTGCTATGCTGTGCTCATTTTATGTTGATTTTTAAGGAACATAAACAGGCGTATAGATAACTTACTTGTCTTGAGCTACATTTAAGGTATCGGCTCTGTTTCCACCATCTCCAATGAACAAATACAAATAATCATCGTCACCGAACAGCAACTACAACAAAACAATTTAAAGGGATACAAATCTCTAAATAATAAATTGCTAGACGACTGTTGATCCACGAACTGAGATTCTGATTCACTACAAGTACAATGCAATAACGCTACACCATGGGGTTGCAAAGGTGCAAGGGTTTCTATTGGGGGTTCCTACAAATAGATGCACTTATGGCTTCATTGCAAATAGCCAAATTAGTCATGTTCTGCCCATATGATCTGGTCAGAGAATAAGGCTTAAAAACTAGGCATCTTCAGGATCCCATTATCAACCTCAACACTTATGGTTTCAAGAACATTAATACAACATAAGTTACGGCAATCGGACAATCTGCAGAAAGAAATCAAAGCCAACAGGTATATAGTATATTTGATCCTAAAGATAATTTGTATGTACTGTAATAAACCTTGTTATTATCATGGTTCTTATATCATTCTTACACAACTGATGATATAATAAATAATGATGATAATACAGATACCGACATTCTTATCAACTTCTCATGTGGAATTCTCATACTACAAACAAACTTATCTACAAGTCTTGTCAGATGCACAACTGTTATATATCGTGATACCTCACACATTATACCGTACAAATGTTATGAAGTCTTAGAATTGCGTTCTATTAATTGATGTTAAAGGGATTGTAAAGTGATTTTCTAAACTTTGTATGTGTATCGGGGACACTGATAGCATCAATTTGCGCCATTCCAATTTCCATTCCGACGTCTGTGGTTCTTGCAATTCCACTTAAACTAACGCGTTTTATGACGTTACTGACAGTGATCAGCATAGATATCAATAGTAGTAGTTTCCGGTAGATTACTGTCAGTTACGTCATAAAACGCGTTAGTTTAAGTGGAATTGTATCGGGGACTCTGATAGGATCAATTAACGCCATTCAAATTTCCATTCCGACGTCTGTGGTTCTAGCAATTCCACTAAAACTAACGCGTTTTATGACGTTACCGACAGTGATCTATATCAATAATAATAGTTTCCGGTAGATCACTGTCAGTTACGTCATAAAACGTGTTAGTTTAAGTTGAATTGCAAGAACCACAGACGTCGGAATGGAAATTGGAATGGCGCAAATTGATGCTATCAGCGTCCCTGATACACATACAAAGTTTAGAAAATCACTTTACAATCCCTTTAAGAGCTCAGTTCAAATTGTCTGTGATATATAGTAAATATTACACCTGGTTCGTCTATGATGGTCGAATGAGTACATTACCGGTACTGATTATTTTTAACATTTACTTATATTCCGATTAAATCGGCATGGATACATACATTTTTTATCGAGTCTGTTTGAACCAAAGGTCCAATTTTCATTTAGAAAGAGTCACGGAGACCCAGAAATGGTTGTATGAAAGTTGATGAAGCTAATCTTTAGACGATTATGTCCCTTTAATATTCAGTACTTTAAATGATTTGACATTTTAGTTACTAATTATAGTTCATAAAAAAATAGATATTTAAATGATAAAAATTGACTATTTTCATCTTTGATGAAACGGCGAGAAACTTGATTGATGGGTATTGGTTAAGTGTAATTAAAACAGTAAGGTGTTTGGGCAGTTGCCATGTTCTAGAGTTAATGAAAGAAAATTATGAAAATTGGGTGAAAACGATGTGCCAAATGAAAGATATGTAGGGAAATGTACTAAGTTATGTTAACAAAAAATGTTTCACTTATCATAAAGTTCATGAAGGGATGCAGTTCTTAAAATAATCATTCAAGAAACTGGCACCCAATTTTACTAGTTAGCGATATCAGCATGAACTGGAAGAGAACCAACCAACCGACCACATTTCGCAATTAGAAAATTGTCTGGATGGTCTATTCAAAGTGAAAGTACTGTATCGTGACTGTCGTTGCTTTTGTATATGTATAGGTATATTTATAGGTTTTACTAACTCATATATTTCTATTACATATTGATATAAAAGGGTATTTGTTGATGTCTATTGGGGCTACTGATTTGCTTCAATAAGACGTCAGTGGTTCCAGCAATTACACTTAAACTAAGCGTTTGATTAAGTCACAAATCGCGAAGTTTCACAGATCAGGTATTTTGGGGAATAGCTGGAACCACAGATTGATTGAAAATCGGAATGGTGTAAATCTCTTTACATCCCCTTTAATATCTGAAATCATGCATGTACTCTCTATCACCAAACTTACCTCACCGCCATTATGATTCCAAAAAGGTTCGTAAACTTCCAGGATAACACGTTCTGTCGAAGGATCAGCAACATTTTCATCCCATTCTGACACCACAAATTCACTTATTCTAATTTTATGATCAGCCAACACGTCCTTGATTTTAATATTACGTTCATTTTCCTCCAGAAATGTGGAATAATATATATAGAATTTATTATTGGATAAAAAATTAGGATGAAAAGCGATCTGAAATAATCCACGTTCATCGCCGTCTCTGGACGTGGTTTTCACTTGGTGAGAAATATCAAGAAAAGGGGTCTGTAAGATGTCTTTATCTTCTGGATATGTGACGTAGATCAATCCAAGCTGCTCACCAATAATCAGTCGATTACTGCCATCAGGTGGGCTTCGAGCAAAAATTGGATTTCTCAAATTGGTGAAAAATGGTTCAAGACACAGACAATTATCTGAAGTGATCTGTACATTAGATATATTACCATTGAGCAAATCATTTTGTAAAAGTTCGGGATAACAATAGTCCACGTCTGCCAGTTTCACGTGATTACAAAATTTGGTTTTATCATTCAGATCTACTTTAGCCGTGATATTAGGGTCTACTAATTTGGTTATTTCCATGCATCCGCTATCAAATAATGTTTCACAGTAATTTTTACATAAACCAGGGAAAGGATTCACTCCCATTGTATCTTCTACTCCATAAATATGAGCTGCGTACGGAGAACATTCTTGACACATCAGTTCTTTTAATTTTCCTTGACATTTGTTCCATATATCGGCACTAACCTGCGAACGAACAGCGTTAAAGGTGTTTTGAATATTTTCATCTTTAGATTTTGCACAGCAACCAAAATGGGAATACTGGCTACAGAATTCGTGATCCGTTTCCGGTTTGAATGGGGGTTTAAAATCCAAACACTGAGGATGACTTTCACTGATTGGCAAAATGATACATAAAACTCCGATCAGACTGGTAATGATTTCACTTGTTCTCGCCATCATGACTGAGTTGATAATGACAATCAACTATAATTTATTCACTCTGGAAGATCCTATTGATATACTATCAGGCCAATTAAAACAATAGAGATATTCACTGGAGTATAGATCAAAAACAGAATATCACAAAACTAACACCAGAACACTTCACTGATATGATAGAGCTGAGTATCACTTGAATAACATGAAAGATTCCAAACAAAATATAGGCCTAGTATAAGTTAAAATTATATAAGTATAAATCACTCATAGAGTAATATTTTATCGCATAATAAACCTGTTTAACTAAGACTCGCTCCAATAAATCTATACTTGGTATATACTTAAATACGTCGAAAATTTCACAGTATTTAAATATGATCCTTACGAAACCACTGTCATTCACAAATAAAACGACAGATCATACTGTACTCGTACAATCGGAACAATAGGCTATTTATAACTCAAAATTAGAATAAGCATTTACATATACACATACGTATAGGATACAGAATCCGGGCAGGCCTACAGATAACACGAATATTTTAAATGATATTGCTCTATTAGTGTTATATTATGTATCCGCGCATTGAAATACAAGTCTTGTTATATAAACTCTGTTTAACTATTGATTTCTGCTGATAAAAAACAACTCACTGTTCGAGAATAAAGAGCAGACCTACTAACATAACGAGAAAAAGACATATCTGGCAAATAGATTAACGTATTTTCTATTTACATGAGTAACATTCCTCTTCTTTCTAACCTCATATTATTCAAATGACATGACATACTAGTATACACTTTTAACACTACTTTCACTTGAGAAAAATATCGAATCAAACACAACATTCGACACTGTACACACAACGTTTGACCATAAACATAAAGAAATTTTGTTCCACTTCACCGGGTAAAGAGTTCATAGTCCGTCTGTCAGTTTGATATTTTGTAACTGAATATAACAATTCATCAGACAGGCCAGGTAAATCATCATAGGATTTCCGAATTCTTCAAAGCGAATTTTGATGCTGTTAAAGGGATGTGTTCACCATTCCTTCTTCAAATCATACAATAGACATAGAAGCGTTTTTTTTTAGGTAATGATAAGTAATCAGAAATAATAGTACCTTCGCAAATTGAGCCTTTAAATCCATGTGTATCAAGCCTAATCAGGCTTACAGTAGTTTGCGAAATTTGCACTTTGCGAAACGAAACGAAATAATCTGCACTTTGCGAAACGAAACGAAATATCAGCACTTTGCGAAATAAATATTTCGCAAATCAGTACTTTGCGAAATATATTTTTCGCAAAGTGCAGTGATTAGCACTTTGCGAAATATATATTTCGCAAAGTGCAGTAATCAGCACTTTGCGAAATCAGCACTTTGCGAAATATTTGAATTGAATGGTCATACAGGGATGTAAAATATAATTCTAAAAATTGACATCCGGGCAGTGATTTTTATACGCCCACATGAAATGTGGAGCGTATATTGCCGTCACCCATGTCCGTCGGTCCGTCGGTCGGTCCGTCCGACCTCCGTCCGTCCGTCCACAATTGCTTGTTAACACTCTACAAGTAACAATTCTTTACGGATTTTGACGAAACTTGCTGAAATTGTTCATTATCGCCCAAGGATGAACCCTATTTAAAATCAAAAGAATCGAATAATATTTAATATGAATTATTGCCCTTGTTCTTTAAAACGCGTTCGATTTTTAGCTCGTTAACACTCTACAGGTCACAATTCTTTACGAGTTTTGATGAAACTTTCTGAAATTGTTTATTATCACCCAAGGATGAACCCTATTTAAAATCGCAAGAGTCGGAAAATATTTGATATGAATTATTGCCCTTGTTCTTTAAAACGCGTTCGATTTTTAGCTCGTTAACACTCTACAAGTCACAATTCTTTACGGATTTTGACGAAACTTGTTGAAATTGTTTATTATCACCCAAGGATGAACCCTATTTAAAACCAAAAGAATCGGAAAATATCTAATATGAATTATTGCCCTTGTTCTTTAAACGCGTTCGATTTTTTAGCTCGTTAACACTCTACAAGTCACAATTCTTTACAGATTTTGACGAAACTTGCTGAAATTGTTTATCACCTAAGGATGAACCCTATTTAAAATCCAAACAATCGAAAAATATTTGATCTGAATTATTGCCCTTGTTCTTTAAAACGCGTTCGATTTTTAGATTGTTAACACTCTACAAGTCACAATTCTTTACAGATTTTGACGAAACGTGCTGAAATTGTTTATTTTCACCCTAGGATGAACCCTATATAAAATCAAAAGAATCGAATAATATTTGATATGAATTATTGTCGTTCTTCTTCCAAATACGTTCATACAAGGCTAAACTTGATGAATGAGTTCTGAATGAAATGTATGTTTATGACTACAGGTTGAATATTTCATGCTTGTGATGGTTGCTGTTTACTGTCAAATTTACTTTTTCAAACAAAGCTGCCAGTGGGCGTATATTACCTTGCCTGGCAAGCTATCTTAATTCTCCATTTCATGTTTTAGGTTTATACGCCCACATAGAAATGTGGACGTATATATTGCCGTCCGTCGGTCCGTCCGTCAACAATTTCTTGTGTACGCGATAGAGACTAGAGTTTTTATCCGATTTGGATGAAACTTTGTATATATGCGTATTTATCTTAATGATATCTCGGATGAGTTCGAAAATGGCGCGATTCCAATAATCGGTTTATGAATTATTGCCCCTAACTTAGTGAAAAATCGTTGTGTTTATCCGATTTTGATGAAATTTGGTATGTGCATTTATATTGGTAATATCTCGGATGAGTTCGAAAATGGCGGGATTCCAATAATCGGTTTATGAATTATTGCCCTTGACTTATTGAAAAACGTTAAAATCAACTTGTGTAGGCTATGCGATAGAAGCTAGAGTTTTCATCAGATTGGAATGAAATTTGGTATGTGCATTCATTTTGATAATATCTCGGATGAGTTTGTAAATGGCGCGATCTAGTCATCGGTTTATGAATTATTGCCCTTGATTTAGTGAAAAAACGTTAAAATTCACTTGTGTGCGCAATAGAAGCTAGAGTTTTCATTCGATTTAAATAAAACTTGTATGTGCATTCATCTTGATAATATCTCGGATCAGTTTGAAAATTGCCCGATTTGAATGCAACTTGGAATGTATATTCATCATGTAGGCTAATAACTGGGATGAGATAGAAAATTGTAAAATTTCAGTTGTCGGTTTATGAGTTATTGCCATTGACTTAGTGAAAAAGCTTGAAAATTAACTTGACTTGTGTATGTGATAAATACTAAAGTTTTCATATGCCCACATGAAATTCAACATGGAATATTCAAATTGCTGAAGTGGGTGTATGTTACCTTGCCTGGCAAGCTATGTTTTCTATATAATGTAATAACTCATATCAGTCTATATTTCAATTTTCAAATGCATACAATTATGTTTACAAATGGATTTGATGGCTCATGTCAATACTGAGCTGTAAATGCCATTACTGAATAGCGTTGCTAAACCCTTCACATTTCTTATAATCATTACACAGAAATACCGACTGTTTACCTTTAAACCAGACTTGTAAATACCGTAGCACTTAAGTTTCATTATAAATTTTGAACTTTTTTATTTCTTTCATGAACGCAGCCCCACCACCATAAAAAAAAACCAGGGGAAATGATATTATATGCTCTCCTTTCCGTTAATAGCTAAGCTTGGTCAGGCTCGTAGCAAGCCAAGTACTTATGGGGAGGCAAACGGCCATTCAAGGGGGGGCAAGGTATCCACCCCTTTGTAAGGAAGGCTTCTGTTATGCAATGCTGCGCCATTAGATTAGAGTTATTTCTATCTTTATTGGTGTAATAGGTAGCCTGGAAATGGAACTCTATTCAAAGGGGCACCCGATTTACTGAAACAAACTTTTCCCATTTTTCAGGACTTTCCCTGTAAATTTAGGTTTTAAGGTTATTTGATCCTGATATTGAGAAAATTTTGAGAATTCAACACGTCCAAAAGCCCTCCCAAGACCGCCCCCATTTACCCCCCCCCCCCCTCGCCTTGGCTACGGGCCTGAGCTTGGTTGAGGCACAATTTGTCAGGCATTAGAATGTAACTGTTCTCTGATGTTTCGTCCATTAAAGAAACTACTCCTCCAAGCCATGCCCGTAGCTTGCTAAATATTTTTAAAGGCGAAGTTTTATTGAAGGGACGGTGGCAGTTTAGGTATCCCCCCTTCTTCTTCGTAAAACTTTAAGAATTGATACGCTTTGCAGTGGTTCCCTCTATTGTCGTATGTTAAGTTTATTGCTTCAAGGATACCAATTTGAAGTCAGGAAAAGTCTGTGAAATCCTCTTTTCATGGTTTATTTGTATAGGAACTGTAGTGCCACAATAAAAATTTTGGAAAATTAGACGTCTGTAAACCCAAATTCCCCATATTTCCCCACAAATTTGATGCCCCTGCGGACCAAAAGCAGGCACTGAGTCGTTTTGGGTTCCCTCTGTGACCATTCAATTCAATATTTCGCAAAGTGCTTATTTCGCAAAGTGCTGATTACTGCACTTTGCGAAATATATATTTCGCAAAGTGCTAATCACTGCACTTTGCGAAAAATATATTTCGCAAAGTACTGATTTGCGAAATATTTATTTCGCAAAGTGCTGATATTTCGTTTCGTTTCGCAAAGTGCAGATTATTTCGTTTCGTTTCGCAAAGTGCAAATTTCGCAAACTACTGTAAGCCTAATAATCAGCATTTAAAAGTTAACAATACGACTCGAAATTTAGTGAGACTATATTAGGGGGATATTTGGAGCGATTTTCGTGTAGTTCAAAAGTACTTGTGGGTCTTCTGGGACTATTTATATATTCAAGACCACAATCAACCCTCGATATAATGATAATTGGAATTCTGGTTTCTATAAGAAATTCAGATGCTATATGGTCTCAAATCATTAGGTTTTTATTTTGGTTTTTAATGGTAACGAATTGGATGATTCAATTTAATAGCTGTAAGAGAAAATATTGTCATCAAATAATTTCCACTATACACTATAACTCCACTTAAACTAAGTGTTTGGTGACATCACAAATCTGTGACACAAGCATATTTCGCGATAGTAGCGTAATCAAACCAAACACTCAGTTTTAGTGGAATTGCTGGAACCACAGACGTCTGTTTGAAAGTTTGAACTGTACAAATTGATGATATCAATGTCCCTGATGCATATAAAAAAAAAGAAAACATCTTCACTGTCCCTTTAAATGCAGTTTTTATACTTCAACTGGTGAATACATTCACTAAGAAAATATGTTCAATATCATCAATTTTTCTTTCAGTAAGTCTTCATATTTATTTACACGTGTAGAGATATCTATAGCAATACATAAACAGACGAGACAAACAAGTTACTATGACTTTATCAGAAGTCGATAATCTATCGTTTGATCTAGTGTTTGGTTTGGAATAGTATACATAGTATCTTTAGACTTCTGCATTGGAAAACTATACCCAGGTTCAAAGTCTAATTACAGGGTCTGCAGTTGAAAAACTGTTTCCCATTTAAGGACAATTAAAGGGGAACGTTCAACATCCGTTTGACCAATGATAAATGTACTTTAGTCTCAGAATCCCGAATGTTACAGCTATGCTAATCATTAATTGTGTTCACAGCCCAGCGACAAATTTTAAGCTTCTAAAAACATTCGTATCAATAATTATAAACGACTCGTATTTTAGTGAGACTACGTCATATAGAAATAGACAGTGAAATTTCTACTTTAATGTGTGAAGGGAATTAGCGACCTTCATGCAGTATTAGTATTTCTGAAGAAACTTATATCCAAGCCCAAATTAACTCCTTAAAAGCATCAATTCCATCAAGTTTTCAGGGAAATGGGAGCATTAGTCTGATGTAAAATTGACTTCCGTTCTTCCGTATTGCAGAGTTTGAAATCTCTGTCATATAACCCAGCCCATACACTGCTGTAGCATCATTAAGTGATCAAACATCAGAGTGACCTCCATGTTGTTTTATGATCAACAGACAGATAGTCATCTAATCTGGACAGTGCAGATACTCGGTCAAGCTTAAAGGCATTGTAAAGAGGTTTTCTAGCCTTTTTATGTGGACGAAGGACACTTCCAACATCTATTTCCGATGTCCGGGGCATATTGGGGTTGTGGGGTTAGGTCGAACCTGATTTCTATCTATCTATATCTATCTATCTGTCTATCTGTTTGTCTATCTTTTATGTACATATGTAAATATTTAAATTACCTGTCTCTTGGCTGTTTTACATGCATTTCTATTTCTATTACAATATTACCATCTATTGTTGTATTTGTATACATGTTTGTTTCTTACTACCTATTTGTATGTGTCACTATTTATTGTACATTTTTGTTGGGAAATGGATTTATATAAGCAGTTTGCTTGTTTCCAGATCCCTAGATCATTGTTGTATATTAGACTGAACATAGAATTAAATATTGATATAAAAAAAAAAAAAAACATCTATTTCGTACATACAAAATATTCATTGGGTGCCCGTGGTTCCTGTTATTCCAGAAAGAAAAACAGGAAGTGACTTCATAATCTTGGAAAAAATCGGACTGGATGATGAGGTACAGGGCATTATAAATACATGTTGTCACAACGCTATGACTTATATGATATCGCTGTAACAACATTTATCTAATAACGTCATATCGTTGTAACAACATGTATTTATAATGCCCTGTACCTGATCATCCAGTCCGATTTTTTCCAAGATTGTGTCGTCACTGCCTGTTTTTCTTTCTGGAATAACAGGAACCACGGGCACCCAATGAATATTTTGTATGTACGAAATAGATGTTGGAACTGTCCTTTGTCTACATAAAAAGGCTAGAAAACCTCTTTACAATCCCTTTAAAGATAAAACACATCGTTAGAAAATGGCCTCAAGATTGATGATGGTCTATTTGATACGCTCATGACCATCGCTTGCAAACGTATTAAAGAGATTGGAAAGTGATTTTCTAAACTTTGTATGTGTATTAGAGACACTGATAGCATCAATTTGTGCCATTCCAATTTCCATTCCGACGTCTGTGGTTCTTGCATTTCCACTAAAACTTACGCGGTCTACGACGTCACTACATTGATCAGCATAGATATCAATAGTAGCTTCCGGTAGATAACAGGTAGTGACGTCATAAAACGCCTAAGTTTTAGTGAAATTGCAAGAACCACAGACGTCGGAATGAACATTGGAATGGCACAAAAATTGATGCATTCAGTGTCCCCGATACACATACAAAGTTAAGAAAACCTCTTTTCAATCCCTTTAAGATGAACTATAGGTGTTGGATTGATTCAAGTGGTTGGTACTGTGCACACTGATATTAAATTTCATAATTGAGTGACAATGTGCGTCCTGGAAAAGAGTAAGTTTGTTATATTTCCCTTGTGCCTCCCAACACAGGTGTCTCCTGCTTAAATATCTCATAAATAGTTGACAAGTGACTGGTATTCATTATTTAGGCAAACGATATCATTGGTAGCCTATAATTCACAAAAAAAACATGGGGGAAACCCTAAGATTTTCCTTAATGTCTAGTTTGTAAGAATTAAAATTGCGCAATGTTGGCAAATATTCATAAAATCGATCTCAATTAAACGTAGATGTTTCATTTGTTTTTTTGCATAAATTAATGCTCGTCATAATAATGAATACATTAATTGCAGTGGTGTTCATTGTGATACCGCCTTTATGAACAAAAAAATACCCCAGTTAACGCATTTTGGCATTTCCTTTTCACAAGACCGCATTCTCCTAGTACGCTGTTCCAATGAATCAGAACCAGAACCAGAATATCCACGCTGAACTATTAATGTTTTGAATTCACACTATCCAATCGACTTTATGTATTTTTCAACTGAGTTAAAATTCAATCCGAATGACACTGATTGGTGATGATTGGTCTAATCATGCGGCACATTCTGAACCTTCGAGTCACGGTTTGTTCGGAATTACTCGCATCTAACTCGACAAAAATCAACAATTTTGAGCAAAAAATGTGATATTTGAAAATTGAACGTTTTGGGACTGTTTTGAAATGTGATTATTCCTCTGCTTTCAAAAATCTGAAAGTCAAAGATCTTTGGTTAAAGAATTATGGGCTCAAGTTTTCTCCTAGGGTTCTTAGCTGCGTGAAAGTCAATATCTGTACCAACATGCTCGAAAGATCACAACTGCGTGGATCACTAGGGGTACAGCTTGGGTTCTAAACACAGAAATCATCTGATTTCCGAAATCTTTGGTTAATCGATCAGTTTATTTGTCAGTGAGTTTCGTTTGCGCAAGTTAACAAGTTACCCTTCTGGCCCCAAACTTCGTGGATCATTGACTTTGGGAACATACCTTTACCAAAACATATTCTTATAGCTTAGTAGACAGAAATTCTTGAATCAACCGACAATCATGTAATTATTTCTTACAAAAAATAAATTTCTTCATGAAAGGCTTCTCGAGAATTCAGGTTAAAAAAAAAACCGCCAGAAACGTGAAAATCAGGAATTATCATTAACCTCGATTCTGAAAATTGAATAGATTACAACAAGGAAGTCAACAAGAAAACCAAAATAGGATCTTAGATAAATGTTTTTGATGTGGAAAAATAATTAACAGTACGATTCGTTTAGATTCTATCAGTAGAAAAAACTCCATAATTATATACTTAGACTAGAGTAATATACTTCTCGACATGAGCTATATTCATATACCAAAAGATCAAATACTCGCCACAGTGATTATCTCGGCGGGAATCAAGTTATTTAAGGTTATTATATATTGAGTCATTGCTACATAGAGAAATACCAGCAAAAATTATATATTATTAGAATATAGCATAATACGAATTATCCTGTCAAACTAGCTAGCAGGACAGTGCATGCTCTAATGGCATGAAAAGAAAATGTATAGCCTTCATAATGTCCTAATAGTTAGATTCACGAATTATCGAACAACAGATATTGATTTTCTAACTAAAAATGACTCTGGATCTACTTTTCTGACTAAAAATTACCCTGGGTCTAATTTTCTGACTAAAATGACTCTGGATCTAATTTTCTGACTAAAAATTACCCTGGGTCTAATTTTCTGACTAAAATGACTCTGGGTCTAATTTTCTGACTAAAATGACTTTGGATCTGATTTTTTTCTGACTAAAATGACTCTGGATCTAGTTTTATGACTAAAAAGACCCTGGATCTAATTTTATGGCTATAATGAATTTTATGATTGAATCGAAACATGATCTAATTTCTCGACTAAAATGACATAGTGGATATAATTTTTGGACTTAATTGACATTGCACCATTTTTCTGACTTAATTGACTCTGGATCTAATTTTCAACATGACTGGATCTTATATTCTGACTAAAATAATTTAATTTTCTGACTAAAATGGCGATGTATGTTATATCTGACGAAAATTACTCTGGATCTTATTTTCTGACTAGAATGACCCTGAATCTAGTTTTCTGACTAAAGTAGTCTAATTTTCTGACGTAAGTGACGCTAGATAATATTTGCTGACGAAAATAATCAGTGGCGTTTCTACGGGGGCGGGGGAGGGGGGGGGGGGGTGCCATGCTGGTAGCCCCCCTGACAATTATTTGGCCCCAACGCGGCCCCTCCACCTAAAAATTTCTAGAAACGCCACTGAAAATAATCTAATTTTCAGTCTTAAAAGCCACTGGATCTGATAATTGATCAGATTTGCTATCTGTTATCATATGGTAATTGATAGTGTGGAAATTAAAATGGTTAGTGAAAGATAAGTTTGAAAAGCTGTTATCACAAAATACTGGAATAATTAATTCGAGAGATGGAATATAAGTCTATTGTTTTATTTATCGTTTTATCTTATCCTTCACACTTGGTATAGAAACCAGTATTACATAGGCTTGCCGATAGTTTTAATTATTCTGATAGATCACTGAATTTAGTGTCAGATTTCCGATAATTTGTCGAAACTTGTTTATCGGATGGAAGTTGCACTATTTTCAAAGTGGTCATCGCTTTTTCAGAGGCGTAGCTTAGGCTTTAAAGCCTTTGCATTTTCAGTGGGCGGTGGACGTCAATTCATAAAAATCTAGGTCCTATTTAAATGCCATATTTTCATACGATCATAGGTACCTCAACATAGGTTGTACAAAGTTTCATTGGATCAGGGAATACCGATAGCATAAATTTGCACTATTCCAATTTTCAATCAGACGCCTGTGTCATCAACATTTAGTTTAATTTATTTGCTGGAACCACAGACGTCTGATTGAAAATTGGAATGGAGCAAATTGATGCTATCAGCGTCCCGATACATATAAAAAATTTGGAAAACTTCTTTACTATCCCTTTAAGTCTTTGTGTTTTCATAAACATAGAGAGGTTCCTATATATTTCAATGTACGAACGAAAAAGGTTTATAGGCCAAACGGCGTATAGTCATTTCCTTTCAATGTATAATAACCGTACGAAATTAAGAATGTAGATATACAATAGTCATAAAGTTGTATCTCTTGGGATAGTCTGTGTTCATTAATTTACTAATTAAAAACCACAGGGAACAATATCTTGTCATTGTTCTGGGTTTTTTTTCTTTGATTATGCCAAAGCCATTGTGGGCTATACGCTCGTAGACCTATTTTATTTTGATGTTGGCGTCAAGTTGGATGCCACTTAATATATTCATTCACTATCACTACCAATGTAGTTCTGTTCTGATGGTAAATTGTTCTGATCTTCTTCATAATTCAGATTATGTTTTGAATTCATCGATATCGATCTCAAGTGCTGCTACTAAGCACAAAGGAGACAATTGATGCTGCAACTGGTTCTCGTCTTTAGGTCATAAATTATCAGATTTCTTTCACGATCAACGAATTTGGTGCTTCGTGTAGACTATAATTATGATCAAAAAGATTAAAATTATCGTTTTGTTCAAGATTTAAAAGAATAGGTTAAGCTCAGTTTGAACTATTGTATACTGTATCTATCTTTTTTCTAGGATTTAAACCTCACCGCAATATAAAAAGATAGCTTGCCAGGCAAGGTAACATACGCCCACTTCAGCAAATTTAAATATTTGAAAAGTTGATTGCAGCATTGCACTTATATGAGCTGATATTTAGATGAATCAATTCGAATGAAAACTCTAGCATCTATCATGTACACACATAGGCGTACGGGGCGTAAGTTGAGCGGGGGGGCAAAACCGATTTGCCCGACAACTAATGCTCATTTGCCCGACAATGAAATATATTTGCCCGACAAGTCGACCCCCACCCTACCACTAATTCCAAAAACTTCTCTCCATCTGCCTGATTACATCATTTCCGAACGATTTTATTTTATTTAATTTCCTTCATGAAAATCACTGGGGGGGGGGGGGGGGGGGCAATTGCCCCCCCCCCTGCACCCCCAGCTCGTACGCCTATGTGTACACAAGTTAATTTTAACGTTTTTTCACTAAGTCAAGGGCGATAACTCATAAACCGACGACTAGAAACGTACGGTTCTCGAATTTATCTGAGTTATTATCAAGATGAATACACATACCAAGTTTCATTCAAATCGGATAAAAACTCTAGCTTCTATCGCTTACACAAGTTAATTTTAACGTTTTTTCGCTAAGTCAAGGGCAATAACTCATAAACCGACGACTGGAATTGCGCCATTTTCGAACTCTTCCGAGATGAATACATGTACCAAGTTTCATTCGAATCGGATAAAAACTCTGTTTTCTATCGCGTACACAAGAAATTGTTGACGGACCGACAGACGGACCGACAGACGGACAGGGGTGACGGCAATTAGTCCACATTTTCATGTGGGCGTATAAAAACAGTTCACCCTACTGAGTAGTGTTTGAAATCTACTCACTATCAATAATTTGTTAATTTAAATGATTTAATTGATGAGTTGTGTTTAAAAACAGTTCACCCTACTGAGTAGTGTTTGAAATCAACTCACTATCAATAATCTATTAATTTATATGTTTTAAGTAATGAGTTGTGTTTAAAAACAGTTCACCCTACTGAGTAGTGTTTGAAATCTACTCACTATCAATAATTTACTAATTAAGATGATTTAATTGATGAGTTGTGTTTAAAAACAGTTCACCCTACTGAGTAGTGTTTCAAATCAACTCACTATCAATAATCTAATAATTTAGATGATTTAATTGATGAGTTGTGTTTAAAAACAGTTCACCCTACTGAGAAGTGTTTGAAATCAACTCACTATCAATAATCTATTAATTTAGACGGTTTAATTGATGAGTTGTGTTTAAAAACAGTTCACCCTACTGAGTAGTGTTTGAAATCTACTCACTATCAATAATTTACTAATTTAGATGATTTAATTGATGAGTTGTGTTTAAAAACAGTTCACCCTACTGAGTAGTGTTTGAAATCAACTCACTATCAATAATTTACTGATTTAGATGATTTAATTGATGAGTTGTGTTTAAAAACAGTTAATCCTACTGAGTAGTGTTTGAAATCAACTCGCTATCAAAAATCTATTAATTTAGATGATTTAATTGATGAGTTGTGTTTAAAAACAGTTCACCCTACTGAGTAGTGTTTGAAATCTACTCACTATCAATAATTTACTAATTTAGATGATTTAATTTATAAGTTGTGTTTAAAAACAGTTCACCCTACTGAGTAGTGTTTAAAATCAACTCGCTATCAAAAATCTATTAATTTAGATGATTTAATTGATGAGTTGTGTTTAAAAACAGTTCACCCTACTGAGTAGTGTTTGAAATCTACTCACTATCAATAATTTACTAATTTAAATGTTTTAATTGATAAGTTGTGTTTAAAAACAGTTCACCCTACTGAGTAGTGTTTGAAATCAACTCACTATCAATAATTTGTTAATTAAGATGTTTTAATTGATGAGTTTAAACACCATCACCATTGAATACACATACCAAGTTTCATTCAAATCAGATAAAAACTCTAGCTTCTATCGCTTACACAAGTTAATTTTAATGTTTTTTCACTAAGTCAAGGGCAATAACTCATAAACCGACAAAGTGGATTTGCGTCATTTTCGAACTTATCCAAGATATTATCAACATAGCAATAGGGGCCCACCAAGTTTCATTCGAAACGGATAAAAACTCTGCTTTCTATCGCGTACACAAGAAATTGTTGACGGACAGATGGACGTACAGAATGACGGATAGCAATATATGTCCACATTTTCATGTGGGCGTATAAAAAGAAACTGAAAACACATTTGAAGTGTAGGAATTAATGAGGTTTTTTTTAGACTTCCCTTAAAAATCAAATTACACTCAATACAAATGAATGAATAAAAAAAGAACCATACAACAGATTGACTGATATTTTTCTACAGTATTTGACATCATTGAACATTGTGTTTTTAGATGAATCAATATTTTTTATGTATTTTGAACAAGCAATGGATAAAGTACAGCTGTGAGGCATCTGTTTAAAATCGAATGATACCCAATGTTAATTGAGTTGTACGCAGGTCAGTAGGCTATAATTCAGGCGAAAGGTGCAATCATTGATAAACTAGGACCTGCAACTTCATCCATTCAACCTCATGTTACCAGACAACTACTTCTTGGGGGCTATGAGAGGGGTGTTGACGAGGATGCCCATTGGGGCCTGGGAACATTTTGAGACTCCCTGAAATGCAATTTTCTTATAATTGCTCGCAAATTTGAGAGGTAATTTGAATAGGGACTGTGGGACTTATGGATTGGTGTGGATCTCACTGGCGTTTGTACATAAGGGCCAGGGGATTCCCGGCTTCCCGGCTTTGTAGTATTAATTCCTCAAGTTTCAAAATTACTGAGTTCTTCAATGCCTGTTGCTGTTAGTCTCCCTTGACAATTGTTGCCCCCTCTTAGAAATGTCATTGCAGGATCTGTATTTTTGCTTTGATGGTTAATAAGCAACTAACCAGTCAACATCAAAGGGTTTTGATGACATAATGTTAAATGTTAAACCAATTCATATTAAATATGTTCTATTAAAAACATTTATTTACAATTAACATATAAAACTGACAGTAACTTATCTATAACAATGTTCTTGTCATATTGACAGTATATAAATCTTCTATTATGTTTTAGTTCATCTCAATGCTGAATACAGTGAATACAGTTTACTTTGTAAATTACCAGGGTCCTTATTTTTGAAAACTTAACTTATGATGATTTTTGTGTTCCAGTTATTTGATTGGTCAGTTACTAAAATCAGTCTTATATTAAGTATTATTATCCAATCAGATTGGTGTATTTCTTAAAATCTGGATTTTATTTAAGTTAAGTTTTCGAGAATAAGGTCCAGGAAAATAACTCTTTTGTAAAGTGGTATATAGTTTACCCAAAGTTTATTTTACCAGCTGAGATACCACCAAAACATAACCCTGTTCAGCATTTAAGTGTAATACCTAGTTCCCTTACAATTCAATAAGATCACTTCCAGGACATATTTATATTGCAGTTTTTATTGCATTGCAGTAGAATCAGATACATATTTGTTCTCAATAGTCATCTAGAAAGCTGAAAGTGAACTATACCAGCTGATAAAGCAAAGATTTAAATGACTGTATCCCTTTTTGCTAAAGTAACTAAAAGCATGAAGGCACTGTAGCTCGAAAAATTAAAGAGTGTTTGCTTCTTGTTTAATTCAATATATCATTTGATGTGACTGTTTTTCCATCATCTTCACCACAGTCTAACTACTGGCTACTTATGTTAAGCTGTGGTTGTAGTACATGTACCGGTATTAGGACATTCTTAACCAAAATAAAGCTTTAGTTTACAATGTTATAACATAATAAATAAGACTATACTGAAGAGTGTCAGAAACTTTGTCATATTTCTTTAGCATCTTTCTATGTTTTAGCACTTTCAACCATAATGCACCAAAATATCACCTTTGACTTGACATAGTTTTCAAGCTAAAACTGAAGCCTTCTGAAAAGCACTTATCTTTTCCAAAATAAACAACCTGCAAATATTAAAAAAAAAGATTTTTACTCCAAGCAATAGTGCACAAACACAAACTGTTGCTGATTTCAGTGTAACCGATAGACATGTACCACCAAAGGAACAGCTTCTGGTAATTTATAGACATTTACTGTAAATCATGCACTAAAATACTAGATATAAGCAACTTTTTTTGCACATTAACTCTCTGCATATTTTTGAGATCTTAAATCTAAAGAGAGTGTAAAGAGGTTTACTAAATTTTGTTTTGTGTATTGAGGACCCTTATAGCATCATTGCACTATTCCAATTTCCAAATCAGACATCTGAGGTTCCAACAATAACCCCTTAAAGGGTTTAACAATGTGACATCTATAGAGGTATACAAGCATACTTCATCATCAAGTACATAGTTTAAAGCGACACTACGTCTTAGAATGAACAAAAAAATTAAGTTCTGAAACTTGGTCAATAAGAGTATATATTCATCAACGGTGTCCAAAGTATACAAACAGAATCAAATAAACCATAAAAACTATGTAATTTTCCATTATATTACAGATTATTATTGAAAAATGCTTAGAATTTGAGTCAGCGATTCTATTATTGTATATAAACATAGTTTTCTGGATTTATGAGATTATTTAGGTAATCTGTTGTATAGTTATGCCACCAGGTAAGTCCCCTGATGAATATACACTCCTATTGACCAAGTTTGAAAATTTAGATTTTTTGTTCAGGTTAAGAATTGTATTGTATTCATTTAAAGTGTTTGATAATGTGAAATCAATAAAGGTCTTTTGTTTACAAGATAAAAAATATAGGTCTTCTGTGCTACAAGCATATTTCATAAACAAATCAACTTTGTGTAAGTGCAATCGCTGGAACCACTGAGGTCTGATTGAAAATTGAGCAATTGCCTACTGTACCTATGAGAATATTTTTGACTGACACACTAGATTATTGGTAATAAGAGATAAATAATAACAACTAACCTCGCTCTTTCAGCCATTTCATTACCACTCCACCTAGGACTATACGGGTAATCTTGAAACATTTCAGTGTATGGTTTACCTCTAGTTTCATGGTATATTGATTGAAAATAAAATATTGGTTGTTCTTTAGGGAAATATAGTGGTAATTCAACTGGAATTAAAAAACATATTATTAATGACTATATTCAAAACTAGCTAATTGAATAAGGACTTTATATTATATTGAAATATGTGTTAGCAGCACATTGTAAAATCAATAAATAATGTTAAAATAAAAGGGAATTTCATATGTCTGAACATAAAGGGGAAAGTTCCGCAGAGGATCGATTTGGATCTTGAATTTATGTAAATACATCAAAAGTTAATTTGAAAAGGTATATCAAAGAATATTAAACTTACTTCTAAATACAAAATAAAAATCGTTCCATTCAAATAAAAATGACATAGCTGAAAAACTAGATTTATCATATTCTAAAACAGATCTGAAACAAGATAAAATATCATGTATTAAAAAACTTAAAGGGATTGTAAAGAGATTTTGTAAACTTTTTATGTGTATCTGATACACTAAGAGAATTAATTTGCACCATTCAAATTTTCAGTCAAATGTCTGTTGTTTTAAAATTCCATTCCAACTAAGCATTTTATGAAATAGACATTGCAAAAGAACAAAAAGCAGCCATTGTAACAATATTTTGAAAAGATAGCTTGCCAGGCAAGGTAATATACGCCCACTGGCAGCTTTGACTTTAACCAAATATATTTGACAGTTACAAGAAAAGTGATTAAGAACATTCACAAAAAGTTTCTTCAAAATCTGTCCAGTATTGTGCCTCCTATATAAAGAGCTAAAAATTGAACATGTTTTAAAGAACAAAGGCAATAATTCATAGTAAATATTTTTTGATTTTCCTGATTTTCTATAGGGTTCATACTTGGGTTGTAATAAACATTATCAGTAAGTTTCGTCAAAATCCATTAAGAATTGTGACCTGTATAGTGTTTACGAGCCAAAAATCGAACACGTTTTTAAGAACAAGGGCAATAATTCATAGTTAATATTTTTCGATTTTGCTGATTTTTTAAAAGGGTTCATCCTTGAGTGGTAATAAACATTACCAGTAAGTTTCATCAAAATCCGTCAAGAATTGTGACCTGTAGAGTTTTTACAAGCAAAAAATCGAACGCATTTTTAAGAACAAGGGCAATAATTCATAGTAAATATTTTTCGATTTTGCTGATTTTCAATAGGGTTCATCCTTAGGTAGTAATAAACATTACCAGCAAGTTTCATCAAAATCCGTCAAGAATTGTGACCTGTAGAGTGTTTACGAGCCAAAAATCGAACGCGTATTAAAGAACAAGGGCAATAATTCATAGTAAATATTTTCCGATTTTGCTGATTTTCAATAGGGTTCATCCTTAGGAGATAATAAACATTACCACAAAGATTCGTCGAAATCCGTCAAGAATTGTGACCTGTAGAGTGTTTACGAGCCAAAAATCGAACGCGTATTAAAGAACAAGGGCAATAATTCATAGTAAATATTTTCCGATTTTGCTGATTTTCAATAGGGTTCATCCTTAGACAATAATAAACATTATCAGAAAGATTTGTCGAAATCCGTCAAGAATTGTGACCTGTAGAGTGTTTACGAGCCAAAAATCGAACGCGTATTAAAGAACAAGGGCAATAATTCATAGTAAATATTTTTCGATTTTGCTGATTTTCTATAGGGTTCATCCTTGGGCGATAATAAACATTACCAGAAAGTTTCGTCAAAATCCGTCAAGAATTGTGACCTGTAGAGTGTTTACGAGCAATTGTGGACGGACCGACGGACGGACCGACAGACCGACAGACGGACGGACGGACGGACGGACAGACGGACCGACCGACGGACATGGATGACGACAATATACGCTCCACATTTCATGTGGGCGTATAAAAAGGAAGATCCTCACTGTAGAAGATCCTTTAAACTTAAATCATTGAATTGATAATTACCTTCCATAATGAGCAATAAATGCTGAAACGTATTCTTCTCTCTTTTCAAAACCATCCACTACATGCTTTATCTAGAAAAAAAAAAATTCTTAGTCTAAAAAATTCAATGTGAAAGACTTGACTGAACAAACCGTTTTTAGTAAGGACAGTTTTGGGGGTAAGATCAAATTATTCATTCATTCATTCGTTCACTCTATCAAATTGGCCAATTTCAATATCAATATTATTTTTTATGTTCTAATTCATCTGTACACAAAATTTGAATACATAGAAACTTTGAAGCCATGGACTTTTTCAGAATTTCAAAATCGAAATGAGTCAAAGAGGGACAAATTAAATTAGCACGCAATTTGAGTTTTGTACTTGAAATCTGAAATAAAATATGCACTGATTATAAAGTTATTCTATTCTGGTAATTATTAATTAATTGAGTTCAACTAAAATATGTAAAAAATTCTATTTCAATTAATTATATTTGGCTACATCAGGTATTGATTATTATTATATCATGTATTCAACATACTATTCTCTATACATATAACTTTCTATTTCAGTGTAATAAAATCTGCTTTCAATCATCTCTTTACTTAAATCTGATCTTACACTATCAATATTTACCTAATTACAAGAGGAAATGTGTATGATATTTTCATTTTTTATCACAGCTCTGTGAGTTTCAAGAATTTGAAAAAGTTTGGAAATCTCTGGTTTAGAGTTTTGCAATCTTGACATCATTTGGAAGACATAATTCTAAAAGGGATCGTAAAGAGGTTTTCTAAACTTTGTATGTGTATCGCGGACACTGATCTACCAGAAGCTACTATTGATATCTATGCAGATCATTATTAGTGACATCATAAAACATATTAATTTTAGTGCAAGAACCACAGACTTTGGAATGGAAATTGGAATGGCGCAAATTGATGATATCATTGTACCCGATACACCTACAATGTTTAGAAAACCTCTTCACAATTCCTTTAAGAACGTAAGCTATCCAATATCAATGCTCACAACATAAGCTAACTTACTTTGTTTTTAAGTAAAGAATAAACATTTGGTACATAATCAAACAATGTTTCACCAGATGTAAATGATGGGATTCTTAAATGTGATGATCCACCTAATGCTCTAAAAAAAAAAGGTTGAGTTAATCATCATCAATAATGTAAATCAAATTACATAAATCAAGAAGTTAAAAGGATTTGGTCATCAATTTCTTAACATGCAATTTGATGACATTGGAAACTGGTCAAAAGTTTTCATAGATTTTGAGATTTATTTTACAGCACATCGATATTACTTGTTTAATTGTTTCAAAAGAATATACATGGATGTTTACCATAAAGTAAAAATGATCTGAACAAAACAAAACTCAAAATCCAAAATGACCGTTTAGCAATGCTTTTGTAGCAGTAAATGAACTACAATTATTCAGTCGAGGAAGATTATCATTATTTTAAGACAGATAATATAACGAATAGTGTTAGAAGAGTAAGCATGCCCTGCCAAATTCCACAACTGCTATTGCAGCTAGATATTGCACACAAAAAGGATAGTAAAGAAAAACACCTATTTTATGAAGCAGAAAAAATAACTAAGGGAACCAAGGGAAGTAACTAGTAAAAAGGAGAGAAAGAATAAACGAATAAATTGTGAAATTTTTCTTATTAAAATTCATTTTTTCTCAAACCTTAGTGCAGTGTCCCTTAGCTCCCTTTTACGAGCTATCAATGCATTTATTAGTTTATCTTTGATGAAAATCATCAAAAATGACCAACAATACACATTAACAATAAACTATTTATACATACGATTCAACAGCTGGTGAGAGAAATAACTGTGGTGAAACTCTGTAACCTTCTAGAGTAGCATAACTCACCATTAGAACTGCTGCATTTGTACCACTAAAATCCTGCAGTTAAAAATTCTGATAATAACTGATCATTGATCAAGCATATATTTCAATGTAATGAAAATAAACATTATTTGATTAAATTTTCATCTCAAGGTCATAAGTTTCTCTTTAAATGACCACTTGCTTTCCCAACCCATCAGCAAAGCATCAATTATTCATTTGATCAATCATAAAACATACCTTTGGACGTTTAATCTTAAAAAGAATTTTAGATACATACCTTTGAAAGTATTGGAGGTATTTTTGATAAGTCAAGATCTAATTTTATTAGGAAGTTAACTGGTCCAATTTTATTCTGAAAAATATTAAAATAATAACATATTTAAGTCAATCTATGCAATCTAAAAACTGACTTTAGAACATAAGTCATGTGGTAAAGTAATCCTGACAAACTGAAATACTGACCTATAGCAGCCTCATTCTAGTGTCTATGAGAGTATAAAATTTTCATAATTTTGTATCATTAATGTTTTGCCCATAAAGAACATTAATAAAGTGTTAAGAGAACTGAGAAACTCTAAAACAATTACCTCATTTCTTGAGACAATAAGTTCAATGTCTTCAGCTTTACTAGAAGTATGTTCAATAAGATGTGTATATTCAAATTGTAACCTAGATCCTTCTAATAAAGATAGTTGAAATTGACGATAATGTTGTAATAGCTCTTCTACTACATAAATTAAACCTTTAACATCTTGTGGATTCCACATTACTAAACTCTGAAATGAAAAGAAGTTATGCATCTTGTTAGGGTGTTCTAATTTGAGTTGAACATGTGTCCAATAATGTAAATTTTTATAAGATGGTGTCAAAATACTGAACACTGTAATAATTAAAATTAAATTGTAAAATGAATGAAGATGGGTATACTGCATGAAGCAATTTTCCATTTTTTTAGCATTTGGATCAGAATTTCAAATTCAACACCTCCCTCCAAACAAAGATGAAACAAAACATAACATACCTGAATATCCTCAATATTAGGATAAAACCCTTCATCTTCTACTCCAAAAATGAAATCTGGTGGGTTAGAAGGATGTGTGCAGTCAAATATTACCTCCCCTGAAATGAAAACATAATAATCATTTAAGAAAAATTTAGAATTTCAATTCAAATGGTATTTCTATGCAGCTATTTTTTACTGACCTATATCCAATTTTGTTAATTGGATGTAACAAACTTACATGAAATATCTAAATAAATTTTTGTAAGTTTATTAGCTTATGCATAAAAATACTATATTAGATAAACTTACATGTTATTGTGTCCCCAGCATATGGTATAGTTAACTTAAAACGGTCACACTTGGGATCTTCATCTGTACTTAAACATCTGAAAAAAAAAGGCATAATAATTAATAAAAACCAAAAATAAGCTTACTCATAAAGCAATCATTGAAGCAAGAGAAGTCTCAGAAGCAAACAAAAATACTTTCAGGTCTATTCTTTTTCATACCAGACCTGATTTTAAAAAATAAAATGACTTTCACTTATAGACCTGTCATAGCCTAGTTAGTTAGTTAAATGAGTATGAAATCATAATTGACATAATACACACCCTGATTTAGGATGAGAAACTTTGACTTCACCAGGGCACACACCGAACCGCCCATCTTTCACAAGGGCGTCAATAAATCTTCTTAAACTAGGAGAAAATGGGGAGGAAGACTTTATATCAGTTTCTACTTCCAAAACCATTTTTTTGATTAAAATTTAGAAAAAAAAATATTTCATAGACTAAAATCGGCCATTTTGCTTCCGGTATTAAAAAAATTACTGCTGACACTGTAATAAAAAGTGATATTATTATAATATCTTAATCTAGGGTCATTCTGACTGAGCTTAGAATCTAAGGCGCAATATCTTTAAATTTTAAATCTATAATTTAATTATCAAATTTTAAAAATTGCATGCAAAGGATCGAACTTGAAGGGATATAATCTTTCGTTTCTCGTTTGGTACTACAGACCACAAACTACTTTCTGATTACATCCATGTGAACATAATGTGAAAATGTAATAATTTTTATTTTTTACAACTTTTACAAACATTACAGGGGATCAGCAAGATGTTGTGGCCAATCTCGCCACCTGATCAATCTTTACTTGCTCTTGAGACTTGACTCTTCCTACTGTACTGACTGACGGCATGCTAAAAGTTATGTCTGTTGTCTAATAGTAATAATAATATTACTGGCAATGGACATGGGGATCAAAAAAATGAAATTCAGAAAATTGATAGTTAGCCTAATCTATCCCTAATGAATGACTCTCTTTGTCTTGCTGAATATAATATAGCAGGTCTTTAAACCTTTTTGACTGACGTCGCACACATCACACTAATATTGCCGTTTGAAGTGTCGCGCGAACGTTCGTGTGAAAAATAAAACTAAAAAACTGGACAACTTCTCTTTCTGTTACTGACATCATTGACATTCTGAAGACAATAGAAATTTTTGATATAGGCCTATATACCCAATATACAGGAACATTTAAATTTTTACTTAATAAAGGAACACACTTCCAAAAAAGTATCATTCATTTTTCATGTTCTATTTCATCAGATGTAAGTTCTTAATAAAAAAATTATTTACTGATATAGTCTATCATTGAAATGGGGAGGATAGGTACATCAGCTTGTTTGAAAAACTTAACCAAGGCCTCACCTATCATCCAAATATGAATAGGATTAGTGGCGCTTTATGCCTCGGCTGTTATATAGCGTATAAATTGTTTACCTTGTGTTAACCATTTTTAGGGATACAGTAAGCTTATACTTAAGGTTTGCTGTCATTTTCATGTCACTTCCAATATATCTGAGCAATAAAAAATCATAAAAATCCCCAAAGAAACTATGAAATATCCCTATAAGACTATAAGTTATTTTATAGAATATTTGACATTTATGTGACTATTTATTTCAGGTATATAATTAAATGGTGTAAGATTTCATGTAAAACTGCTATAAGCAAACATTGAAACAAAGATGTTTAGACGTTGTATTACTTCCCCAGAGTTTGGCGTCAGTCAAAAGATATTGTATTTAAGTAAAGCTACGGTAAGTAAGCTTATGTTAAAGCGATACCACCTCTTAGAAAGAACAACAAATTAAGTTCTCAAACTTGGTCAATAAGTGTATATTCATCAACAGTGTCCAAGGTATACAAACATAATCAAATAAACCCATAAAACTATGTAATTTTCCATACAATTACAGGTTAATAATTGAAAAACGCTTAGAATTTGATTGTAATCTGTTGTATAGTTATGCCACTAGGTAAGTCTCCTGATAAATAAATACTCTTATTCACCAAGTTTAAAAATTTCATTCTAAGAGGTTGTAAGCTTATTCATTTAAGTGTTGTCATAAAACAGATAATAGAATACAGATATGTGATTTAAAATTGGTGATATCAATATCCCCAAACACATTCACAGGGAAAAGAAAGAAATTTAACTTCCTTAAAGGAATACTTCCTCTTGGAATGAACATGGAAGTTAAATTTTGCCAATCATAGTAAGTTTATATAATCATTCGTGAACTCACCTGTAGATATTTAATAGAAATTATTCATAAAACTGCAAGTACCGTAGTTATTCAAAAGCACTAAGAAAATGAGGAAATTCTTGACAAGTTGATATATTGATGAATATTGTAAAGTTAATAGAAATAGGTAGAAAGAGTTTGTGTGCGCTCATTGAACAATGGTCATCAAACTTAAGTTAGTTGTGTTTTTTATTTTAGAGTTTCTTTATTGATAAATGTTTTTGAGTTATTGCCTGGTATTGACTTTGGCAATTGCAATATTGCCTCTATCGCACTAAAGACTGATAAACTATTTCCAAATATATGATGATCATGTCATAATTGCTGCAGTTGTCCCTAGCTCCGGGGAAGGCAGCAGGCGGGTAGATCTTTCATTTGACCTCCAGACTGTTCTGTCATTTGGATCAATGTGACCAAGGGTGTGAGCACATATGTCAGTCTTCACACAGTCAAACAAGGTCTTCCTAGGTCTTTGTCGTCCTCTCAAACAGGCTCATGACGGTTGATGTATGAAGTTGCACCTGAATTTGATATTTGTAATGATCTACTTCCTGAGATCTTAGCTGGGTCTTTGACTCAGGTGTTATGAATAATTCAGCTATTTCTGTACCATAACAAGGGCCATTACTTACCTTACCTTACCTTGCACATTACTTGCATCATTAGGTGTTTTTTTTACTTTGTCATTTTGGAGATGACATGCAGGCAGGCATGTCATTTTCTGTTTAACAATGACATATATGCACATCTGGATACAATTCAACATAATGCTTTAGTGACAATTATAGCATCGATTTGCAATTCCATTAAAACTTATATATGACGTCATTGCTGCAATAGCTGTCAATAATGTATAATGGCCTTCCATTATATAATTTATTAAGGGAATTGCTTATAGACAGATGTCTGACTGAAAATTGGAATGTTGCATGTTCTGTACATGATACACATAAAAATGTTAGGAAACCTTTTACAAAGAAGTCTTACTTTAGTTAAGACTAACATGAAAATCAATACACTTGGTTTTTTCAAAGACAAATATTTTTTTCTTGTTCAACTATTAACTTTCAGTATATAAAAAAGAAACAATGAAGGTAAATATTTATTTATTATCACAGTGTATTAAATAGTGGAGTATTTACACATCAACAAAATACAACAATATAAACAATATGTTTACACAATTAAAATATACCTACCTAAAATCACCAAAAATTCATAGTGGCCAAATATGGTATAATAAGTTATTTCACAATTTCTTAGACAATAATTACATACATATGAACCCACTGAACCCAGAACTATTTTAGAAGATGGAGAAATTTTCATCTCCTAAATGTTTTTGTGATTTATTATTGGAATTTTATTGTTTTTAGCCACATATTTCTGCTTATTAAATAGTTTTTTTTTTTTTTGAAAACCTTACCATGAAGTACATTGTCATATCCCCTAAATATCCTCGGTTTCCAACCTTTTGAACTCTTCGTATCCCTATTTTGTTCTAGAAATCTCCTGGTACCCCTTTGCCCACCCTGAGTAACATTAGGACCAACATGAAAGTAAAAAGATATTTATCGGTTGATGGAGTTTGATATTTAAATTATTCCATACTTTTTAAAATTGTCTGAGAGGCTTCTGGTGTTTGCTGGTACCTCTGGTTGGGAACCGAGGCCCTATATTAATCTTTGGGATTATACCCAAAATATAAATTATAATTCAGAAAAAATATGGTAATTGATCCATATAAAGATACATACACCTATATCAATTTTATATATTGATTATCATGTCATATTGAGTAAATATAATATGGTAGACACAATGAAGATTGATCTTTTTTTATCAATCAATAAAAAAACAAAGCAATCAGTTTGCTTTTTAGGTTTGAATTGTATAATAAAAGTAAACATGTCACCCTCAGCACTTTTTTCATTTATGGCTGAAACTAGTCTGAAACATTCTGACTCTATTCCCAGCCTCTGCTAGCTATTTGGACAGATATGACTGGGAGAGAGTCAGAAAAACTAGGCCCCAAAAACTTGCGATTTTCCGCACCTTCGCAGGTGTGGGGGTTTTAAACGTATTTATTTACCTCAAATCCACAAAATTTCGATATATTTGGGAAGATGGATAATTTTGTAGTTCAATCATACCATCATTATCCCCTTTCACCATTCAAGCCATGCATGCGAGTCCATCAAAGTTTTTTTCTTGAGAAATAAAATCTGTCGGTCGCCATTGAATGCTGCACGCTTAAGGTGTGGAAAATGGCAAGTTTTTGTGGCCTAGTTTTTCTGATTCTCTCCCAGCCATATCCGTCCAAATAGCTATAAGAGGCTGGGGAAAGAGTCAGCAAGTTTCAGACCAGGCTGAAACTAATGTGATTTCTGCAATGATTAAATAGATGAGAACATGTTAAAAAATTAAAAAATTTTCAACACATGCTGTCAAAAAGAGCATGATAAAGTTGAGATTCAAACACTCACTTGATTAAGAAAATAAATTATGATTTAAAAACACATTTTAACACTGATATGCAATCTTTTTGCAGTTTTACAAAGGTTCAATTATTCAGTATCCTTGTTTCACGTTGTATAAGATTTTAAAATCCTTAATGAAGAAAATTTACAAAATAAAACTAAGATATATTTGAATGCTGTGTTAAGGTCTGAGTGAATATGATAAGTTACATGTAAAAGCTTTCAACTTATTGACTATAGTCATGATGGTTGTCAAATGTCTTCAATTATCGTGTTCTTCAGACATTTTATATAATTATCCTCTACCAGCTACAGTTCCATGATGCCAATAATATTCATTACCATACACTGCTCTTTCAATAATAGCAAAACACATCACAATAAATAGCACCCCTAACACCAATGATAAAATAACTAATTTTTCTGTCCTTTTCGCATATTTTAATGCTAAATCTATATTTCCTTGCATAATTCCTGCTTGAAAGGCTTTGTCTATCTTAAATGCATAAAACACTGCTGGTATTCCAGCTGGAAAAAAGAAAATGGCTGCAGCCACAGCCAAACATTTTAGTACTAAGATACGTTTTTTTGTTAGAGGTGTTTGTGATGCATCAAATCTAGTCTGAGTTATTCTGGGGGTAGAATCCATTTCAAGATTATTTGTAGAAAAAATGGCCGTTGGACAAGAGTTTGTATCACTAACACTCGTTGATGAACGGTGGCCATTTTGAATTTGAACACTTGGCTCACTTAAATTATTGTTCAGTGTAGATTCAACATGTTTATGTGGCTCGCTTGTGTTGTTATTTTCCTTTAATCCGTCCGAATGAGCTGCATCATTCTGACTCTTATGATCTTTTGGTCCTTGAATTTTGTTTGTTTCACTATTTTTGTCGTCTGTTGGTGAAACTCCAAGAAATGTATCACTGTTATTGTTGGTAAATGTTAAATCTGTTTCACTTGGTTTGTAATCTGGATTGTCAAAATCAGTGGAGGATTCGTTATTGTTGTTAAACTCAGTACCGATATAGTCAGGTGATATGATGTCATCATCATCTTCATTGATATACGTTAAGGTTGTGTACGAAGAACGTAATTCTGGTTTATTGAATGCGTAGCTGTCACTAGAAAAACTATCATCTCCTTTATCGTCAGACATTTTGTTTTAGTTTTATCTGAAATTAAAAAGAAACTTATATTAGTACATATAAAAAACAAAATCTTTCTGGCAAAGTCTGTAGCAAATAATTTTCCATACACGCTTGAGAATTGACTGAAGAAGTACTTTTCAAACATTTGCTGATTCAATCTTGATTTTGCATATACCACCTGAGACTTATAAAATACCAATATTAGTCATAATCACAACTGTTAAATTTTTGCCATGTAGCTACAAAAAATACTGTGGTGAAATTCTTGAGAACTTAAAGGGAATGTAAAGTGCTTTTCTAAACTTTGTATGTGTATCAGGGATACTGTAGCTTCTGGTAGATCACTAGAAGTGACGTCCTAAAACATGTTTTATTTTTGTTTAAATTAACATTTATGCAAGAATGACAAGATACATATATTATGTAGTGTCATAGATTTGAACAAAACTTGTCAAAGAATCCCTTTAAGATAATTGTTTGCCATTAAGATTGTCACTCAAAAACACTCACAATTTATGTCTCTTCACTCTGGTGTACAAATAAAACATAGATAATTAAATTACTGCACAAATACAAACAAAACAAACAACACGTAAGCCTCTAAAAGGAAATAGACATTGCTAAGGAAATATTTACCTATATTGAACTGTATAATGGAACTTTCTAAAGAGTAATAAACTATTTTTAACTCTACTTATTTTTTATACCATTACCTCTCAGTAATAGTTGATTATGAGACATTATTTATGACCACCTTGGCTATATATAGGAAATTTATAATCAATATTATGGAGTATCCATTTACTTACTAATGAACAAAACATTTAGGATTATAGTATTAAAAACATAGTTACTAATGAATTTACTAATTATTGTCACAGCTACAAGTACCTAGCTAATTAGGTACTTAACTACAAATGTTGCTACCAGTATAATTTTAGAAAGGTGATATAAACAATACACTTGTCTAGACTGATTTAATTTATTAAACAAAAGGACAATCTGTTCAGCTTCATTTCAAATAATTGAAATTTTTAAAATTCTTCTTACACAATACTCAGGAAAATTTAAAGGGATTGTATAGAGGTTTTCTAAACTTTGTACGTTTCACAAAATATGCTTATGTCACAGAAATAAAAGAAAAAAAAAGAAAACCTTTGTGGGTTTGATGTCATCAAACACTTAGTTTAAGTGGAATTTCTGGAACCACAAACATTTTATTGCAAAATTGTAAATGTGCAATTACACAATATTCAGAAAAATTTAAAGGGATTGTAAAGATGTTTTGTAAACTTTCTACTTTTCACAAAATATGCTTATGTCACAGAAGACCTGTGTGGGTATGATGTCATTGAACACTTAGTTTTAGTGGAATTTCTGGAACCACAAACATTTCATTTCAAAATTGGAATTGTGCAAATGTGCAATTACATAATACTCAGAAAAATTTAAAGGGATTGTAATTTTATAGAGGTTTTCTAAACTTTGTTCTTTTAACGAAATTTGCTTATGTCACAGAAGACCTTTGTGGGTATGATGTCATTGAACACTTAGTTTAAGTGTAATTTCTGGAACCACAAACATTTTATTGCAAAATTGGAATTGTGCAAATGTGCAATTACACAATACTCAGAAAAATTTAAAGGGATTGTAATTTGTAAAGAGGTTTTCTAAACTTTGTACTTTTCACAAAATATGCTTATGTCACAGAAGACCTGTGTGGGTGCGATGTCATCAAACACTTAGTTTAAGTGGAATTTCTGGAACCACAAACATTTTATTGCGAAATTGGAATGGTGCAAATGTGCAATTACACAATACTCAGAAAAATTTAAAGGGATTGTAATTTGTAAAGAGGTTTTCTAAACTTTGTACTTTTCACGAAATATGCTTATGTCACAGAAGATCTTTGTGGGTATGATGTCATTGAACACTTAGTTTTAGTGGAATTTCTGGAACCACAAACATTTCATTTCAAAATTGGAATTGTGCAAATGGTGCTATTCAGTGTCCCCGATACACATGAAAAATTTAGAAAACCTGTTTACAATCCCTTGAAAGGAGATATTCCCAAGGAAAAGTAACATAGGTTAGAAATCTATAATTAACTAGGTCTACATTATAAAACATGAGTATTATTTGGAGAAAATCTCCTTACTGTCCTTGATATTATGTGAAAATATACCATAATTTGACAATTTTTGCCAGGATACCTTGCCTCAGTTAATTAAATTTGCTTCTGGCAAAAAAAAACAACTGTAAAAATATTGGTATTAAAGAGGAGATTTCTTCTGGAAAATTTCTTTTATTTATATAAGCCTATAACAATACCTATTTTAATGTCCATCCTTTTGATGTGCTTAAAAATCTCATTCATTAAAATTTTATCAAGTTTCATTTCCAGTTTCACCTGAGAACATACCTTGTTATTTTTGATAGTTAGTCGCATGATTTCTGTAGGAAACTATAATGGAGTAATTATAACAGTACATTGTAACAAATATACACTAAAAAAATACCTGTTACACTGGTTTCATTTACATTGTGGATGTTTTTCACCCTGAACAACAAATTAGACATTATGTCTATCTCAATGTCACCATAATAACAATGTCTTACCTGTAGAAAATACCAGCATCACCTGAGTTAATGACAAAATGATACTGTCATTATTTTCAACAGTTGGCGGCCATATTTGTTGATATTATTGATTGTATTTTGCTGTTCTACCTGGTTGAACATTCTAGTAGACTATACACTGTATAATATATATGTCATCGCAAGGTTTAAAGTGACACACCTGAATTAGCCAGGTGACCTATGGTATTTCAGTAAAAGTCATTTAAGTGGTGAATAACTGAATCCTAATTCACCAAATAACTAGTCTATGAATAAAACTCTTTATATCCCAGTAAAAATAATCTCGCATTTTGAACCCAATTCAAGACAATTTAACTGTTGTCAATTCAACAGAAAATAGGAGAATCTCATAAAGGATTGTAAATAGGTTCTCTAAAATTTGTTTGTGTGTCATGGACACTTATCAATTTTCACCATTCCACTTTTCAATCCAATGTCGGTTGTTCCAGTAATTCAAGTTAAACTAAGTGTTTGATGGCGTCACACATGTATGATGGTGATACAAGCATATTATATTGCTAGTGTGTCATAATGATGAAGTGGTTTAAGTGGAATTGCCGGAACAACAGACGTCAAATTGATGCTTTCCATGTCCCCAATATACAAACAAAAATTATAAACCTCTTTACAATACCTAGGATTGTTATTAACTCAACTTGTAGTTTTAAATTCTTCAGTATTTAGCAGACATCTTTAAACTAGTGATTTATTGGCGAGGTCCATAAGGAACATTTTAAACCAACTTGTCTTATATCTATTAGCTCTGGTGATTTTTTTATGTGTCTGCTTGCTAAGGTCAGAATGAATAAGTCAATTCTATTCACATAGCCAGGAGAGCTTTTTCCAGAAAATTTGAATTACAAAATAAATCTGCTCTCTTTTCATAAATGAAAAAGATAAAATTGATTCATGAACAGACTTTTGAATTGTCCATATATATATATGCAGCTTTTCTGGTTTAATCTAAACAACGTCTATAAAGCAATAAATGTTTTGTAAAAGTAGAGTCAGCATCTCCATTATTTTTCTATTTTGTTCCCTCAAAATAGATCAGAAGACTAACCTTTAAGCCATTGAACACTTGCCTGGAGTTTTCTATTTGCTTAGTTGGTATGACATTAAAATCATTTGTCCTCTGTAATCCTGTCGACTAAGCTGTAAATTGAAAATGATAATCCTGGAAAGATCAATGCAAGGATGTTTGGCCAGGTACAAAGGATCCTTATGAATCTTAGTTGTTTTTTAGGTACATCAAATTTTACTGATTTCTTTTTCTCTGTTATTTTTAGATTTCCAATGATTCGCTACCAATTATTACAGTGCCTCATAGTATGGTTAAAAACTTGCAGAAGTTGAAAATGAAGAAGGGTTATGTCAAGAAACAGCTAGAGATGGAGAAACGTAAATCAGGCAAAGTTTTGATAGCTTGTAAACGTCCTGAGTTTAATTGTCATAGAGGAGACAAGTTTCAAGACAAAGATGGTGAAAACTTGGCATCACATGGTTGGAAACATTACAAATCTGCTGGCGACTATTTTTCAATTATTCCATACACTAAGGTAAGTATTGAAGCATTGATTCCCAATATAAATTTTTAATGCAATAGACCTTATTCATGCGTTGGTCATCTTGGATCCATATCAAGGCTAATAATGCAAACAAACAAAAGCAGCGTCTTGCCACTGCAGTGTTAACACCTTACTCGAAACTAATGGAATTTTACATTGTTAAAATCAGAATTAATAACGGTATTTAAAAATATATTCAGATGAAGTGTTTCGTCACATACATCCAAGAAAAAGGCCAAAAAGGCATTTTTTTGCCCAATTTTCTCACTGTTGATATGGTGATTAGTGATGTCCTATTCCTTTTCATTCATTTGACGTCGCATTTTATGAATAGATCATGATGTGAATTGCGTTATGTACCTCTGTTTCAAAACGAGATGTGAATAAGGTCTATTGGTTGATAAAATTAGAATATCCAGGTACAAAAAATACTAACTGCATAAGGAAACGAAATTCAAAATAACATTTATGCAATACATTTGTAGCAACAAATGAACTATTATTCATTTGAGGAAGTATTTCAATCACAAATGAGAAAGTATTTGATAATGTATAGTGGTAACAGGTGTCTAGAAGAGTATGCATAGCCTGATTAAATATTTAAATATTTGAGTAATTTACCAATCACATTACTAGGTCATCTTGGTAGATATGAACACTTTCTGATATGTAGATTTTCGTAAAACTAGGCTATGCCTCAGAGTCTGCATGGCAGTCTGGTTACTTTGCATGACAACTTTTCACATACAATACAGCTTAGCAGCATAGCATGTGTATCTGCATAGATATCAATAACACTGGCAGGTAGATGACTGTCAGTGACGTCATAAAACACGTTAGTTTTACTAGTTTTAGTGGAATTGCAAGAATCACAGACGTCAGAATTGAAATTGGAATGGTGCAAATTGATGCTATCAGTGTCCCCGATACACATACAAAGTTTAGAAATACACTTTACAATCCCTTTAATAAAGGTATTCAATATTTGTATTAGATTCAAGCTGAGCTGCTAGATGAACAATATTACAGTCAAAATACCCAAAGAAAGAATGGCCTAGCCTATAACACGAGACATATTGTCTGATATTTTATTTCCTCTCTTGTAGAATCCTGCTCTTATGAATGATGTAAAAGTTGGTGAAAACGGTAAATTTTCTGCGTTACCATTAAGCGAACGTCTAATTGAAGGTCTTGGTGAACAAGGATTTGATACTATGACTTATGTACAGGTAATTGCTCATGTCATCATATTGGATGGATAATTTTTCTTGCATTTTGTTATTTATTTTAGACAGTTATGTGAAAGTCTGATGATCCTGAATAAGTCAACAAGGACTGGCTGTAGACAGGTTCCTCATGGATCTAAGTTGTTATCTTGTTAAAAATAGTTGTTTTTTTCTTTCATTCTTAAAGTTTATTTTATGAATTATTTTTTTCAGTTTGAATCTATTAGAAAGATATTAAAGGGTGATCAAGTCATGATATCTGCTGAAACTGGTAAGGTTAAAAATATGTTCCCCTGAGTAAAATTCTGACAAATGTTGTATGAATGAATTTTTGCAAACAAAATAAAGTGAAATCAAATTGAAATTTTGACTTGTGAAATAAAATTGAAATTTTGACTTGTGAAATAAAATTGAAATTTTGACTTGTGAAATGAAATTCTGACAAATGAAGTGAAGCCTTGAACGTCAAATAATTGAAAAAGACCTCTTATATGAATGTAATGGTAAATGAAATGGAATTTTATAATTATTAGAAATATTATTATTATCTTACAGGAAGTGGTAAAACCCTGGCTTATCTGGTTCCATTATTAGAGAGAATAAAACAATTTACAGAGAAGATTGACCGAAAGAAAGTAGTGAATTCACCAATAGCTATTATACTGTTACCTTCTAGAGAATTAGCAGACCAGGTTGGGGTAGGTACATGTATATAATCACTGTATCTAAAGTAGGGTATATTAAAGATTGTAGAGGTTTTCAATTATCAATTTGCACCATTCCAATTTTCAATCAGATGTCTGTGGTTCCAGTATCACACAAGGTCTTTTTTTTATGGTGTTACTTCAAACATTTAATATTTCAATTTTGCTAAAACCACAGACGTCTGTTTTGAAATTGGAATAGTGGATAGTGTTTTTATCAGTGCCTGAGTGTTCAACATTAATTATCACGTAGTTAAGAAAGAGACTATTTCTGTTTCCCTGGACACATATATTTTAATTTCTTGTAAATTTTATAGTTTTTTTTACACATGATCTGACACAAAGCTATGGTTACCTAAGTTTCCTATTTAATATTAATCCTTCAATGGCATATTAGAAGCACAAGTTATAGATAAATAAGACAATTTTATGGATATATACTTCTAGAAAGTTTATTACTTAAACGTTTCAATGTGGTTCTCATACCGTCATCAGGAATATATGTGAGAACCACATTGAAACGTTGAAGTAATAAACTTTCTAGAAGTATATATCCATAAAATTGTCTTATTTATCTAATTAATATTGTTATTTTTACAGAAAGTATTGGATAGTTTAAAAGACTATACTGATTTAAAACATTGTGTTGAAGCCTCCCAGGTAAGATTTCTATTGTTTTTCACAATGCATATTGCTTGACATCTCTAAACATACGTTCCAATCTCAAAGTTTAGATATGAGATCAAGTTTTACTTGCCAAACTTCATAAGGGCCAAAAGGCGTAGATGGGTCAGATGTCTGAAGATTGCAAAGCTTGAAATTTTTAATAACAACACGTTTCTGGATCTGGTTTAATATTTTTAATGTTTCTACACTTCATATTACTTGGTTACAAGATATATATATATGATGTTTTACATATTCACACTTAGCATTAAAAGAGTAAACAATGAAACAACAACTTCAACTTAATTCAAAATGAGCTTGTGAATATCATTCAGACTCAGACTGCTTTAATGCACATTTATAGGTAGGAAAACTTTTTGACATATATTTTAAAGATAATTACTTTCTTCAACAAATTTTCAGTCTAAATTTGGTAAAAAGAAGATTGTTGATAAAGAAGAAATGGACATATTAGTTGGTACACCTGGTATGATACTTAGAAAACTTCATTTTCAAAAAATACAGAGTACTTTTTTACAACATATAGTTTTAGATGAAGCAGACACACTTCTAGATGATAGTTTTAGTCAACTAATAACTAAAATATTGAATAGATTAAAGGTAGGCCAACTGACATACCTGCTTAAAACTGACGTTGTCATGATGTTATGATGGGGATTGTGTATCCAAAACGTGTGTCGGCAGCATTTGATGAGCTCAAGTCAATTAGATATGAGTAGCTGCTACCTAGGAAAATCAGTTAAGTTTATGTGATTTGCTTGAAAAAATAAGATGGGATTTTACTCCTACTTTTTCTGTTCCTGTTTTGGCTAAAGAGGATGGGCATCACTAGTCCGAAACTTGCTGACTCTTTCCCCAGCGTATGATAGCTATTTGGACAGATATGGTTGGGTGAGAGTCAGAAAAACTAGGCCCAAAAACTTGCAATTTTCCGCACCTCTGCGTGTGCAGGGGTTTTAAACGTATTTATTTACCTCGAATCCACAAAACTTCGATATATATTTTGAAAGATGGATGATATGTATTTCATTCATACCATCATTGTCCCCCTGCGTGTGGAAAAGTTTTTCTGACTCTCCCCCATCAACATCTGTCCAAATATCTGTCAACGGCTTGGAATAAAGTCAGCCAGTTTTGAACTAGGGCATCACATGCTTGAAAATCAACATCAGGGATATCGTTACGTGTATAAATGTAACCAGGTATTTTGTATGATTGACAGGTGTCACGTGGAGAAGTTATTGAAGACAGTAATATTGGTTTAATACAAAGTGGTGCTCAGTTTATAGTTGTTAGTGCTACATTACCTAGAAACTTACAGACAACTATTCAACAATATTTACCTGTAAGTTACATATTTTCATCAGCGGTTGTGTTAGAAAGTTCAACAATCAATTGTTGTATTCGCAACTATGTTCTTCAGAACTCAAGATTGTAAAGGACATAAGAACAGGGTATCAAAATGCAAGAAAGAATTTAAAAAAAAACTATTACTATCAGTGAAGTACCAGAATATTGAAATTAAAAAATAGCAGCATATATAAAACATAAAAGAAAGTGAAAGTATGATCTGGAGCATTTGTAACTGATTGCACTTGTTGGCTGTTCATGTGTTGTCTGTTCATGTGTTGTTTGTTGGAAACAAAAGCAAATGTGTAATAAGAGCAATACCGTCAAATTTACAGCACATTGTTAAGGCAACCTAAGTAAGGTTTTTCTGGTATGATTTTAGCTCTATTTTGTTTTCAAGGTTAATGATATGACCAAAGTAGCAACACCTCATTTACATAAAATCATGCCTCATGTTCAACAGAAGTTTATAAGGGTTAAATCTGCTGATAAACTAGGTAGGTTCATTTCTGTCAAAATCATTCTCAATAATGTGGGGTTGGAAATGACACAAAAACCCAGACTTGAACCTTAGCCTTATAAATTGATTTCATATTGATTTCATATGCATTTGAACAAATGCTTTAAAGATGGATGACAATTTTCAATACTAGGGCTGTAGATCACATTGACAAAGAAAGTGAAGTCAAATTGATGCTGTGTGTCTTTAATAAAATGTTATGATTTGTGAAAATTATTTAATTATTTATTTGTAGAAGAGCTGATTTTATTATTGAAGAAAAAGAAAAAGCCTTCTATGATATTTTGCAATAAAGGGGAAACAGCTTATTGGTTAAATAAAACATTAAAAGAACAAAATATAAATAGTTTGTTATTATCTGGTGGTGTTTCAGAAAGGGTGAGTATAGAACAGAATATATTTAAATAGTTTGTTATTATCAGACAGAGTGAGTATATAACAGAATATCAGTAGTTTGTTATTATCAATCAGGGTGAGTATATAACAGAATATAAATAGTTTGTTATTATCAGACAGGTTGAGTATATCACAGAATATAAATAGTTTGTTATTATCAGACAGGTTGAGTATATAACAGAATATATATAAATAGTTTGTTATGAGTATATAACAGAATATCAGTAGTTTGTTATTATCAATCAGGGTGAGTATATAACAGAATATAAATAGTTTGTTACTATCAGACAGGGTGAGTATAGAACAGAATATAAATAGTTTGTTATGAGTATATTACAGAATATAAATAGTTTGTTATGAGTATATAACAGAATATAAATAGTTTGTTATTATCAGACAGGTTGAGTATATAACAGAATATAAATAGTTTGTTATGAGTATATAACAGAATATAAGTAGCTTGTTATTATCAGACAGGATGACTATAATACAAATATAAACAGTTTGTTATTATCAGACAGGTTGAGTATATAACAGAATATAAATAGTTTGTTATGAGTATATAACAGAATATAAATAGTTTGTTATTATCAGACAGGGTGACTATAATACAAATATAAACAGTTTGTTATTATCAGACAGGGTGAGTATATAACAGAATATAAATAGTTTGTTATTATCAGACAGGTTGAGTATATAACAGAATATAAATAGTTTGTTATTATCAGACAGGGTGAGTATATAACAGAATATAAATAGTTTGTTATTATCAGACAGGGTGAGTATATAACAGAATATAAATAGTTTGTTATTATCAGACAGGGTGACTATAATACAAATATAAATAGTTTGTTATGAGTATATATATAACAGAATATAAATAGTTTGTTATTATCAGACAGGGTGAGTATATAACAGAATATAAATAGTTTGTTATTATCAGACAGGGTGAGTATATAACAGAATATAAATAGTTTGTTATTATCAGACAGGGTGACTATAATACAAATATAAATAGTTTGTTATTATCAGACAGGGTGAGTATATAACAGAATATAAATAGTTTGTTATTATCAGACAGGTTGAGTATATAACAGAATATAAATAGTTTGTTATTATCAGACAGGGTGAGTATATCACAGAATATAAATAGTTTGTTATTATCAGACAGGGTGACTATAATACGAATATAAACAGTTTGTTGTTAATCCAAGAATTTACTGTCATAACCAGCAGAGTGGGATAAAAAGTTGAAATTTTACTTATGATCTTACTAACTTAGTCAAATTTTAGCTTCTGCTTATTGGATGTATAGTGAATGAATGAAATAGTGGGTAAGATTATAAAAATAGTTGTTATTTATATATCTACATATGGTCTTAATGAATAAGTGGGCCACCTTACAGAGATTAAGAAAATGCAGAAATGGGTTAGGTTCTAATCCAGAAGTATTATTTAAATCAAGTGAATTTATTTTACAGGAGAGATATGGGCAGTTTGAACTATATCAACAAGGTAAAGAAGATATATTAGTGTGTACTGATATAGCATCTAGAGGATTAGACACTTCAAGGGTATGCAATATGATTTTGTTTTTATATTCACACATTACTGAGTTTTGAAATTACCCAAGAGAGAAATCTCTTCAAAAATGCCACTCTTTAAATATTTCATTTACCAATAGCTCTTATCAACCACCTGGATGACTCGACTGCCATTACAACTGTGGATGCATAGAAGATATAGGGCTTTCTAGCCTAGTTTTCGATTACAGATATTCCTATAATTGGTTCTGTAGCACAGTTGGTTAAAGAGTCGTTCTTTAAAAACATCATATGATGAGATTTTGTTCTCGATCAGGGTGTGGAATTCTGATGACGTTGAATAATTCATCTTCACACATAATTCCCGTTGACGAGATGTAAATGGGTACAGATAATACGGGAAAGATTAATGTCAAGAGGTTTGGCCAAGGGCCAGCTGGGAGAAAGCTTCCTCATGAGAACCTAAGTTGTAATGCTTGTCAAATTTAGATGGTTACCCCTTTTTTTTTTCGGACCATATGACACGCTCAACTAAAATAGTTTTCTCTCTTTTCTCTTTTCAGGTAGAACATGTAATCAATTTTGATTTTCCATGTTTTATATCTGATTACATACACAGAGCAGGACGTGTTGGTAGAGTAGGATCATATCAACCAGGTTTCATCACAAGTTTTGTCACTCATAAATGGGATGTGGATTTATTGTGGAAAATTGAGGTATGGTGTGTTCCAAGTCTAATTAAAATCAGACCCAAATTTCGTTTGTTCGTTTTTTTTTTAAATCCAGTTTTTTAACCACTACGTTAGGGTCTGAGAACCAGGCGCGATAACAAACGTTCACGTTAACTTTGACCTAACCTTAATGACCTCTGTTTTAACCAATCAGATCTCTGCCCTCTCCAGCGCTGGGATTTTGTGACGCGAACAATATGTGCATTCCGAAGTGCCATAGTCTCATTTTTCAAGTACTGTGCCAAACTCGGTTGGAACACGTTTTTTTATTGGCTGTTCCATATCATGTCATTGAGATCTGATTGGTTAAAACAGAGGTCATTAAGGTTAGGTCAAAGTTAACGTGAACGTTTGTTATCGCGCCTGGTTCTCAGACCCTGGTGGTTAAACAACCAGATTTAAAAAAAAAACGAACGAACGAAATTAGGGTCTGATTTTAATTAGACTGGGTGTGTTCCAATAGCTTGTTTCTCAGACATGCTTATCCTATTGTCTTTTAGCGTAACAGTACATCTTTGATTTCTTGCCCTTGCCATAGTACCCATCCCCAATCAAGTACAGAAAAGGGGGAATTTCATTTCAACTTGTGTCACCTGTGATATTCAGTTTGATCAATAAGCAAACTAGTAACTACTTAATCTGCAAGATAGATATTGTCTTTTTAGAATTTTGCAATTTAATAGTTTGATCATTCCATATTTTCATATTTGTTTTATTTTTCAGACTGCTGTTAGAAAACAAAGTGAACTACACAATGTAAACGCTAATATTAAGAGGAAATTAGAAGGTTTAGCAGAGAAAAAATTAGAAGAAAACAGTGGACATTAAAGAAAGACTAATAACAAATGTAATTTAACTTCTGGGTTGAGTTGCTAGGCAATACCAACTTCCTGATCCTAAGATAAGACAGAACAAGTACCATGTTCAGTGAATAAACTATCAAATTTATTTTGATATTGTTTCATGCAACAAATAGGATTAGAATAGTGATACAAGTATTTTAGACTGGTTGATACAGACTCAGTGATACAAGTATTTTAGACTGGGTGACTCAGTGATACAAGTATTTTAGACTGGGTGACTCAGTGATACAAGTATTTCAGACTGGATGACTCAGTGATACAAGTATTTTAGACTGGGTGACTCAGTGATACAAGTATTTCAGACTGGATGACTCAGTGATACAAGTATTTCAGACTGGTTGATACAAACTCAATGATACAAATATTTTAGACTGGTTGATACAGACTCAGTGATACAAGTATTTTAGACTGGGTGACTCAGTGATACAAGTATTTTAGACTGGGTGACTCATGGGTGACTCAGTGATACAAGTATTTCAGACTGGGTGACTCAGTGATACAAGTATTTTAGACTGGTTGATACAGACTCAATGATACAAGTATTTGAGACTGGGTGATACAGACTGTGCGATATAGCCTAAGTAATATGAGTATTTCAGACTGGTTGATATGGGCGATACATGTATATTAGTGATAATGAAGTTATCGCTTGATTGGATAGTTCCACAGGTTCCATATGTTGGTTAAATTGTAGAAAGTAGAACTTTGCAAAAGAACAGTAAATGTCAAACTTATGTACCAAAGCAATACAAAATATAAAAAATATTAAAATTTATTTACAACAATGGCTATAATTTATTTAGTATGATTATCAGCTTTTTTCTTCTTCTTCATCTTCTTGTTTCATTTGTTCAATTAATTTCTTTCTTTCTTCAGCTTGTCTCATTTTCATTAAAACTAGTGATTCAAAATCTAAATCTGATGTTCCTTCTGGTTTAGCAAATTCAGATGCCTACAAATGAATATACACAAATGTTAGGATAGTTTGAATTGCTATCACCCATTGAACAAACATTTCAATTGAATAAATTAGTGGTTTTTGAGAAATGTTTGCTTATTACTAGTAACCTTCCAAAATATTTTAGATAATTTAGTCTATGAATATTGAAAAAGGTCTCGGATACTAGTAGAAGTAAAATACAGAAAACCCCAAATGCTGACACCTTTTGAAATTTAGTGCTTAAATTCACTATTAAAAACAGTTTGTTTAGACTTAATAAGTACCATGTCATATTAACTTAAAGGGATTGTAAACAGGTTTTCTATACTCTGTGTATTGGGGATAGCATCAATTTGCACCATTCCAATTTCCATTCTGACATCTGTGCAATTCCACTAAAACTAACATGTTTTAGGACGTCACTGACGGTGATCTGTATAGATATCAATAGTAGCTTCCAGTAGATCACTGTCAGTGTCCCCGATACACATACAAAGTTTAAAAAACCTCTTTACAATCCCTTTAACAAATGATATCAATAATGATGAACTTCATTTGTAACAAGATTTGAAATAAAACATATTTAAAGAAAAAAAACCAGAAAGAAAACTTACATGTGAGTAAGAAGAATAGGTTTGAGTTGGCATTGGGTTAGGTTTAGGTTTAGGTTGTTTAAATTTAGGTTTACCAGATAACCAATTTACTGTCAGTTGATTCTGTGGTGAACCAGTTTCATTTTCTACATCTAATAACTTTAAAATATATCAATACAAATAACATTCACTTAAACCATTGAAAACTCAAATTACCCTATTGTTGTCTAAATGTATTGAATGACTTAATGTCAATAGAAATATATTTTGTATGCATTTAATATAAACATTTCAACAAATATGCTTTTAATTTGAGCTGAAATCGTCTCTTTGTAAAATCAAATCTCAAAAAGATATGTAAATTTTTCTGGTCTTATTAATGAATAGTTATTCTGAAGAATTTTAAAGTAAGAATACAGAAGAGATATTCCAACCTTTTGTGAAGCTTGAGAAAATTCAATAATAGCAGATCCTGACTTCTTTTTAGATACTAAAACTACAGATACATCGCCATACTGAAAAAAATTTTGATTTATAATGATGCTTTTCTGCACCTATTTGGGCTGATTGAGGACGGGCAAACACCATGCAGTGTGCATTGAGGGAAATTTTGCCAGGACAGCGGCATTAGACTGGTCTTATTTTCGATTTCCATCTTTAACCTGCACAGCCAATAGCACATGGGACCTCAGTTTATTGTCCCATCCGAACGACTAGATGCTTTTTCTATGTCAGCCCCTCCGACCTGCATCACTGACAAGGGGAAACCAGGTTGAAAAATCCGAAGGTATCATCTCGACCCATGCCTGGATTGAACCCTGGACATTCAGGTTAGCAAGCAAGCGTCTACACACTGAGCCACCATGGCTCCCTGATTCATAATGAAGGGAGTGAATGGAGTTCATAATAAAATTATATGAAAAACTTTCATCATCAGTAAAGAGTCAAAAATTGCATGCACTCAAGACTAGCTGCTGTTTACAGATTTCATGTGCTTTAAAACTTCTTACTTTACTAAAGAAAGATTCTAAATTATTTTCATCATATCCACCATTAGATTGATCTTCTTTCTTACTTCTCCATTTTACCTTAATATACAGAAAAATAAACAGATAATGCCTAAATTCTTTTAACTTTACCAATAATGCATACAAAAAAAACATGTATGCCACAGACTGCCATCTGAAAATTCCTAAAAAGTTCGGGCCTTTTATCATTGCACACTCCATGGTATTTGCCTTATCTGGACAGTAATTTCATTCCTTTATTTGTCCTCAAGAAGAAAATATAGAACAAAATATTTACCTTGATTTTTGGTGAAACTGGTATATCATCTTCATCTTAAAAACAAAACATATAAATATTGAAACACACAGAAACCTATTCAGAAATTTGAGTACAAATACAACTTCTGTCATGCTTCAATCAATGAAATATTACACCTTACGTAGAGAGTGAGAAGGGCATATTCACTTTTAAAATTCAAGATGCTTCTCAACATTTGTGTTCAGATAAGAAAATATAATAACATCATTTTTGAAGATTTGTCTAATAGGCCGAAACAGTACTGTTTGCAGTTTAATTTATTTGGTATATATTCATTTGTATAATCTTATGAAAATTTCCAGTTATCTTACCTTCTGTTTCTTGTACTTGTACTTTTTCTTGTTTTATACTTTCTTTTAACAATTCTTGTTCTTCTTCTAATAGTTTACATCCTTCCTTCCGTAATCTTTCAATCTACATTAACAAATACATACAAATAACATTAACCTTCAATATGTAAGTCACATAAATGTTTGATCCATTTTATTTTACAAATTATATATTTTGGAAGAAAAAAAGAACAAGACATCAAATCATTTTTTTAAACAAATAAATTTCTTGTGACATATGTCTTTAATGTATTAATAAAAATAAGTATAAAGATCTAAGCAGAAAAAGAAGGATGTAAAACTCAGTTTCATTTCAACACTGAGTTAACCCGATTTTATATACTAATTACTGAACAATTGAAAAATCAATCCTGATTATTGCAGTACCAATCAATGAAAACCTGATGGGGAAAAAGCATTACACAAATATCTACACAAACCTCAGCTTGCAGATTTTTTTGAGCTGCTGCTTCTGATCTCTTCTGTTGTTCAAAATTATCTTCCCTTGCTTCAAGATCTGAAAAAGAAAATGGACCAAACCACAAAATAAACATGTGTATCAAAACATTGAAATTTAAGCCATTACAATCCAAATCACTACCAACTTAGCTATTCGCATTCAATTTACAGTGTGGATCAAATTCTGATTAACAATGTTTACAAAAAAACTTCATCTTGGTATTTGAGGAAATTAGTCTGGAAATGTGCATTGTGCATGTATTTTAACAGGGCTTGATTGACGCTTGTTAAAATGTCTGTAATTAATTTTCCATCCTACCTTCTTTAAATTTCTTTCTTTTACCGTCAAGTTGTCTGTGTCTGACTTCAGCTGCCTTCTTAGCTTGTTGTGCTTTATCATATGCTGCCTAGAACACAGAACAATAACAAATCTCTTATCAATTCTCAGAATATTATTACCATTTAATTTATTAATCAAATTCATGACATGTAAAGAAAGAATATTTATGAAGAGAACAGGAAAGTAAATATATTACCCTTGCTGGAGCATCTGTTAAAACTTCTAATGCTTTGGATAACTCAAGAAACAGTTCAGCTGCAAAAAGATAAAGTTTGATTTAAAGCAGTAGAATCACTTGAAGATCTTAAAAAAAATATTACTTTCATTTAAGGTAAATTCATTTGTCTTAATGGTGTACTGCTTTTGGAAAAGCATCATTCATTTACTAAATCAACACTCCTTTCTCTGTGGCAAATAAATATTTGAATAAGTTACTGGTATTAACATAAGTAGGCCATTAATGCCCAGAATGCTATTTTGTAATATACAATATTATTTTATTCATTAATACTGAATCTAATGTTTATAATAGACTAAAATAGTATTTTATACCTGCTTTAGGATTATCAGGGTTTTTATCAGGATGACATTTTCTAGCTTTCTTACGATAAGCACTTAAAATCTGTAATAAAAATACAATTTGAATAATTAATTATTTGAAATTTCAGAATGGATATAGTTTATTCAACATATTGACAAATAAATGTCAAACAGATCAAGTATAAGTTACGCAAACTTAATTAAACTTTCTCCGGAAAAAGCAAGTAAACAGGATTAAGACCATGGAAGCCGACTGCAGACATTTAATCCTCGACAAAAGTGTGGGTAAAAAAAGGCGAGAAAGTGCGGAAAATATTCCTCGCCATCATGCATTTTTGCTAGCTTTCTCGTGGTCGAGTTTCCTCGCCTTTTTCCATGTCTTCTCGTGGGCGAGGTTTTTTTTCCCTCGCTTTGTTGCGAGAAGAAGACGAGGGTGAATACGTCCGCAGTCAGATTCCATATAAGACAGACAAATCAGTACTGATTCTCTTATGCCTCTTATCTTATGAAGTTTTGTTTACTTCTGAATTTTTTCTTTGCTTTTCTAGCAAATTTACCTCTTTCTTTGTAGCTTCTGGATAAACTTCAAGGAGACCGTATAAATCTAACTTAAGGATATCTGTTTGAGGCATTGTAAAAACTGACAAATAATTCTATCTGTTTAATAATAATGATATTTTGTGAGATGGTTTCATTGATTTTACGATTTTATTTTCTACTTTCAATTTAACACTAGCAAAAGTAGAGGTGCATCCGGTTGATGTCGTAAATACAAATATCTTAAAATTGAATAATTGCGGAATTAAAAGTAGGGGAGTGTAATTTTCTGACCAATTTCAAGTGCTATTTATACTGTGTCTTACTGTGACAAATAGTTAAACTTAGTTAATATTTTCAATTCCTCCACAACATTTTCGACTTAGATATTCGATTAAACAGCCTTAAATATCATATTCATATGGCTAATATGACAATCGAGTCTTTCAAAACTCCTACGACCTGATTATGGTAGCAGGTGCGAGTAGTCTCGATTAACAACAAAAGGTTTTTTCAGCGAAATGTCACAATCGAGACTTCAATGAACCGTAAGAAGAAATGACAACAAAACCTTGCAAACGGTCTCCGTGAAAGTTACGCTGGCGCTCTGCAACATATCACGGTAATGAACGGCGGCCATTTGACCGGACTACATCAATGTTATCACGTAATCTCGTGCTTCTGGTAGTTCAAACATCAGAGACGGGTCATTCGAGGCTACACGTATTTGTAAACCAAGAACACGAAAACAAACAGATATGTATTTAAAATGATGATAAAATGCGTAAATGGTGAACAGATAGTCACTACGTAGCATTAAATGCACGAGCAGGTGTCAGAAAATTCCTCCACAGATTCTATTGCTATGAACTATATCTATGTCGCGACGTTACAAGCAAGTGGTAAAGCGTCAAAGTAAAGAGTCTCGCGCATGAAAACACAACGAAAAACACCATTCATTACCGAGACAGATTATGGTTTACGGAAACTGCCGAGGATTGCCGATTGAAAACCTTGTTGTGACACTCCTGGGAAATTGAAAATTATGACACATAACTAAGGGTAAGGATGACTAGATAATGAGTGTACATTCATCTATCAATTCGATTTTTACCTGCCTGATTGCATGTATGATTTTCTTTTTCAATTCGGAGACATTCTTTCGGTTTTGTTGGTAAGTTATTTTCTCACCCAGATTCTTTGGTCAGACTGTCAATCTCAGGTCACCAGACTGATGCATTAAAGGTAACTCAAGGGCTAAGGTTATGCTGCAAAAGTAATATCTACAAGAACATGGAATTTTTAATGTAGCCTGTCTGATCCCAATGCTAGCAGATGATTTAGTTAAGGCTACGTAACTGTCTTGTCTTAAATGTTTTGAATGTTGGAAAATTTTGTATTATTTATTGTTAATCCATTCAATTTGTCAGGTTGACAAGCATGAGTAACTAAATACTTTACTACTGTAACTTTGCTTGTGTGGGAATTTTTTTTATAAATGATTTACAGTTCCAACCCAGGCAACTAACTGAGTAGTCTATAGTATTCACACACTGTTGCCTACCTGTCCTGTGACTTATGTCTTGTGATGGTCTGAATTCTCAAAATTTGTAGCCAAGTTCATAACATTTGGTCAGTGCTACCTGTATTGTAAAAAGTATTATGAAGCCAAAGTAATTTATTTACAGAAAATGTCAAATCTTGCTTAAATAGGGGAATACAGTAACAAAAATATGGAAAATTTTGTAAATTGAAGCGTTGAGGATGAGTACATTAGAATTAAAATGTTTTGAAGTTCAGATCTGAAAATTCTCAAGGGTTGTTGAGAGTAATAGTCATTCCATGTTCTGTTCTGAGATGATTTTTCTGATTTTTATACGCCCACATTGAAATGTGGTCGTATATTGCCGTCGCCCCTGTCCGTCGGTCCGTCCGTCGGTCCGTCCGTCCGTCTGTCCACAATTGGCTTGTGAACGCGATAGAGACCACAGTTTTGGTTAGATTTGAATAAAATTTTGTATGTAGGATTATATTCATAAGATCTCGGACAAGTTCGAATTTGGGTTCGATTCGTCAAAAATTCACGGAGTTTTACACCCAAAATACGTTAAAAATGGCTTGTGAACGCGATAGAGACCACAGTTTTGGTTGGATTTGAATAAAATTTTGTATATAGGATTATATTCATAAGATCTTGGACAAGTTCGAATTTGGGTTTGATTCGACAAAAATTCACGGAGTTTTACACCCAAAATACGTTTAAAATGGCTTGTGAAAGCGATAGAGACCACAGTTTTGGTTGGATTTGAATAAAATTTTGTATGTAGGATTATATTCATAAGATCTCGGACAAGTTCGAATTTGGGTTCGATTCGAACAAAAATTCACGGAGTTTTACACCCAAAATACGTTTAAAATGGCTTGTGAACGCGATAGAGACCACAGTTTTGGTTGGATTTGAATAAAATTTTGTATGTAGGATTATATTCATAAGATCTCGGACAAGTTCGAATTTGGGTTCGATTCGACAAAAATTCATGGAGTTTTACACCCAAAATACGTTAAAAATGGCTTGTGAACGCGATAGAGACCACAGTTTTGGTTGCATTTGAATAAAATTTTGTATGTAGGATTATATTCATAAGATCTCGGACAAGTTCGAATCGACAAAATTTACGGAGTTTTACACCCAAAATGTGTTAAAAATGGCTTGTGAACGCAATAGAGACCACAGTTTTGGTTTGATTTGAATAAAATTTTGTGTGTAGGATTATATCCATAAGATCTTGGACAAGTTCGAATTCCGGATCGATTCAACAAATATTTACAGAGTTTTACACCTAAAATATGTTAAAAATGACTTGTGAACGTGATATAGATCACAGTGTGGTAGGAATTTAATAAACTTTTGTGTGTAAATATCTGAACACCATCCAACAAAAATTAAGATAGTAACATTCCTTGATATATTGACAATTTATGGTAGTAAGTGGGCGTATATTGCTAGGCAACCACTTGTTTGTACTTCTGAAGATTGAACATATTAAAGAACCAAATCAATCCTGAAAATGCCTACTTAAATGCCCTTCAATGGTGGTATTCATTTTCGGTACGGTATTATGTTGAACAATGGAGGTTTAAGTTCATGATAAATAATATATTGCCTGCTTATGATATATGTAATTAAGTTGTAAATATGTCTGCTCTAAATTCTATTTACTGTTCACTTTCACATCCATGGACATATAACACTATAAGGTCAAAATTTGATAACATAATTAAGTTTTTTTTGTGAGATTTTGGATTGTAAGTGTGGTTATTCAAAAAAAAAGGTCCTAATTCAGTTTAGCATGACAAGTTTATTATATTATTAAATGTATAAGAGTAAAATACATTTTTATTTTCATATGTCTATACAACTGTTTATCTTGTGTATTTTATGTTATTATGATTAGGTCATTGTTGATTTGCTATAAAAGGCTGTGCATGTAAAAAGAAAATGATGAAAATGCTGCTTATCCTGGATATTTTCATTTGCACAGTGTATATTTCCCTGGAAGGAATATAGTACAAGTTAAATGTTATGGAGAAGGATCAATGTTGGTGAAAAGAGAGGTGTTTTCTTTCCATTCATTTTTCTGTATCTATGAAAAATATTTATGTGATAGTAAAATTGACATATTGTCTCTAAGTTACTAAGTTAGAAGTTTACCTGATAAGATTTTAAATTGATGACTTGAAGTAGTTTTGATGTGTAACTGTGAAAGAAAAGGCATGGTTAAACAGGGGGTGTAACAGATTTAACCTTGATCAGAAAGCTTTGATCATTGCCTTTAAGCCATACTGTGTCACTAAAGTCAACAGTCAGAATTTTGTAGGATTGTGTTAAAAGATTTGAGAGAATGATTTAAAATTTTTGAAATTCAGTTAGTTTTTTTTAGCTTTATAGTATAAAAAAATAGAAATAAAGTTCATTGTAAATTGACTTATAGTAAGTTATTTTTTCATAAAGAGTTTGTGTTAAAAACGTTAAAATCTGTTTAGAATTTCAAAGGAAACCTCTTGGAATTAAAAGTGCTCAATTTCATCTATCTTAATGACACAATTGAAATCTGATGCTCATTTGAGTTAAAAAAAGACTATCTTCTTTTTTAGATGTTATTAACATTCTTACACTACTATTATTGATATTCGTTTCATAACTATGGAGTTGTTTAATGTTAAGGAATGGGAAGTTAGATTTTCTTTTTTTGAGGAAAAGCATAGATGAAATTGAGCTTTTATGAGCTGGTCCAAATTGAAACTCTTCACATCATTGATTTATTATTCTTAATGTGATCAGTTAATAATTTTTATATGTAATAACATATAACATGTTGAATAATATTTGTCCTAATGATTGTAATGTATTAACATACATAATTTTTTATCAAATTTATTTTGCTTGCTTAAAGTCTCAAATAATGAACGTTATTGAACTTGTCTGGTAAAACAAACTGCATTGAGATCATATATAGGGATATTTATAATATGACATGCATTAGGAGTATGTTTACATAAAGTCTAGAGGGTTGTCTTCAAATATTTCACTTCTGTAGAAAGTCACACCTAATCATCAAATGACTAATGATGTATTATTTATATTTCAGTCTTGTGTAAATTAAGGACAGTAATCAAGTGAAGTTTTAACAGAAATCCATTGTGTAATCAATTTCTCTCTTTGTCAATGTGAGAAAAAGAAACAATGCCCTTTAAATGGAGATTAAAGAAAACAAAACGCTATGAGATTTCAACAAAGAACGCTTTTATCGTTGGTGTATACCTACTGGATAATTCCTTCTTAGAGTGTACATTAACAGCAGATAGTACCGGTAAAGAGTGTTTGGATAGTATCGGTCAAAGAATTGAACTCACAGAGGTAAGCTCCTTATTTACTTATATTTGTTGTTTATGTTATCTTGTCTTAGAACAGACGCAACTTTCGTTTCTCAACTCTGGTTTGTATGAGCCACTACAGTAGCGTCTAACATTGTCTTTTGCTTTCTGTCCAGTTCACCATTGGCCTAACCTTAATGACCTCTGCTTATAAACCAATCAGATCTTTACCTTCTCCTAGCGCTGGTTTTTGTAACAGGAACATAAAGATAAATTTAGAAGGTTCCAAAATGCCTGGAACTAGTTTATCAGGTCATTTTAGGTTAGTACATAGGTCAACTTGGTGAAAAGGGAAGAATGTCATTGCTAGACCCTAATAAGTGGCAAATATACACCAGAGTTTAAAAATGCCGAACGAAACGAAAATTGGGTCTAATTTTGAGTTTACTAGTCTAGAAGATATTGAGACAATTCCAATGTCAATATAATTTTCCTTCCTGCATAGTGCACATTTACATGAGTCACTGCAATTAAAATTTGATTATTATACCCTTGAAAGAGTGAGATTAAAATCAGTCAATGTGATTTAGTATCAAAAGATTCAGCTCAGTGCATTTCAATTTCAATCAATCTCAAAATAGACATGGTTGAAAAGATAGATAGACAGTCTAATTAAAATCAGACCCTAATTTTGTTCGTTCGTTTTTTATAAATCCGGTTTTTTAACCACTACATTTGGGTCTGAGAACCAGGCGCGGCAACAGCCGTTCATGTTAACTTTGACCTAACCTTAATGACCTTTGTTTAAACCAATCAGATCTTTGCCCTCTCCTGCGCTGGGATTTTGTTCACGAACAATAGGTGCATTCTAGGATTCCTAAGTGCTGTAGACTAGTTTATTAGGTCATGTTTATCAAGGTAAGGTCAAAGTTAACGTGAACGGCTGTTGCCGCACCTGGTTCTCAGACCCTAATGTAGTGGTTAAAAAAACGGATTTAAAAAAAGGAACAAACGAAATTTGGGTCTGATTTTTATACGCCCACACATTAATGTGGGCGTATATTGTAGTCGCCCCTGTCTGTCCGCCTGTCTGTCCACAATTGTTGTGGACACGATAGAGAGCTCGTTTCTTGATGGATTTTGATGAAACTTGGTATGAGTGTTTGTATCGACATTAGGATAAACCCTATTGAAAATCAGAAACATCGAAAAAATATTTGATGAGTTATTGCCCTTGTTCTTTAAAACGCGTTAATTTTTCAGCCTTTAACAAAGTTGTGGACACGTTAGAGAGCTGGTTTCTTGGTGGATTTTTATGAAACTTGCTGTGAGTGTTTGTTATCACCCAAGGAAGAACCCTATTGAAAATTAGACGAATCGGAAAATATTTCATGGGTTATTGCCCTTGCTTTTGAAAATATCTTGTGGACACCATAGAAAGCTTGTTTCTTGATGGATTTTGATGAAACTTGCTGTGAGTGTTTATTATCACCCAAGGATGAACCCTATTGAAAATCAGACGAATCGAAAAATATTTCATGGGTTATTGTCCTTGCTTTTGAAAATATCTTGTGGACACCATAGAGAGCTCGTTTCTTGATGGATTTTGATTAAACTTGGTATGAATGTTTGTATTGTCATTAGGATAAACCCTATTGAAAATCAGAAACATCAAAATAATATTTGATGAGTTATTGCCCTTGTTCTTTAAACACGTTCATTTTTTAGCCTTTAACTAAGTTGTGGACACGTTAGAGAGCTGGTTTCCTGGTGGATTTTTATGAAACTTGCTGTGAGTGTTTGTTATCACCCACGGATGAACCCTATTGAAAATCAGACGAATCGAAAAATATTTCATGGGTTATTGCCCTTGCTTTTGAAAATATCTTGTGGACACCATAGAGAGCTCGTTTCTTGATGGATTTTGATGAAACTTGCTGTGAGTGTTTGTTATCACCCAAGGATGAACCCTATTGAAAATCAGACGAATCACAAAATATTTCACGGGTTATTGCCCATTTTGAAAATATCTTGTGGACACCATAGAGATCTCGTTTCTTGATGGATTTTGATGAAACTTAGTATGAGTGTTTGTATTGACATTAGGATAAACCCTATTGAAAATCAGAAACATCGAAATAATATTTGATGAGTTATTGCCCTTGCTCTTAAAAACACGTTAATTTTTCAGCCTTTAACTTAACAAAGTTGTGGTCACGTTAGAGAGCTGGTTTCTTGATGGATTTTTATGAAACTTGCTGTGAGTGTTTGTAATCACCCAAGGATGAACCCTATTGAAAATCAGACGAATCGACAAATATTTCCTGGGTTATTGCCCTTGCTTTTGAAAATATGTTGTGGACACCATAGAGAGCTGGTTTCTTGATGGATTTTGATGAAACTTGGTATGAGTGTTTGTATTGACATTAGGATAAACCCTATTGAATATCAGAAACCTCAAAAAATATTTATGAGTTATTGCCCTTGTTCTTTAAAACACGTTAATTTTTCAGCCCGTTACTCTCTCGAAGTTGTGGACACGATAGAGAGCTGGTTTCTTGGTGGATTTTTATGAAACTTGCTGTAAGTGGACACGATAGAGAGCTGGTTTCTTGGTGGATTTTTATGAAACTTGCTGTGAGTGTTTGTAATCACCCAAGGATGAACCCTATTGAAAATCAGAGGAATTGAAAACTATTTCATGGGTTATTGCCCTTGTTAACTTGTAGTTGTAAACACTCAAAAATCGTTCAATTTTGTAAACATTCTTGATGGCACGGTTTTCGACAGATGTTTCATTTACTGATAGTTCTTGTCGACCTCCCGGACGACTTGGCTGCCATTACAAAAGTGGGCGTATTACGATGGGGCATCGCTATTTTAATTAGACTGGATAGATAGATAGATATATCTTGCTATTCGAACCATTATTCAGAAAATTAATATTATGATATAAATCCAATGATATTATGATAATTGTTATTACTGACATCAAAGCTATTCCAGAAGATTATTTCATGAGATGGAAAACATAATCCACTGCAAATTAACATTATAAATTCAAGGTGTAGAAGGATATTTATTGTACTAAGTGCATGCATTATTTAACAACCTGCTGATCTGAATAAAGATTTGATGATTTCCTCATTGATCTATTCAATGAATATTCTATATGAGGAAACATGAATTTATTGAATAGTGTCAATATAGTACAGGCCTTCTCAAATGGCAGTCCGCAGGCCAAATACAGCCCCTGACGCTCTCAAGAGTGGCCGCTCATGGTGACCCCTTCCACTCAGGCTCTGATCGCTATGCTAGCCAAGCTCTATTTGGCCCTGCCCTACTATGTTTTTCATAACATGCATTTGGCCCTTTACAAAAATTAATTGAGAAGGCCTGATATAGTACATCTGTGTAGTAAGTTGAATAATATTGTAATAATACTAATGATATCATCTCTACTTTTATAATACTGATATATATAGATAACAATTGACAAGTCATAGTATACTATTTGATAGTCACCTGTTTTTATTATATCTATGGGTTATTTAGTACTTTCAGTTTTGATGCAAAAAACACTGTCAAATTTCCTCAAGTGATATATCTTATGTTGTTGTGTTTGCATAATGATAACGTAAATTGAGATTAATGATTAAAATCAGAGTTGTTTTCGAGCATCTCGACAAAAAGTACTGTGCACAGAGGTTTAAAGATCGGTTTTTACCCAATATGAAACAGTTATTTACAATTATGAATGACTTCTGAAAAGTGATATGAATAGGCGAAATTAGATCTAATTAAACAGCTAGTGTAGTAAATATTTAGTCTAGTAGACATCCCTTTAAACTGAATTGATCACATAGCTTATTCTTACAATCATTGATGAAGAACTGAAACTTGATTTTCCTCAAAACAAGAAGATTTTCTTCTAATTGACATATTTAATAAAGATTTTCCTCAAATTGACATTTAATGAAGATTTTCTTCAAAACGACATTTGAGGTGATTTTTCACATAGGCTAATGAAGTTTTAAAAAGATTTTCCTCAAAAAGAGAAAAATTAATTTCATCTGGATAACTTTGTTTTACATACTATACATTGTACCAAACTTTACTCACTGCAGGACTTATCTTTTTATAGAAACTTCCAAAATTGTTATTGTAACATCTAGTTTGGGATATTGTAACTAGTTTTGTACTGGGTTATTTTTAGGATATTTAATTTGCTACATGACTAAAAGGTTAAAAAGTGTCCAATATCCCACATCACATAACATAGATATGGCTATATTTTATCTTTACTGTCAACATATTTCACATATCTTATGTACACATATTTAGGCTGACTTGGGGTGTTTCTAAGTGATTATGTTTGAGCTAGTTGGTTCTATTGCCTTTTATTGTGGTGTTAAATTGACTTTAAAACTATATAACTTCAATAAAACTAGATAGTTACTAATAACAACTATCTATTCTCCAGTCTTTATTACTGATACTTATCTCAATATATCTGACTTTCCAATCAGATATATAATAAACTTAAAGGGACACATTAATTTAAATATTTGTGATACCTAAGCATAGTAATACTAGCTTTCTGGAACGTGGGGCACAAATAGGGGGCACAACTTTTGGGTTAAGATTTGAAATATGGAAGAGCCGAGGTGCAACCATCCAAGTGGGTTTGAGGAATTCTCCCTGAGAAAATAAAAAAAATTCAATTCATTTGATACATTCTGTCAGATTTTTGTTGCAAAAAATCAAATTTTGAAATTTCTACAATTGAGAAATATAGTGGGTTTAGGGTGGGCAATGTTCGATGTTCGAGACATTGTTATGTTTATCTGATATTTCAATGCAATGATTAGTACAGATAAATATTGATTTTATATTGTTTACTAATTAAACATTTTATGTTTACTATACATGTGTATTTCTGTTAAAGAGATAGCTTTAATTTTCTATTGTTATGTTATAACTTTATTAATTGTCATTCATTCATTCATTCATTCATTCTTAAACAACAACTCGTTCATTCATTCCTGAACAACAACTATAATTCATTCATTCATTCATTCATTCATTCATTCATTCATTCATTCATTCATTCATTCATTCATTCATTCATTCATTCACATTGTCTGAATTAGTTGTTGTTTAGGAAGTCTGTGAATGATTCACATCTTCATTCATTTGTTTGTCCTCAAACAGGAAATTAAGAAAGTCACATATTGACATCAGTTTGGTTTGAGTTCACCATTGTATTCATTCATGGTCATCATACACCATTGAAGAATATTGAAAATACTTTCAAACAGTCTTTGTCATAATTTTAATATTTTTATTTCAATACATTCATCTGCATACTCATTAATTTATACACCTGTGTATTAATCTTTTTGGACTTTGTCCCCAATCATTTTCATAGCAAAGAATTTGTATTGTAAATACTTAAGAGGTGCCAATATCATACGTACACATTGTCATAAAGATTTTGAAACCATTGGGATCTAAATTTAATATGTGAGGTGGTGGTTTGTACTTGAATAACCATCCCGAAAGAGGTCACAACTTATCAATTTGGTGTAAAAAATCAGGCATAGATTTTTAAGATATTAATTCAGTCACTATATACTTTCTTTCCTTATAATAAGGAATATAAAAACAATCCAAAGTTTCAAGAAATTTTTGTGAAATTGAGAAAGAAAATTGACATTATTGTCACTTTGTCAGTTGTAATGTTTGTAAAGTATTATATTTTTAACTTGCTGTCTGATTTTACTTGTTTCAGACACATTACTTTGGATTACGTTATGTGACGAAAAAACTTCACTTCCACTGGGTGGATTTAGATCGTCCGTTAAAGAAACAACTAGACAAACAGGCTCAGAGCTCCTGTCATCCACCATGTTTATATTTCGGGGTACAGTTTTATGTTGCCAGTGCACACAGAATAGTTGATGAAGTCGCAAGGTAACTTTCTCAGATATTTTCTAAAAATTTTGAAATATTTTACAACAGAGCATTTTTTAAAACAAAAAATAAGTCTTTAGTAGGAATTTCTGTCATTTTATGAAATTTTACATTTATATATATGGAGCAATAAGAACATTTTTTGAAAATAGATAGTGATATGCATGTTGTTTTCACAATTTTCTTGTTAACATTTTCAGATTTCATTATTATCTACAACTGAAGAATGATATAATAGATGGAAGACTACCATGTTCTGTAGACCAAGCAATAAGACTAGCTTCTTTAAGTTTACAAGGTATGAATATCTGCTTATTAAAGTAAATATTTAGTATTTTAGTATTGCTTTATCTATACACTTTAATTTACCATGGATTCATGGACAGATAGATGGTTATTTAGAAAAACTACATTGTTTAATTTGTTGATGTTGACATTTCAGCTGAGTTTGGTGATAGTGATTTTGACAAACAGAATCCTAGTTATTTTAAAGATCATCCTCTGTTACCAAAGGTAAGACAAACTTTTTATTGTCAATGATATCAATGAATACCCTCAACCTAGGGGCACTAACGAACATAGGAGAGGTTTCTGAATCTTAATGGACACTTTTGTTGATGTCTGGGACATTCTCTCTGTCTTTGAATTTTCTTTAATAATATGAAATATTTTATGAAATAAGACCTTATATTTTCTATTTTATTTGTAGTCTATGACTAAAGATGAGAATACGTATCTAGAACTATTAACAGAAGTTATCAATGGACACTATAGATTACATGGTGTACATGGTATTAAAGCAGAAATACAGTATATTAAAGAAGTTCAACAAATGGATGGATTTGGTACCGAGTACTATGTTGCTAAGGTAAAATCACTTTAATGTTAATTGTTAGTGTTCAAATTTATTAGGTGAGGTTGCACTTGCTTGTGGAGTGTCCACATTTACTTGAAAATAAGAAAATAGGTTGGTAGATGACAAGTTAACGTTCACTTAACGATATCGCAAACTAGGTAATTGGATTGGTAGAAAATAAAGAAAATAGCATTTTTATACTTTGCAAGGATAACAACTTAGGTTCCCATGAAGATCCTTTTTTGAGCTAGTCCTTTGCCAAACCTCTTGGCATTGATCTTTCCAAGATTATCCATACCCATTTACAGCTGGATTGACTGGATATATATCAGTGAAGATGACTTATTCAAGGTCATATAACTTTCTCACCACAATGGAGAACCCAGCTCTCAAACACAACAACCACCATTTGCTTAGATCCCATGTTGTAAAGAATTATGCTCTAATTGTCTGTGCTAGAGAGGGTCTTTTGCTTGAAAATGTTTTTATGACTAAGAATTGATATATTAATAGATTTCTTCCTTTTTATCATTTTACATGGAACAATTTTTGTTTTTTGCAGGATGAATCTAATAGAGAATTATATTTAGGAACATCTTATATTGGGTTATTTGCTAGATTTTTAGATAGAACTCCACCAGTATTTTTTAGGTAAGTAACATTGGTAACAGGGTAAGGGGAATTACTCTTTTTAAGATCAGAAAGCGTATTGGAATGTTAATTAAATTTTCAGATTGTTTATTAAAGATAATATATTTATGTTATTAATATTGATATTTCAGATGGAATGAAATAGCGAGAATATCACAAAATAAGAAGAATATAGAAGTTGATACATCAAAAAGTTCTGCTCAATATACTTTAGTATGTATAATTTATTTCTATCGCTTGGTCATTATTTGATTAAACCATTGAAAACAATTACGCATAGCAATAAATTTAAATTGTCTTAGCATTGAACATCTCTGCTGAGATGAAAAAATGCTGCTGTCCTGGCAAAATATTCTAGAACACACTTTATGACATTTTCATAAGCTTTTGAAAATGTTGAATCCACATATTATGTTGATAGAAAATATCCATGCAAATTGATGCTGTGAATGTCCCAGATACATTTAGAAAAATTAGAAAACCTCTGTACTATCCCTTTAAGACTTATTTGATTGATTGATTGATTGATTGATATTGTATATTGATAGGAAGATACAGATACATCCAAGTATTTATCTAGAATAATCAATCAACAAATCAAATTTTATAAATCTTCTAAAGCTAACCTCAAGTAAGTGTTTATTTTTTACTTTTTGAACATTTTTTAATTGTCTTCTGTTTTTCTGCATGAATTTTATTTTCAAATGATTTTGAAGCATGAGTTTTTTTGTTATTCTAACCATTTTTATTTTGAAAAAAGGTTTTGATTTTTTGGGAAATAGGTTTTGTATTTCTTTTGGGATAAAGGGCCAAATTTTAGACAAACCAATTTATGCTTTTTTGGTTGAATTTTTTTTTTTTTTGTCATATGATCTCTTGTAGAGTTATATATATAGTCCATTAATCTTACTTTATATTTGACTACTCACCACACTTTCAAAATCAAATTTTCATACCTGTTTTGTTAAGAGACTGTTAAAGAGATTGTAAAGTGATTTTCTAAACTTTGTGGGTATCGGTGACACTGATAGCATCAATTTGTGTCATTCCAATTTCCACTGATGTACCGGAAGCTACCATTGATATCTATTCAGTTCACTATCAGTGATGTCATAAAACGTATTAGTTTTAGTGGAATTGCAAGAACCACAGACTTCGGAATGGAAATTAGAATGGAGCAAATTTATGTTATCAGTGTCCCCGATACACATACAAAGTTTAGAAAACCTCTTTACAATCCCTTTAAGATAATACAAAGTGTAATGAGTAGCTAATATAAAACTTTTTAGTCAAAGTATATTGGACTATTATAGAACATTTCCCTAAAAGTTTTCTTTTGCATGATTTATTTTTGCAGTTCCAGCATGACTGATGTTAGTGTTGATATTAATGAAACTGACAACAATAATATAACGTAAGACAATAAATATAACTTATAAATGTTGTTAACAATTTAACTAGTTTATAATACTAACAACTTATATAATATTTACAATAAGATATCAGCAACATTAGAAACAACAGTACATATCACAAAGATAAGACAAATATTATGGAATAGAACACATTTCAGCACAAATTACATGATTTCATCAGATGAAATGATGACATGTGTAGATTGTACTGAAATCATAGGCGTACGAGCTGGGGGTGCAGGGGGGGCAATTGCCCCCCCCAGTGATTTTCATGAAAGAAATTTTAAAAAATTAAATCGTTCGGAAATGATGAGATCAGGCAGATGGCGAGAAGTTTTTGGAATTAGGGGTTGGGTGGGGGTCGACTTGTCGGGCATGTATATTTCGTTGTCGGGCAAATTAGCATTAGTTGTCGGGCAAATTGGTTTTGCCCCCCCGCTCAACTAACACCCCGTACGCCTATGACTGAAATGTTTGTCTAGCTTTATTGAAGAAGTGTGTTTTATTCCATAACATATACAGCTTTTTACTCTGTTATATTAAAGTAATCTTTAACTTTTGCTCTATTTGTTACCTCTCACTTAAAGTTAGAAGTTTCCTTGATAGAATTAGTACTGTGTATGTTTTGAGCAAACAAATTAAATGGGGGAAGGGGTTAAAATGATTCTAAATTTCATAAATGTGCATTAATTAGTTGGTACATTCATTTGGATTAAATTTTTTCTGTGATTTGATGAAAGCTTGATTTAAAGGGATATGTTCACTAACTGTTCGACCAAAAAACTTTTAGTCTCAGAACCTGGAATTTTTTAGCTATGCTATTCATTAATAATGTGCCAAACTCTCCCTAAAAATGTAAGCCTTCTAATCCCTGTGTATCCATAAGTATCAGCGTTGGAAATTCAAAAATACGACTCATCGTTTAGTAAGACTATGCGTTATATAGAAAACTCATATACAGAAAATTAAAGATAATTGTTAAGGTATGGGTATAATTTAAGTGTTTGTGCGATTTATGGGCTGTTCCAGTAAATCTGATTAAAGATATTTACATAAATTCAAGGCCCAAATTGATCCTCAAAAATGCTGAACATTCCCCTTTAATCCTCCTATTTGCATGTATTCCTACAAATCCTTCTGCTATGTTAATCTTTTCAGTTGATCAAAATCATTTTCATTAATTACTAATCTGAATATCAAGAGATGGAAATCCTTTATTTAACTTATTTGAATAATTAGTAATTGCTATATTCAATCTGTATGCTTTATATTTGATGTTACATGTATATTCAATATAATATGTAATTTTCTTTATTTAAATAATTATTCATAATTCCTAATGATACGTTTTTGAGTTGTTTATATATTGATGGTTAACAAGACTGTTATTGCCTATTCTATATTGAATATTCTGTGTACTGATATAAGACTATTGTCTTTATAATGTATGTATTATTTTTTTTAATAGAGAATCTCAAGTTATTATTCCTACAAATGAATACTCTGAATTGGTAAGTGTCTTCAGTATGAAATTTTGAATTATCTTTAACTGTCTTGTTGAATACATAAGACATATATAGATTTTTGTAGAATATTTAGCTAAAATGTTTCAATGTGGTTCTCACACCGTCTTCAGAGAACAATAAAGAAACATTAATTTGTGATAATTGCTTAAAGTTCATATGACAATTTTTTTGTAATAAGTTAGTAAAATGAGAAGATAAATAGGGACAATAGAGTAATAAGATGGCAATCTAATTGACCTTGAGGTGTTATTACTTCATTGTAATTTTGAATGAACTTGGACAGGTTATTTACGTATAAATATCTTCTTCATTGATATTGTTGACATTACACTGTGACCTATGTCTTGTAGTTGGATATGTAGATGCTCTTTTTTCCATTGAAATTTTCTCAACTATAAATCAATATGAGAAAACTAAAATGAAACTAGAGTTAAATAGACTAATGATTAGTATTATGTTACTATAAAGTAAAGTATTGATTTTTGTTATACAGACTGAGTCACAAACATCATTAGCTTATATACAAGATCAAAGATATACACCAGGTAAGTTATATTGATTACACTGCTGTTTATTACACAAATTACATATGATATCTTTGTATATTTTTTGTATTCCATAGCTGTCGGTATTAAATAGGTCATAATTGAGATATAAAGTGTATTAGACTATTAGTTGATGTTATTAAAAATGCATGATATACTCTGTACAATCAGTCTAAATGACATATAAATGGATATTAAATAAAGCATTATTCATGTCTTTCTCAATATTCAGATATCAAAGGATCTGTGTTGTGTACAGCATCTTTTCTATTAACTCATATTTTCCAAAATATCATACAATGAAAAAAAAGAAAATTTATGTAATGGAAAAATGGATTTTTTTTGTTGAGAAACATGGTCACACGATTGTAAAGCGGACACTGATAGCATCAATTTGCGCCATTCCGACGTCTGTGGTTCTTGCAATTCCACTAAAACTAATACACATACAAAGTTTAGAAATACGCTTTACAATCCCTTTAAATGACTTTAAGATTTCTATAATGACAATTATTTTTATTTTCTAGATGTACAACAAGTTTCATCACATGATGATTATTATAGTAATTCACAACAAAGTTTAGATGTGTTACCTGATGTACAACAAACACCAAGTTCCGGTTCAGAATCTCTTATAAATGATGGTATTTATATAAACCATCAACCAGTACCACAACAACAACCAGAAATATCAGATTCTGCTAGACATGCTCTATTACCAGCATATAAACATGCTCCTGATTACGAAACATTAATGGCACAGCGCCGTATACAACAACAAGTGTCGTCAACAGAGAGTACACAAGGTATTGGCACCACACCGGTCTACAATCAAGATGGTGTACCATATAAAAGTGAACCTGAGATGAATCAACCCATTAATAATTATGACAGTGAATCCCAATATGCAAACGCTCAGGCCATACGAAATTACAACCATACTGGATATACTAGTGGTTTTCAAGATGGCCATAATAATATGAACAATAAAACAGGCACAAATCATCTGCCTGTCCATTCAACTTACAGCTCCCCAGAACTCAATACACAAGGTTTACAAGAACAATATCCTCCTGATATGTTACAGGAATCATTAGCGTTTCAGTATCGACCCCCACCACCCTACCCACGTACCAGTAGCAGTACCCCAGATCTAGCTGTACAAGCTGTAGCTACACATAACAGTGAAATACCAGATGTAGTCGCCCAACAAGGTGATCATTTCGGGAACTTAGTCCAACAATCACGTCTGGACAAAAGTGTGGAAAACTTGAACACTATGGATACTAGTGTGAACAGTGAAAATTTATCATCAAACATGGATCAAGATGATACTTCAAGCGAACACTCTTATGCTACTTTTCATGTTAAAGATGATAGTTCAGATGATGAAGTAGAAAAACTTCATCGTGAAGAATCAGAACGAAAGAAAATTCAAATTCGATTATTAGGACCTAAAGATGCTCCACCTCCTTCCACAACCAAAGAAGTGGCTACATTACGTGAAAGTTTTCGAAGAATGATGATAGCAAGATCTGGTCCAATCATGAGCTCAAAACCAGGAGAAAGTCATGTGAAACCGTTGACTAAAGAGAACTTAAATGAAGCCGCATTATCGAAAGTTCAGGAGCAAGATTCACCTACAGAATCTTTCAGTGGCAAAGGACCTCACAAACCAATTATATTTGTTAATGCAGCTCCATCCCTGCCAATTCCTGATGTAATTCAGCCATCCAATATGTCTGACAAAAATATGTCTAGTCATGTGTCAGATAGTGCTAGTCGTGTATCAGATAGTGCTATGTCAGGTAGTGATAATATGGAGTGTTTAGATACTAGTCGGATAATACATACTCATGCTCTATCTATGGAAAGTTCTCTATCACCACAAGAAGATTCGGATTCAGACCTGTCTGATTTTGCTGTAAGTATTTATTTTAAATCATCAATCATGATAGTTTTGATTGTGTTGCATATTTTCATGTTCACATTGTTTTTGTTAAATTGCCACCTTATTCAAAGACCAAGTGTCTTTTTATGCCTATAACAATATACAATAAGCTTATACATTGCTTTATGCAGGTTGGAGGGGCTGACATGGAAAAAGCGTCTAGTCGTTCAGATGGGACAATAAACCGAGGTCCTGAGTACAAGTTAAAGATCCCTCGACAGTTGGAAATCGAAAATAAGAGCAGGCTAATGCCGCTGTCCTGGCAAAATTTTCCTCATTGCACACTGCATGGCGTTTGCCCGCCCTCAATTAGCCCATATAGGTGCAGAAAAGCAGGACGTAAAACTCCATTCATTTTTTTTTATACATTGCTTTCTAATTACCAATCTGGATTCAGAATCACACTTTATTTGGTTTCAGTAAAAATCATTAGAGTACAGTACCGTATTGTAATAAATTGATTGTGATGTACGTCATTCACATATTACATAGAACTCTAGTTGATGTTGAATAAGATAGATAAATATTATTTATTTATGGCCTGATTGTAGTAGTGTACAGATTGTTGTATTATTGACATCCAAGTCTATAGTCCAGGACAGCCAGACTCTATTGTTTTCTGTTGAATGATTGATGATGAATTTTGATCATTGCTCTCTAGGATGGCACTATTAAAAGAAGAAGTATTGGCCCATTAAAACGTGCTGCTATGAATGGGTTGACATTATCCAGACCTATGGTTCTAGCTCTAATGAATGATGAAAGTAGAGCACCTAAAGATGAGAGGGTAAGCCTATTTGAATTTTATTTACAACATGTATCATTTATTGTTCTAACCTCGCAAGCTGTTGTACATGATACATATTTTCACACAAATGTTGTACTAAATTTTTGATGAGTTGATATTTTGTGCAATTTTCGGCTGTGGATTTAACCTAGAAAAAACAGCTGGAATTAATCATTTTATATACCGTAATTACATTCATTTAGCTACTATTTAGATATGATAACAGATACAGCAAAAAACCTGTTTTGATAAAAAATGTAAATTTTACCAATGGTTTACATGAAATTTACTATCAAAATGTTACATTGACATTGTTATGTGACATTTGATATTATTTTTTAGTCGTTTTTTTTTTTTATTTGCAGAGAAAGATATTAGAAAGTAAGATATCTGAAGGTCAAGTGTTTAAAGAATTTGAAGAAATTTATAAAAGAGCCCCCAACTTAGATTATAATGTTGCTAAGTTACCAGAAAACAATCCTAGAAATAGATTTAAAGATGTGTTACCCTATGATAATACTAGAGTCAAGTTAACACCAAGAAAAGACAATCCAGCTGGATATATAAACGCTTCACATGTCAAGGTATGATAATAATTGGAAATAGTCCATAAATGTTTTTAAGGCGCTGTGCTTGATCTATATGTGCTCTTTAAGTTCTCTTTTGGAATTTTCCAACCCGCCCTGGCGTAGAAAAGCGTCTTGCAAAATTTGTAAAAGAATGAAATCTATGGTGTTATCATTATACATAGGTCTTAAAGCTGCTGTTATTACTTTATTTTCATCTTTGACTTTATTAAAAAATTTCTGGATAATCAATTTGATTATTTTTCAAATGATTTATTGACCAAAGAATAGAATTGTGGGATTCCTCACTCCTCTTGATTGGAGATTTTGTTTCCGAATTTTGAAAATAACCAATGAAGGCGACCAAATTTACTGCTGAAGCCTTTTTGGTTGACCTCTTTTAAAGTAATTGTGTTTTTTTTTCAGTTGACAGCTGAGAATATGGATTGGTCATTTATAGCTACCCAGGCACCATTAGAAAATACAGTATCTGATTTTTGGCAGATGATATGGGAACAGGAAGTCAATGTTGTTGCTATGTTAACAGCTTTAACTGAACAAGGTCGTCAGAAATGTTTTCCTTATAAACCTGATGAACCTGGCCCAGAACATAAACAAATACATGGAGATGTAAGTCATTTCATTTGATTTGTGTTGTTATTTTGTTTACCATTCAGGTTCCTCTGTCAATCACCATTTTATGTCTTAATAAAAACTGTTTGAACACTGCACTTTCAAAGATCTCAAAGATGTATCATCAAATTTCATTTTAAGGCACTTTGTGTTACTTATCCCTATCTAGGTTTATTAGTTAGATAATAACACACCATTCATTTTGTTTAGAGTAGCTTTGTTTGCAGTCCGATAGAGCTTTAGTTAGGTTACAGCAAACAAATGACAGTTGTGAATCCGGATGGAGTTGTGAAATTTGTATGACCTCGATTAAGTCATCTTCACTCTTCATTCAAGTCAACCAAGCTGTAAATGGGTACAGATAATCTGGAAAAAATCAATACCAAAAAGTTTGACCTAGGACCAGCTGGGAGAAAGGATCTTATAAGAAACTGAAGTCGTTATCAGTGCAAAATATAGATATTTTCTTTCTTTTTTTCCAGTATGATATAGAATTACTATTAACTGATGATTCACTATGTTATGTTACTAGAAGAATCAGAGTTAAACATATCCCGTCTGGTAAATCAAGACAAATATGGCATTTACAATACACAGACTGGCCAGATCATGGTTGCCCTGACGATATTTATGGTTTCCTTGGTAAGAGTTTTTCAATATTTTGAAATAAAATTTGATTCCTTTGCAGGATTAGAACACATGGTAATAGACCTGGAGAATTTGCCTCATTGCGTATATCATGACTTTGTTCATCCAACGCTGCCAAGAAAGGTGTTTCCTTAGAATAAAAATAAATTATTGTTTAATTTTTCAGGTTTTCTAGATGAAATTGAATCAGTACGTAGATTGGCGGAGAGTGAAGAAGGAAGTGGTAAAAAGTCACCAGTAGTTATACATTGTAGTGCTGGTGTAGGTCGTACAGGCGTAGTAATATTAACAGCTGTCATGAAATGGTGTCTTGAACATAATCATGTAAGCATATTTTCTTCAGTATTCACAACACAAAGCAATATTTTTCAAATGAGTTGGTCAATGTTGTTCATTGTACCTTTAGGCAAAGTAAATAAGTTATATGGATGAGATTGGCAAATAACAATACAGTCAAACTTGGTCCAACGGTCACCTGTATTCATCACCACCCTTTAATGAAAAACCACCCAAATTACATCCTATGCAATTTTCAACCAAATTTACCTCTATTCAACACCACCCTTTTAGTATGCAGCCACTTTTAAGCATTCCCTTGACTGGCTGCTTAATACAAGTTATACTGTAACGATACAAATGCCAAGATTTGTACACAAAAATTGTTGTGAAAAGACATTTATCCAGGCATTTTCATACAGTGATATTAACTTTTTTGGCATTGACTGAAATATATTATCATAAATATCTTAAGTATTTAATAAATCAGCCAAAATTTGATGAAATGTTATTCTTTTTTTCAGAGTGTTGATTTACCAAAAGCATTAATGGGAATTCGCCAACAGAGGATGTATATGGTACAAACAGTAGGACAATATCAGTTTATACACAATACATTAATACAATATCTTAAAAATACTAGACTTATATAGATATACCATAGTTAGATTTGTTATAAAATACATTTCATTTTACTAGAAACAAATCTTAGGTTTTGATGAGGTTAATATGAGTGATAGTCATGTTAGTTAGGTTTCAAAACTTGCACAGGAGTAGTGCCAGTCAGCTCTGTTTTGGCCTTCCGGGCCTCATCAGTGCAGTCTTGTAACTGGAGTTGAGGTTTGACTAAATAGTCGCCTCAGATGGTCCCTCAAAATATGATGTCATCATACCATTAGAGTGCTCAAATCTTGACTCCATAAGGCCAAGAAGGCTGAAACAGTACTGTCTGCAGTTAAATCTGATTTATATGTTATTTTATTATTCATAATGTGCCAGTGGTATTGTTTTCATAAAGCATTATAATCATTTCTTTTTATTGATAGGGCCAAGGAATCTATTTTTAGGATTTATGACTGATTTTGAAATTTGTTGACTTATTAATAGTCTTGAGAAGTTTTATGAAGAATTAGCTGAAACCGTTGTAGAATCAATGGTCATATTTGCGACTATGTTCTTGACAAAACAGCAAGCTACTCTATATTCAGTTTCCAACTCTCAAGAACATCCAATGAAAAAAACCAAATGACCATTCTGTCACATTCTTTTTCAACAGTTTTATCCTTGGTTCTTGTACTCTCATGTACATTCTTGTTGTTCAAAACTCTGTACTTTCAGCTATACAAGAACATGGTAGCGAATACACCTTTATACTCTAACCATCACAACATCCCTATACTAAAGACTAGATATAAGTCAGCAAGTTTCAAACTAGCTTTAAGTGAAATGAAATTGTTTACCATCAGTCAATAGTTTTGTACTTAGAATTAGTTTTTATACAAATTTTACATATAATTAGATTGTATATAGAGTTATTTATTGTGTATAATGGGTCAGAGTAGATTGTTGAACAAATATTTTATGATAATTAGAAATCCATAATATAGGATCTTCTTACACATTCGATTCATTATTTAAGAGAGGATGTATCTTTTTCTTCTAGTTTGATTGTCTAATTTTGATAATATTATATTCATAATCATATCTATGACTAGTCCAAAACTTGCTGATTCCATTCCCAGCCTTTGATAGATGTTTGGATAGATAGGACACAAAAAGTGAGGATTTTCCACACCTTGTGCGTGCAGCATTCAATGGCGACCGACAGATTTTATTTCTCGGAAAAAAAAAACTTTGATGGACTCGCATACATGGCCTGTATGGTGTAGGGGGATAATGATGGTATGATTGAACTACAAAATCATCCACCTTTCTAGATATATCGAAGTTTTATGGATTCGAAGTAAATAGATACGTTTAAAATCCCAGCACACGCAGGGGTGAGGAAAATTGTAAGTTTTTTGGAGCCTAGTTTTTCTGACTCTCTTCCAGCCACATGTGTCAAAATAGCTATCAGATGCTGGGAAAAGAGTCAGCAAGTTTCGGACTAATCTATGACATATCCTACATTGAAAATCCTTTGTCGTATTCTATATACTGAATATGTATTTTTCAAGCAGTATATTTTCTTATTACACGACTTGATATATTACTTACTATTCCTATTAATACCATTATGCTAAACATATATTTGTAATATTTCATATTTGTTTTGTGGATGGAAAATTTGTCTTGTAAATCCACTGTTTTGTTACTTGATTTACTTTGAAGGGATTATAAAAGGTTATCTGACCTATTTAGATGTATATGGGACCCTAGACAGAGGTTTTATTTTGGTCTTTGTATTTCTAATTTTATGTCAGTGATAGCGGCCATTCCGACAAAACCATTCAAATACCATACTAAGCTGGTCAAACATTAGATTTAAGAAAATACAGAGATATTAAAGGAAAATTGTTTCTAATCCATTTAAGATAAAATCCAATATATCCACTTGCCTTCAGATATCAATCCATCCAGTTACGTGCTGTGCCTTCTTTGTTGTTTTCAATACATTATTGTTTTGACTTGAATTATCAGAATTATGAAAAGTAGGCTAATTGTATCTAAGACTAAACTTTTGAAAATTAATGTTTACATGGATTTCAAAATTTTGTTTACGGTTGGGATCATTCGTGCTGAGGTTTTATTATTATTTTTGGAATGATTCTAATGAAATAGCACAGCCCACAGGGGTGAATATATCAATCAGCTATCTAAATTATTTTATAAATTGAGCTCACTCAAGATAATTGTTATTGAATGTTATTCATCCATCCAGTATTCCTTGCCTTTCATACTCCTTTATTATCATTATCATGTTATTGTAATAGAAATACAAATAAAATGTGGAAATTCATAATTTGTCTTGCCCCAGGTACTGCCAGTAGCATAGCTAGTCGGGGGGCCAATACTCCCCCATAACTGATATACGTCGGTTGAAAAAGTACCGTCGGTAAAGTTGAGCCGACCGGCCGCAGGTATAAACATAAAAAATCCAAAAATATAGCTTCGAAAAAGCCTTCCTGCAGTGTTTGAAATAGCTTTAACTCCAGAGCTTCTTGGGGCTTTGCCCCCTGCACCCACACCAAGCTCAGACGGGCAATGTCGATATATTCTGTCGATTCATCTTTACCATTGCACCCCACTTTTGAAAACCTAGCTTGGCCACTGGGTAGGCCTAATTGATACAGTTTGGCTGATTTGCACTGGCAGTTTTTATTTTTTTTAGGAATGAATGAACAATCTAAAAAATCACAAGTCAAATATGAGACTTAGTTAAATGCTAGTCCTTGCGGCTATTTACATATATTTAAGACCCAAATTGACCACTTAAAAATGCTGAATGTTCATCTTTAATGATGTTATATTCAATTTTGGACTTGGGAACTTTTACTAGTTATTTGTTGTCTGGGTTCAAAATATGTATACGAGTTACCTCCCCAAAAAATAAATTCTAAACGGACTGTCGATTGGCTAGTTTATTTTTGTCCACCAATCAGATTCGAAAGTGGTTACCTGTCAAAACTGTAAACAAACCAGTATGGCTGCAACAACCAAAAAGTTTCTTTCTTTGGATTTTGAAATATTTGGTAAAGTTCAAGGTATATGTATTCAGATTATAGAAATTTCAAGTCCAATTAATATTTACAAAACGTGATATGCCAAATAATAAAAAAAGAGTTCCTATCATAAATCTGAAAGCCTTGAAGTCTTGAAGGATTTCTTCTGACAGCTCTACTTTCGTTTTTCGTAACCGGTACCTTTAGGCATATTTTGTCCGACCAGTACAATGACGTCTCAGTGGTTTCAGTTTCTTTTTTATGTAGCCTACTTTGTATAGATATCTGGAAAGAAAGAAAACTCTGTCTGTAATATAAGACAAATTGAAATGACAAAGTGGTTGAAGGTGCTGTTCTCATGCTGTTCATTAAGATTAAACAAGAAAAGTTTCTGCATGGCTTGTTGGAATGGGAAAAGACTTTATAAAAGTTCAGATCAGAATGAGTGAATTTAAACCATGTTCTTTTTTTTTTTCAGGTGTATTTTTCCGAAAGGTAAGTAAAGTTGGTTTGATTATTTAACTGTAGGCTACCAGTATGGTAAATGAATTCAAGAACAGCCTCAGTTTGAGTGCATAATATAGGCCTAGTGAGTTTGTTTATTGCATGTTTCACAAAACTGTATCAAACGATAGAACTGAAAATTTACAGCAGCTAGATAATGATAAAAATTTCAAGATGAAATGCACAAATAAGAGTAAAAATAATTTTCATTTATATTAAAGCATACCAAAAAAGCAGCAGAAAATTTGAATTTAGTTGGTTGGGTAAGAAATACACAGCGTAAAACAGTTGTTGGTGTTGTTCAAGGTCCAGAAGAAAAAGTGGTTGAAATGTAAGTACATGTAGATAGCTTTAAATTACATTTTGGGTTTATTTTTTCTTCAAAAATATAATGAATGGTCATCATTGATATCGTTGTTATTGTCTGTAGCTATAATGTTATAATTTTGTTGTAGGCTTACAGTAAGCTAGAAACAACAATAGATTTAGATTTAGTGATTTATTTTTTCTTTTATAACAAACTGACTTGTCGTATTTTAATTATTTTTGATTTAAGGAGAGAATGGTTGTCAACAAAAGGAAGTCCAAGCAGTGTGATAGAGAGAAGTGTTTTTAAACATAAAAGACATTTAGAGAAAGCAGAGTTTAACCATTTTGAAATCAAAAGATAATGAAAGTGAATACTTGTTTAATGAGAAGTTTAGAAATTCTTGCCAGCTATAGTGAACAGATCGTTTCGAAAATATTGAAATGAGAGGCCTAGAAGGCCAAAACAATACTGTTATATAATTGTTTTATTTACAGCAATGTTAATGGTTAATTTATTTTATACAATTTAAATTTGTTGTTTTTTTAATCCATTAAGGCTTTTAAGATTGAAATGGGAGAATTCGTATGATTTTTGTGGCTCACTAATTCGTAAACTATCTTCATAGCCTTTTTCTGTGAAGTGTGAACACTTTGTCAGACTATAAAAATATCCAAGTAGGACACTAAAAAATATGGCTAAGACCAGAGCTGAAAATATGTTCTTAGAAGAAATTTCATGGCAGATATAGTTTTCAGATTTTGTTAAGGGACAATGTTTTGTATGTATATTTTCTATTTGGAGTCACTGTAGGTCTATGATCTTTCTCAGGTTTTTTGCAAGCTCAGGGGTGATATAAAATTGACAAACTTAAGGGAGACAATTTATTAATAAAAACAAGACAACAAAAAACAACTTAGATATATATTTCAATAACATAATATTCCCTTTCACACCTTGAAAGGTTCATGAAAGCTTTAGGAAGCTAAATTACATAACAAATAACAGATTTTATCATTAATTTACACAATTATAGCATAACAAATATTAATATTAACAGCACATAATTTCATGATTTATACTACCGGTAGGCCTACTGAGTTTTTTAGGTAAAAATGAAAATATTAATTGTTGCATTATTTTGAACAATAAAACAGACGGGTAGTACATATAATAAAACTGTGTTCAGGAACCTTATTCTCGAAAATTTAATAGAGGATGATTTCCAGTCATCTGATTGGATAATAACGGAATTAAATCAAGCTCTACCCCTAAATAACTTCAACTATAACTTTAGTAATAGAAAGCAACACTGATAACAAATCAAATATATACATTATACAAATAGTATTAATTTGTTTTGTATAAAATTATGATAAATTTAATATAAAAGCATTGCTAGATTCATATCATGAACATCTATAATTAAACTTATATTCTAAAACATGATTAAAATTCCTAAGCAAAGACAAGTGAAGATATTTTTCTTAAAAATTATAATTTTATAAAAATTAAGCAATAACAAAAACATGAACAATACATAGATATTGCAATAGGTTTGATTTTCTTTTATTTTTTTTTAAAGCCAGTTGGTAGAAATAAAATATGAAACTAATGCTAAGTATTCTGTGACACATTATATAAAATAGTAAAACGAGTTTCAACCTTTAATACAGATCACAAATTCTACCCTGAAAATTCCTCAAATCCGGTAATTCACTCTTATTTCCAATTAACTAGTCATGAACTATTAAAATTGTCATGAAATTCTACCATTAACACATAATAACAGATTGTCATTTTAGAAATTCAATCCTACTTTATCATTTATTCAATTTTGTAACAAGTCAACCAGTATAATAACAAATAAATTTTCTATAATCACAAATCAGTCATGTATATTGGCCTTGTATTATAACAAATCAACCTTCAAGACAACAAAATCAGTCATGTATATTGGCCTTGTGTAATAACAAATCAACCTTCAAGACAACAAATCATTCATGATAATCAGCTGTGTATACAAACATGCTTATTAGGTTTGTATGATGAAGCCAGCAAAAAAAATAAGAATTTAGTAAATTATATTAATAAATAAGTCATGTTCAATTCAACTGGTAATGCATAATAACATATCAGTTTGTCAAATAACAAATCTGTTTTATGTGGTAACAAATCAGTCTTACATAATAACATAAGTGTCATAACAAATAATCTTTTGTCAAAACAATCATTTGTTTGTAATAACAACGCAGTCTTGTATAATAACACAATATTCTTGTGTGATAACAAATAAGTCTTTTGCGATAACAAATAAGTCTTTATATCATAACAAGTCATTGTTCTGATGTAACAAATCAATAATTTTTTTATAATAACAAATTAGTCATGTCAATCGGTCTCTCATTTTAGGCAGCCTAGTAATCATGTCCAGCATTTCAACTTACTCATTATCAAATTCAGCTTTCAACATTTACCAATCATACATATCATACATATCATGAAAGTTAGGATGTTTTAAAAATAGTTTTTCACATAACATACATTCATATCACAGTTTATTACATCAAGTTTCTTGTGGACTTTCAAATATCTGACCTAAAACACAAAAAGAAAAAAATAGACCATCAATTTTAACAAATAACAACAAGTGCTGGGTATTGCATATCATTTATTTCTAAGAATTTATTGTTGATGGACCTAAAATGGTGAAATTCACGCATGGAACTTATGTATTTGAATGACGTCTGGTGTATTAATAATCTGCAATTTGTCACTAATACCAAAATTCCACAGGTGTGCTTTTTCGACTGTGTCCTTTCATCTCGGAATAAGTAAAAATTATCAAAACTTAAATCGTATTTACCTATCGAAGGTCTTTTAAAGTTTTTAGGCCAACCAATGTTCGCTGCTATTCTTTTATAAGCAAAATAACATTCTTCTCCTTTGTTTCTGTGTTCAGATTTTATCTTTTGTGGACAGACATTGTCAGCTAGAGCATTTTCTGAAAATGTTTACATAAGGTATTATTAGAAAATTAATATCAATTTAAAACTATATAAATCTACATCAGTGGTTCCCAACCTTTTTCAAACCATGGCCCAAATTCATGAAACTCTCGGAGTCGTGGCCCCCTGTTCATTAACAAACTAGGAAATCAGTGGTCAAAGAACAGGTTCGGAACCACTGATCTACATCTACAAAAATTGATGTATATGCAAATTGTTAATCTATACGATTAAAGCCAGAATAGTAAAAAATTCTGAAAAAATTATGCCAAACTTACCTGTTCCATTGAATAAGAGAAAAAGACCATAATCTTGAGGATTTGTTACTTTAAATTTATGAGCAATCATGGCACCTACAAAAAATAAAAAACATGTTAATAAGCATGATATTTAAAACATACTATTTAAAGTAAGCCTAATAGCATAAAACATCATAGGTCATTCAAATTACCAGTATTTCCCACAAAAAAACCTAGGTCGAGGGCGAGGTTCCAAAGAAGATGACAAATTACTGAAGCCAAAGAGTTCATTTCTATTTCCCTATAAAGCAAATTAAGCTCTGAGATATTGATATGATATCAACAATATAACTTACAAACATCTTTGGTATTCATAGTAGGACGAACTGGTAAAGTTTTCCATGTTATACTGTCTTTAAGTTCATCAGGAATTGCTATCCTTAAAAATCCCTGCATATCACTTATACTGGGTAATCTCATTAAATGTTGTTGCTGTAAATTCATTTCATAAGTTTGTCGAAAATTGCGTAAAACTAAAACAGCACTACTGAATGTTGTAAGATAATATCCTCCTTCACCGTTCTGTAACGTAGGATGAAGCAATCCCCACATATAGTCAGCCTCTATCTCAGCTGACACCATCCCAGAATGCACTATCACATATATTAACACTGGCAGGAAGTCGTCTGCTCCTAATGATCCAGGACCTCTATTTGGTAGACACTTTTTTCCTTTGGCCTAAAATAAAAATTAATTTAAAACTCGAGGAATTATGAGCATACCAAACTACATGCCTTTCTCCAATGAAATAGCAGACCTGAAAATAGTAACCAGACGTTGAATTCATATGCAAGACTAAATCATCGATTTTCCTGCAGAGAAAAGTAGTTTTGCCATGCATACAACATGAATTCTGGATAAGAACATTATTAAACTCGCTATTTTACTTACACATTGATAGATAGTAGTTGATGCTGCTAACAAGTTCTCTAGTTTTTTAACTGGTGAATATGTTTTCTGCATCTTATCTAGATAATGTTTGATAAGTTCTAAATCACTACCTTCTGGTGGTTTTATTCCTGGCTAGAAAAATAAAATAAATTCTGTAATTTTTCTAAAATTTATACAATTTGACTTTGATTGTTCACTTTTCATGCAACCATTTCAAAGGTGTAAGTAAATCATTTTGGTTAATCCTTATCAAATAACATTATTGAATTGACATGAAAAATGAATTTTCCCGAACTCAATATGCTATAAATGAAGATGGGCCTTTAAAAATACCTAGTACATTTTGATTTATTGACATGATAATAAACACTTACCTTGATTCCAATTTCTTCTGCTGTTTTATTTCTAGCATATTTAATATTACTAGACATAAGTTCTAAATTACCATTCCTGAATAATTAAACATGGTAATTTTATAATCAATTATAGCCATCTTATATTAAAAAGTTATATTTTCAAGCATTTATATTATGGTCAGAGACAATACAAAATGGTTGCCAAATAAATGTATTATTAGGACACTACTAATGATCACATGCATTACACTCTATACTGAGGACACTGATAGCATCAATTTACACCATACCAATTTTCATTTGATTCTACAAGTTTCCATTACACATTAGAATACCTCTTTACAATCACTTTAATGTTCAAACAAAATACACTCGTACTTGCCTATTATATTGTTGAACAAATAATTTATAAATATAATGTTTTAATGGTCTTATAACACAGACATGTAGAGCATTTTCAATAAGTGAATCTATATTCAGTATCTCTGATGAACCAAGCTGAAAAAAAAAACAAAACAATAATGATTAAAGCTAGAAATTTAATTTGCCTTACTGGAGAATAGTTGGCAACACCGGTCTCCTAAAAAGTCCCGTTTTCATGTTCATGTTCGGAAACTATTTCAGTTTCAAAGGCAGTTGCGGAAACATCATATAGACACTAATTTTGTGATTGAAAAGACGTCTGCAATTTGTCTTTGACCAATGAGATAAGAACACATTGCAGGGACGTTGCAAAGGCATGGTTTGTTCACTTCAGATAACATATTAAATTTCTACAGATTTGAACTGACTTTGATGAAGTACATGTATAGACAAAATTCAATATATGTTGATGTGTCTTTATTTAGGAACCAAAAACTGAAATTCTTACCTTACTGCGTTCTCTTTCTATCATATCTTGTAATTCACCCTCGCCATGTTTGATGAGATAGTTTTTGATACCAGACATAAACTGTCGTACCTATAAAATAAACAAGATTTTATGACTGCTTAATTAATAATTACTTTGATGTATAAGTAAATATTTATTAAAGATGAATGAATCAAAATGTTTTTTAGCCTTTGTTTGTGTATTTGAAACAATTGGCTTCCACATACCAAACATGAGATTTGACCAGACTTTAGTATCACAAATAAATAGCATGTGTTTTTGTTTTTTAAATAGTGACATCACATCATTCTGATATATACTTACATTTCTCATAACAACTTGAGGATCAGTTTCTTGTCCTTCTAACGTACATTGAACAAAATTATCAATAGTACTACCAAATATTAAACTACGATCTTGAGATAATCTACAAGTATAGAATCAGTATCATAACAGTATTGATAGAGAAATAAAATGATAAAGTATATTGTCCTTAAAATAATATGACAGAGTCTCTGAGAGATATGGAAACAAAAGTTCCAAACCTGCAATAGAAATGCCTAGATTTATTATCTCATCTTAACGCCTAGAATATTTCCATGTTATTACCTAAACCAAAGTTGGGATAGGATCTTCACCATGTAAAAAGAGAATAGAAAAAGTATCCCTGCATTTTTTGGCACAAAAAACTGAATGAAATCATGACATTTTTCAATTGTAGTTATAATTGTACTTACCTGAAGATATATTCTTTAATCTTAGCGCCAGGTCCTTTATTTAGAGTTGATTGCGTTGAAGACTGAGCTGTTAAATATAAATTCATAATACGTTATTTACTGTTTGAACATTGAGAACATAAACCTTGAAGCGCAAGACATGCTTCATATTACAATTCTTCCATACATAATTCTACTCAAATTTCCCAAGAGAATTGGATCCAGCTACTTGCTCACCCTAGCTCACCCTGCACATGATGCACAATATTGTTCTTGGTGCTAGTGTCAGATACAGTTCAAGAGAAGAAGAAGTAGCTCACAGAAGCCACACGTTAAGTCATTGACTAATAGTGGCCAGAAATGTCAAGCCAATATGTATATCCACACAATCACAATCGCAAAGTCGTCTGCAAAGGATGTCCTTCTAACTGTGTGGTAGAAGCACTGCATTGAGCTTGACTAAATAAAGGGGCTATATTTTAAAAATACGAGATATCATTTTTAGTACTTACAAACAAAGAGTCTTCTGCCTTCTGGTATATTGGGAGGAAAAATTTTAGTGTCGTCTGCTGTATCATAGCTCAATATGTCATCATCAGACTCACTTGTAACTTTATCATTAGATAATATACAACTATCACATTTCTCACTGAGATTATTAATACTAATCTGATCATCAGAATGATTATTGTTGTCAATTTTATTATGAACATTGTTCACTCCATTTGATATCACAGAATTACGGCCTTCACTGATAGTCACACTAGTTCGGTTGCTACTAGCAACAGCCGGTCCGAACTTTTCATTATTCTCTTGCCATTGATGAATCTTCTCTTTCATATCCATGGCAGGAACTTTGATGGATTGAGATAAAATATTGTCTAAGAGAGTATTATCCCATGGATTACAGAACACTGTTCCCACACTACTAGGAGCTGGTGCATGACCTGCTGCGTATTGTCCTAAATTATCATATTCTGATACACGTTTGACGTTGCGTAAAGATAATGGTTGTATGGGACGAATTGTCAGCTCTGGTAAAGCACCAGAAATTAAATCCTGAACAGTGGAGGATTCAGAATAACATGATTGTCTGTTCGATTCCATATTTTTTGGATGATACACTGGAAACTTGGACACTAGAGTCCTTTGTTCAGTTTCTGATCCATCACTACTGAGAAATGATTCATCAATACCATTCAAATGACCATTAGCTAAGATATTTTGACCACCTTTATTGTCATTGTTGTTGATCTTCAGTTTAAGATTTCTTGGTTTGTTCCTTTGAATGTTTGATTTGTTTTCTTCTGCTGTTCTAACACTTTGACTGCGAGCTATTTTATGTCTTTTCTGTTTTCGTTTACTCCTCGTATTGTGGTGAGTAAAGGTAAAGAACTTTTGTCGCTCTTCAATAATTTGTCTAGGAGATAAAATAGTTTCTAATGGTGGAGGTTTAGATACTAAGTTTGCTGTTCTTTTAACTGGTCCTGAAGGTGCAGACAACCTTCGTATTCTTATACTAACAGCTGTTCGACCATCGTGTTTCACAGCATCTACTGGTTCTGCATAAACAGGACTAGTTAATGTGGCCAGGGAAGAAGTAGAAGAAGACTTCACTTTGGATAAATTTGGTAATGGTGGTGGTTTACTTTTGATGAAATGGGTACACTCTGTTTTGAAACTTTTCAATTCCGACGGCTGTACAGCTTTCACAACTCTGATACTGCTAGAAGCAGAAGTTATTGAATGTGAACGTTGTGACGCAAGCACATTGTCTACTTTTGTTTTATCATTACACTTGTCATTTGTAGCACTTTCTTCATGGAAGTTATTATGAACTCTGGACACCTGTACAGCTTCCGTATGTAAATGATGATTCAATCTTTGGCACATATTATTCCTAAAACTATCCGAATCACAAACCGAATTCTTCCAAATATCTTCGTAATCACTAAGCTTATCTGAAAGACTGCTTTTGAAATAAGAGGTTTCGGGAATGTTCACTAAATCTAATGAAGTTGTGAAATATAAACTTGATTTATTTTTTGAGGTTACCCTGGGATGAGTCTGAGACTGATCAAAGCTATGTTTAGTTAAATCTACACCACTATCCATATCCACAGAACGTCCGTCTGAACCAGATTGATGTTTAGGATAATCCCCTTCTGCTTGTTGGTAATCTTCTAAATCAGGGGACGTCACTCTGGATGGATGGCTCCTGAAGGTTCTAGGCGGGACAACTGGTGGTTCTCTCGATGATTCTGGTATAGTTTGTGAAGAGTTGTCTCTCATGAAATGAGTGAAGTCTGCTACAGAATGTGAAGGGACAGTACGTCTGACGGACGTTTCAGTCCAAGGTCCAGGTTTAGCATGAGTTATATTAATAGGTTCACTACATGATTTATGAAGTGGTGCTCCATCAGAAGAGGTCAGTTTGGATTTTGGCGACGTCCAGAAATCTGAAAGTAAAATTAGGTGAATATTATCCTTAATCTAAAATTCAACAAAGAAAATCAAGGCCAAAAACACACATTCAGTCTGGAAAATATTACTTTTTGGTGTCTAGTCAAAAAGGTAATAATTTTGATACTTTCAATAATTGTTCCAAAGGTAAATAAAAAATTTCATAATCAGTTAGTGTAAATATTAGGAATGCCAGTTAGAACGGTAACAAAAAAATAAAGTTAAAACGGTAACAGGTCTGTCAAAACGGTAACAAGATTGTATGCTTAAAAAAGTATGATTACACAAAAATTAACATAAGTCACAGTTAAAATTTGGTATCTTCAAAGTTTCTTTTGAAAGCATTACTTATTCTACTCATGAACAATAATTATCACCGCCGCAAAAAAAAAATTGTCCTATAACACACTTCAAGATAAAGCAGTCACATTCCCTTTGAGCACTATAAAAGAGAATTATGTATCCATCGCCTCCCTATAGTTTGGGGGAGATACAAACAATAACAGTCTTAATAATAATCTCAATATACCATAGCTGTCAGAATATAACAAAACGTAGAGATATAAAAACACAGTTAATCTGTCAATCTTACCTTGTCCTAACATGGCTAGTGCTGATAATTCCTGTGATGTTTTGGCATGAAAAATAATGGCCGGCAAGATCAATCTATGAGGCAGTTCATCTCTAAAAATAACAACAAAACAATATATATAGTAACAATACTTTCCAGTCAATTTCCTACTGGCTATAAATGATTAGTGAAAATCTCGAGATATTTGATAAGAACGGCAATAAACTATAAACATCTTTACTACTGTTCATCATCAAACCACAAGGTTTCTTGTGGTAAATTCATCAGGCAAGTGGTTCTTTCATTAAAAGATAGAAATATTTACAGTTACTTAGTCAGAATATCGCCCACACTTTCTGAAGGAAGTAATCCTTATTTAACATACATCATCATTAACACATCTATTTTTTAAAGTTAAAGGGATGGTAAAGAGGTTTTCTAAATTCTAAACTTCAGTTTAAGGGATTCCAAATTTTAAATCAAACATCTATGGTTCTGGCAATTTCACTTAAATTAAGTGTTTGATGACATCACTAATAGCAGAATATATTACATCAGACCTTCAAGATTCAAGAATTACTGGAAGCACAGATATCTGATTTAAAATTGTAATGGTCTAAATTGATTCAGTAAGTGTCCCTGATACGCATACAAAATTTAGAAAACCTCTTCACAATCCCTTTAATATATGACCATTAAAACACATCTGCATAAATTCAGTTTTCACATTTCAACATCAATTTCAGTAACAGAAAGAATTCCCAGAGCTCAATTCTCAGGTTTTTGATAGGAGTTAATATCACGTTATACAGTTGACATTATCACTTGATGTAATTATCATATAATGACATGTCAAAGTGGCATTTCAATATCACTTGGAGAACATAGTATATCCAGTAAGCAAAAATTCACATATACCCATATACTAGTATTGAACAGAACACAAAAATTGGCCACCTAGAATTTTTTAACAGGCAATAAAAAGATGTTTCCTAACAGACACTCTTTAGGTATAATGTTAACAAGAATGATATAACACAGTTTATGTTATAAGTAATTAACTAATTACTTTGATTGATTATAATTAATATCAGATGATTTATAACCCCAGGTGAGGTTAAATATAACCTTTTTTATAACATAAATTATCTCAGACCAAAACATTACTCATTCTTCAATTACTTATCAACTGACAAGAAACTTTGTTTCCATTATTACAAAGATCTTTTTGGCAACAGCAGACCATTTTTTTTCTCTCATAGAACAACATTCATATGAGTTAATAAGGCCAATAAGTTCCTGTGACTGGTCATTGGCTCGATATTTTCATGAATTCCATCTTAGTCTAATAACTTCACATTTTGATCCTTGGAAACTTTGAAGGAATTTTTATTTTGTGTGTGTTAGGGATGAGGATAGAATCAATTTGAATCCTTCAAATTTTCTGTCTTCTCTGGTTCTTGCAATTGCACTAAATTGACTGGGTATTTTTTTGGGGACAAGAATGTCTGATACGCAGATTATGCAATTATTGAGCCATTAAACATTTAGTTGTAGTGGAAATGCAAGAACCACAGATGCCTGACTGAAAAATTGAATAATGCAAATTTATGCTTACTGTGTCCCTATAACATATATACAAAAAAAAGTCCAAAAAACCTGTCTACAATGCCTTCTGAGCTTCATCAAAGGCTTGATCTGAACATTTGAGCAATCAAAATGTCAGTACCAAATTTGAGGAACACAGTTCCACATTAGACTATGTCATTTGACAGTTTACTGTAGCAAACAATGATCATTTCAATCAATCCAATATGGTTGCCATTGAAAAGAATCTTAGCTTTGTAACGTACTAACAAAAACCAAAATGACTTACAGATTTAGTATATAATGTGTTATCAAGGTTGGTATGTTGTTAAAATAGTGGGATGACCCTTGTAACTTTAATCCTTTCTCTGTTGTCTCTATTAGATAATGGTCTACTGTGGAACTCTTCTCTATCTTAGACTGGACAGACAGAGCTAGTGAATTCTTGTGACTCGATTGACGTACCAGGAAAGACTGAAAAATAAACAGAACTGAATATTAATATCTAATAATACTAAAAACCTCTACCAAACAATTAATGAAAAGTAGACAATCTAAGATTGGAGTGAAAAGATTCAATTCATAAGATAAAAAAATAAGCATAAGGCGGATTTCATAAAAGGCAAATTTTGCCAAAAAATCCATGATCATATGACTGCAATTAATCATTTTGCTATCAAATATGTATGCCTTGTACCAGGAAGTTAAAGAAAGATAAGAGTCTGTATGTATAAATTACATTTATCAAATCTTAATTCACTTAAATTATATTTTATATCAATTTTAACACATGATATTCTTGATGTAAATAGGCATTATGTTATAAATATAACCAAGTTTGTCTGTTGAAGGAGACAATCTATTTGAATTGATTCCTGCTTTTGTATTTTATGTAGATTTGATTTTCATAATAGCCCCTTACGAAGAGTGCGTAGTACTTTAATCTTTGATACATTTGGACTAATATTGAATCTATGATGCCTCTACATTTATGGAACCTCTTATTGGATTGTAAAGAAGTTTTCTACATTCTCAGGGGCCCATAATTTTTTTTACCATCAATTTTTTTTATCTTCCTGAATTTGAAAATCAAGTGGTCAAAATCTGCAGAGTTTTATTATGGGGATAAGGGGAGAGGTGGGGTCTGTTCAGTTTTTCAAACCACTGGCCCACCCACATTCAGGAACGCTCCACGGCTCCTGATTCTTCATGTGAATCAGGGATACAAATAGCAACAATTTGTACCATTCTTAGCTCAAGTAAAAGTGCTGGAATCTCAGAAAATTGAAATGGTCCAAATTTATAGAGGTTCCCGATACACATACAAATATGTCAAAACCTCTTTACAATCCCTTTAATATCCAGAAAGTAATTTATAATCAATTTTAATGTTGAGTTCAATTTACTTATGTAATGTAGGTCTGTTTGTTTCAAACATAATCAAGATAACTATAAAATGTTTGATATTTTGGTGTTTGTAGAGCTAAGATTATAAATATTATTTGAAGATTCTTTATTTAGACACCTGTTATAAAGTATATAAGTAATGGTAAAAATAAAACTAGCCATATGATATACATTGTTATTATTACTATTGAGTTAAAGGAAATTGTCTAAGATCAGTTTACCGTCTCACCAAGCTACCTGTATAATATTTAAAGTCAAGAATGTCTGTAAATTACTACCACATTGGACTGAGGTTATACGGTGCCTTAGTTAAGTTCAATATACAATGTAGGAATTATCACTTTTCCTTTCTGATATTTAAGTTACATCAGTTATAAAAGTTATACACAAAGCACATACTATATATTGTATATCTGATTGTATAATGCAATTTTTTTTTACAATACTGTATACCTGCATGTATAATGCACATTATTTTTCCACCACACTGGAGTCTGCATTACATACAGTGATATACGGTTTATAATGACATTATTATGTCAAGTCAACATCTGTAATTTACTGCTGATTGTAGGGGTGGGCGGTATTCCGGTATTACCGAAAATACCGGTTCTAAAAAAAAACCGGTAGTAATACCGTGGCTCATCTGAAAAACCGGTATACCGTGAACACCGTGAATTCTCAATAAAAATACCACGATACTGATTATCTGACAGTCACTGTTAAGATATTGTTGAAAATATGTGTTCTTTAAGCTTATCTTAAAATCAGCTAGTCTTATTTTGATTTTTATCATGCCTGTCTGCCACACAAGTTCATTGTGGTGTGAAAATCCTGTTAATTTAGTGCCTGCTTGGATAGTCTTTAACATAGCAGACTATAAAAAAAATATAGTACTGTTGACAGCAGTTAAGAAAATCAAAACATTGTTTCATTCTATTGAAAAAATAAATAAATAACCACCAGTCACCTCTTAAATAAGATTTTGAAATATTTCCACATCAAGATAAGAAACATAAACTGTCAGCCAACTCTATAGAGAGTTGATATTTCAGTGAAAATTTGACTTTTTTCACACAAAATTACCCCTTACCCTTTCTTTTGATAATAGAATATTCCGTATGCACAATTAAAAAGGTCCGAAAGCCATTTTGGCAAAAATGCAAATGTTCCAAAATTAACGTGACTATACCCAGTATTACCGGTATATAAAATACCGAGGTATTTGAAATTGGCAATACCGCCCACCCCTAGCTGATTGCTGATTAAGAATTACTCTTTTTGAAAAATTTTGTGGCAAAATAATCTGGACTATGGAAATTAATTTTTTGTCAAAATTGGTCACATTCAGTTGTACCTAACGCAAACTTATTTTATGCTTCACAAAATATACCATATGTTGAACAACAGCGATTATTTTAAAATAAACATAAAACAATCAAGAGATAAATTTACAATAAAATAAACATAAACCATGCAACACACATGTCAGTTCAGATCACCCACATGTAGAAATTGCTCAAAAATAAACAACATTAGTGAAGTTGGAATCCACACCAAATTTTTAAATGTAGCTTACGCTTGCACAATCAATTACATGTGTAAATCTGCCACCTGAGTGCAGGGGAATTAAAAATCAAAATCTCATCAAGATGGTATTAAACAATTTAAGAAATGTGAAAAAGAATTATCTTAGGGACACAAAGAATTCTGCCTGTATTTTCTTATGGAACTTGCACAACTCAAAGGGGCTTAAAAGCAATGCGTTATTTATTTGAATACATAAACAAAACCTGGTCATTTTATGTGGGGGGTTCAAATTTGCAGGCAGTTTTATCTACTATCATTAAGATTATCAATATACAATTTTATGTTTGTAGGTGTGTATGTATAGGTTTGGGGAGTGTATTCTCTTATCACCCAAAATTGCAAGCCTAACCCATTTTTATTAGGTGTGTGTGGTAGAAAGGGGATGGGGGAGAGAAAGGGGAATTGACACTAGATAAAAGAAAAGTGCAACCTACAAACTCTTGAAAGTTTAAATAAACAAACCAGAGTGTAATAGGAATTCAAGCTAAGAGTGATATCAGGAGTGTAAATCTACCTGTATTTCCAAATTCCTCTTGATACAGATCAATTTAAAAGGTCAATCACTTAGAGGCGAACACCCTAACCTTTGTTAATCAGATATGAAGAAAAGTTGAGAAACGAGTGTCAAAATGTCAATAGTTATGAGTGAAGTATTTTGATATTGTAACATTTAACTCAGAATATTCTTCTAGATTTACGTCTGTATGAATGAAAATAATATCTTCTGCTACATAACATTTATAAACAACAGGTACTTGTAACATTTGTTGACCCCTTTCATTCATATAATATTTCCCACAATGCTGTTGGCTCAATCCGTCTGCCAAACCATGGATACTTAAAGAGGCACATTGGTTCTGGGAATCGTAGTCATGTCAGCATATTATGTATATTCATGAAAAAAATGTATAATAATACTTAAGGAATGAAGAAGATGAACATGCCTGTAGTAGTTGAAAAAATATTTAAATGAAACGAAAGCACAGGCAGAGGACAAGACATTCAGTGTAACAGATACTTACCCCAGTAGGCAAGTCTTTTAGAAAATGGACGGCACCAGTTCTTCCAATATTTGATAGCAGCCATATTGAATGTGTTTTAGACAATCTTTCTAACAAGGTTATTTCACGATATCCATCATTTGGTGTCATTTGACTCTGAAAACAAAGAATAACTCCATGAGAAACGGAACTATTATAAAAAATTCCCTTGCTTTATGCACAGACACAATCCATTTTGATTAACGATGACAAATGTTTTATAAACAATAAAGTAAGTGGAAATCAAAGTTGAAATTAATTAGGTGAATAATGTAATTAATCACTTCCTTTAATTATAATAACAATGTATTGACAACATTACACCATTAACATGTTACTGACGTAAAATCCATTCACATATTAACATTTGTGACTATTGAGCGATGACCATATGCGTCAGAAAAAGGATTTCACGCAAAATTTGATTAACAAAAATGAACTCTAAATTCAGAATAATACACAATATATGGTTAAAGATATGTTTAATGTTCAGTGATGACATTTTACCTACATGTACTCTATTGCAATTAATCAAAATTAATTAGGGCTTATGTCATGTTGCCCCATCACAAAATCATAATAAGGATAACTAAAGTGAGAAATGGAAGTTAAAGGGATTGTAAAGCGATTTTCTAAACTTTCTAAAAACTGACAGCATCAATTTGCAAAATTCCAATTTCCATTCAGTTGTTCCTGCAATTCCACTAAAACTGAGGAGTTCTTGACATCTCTTCTCGTGAAGTCATAAAACATGTTTGCTTTAGTGGAATTGCAAGAGCCACAGACATCTGATTTAAAATTTGCAAACTGATGGTGTCAGTGTCCATAAAAAGTTCAGAAAACTCCCTTGAACTTTGCCATATGCAAAGGAGCCCTACAAAATGTAGTCAACATCCCCCACTCACCAATTTCGCCACTAGTAGGCATATGAGATAAGTAGGTAAAATCATGTTCTTGTGATAGAAATCAACATCAACAGACTATGTACTGTAAATATATTACCTGTCCTGTATCATTAAAGGGATTCATTTCTTGTTGAGGTGAGAGATTGGGGTGAATATCTTCATCATGTCCACTATCACTTGTAGATTCATTATCACTTAAACTTACTTCACTTACACAACTATAATATAATAAATATCATATTATATACAGTTTGATAATATAGTTTGATATAATAGTGTATTTAAATAATAATATGATATCAGCATTTGCTGTAAATAGACTTCAGATTTACCAGAACTATCCAAAAATTGTACAATCCCTTTAATTTTACCCCAACCTAACCATTTATCGTTCATTTTCTGTATATGTGTTTTCTATATAACGCATAGTCTTACTAAACAACAAGTCGTACTTTTTACTTTCAAACGCTCATAATAATGGATACACAGGGATTTGAGGGCTGTAATTTCGAGGGAGAGTTGGGAACATTATTACGGATTAGATAAGACAAATTCTAGGTTCTGAGAATAAAATTTTATTGGTACAACGAATGGTTTAAAGGCATAGTTTGATGAAACTTCTAAATGTTGCATATAAATTAAGTTTAATTAAAAAAATAGCTGGATGACATTTGTTAAAAACATTCAACGGTTTATTTTGATTTAGTTTGGTATGATGCATGTAATGCATGTCATCATGGACTTTCATAAATATATCAAAAACAAAAACAAAATTTAATTAACAAGACACATAATCCCTGAAGCAGACTTTAATATGATTTCCTTATCATTAAGAAACCTTGAGACTGCAATTCTAAACTAGACTTGATAGATTTGTAGAATAACAACATATTGCTGCTTCTCTTGAAGATCTGGTAGTCCAAATTAATTTACCAACTATTCAAATTAGTTTGTTTTCTTGAAATTCAGGCAATCCAAGAAAGTTTGTACCAGTTAAACATTATTTGCAATATACCAGTTCAAATGAGTAAATTTGGCAAATGACAGCAAATTATATATCCCATGTTTTGAAACTGTTATTATAAATCTATGGCTTTATCACTAAGTAATAAAAAAGTTTCACCTCAATTATTGTACAATTAGACACCAAAGTTTTTTGGTAATTAACCCTTCATTTTGGCAGACACAAAGAATGTTGATGCCAATTTCTAAATGAGACGCAATTTGCCATGAATTTAGTTCATCTAATCAAATTTATTTACTAAAATCTATTGAAGTTTATTAAATAACTTGGAACACTTAAGATACATTTCAGATATTTCAAAAAGTATGCCATAACAAAAATATTTAAAATGTTTTAGTGAATTATTTTTAATATCCCTTTACAATCCCTTTAAATGACTGCATTTTTTGGCATATCAGCCATGGACTTTTTGGTAGGAATGCCCATTCAAAAAATATTTTTGAAAGTCTCAAAAAACTCAGTTGCAAGAATTACAAATGTTGGAATGGAAATTAGAATGGTGCAAATTGATATCATCAGTGTCTCTGATATACAAAGTCCAGAAAACCTCTTTACAATCTCTATGAATGACTGAATTTTTTTGCATGTCAGCCATAGACCTTTTGGAAATTTTTTAATTATCTTTGAAAGTCTCAAAAATCTCTGTTGACTATCCTAATGTAGATGTATCAAGAAAATTAAAACACTTGTTATTATAAGAGAGTAAGATGTAAATTACCTTGATGTATGAGGTAAAAACTAGTATGATATTTATTCATGTTGGCATGATAAAATGATCAATTTACATGATAAAATACAGGTTTTATGTCTGATATCATGGTATATTATACCAGGAATTTAAACATGTTTATTATCTATTTACAATAATTACCATTGCCTTACATTTATCTTAATCAATCAGAGTGTAGAGCAAAGTGTGTGCTGTATTATATTTGTACTTTGATTGAAAGATTCAATCAGAAATAAAATTTGGATCAGTACTGCATAAATTGTTTGTGGTCTGAGTCCAAATGACTGACAAGATGCAACCCAATATCATTAATAATATTGTGTTTATTTGAAATATAGGATTTAAAGATAAGAGAAAGTAGAAAGAACAGCTTTCATTGTCCCAATGCACAATAACATTTCTAGAAAACCTCTTTTAAAATAACAATGCTCTGAACATCTTCATTTACAGACTCTAACATGTCAATTCTACATTATTTATCTAAGGAGTAAACAAGAAAATAGAAACTGAAATAGAAAATATCTCTGAATTGATTCAAAATTCTTTACTTTCAAAAGAATTTGCAGAGTAAATTAGATTAATGCATACCTGACAAGATTAGCGTGTTTAATTTCTTCTTGATGATAACAAGCTACAGGTCCCTCTGGTACATTTTCACTACCACTTGATGAATATTGAATACAGTTCTTGTCACCTGTACCGTCTTGATAAGGATATAGATGGCAGATATCTGTCAGCAAAAGATCCAAATCATTAGCTATGTTACTCAACATCTGAAATACACAAACAAAATTGACAGTTTACATTGAGATGCCTTTTTTTCATTAATGATGTTTGTAAAATTACTCCATTTGCCTTTTGTTGAAGGTCAGTAGTTAAAAGTTAGCAAAAATAAGCTGGAACTAAAAATTTTCTTTGTATTAATCTACCTGACCAAGTTTTAATTTGTTCTGAAAATTATTTGTAAAAGGTAAATAATTGCTGTAAAGAACGGGGATCAAATTAATACCAGAACACCTAACTTTTATTCCAAAACCTCAGACACAAATAATTTATCCTTTCTTCTCAAAACCTCGGACACAAATTTATGATCAAATACTATCCTTTACAGTAAAATCTCATTGTACATGTAATAAAGTGACTTCTGGTCTTTACAATCATGGGGTTCTTGTTTTTTACCACCAACACAACTAAGTGAACCCTTTAATTGAGTCACAGAATTGAGCATTCTGGTCTCACTTGACAAAGTTTTACGGCACGCTAATCATTACAACAATTTGCTTTATCAAATTTGAAAAGATTATCAACATAAGCAAGGAAACAATTTGGGATCATCTGGTGCTTAACTCTCTAAGAAAAGAGCACTATACCTACAGCATGATGTTCAAAAGAACATGTTTACCAAGGAGAATGTTAGAAGATAAAAGTCAATAATGATAATAATAATTAACATGTAGAGGTAATTATATTACCAGTAGATAGCTTACTAGGTAGTTATAGTTGATAGATGTAGATAATCATCCTTCTGACAAATAACTTACTAATTATACTGACTATATAGTACTCTACATACCAGCATCCCGTCATTACAGGACATAATATACAAGCCAACCACATCAACTGATACAGCCAAACCAAATCAGTTTGATTTATACAACCAAATCAACATACAACAGTATCGATACAGCCAAATCAAAATACAATAGAATTGATACACTTAAACCAAATCAGTTTGATTTATACAACCAAATCAGAATACAACAGTATTGATACAGTCAAATTAATAGTATTGATGCAGCCAATTCAAAATACAATATTACTGATACACCCAAATCAACATGCAGCCTTATTGATACAGCAAAATCAAAATACAATAGTATTGATACAGCCAAATCAACATACAACAGTATTGATACAGCCAAATAAAAATACAATAGTATTGATACAGCCAAATCAACATAGAGCCTTATTATCATTACAGCCAAATCAACAAACAGCTCTATTAATACAGACAAATAAACATACAGCCTTTTTGTTTGCCTTGTTTCGAACAGCAAATTCAAAGGGCCGACTTCAATACCTTTGATACAGAACAGCCTTTTCGAACGGCTTATTGGTTGCAAATTGAACAGACAATTAAACAACCTTAATACAGCAAAGTCAAATTGGTTGCAAATTCACAGCCTTAGATTGGTTGAGAATTGAAAAGCCTTACTGATTGCCAATTTAACAGCCTTGAAGCGGCCAATAATACAAAGGCTTTTGGGTTGCAAATTGAACAGCCTTAGTGCATGCCACTTTACATGATCCTTTATACAGCAAATTAAAATTGGTTGCAAATTCACAAGTTATGTTATACAAGAGCCAAATTGGTTATGCAATCAAGAGCGTTTACAAACAGCCAAATTGGTTGCCACTTCAAAAAAGCCTTGATGTACAACTTTAAACTATTATATTTTTATAAATTTGTTCATTAATATGTTTACATAACTCATTGATATAGATTTCATTTGGCATGTTTTCAAGAATTTGAAAGAAATTAAGGAAAGTTATAATGTATTATAAAATCTGTCAACATCTTATCAACTTCTAGAAAGAAATTCTTAGGTGGACACCTTAACACCAGATACAATATCAGTAGATTCATTAAAACGATCAGCTCTCAAGAATAGTTGATATCACTCTGCATTTGGGTTTGTCAACTATGCATAATATGCAAATTATTATTGATTTTAAGAATGAGCTCGAAGTTCAAGGGATTGTTAAGTGGTTTTCTAAACTTTGTATGTGTATCAGGGACACTGATAGCATCAATTTGTGCTGTTCCAATTTCCATTCCAACATCTTTCTTCTTGCAATTCCACTAAAACTAACACATTTATGATGTCAATGACAATGATCTGCATAGATATCAATAGTAGCTTCCAGTAGATCACTGTCAGTGACGTCATAAAACGTGTTAGTTTTAGTGGAATAGCAAGAACAACAGACGTCGGAATGGAAATTGGAATGGAAATTGGAATGGCGCAAATTGATGCTATCAGTGTCCCCGATTCACATACAAAGTTTACAAAACCTCTTTACAATCCCTTTAATATGGCATTCTTTGGGCATTTTATATGACCATCATAGAATAACAATAATAACTGTCAATGCTCATTACAAAATATATCATCTTAAGAAAAAAAATTAAATGTTTTTTTATTCTAAGAATAAGCTTAAAGTAAAGTAAGAAAAATGTTATCACCTCAATTTGTTCATCTAGCGTCATTTTCAATGGATCTGGAAATCTCTATTCTACACCTTTACTTTTAACAACATAAGATTCAATTACCACACTAACATCATTTTAAAAACAGGTATCATGCTACGTTGAAATCAGGTCTGGCAAGGATATTGAATTGTGTTAAAATTGAGTTAATTACAATCTCATAACCTATCAGTAATGTCAGACTAATAATGTTTCTTAAAATATCTCATGTCAATGTCAAGTAATGCCAATGTTATGAAAGTCATGCCAATCTTCTTGAATTTTCCAATATATTACATAACAAAACTGAATATATCGCTTTTCTTTGATGTTTTTTAATAATAATTTTAATTCCCACTTTCAGATCAATTAACTTTTGAAATTAAAAATCTTATGTACGAGGAACAAATTACATCTAAAATGGTGAACAGCTGCTTCAAGTGGTTTGTTTCACAACACAAAACTTTTGAACTCAAACTTGAAATATATTCAAAGAGAAAACAGCAATCATTTGGGTCCTTAAAAGTCCTTAAAAATCGGCCAGAAAAGAAAATATCACACTAGAATTTGAGTATGGTCACTGCCTGAAGAGTTGCTATGTGTATAGGATGAGATCTTCATTCAAAAGGCGCCACTGCACAGAATAAGTAACATGTTCCAGTTTTAACTCACAAATTCAATCCAATTTCAATTCTGGAGCACTATATATATATGTATACGACACAGGCAAATCAATTTCAAAGAATGTACCTAATCTTCCAGTAGATTTCAATTCCACTATTTCTAAAATCCATTCCAACTGTCACAAACTTGTACATGTATGAAACTGTGTATCAATATGTCCAATACTGAAACTTGACCAGGTCCCTACTTATATCTATTAATCCTTTTAATACTGGACATATGGTTTATTATTGATTTCTATTATTGACCATTGAGGGTAATTAATGGGTGGTCAAATTCATTGATCTTTTCATCTGGTCATCTGCTTTTTAGAAACCTATTGTATACTACATTGTGCTTATATCCACTCTGTTATTTCTTTAATCCAAACCATAGATAATGTATATCAAATATTTATCTTCTGCCTGATGCAATAAGATTAATCTTATTTGTTCAGGTAAAATCCAATTATCACTAAATGATTGTCCCATATTTCACTGTTTATCTAAACTTAGTACAGATCAAACATTATTGACAATGTGATTTAAAACAGGTAATCCCCTTATTTTGAAAATCAAAACAAATTATTTATTTTATTTAGACACCTTTATTTAATCCAAGATTAAAATTAAATTAAATTTATTAAAGAAATGATAAGAAAGTCTAATTCATTTACACAAAAGCAAAACTTTTGGTACCCTAAGGTGATTAACCCACTCGTTTGAAGAATTAGCGATTAAAATTAAATGAAAATTGAAGGAAATATATCATTGAAGAAAGTCTTATACCCTATTATGAAAGGAGCACAATTTGCACCCTAAGGTTAATTACTAACTAGTTCAAACAATTTTCCAGAACAGTCTACTCTACAATATTCTCAAAGAATTTGAAATCTGTTAGAAACTTAGCAAACATTGGAACAATTAAAATTTCATTCTGGAATCACATTTTTGACAAATCTTAACATATCAACAATTTGAATGTTTAAGTGAGCTCTATCAAGTACAAAATCATTTCTAATTTTTATACAAGATACATAATTTGTATCAGCATGAAATGATAAAGTTGTTGAGGCCAAGAGAAATATTCTTTACAATTACTATTATTGGGCTTATTACTAATTTTTGTCAGCTGAAAAGATGATCTTTTTTTTATTGCTCATGGAAGATGTCTTTTTCCCCACATGTAATTTTCAGAGTTCTGGAAAATTCAATTAGATATACCGGTATCTGTAGGGCAATAAAAATTAAGATCTTGCTTTCAGATAAAATAAATGGCGTAGTTAGGGAAGGGAAAGCCATGATGCTCCTAGGGTCAAAATTTTTACTCTATTTCCAATTGAAAATTTGGCCCTTCAGCTGGTTATTTTCTTCTTATTTAGCTTATTATGAGGCAAGTCATTAGAAGATCTCTTCTTTCTATTCATATAAGTATCAGCATTTTCATAAATTAAAATAAGGCAACCCATCTTTAAGTTTAGAAAGTATTTGATAAGACAGTGTCAAACTGACATTTTGAAAGTGTGATAGTTTTAACATTGTAAACTTAATGATATTTACGTTTCATTCAGTTAGTTTTTACATTTTAAAATACCATCAAAGATAAATCATCACAAACATTCTTATGTTTATATTCTTTACTTTCTAAAAAATCTCGATATATTTAGACAAAAATAATGTTTGAAGTCTACAAAATAGTTCTTCAACATGCCAAGCTTTTCTAAATGTTTTAAAATCATTTTAAAAACAGTAATTATTATACATCATCCACTCTGAGAATTAGCAACAACTCAATTATTAAAGGTGTTTTCCCGGGAAATCACCATCCACTCCGAATTCCCATGAAGTCACCATCTTGTTTTCTTTGATAATTAGATGAACCCACAACCATGCAACATTTGTGTGAATGTAATACAGATAATAGGCTGTCAACAGACTATCCTCAGAAATAAGAGATCTCTGAGGGGGTGGGCCCCCCAGAATTTAGGCTGACCAGGTCTTGGCCCCCCTCCCCTCACCAATCGTATAATGTTACCCGGATACCTGGTTCTGGTAGCCCCCACCCCCCCCTGACAATTATTAGGCTCCAACTCGGCCCCCCACCTAAAGATTCCTAGAAACGCCACTGTAAGCCATGACAAAGTTTCAGCTCTGACCTTACCACAAAGTTTCAGCTCGTCCAAACTCAGCTCCAATCTCAACACAAAATTTCATCCCTGATCTCAGTTTCAGCCATGATCTTATATATCACAAAGTTTCAGCTTGAATCTTATCATTGAGTTTCAGCTCTGATCTCAGTTTCAGCCATGATCTTATATCACAAAGTTTCAGCTTGAATCTTATCATTGAGTTCCAGCTCTGATCTCAGTTTCAGCCATAATCTTATATATCACAAAATTTCAGCTTGAATCTTATCATTGAGTTTCAGCTCTGATCTCAGTTTCAGCCATAATCTTATATATCACAAAGTTTCAGCTCGAATCTTATCAAAAAATTTCAAATCGGATCCAATCACACTAAAAATTACTCAAATTTCTGCCAAGACGTAATCACAAATTGTCAATCTAACATAGTGTTAAAAGATTATGATAGTTTATATGAATCAAGTAGCAAGACAATCCTCTTAGCATGCATTATCTCAATTTCTTGACCTTAAAATACAATGTTAGCAGAAGTGTATCTTACCTGAGTGATAAAAGACATGCTACGTCTTTAAGATATTAACAGTATAATAAATCTCTCGTGATATACAGATTTCAATCTCCTTTATATCACATAAACTTTTCTCTGAAACTTCATTCTACAGGTGTTAGAAATATATACCTTAGATTTATAACACAATGTCTTTACTTAAAGCGATACAACCTCTTAGAATAAACAAAAAAATTAAGTTCTCAAACTTGGTCAATCAGAGTATATATTCATCAACGGTGTCTAAAGTATACAAACAATGCAAAAAACCCATGAAATTATGTAAATTTCCATATAATAACAGGTTATAATTGATAATCACCTTAAATTCAATTAAGGGTTTTTCAATTATTGTATATAAACACAGTTTTCTGGATTTATCAGATTATTTAGGTAATCTGTTGTATAGTTATGACACCAGGCAAGTTCCTTGATGAATAAATACTCCTATTAACCAAGTTTGAAAATTTCGATTTTTTGTTCATTCTAAGAGGTCGTATTCCTTTAAAAGTTGTAAACATTGTTATTTACTTCGTAGTTTTAAATGCAGCGTGCAGCATTACATACTTATTTACTAACTCACACGGAAGAGTGGGACTTGTTTTCAAGAGAAGGAAATATCAACTATGTAACTCTCTAAAAACTAAGTTAACTAGTGTCAATTTGTTAAGAGTAGAAATATGTCAATTAAGACTAGACATGAGTAACAAAATTGAATTAAGAGTTTGTTCACCAGTGCTATTATGTAAAACATTAACTCAATTTTGTTTTGGTACAGCTTTAAAGGAATACTATCTCGTACAAATATGAACAAAATTTTAACTTAAGAACTTTAATTGGATTGGAGGTTTAAGTATGCTAACTCTTCTAGACACCTGATACCACTTTTCATTTTGAAATATTTACACATTTAATGATATACTTCCTCAAATAAAAAGTTCATTAAATGCTATTGCTAATGTGTTTACAAAGATTTCAAAATTTGATTTACGGTTCGGATCGTTCAGGCTTGGGTTTTATTATATCAAAACCATGTGATATGCGATAGTACTGGCTGTGGTATTCTTGTCTTGGGATTTAATTAGAGAGTTACAGTATATTATGGTTGAAATTAAAATATTTCTTCAAATATCTTTTATCTCAATACAATAGCAATATCTTATATGTCTGTCTAGACATTTTTAAAATAAATTATGATTCAATTAAAACCGTGAGAAGTTACAATACAATTGAATAGAAACAATAACTGTTGATACCATTTTTACCTCTAATCTAAGAAACTACCGTACATGCATGGTTGTACAAGAACTTGTAGATGTTGGGAGCTGAATTTGTTTGTCATGTATTTTGTCTTTTTTATGTATCATACCCCTGTATAGTGTTTTCTCAGCAAAGATAATTGAGAAAACAACAGTTAAACATAAACCCCTTTTACACCAGTCAGCTATAAAGCGTCCGTTCTTGTCCGAACCACAGGCTGCGATAAAATGTGACCATTTACATTTAATGCCTTGTAGTTACGCTTGTGAAATCAGACATAATCAAAAAAATTAAAATGACGAAATTTCGCTGGAAAATGTGAAGGTCGGTTGTTGGGCATGCACAATAAGGTTATCGTTTACATTACACAGTTTAATAAATCAATTATCTTTAGGGTATTGTAATTACATGCTTAATACGTGACTGAAGAAAACCTACAATATAAATTATATTGATAAACAGAAAAACAGAAACCTAACTAATTACTAATTATAATCTTTACATTAGATTTAGAAGTACATTTAAAATATTGAATATTTTGTTTTGTTATATGCTGTGGTGTTTCTACAGGGCCTGGTCTCCCCCTTGCACTTTGAAATTTCGTATAATGTTATACATATGGATACCTGGTGCTAGTAGCCCCCCGCAAGACAATTATTTGGCCCCAACTTGGCTTTCCCTCTACAACCCATCCCACCTAAAAATTCCTAGAAACCCCACTGGTTATATGTTGTAAGTTTGAGAGTCCAAAGTCCTTTTTTACTTTTGAACAGGTCCTGATGATATCAATAATGTTAATGTCTTAGTGACTTTGGTCTTGATGTTCAGGATGGAAATCAGTTACAAATCTTATAAATTATAAAACACAATACTCTCTAATGGAGTACGGGACACATTTGCGAACAATAAATACCATGTTTTAGAAATAGTAGTAAAATGAAGACAACATATGCACCAGTAAATATTTGAGGGAAGGGATTATCCCCACTCATATAAGTCCTATATATTTATACTAAATAGCACTCCAAACCCCTTAACACTCCCTAATCCCTATAAAGGTTGGTTTGAACCTAAATATTGCACAAAGATAACATGTTACTTATAAACTGATAAATCATTATGATTCTATTGAAGTCAGTTTGATAACGTCAATCTGTTATTATAATATTATAAGGTTAAATCAGCAACATAGAGGGATTTGTATGTGTATTGGGAACACTGATAGCATCAAATATTGCACTTTACCAATTTTCAAGCAAACTTTTGTGACAATTCCAATTGTACCTATGTACATAAAATTTCAAAACCTCATTACTATGCCCTTTAAATAATGTAAGGTATGCATAATTTTTTTTACAAAATTGTCTACTCAAAGTCATATGATTAAATTGAAATTTAATTCTTACATGTATGTGAATTTGAGCAATCATAAAGATTCATTTTTTTTTTGCATTGAAGTGTTTCACACTTTATCAATGAATTTTATTATGTCAATATTGAATAATACAGGAGAATATTTCTATTCAATAACTATTCAATATTCATTCAATATCTATTCAATTCATTTAAAAAGCTATGAACATAATTGAATAACCAATATTATTATATTTTTCTCAATCCCAATTGAATGATATGTTTTTTTTAAATAATTATAAAGGAAAGTACTTGACATAGTTTTTGTAGATAAATAAATATGTGCTAAACAAAGGAGGAAGACAAATATTCAAATGGGAAGTCTGATTTTTAAATAGGTTTGAAAAGTTAAGTGCTAAATTAACAAAGATTATGTACCTAATTTCATGAGAGAAATATGTTCCTTTTCCGTATATGAACAATTTAAGTACAAATATCCATTTATGGTAATAAATGGAAGTGAGAATGAGTGCCTTCCTTCAATTTCAAGTTCCTTCAGCACTCCAACAAAGACAGAATTGGCACTCAGAGATCTTTTGATCGTCAACATCTCTATACATCTCTGGGTAAAAGAACATGCAGCGTCTGTGACCAAGTTGTTGATTTAGAGAATACTTGGGGAGAATGCTCAGAGTTTGGCTTCAGATCGGCTGATGAAGCAAATATGCATTCCAGACATAAATATAACGAACAACTTAAAGGAGTATTAATCCTCAGAACACAAAAACGACAAAAACCGTCACTTAATTTTATTTTGATACTTTTTTTTAGGTAACTAGAAACATCAAAATCAAGAACCCTTTGCATCATTAGGCTTTGAATGAGTAATTCAGCATTTCTTCGGAAATTGTACATGACTAATAATGTTTATTTGATATATTTAGCACAAATAACAACAAATCTTAATTCTAAAGTTCAAAATACCAAAAAGATCACAAACCATAGTGTCATTGATGATTCATGATTTCTTCACCTCCACTGAAGAAGAACTATTTTATAAAACACAAGCACCATTGTTCAAATACAAAGGTCTTTCTTACATGTGGTTTATTTTGTGAATATCAAAGTGAACTTTGACCTTACCCTAATTTCCGCCAGTAAAGGACAATTTTGATTTCTGTATGTGACATAAAACATTAGCCATGACATATCTATGGTGAGAAAAAATAACATTGGACCTTCTGTTTTGACAAGTTGTAATTATTCATAGGTCACTTTGTACAGATAAACAAAATGTCCTCAATTACATTTGAACTTTTTTATTCATATAGTCTATCTGAAGCCTTCTCAATTAATTTTTGTAAAGGGCCAAATAGAGCTTATCTATAACATAGTGAACACAGCATTTTAGCAAAAGGGATTACTGTTGAGGGTCCATTCTCAAGGGCGTCGCGGGCCGGATTTGGCCCACAGGCCGCCATTTGAGAAGGCCTGGTCTATCTAATCATGACTTGCTCTATACACTATATAGGAATTGATTAGTTAGCAACTTTTGATTGATATTTCTTATGATATTAGCTGACTGAGGTCAGAGCTTCACTTGATAAAGAGACTCACTACCACATTACATGCAAACTAGGGATTTTTAACCATTTTTACATGTAGCCTATCCATTCAATCTATTTTATTTAGATTGATAATTTTGTTTGTTCAGATAGTTTTCTTGTTCAGATAATTAATTTTTTTGTTCCTATGGATAATTTTGTTGTTGTAAAAAAAGCACATAGTCTAGATGAGTTAGAACTTTAATGGATAATTTTGTTGTTCAGATGGATAATTTTAAACTTTTAAAACGAATTAAGAAATAAAATAGATAATGTAATGTTGTTGTGAGATTGGATAATTTTAAACTTAATAAATTAAGAAATAAAATGGATAACGTTGTTGTGAGGATGGATAATTTTAAACTTAGGTAAACAATTAAGAAATAGAATAGATAATGTTGTTGTGAGGATGCATAATTCCGTATAAATAATTTTGCAGTTCAACGATCCAAACACAAAAATTTGTAGATATTTTTTAATTGAAAAAAAAGAAAGAAAGAAAAGCTTTAAATTTGAATATAAGATATAATAACAATGCCAATTCTACCACACCTTACAGACAAAATTTTAACATAACCTATAATTACTGTGTTATTTATATATTTATAATGTAATTGTTCAATTATCTATAATTAATATAGGGTCATTAAGTACTTATTGCTACATGTGTTTAGTCTACTACATGGGGTAATTCAGTGCATATTACTGCAGTTATTTAACTAAATTATCAGTACTTATAATTCTACTAGCTTTCTAAAGTTTAAATTCAAATCTTACTGATTAAAAAGGTACAAGAAAGAAAACTTCATCCGAAATTGCAATAAAAAATCTATTAATTATTCAATGATGGACCAGTTTCAAATTTATTACTTTGAGTTCTTTAACACCTTCCCCAGTGAAAATGATATTGAAATTTCACTAAAATTTGTAGAAATTTCAGTGAAATGGCCGATTTTTGGTTGATTTCAATCAATTCATCAAATTTTAGTAAAATTCCGATGAATTTTACTAAATTTTTGATATAATTTCAATGAAATAGAATTATGTTGAAATTTCACTGAAATTTCAATGAGAAAGTATTAAGAAAATGTCAATAAAAAGTTTTAAGAAAATTTCATTAAAAAAAAAAGAAAAATTTCAATGAAAAAAAAAAAATATATTCAATGTTGCTTTACAAACACAGATATGTCTATATTAGTCCAAAGCAATGTGGGCTTTGCTGATATGGGGCCTATATGGGCTTTTTCGGGCTGTTCCTAATTATCAGTTTTGGTGAAAATATTTACATAAATCCCACTAACTAATAGAAAAAAAAACACTTCAGAGAGAGGAATGAGTTAGAAATTATTGAGACAACATCTTCATTCAATACCAACAATTGGGACACACTTACACAGCATTGAAGGTAAGTAGTTTTAAGCTGATATACTTTAGGCTATTGTGAGAATAATATTTTTGTTTCCAAGGAAAAGATAAGGTTCCACAATGTATATTATAATTTTATACGTTTCTTTAAATAGCCTAATATTTATAAGCATAATTATTTTAAGGTCATATGTGACACCAGCAAATTTCGAGATGGTACCGGTAACAATAGAAATGTTAATTTATGGTATTTATATTTCTTGACAGAGAACAGAAGAGACAGAAAAGAGTAGCTTATTGCTTGTGAACAGAAAGAAAGGGAAAGGGATTAAATCCAGAGCATGCATTAAAGTTATAAAGGTATGTCAGTTAAACAGTAGCCTATTAATCATGTACAGTAATTGTAATACACCAAGGCATAATGGAAGAAGTGTTATATTTCCATATATTTTAAATAATCACAGCTATTAATTTACCAATAGCTGAAGTTATTGAAGAAGAATATAGAGCAAAGGGTGAGAGGGTTAGTTGTTTACATTAGTTACCCTTCCCTATTATCCAGACAGCCAGTAGACAATAGAGTTGTCTCCTCTTAGTCTTTAGCCTAGGAGTCTCCACTGTACTTCCTCTTTGACTTGCTACTTGGAGAGGAAGGTTTGAAATTATTTCTCTCTAGAAATTTTCATAAAATTTACAATTTAAGTTATATATTTACAAATAAAAATATCAAATTTATACCCAGAGAGGATTGTTTGAGCAAAAGCTAGATCAGTAGATCTCATTTATCAAAAAATTTGTCAGTTTTGGTGAATTTAAGAAGGCTTTGAAATTACTTTCCAAGTAGCTAGCAAGACTAGCAAGGCTTGTATGGTAACCTTGAAGTGACCTTCTAACTATATCAACAGGGTATAATACATTGAAGCCTCTCAATGCTAGGCTAGTGTGCTATTTTTAGAACTTCACTAGTAAACAAATACACTGTGAGAGTCAATGTCATACTATCTAAATTTCTAGTTGGTTGATTTTACTTAATTTTAATTTCTTTAATTTTTGTCTTTATTTCATGCCATGGGAAAGCAAACTCAATAAAGGCAGGTTCTGAACAGTATGAACTGCCGATTCAACTGGTTACTGCGATGTACATTCTATTTAAAGGAAATGACATGCATTCTCGGATGTTATATTGCTGCATTCTGGTAAGTTCCAAGTTCTGTATTCGTACTTCTTTTGTACATTCATTCATAATTTAATCGGAGAATTTAGAATCAAAGATCATTGACTAAATGTAAATGTTATAGTAGATCTATTCTCCTAGAGTAAAGTGCCTCGTATCTACATCGGGTCCACCACAACCTTGACTGCGTGCCAATTCCAGAAATAAATTAGGCTTGGCTACTTATCTCTACCTAGGTTGGTGCTGGAACCCCATAACAACGCCTCAAGCATAGCATAGTGAAAAAAGGGTAGAAAGGGTAGAAAATAGGAAGTAGGGTGAAAAAAAAGTTCACGGGTTATGAGTTATATTTTCTGAAACTATACCCCAGTGGCTTAAAAAAACGGGATAGTTTGAAATTCCCTATAGAGCCCTTTTCGAAAAAATCACAATTATTGAGAAAAATTGTCGTTTCGGACAACAAGACCCAGATTGTTTAGAGGTATCCTGCCATGATCTTTCGTTTTGATGACAAAATCAGCTTAACACATTGCCAGTTCAATAAATATGAGATTAAAGTTTATAAATGAGCAGAACAGAAATTTTGGAAAGCCCGGGAACGCAAGTCCTCTCATTTTCCGGGAAAATTCTATGACCTAGCCAAAAACACAAAAGTCGCGCAGACAACCGCTACAAGGTATGTGTTTTGTGTTTTGAAGCATGGCTCCTATAATCGGAGAGAAACTCCTCTCTAGAATAAGAACATTTTACATATCAAATTACGATCCTGAAGATCTGCATCTTCCTCGGGCTATTTTCAATCAATGTAGAAATCTTCTTTTTAAAATCGAAAGACACATTTCACAAACACATGTGTATTCTGGTTGTAGGTTCAGTCGTGTAGGCAGTGGCAGAAAAGTGATTTTCAATATCAAATGGCTCAGGAAGCACTTTCGGATGCCTCAAATGCACACATAACAATGTGCACATGCCTCCAATTCGCACATAGCAGTGTGCCCATGCCTCCAATGCGCACGTGACAGTGTGCACATGCCTCCAATTTGCACATAACAGTGTGCACATGCCTCCAATGCACCCATAACAGTGTGCACACGCCTCCAATGTGCACATAACAGTGTGCACACGCGTCCAATGCGCACATAACAGTGTGTACATGCCTCCAATTCGCACATAACAGTGTGCACATGCCTCAAATGCACCCATAATAGTGTGCACATGCCTCCAATGCGCACATAACAGTGTACACATGTCTCCAATGTGCACATAGCAGTGTGCCCATGCCTCCAATGCACACATAACAGTGTGCACATGCCCCCAATGTGCACATAGCAGTGTGTACATGTCTCTCATGCACTCATAGCAGTGTGCACATGGCGCTTATGTGCTCATAGCAGTGTGTACATGTCTCTCATGCACTCATAGCAGTGTGCACATGGCGCTTATGTGCTCATAGCGTAAGTATGACTGACTGGCGCATACTGATTCACTGACTGGCGCACACTGAGTCAATGACTTGTGCACACTGAGGCAATGACTGGCGTCATCTGTTCCTAAGTGCATAGACTCTGTGCCGTAGTGCGTTTGACTCTGTTCGTAAGTGCGTAAACTCTGATTCTAAGTATGTAGACTTTGTTCCTAAGTGCGTAGACTCTATTCCTTAGTGCGTAGCCTCTTTTTCTAACTGCTCATTTATAAACTTTAATCTTATATTTATTGAACTGGCAATGTGTTAAGCCGATTTTGTCATCAAAACGAAAGATCATGGCAGGATAACTCTGGACAATCTGGGTTTTGTTGTCCGAAACGACATTTTTTCTCTATTATAGTGATTTTTTTCGAAAAGGGCTCTATAGGGAATTTTAAACTATCCCGTTTTTTTAAGCCACTGGGGTATAGTTTCAGAAAATATAACTCATAACCCGTGAACTTTTTTTTCACCCTACCAACATTTCACCATAGGTGTGAATAGTGGTATGTGTTAAATTCAGGTTCTGTTTCATATGACAACATATGAATGAGCTCATGTCAATAAGCTGAAATCTGAGCGATATAAATATTTAAGCACAGCTCTTTCTAGACTGAAATGCAATTGTTGATTGGGCATAAAGCTTGCTAGGCAACTCTTTGAGAGTACACTGCACCTCTTTTGCTTTAGAAATCATGATTATTTTTTTTCCAGGTCAGATGTTTTCATTATTCTACAAAGTTGCCATTATAGACAAGCAGAAAAGAATTAACCTTGATATGGAAATGAGAAGCAACAACAAAATTTGCGGTATTTGGAACAATAAATATGTTAATTAAATACTTTAATTGTTTGTTTGTATTTTATTTTCTTCAGAATTTACGTTAAATAGAACATTCACTGATATTTTGGCATATTTCAAGTTTTCACTGAAATTTTACCAAAATTTCAATAGTATGTTGATGAGATTTCATTTTTTATTTCAGTGAGATTTTCATTGATATTTTTGGTGAGATTTTATTGAAAGATTTGGTCAAAATATACCAAAATTTCAGTGATATTTTTGTGAGATTTCATTGATATTTTTGGTGAGAATTCAGTGAAAGATTTGGTCAAAATATATAAAAATTTCAGTGATATTTTGGTGAGATTTCCTTGATATTTTTAGTGAGATTTCATTAGTATTTTGGAGTTTTTTGACCAAATCTTTCACCGATATTTTGGTGAAATATCAGTGATATTTCATCGAAATTTCACCATCATTTTCACTGGGGTTGTGCTGTCACTATACCCCCTCCTCTTGCCAATTCAGTGGTCTCTAATCAGTCTCTTCTATGCTTTGTATGTGTATCGGGGACACTGATAGCATCAATTTGCGCCATTCCAATTTCCATTCCGACTTCTGTGGTTCTTGCAATTCCACTACAACTAACACGTTTTATGATGTCACTGACAGTGATCAACATAGATATCAATAGTAGCTTCCGGTAGATCACTGTCAGTGATGGAATGGAAGTTGGAATGGAGCAAATTGATACACATACAAAATTTAGAAAACCTCTTTACAATGCCTTAATTTAAAGATGTCCAAATCAACAAAAACAATATGGTAGATATGAAATGCTTTAAATTGCTCTCCTGGATCATTCAATATAAAGTCAAATGACACAGTCAGATGACTGAGGAAATAGAAAGTGCTTTCAGCACACAAAATATCCATAATACAACAACATAAAATTTGTATACCTAAGCAATATATGAATAAATGCTATGAGAAATACTATTCAAACCTTATTTATTACGAACATTATTCAATTTAGCACATGTTGATGCTAAAAATAGTATATACAATAACTTGATAATAGCTTCGAGACTAAAAAATCAAAAATAACCTTGACGAAAAAAAATATTTCTTTGTATTTTTTCCGCAAATATAACACGTTCATGAGGAATTACCATCAAAGAATCTTTTTAAATCTATCATCTTTGATTTAAGGTGAGAAATGTTACAACAATTTGATATTATTAGAAAAAAAAATATATGAAAGAAATAAATGGAAATGAAAAAATATCAGTTTTTTTCACTATTATCTTCTGAACCTTTTTTTTGTTTTAACTGTTAAAATGTATTATCTTGTATATGCAAGTGAATTTCCAGCATGCATGTTTGAATTTGTGTTCTCTCCTATTTCACATTAAAAAGCGCTGTGTATCGATTACCAAATTGAAATTCTATAATTTTTATGGTCATCATCATGATATTATGGGATGTGACTTGTCTAATAAGCACGTAACAGATTATGTTGGAAGAAAATTTAGCTTCAAATTTTAATGGATTATGTTATAATCGTTAATCAAATTAAATATTCATAGAATTGATAATCAATTAATACAATTATTATAATCAGCCTTAAAGGGATTGTAAAGATGTGTATCGAGGACACTGATAGCATCAATTTGCGCAATTCCAATTTCCATTCCGACGTCTGTGGTTCTTGCAATTCCACTAAAACTAACGCGTTTTATGACGTCACTAATAGTGATCTACCGGAAGCTACTATTGATATCTATGCAGATCACTATTAGTGCCGTCATAAAACGTGTTAGTTTTAGTGGAATTGCAAGAACCACAGACGTCGGAATGAAAATAGGAATGGCACAAATTGATGCTATCAGTGTCCTCGATACACATGCAAAGTTTAAAAAACCTCTTTACAATCCCTTTAATTATAATATATTATGTAGTGTAGTTATCATGCACCTACTACTATAGTATGCACAAAGTTATGCGTAATTGCATAGTAAACCCGAATTACGGCAAGTGAAGTTAACCCATATAAAACGTAGTACACTCATATGATAATATCTATTATCCCATTTACCACACCTGTAATACCTATATCAATAAAAGTTCAAAAAAAAAGTTAAAGCTTTGTGTTTAGGGTTCACTATTTGTGTATTTTATTATGTTATTTATTTGTTATTTTAATAAATACCAGACTAATCTTAATAACTGTAAATATCTGAAAGTAAATACTTCATAAAATATGTCATGAATGTTTACTGTCTTCTACTGTTATAATATCATAACCTTGGTATTGTATTTACGCTTCATAACTAATATGCATGGAGAGTATTTGCCTTTACTCTTCTTTTTAGGAGGAGAAAATACATTTGTTTTTTGTTTTTCACAATGTCAGTGGCGCTGGTCTGAGAAAGGGACAATAAATCCTAAGGACCCATCCTCATGTGCTACAGGCTGAGCAATTTAAAGATCTCTCAAAAGAAATATGTGTAAGTCTTTAGAGCCATTTTAACTGCATAAAAAAAAAATTCCCTCTCCCGCGCAAAAATAAATTGCTACAAAATTCTCTGATTGCATGTATCTTTAAAATAGACAGAGGGGTACTATTTTATACTTACAGACGATTTAATCTACAAGATTGACATTCAAAATGTAAATTTATTTTCAAGTGTCACATAAAGAATGTTTTCTTACGCAAATTAAAACTGACAAGTCTCATATTTTTATTCAACAAACTGAATACAATTTTAAACCTTCACACCTTTGATTTGATTGACTATTCTTTTGTCATTTATTGTTTCTACGCAAAAGTTTTGGATGAACACACATGGCTAGTTTACAAGGAAGCAAAATGTTTTGCCAAACATAAGTGCGCATTTATCTATGTACATATCTTTCAAAACAATAAGTCTGTGCAATGAGAACACAAACACAACACATATAACAAATGTTTTTGACATGTGTTCAATAATAATTATGTTTGAAAATTAGATTTACACATTTTAAGACTGTTCATTATCAAGTAATTACGCAAAAAATTGGATGAACTTGCATTGTTATAGCACAAGGAAACAATTTTTTGTCCAAACATAAGTGCTTATTAATATAAGCTTTAATAAAAATGAATTCACCAACAAATACGCTAAGACAGTAGTCAATTTAAATATCATCATACCCATTGCCGAAATAAATTACTAAAAAAAGAAGGACTGTTTACTTACAAATCATTTTCAGAAGGTACTGGTATCCACTAAAGTAACTTAAAATATCCAAAAACACAGAACTAAAATATCCGATCACAAAATAAGTTGAAAGTTAAAAGCTTTTTCAGAAATATCAAAATGTATCACAAAATCCAATTTAATAATAACTAGTCTCAAAAAATTAATCCAAATTTATTTTTACAAGTTATAATGAATCCCAATCACTCTTCTTATATAAACGACCTATCTTCAAGTCCATTACCACATACACTAAACTATATAAACTTTATTATTTGTCCTCAAGGTATATCTATCTCATATACTGCACCTTTTATCCATAATCCCCAACAAATTAGGTCATATCTCAAACTTAACAATTTAGCGTTAGCCACTTGTAAAATATAAAAACTCGATTACAATAACACCGTGACCAAATGAGTTTCAACAAAAACCACGATTATTTGAGAACTTTGTTAAAACATATCCTGTCCACTCCCCTTTTAATAGTTATAATGATGAAAAATGTAACAAATAACTTGATATCTATCAAATTATTTAACAATTTTATTGTTAAAATCCTAGACATTTCAAACACTTGTTATATAAAAATAACACTGACATTTTGTTTGAAGGAATATTTTGACTATTTCACTCACTAGGGTCAATGTAAAAAGTATTGAGACTTTTATACATCAATCAGACACTTAAGGTCAATATATAAGATATAATATATTAAAGGGATTTAGGCCTTGAATTTATGTTAATTGTCTTCAGAAGTACTAGAACTGCACAAAAATCGCATATTAACTTCAATAATATCCCTACCTAAATATTTATCTTTCATTTTGTGTATATGAATTATATGATAAGTTACAATGCTACAGTGTCTACTCTGGTTTTTGTATCAGCTTAATAATAATCCGTACAAGCAAAACAATTCTGTTTATCAATATTGCATCCAAAAACCTGGCAAAATCAAGAGTAATAGTTGTATAGTAGTTGACTACCTCAAAGAGAAGTACCATCAGGTGTTTTGAAAAAAGTAAGCATGGTCTGCTTCGCGCGCGAATAACGTTTCTCCTACCTTACTAGGACCACCATTTTGAAGACAACTTTGGTCATCATATATGTGCTGAAAATGATTTGCTTTTTTGGTTGGGATTCAGAAGTTACCAATCGCATGCATGTGTCATTTTTGAAACAGAGTTTTGGACTATCACTTTGGAAAAACCATAGATAGATAAATGATTAGACCTCATGATTAGATGATATTTCATCTTAGATCTTTAATTAAAATCAAAAAATCATAAAAGCACAATTTCAATTAGAATAGAACATGAAATTAGTACATAAATCAAACCCGTCCTTGTAATATAACCCATCTTGATACGTCGTCTATAGGCTTCAATTTTCTTTGTTTTGCAGAAATGATCGATCTCCCGAAGATCTACAGTAATGACTTCTAAAGAAATGATTGAAAATTAACAAGTGCGCATAGACAACAGAGGTTATTTGCACTAGATACCTAATAGCGCATCAGGACAGATAAAAATGGTAAATTTCTTACGAACATTCACCAATAACCTTAATAAAGTTTTGAAACAGAAGCTGTTAGTGCTATAGGTATTGCTGTCTCTACAATGCTAGTCCTTGATTCTCTTGCTTCATTATTCCAGTCAAATTTATATTCCAGGAAAATAAAGCATAAATTTGCTTGCCTTAATCATTTTTTTTTGTTAAAGCCCAACAAATCCATTTCAGTCAATTGAAAACACTAATACAGATCTGTTGCAAACATCAATGAAGTTTCCCAACACATGTAAATCAAACTCAAGTCAAATGATGACAAGATAAAAAATAATGTCTGACAAACGTTAAAAGGAAAAATTAAATCTTCAATGAAAAATAAATGAAAAACATTGTAAAAACAGTGAGAAGTTAATCTTATGATTGAACATAAACAGGTGAGACCTATCAAGATCATTGCCAAGTTTTACATAGTCATTCAATTAACAATTCTGATGAATATGAGCAATTTATCTCATGAAACTTTCACAAATGGCTTGTTTAATTAACTATTTTTTCTCCATTTCCAAGTGTTGGACACCTTTCCATGTTGGACATCCAAACCAATGGCAATGGAAACCGAGGTTGAAAAATCCAAAGGTCCCAACTGAATTTATACTAAGATCAAACCCTGCAGTGGCGTAGCCAGGTTTTCGAAACTGGGGGTGCAATTGGCACCCCCAACACCACCTCTTGCTATGCCATTGAAACCCTGAACCAGTTTGTTCAGTGTAAAATTGAGTATATCAAATTTAAAGTAGGCATACTTGACAAAGTGTAATTATGGATCATAGTGGACCATGAGGTAATATTAAATATGAAATTTGATTATTATACAAATATTTCAAGGATAACGCAGAGTATCAAAATACAAAATCTCCTAAAGCTTGCAATTTGAGACACATATCATGATACACAAAAAAGAATTGTGTCATACTGTTTTGCATGGCACAATACTGTTAGATTATATGATGACAAAGAACCCTTGGATCATATTATAATATTTGAAATATGTCCGTAATATAAACACATTAAAATTAATTGTATATAAAAAGTATATAAAGTAGATAAATAAAAGATGGTAATAATAGTTGATAAACATCAACAGGTGTCAATAGTAAACAATTGTTTATCTATATACATCTTTTACACATCATAGTTTTACATATTTCTCATATAATTAGTTTATTGTATATAATAACCTCAGATACATTTGATCTTCACAAAAACAAAACTTCTCAACTACCAAAATCAACAACAATCTAATTGATCCTGATCCTCAAATTATATATGCCTTGAACTGATCATTTATCTACTATTATAAGTCACTTAATTACATAGAAATTACAACATCATAAACCCCATTTTTACACTACAAAAATATTCCGTTCTAAAAACAATCTGAGATTGGAAAGGATGAATTTTGTGTAATGTAAATGGTTGAGCGTTTTGAAAATGGTTCCAATTCTGACCCACCTTGGGGAGGTAGTCTCGGAACGGTTCAAAGAACAGACTCGATATGTTGTGTGATGTAAACGGTAACCTTCTGAAAACGCTTTACTGCTCATGTCTTACAAGCGACCTTCACCCTTTCCTGCGGAATTTCATCTTTTCAATACATTACATCCAGATGCCTTTGATTACATAAGCATGCCAGGAACAGTTACTGTTCTCAGATAACTTGAGTTTGCTGTAATGTAAATGGTCACATATTATCACAGCCTGGTCCGGACCGAAAACGGTACACTTTATAGTGGCCTGGTGTAAAAGGAGGTATATTTTTCAACAAAAGAACAACTTGAGTTTCAGTAATAACTCTTGATCTATTCTCATTAATTGTTAGATTGCAATTAATGACCTTGTGTCATATAACCATGCTTCAACCATTGAAAACGGTAACATGTTATTAATGTGAAGAAAATGGTGGAACGTAAAATTCAAATTTGGCAAAGTAAGTACTATTACACCACAATATAGTCAACTACAAACTCATTAAACTATACAGGTGTGACCCATCTTTAATTTCCAATGTTTATAGTTTATTGAGGGTATTTTAAACATACCATAAACTTTATTCTAATACCTAAACAAACCACATTCTTATCTAAATTTAAATCATAGCTCCTATTTCTCTCAACAAAACATAACACTGTAACTTACTACTCCTGACATAAATCATCACTAGTACCAACTAATTTTCTCATGTTATTTCAGGTACTTCTGAAACAAAACCTATATGGCCTTACCTTTTAAGTACAGTACTTGAAACTTGTTGTTTGGATTGGACAAATAACGGAGTGCTACAGGCTGCGCACAGTAAAGATTCCTTGACAGTTGGAAATCAAAAATAGCATGTTTATGCTGCTGTCCAGGAAAAATTTCCCTCATTGCACATTGCATAATGATTGACCATCCTCATTGACCCAATAGGTGCAGAAAAGTGGAATGTAAAAAGACCATTTCATTCTTTAAGTATTATAGTACTTAAGAAGTAAAACTTAAACCACCTAGAACACCTAGCATACCTAGAACAAAGCAGCATATCCAGGTTAATTTTGAGAGTATGCGCAGACAACAAAAGACAAACTCTTACCAACAGAAATAAGTAAAGCACCTTTAAAAAAAAATGGAAGTAGTCAAACCCTTTAAAAGATATTCTTAAAGGAAATCTTCATGTTACAAAGGTTTTTTATTTATGATAAGTAAACTTATCTTATAAAAGTTAAATTACAAGTTTGGCTTCATATCCACAACATTTGTAAGAAATATCAACAGTTATAGCTCTACAATAACAATGTTTTTATTGAGGCATTATCTGGATTTTATATGTTTCCACTGGGCAAATTACTAAACTATAATCTTGACAAATTTGTGACCTTAGATAAGAGTTTATGGTACGTATATGTGATAAGAAGTGCCTGTAAATCTGTATTCAAAGACTAAGGCCGATGTACAATGGTACCTGAAAGTAATGGTTCATGTAATGAGGAAGCATATGTTTCTGAAAATTCTTCATCCCTAAACCAATCTTCCTTAAAACAGCCTGAGGGTAACACACCCTTTTTCTCCTGTCTGTTTACTAGTCGGAGATCATTGTAGGGATGATCAAAGACATTGTTTATATAAAACATAGCCTGAAGGTCTGTTTATGGACCTACTTGATTTGTCAAATTGGTGAAAATTTAAATTTCATAAACAATGAATGACAAGCAACAATAACAGTTAAGAGGGACAGGCAGGATGTGAGAATCTAATGCACTGGTAGTTAAAAATTGACAGTTGTTGGAGGAAACTTATGAATGTCATGCTTTCAAATACTAAAAAAAGTCGACCTACTGAAAAGTTACAGTTCCGTCACTAGAAGGGATTGTAAAGAGGTTTAGTAAATTTGTTATGTGTAAGCCTATTGGGGAGTAATGGGGACACTGATAAATAAACCATTCCAATTTTCAAAAAAATCTGTGGTTCCAGAAAATTCCAGTTAAACTGAATGTTTGATGACATCACACCGTATGATACAAAATTCAGAAAACCTCTTTACAATCCCTTCAATTCAATAAGCAACAATATAATTCAGATTAAGATGTGGTATTTCTATACAGCTCTGCAAAAGCATTGAGCGCAGTTTTTGTTTACATTGGCTATTTATTAAGGTGAAGTTAGTGTATTTATTTGTAAACAGAAAGTGATAAGTAGTCAATATTAGTATAATAAATAAGATAAAGTAACTGTCTAGTCTAGCTGTCATGATGTGACCTTAAGAAGATATATATATGTCACGTTTTATTGTATAGGTATGTAGGTAAATGGAGACTAATGTTACCTTATGGGAGGTGTTATATACTTATCCTTTACAAAAAAGTAATATTGTGACTTCTATTTGAACCATTTCTGGTGTTAGTGACTGTTTTTTCTTCTCACAATTGAAATAAAAAAGCTGTTTTCACATATAATTTTCTAAATATTTCGTAGTTTGCAATCTTCCTTTTGTTCATAGAGTTTTCTTACTAACTTTCTCAGGTCATTAACCTCATTTGATGTCCTGACATTACTGGTCCTACCTTATTCCTCTGAGGTTATATGAGGATGTGATATCCTCTGATTTGATGTACGGTAACAATGTGATATCCTCTGATTTTATATGCCAATGTGATATCCTCTGATTTGATATACAAATGTGATATCCTCTGATTTGATATACAGCTGTGATAACAGCATCTGATTTCTTCTGACTTGGTATATCAATGTGATATCCTGCCCTGAACTGCATTACAGATGTGATATCTTCCCTTGAATTGATATACACAGCTTTGATGTGATATCCTCCCTTAACTTGGTATATTGATGTGATATCCTGCCCTGAACTGCATTATAGATGTGATATCCACCCTTGACTTGGTATATAGATGTGATGTCCTGACCTGAATTGCATAAAAGATGTGATATCCACCCTTGACTTGGTATATTGATGTGATGTCCTGACCTGAATTGCATTATAGATGTGATATCCACCCTTGACTTGGTATATTGATGTGATGTCCTGACCTGAATTGCATTATAGATGTGATATCCACCCTTGACTTGGTATATTGATGTGATGTCCTGACCTGAATTGCATTATAGATGTGATATCCACCCTTGACTTGGTATATTGATGTGATGTCCTGACCTGAATTGCATTATAGATGTGATATCCACCCTTGACTTGGTATATTGATGTGATGTCCTGACCTGAATTGCATTATAGATGTGATATCCACCCTTGACTTGGTATATGGATGTGATGTCCTGACCTGAATTGCATTATAGATGTGATATCCACCCTTGACTTGGTATATTGATGTGATGTCCTGACCTGAATTGCATAAAAGATGTGATATCCACCCTTGACTTGGTATATTGATATCCTGTCCTGAATCGCATTATAGATGTGATATCATCGTCTGACTTGCTATACAGATGTTATATTTTACTCTTAAGTTATATAAGTATGTGATATTGTTTTCAAACTAGAGGAACATTTGCATAGATATTGCAATTTCAAAACCTGATTTTCAATTCTGCTCAAGTCTGCTGCTTTCATGTTACTGTATAAGATATGTTATGAAATCGTAACCGTGTGTATAGAACTCAAGAGGAAGTAAGTTGAAATATTGGTCAATTGACCAGTAATAAATAGGTTATTTTAAGTATTTGGCATATGTTTTTACTTGGCATATATATCATGCCAGAAGATAATTGCTAATAGGTTAATTACTAACATTTCTATGCATACTAGTTTTATTTAGATTATTACATTGTTCATGTTTTGACTTTCTAAGCAGAGTCTTTCAGCCTCCCAATAATGAAACTGTGACGGAAATATATCAAAACATTTTGAAAACTTCCCAAAATAGATGGTGACAAATGTTGATAATCATAAGGAATAATAACAACACATTCATTATCATTATTATTATCTTACACTTCATGTGTCAATCAACTATTATCACTGAATTCTTGTCATGATTATTTTATTTTCTCATGATATATCAAATGATACCGGTCATCTTATTATGACTTTGATTGGATTAGATTGACCACATATAAACAAACCTACATGTTCATATCAGTCAAACACAAGGTCACTATGATATACCCCTAGCTTGAATGAACCAAGTGATTGCCCTTGACTGATTTCTGCCCTTCAGAAGAGCTTTTGCAGAAGATCCATATTTCTTTAATCACAGATAGAAAACCAATGAATATAAAAGCTATAATTCAGATGAATAACTCAAAAGTGGGCAATAATATAAATATGGACTGCCCACTAGAATATAACCCAGCGTAAGGATATTCCATGCTATTATGCCACTGGAATTATCTGATTTTTTCTGTGGATAATAAACCCATTCAAGAGAATAACACAACCTTCAACTGCATGTGGAATTAGCACAAGCATTGATTATGTTTGTCTTGTCTTGCTTGCCTTGCAAGACAGCTGGACGTCACATTCTAATTCTGAAAAGTGATACAAACTCAACTTGAGCTCTATATGATAGTTAAGCAATATTAAGATCAATTAATTATATTTCTTTAAAATGCAAGAATCAACTCCATTAACAAACCTAGTTCATTTACATGTACATGTGACTATGAGTATTCAACTATTAAACAACTTACCCCATTACTGGATAAAAGTCTATAATCCTTTCTAGTTTTCTCAGTCATGATTTGAAAATGAATAAATATCCGAAGTTTAACAACAAACTTTAAGAGAAAGCTTCCTGGGGTGAAAGTTCATTTGTTATCAAAGTATAGTTTTTATACTATCATAGTATAATCTGAATCTTTTAATATAAAAACTTATCACAATAACATAAAGTTTTTGTTTAGCATATTCATATCCAATTTGGTTTAAGTTTTGCAAAGTGATAGTGATACACTGTCCAATCAGTTCTATATTAATATTTGCATAAGTTCATGCATTCATGTAAACTCATACGAATCTAAAAGTTCACTTTTAAGCACCACTGGAACTGCATTTCTTAAAATGAAAATAAACTGTCCTCTAAAGTTGCCGATGTGTTTTCTCAAAATTCAGATAATTTAATTTCATCAGAAGTATTCTCAAAATTGACATGAATTATCCAAAAAGATACAAATATCACAAATCCTAATTCATAGTCCACAAAAAAATGCAGTAAGGCAAAAGTAAACTTAAGATTAACAAACACTATCAAAAAATTATGTAGTTGTGTTCTCAAAATAACTGTTTAAATCAATTTCAATTTAGCACAAACAATTATCAAATTATTGTCGATTCTCAGGTAGCACTATTCACAATTCACATACAGTATTCCAATAAAATTACTCTTCAGTATTAGTATTACCACCACAACTCATTGAGTTTACCTCAAGAAAATTACCATAACACACCACTTGGAAGACTGAAAACTGATATTTTCAGAGAACATGTTAAATTGGTAAAAACATCAGAGAAAATCTGAAGTGTTACAGTAAATAATCATTAATATATGATAAACAACTCATCTTAATGCAAGTTTACATACATGTATGATCACAAATTCTTATACTAATGATATACTGAAAGTCACAAATAATTCCCACACTTTGTCAATGTTAAAAATAGAATACACAACAGGTAAATGTTATCCTCACCTCTCCAATTTAAAGTTAAGATTGTTCGAATGAGTGGAGGTATACATTACACTTCAATAAGAATAGAAACTAGATTGCCACTAGCTAGGTCTCCCTTTATTGTGTAGAGGTGATTATTGAAGCTATAGTGTACTCAATCTTAAGTTTGGGGGAAGGGAGAGGGGGGAGGGGGGTTGATGTACATAGCTAAACCAAAAGTGACAAAAGACTGTTTAACCATATCAACACATCTTTATAACCAAAAATAATTCAGAATTTTACAATAATACAAATTTTGATCAGATTTAATTAATTTTATTCAGCAAGCATTTTGCTACTTATGCTTATGATATAACACTTCTGAATACAGTTGTTTCATGAGCATATATTTTGGAAAATGGTATTTGTTCAGTCAGCATAATAATGCAATATTACTTATCATATGAGATAACACTGCCTAATACAATTGTTGCTTGGGCATATATTTTAGAGCAAGTGCTCTTCAAATGACTTAAAGGGATTGTAAAGCGTATTTCGAAACTTTGTATGTGTATCGGGACACTGATAGCATCAATTTGAGCCATTCCAATTTCCATTCCAACGTCTGTGGTTCTTGCAAATGAATTAAAACTAACGTGTTTTATGACGTCACTTACAGTGATCTGCATAGATATCAATAGCAGCTGCCAGAAGATCACTGTCAGTAATGTCATAAAATGTGTTAGTTTTAGTGGAATTGCAAGAACCACAGACATCGGAATGGAAATTGAAATGGCGCAAATTGATGCTATCAGTGTCCCCGTTACACATACAAAGTTTAAAAGTACGCTTTACAATGCCTTTAAGCAAAATCAATTGAATATGTAGGTCATACACATGTAAAATCTAATTTATAAAGTTAATAATACTGTATAAAGTAATAAAAATAACATTTTTTTACTCAATTCAATAATTTTCCCCCAGGGCAATAAAATAACAATATAGTTATCAATCAAAATAACAAATGATGAAGATTGACAGATTGTTGTGGATGAAAAAATAAGATGAATAGTTTTGAACTGTTTATTTCCCAATTATTAAAGTGATACAGTGCTTTTTTCTAAAACTAAGAAATTGTGGCTTGAACAGTGACATCTCCATTAACAACAAAAATGCCAATGGTATTCAAAAATTGCAGCAAGTATGTCAGTATGCATTGCATAGGAACACTTTAGAGGTACGATTTATCACATTTCACAAAAGCAATCACTATAAGACCTTTCCCTAAGACAGAAGAATTGGGTTTCATTAATTGCCAAGCTCCATTAATTTCCAGATCTCACAAATTCCCAAACCCACATCAAAGAATTACCCATATAAACCGATTCAACTACCAATGACTACCTAGTTTGTGATATCAATTGCAATATCATTACTCTCTGGAAGCAAGTAACTTGTCATCTATCAAGCAGGCTGGTTCAGTGGTAGCTAGTGTTGAAAAAATTAAGTGGTATGTTTAAAACACAAGAATGATAATAGTGCATTATAAGTAATCTACCCTTACTGCTAATGAGCTTTACAGTATTTCAACTCTGCAGCAGATTAGTAGTGCCAAATCTCAGAGTAACTTAATCTGCCTTTCAAATACCCTTCTACCATTCCAAAAATAAACAGCAGGCCATTAATTGCCATTTTAGAAGTCATCATAAGATGCTACTCTGCAGTTATTTGAAAACAATCTGCTAGCATGCTGATCCTGTTAAATATCATGTACATGTTGTTGAATCTTAACATGGCCACACACATTATAATTAGTCACTAATGATGATTCAGAAAATTAACTTGGCAAACTGGTTGGTCTTCCTAAACTGTGTAACAAAGAAAGACAATGATATTATGAAAGATTGGTTTATCCAGGCTTGTGCACCAATTAACCTTGGCATAATTAAATGATTAAATGATTATGCAATTACATATTAGTATTTTACAAGGAACTCCAAACAAGGATACGTCTGTCTATGAAAATCTCTGAATGTCAAGACTGCAGTTTAATAATGAAAAAAGGCGGCAAATATACCAACCCCCACGATGCTCTTTCTAAAGCAAAATTTCGCTCATGATTATTGGTCATTTGCATAACTAACAGATTATTTCACAATATAAATTTTTGAGTTTTTTGTGAAACTAAGGTAAAATATTAAAAAGCTAAATGAGATTTTTACGCAAAGTAACGCCCATGTCTAGTCTTAATGTAAAATAACTACAATATCTTATAAACGAGTCTTTTTAATCCTTATAATGAACCTTATAATGATACACTTTTGAAGGCAATGAGGTGTTTCAACTATAGTTAGACATTAGACACTCACTTGACTGAGTTATCTGAATCCCAATTAACATGGAAATATATGAATAACTGTCACCACTCACCACTAAAACTTATATCAACCTATTTTCTTCTTAAAGTGATACCACCTCTTAAAATGAACAAAAGAACTAAGTTTTCAAATTTGGTCAATAAGAGTATTATATTCATCAACGGTGTCCAAAGTATACAAACAGAATCAAATAAACCCATAAAACTATGTAATTTTCCATACAATTACAGGTTATTATTGAAATAATAAAAATCCATACAAGCAAAACAATGCCGTTAATCAAAAAATCTTGTCCAAAGCATGACAAAATCGGGTGCAATAATTATATAGTATTGAACTTCCCATACGAGAAGTACCATCAGGTGTTTCGAAAAGAGTAAGCATGATCTGCTTGGCGCGCTACACCAGCAATTACTATAAAGGTCAAAATCATGAGCTGCAAATTTGAGTAAGCGTTTTTAAAATTATTGTATATAAACATAGTTTATCAGATTACTTAGGTAATCTGTTGCATAGTTATGCCACCAGGTTAAGTCCCCCGATGAATATAATATACTCTTATTGACAAAGTTTGAAAATTTTGATTATTTGTTCATTCTAAGACATTGTATTCCTTTAAATAATCTACTTATATGATGACCTATTTAGACAGACAAGTAGGTAAACAATTGTCATTTTAACAATTTCTGTCATGCTTTTTCTTTAAACAGGGCATTTTTGTTAATTATGAATACCCTAATTAAATAAGATTAAAAAGGTTAAATTACAGAGGTGATATATTGACATTAGTACATATATTATAGTTTACCCTATATATAAAGTTTAGTCTGACATAAATCATTTATAGGGTGTAGAAGACATTATAAACAAGGGCATATTTAAGGGCAAAAAATACAAAATTGTGCCCGATATATTCTCCATGTTCCGGGATAAAAACATTTTTACACTCTGAACCCTCTTGTAATTACTAGTGACTTTCAAATTTGTGGACACTTAGGAACACACATTCCCCACCCCCCTAAACATCTGCTACATCTTCTAATCGTAAACATTTTTATAAATCATGGTTTGTCCGGGAATATACCAAACCATCACAAGCTCTTTGTTGTGAGTTAATTTTTGAATTCGGACATGAGTTTTTTTCTTTAAGTTTTATCTTTTTTTTTGTTAAATTTTGATTTCAGAGTCAAATAGGGTAATTTGACTGTCAATAATTGGGACTTCAATTCCCCAATAACTTTTGAACTTCCTGTTTGAAACTATACTGGACCAATCCTAGCCACGCTAATTATATCTTTCATACAGTAAGTGTATGTGCAATAAATCAGTCAAGTAGTAATTGGCTATACTTCAAACCAACATATGTTATCACTATAATAAGTATCTAGTATAATTTCAACCACTTCAGTCTCTATTCAACACTGACCAGTGGTCAAGAGTGACCAGTTAACCAATTGATATTCATTTGTTCAGTTTGATCCTTAATCACCACCTTCAGGACACGACCCCCACCACTCTTCCTAATTCTAGGGGTTACAATGGGGTCAGCCTTCCTGTATTTAGGATTTAGTTGTTGCCATTTTAGACAAAAGACACGTTCAGTCTACTGAAATTCTATGCTTTCCTTCTTGACCTTATTTAAACTTAAATCTTGTGTTGATAAAAAACAACCAAATTGAGTTGAGGACAAGCATTTAAGCAGAAAAGGTTTTTTCTGCATCTTCCTACTTATAAATTTATATCATTTACATCAAACCAAATTCTAACTGTTCTTTAAGTAGAATGGTTTTCCATTATAGTAAGTATAATTTCAAATACATCAAGGGTGTCAAAAATCTATTCCAGAACAAGTTTGGTTTTAATCCCAAAAAAATATCAACAACAAATAAATATAGTTTGTTCAAATTGACAACTAAAATCAAGGCCATTTTGAATTAAGTCATAATTTGGCTTTAGTTCTTGTTGCCATCTGTCCTATTTGTCGTTGAAGAAGTAACATGCAAACAGGGATGTTTCACAGAAACAGAAATCATAAAATCATTGCACATTCTCTATCAAAATCAAGTTTTTTCAATTAAATTTCTGAATGACATGTTTCCATGTAGCTGACTTGACCAAATACAATTAATGTTTTTACCATTTCCTTTTTATTGAAATGACTGAACTATCCTTTCAGCTACTTTTCTCCTCAGACCTATTGTCGAACACATAAGCACTTCATAGCAGTTCAGATTGAATGAACACCAATGTACTGTGAAACATATAAAGTATGAGCAATGATCATTAGAAACAGTGAATGACCAGTTCATGTCAGGTCATTCAAGGGTCATTTAACTTGGTGTTAAGTTAATTTAAATGATTTAAAAGAGATGATTGAAAAATTATTTACTCCTGTAGAGATAACAATCTTCCCATTTCCTCATCACATCATTACACTGTCAAATATATTAGATGTAGTGTTAAAGGGATTATAAAGAGTTTATTTGAAATTTGTATGTGTATTAGGGACACTGATAGCATCAATTTGCACCATTTCAATTTCCATTCCAACGTCTGTGGTTCTTATTGCCATTCCACTAAAACTAACGTTTTATGACATCACTGACACTGTAGCCTATGTATAAGTGCAAAGATTATTTGCATTATTCAAATTTTTCTTCAGGCGTCCAAAGTTCCTCAGATGACAGAAATACTTAACCATGCTAACATTGTTTTGTGGAACTGGAATACCAAGCCAGAGGTCTGTAAGTCCATAACTCCAAAAAATCAGGTTATTATGATTAAGTATTTCTATTATCTAATAAACTACGAACACCTAATGGAAAAATTTAATTTCAAAGCTGTCAGTTCCCCCGATACATATATATTGATATTCTTTTTAATAGATAGGATCTAAGACACTTTATCAATGATAGACACATGATCCAGAAGCTTACAAATAGTGTGGGTTTATTTTGTGCAGTACCACTGGTCTATTATGGAGTATTTTAAGATTGCAGATTGCATGGAATCAAATGGGGGTCCTTCTTTGCTTTACCATTACATATTGTGCAGTATAAGATGAAGTGAATTTCATGTGTATATAGCCATGCAATTTTTTTATCTACATAAGATCTTTAACAGCACAGTTTCTTACGCAAATGGAATATACAACAAAAACTGCCGATATTTAAGATCATGTCCTAAATATAACTGTCGAAATATGCAATTTAGAAACCATAGTTACAGATCTAAAGAATATATACTTACAAATAAGAAAACAATCTGGCACTAATTTCTTAATCCACATATTTTGACTATACAAATCCAAATTAAGAATCACTATTCAGAATCCTGGAATCAGTACTGGAAATGACTCTCATATCCAAACAAACATGTACATCAAATGCCAAATTCAACCCTCAGAATCTCAATACCATTCATTAAAAATGTGTCAGAAGCACTCAGTTCCTAATCCAAATGGTAATTCCTATGTTGACCTTAGTCTAACCCCTATATTTATTACTATGATGAGACTGGGTGGAAATGAGTATTTAAGCTAGTCACAACTGTGTTATTGTATAAAGTATCTAATAGAAACAGAATGGATTTCTTATTACTCATTACCATAAGCAAATTACTCCATAGAGACAACAGACAGAATCTTGGATGGTGATCTGTATACTGGATATATTCTTAGCTTCCATCTTAGATTAATTAATCATTTTATTACATTAACTGTCTTGAAAAGAATAATTTTTGAATTTCTGATAGAACAAAATTCTAAAACTACTCATTTTTCAGAATTAATTTGAATCACCCAATTTTGAAATTCTAATGAAAATAATAAAACCCAAGCACGAACGAACCCATGTGAACACATTGGCAAACAACTTTTCATTTGAGGGAAGTATATCAATAAATGTGTAAATATTTCAAAATGAAAAGTGGTATGAGGTGTATAGAAGAGTAAGCATACCCTGCTTAGCGCCAAAATCTTTCCTAAAGTGAGTGTGGAATTACTTTTACATTACAAACAAAGATCATTTTACAAAGAAAATAATGACCAGAAATCAATGCATTATCTAAAATTCCCAAACTTGTTTCCCATTTCCCTTTAGGATTTCCTGACTAACAAAGATATGAACTGTTTCCAGAACTCTAATGTCTAAGGGGTAATAAGATACTGAAAAGACAATATTGCTGGAAGTGAAATAAGTTATGTATGTCAACACCCATGTTTTGAATAGTAAACTGATACTATTGTTGTCAATGTGTCTGTCAACAAGTAATTGTAAACCAACATCATCTGTAACAGGTTTAAATACAAACCACCTTTAAAAGAAACAATCATCAATTTTGGCCATTTCCAAGGTTGATTTAGGTCTCGAGTAGAAGTTATAAACGCGTTTCCACTGAGAATTGTGAAGGAAAGCTAGCTCTAAGCTAGCCTAGAGCTAGCTTTATTGCCGAACACGTTGCGTTTACACTGAGTTTTTCTGGTTCCCGAACGACTTTAGTCTCGATCATAAAGTCACACATTATAGACAGCACGCGATCTACAAGACTTACCATTTACTCTACTAGTTAATTAAAAGCGCCCGCCCCCTATTGCCGAAAGATAAATTGCCGAAAGCGAAAAGTTCCAATTGCCGAACCGTTACGTTACGGTTCCTGAACCGTAACGGTTCGGCAATTTGTCAGTGGAAACACAAAAAGCTAGCTTAAAGCCGGCTTTTTATGTCAGTGGAAACACAGTTGTAGTCTCCTGAATACTAGAACTGCATAAAAATGGCATAATCCTTTCAAACAAACTTTCTATTTCTATATGTCTTTTTATATTTTGCTTAATAAAATAAGAAATTTTTAGGGCTGATAATCATGGATATGATTTGAATGTGTCCTCCTTTCAAATATCACCGAACAAACTTTTTTCTTTAATAAAAACCATTATTAATATCTTTTGTTTCTACAGAGTTACTTCCCTTCATTAACTACTAGAAACCTGTCTTATAAACAATATACTAGAAATCTAAGTTTTTAATCAAAAACATAATGCAAACTTTATAATTATAATGTGACATACAAATTCCATGTTATAGATAAACTTAATGCGTTTTCTTATAAATACACTTCACAGAAAGACACAGGTTGTTCAATTGGATATTTGAAGACAATGAAGGAGCACTATATCCAAGGCCACAATAAATCAGGAATTTTCTGCAGGTGCAGGGTTTTTAATATGTTTATATACCTGTACGTCAAATCTACCAAACCTCAATATATATAGATTGATATTTTTGTAGTTCATTCATACCAGCATAATCCCCCTGTACCATGTTTGCCAAGTCTGCAGGTCCTTCAAAGTTTTTTTTAATCAAATTAAACCTCTTTGTTGCCATTGTGTGGAAAATCCCCAATTTTTGTAAGCAAGTTGCGGACTAATATATAATATGATTGTTATGCAAAGTATTTTTCCATATCAATTCTGAAATGATTGAAATTACCACAATGCTTTCATATAGTTAAGAAAGATATGACACCTAATGCAATTGTTTGAAAGAGGAAGAGTAAATAAATGGAGATAATCACCTTTAATACAAAACTTTTCCCATTAGTATTCAATAGGGGAAAGCATCAACACATGAAACACTCAACACATAGCCTTCCATTTAATACAGGAATTATTTATCAAATTTAAATATAAACATAATGATTTCAAAAATATTTGCACGTAACTTTTAAACCCACAACATAAATTTAAAGGTCAAAGGAAATGAATTATTAAATTTAACCTTTTTCATTTGGAATATATACTGGTATCTAAAGATTATCTCATGTCATGATACCATCATCATCGGTGTAATTGTTTGATATTTCAAAACTTAAAGGGATATATTTATTACATTATTTGCATGACCAAGTTATAGGCTTAAAGGGATATGTTCACTAACTGTTCAACCAATACAATTTTAGTCTCAGAACCTGGAGATATTTACCTTATCTTATCCGTAATAATGTTCCCAATTCTCCCCTGAAAATTAAGCCTTATATAGAAAATGAAAGATAAATGTTCGGGTAGGGGTATAATTTAAGGGATTGTGCAATATTTGTGCAGTTATAGTACTTATGGAGGCTATTTACATATAATCACAGCCAAAATTGATCTTTGAAAATGCTGAACATTCCCCTTTAAATCAGGTCATTGGATTTAATCCAATCTTCCCATAACACTTTTCAGAATTAATATAGTTTTTTAAACTATTCTTAAACCACCTGTAGTCAATTATGTTATTCAAGCAGTCCCTATTTACTCTGACATCCGTTGTACATTCTGAAAGGTGCTACAAGTAGCTGAGATTATGTTTCATTTATTTGGTAAGGAACATAATAATACAACTATGTAACTTTACTTTAAACATAATAAGGCGTCTGCAACAAATCAACCATTCTAAAACTAAACATGTAAAGTTTCATCCTGTATATCATCTTCTAAAATCTTTCAAATCATAAATCAGATATCATCTTGATGCCAAGAACAGAACATTCCAAAGATAACATTAAGCACACCATTTGGTATTTTAGAAGAAAACAATAATGAGCAGGACACAGAAGAATCTAAATTGTCCATGAAAAGAAATTGCAAGTAAAAGCAGATCCATGTAGGTGTTTGGGACAGATTCAATTTCTCTTATGATAATAGGAAATCAGAAGAGAACAGAACAGATAATAAATTGTCTCACAGCACTTTGCTGAATCAGGAAAACAACTATATTTTGATTTGGTCATGCTGCACACCTTCATTGTCTCACCCTACATACCTACCTAGAACACGCCCTAGTTACCCACTATTGTTTTGGGTGTTAGTTAGAAAAAAAAAGTTCCTACCTTAACATAGCTGGATCTGTCACCCTCACAATTCAAACTACATTGCCTACTGGATTTCTCCGTTTCCATTATTCTAGTGTTGATTCTTCATACTGAAACCTACACACCTGCAAATAAATAGAAATCTTTAATCATCTCACAAGATTACATCCTGTAGTACCTCATTAATATTTATATTCCTTTATCTTATCTTAACTCTATTAGTTATGTTTTAACCTATATTCTGAACATTTAAAATGTAACATTCTACATTTCCTAGAACTATATAAACTGTAGGATTTAGTTAAAGGGATATAGTCAGCTTATGATTTTCTTAACAAGCTGAATTAGCTTCATCTTAAATTGATATTAACTTTCCAGCATTCAAATAATATGTCATTTAGATATTTATTATGTTATATGTATGCCTATACATTATGTATAAAATCAAACCATAATTCCATATTAAACTTTCAGCAATAAAGTTTTTGTTTGCACTAATGATCGAAGAAGAGAAAACACCTAGCAATGTGTAATGAGGGAAATTTTGCTACTCTTATTTTTTATTTTCAACTTTGAGAGATTATTAAAGTACTCTGCCTTAAGCATAGCAAAAGAATATGCACTTTTTCCAGCCTCTCCAACCTGCATTAGCCTACTGATTATATAATTGCCACTTTTGTAAATTACTTTTAACAAATTTTGATACAGATTGTGATAAGATATAATATTTATGTATCATTTCCTCAAATGCATATCAAAATGTACTTACATTTGAATTTAGGCCTAGGAGGCATTCAATCTGTAATTTGTTATTATAAATCTACACTACGTATATATGTATATATCATATATATGGGGTACATAACATAAATAGGGTTATAGTCAATTGGACCCTAATCCTAAATGGTCCCAAACCAAACCCAAACATTCATTCAGCTTAAATTGATAAAAGGTTAACTGTATTTTTTATTGCAGGACTAGACCCAGTGTTCAAACTAATTGAATAAATTCAAAATGTAGCTGTCACAAGATTGTCCTCATACACCTGTATTCACAATGGGGAGATATATTATAGTGTACCGTTATACTTGAGGTGAAACGGTCTAATACACCACGGTGAAATAAAACTTTGATATCGTTGTTTACTTTAAAGACTGAATCAAATTAAAATCTTTACCTACCTACTGTCTTACTGTTCACTAAACAACTAAATATTTGAAGATTAACACAAAGCCTGAATGGGGTAAAGCAATTTTGACTATATAACTGTAAAGCCCCTGTGCTGCACAAATATGATTCAAGAGGATAGCTACTAACATCCAGCTCACAAATTACATACATCACGATTAACCAGTTTTCAAAGGCTTTTTCAACAGATTGAATAGCAAACGTTGGATTAAAACGAGGGTGCAAAAGCTCTTTGGCTTTTAAGTGGAGTGTAGTAAGGCTTGGGTCTCAGACTCCACATAATTTTATTGCGATAGTATAAAAAAAAAGTCCGAAACTTGCTGACACTTTTCCAGGTACCGAGCAGAAAAAAACCCAGAAACGGCATTAATTATAAAACGTCATAATATACCGTCTTGTTAACCGGTCTTTACAACTTAAAGCGACACAACTTTGTTACACTATGCAGTATGCTTATTCAGAATAAATAAGGCTCAAACAATTTATAATACAGAGACAGATAATAGTGTTGACGAGATAATATACACTTCTTATAGTACCAAATCTTGTCAAAGACAATTCTCCGTGGTAAAATTTTATTAATTTTCCTTTAAAAAATATCTGAAGACTCGATAAGAAATCGAAAATGTTTGATTTAAGAAAAAAATTAAAAAAAATTCCCGGGAGGGGTATTGATCCGTTTGCCCCCTAGCTATCGCTCCAACGCGCTAACCTTCTTTTTTTTTTATCTTATTCATGATTTATTCACATAATCATATATTAATATGTACAATACAGTAATCATAACAATTGAATACACTTAAATACACTTTTAAAAGGTATTACATATAATATTATGTAGGTTATAAAATGAAATTTTGTTTACACTTTAAAAACTTGTATTTGTACAATGAAAGATAAAAAGAAAAAAAGAATGAAAACACTTTTAATATGAAATATATCTAGGTACCATAGTCTTAGATTTCGAAATCGAAATCAATCTAAGATTTAGGTGAAGATACTTTCTCAGCAAAATCTTTAGCATGAATATGTAGTGTTCAAAAAGAGCATTTAACTAAGAAGTTCGTATCACTAAAAATCTAAACTTATCGAACCATCTATTTCAAGTAGGATTAAACATGATGGTAACACAAAATCTTGTATACAATTTCTTTTTGTTTTTCTATAGTAATACTTAATGAAATATAAACTTTGGCGTAACTTACATTTAAATAATTTTATAATATCCACATTGGAACTGGGATTGTTTGTTACAATATGCCTTCTATAAAAAATTGTCTTACTCTAGCCCCAGAAGCTTTACAATAAGGTTCAATGATCTTAAAAACATTGTATACTGACTCTAAATTTGAAAAGGTAAAATTAGTATCATCAGCATATTGAAATATTAAGGATGTAACATTACTAAATTTTATATCTGGACTCACTCCACTAATTCATTTGCCATCCGCTTCAATGTTAAATCACCAAATTCAATCTTCTGTAACTTTTCCAGACATCTCGTTGAAAACGTTCCAATATGTCCATTGAAAGCCTGACTTAATACTTATTGTCTCCTCAAAAATTCAAAATATCATGACCATGAAAATTTTGAACTAGTCAAATTGAAAGTAGACCACTACCGGATATCAACATGTTGACTAACTTGGACTGCTCACATATCGACTATTTTTAGAAATGTCATTCCGCCTATATATATCACACTTTCTCACAAAACCTAAAAGAAAATGCATTTTCAGACATCAAATTCCAAATCTAGACTAAAAATTAATCAAAAATCAGCATGCTAAAACCCAAAAAGGAAGGGAGTCCGTATACAATCATTTGCATATTTGCATAAAATTAATTAAGGGGTGGGTCCTTATTACGAATCATTTGCATCAACTATACTTTCGTTCTGTAGTGGCTCCGCGAAGCGATAAAAATCCGAGCAAAGGAAATTAGGGTTAGCATTGCACAGGCCTACCCTTTGTTCAAAAATAATATTTGTTTGGTGAAAATGATAGATTAGACAGTGTTCGACTTTGTAAAAATAGAAAAAATTTTTTTTCGCCAACCGGGTCTCGAACCCGGGACCCCAAAGGTGGCGTGCAAGCACGGAACCACTGGGCCACCGCGGCCTTGATGAGATTGGCCTAGGGTTAGCTCAAAACCTGACTGCAACAAGGGGTAAACGCAATTTTTTTAAAATGGCAACTAGGGTTAGCTTAGGAAAGTGTCAAAGGTTGTATCAAAAATAGATGTTTTGCATATCAAACGAATCGGAACGTCGTTGCGCATCTTCTCAGCACAAATTTGGGTCAAAAAAATTTCATGGGTGGCCTACAGGGTCCATCAACTATACTTTCGTTCTGTAGTGGCTCCGCGAAGCGATAAAAATCCGAGCAAAGGAAATTAGGGTTAGCATTGCACAGGCCTACCCTTTGTTCAAAAATAATATTTGTTTGGTGAAAATGATAGATTAGACAGTGTTCGACTTTGTAAAAATAGAAAAAAATTTTTTTCGCCAACCGGGTCTCGAACCCGGGACCCCAAAGGTGGCGTGCAAGCACGGAACCACTGGGCCACCGCGGCCTTGATGAGATTGGCCTAGGGTTAGCTCAAAACCTGACTGCAACAAGGGGTAAACGCAATTTTTTTAAAATGGCAACTAGGGTTAGCTTAGGAAAGTGTCAAAGGTTGTATCAAAAATAGATGTTTTGCATATCAAACGAATCGGAACGTCGTTGCGCATCTTCTCAGCACAAATTTGGGTCAAAAAAATTTCATGGGTGGCCTACAGGGTCCATCAACTATACTTTCGTTCTGTAGTGGCTCCGCGAAGCGATAAAAATCCGAGCAAAGGAAATTAGGGTTAGCATTGCACAGGCCTACCCTTTGTTCAAAAATAATATTTGTTTGGTGAAAATGATAGATTAGACAGTGTTCGACTTTGTAAAAATAGAAAAAAATTTTTTTCGCCAACCGGGTCTCGAACCCGGGACCCCAAAGGTGGCGTGCAAGCACGGAACCACTGGGCCACCGCGGCCTTGATGAGATTGGCCTAGGGTTAGCTCAAAACCTGACTGCAACAAGGGGTAAACGCAATTTTTTTAAAATGGCAACTAGGGTTAGCTTAGGAAAGTGTCAAAGGTTGTATCAAAAATAGATGTTTTGCATATCAAACGAATCGGAACGTCGTTGCGCATCTTCTCAGCACAAATTTGGGTCAAAAAAATTTCATGGGTGGCCTACAGGGTCCATCAACTATACTTTCGTTCTGTAGTGGCTCCGCGAAGCGATAAAAATCCGAGCAAAGGAAATTAGGGTTAGCATTGCACAGGCCTACCCTTTGTTCAAAAATAATATTTGTTTGGTGAAAATGATAGATTAGACAGTGTTCGACTTTGTAAAAATAGAAAAAAATTTTTTTCGCCAACCGGGTCTCGAACCCGGGACCCCAAAGGTGGCGTGCAAGCACGGAACCACTGGGCCACCGCGGCCTTGATGAGATTGGCCTAGGGTTAGCTCAAAACCTGACTGCAACAAGGGGTAAACGCAATTTTTTTAAAATGGCAACTAGGGTTAGCTTAGGAAAGTGTCAAAGGTTGTATCAAAAATAGATGTTTTGCATATCAAACGAATCGGAACGTCGTTGCGCATCTTCTCAGCACAAATTTGGGTCAAAAAAATTTCATGGGTGGCCTACAGGGTCCATCAACTATACTTTCGTTCTGTAGTGGCTCCGCGAAGCGATAAAAATCCGAGCAAAGGAAATTAGGGTTAGCATTGCACAGGCCTACCCTTTGTTCAAAAATAATATTTGTTTGGTGAAAATGATAGATTAGACAGTGTTCGACTTTGTAAAAATAGAAAAAATTTTTTTTCGCCAACCGGGTCTCGAACCCGGGACCCCAAAGGTGGCGTGCAAGCACGGAACCACTGGGCCACCGCGGCCTTGATGAGATTGGCCTAGGGTTAGCTCAAAACCTGACTGCAACAAGGGGTAAACGCAATTTTTTTAAAATGGCAACTAGGGTTAGCTTAGGAAAGTGTCAAAGGTTGTATCAAAAATAGATGTTTTGCATATCAAACGAATCGGAACGTCGTTGCGCATCTTCTCAGCACAAATTTGGGTCAAAAAAATTTCATGGGTGGCCTACAGGGTCCATCAACTATACTTTCGTTCTGTAGTGGCTCCGCGAAGCGATAAAAATCCGAGCAAAGGAAATTAGGGTTAGCATTGCACAGGCCTACCCTTTGTTCAAAAATAATATTTGTTTGGTGAAAATGATAGATTAGACAGTGTTCGACTTTGTAAAAATAGAAAAAAATTTTTTTCGCCAACCGGGTCTCGAACCCGGGACCCCAAAGGTGGCGTGCAAGCACGGAACCACTGGGCCACCGCGGCCTTGATGAGATTGGCCTAGGGTTAGCTCAAAACCTGACTGCAACAAGGGGTAAACGCAATTTTTTTAAAATGGCAACTAGGGTTAGCTTAGGAAAGTGTCAAAGGTTGTATCAAAAATAGATGTTTTGCATATCAAACGAATCGGAACGTCGTTGCGCATCTTCTCAGCACAAATTTGGGTCAAAAAAATTTCATGGGTGGCCTACAGGGTCCATCAACTATACTTTCGTTCTGTAGTGGCTCCGCGAAGCGATAAAAATCCGAGCAAAGGAAATTAGGGTTAGCATTGCACAGGCCTACCCTTTGTTCAAAAATAATATTTGTTTGGTGAAAATGATAGATTAGACAGTGTTCGACTTTGTAAAAATAGAAAAAATTTTTTTTCGCCAACCGGGTCTCGAACCCGGGACCCCAAAGGTGGCGTGCAAGCACGGAACCACTGGGCCACCGCGGCCTTGATGAGATTGGCCTAGGGTTAGCTCAAAACCTGACTGCAACAAGGGGTAAACGCAATTTTTTTAAAATGGCAACTAGGGTTAGCTTAGGAAAGTGTCAAAGGTTGTATCAAAAATAGATGTTTTGCATATCAAACGAATCGGAACGTCGTTGCGCATCTTCTCAGCACAAATTTGGGTCAAAAAAATTTCATGGGTGGCCTACAGGGTCCATCAACTATACTTTCGTTCTGTAGTGGCTCCGCGAAGCGATAAAAATCCGAGCAAAGGAAATTAGGGTTAGCATTGCACAGGCCTACCCTTTGTTCAAAAATAATATTTGTTTGGTGAAAATGATAGATTAGACAGTGTTCGACTTTGTAAAAATAGAAAAAATTTTTTTTCGCCAACCGGGTCTCGAACCCGGGACCCCAAAGGTGGCGTGCAAGCACGGAACCACTGGGCCACCGCGGCCTTGATGAGATTGGCCTAGGGTTAGCTCAAAACCTGACTGCAACAAGGGGTAAACGCAATTTTTTTAAAATGGCAACTAGGGTTAGCTTAGGAAAGTGTCAAAGGTTGTATCAAAAATAGATGTTTTGCATATCAAACGAATCGGAACGTCGTTGCGCATCTTCTCAGCACAAATTTGGGTCAAAAAAATTTCATGGGTGGCCTACAGGGTCCATCAACTATACTTTCGTTCTGTAGTGGCTCCGCGAAGCGATAAAAATCCGAGCAAAGGAAATTAGGGTTAGCATTGCACAGGCCTACCCTTTGTTCAAAAATAATATTTGTTTGGTGAAAATGATAGATTAGACAGTGTTCGACTTTGTAAAAATAGAAAAAAATTTTTTTCGCCAACCGGGTCTCGAACCCGGGACCCCAAAGGTGGCGTGCAAGCACGGAACCACTGGGCCACCGCGGCCTTGATGAGATTGGCCTAGGGTTAGCTCAAAACCTGACTGCAACAAGGGGTAAACGCAATTTTTTTAAAATGGCAACTAGGGTTAGCTTAGGAAAGTGTCAAAGGTTGTATCAAAAATAGATGTTTTGCATATCAAACGAATCGGAACGTCGTTGCGCATCTTCTCAGCACAAATTTGGGTCAAAAAAATTTCATGGGTGGCCTACAGGGTCCATCAACTATACTTTCGTTCTGTAGTGGCTCCGCGAAGCGATAAAAATCCGAGCAAAGGAAATTAGGGTTAGCATTGCACAGGCCTACCCTTTGTTCAAAAATAATATTTGTTTGGTGAAAATGATAGATTAGACAGTGTTCGACTTTGTAAAAATAGAAAAAATTTTTTTTCGCCAACCGGGTCTCGAACCCGGGACCCCAAAGGTGGCGTGCAAGCACGGAACCACTGGGCCACCGCGGCCTTGATGAGATTGGCCTAGGGTTAGCTCAAAACCTGACTGCAACAAGGGGTAAACGCAATTTTTTTAAAATGGCAACTAGGGTTAGCTTAGGAAAGTGTCAAAGGTTGTATCAAAAATAGATGTTTTGCATATCAAACGAATCGGAACGTCGTTGCGCATCTTCTCAGCACAAATTTGGGTCAAAAAAATTTCATGGGTGGCCTACAGGGTCCATCAACTATACTTTCGTTCTGTAGTGGCTCCGCGAAGCGATAAAAATCCGAGCAAAGGAAATTAGGGTTAGCATTGCACAGGCCTACCCTTTGTTCAAAAATAATATTTGTTTGGTGAAAATGATAGATTAGACAGTGTTCGACTTTGTAAAAATAGAAAAATTTTTTTTTCGCCAACCGGGTCTCGAACCCGGGACCCCAAAGGTGGCGTGCAAGCACGGAACCACTGGGCCACCGCGGCCTTGATGAGATTGGCCTAGGGTTAGCTCAAAACCTGACTGCAACAAGGGGTAAACGCAATTTTTTTAAAATGGCAACTAGGGTTAGCTTAGGAAAGCGTCAAAGGTTGTATCAAAAATAGATGTTTTGCATATCAAACGAATCGGAACGTCGTTGCGCATCTTCTCAGCACAAATTTGGGTCAAAAAAATTTCATGGGTGGCCTACAGGGTCCATCAACTATACTTTCGTTCTGTAGTGGCTCCGCGAAGCGATAAAAATCCGAGCAAAGGAAATTAGGGTTAGCATTGCACAGGCCTACCCTTTGTTCAAAAATAATATTTGTTTGGTGAAAATGATAGATTAGACAGTGTTCGACTTTGTAAAAATAGAAAATTTTTTTTTTCGCCAACCGGGTCTCGAACCCGGGACCCCAAATGTGGCGTGCAAGCACGGAACCACTGGGCCACCGCGGCCTTGATGAGATTGGCCTAGGGTTAGCTCAAAACCTGACTGCAACAAGGGGTAAACGCAATTTTTTTAAAATGGCAACTAGGGTTAGCTTAGGAAAGTGTCAAAGGTTGTATCAAAAATAGATGTTTTGCATATCAAACGAATCGGAACGTCGTTGCGCATCTTCTCAGCACAAATTTGGGTCAAAAAAATTTCATGGGTGGCCTACAGGGTCCATCAACTATACTTTCGTTCTGTAGTGGCTCCGCGAAGCGATAAAAATCCGAGCAAAGGAAATTAGGGTTAGCATTGCACAGGCCTACCCTTTGTTCAAAAATAATATTTGTTTGGTGAAAATGATAGATTAGACAGTGTTCGACTTTGTAAAAATAGAAAAAATTTTTTTTCGCCAACCGGGTCTCGAACCCGGGACCCCAAAGGTGGCGTGCAAGCACGGAACCACTGGGCCACCGCGGCCTTGATGAGATTGGCCTAGGGTTAGCTCAAAACCTGACTGCAACAAGGGGTAAACGCAATTTTTTTAAAATGGCAACTAGGGTTAGCTTAGGAAAGTGTCAAAGGTTGTATCAAAAATAGATGTTTTGCATATCAAACGAATCGGAACGTCGTTGCGCATCTTCTCAGCACAAATTTGGGTCAAAAAAATTTCATGGGTGGCCTACAGGGTCCATCAACTATACTTTCGTTCTGTAGTGGCTCCGCGAAGCGATAAAAATCCGAGCAAAGGAAATTAGGGTTAGCATTGCACAGGCCTACCCTTTGTTCAAAAATAATATTTGTTTGGTGAAAATGATAGATTAGACAGTGTTCGACTTTGTAAAAATAGAAAAAAAATTTTTTCGCCAACCGGGTCTCGAACCCGGGACCCCAAAGGTGGCGTGCAAGCACGGAACCACTGGGCCACCGCGGCCTTGATGAGATTGGCCTAGGGTTAGCTCAAAACCTGACTGCAACAAGGGGTAAACGCAATTTTTTTAAAATGGCAACTAGGGTTAGCTCAGGAAAGTGTCAAAGGTTGTATCAAAAATAGATGTTTTGCATATCAAACGAATCGGAACGTCGTTGCGCATCTTCTCAGCACAAATTTGGGTCAAAAAAATTTCATGGGTGGCCTACAGGGTCCATCAACTATACTTTCGTTCTGTAGTGGCTCCGCGAAGCGATAAAAATCCGAGCAAAGGAAATTAGGGTTAGCATTGCACAGGCCTACCCTTTGTTCAAAAATAATATTTGTTTGGTGAAAATGATAGATTAGACAGTGTTCGACTTTGTAAAAATAGAAAATTTTTTTTTTCGCCAACCGGGTCTCGAACCCGGGACCCCAAAGGTGGCGTGCAAGCACGGAACCACTGGGCCACCGCGGCCTTGATGAGATTGGCCTAGGGTTAGCTCAAAACCTGACTGCAACAAGGGGTAAACGCAATTTTTTTAAAATGGCAACTAGGGTTAGCTTAGGAAAGTGTCAAAGGTTGTATCAAAAATAGATGTTTTGCATATCAAACGAATCGGAACGTCGTTGCGCATCTTCTCAGCACAAATTTGGGTCAAAAAAATTTCATGGGTGGCCTACAGGGTCCATCAACTATACTTTCGTTCTGTAGTGGCTCCGCGAAGCGATAAAAATCCGAGCAAAGGAAATTAGGGTTAGCATTGCACAGGCCTACCCTTTGTTCAAAAATAATATTTGTTTGGTGAAAATGATAGATTAGACAGTGTTCGACTTTGTAAAAATAGAAAAAATTTTTTTTCGCCAACCGGGTCTCGAACCCGGGACCCCAAAGGTGGCGTGCAAGCACGGAACCACTGGGCCACCGCGGCCTTGATGAGATTGGCCTAGGGTTAGCTCAAAACCTGACTGCAACAAGGGGTAAACGCAATTTTTTTAAAATGGCAACTAGGGTTAGCTCAGGAAAGTGTCAAAGGTTGTATCAAAAATAGATGTTTTGCATATCAAACGAATCGGAACGTCGTTGCGCATCTTCTCAGCACAAATTTGGGTCAAAAAAATTTCATGGGTGGCCTACAGGGTCCATCAACTATACTTTCGTTCTGTAGTGGCTCCGCGAAGCGATAAAAATCCGAGCAAAGGAAATTAGGGTTAGCATTGCACAGGCCTACCCTTTGTTCAAAAATAATATTTGTTTGGTGAAAATGATAGATTAGACAGTGTTCGACTTTGTAAAAATAGAAAATTTTTTTTTTCGCCAACCGGGTCTCGAACCCGGGACCCCAAAGGTGGCGTGCAAGCACGGAACCACTGGGCCACCGCGGCCTTGATGAGATTGGCCTAGGGTTAGCTCAAAACCTGACTGCAACAAGGGGTAAACGCAATTTTTTTAAAATGGCAACTAGGGTTAGCTTAGGAAAGTGTCAAAGGTTGTATCAAAAATAGATGTTTTGCATATCAAACGAATCGGAACGTCGTTGCGCATCTTCTCAGCACAAATTTGGGTCAAAAAAATTTCATGGGTGGCCTACAGGGTCCATCAACTATACTTTCGTTCTGTAGTGGCTCCGCGAAGCGATAAAAATCCGAGCAAAGGAAATTAGGGTTAGCATTGCACAGGCCTACCCTTTGTTCAAAAATAATATTTGTTTGGTGAAAATGATAGATTAGACAGTGTTCGACTTTGTAAAAATAGAAAAAATTTTTTTTCGCCAACCGGGTCTCGAACCCGGGACCCCAAAGGTGGCGTGCAAGCACGGAACCACTGGGCCACCGCGGCCTTGATGAGATTGGCCTAGGGTTAGCTCAAAACCTGACTGCAACAAGGGGTAAACGCAATTTTTTTAAAATGGCAACTAGGGTTAGCTCAGGAAAGTGTCAAAGGTTGTATCAAAAATAGATGTTTTGCATATCAAACGAATCGGAACGTCGTTGCGCATCTTCTCAGCACAAATTTGGGTCAAAAAAATTTCATGGGTGGCCTACAGGGTCCATCAACTATACTTTCGTTCTGTAGTGGCTCCGCGAAGCGATAAAAATCCGAGCAAAGGAAATTAGGGTTAGCATTGCACAGGCCTACCCTTTGTTCAAAAATAATATTTGTTTGGTGAAAATGATAGATTAGACAGTGTTCGACTTTGTAAAAATAGAAAAAAAATTTTTTCGCCAACCGGGTCTCGAACCCGGGACCCCAAAGGTGGCGTGCAAGCACGGAACCACTGGGCCACCGCGGCCTTGATGAGATTGGCCTAGGGTTAGCTCAAAACCTGACTGCAACAAGGGGTAAACGCAATTTTTTTAAAATGGCAACTAGGGTTAGCTCAGGAAAGTGTCAAAGGTTGTATCAAAAATAGATGTTTTGCATATCAAACGAATCGGAACGTCGTTGCGCATCTTCTCAGCACAAATTTGGGTCAAAAAAATTTCATGGGTGGCCTACAGGGTCCATCAACTATACTTTCGTTCTGTAGTGGCTCCGCGAAGCGATAAAAATCCGAGCAAAGGAAATTAGGGTTAGCATTGCACAGGCCTACCCTTTGTTCAAAAATAATATTTGTTTGGTGAAAATGATAGATTAGACAGTGTTCGACTTTGTAAAAATAGAAAAAAATTTTTTTCGCCAACCGGGTCTCGAACCCGGGACCCCAAAGGTGGCGTGCAAGCACGGAACCACTGGGCCACCGCGGCCTTGATGAGATTGGCGTAGGGTTAGCTCAAAACCTGACTGCAACAAGGGGTAAACGCAATTTTTTTAAAATGGCAACTAGGGTTAGCTTCGGAAAGTGTCAAAGGTTGTATCAAAAATAGATGTTTTGCATATCAAACGAATCGGAACGTCGTTGCGCATCTTCTCAGCACAAATTTGGGTCAAAAAAATTTCATGGGTGGCCTACAGGGTCCATCAACTATACTTTCGTTCTGTAGTGGCTCCGCGAAGCGATAAAAATCCGAGCAAAGGAAATTAGGGTTAGCATTGCACAGGCCTACCCTTTGTTCAAAAATAATATTTGTTTGGTGAAAATGATAGATTAGACAGTGTTCGACTTTGTAAAAATAGAAAAAAAATTTTTTCGCCAACCGGGTCTCGAACCCGGGACCCCAAAGGTGGCGTGCAAGCACGGAACCACTGGGCCACCGCGGCCTTGATGAGATTGGCCTAGGGTTAGCTCAAAACCTGACTGCAACAAGGGGTAAACGCAATTTTTTTAAAATGGCAACTAGGGTTAGCTCAGGAAAGTGTCAAAGGTTGTATCAAAAATAGATGTTTTGCATATCAAACGAATCGGAACGTCGTTGCGCATCTTCTCAGCACAAATTTGGGTCAAAAAAATTTCATGGGTGGCCTACAGGGTCCATCAACTATACTTTCGTTCTGTAGTGGCTCCGCGAAGCGATAAAAATCCGAGCAAAGGAAATTAGGGTTAGCATTGCACAGGCCTACCCTTTGTTCAAAAATAATATTTGTTTGGTGAAAATGATAGATTAGACAGTGTTCGACTTTGTAAAAATAGAAAAAAAAATTTTTCGCCAACCGGGTCTCGAACCCGGGACCCCAAAGGTGGCGTGCAAGCACGGAACCACTGGGCCACCGCGGCCTTGATGAGATTGGCCTAGGGTTAGCTCAAAACCTGACTGCAACAAGGGGTAAACGCAATTTTTTTAAAATGGCAACTAGGGTTAGCTTAGGAAAGTGTCAAAGGTTGTATCAAAAATAGATGTTTTGCATATCAAACGAATCGGAACGTCGTTGCGCATCTTCTCAGCACAAATTTGGGTCAAAAAAATTTCATGGGTGGCCTACAGGGTCCATCAACTATACTTTCGTTCTGTAGTGGCTCCGCGAAGCGATAAAAATCCGAGCAAAGGAAATTAGGGTTAGAATTGCACAGGCCTACCCTTTGTTCAAAAATAATATTTGTTTGGTGAAAATGATAGATTAGACAGTGTTCGACTTTGTAAAAATAGAAAAAAATTTTTTTCGCCAACCGGGTCTCGAACCCGGGACCCCAAAGGTGGCGTGCAAGCACGGAACCACTGGGCCACCGCGGCCTTGATGAGATTGGCCTAGGGTTAGCTCAAAACCTGACTGCAACAAGGGGTAAACGCAATTTTTTTAAAATGGCAACTAGGGTTAGCTTAGGAAAGTGTCAAAGGTTGTATCAAAAATAGATGTTTTGCATATCAAACGAATCGGAACGTCGTTGCGCATCTTCTCAGCACAAATTTGGGTCAAAAAAATTTCATGGGTGGCCTACAGGGTCCATCAACTATACTTTCGTTCTGTAGTGGCTCCGCGAAGCGATAAAAATCCGAGCAAAGGAAATTAGGGTTAGCATTGCACAGGCCTACCCTTTGTTCAAAAATAATATTTGTTTGGTGAAAATGATAGATTAGACAGTGTTCGACTTTGTAAAAATAGAAAAATTTTTTTTTCGCCAACCGGGTCTCGAACCCGGGACCCCAAAGGTGGCGTGCAAGCACGGAACCACTGGGCCACCGCGGCCTTGATGAGATTGGCCTAGGGTTAGCTCAAAACCTGACTGCAACAAGGGGTAAACGCAATTTTTTTAAAATGGCAACTAGGGTTAGCTCAGGAAAGTGTCAAAGGTTGTATCAAAAATAGATGTTTTGCATATCAAACGAATCGGAACGTCGTTGCGCATCTTCTCAGCACAAATTTGGGTCAAAAAAATTTCATGGGTGGCCTACAGGGTCCATCAACTATACTTTCGTTCTGTAGTGGCTCCGCGAAGCGATAAAAATCCGAGCAAAGGAAATTAGGGTTAGCATTGCACAGGCCTACCCTTTGTTCAAAAATAATATTTGTTTGGTGAAAATGATAGATTAGACAGTGTTCGACTTTGTAAAAATAGAAAAAAATTTTTTTCGCCAACCGGGTCTCGAACCCGGGACCCCAAAGGTGGCGTGCAAGCACGGAACCACTGGGCCACCGCGGCCTTGATGAGATTGGCCTAGGGTTAGCTCAAAACCTGACTGCAACAAGGGGTAAACGCAATTTTTTTAAAATGGCAACTAGGGTTAGCTCAGGAAAGTGTCAAAGGTTGTATCAAAAATAGATGTTTTGCATATCAAACGAATCGGAACGTCGTTGCGCATCTTCTCAGCACAAATTTGGGTCAAAAAAATTTCATGGGTGGCCTACAGGGTCCATCAACTATACTTTCGTTCTGTAGTGGCTCCGCGAAGCGATAAAAATCCGAGCAAAGGAAATTAGGGTTAGCATTGCACAGGCCTACCCTTTGTTCAAAAATAATATTTGTTTGGTGAAAATGATAGATTAGACAGTGTTCGACTTTGTAAAAATAGAAAAAATTTTTTTTCGCCAACCGGGTCTCGAACCCGGGACCCCAAAGGTGGCGTGCAAGCACGGAACCACTGGGCCACCGCGGCCTTGATGAGATTGGCGTAGGGTTAGCTCAAAACCTGACTGCAACAAGGGGTAAACGCAATTTTTTTAAAATGGCAACTAGGGTTAGCTTAGGAAAGTGTCAAAGGTTGTATCAAAAATAGATGTTTTGCATATCAAACGAATCGGAACGTCGTTGCGCATCTTCTCAGCACAAATTTGGGTCAAAAAAATTTCATGGGTGGCCTACAGGGTCCATCAACTATACTTTCGTTCTGTAGTGGCTCCGCGAAGCGATAAAAATCCGAGCAAAGGAAATTAGGGTTAGCATTGCACAGGCCTACCCTTTGTTCAAAAATAATATTTGTTTGGTGAAAATGATAGATTAGACAGTGTTCGACTTTGTAAAAATAGAAAAAAATTTTTTTCGCCAACCGGGTCTCGAACCCGGGACCCCAAAGGTGGCGTGCAAGCACGGAACCAGTGGGCCACCGCGGCCTTGATGAGATTGGCCTAGGGTTAGCTCAAAACCTGACTGCAACAAGGGGTAAACGCAATTTTTTTAAAATGGCAACTAGGGTTAGCTTAGGAAAGTGTCAAAGGTTGTATCAAAAATAGATGTTTTGCATATCAAACGAATCGGAACGTCGTTGCGCATCTTCTCAGCACAAATTTGGGTCAAAAAAATTTCATGGGTGGCCTACAGGGTCCATCAACTATACTTTCGTTCTGTAGTGGCTCCGCGAAGCGATAAAAATCCGAGCAAAGGAAATTAGGGTTAGCATTGCACAGGCCTACCCTTTGTTCAAAAATAATATTTGTTTGGTGAAAATGATAGATTAGACATTGTTCGACTTTGTAAAAATAGAAAATTTTTTTTTTCGCCAACCGGGTCTCGAACCCGGGACCCCAAAGGTGGCGTGCAAGCACGGAACCACTGGGCCACCGCGGCCTTGATGAGATTGGCCTAGGGTTAGCTCAAAACCTGACTGCAACAAGGGGTAAACGCAATTTTTTTAAAATGGCAACTAGGGTTAGCTCAGGAAAGTGTCAAAGGTTGTATCAAAAATAGATGTTTTGCATATCAAACGAATCGGAACGTCGTTGCGCATCTTCTCAGCACAAATTTGGGTCAAAAAAATTTCATGGGTGGCCTACAGGGTCCATCAACTATACTTTCGTTCTGTAGTGGCTCCGCGAAGCGATAAAAATCCGAGCAAAGGAAATTAGGGTTAGCATTGCACAGGCCTACCCTTTGTTCAAAAATAATATTTGTTTGGTGAAAATGATAGATTAGACAGTGTTCGACTTTGTAAAAATAGAAAAAATTTTTTTTCGCCAACCGGGTCTCGAACCCGGGACCCCAAAGGTGGCGTGCAAGCACGGAACCACTGGGCCACCGCGGCCTTGATGAGATTGGCCTAGGGTTAGCTCAAAACCTGACTGCAACAAGGGGTAAACGCAATTTTTTTAAAATGGCAACTAGGGTTAGCTCAGGAAAGTGTCAAAGGTTGTATCAAAAATAGATGTTTTGCATATCAAACGAATCGGAACGTCGTTGCACATCTTCTCAGCACAAATTTGGGTCAAAAAAATTTCATGGGTGGCCTACAGGGTCCATCAACTATACTTTCGTTCTGTAGTGGCTCCGCGAAGCGATAAAAATCCGAGCAAAGGAAATTAGGGTTAGCATTGCACAGGCCTACCCTTTGTTCAAAAATAATATTTGTTTGGTGAAAATGATAGATTAGACAGTGTTCGACTTTGTAAAAATAGAAAAAAATTTTTTTCGCCAACCGGGTCTCGAACCCGGGACCCCAAAGGTGGCGTGCAAGCACGGAACCACTGGGCCACCGCGGCCTTGATGAGATTGGCCTAGGGTTAGCTCAAAACCTGACTGCAACAAGGGGTAAACGCAATTTTTTTAAAATGGCAACTAGGGTTAGCTTAGGAAAGTGTCAAAGGTTGTATCAAAAATAGATGTTTTGCATATCAAACGAATCGGAACGTCGTTGCGCATCTTCTCAGCACAAATTTGGGTCAAAAAAATTTCATGGGTGGCCTACAGGGTCCATCAACTATACTTTCGTTCTGTAGTGGCTCCGCGAAGCGATAAAAATCCGAGCAAAGGAAATTAGGGTTAGCATTGCACAGGCCTACCCTTTGTTCAAAAATAATATTTGTTTGGTGAAAATGATAGATTAGACAGTGTTCGACTTTGTAAAAATAGAAAAAAATTTTTTTCGCCAACCGGGTCTCGAACCCGGGACCCCAAAGGTGGCGTGCAAGCACGGAACCACTGGGCCACCGCGGCCTTGATGAGATTGGCCTAGGGTTAGCTCAAAACCTGACTGCAACAAGGGGTAAACGCAATTTTTTTAAAATGGCAACTAGGGTTAGCTTAGGAAAGTGTCAAAGGTTGTATCAAAAATAGATGTTTTGCATATCAAACGAATCGGAACGTCGTTGCGCATCTTCTCAGCACAAATTTGGGTCAAAAAAATTTCATGGGTGGCCTACAGGGTCCATCAACTATACTTTCGTTCTGTAGTGGCTCCGCGAAGCGATAAAAATCCGAGCAAAGGAAATTAGGGTTAGCATTGCACAGGCCTACCCTTTGTTCAAAAATAATATTTGTTTGGTGAAAATGATAGATTAGACAGTGTTCGACTTTGTAAAAATAGAAAAAATTTTTTCGCCAACCGGGTCTCGAACCCGGGACCCCAAAGGTGGCGTGCAAGCACGGAACCACTGGGCCACCGCGGCCTTGATGAGATTGGCCTAGGGTTAGCTCAAAACCTGACTGCAACAAGGGGTAAACGCAATTTTTTTAAAATGGCAACTAGGGTTAGCTCAGGAAAGTGTCAAAGGTTGTATCAAAAATAGATGTTTTGCATATCAAACGAATCGGAACGTCGTTGCGCATCTTCTCAGCACAAATTTGGGTCAACAAAATTTCATGGGTGGCCTACAGGGTCCATCAACTATACTTTCGTTCTGTAGTGGCTCCGCGAAGCGATAAAAATCCGAGCAAAGGAAATTAGGGTTAGCATTGCACAGGCCTACCCTTTGTTCAAAAATAATATTTGTTTGGTGAAAATGATAGATTAGACAGTGTTCGACTTTGTAAAAATAGAAAAAAAATTTTTTCGCCAACCGGGTCTCGAACCCGGGACCCCAAAGGTGGCGTGCAAGCACGGAACCAGTGGGCCACCGCGGCCTTGATGAGATTGGCCTAGGGTTAGCTCAAAACCTGACTGCAACAAGGGGTAAACGCAATTTTTTTAAAATGGCAACTAGGGTTAGCTTAGGAAAGTGTCAAAGGTTGTATCAAAAATAGATGTTTTGCATATCAAACGAATCGGAACGTCGTTGCGCATCTTCTCAGCACAAATTTGGGTCAAAAAAATTTCATGGGTGGCCTACAGGGTCCATCAACTATACTTTCGTTCTGTAGTGGCTCCGCGAAGCGATAAAAATCCGAGCAAAGGAAATTAGGGTTAGCATTGCACAGGCCTACCCTTTGTTCAAAAATAATATTTGTTTGGTGAAAATGATAGATTAGACAGTGTTCGACTTTGTAAAAATAGAAAAAAAATTTTTTCGCCAACCGGGTCTCGAACCCGGGACCCCAAAGGTGGCGTGCAAGCACGGAACCACTGGGCCACCGCGGCCTTGATGAGATTGGCCTAGGGTTAGCTCAAAACCTGACTGCAACAAGGGGTAAACGCAATTTTTTTAAAATGGCAACTAGGGTTAGCTTAGGAAAGTGTCAAAGGTTGTATCAAAAATAGATGTTTTGCATATCAAACGAATCGGAACGTCGTTGCGCATCTTCTCAGCACAAATTTGGGTCAAAAAAATTTCATGGGTGGCCTACAGGGTCCATCAACTATACTTTCGTTCTGTAGTGGCTCCGCGAAGCGATAAAAATCCGAGCAAAGGAAATTAGGGTTAGCATTGCACAGGCCTACCCTTTGTTCAAAAATAATATTTGTTTGGTGAAAATGATAGATTAGACAGTGTTCGACTTTGTAAAAATAGAAAAATTTTTTTTTCGCCAACTGGGTCTCGAACCCGGGACCCCAAAGGTGGCGTGCAAGCACGGAACCACTGGGCCACCGCGGCCTTGATGAGATTGGCCTAGGGTTAGCTCAAAACCTGACTGCAACAAGGGGTAAACGCAATTTTTTTAAAATGGCAACTAGGGTTAGCTTAGGAAAGTGTCAAAGGTTGTATCAAAAATAGATGTTTTGCATATCAAACGAATCGGAACGTCGTTGCGCATCTTCTCAGCACAAATTTGGGTCAAAAAAATTTCATGGGTGGCCTACAGGGTCCATCAACTATACTTTCGTTCTGTAGTGGCTCCGCGAAGCGATAAAAATCCGAGCAAAGGAAATTAGGGTTAGCATTGCACAGGCCTACCCTTTGTTCAAAAATAATATTTGTTTGGTGAAAATGATAGATTAGACAGTGTTCGACTTTGTAAAAATAGAAAAAAAAATTTTTCGCCAACCGGGTCTCGAACCCGGGACCCCAAAGGTGGCGTGCAAGCACGGAACCACTGGGCCACCGCGGCCTTGATGAGATTGGCCTAGGGTTAGCTCAAAACCTGACTGCAACAAGGGGTAAACGCAATTTTTTTAAAATGGCAACTAGGGTTAGCTTAGGAAAGTGTCAAAGGTTGTATCAAAAATAGATGTTTTGCATATCAAACGAATCGGAACGTCGTTGCGCATCTTCTCAGTACAAATTTGGGTCAAAAAAATTTCATGGGTGGCCTACAGGGTCCATCAACTATACTTTCGTTCTGTAGTGGCTCCGCGAAGCGATAAAAATCCGAGCAAAGGAAATTAGGGTTAGCATTGCACAGGCCTACCCTTTGTTCAAAAATAATATTTGTTTGGTGAAAATGATAGATTAGACAGTGTTCGACTTTGTAAAAATAGAAAAAATTTTTTTTCGCCAACCGGGTCTCGAACCCGGGACCCCAAAGGTGGCGTGCAAGCACGGAACCACTGGGCCACCGCGGCCTTGATGAGATTGGCCTAGGGTTAGCTCAAAACCTGACTGCAACAAGGGGTAAACGCAATTTTTTTAAAATGGCAACTAGGGTTAGCTCAGGAAAGTGTCAAAGGTTGTATCAAAAATAGATGTTTTGCATATCAAACGAATCGGAACGTCGTTGCGCATCTTCTCAGCACAAATTTGGGTCAAAAAAATTTCATGGGTGGCCTACAGGGTCCATCAACTATACTTTCGTTCTGTAGTGGCTCCGCGAAGCGATAAAAATCCGAGCAAAGGAAATTAGGGTTAGCATTGCACAGGCCTACCCTTTGTTCAAAAATAATATTTGTTTGGTGAAAATGATAGATTAGACAGTGTTCGACTTTGTAAAAATAGAAAAAAAAATTTTTCGCCAACCGGGTCTCGAACCCGGGACCCCAAAGGTGGCGTGCAAGCACGGAACCACTGGGCCACCGCGGCCTTGATGAGATTGGCCTAGGGTTAGCTCAAAACCTGACTGCAACAAGGGGTAAACGCAATTTTTTTAAAATGGCAACTAGGGTTAGCTTAGGAAAGTGTCAAAGGTTGTATCAAAAATAGATGTTTTGCATATCAAACGAATCGGAACGTCGTTGCGCATCTTCTCAGCACAAATTTGGGTCAAAAAAATTTCATGGGTGGCCTACAGGGTCCATCAACTATACTTTCGTTCTGTAGTGGCTCCGCGAAGCGATAAAAATCCGAGCAAAGGAAATTAGGGTTAGCATTGCACAGGCCTACCCTTTGTTCAAAAATAATATTTGTTTGGTGAAAATGATAGATTAGACAGTGTTCGACTTTGTAAAAATAGAAAAAATTTTTTTTCGCCAACCGGGTCTCGAACCCGGGACCCCAAAGGTGGCGTGCAAGCACGGAACCACTGGGCCACCGCGGCCTTGATGAGATTGGCGTAGGGTTAGCTCAAAACCTGACTGCAACAAGGGGTAAACGCAATTTTTTTAAAATGGCAACTAGGGTTAGCTTAGGAAAGTGTCAAAGGTTGTATCAAAAATAGATGTTTTGCATATCAAACGAATCGGAACGTCGTTGCGCATCTTCTCAGCACAAATTTGGGTCAAAAAAATTTCATGGGTGGCCTACAGGGTCCATCAACTATACTTTCGTTCTGTAGTGGCTCCGCGAAGCGATAAAAATCCGAGCAAAGGAAATTAGGGTTAGCATTGCACAGGCCTACCCTTTGTTCAAAAATAATATTTGTTTGGTGAAAATGATAGATTAGACAGTGTTCGACTTTGTAAAAATAGAAAAATTTTTTTTTCGCCAACCGGGTCTCGAACCCGGGACCCCAAAGGTGGCGTGCAAGCACGGAACCACTGGGCCACCGCGGCCTTGATGAGATTGGCCTAGGGTTAGCTCAAAACCTGACTGCAACAAGGGGTAAACGCAATTTTTTTAAAATGGCAACTAGGGTTAGCTTAGGAAAGTGTCAAAGGTTGTATCAAAAATAGATGTTTTGCATATCAAACGAATCGGAACGTCGTTGCGCATCTTCTCAGCACAAATTTGGGTCAAAAAAATTTCATGGGTGGCCTACAGGGTCCATCAACTATACTTTCGTTCTGTAGTGGCTCCGCGAAGCGATAAAAATCCGAGCAAAGGAAATTAGGGTTAGCATTGCACAGGCCTACCCTTTGTTCAAAAATAATATTTGTTTGGTGAAAATGATAGATTAGACAGTGTTCGACTTTGTAAAAATAGAAAAAAAATTTTTTCGCCAACCGGGTCTCGAACCCGGGACCCCAAAGGTGGCGTGCAAGCACGGAACCACTGGGCCACCGCGGCCTTGATGAGATTGGCCTAGGGTTAGCTCAAAACCTGACTGCAACAAGGGGTAAACGCAATTTTTTTAAAATGGCAACTAGGGTTAGCATAGGAAAGTGTCAAAGGTTGTATCAAAAATAGATGTTTTGCATATCAAACGAATCGGAACGTCGTTGCGCATCTTCTCAGCACAAATTTGGGTCAAAAAAATTTCATGGGTGGCCTACAGGGTCCATCAACTATACTTTCGTTCTGTAGTGGCTCCGCGAAGCGATAAAAATCCGAGCAAATGAAATTAGGGTAAGCATTGCACAGGCCTATCCTTTGTTCAAAAATAATATTTGTTTGGTGAAAATGATAGATTAGACAGTGTTCGACTTTGTAAAAATAGAAAAAAAATTTTTTCGCCAACCGGGTCTCGAACCCGGGACCCCAAAGGTGGCGTGCAAGCACGGAACCACTGGGCCACCGCGGCCTTGATGAGATTGGCCTAGGGTTAGCTCAAAACCTGACTGCAACAAGGGGTAAACGCAATTTTTTTAAAATGGCAACTAGGGTTAGCTTAGGAAAGTGTCAAAGGTTGTATCAAAAATAGATGTTTTGCATATCAAACGAATCGGAACGTCGTTGCGCATCTTCTCAGCACAAATTTGGGTCAAAAAAATTTCATGGGTGGCCTACAGGGTCCATCAACTATACTTTCGTTCTGTAGTGGCTCCGCGAAGCGATAAAAATCCGAGCAAAGGAAATTAGGGTTAGCATTGCACAGGCCTACCCTTTGTTCAAAAATAATATTTGTTTGGTGAAAATGATAGATTAGACAGTGTTCGACTTTGTAAAAATAGAAAAAAATTTTTTTCGCCAACCGGGTCTCGAACCCGGGACCCCAAAGGTGGCGTGCAAGCACGGAACCACTGGGCCACCGCGGCCTTGATGAGATTGGCCTAGGGTTAGCTCAAAACCTGACTGCAACAAGGGGTAAACGCAATTTTTTTAAAATGGCAACTAGGGTTAGCATAGGAAAGTGTCAAAGGTTGTATCAAAAATAGATGTTTTGCATATCAAACGAATCGGAACGTCGTTGCGCATCTTCTCAGCACAAATTTGGGTCAAAAAAATTTCATGGGTGGCCTACAGGGTCCATCAACTATACTTTCGTTCTGTAGTGGCTCCGCGAAGCGATAAAAATCCGAGCAAAGGAAATTAGGGTTAGCATTGCACAGGCCTACCCTTTGTTCAAAAATAATATTTGTTTGGTGAAAATGATAGATTAGACAGTGTTCGACTTTGTAAAAATAGAAAAAAATTTTTTTCGCCAACCGGGTCTCGAACCCGGGACCTCAAAGGTGGCGCGGAACCACTGGGCCACCGCGGCCTTGATGAGATTGGCCTAGGGTTAGCTCAAAACCTGACTGCAACAAGGGGTAAACGCAATTTTTTTAAAATGTCAACGAGGGTTAGCTCAGGAAAGTGTCAAAGGTTGTATCAAAAATAGATGTTTTGCATATCAAACGAATCGGAACGTCGTTGCGCATCTTCTCAGCACAAATTTGGGTTAAAAAAATTTCATGGGTGACCTACAGGGTCCATCAACTATACTTTCGTTCTGTAGTGGCTCCGCGAAGCGATAAAAATCCGAGCAAAGGAAATTAGGGTTAGCATTGCACAGGCCTACCCTTTGTTCAAAAATAATATTTGTTTGGTGAAAATGATAGATTAGACAGTGTTCGACTTTGTAAAAATAGAAAAAAATTTTTTTCGCCAACCGGGTTTCGAACCCGAGACCCCAAAGGTGGCGTGCAAGCACGGAACCACTGGGCCACCGCGGCCTTGATGAGATTGGCCTAGGGTTAGCTCAAAACCTGACTGCAACAAGGGGTAAACGCAATTTTTTTTAAAATGGCAACTAGGGTTAGCTCAGGAAAGTGTCAAAGGTTGTATCAAAAATAGATGTTTTGCATATCAAACGAATCGGAACGTCGTTGCGCATCTTCTCAGCACAAATTTGGGTCAAAAAAATTTCATGGGTGGCCTACAGGGTCCATCAACTATACTTTCGTTCTGTAGTGGCTCCGCGAAGCGATAAAAATCCGAGCAAAGGAAATTAGGGTTAGCATTGCACAGGCCTACCCTTTGTTCAAAAATAATATTTGTTTGGTGAAAATGATAGATTAGACAGTGTTCGACTTTGTAAAAATAGAAAAAAATTTTTTTCGCCAACCGGGTCTCGAACCCGGGACCTCAAAGGTGGCGCGGAACCACTGGGCCACCGCGGCCTTGATGAGATTGGCCTAGGGTTAGCTCAAAACCTGACTGCAACAAGGGGTAAACGCAATTTTTTTAAAATGTCAACGAGGGTTAGCTCAGGAAAGTGTCAAAGGTTGTATCAAAAATAGATGTTTTGCATATCAAACGAATCGGAACGTCGTTGCGCATCTTCTCAGCACAAATTTGGGTTAAAAAAATTTCATGGGTGACCTACAGGGTCCATCAACTATACTTTCGTTCTGTAGTGGCTCCGCGAAGCGATAAAAATCCGAGCAAAGGAAATTAGGGTTAGCATTGCACAGGCCTACCCTTTGTTCAAAAATAATATTTGTTTGGTGAAAATGATAGATTAGACAGTGTTCGACTTTGTAAAAATAGAAAAAAATTTTTTTCGCCAACCGGGTTTCGAACCCGAGACCCCAAAGGTGGCGTGCAAGCACGGAACCACTGGGCCACCGCGGCCTTGATGAGATTGGCCTAGGGTTAGCTCAAAACCTGACTGCAACAAGGGGTAAACGCAATTTTTTTAAAATGTCAACTAGGGTTAGCTCAGGAAAGTGTCAAAGGTTGTATCAAAAATAGATGTTTTGCATATCAAACGAATCGGAACGTCGTTGCGCATCTTCTCAGCACAAATTTGGGTCAAAAAAAATTCATGGGTGGCCTACAGGGTCCATCAACTATACTTTCGTTCTGTAGTGGCTCCGCGAAGCGATAAAAATCCGAGCAAAGGAAATTAGGGTTAGCATTGCACAGGCCTACCCTTTGTTCAAAAATAATATTTGTTTGGTGAAAATGATAGATTAGACAGTGTTCGACTTTGTAAAAATAGAAAAAAAATTTTTTCGCCAACCGGGTCTCGAGCCCGGGACCCCAAAGGTGGCGTGCAAGCACGGAACCACTGGGCCACCGCGGCCTTGATGAGATTGGCCTAGGGTTAGCTCAAAACCTGACTGCAACAAGGGGTAAACGCAATTTTTTTAAAATGGCAACTAGGGTTAGCTCAGGAAAGTGTCAAAGGTTGTATCAAAAATAGATGTTTTGCATATCAAACGAATCGGAACGTCGTTGCGCATCTTCTCAGCACAAATGTGGGTCAAAAACATTTCATGGGTGGCCTACAGGGTCCATCAACTATACTTTCGTTCTGTAGTGGCTCCGCGAAGCGATAAAAATCCGAGCAAAGGAAATTAGGGTTAGCATTGCACAGGCCTACCCTTTGTTCAAAAATAATATTTGTTTGGTGAAAATGATAGATTAGACAGTGTTCGACTTTGTAAAAATAGAAAAATTTTTTTTTCGCCAACCGGGTCTCGAACCCGGGACCCCAAAGGTGGCGTGCAAGCACGGAACCACTGGGCCACCGCGGCCTTGATGAGATTGGCCTAGGGTTAGCTCAAAACCTGACTGCAACAAGGGGTAAACGCAATTTTTTTTAAAATGGCAACTAGGGTTAGCTCAGGAAAGTGTCAAAGGTTGTATCAAAAATAGATGTTTTGCATATCAAACGAATCGGAACGTCGTTGCGCATCTTCTCAGCACAAATTTGGGTCAAAAAAATTTCATGGGTGGCCTACAGGGTCCATCAACTATACTTTCGTTCTGTAGTGGCTCCGCGAAGCGATAAAAATCCGAGCAAAGGAAATTAGGGTTAGCATTGCACAGGCCTACCCTTTGTTCAAAAATAATATTTGTTTGGTGAAAATGATAGATTAGACAGTGTTCGACTTTGTAAAAATAGAAAAAAAATTTTTTCGCCAACCGGGTCTCGAACCCGAGACCCCAAAGGTGGCGTGCAAGCACGGAACCACTGGGCCACCGCGGCCTTGATGAGATTGGCCTAGGGTTAGCTCAAAACCTGACTGCAACAAGGGGTAAACGCAATTTTTTTAAAATGTCAACTAGGGTTAGCTCAGGAAAGTGTCAAAGGTTGTATCAAAAATAGATGTTTTGCATATCAAACGAATCGGAACGTCGTTGCGCATCTTCTCAGCACAAATTTGGGTCAAAAAAATTTCATGGGTGGCCTACAGGGTCCATCAACTATACTTTCGTTCTGTAGTGGCTCCGCGAAGCGATAAAAATCCGAGCAAAGGAAATTAGGGTTAGCATTGCACAGGCCTACCCTTTGTTCAAAAATAATATTTGTTTGGTGAAAATGATAGATTAGACAGTGTTCGACTTTGTAAAAATAGAAAAAAAATTTTTTCGCCAACCGGGTCTCGAACCCGGGACCCCAAAGGTGGCGTGCAAGCACGGAACCACTGGGCCACCGCGGCCTTGATGAGATTGGCCTAGGGTTAGCTCAAAACCTGACTGCAACAAGGGGTAAACGCAATTTTTTTAAAATGGCAACTAGGGTTAGCTCAGGAAAGTGTCAAAGGTTGTATCAAAAATAGATGTTTTGCATATCAAACGAATCGGAACGTCGTTGCGCATCTTCTCAGCACAAATTTGGGTCAAAAAAATTTCATGGGTGGCCTACAGGGTCCATCAACTATACTTTCGTTCTGTAGTGGCTCCGCGAAGCGATAAAAATCCGAGCAAAGGAAATTAGGGTTAGCATTGCACAGGCCTACCCTTTGTTCAAAAATAATATTTGTTTGGTGAAAATGATAGATTAGACAGTGTTCGACTTTGTAAAAATAGAAACAAAATTTTGTTCGTCCACTGGGTCTCGAACCCTGGACCCCAAAGGTGGCGTGCAAGCACGGAACCACTGGGCCACCGCGGCCTTGATGAGATTGGCCTAGGGTTAGCTCAAAACCTGACTGCAACAAGGGGTAAACGCAATTTTTTTAAAATGGCAACTAGGGTTAGCTCAGGAAAGTGTCAAAGGTTGTATCAAAAATAGATGTTTTGCATATCAAACGAATCGGAACGTCGTTGCGCATCTTCTCAGCACAAATTTGGGTCAAAAAAATTTCATGGGTGGCCTACAGGGTCCATCAACTATACTTTCGTTCTGTAGTGGCTCCGCGAAGCGATAAAAATCCGAGCAAAGGAAATTAGGGTTAGCATTGCACAGGCCTACCCTTTGTTCAAAAATAATATTTGTTTGGTGAAAATGATAGATTAGACAGTGTTCGACTTTGTAAAAATAGAAACAAAATTTTGTTCGTCCACTGGGTCTCGAACCCTGGACCCCAAAGGTGGCGTGCAAGCACGGAACCACTGGGCCACCGCGGCCTTGATGAGATTGGCCTAGGGTTAGCTCAAAACCTGACTGCAACAAGGTGTAAACGCAATTTTTTTAAAATGGCAACTAGGGTTAGCTCAGGAAAGTGTCAAAGGTTGTATCAAAAATAGATGTTTTGCATATCAAACGAATCGGAACGTCGTTGCGCATCTTCTCAGCACAAATTTGGGTCAAAAAAATTTCATGGGTGGCCTACAGGGTCCATCAACTATACTTTCGTTCTGTAGTGGCTCCGCGAAGCGATAAAAATCCGAGCAAAGGAAATTAGGGTTAGCATTGCACAGGCCTACCCTTTGTTCAAAAATAATATTTGTTTGGTGAAAATGATAGATTAGACAGTGTTCGACTTTGTAAAAATAGAAACAAAATTTTGTTCGTCCACTGGGTCTCGAACCCTGGACCCCAAAGGTGGCGTGCAAGCACGGAACCACTGGGCCACCGCGGCCTTGATGAAACTGGCCTAGGATTAGCTCAAAACCTGACTGCAACAAGGTGTAAATGATAGATTAGACAGTGTTCGACTTTGTAAAAATAGAAAAAAATAGAACCACTGGGCCACCGCGGCCTTTTGCTCAGAAAATTAGCATAGCTTCATCAAATATGGTTTGCGCATATGAAACGAATCAGCACTTCGTTGCGCATCTTCTCAACACAAATTGGCGGCGAAAATATAATTAAGGGTGCTTAAATGACCCGTCAAATGTTTGTTTCCCGTCTGGAGGGAGGGGGGGGGGGGATTAATATCTTGTCAAAGACAATTCTCCGTGGTAAAATTTTTAATAATTTTTTACACTGTTCTCTCCCCTTAATGTTGAATTTTATTAAAGTAACTGCTTTGAAAGTTAAACTAAAAAATTAATTTTGTGACAAAAATCAGAAATCAATAACTTATTGATGTAAAATGTTTTAATATCTTTGGCGTGAGTTCATACATTGAGTTATTCCCCTTTACTCGTCATAGAGAGCCCCAAAAAAAATACAGTTAAGCCATGGAGCTCAATCAATACGTACATTTTACATTTGTGTTAAAAATAGGTAACGTGTCTCTAAATGGCCTATGAAATATATTTGAATATTGCGACTATTGTCAATTAAACGTCAATTGGTTATATGATGTCCGAATAACATTCAATTTGAAATCTGCTGATTGTGCAGTACTTCGTTTGATAACGAATATTTAACGAGTTTTTTTACGTTAAATTTATTTTACCTATCATTCTATGAGTATAAACAATGTTATCATATTTAAACGTTGAGAATGTTTAATCTGCATTTCTTTAGTATGAATACAGTATGTAGGTTGATAATTACTTGACCAAATGGGACTGTTTTCGACCTATATTGGTCAACATTAATAACTTATATATAACCCATATTATTTATTATCTATAGACTTCATCTACATTTCCAGACACGAACTTCCAAGTCCAATTGACCTGAAATATGTCTGTAGGTCTTCAATCAGATTTTCCAAATGAAGATGTCAAAATGAAGACTAGATCTATCGAATATTGAAGATTAATATAAGATATCATTGTCATTATATACCCAGGGTTAAAATTATCCACATTGCCAGCGTACATGGTCACCTGGAATCGGCGGAAGACGTGAACCCACCAACTTAGACTCCTAAAGTCAAGGGGACTTTCATTGCAATATTTACAGGTTTTAAAGTAGCATTTACGGTAATTAAACCCCAAATTCATATTTTCTTTAGATGTGATTCGATTTTCACTCTGATACCTGAAATATTAGGCATTAATGTCCCTTAGTGTATCAGCGAATCGAGCAAGCCTGGATTTGTACTGCAATGAATTCGGACATCTATCTCGAAATTTTACCCATAGTTCAGCGTTCCTTGTTGAAAGTGGAAACCTCTTAGGAGTGTACTTGGAGTTCTAAAGGTAGATAACCAACAATAAAATAAATCCGACATAGGATATGTTATTTTTAAAGTGAAAAATTATCACTGATTAGTCCGCCAATCTTTGGCGGTGTTGTCTCCTTCAAGTTAATTGATATCACTGACTAGTCCGCCAGTTGTTGGTGGTGTTGTCTCCTTCAAGTTCTTCAAGTTAATTGATATCACTGACTAGTCCGCCAGTTGTTGGCGATGTTGTCTCCTTCCAGTAAACCTATATCTCTGACTAGTCTGTCAGTTGTTGGTGGTGGTGTCTCCTCCAGTAAACTAATATCACTGAGTTGTCTGCCAGTTGTTGGTGGTGGTGTCTGCTTCTAGTAAACTGATACCACTAACTAGAATGTCAGTTGTTGGTGGTGGTGTCTCTTCAAGTTAATTGATATCACTGACTAGTCCGCCAGTTGTTGGTGGTGGTGTCTCCTTCCAGTAAACTGATATCACTGTCTCGTCCGCTAGTGGTTGTTGGTGGTGTCTGCTTCCAGTAACCTGACATCACTGACTAGTCCTTCATATGTTGGTGGTGTCTGCTTCCAGTAAACTGATATGTGTATCGGGGAAATTGACTGCACCAATCTGCGCAATTCAAATTACATGTACAGATCAGTGTCTCGATACATATATACAATATAGAAATACTCTTTATAATTCCTTTAAATCTGATTTTTATAGCATGGTGTACTATTTCTAAACAATCGCTCTCTTTATAGTGGTTAATTTCCTATTAACAGGTCACTGTTCTCTATAAGACAACCTCTGATCGCATCATCTGCTGGTTGAACTTTCTAGCTATTATTAAATAATCGTTAAGGTTAATGCACGTTTCATGCCTGAATTCAAGCAGAAATCTTCACTGTTATTACCCATAGAGTTTGTCTGAGGAAATTATAAGACTACAAAATGGCAAATAACTTCAGAGAAACGTTCGATTTATCCTCTTGATGGAATTAACGTTTCATCGGATCTGGTGGAAAATTGCAAGTCTCAACTAGAGAACAAATTTTGCTGGGTTTACAGTTTACAATCTGAATTAAATTTATTCACGAAATTCACAGTTTATTTGAGGGTTTGGTGGGGCGGATGTTCTGGGCTTCCTTTAGGGATATGGGCTCGTGGACTTCCTTCAACAAGTCCCTTTGGTAGTTGAGACAAAGATTTTATTTTCATATGGCCCCTTTATCATTAGCCCAAAAATGTAAAAATAAAAATTGCAAACTCCATTTGATTTCATATTGCAAAATAAATACGAAATGCAATCAAATTTTATTGAACGTTCTTTTGTCCTTCATCTAAATTTACCATTATAAAGTTGATTGAGATGAGAAGGTTATTGATGTTAGTGTTAGAACATTTTTAATATCGTCTCTCTTGGTAAGAATAAGTCTGTTATCCCACGCATACCCATTGTAATTTACTCATCTCGTATTGATCGTCGAATACTTTCAATTCTCATATGACGTCACGTGCACGTGAGATTTGTACAGGACGACTCTTTTCCCGCCATTTGGACCCATGCCCTGGTGAACTAAAAAAACAAATTCGTTTACTTTTTGAGTTATTTATAGTCGCAAGAAATAGCTTATCTAATTCCTCAGTGTACTAACTGTGTATTATTAGAACCAATCCTAGACAGTATTTAGACCGATTTTATGACAGTAGTAAAGTATCCGCTCGGTACACGAGAGAATGAAATTATCCTACATAGACTATGGTGACAATAAAGAAGTGAAAACTATAATAAGCCTAATGTTATTAACAATTAATAAAGATATGCCAATAAAAAGGGTATAATTATTATTTTATTATGTATAGAGCTTTTATCATGAGATATACAACCGGAGTGGTTAAATGAAACCACTTTAAACACATCGTGATGTTAAATGCGTTATGATACTAGTATATCCTAAGATAGTTATGAAAACGCAATCCAGGTATTTGTTGGTAGTTGGATTGGTTCAATTGGAAGGTTATGTGCTGTTGGTTTGTTAAATTTGAGAATTCAGAGATCAGATCATGACATTTTGAAACTCGGTCCTGATGTGAGTAACTCGATCTTCTTCATTCTTCCAACCTCATGATCATGGATCAGAGTGATTCTAGTCGTAGGTTTCTGTAAAAAAAAAATAAAGAAAAGGCACAGCTCTGTAGTTATTTAGCTACGAGGGTTAACCAAGTACAGTAGGACTACATTAGAATTATAATCAAGGCTTTGGAGGGAAAAGTCTACCCCAATTCAAGAACTTCGTCACTATGGAAGGGGATCAGTGCCAAAAGTCTATGCTAAGTAGAAATGTCTAATTCACTAATGCTATGTAGATAATACATATATTTTGTGTTATAAGTTCAAAGTTGAAGGTAAAAATACCAGTAATGCACAAGACATACGTCAAAATTCATATGTTACATGTTTTAAGTGAAAAGATCTAACACTTGTTACAAAAGTCACATGTTAAATTTTCACTTTAAACCTCTGACATAAGTATTTTGTCCTCAATCGCCTTCCATAAAACATTTGACCTTTTGAACTTTTCAAGCGACACAAGTTTTTTATCGCTTTACATATTACATTTGCATCTTTACATTAGACATTCAACATAGAATCAGTTTAATGATGACGTCACGTTGCTAAGTCTCGAAAAGTCCCACGCGACTGAAATATATATAGTTTTCAATGGACACTTCGTATTTACTTTAGTGGCCGACCAACGGATACACTAATTTCTTGGAATTGTTGTATTAAAATGAAAAACCGAAAATATTGTCATTTAATTAAACTAGTCTACAGTAGGCATAATGGGATGAAGCGTAGGCCTGCGTACGTATTAGTCTACTGAGAGGGGGTGGGCGGATTTGAATGGAATTGGTAGAAACCCCATCCCAAAGTGCCAGTGTTGTAAAATTTCAAAACTGAATGTTCGTACCTAAATCTGTTATTAAAAAAATTAAGCCTAAAGTGGATGTACATAATATTATTTTTCTACAGTTTCTAGTGAGTGATATCCAAAATTGTCCTTATTCTGTGGTGCGGGTGGGACAGATGTTTTGACGGACGGAATTGGTAGAAACGCAATTGTGCCACCAAAGCAGTGAATATAATATAGTTTACAAAATAATCGCTTTTTCTCACAGGTGCCTGTACGGACAGGAGTCACAGGATAGCCTAAACAGGTGCCTATGTGTCCCCCATGAAGTTTTATTTTTTGATAAATGTTTATTTCGAGAAAAAAAATCCTCCATTGAACACTGCATCGGTAAAAAATAAAACAGAATTTAAATTTCATGGGGGACACAGTCATGATAGGCACCTGTATAGGCCTTTAAAGGCTATCCTGTTCACAAGCACCTTACCTGTGCATTTTCTGACATAACTTTGGTACTAATATGACTGACTGGCCAGTCAAAAAGAAGATTCGACATGGCCAAATTTTTCTTCTTTTATGGAGGTGGGGCAGATTTTTGCACGGACTTGGTAAAAAACGCAATCCCATTGCTATTATTGTGGAAATTTTGCACAACTTCGCTGTCACTGTAGTATTGGAGTTTCCCAATTCCGTGGAAAAAACTGCCCAATCCTATCGCTTTTTCCAGTAACAGCTAAGGGATATAATATGATATTACTTACTGACCATTTTCTAGAAACTATAGAAATGGAAAATATTTACATCCATTTTAGGCTTTAATTTGTTAGCTTGGCATCGTAGAAATTCTATGGATAGTTTCGAACAAATTGATCATTACGGGGTTTCGTCTTTGTCTTGCCAATAACAGATTTAGGTATAATCAGTCCCAGGCCCTTAGCTACAGCTAAAAATTGATTCCCTCCCCCACCCCCCCCCCCCCCCCCGCCCCAAAAAAAAAAAAATTCTGCTAGTTGACCCCTTCCACCACTGCAAATTCCCTCATTGCCCCCCCCCCCCCCCCCCGAAAACATTACTTGCACCCCCTAACAATCAAGTCTGGCTACGGGCCTGATCAGTCCAGTATTTTCGAAACTTCACGATATTAAGAGCTTCGATGGCACTTTGGGATGGGGTTTCTACCAGTGGTGGATCCAAAGGGGGGGGGGGGGCGTTGGGAGATATAGCTCCTCCAAAGGCTATAGAAGGAGAGTTTGGGTGGGGAGCGGTAGCTCCCCTCAAAGGCTATGGCCTACAGGGAGTTTCACCACAAAATGGTATAAAATTACATGATTTCATGTTGATTTTTAAACAAAATCCTGGTCACACTCCCCATACCCCCCTGAAGTAGGGGGGATACCCCCTCCCGCACCTCGCTTTGATCGGCACATCGACGGCTTCGCCGTCCAGGGGCAACTGCTACGCATGCCTATTCATGATAATTATTTTACATAGCTCCCCCCAATAAAAATCCTGGATCCGCTACTGGTTTCTACCAATTCCATCCAGATCCGACCACCCCCCCTGTGTAGACTAATACGCTTCACCCCCATTAGGCCTAGGCCTACTGAAGACTAGTTTGAATTATAAGATTTTCGTGTTTTTCATTTTTATACAACAATTCCAAGAAATTAGTGTATCCGTTGGTCGGCCACTAAAGTAAACACGAAGTGTCCATTGAAAAACTATATATACATCAGTCACGTGAGACTTTTCGAGACCTAGCAACGTGACGTCATCATTAAACTGATTCTATGTTGAATGTCTAATGTAAAGATGCAAATGTAATATGTAAAGCGACAAAAAACTTGTGTCGCTTGAAAAGTTCAAAAGGTCAAATGTTTTATGGAAGGCGATTGAGGACAAAATACTTATGTCAGAGGTTTAAAGTGAAAATTTAACATGTGACTTTTGTAACAAGTGTTAGATCTTTTCACTTAAAACATGTAACATATGAATTTTGACGTATGTCTTGTGCATTACTGGTATTTTTACCTTCAACTTTGAACTTATAACACAAAATATATGTATTATCTACATAGCATTAGTGAATTAGACATTTCTACTTAGCATAGACTTTTGGCACTGATCCCCTTCCATACGTCACATCACCTACACTATGACATCAGTTGTAGATTGATTTCAACTGGGATGGACGACGTTACTATTGCCTGAAGGTCTTAATTTATTGTCCTGAATTTTGATCTAGTTATTATGTCGAAAGCCTTACGGAATTCATTGCTATCTTGGAACTTGAGCACGACGGTCGAGGACAACGACATTTCTTATCTAGGTCACCTACCTATTATTAAATCCTATTACACGAAGCACCGAGTTAAAACTTATATTAAAATTAGATCACTGTGTGACAAAATAATAAAATAATTACCATTTATATACTGGCAGAAACAGAAAATGAAATGGAATAAAATGGAGTTTTACGTCCTGCTTTACTGCTTCTGTATGAGTTAAATAATAGAGCAAACGCCATGCAGTGTGTAACGAGGGAAATTTTTCCAGGACAGATGCATTAACCCACTCTCATTTTCCAACTGTCTAGACAGAAACAGAAGAAGTCTTTCTGAATATCAAAACAGAAAGACTGTAAAACGTCATCGTTTCTTATATTGCATCTGGTGGCGCCAGTGAGGGTAGCCTACTGAGATAACATAAACCCCCTAAAACTGACTTTTAGGGCCTACCGTTACGTATCATCCGTACAAACATAAACTTAAAATTCAATTTATTTTAAACGACTTTAAGTACACAGTGATATAGATTCGGCAAATCTAATTTCCACTGGACATTATTTCTATTTTCTCCCTTCGAAGAACATTTCATGACATTTGATATTTAAGATACAGTGGGAATGACTATCTACTTGGACTATTTTTAGATTTCCATTTCTTATCAAAATCAATAATCATTTTCTATCTCACTATACCTACAAATCATTCTTAAATCTTCTACTTTGATATTTTTGTAGCAACGATCTGATATTTGATGATCGATAATACAGTGGCAAGTTTGTAACGTTTGAAAGAGAACATTTATCTCCAACAGAGCTATTTAAAATCACGTGTGAAAAGGGCATTGATCTGAGTTTCTCAATCATTTCGTGTCAAGAAATAATTTCGTTTCTGGATTGTACGAAATTTCAATATTACCTGGGCATTTACAAGGACAACGACACTGTGCAAAAAATAGAATTTGTACAAATTTAAGGGGGACTATTTGTTTGTCTTAAAATAACGATGTGGTAATAGAAATACAGGTAAAATACTTCCAGGTGGGGATCAACAGATTAGAGTCAAGAAACCGATGTACCTGCCCAGCGCACCTAAGCTATAGATGCAACTTAAAGGGACAGTCAGAATTTTTTTTATGTCAAAAATTTTTTTTGCTCAAATTTGTGAAAACTTTACACCAAAATCTGTTACTATGTGCCCTTTAATGTATCTGAAAGTTTTAACTAAAAAAAATCCAGCCGTTAATTTTTAAACGCTAAAAACATGCTAAAATTTTTAAAAACCTTACGTAAGGTTTTTAAGTGTGTTATGTTTTTTGGACGCTGATAGGAAACTACTGAACGGATTTGAGTAAAATAAACGCCTAATAGTAGAAAAATGTCCCTCTTGTGTATTTAAAAGGTTTCAGCTAGAAATATTGAGCCATTTAAAGGGCAAACACCAAAACTAGGTCAAGTACTCTCTGTTTGTAATTAACCCTTTAAAACCAAATTCAGTTTGATCAAGAAGATATAGAGATACAAAAAGCAGAATGGCCCTTTAAGTGACATCCATCTCTAAACCGCAATGCGTGATATTATGACGTAAACAAAGTGAAACAAAAGAAGTGTAGGCTATGGACCGTTACATTTCAAAATTTAGGCTAACTGTATTTGGTGTCTAGTTTCGAATGTTTCAGATGCATGTATATCTGATAAAATTGCAAATTAGTAACAGCTCAGCAACAATTATTTTTTTAGCACACGGATTTTTTCAAACATTTTTTGGTCTAGCTATGTCACAGATGATGTCATTTTCTTATCCCATTATCTTATTGATCCATATACATATACATGTAGATATACATTAACGTGTCAAACTATTGATTTAAATCAGGCGAAGTTCAATCTGCAAACAACATTAAAATGCAAAATAGCACGAAAACGTTTACACGAAACTCCCGAATTCCAACAGATTACTTTTCAAATCAAAACAAACACGACCAAATTCAAATTTTATTGAATGTAAGAAAGAAAAGCTAATGGAAGTTGGACAAACATCACGTATTTTAGATTTGTTTCCATCACGGTCTAGTAGTCTCAATTCCAAAATCAAATTTCACATTAAGACATTTTCTCCACATTTTGATTGAAATCATATTTTAAAGGAATAATTTAAAGGAAATAATATTTATTAATTGTTTATAAGACATATAGGGGCCTATCTTAGTGTTTTAAAATAATATTTATGTCTATAATAAAGTCTGCAAAAATGTCACATAATAAATTTTGGAGGATATACTAGTATAGCAATTACTATATTCATTCCACATGACGTTTCGACATATTATTTCAGTCGACGAAACCAAATGTCGAAAATAAATTTTATTCTTATCTTAACAACTTTAAATTTATTTTGAAATAGATAATTTGGTTGTTTTCTTCTGCTATTGCAGTTAATGATACCATCAAGAGTTCATATTCAACAGAGGACTAACCTTGTGCCATAATTATGCAACAGAATCCTGTGTCATCTGATTAATCAATACAGGGGCGGATACAGGATTTGACGTTAGGGGGGCGCAGAATAAAATTTCGCCGAGCGGAGCGAGTCGAAAAATTATTTGAGGTTAAAATAATCAAAGTTATTGAAATATTCTTCTAGAGTGGGTGCAATGTAGATAGATATATTGCCAAGCGAAGTGTGGCGAGAAACATTTGTGGTAAAATGGTGCGGACAACCCATGCTTTGCAAATTTTACGGGGGGCGCACGCCCGCCACGCCCCCGCCTAAATCCGCGCCTAAATAAAACCCAATAACCATCCACATTAGTATGGGTCTTTATTGAAAAACGCTTAATGTTTGTAAGAACTTTTCATTATTTTAGTTATTTTGTTATATGGAATCAATTTCATATCCTTGTTTAGCTTTATGACAAATATGTTCATTGGTGAATATAAACTCTCATTGGCCAAGTTTGAGACTTAAAAATGTTCATTCTAAGAGGCAGTATTCCTTTATATAATTCTTCAACAAAGGGGAAAACATGTACATTGCATGACCCCCTTAATCTATGTTAGATTTGTTTTCTAATCCCAAGGACTTCTTTCCAGTAGCATTCTGCTTAAGTGACTTCGGGATTCTATTTAAGATTGTTTTGGTTTAAGTGTTCTATTTTAGTCTGTCACCTAATGAGACTTCTTTCAGCATAAAGCTTACTTCCTCGTTGGAGGTTAACTCTGTCCCTGATGATCGCATTTCAATGAAATAAATTCAGGGGGTGATCAAGTTCATTGGTATAGATTTTATCACTTTTACCTTCACGTATAACTTAGGGCAGTGGTTCCCAACCTAGGGGCCCCGGGGTATTTGTCAAGGGGCCATGAGGCATGAAGATATATATAATTACAAGCCCAAATATTATTTAACTATATCTTGCTGTATAAGGTCTGTAGTTGCTTGTGGACAAATGCATTTGGCCTCCCGATGATGAGGAGGCACAAAACCATCCAATGGGCGATATTTCTAATTAAACGGCTCTGGGAGTTTCGTGAATTTTGGGCCATGGTATGAAAAAGGTTGGGAACCACTGACTTATGGTGTCAGTGATGCAGGTCGACATGGAAAAAGCGTCCTGTTGTTCGAATGGGACAATTATCTTTGGCCCTGTCTGTCACAGACTGTGGGTATAAAAGATCTCTCGACCCTATACCTCATTTCGTTTAATTTGATGTTCTTGCGAAGCCCCTTATATAGCATGATCTAATCCTGGGTGATGGAAAAGTAAATCAAAATATATTCAACAGAAGACACCAAGGTTTTGGAGTTAGGGAGTAAGGGCACCAACCCTAAAAAAATTATTCAAAATGCACAAATCGTCACCCCCATATTTTGGATAAATTCACAACCTTCGAAGGCACAAGAAACAAAGTGTTATATAATGTGTAAAAATTAACGAAAAAATGAAGACTGTGTTAACTATGCATTATTAAAAAGAGGAACTGTCAGCAATCATATGACCCAATTTTAGTCCATTATCAGTATAGTAGTAAGTGCTATTTCATGACGTCAATCGTTTAAATAGATGTCATTATTAGAGATAGGGACTTCCGTCCGTGAATGAAAAATTTTGGCCGAATCATAAAATAAATACAGATTTAGATACAGGAAATGAAATGAAATTGAGTTTAGAGTCTTCTATTTCTGCATCGGTTTGGGCTAATGAGGTTAACGCCAATATAGGAAAATTCTGAGACAGTGACATTAGCGCCAACTGACGAGGGATTTTAGCGTTCGGGTCGGGGCTTCGGTTCATTTTCAGTCTCTCCGACCTGCATCACTGCAAGGGGGAAACAGGGTTGAAAAGTATCTCATGCCTTGTCGAAATTGAGCCATGGACTTACATTGGTTCTATAGAGTCGTGAGTTTAAAATATTATTTGTGACTATTTTACCTTTAGTTCTATGTTCTGTGTTCTCTGGTAGGCCTATTGGTAGTCAGATCTTCTGTGACTCTTATGTCCTTTAACCTGTCTTCGACGACCCTATGCATACCTGAACATACAGTCAAACTTGGTCCAACGGTCACCTGTATTCAGCACCACCCTTTAATGAAAGGCCTCCCAATTTACATCCCATGCAATTTTCAACCAAATTTACCTCTATTCAACACCACCCTCTTGAAAAATTCCAGGACTGTCTCCTATGCTGTCTGATCATCGTCATTCCCGTTTAACATTTCTGGCCTTGGGCATCTCGATTTCGAATCGCTAATGCTATATAGATAATCACTATCTAATATAAAATTGAATTTGATAAAATTTGATGGTTAAAGATGATTAGAGATCTATTTTGGGCTAATCTGTTCTAGCCAGGAGAAAATAACAATAGAAGACGTTGACTTTCCCAAAACAACTGAAGAGAAAAGTATTAGAATATTGATCGATTTTCTAGCCTAATTGAACGCAAGTCAATTTGTAGGCTATAAACTAACGAAAATAAACCCAGTCGCCTGTATAAGAAAATTAATTCTAATTTCGACCTAGAGATATAAGCACCTGATAGTAGACTGCAGAGTCTTGTGATGTACTTTAACAGAGACACCTTAGTATCAGGTGAATATCATTCTTTAAAGAAAACAAGAATAGTATGAGACAATTCAAACAAGTGACGGATTAAGGACTCTTTGGACCGTAGGCAAAAAAATAGCGGCAGGGGGCTTAGGGTTTTTTTTTTTTCAATTTGTCGTTTCTAGGCAACAGCGCGATTGGCGCTTTCTGCTTGCCAGTCTAATAAAAATCAGACCCTAAATTCGTTCGTTCATTTTTTTTTAAATCCGGTTTTTTTAACCACTACATTAGGGTCTGAGAACGAGACGCGATAAGAAACGTTCACGTTAACTTTGACCTAATCTTAATGACCTTTGTTTTAACCAATCCGATCTTTGCCCTCTCCCGCGCTGGGATTTTGTTCGCCAACAATAGGTGCATTCTAGGATTCTTAAGTGCTGTAGACTAGTTTATCAGGTCATGTTTATCAAGGTAAGGTCAAAGTTAACGTGAACGTTTCTTATCGCGTCTCGTTCTCAGACCCTAATGTAGTGGTTAAAAAACCGGATTTAAAAAAAAAAACGAACGAACGAACGAAATTAGGGTCTGATTTTAATTAGACTGTCTGCTTGCCAAACGTTTCAGATATTCTCTCTCAAGAAAATTTAGAAAATTTGATTTCCTTGGAGCCGAGGTCCTAACAGAATGTATTTCTCGTTGACAAATCGCACCTCTTGAAGTGGGTTTTGTGACATTGTTATCCAAATTCTGATATTCTCCTTGACAGCGCTCACCTCTTGACAACAGTTTGGGGGTATTATACCTCGAGCAAATTTTAAATATTAGGATAAATTGCCTTGGATCTAAGGCCTTTCCGAAACATATTTCTCGTTGAAAACTCTCAATTCTTCAAGTGGGTTTGGAGACAATGTAAACGAAAAGTTTTCGGACTTATTTCCAAAAATTTTGAAAACAAGGTTAAATTTCCTTCCATCTAAGGCCTTTTTGTACATCATTCTGGTTGACAGAGCTTGTATCCCAAGAAAATTTTAAAATTAAAATTGATTTGCTTGCATCTCAGACCTTTCAGGAGTTTAGTTTATAGTTACTGATTGATATTTTTTACTTTGAGAATATTTTTCTTTATAGAGGCTAATCCGCCTCTGGTTCAAACATAATTTCGTAAAAATAGCACAAAATATGACAAAAAAAAAATACTAATAATGTTTTTAATGGCGAGTACACAGTTTTCAAAATGATTGGATGATATTTTTATATCATAGAACATTGTGTTCCGAAAATTTTGGTCAGATCATGCATCCAACACGTATCGATGTCCTTACATTACATAACACAAAATTGAGGTGATTCCAATGTTTTTTGGGTTGCAAACAATCATGTGCAAAAGTTTCTTAAAACTGAACAAGAAAATCATTTTGCTTCTGTACTTTCTTCGAACATTTTCTGAGATCTACGTGTACAGTATTGTGTACGCTCTATAATAAGTAAGTATTAATTTCTAATCACGTTATCCCCCACTACCATCTAATTACTTATATCTGTAATTAGCTTAATAGCTGGATCAGATTTCCAAGGTCGTAGATCAAACACAATGGTTTCCGACAAAGTTGAAAATATAGGCAGGGCAAAAGTCATGACCAGATTGGATTTTAAAGGGATATGTTCAACATTACTTCGACCAATAAAATTTCAGTCTCAGAACTTTAGCTTATCTAAACCGCATGTGTTCACAACGCTCCCTCCAAATTATAGCTGTCAAATTAAATCAAATTATCAACGATTGAAAGTCAAAAATACGAGTCGTCGTTTAGAAAGACTGGTTGCCTTATAATATGGAAAACACCTGATATGGAAAATGATAGATAAATGTTTAGGTATGGGTTAAATTGAAGGGATTGTGCGATTTTGGGGCAGTTCTAATGATTCTGAAGGCTATTTACATCTACGACCCTCCAAAATACTGAACATTACTCTTTAAAAGATTGTATTTTGATTATTATAGATTGATTTTTCTTTTAAAGAGAATTATTGATAAATTGTTGTTTTTTGAAACAATGTTTTACACATAGATATAAAAAAAAGGAATGGGGAAAAAGTTTTTTAGTATAACAACTATCCTGGTGTTACTAAGCTATAATTTAGAGATAGTACTTATACACGTAGGCCTACTTATAGATTATGAGCGGTTGAAAATGTTAAGTACATAAATCAAATGTAATACGGATATTAAAGAAATTTCACATTAATTTAGAGGTTTATTCCAATTGTTACTGTTGTTAGTGGTATGAGATTCTCTCAGATGACAAATGTACTTTAGCAGTGGTGAACATCAATGTGTTTACAGATTTTGTCAGCCGTATGGTTGAAAAGATTGTAAAGATTTCTTGCAATACAACCATACATATGCCCGGTTTGCACCTTTTGCCTGTTCCCTATAGTTTCAAAATGATCTGGATGTCTTAGTAACAGTGTAACGACCAAGCGCTACTATCGTCATTACAACGCTTTCAGATGACTTCAAACGGTACAGCCTTCATCGTAAACATAAAATAAGTGATATATTTTGCTGAATATACACAGTGGCGTTTCTACGGGGGGAGCCAGAATTTAGACTGACCCAGTCTTGGCCCCCCACTTTGAAATTTCGTATAATGTTACACACGGATACCTGGTGCTGGTAGCCGCCCCCACCCTCCCCCCACCCCCTCAAGACAATTAATTTGTCCCAACTCGGCCCCTCTACCTAAAAGTTTCTAGAAACGCCACTGAATATACATCTTTTAATATATTTCTTTTTAAAAAAAAAATTGCTTTTTATAAATTTTTCTTTCCTTTGTGTGATGAAGCATTTTTCTCATTTTTCACGAAGTTGTTATGATACTGGATGTCTGACGGCAAATAGTGCAAATAGACGCTACGGGAAACTTTATACACATACAAAGAATCTCTTTTGAATCTCTTTAACATACTAGTCTATATTCTTCTCTCGAGAGAGACAAACTTTCACAAGAAGAAAATCAATTCTATATTTAGATCAACTTTGCTAATCAAACATAAAATTGGATTGGGACAAATGGAAGAATAATCCACATTTAATCTCGATTAGACAACTACATTAGTTGAGATGACGAAGGAAGAGATGCTATAAAAAAAGATGAAGTTATTGAGAAACCGTTATTTCTGATCCTTTCTGATAAGTCACGTTTATAGTATTAAACGTCATTAATGTTGTCAATATTCAGTAAAAACAATAACTATACAACCTCATTTCTTGAAATGGAATTTTAGAATGAGTAATACTTAAAGGAACACATCCAACATTCGTTCGATCAATCAAACCTAGTCTCAAGAACGAATTTTTCCCAGCTAAGCTAACCAATGCACTGTCGAAATCTTGGCCTTTAAAACAATGTGTATCCATAATTTTGCGTAAAAAAAGTAGTGAGACTACACAGTATTTAAAATTTAGATTGAAATTTCTAGTTTGAGAAATATTTGAAGGGATTATTCAATAATTTTATTATAGTTATATTACCTTAGATACATGTGCGAAAATTCCGACTGTTCCCCTTTAAATCAATGAGAACATAACGAAAAAAACTCAATTCTCAAGGAAACTATCGTTATTTTATTCACGACTCGACCAAGTTCAAGTAGTTATTGCTTGATGAAACGACACGGCATGTTAGTTTTTGTTTTATTAAAGAATTTCTTGTGAAAAACAACGAAAGAAACATCTATATTTCAAAAGCTTCGCAATTTCGGTTCAATTTTTTGCATTGACATTTCGTGCTCATTTAGAGCTGAGGCGACTGAAGAAAATAAATTACTGCCCCAAGAAATAAGAAAAAGGACAAAGATAATCAATCATTATGCAAAATTCCACATGTTGTTTTTTGAAGATAAACTGCGTTCGTCCATACGCCAAGCGGTCCACAGGGCTACGTTCACGTTTTGCTTTTCGTTGTTTGTAGATAAACTAATTGTATATATTTATCAAATTTTGTTATGTAAGTTGGCAGCATATTTAGAAACATGCGCCTCTGTTATTTTATGAAAGTAAGAAAGTAGGGTATGGAAACCTAATTAGTAGTTATAGAGAAATGATAGGTTCATATGATCTTACTACGTCGCAGCCTTTACATCTGATGACAACAAAGCAGAAACTATGTTGATATGTGACTCGTATTCTTCTTACAACGTAAAATACCTGTCAACATCAAAGGCTATATAATGTCATGCCACAATTCTGTTTATGTATTACTTGATCAAATAAGGTAGTACTTCGGAATCACAATTACATTGAAATTACAATGTTAATGCGTTTTACTCGTCGTAACAAAACAACTTAGTAAAATAGCGCTCTGGAAAAGTCTTTAAAACCTCGCAGTACAAGTTGTACAAGTATACAATGAAGAAATATCGATGACGAAGTAAGAAGATATTAAACGGAAGCTAAATATATTTGTCTGATGACTTGTCAATGCTATTAATTCTCCCATGCCGACATTTTGTTAAGCATTATTATATTCTCTTGTAATAACCTTCAGTAATGTCCTCTCTCGGCTCTCTGGCTGTGGTCGGAATTCATTGATTTCTCGACTAATATAGAAACACGAGCGATTGTTACCTCACCAAATCTATCGTTGATGTCCTTCTGCAACGCTTTTTACACATCTGGCACGTGAAGAGGACGTTGGAAAAATTGCTGACTGTTGGAGAAAAGGATGAGTATCTTAGTTCAGATTGTCAGTGTGCAAACCAATTGAATTGGATTATTAACAAAGATGGCCCGGACTAATATGAGCGCTAAAGTGTGAGTATACTTCAATATTTCAATTTATTGATATTCCTCTTACTTTACTATTAAGATATTCTACAAACATTTGGACAGCTTTTATATGTTTTATCCTATACATGTAATATATAATAGAGGTCTATTGCATGATCAAGATATAGGAATGTCCCATCCTTTGCATGGGATTTTCTCCTTCGCTGCATTAAATATGTTGACGGCTGTAAAAAATATTGCCCAAAATATCAATTTTTGGCAGAAAAACAACACTGGTTCAACATAATCCTGTATAATGAAATATCATGGGCATGGGTTCCGTTTAGAATACCATGCAGAATTTTCGCCATTTTGCAGAGTAAAGTAAAGTGATCATCAGCCATTATTTTCATTGAAGTATCAGTTTTCACAAACTACTAAAATAAGTGTCAAATCACCATAAAATCAGTTAATATCATAAATTTTTAATTATCATTTTAGCCTATATTATCAATTTTTAAAAAGCATTTCATTACATCAATTTTTTATAACCATTTGATATCATAAATTTGTTATAATCATTTGATATCATCAATTTGTAATAATCAAATCATCAACTTGTAATAATCATTTTGAAATATAGTGTTCATCAAAATATAACATTAACTTATCAGTCATTCATTATATAGCATCATCAATCAACATTTGTAATAACTTCTGACAGCATCAATACAATATTTGTATGACATTAGCTATATTATCTATACTGTTAACGCATCATAATATAACATCAATTAATCATCATAGCATCATCAATCAACATTGATAATCATTTCAGATTCAGTCATACTCTGCTTTGAAATACTTTTTTTAATATCACCAGATTGCATCCTAAACTTTTGCACCTTTTTGGGAGACGTCAACGCAATGCAGTATCGAAAATATTTTGCCATGACATGTTGTTCATATCGGCCACCCATTCCTGACATTGTATTTCAGCATTGTCTCTATATAATGTCTGGCACAACTTACAGATGTAATGTATTTTGGGCATAATTCAAGCAGCATTATTCACCTTAGAACATTAAATAGCCTAATGCAAAAATGCTTTTAAGCCAGTAGTTGACTACATTATTTATTAGCAATATCAATCAGCATTGATAATCATTCTCAAACAGTAAAGTGATAGTATAGAGGTTGTCTAAATTTTTCATGTGAATCGTCGACACTGATGTCGTCAATAAGCACCATTCTGATGATCTGCTGATATGACAGAGGACATTCGCGGAAGTGATGTCATCAAACGTTTATTTTAAAAGAAAATTGCTGAAACCACAGATGATGTCTGATTTGAAAAAAAAATGTTTTTTATAGGTGTCCGCTGTACGCATGCACAATTTAGAAACAATCCATTCAACTTGTATAGCATATAACAGTATGTAAAATATATTTATGATATATGAATTATACCGTATATTCTTAATATATCCAAACTCTTTGGATACAGTTTTATAGTTTTTACAGTTTTACATACAGTATGTAATCTGTATTGTTGCTTTTAAAGCATTAATCAAGCATCAATCAGGCATCATTTTCCAGCAAGTCTCTTTATAGAACCTCGGTTAACGATATCATTGGTTTATATTTAGTTTTCAAGTTTCAGATAGGTTTGTTGATCAGTACAGGGAAAATAATTATCTAAATCGAACAATTAACCTTTACCAATTTGATTAAAATACAGATAGACAATTTTCTCTCATTATTTCTAACGTAAAATCTGTGTACATTTGTCGTTTAAATTGGACCGTAGATCATGACTGTATTAGCAAGAATCTTTCTTACATGTTTTCCCTAGTGATAGTGTAATACAGTCTGAGCAGGGCCTTTGAGTTATTTTTTTTCATATACCAACTTATTTAAAGGGATTGTAAAGACGTTTTCTAAAAATATATATCGAAGACATTGATAACATCAAATTGCACCATTCCAATTTACAATAAGACGTATGTTGTTCCAGTAATTCCCCTTAAATTTTGTGTTTGATGCCGTCATAGATATCCACGATACATATAATTTTTTCAGATGACCTTATTTATTCCCAATAGCTCAACCTGAAGAAGAAATGCAGGGCTCAAATCTCTATTTCTCTTATGATATAAGTTTGTAAAAAATAAGAAAAGAATTGAATTACCCACAAAAATGTTTTGAGCTGTATTTATTTGGATTGACTTTTTATAAATAATTTGTTCATGTAGTTAAACGTATATTGGAAAGAAATAGGAAATCAAGAACATTTTTTTCATATGGGAATAATCTATCTTTAAATCTATGATTAACTGTCAATAAAAGTCATTCATAAAATCATTAATATGGTAAAATAAGAAATATAAAAAAGGTTGATGAATTAACAAGACAAATGCCAAGGGTGAATGTCAAATACAAACCATGAGATTAAATAAAGCTCGAGTATTTGATCCCCAATTGAAGAATAGTTTTGTATTGAACATATCAATAAATTAACCCATTCATAGCCAAGGGAAACTATTAGCTTGCTTTTATATCTCGTCTATTTTCAGCACCACTTCTCGTTTAATTACCCTTCATATATATTTGTACTTTGGGCATTCTGAAGTAATTGTCTTAAACTTATTATATCTTGATTAGATGATACATCATGTAATGGAATAGGTTATTTCAGATCAACGACATTTATCACATTTCTGAACAAACGCTTTACCGCAAGCAATAATCAGCTTTACAAAAACTTCCAAGAGTTGCCGAATGGTATCTGACAATCCTAGTGCTGATATCTCTTGAACAATTTATAGAAAAAAAGCTATGCATTGCACTATAATATGTATATACATGTACAATCGTTCAAATTGAAGTTATCTACCAGCAACCGTTCAATAAAATATTACAGACAACACTGTAAAAGAGTTGGGATATTTTAAGAATATACGGTATAATTCGTGCATTGTAAATATATTTTACATAAACAATCGATTTTGAAATATTTACTAATAAACCAAGGCTATTATACATTGTCAAATATTTCTATAAAACCATTGCTTTGTCGAATGGTATTAACTTAACGTTCGCTTCAAGCTTATGCTAATTTCTCCATCTAGGTAGCCTAGTCGTAGTAGCTATAGATGGTAGTTTAATTGGTTGGTTCTGTGCTGATGGTTTGGTAATTTGAGAATTCGTGAGATCTGGTCGGATGGAATGAAATGGTGATGAAACTCGGCCCTGTGTAGTTTCGGATGAGTCGTCTTCATTCTACCAAACTACCTCAGGTCTTCACCTGAAAAGAAAAGAAATTTACCCCAAAAAAGAACTCAAACACACTAAAGTACACGATCCCCAAACATTAAGTTGGTCCACTGCTCTGCCTTTCCACCATTAACACAGTAAAGGAGTCAATATTCCGTGCACTAGAAATCCCCGAGCTATGAAAATTGACAGACAAATGCCAAGGGACAAATACTTTTTCATGATGAAGCAGCAAAATTGTTTTAAATATGCTTAGAACAAAAGAAAATTACAGTCAAACTTGTATTAAGCAGCCAGTCAAGGGAATGCTTAAAAATGGCTGGTTACCAAAGGGTGGTGCGTGCTGAAAAGAGGTACATGTAGTTGGTAATTTGTAATTACATGTATATGTACTGTATACACTGTAATGTATTTTTTGTCCGAAAAAAATATGGCAATTTGATCATGTGGAAATTTTGTTTAATTCAGATCTTATTAGTTAAATGAATAACTCAATACTGTAAATTTAAAAGCCAGTTTAAGAAGTTTCTAATTCTTCAAAGAAGATCACATGTTTCGGATTACTGTTTCGTGATCAGATTGCTTAGTCTTCAATCTCTAATTAGTCCCCAACTGCTCTGGGAAGTTTAACACGCGACTAATTAAAAGGCTATTGATGATTTAACAATGGGATTTTCTCTTGTCGGTATATTTTCAGAACAGCATTTAGTGTAACATCCAAAAGCAGCAAACACTATGGTTATTAGGAAGGAAGGCGTTCAATCCATCGAATCTAAATCACATGCTGCAGCTTAGGTTTCCCATGTAGTTGCATGCTTACCATTCATAGCTACATGTATGCTTGAAAGTTCAGAGAGCAACTAATAGTCAAGTTCACAAACAAGATTTTAATATAATCTTTCAGATGGTTACATGGATACTAATGATAAGAAAAAACTACATACAAACCAAATGGAAGTTAAAGTTAAAATAAAGGAATTGTATAGAACATTTTGATTGAATTTTACGATTTTCGATTGTCTCTAGTGTATGACAAACAGTGAATAAAGTATGGATTATGTCATAGGAGATTGGAGTTACTTGACAACGTATTTCTCCTTTGAGAATATTCTACCTACGTCACTCGGCGTATAGTTCTAGACCGTATAAATCTAATTGCAATTCACGTCATTCTTTCAATTTGTACTGATAAATGTCAGTTTGTTCTTTGTTGTCGCTTGAAAATTCTCTTTTAATTTGGTTTTGCAACTGAAAATAATCCTTTCTCTAAGGACCATTATGTGTGTGGTTTTTGTTCAAGTTAATGTCGTGTACTTGAATTAGAGTTGCAGAATCCATATTGATATTTTACTATCTATAGGCTACAAATGGATAATATTCAGGGTATCGCTTATGCTTGCAAGAACCACAGACTTCGGAATGGAATTTGGAATGGCGCAAATTTATGCTATCAGTGTCCCTTTAAACCACTATAGCCAATACCATTGTCAAAGATACGTGTGGAGAAATATTCTTCAATAATATATCTAAAAGACTTAATAGTCATTAGCCGATACACCATCATAAGTACCTATAATCCGATAAATTATTATGTATAAAACCAACAAATATCATCATATACTCTCTTAGCCTGGAGATAAGTATGAAATAATCTTTTGTCAATCCTGGATATAGACTAAGTCAAATTAACTTGTCTTGATGTCAGCAACACGTGTGTTCTTATTACCAACTGACACCGTCAGATTAAAGAAAATAATGAAAATATCTTGTCTTTGGAGGATATGTGTCGCTTGTTTCTTAAAATTAGTACCTTAAAGGTACACTTCACAATTCGTTAGAACATTCGTACCTAAGTTTCAAAGCGTAGGCCTACATATGAGCTAACATTCAAAGACCATGATCGCTCTGACCACAGCACATGATGGAAACCACCTGGAGGAGCCCATCTACTATACAACCGTTGCTCTCGATTTTGTAATCCTCGCAATTGTCTTGCTTGTATGGATTTTTATTTATAAATTTGGGCCTGCAAATCAATGTCGATCAATAATTATTCGTGCATGAATGCAAATGTAGTTAAAGTAACACTATCAGTAGGCATAATAGAGTGTTACCGTACAACTTTTGTAAATGCTGTTAATTGACACCTTTTTGCCCTTACATCTCTCTTGGTAAAGACGTCGACCTATTAAAACTCCTCGACGCTGAAAGTGCGCCACTGAAATACGAATCAAATATTGCCTGTAGGTAATAGTACGCAATACTACTAGCCTTGACTGTAGGTCTCCAAACCTTGAACCTAGTATACCTGGAGGATGTCGGATATTTCTTCATATTGAATAGCATTGCTGAGCCGTATTGTCCCTTCAAGGTTTTTTGCTTAATATGATTATTAGTCAATATAACTTAGACATAATTCTGCAGGCGATTCCAGACCTACTATTACAATGTAGTACTGGTGGTCCTCCGAATCCATGCGCCCACATATCAGGGTTACTTTGTGGCGTGTTGCGGGTTTGTATGCGGTATGTTACTGGGTTCATTTACGGTGTGTTACAGGGTACATTTTTGGTATGCTGCAGGGTTGATTGAAGCAGTGTTTATTTACCGAATATTCAAAGGTGTATTTGCGATGTGTTACGTAGTTCAATTCAGGCATAACACAGGGTTCATCGCTAATTTGATTTACATGTGTTCAGATCCATTTAAGATAATGTTCATGGCAATTTCTCGTGTCCATGTGATTAAATGCATGTTCAATGATGATTTGTGATCTTCCGTATTAATTAATAAACGATCTATGTTCCTGTTTTAGTTTTCTAATCGTTAAAAAAGTACGAACGACCGCAAAACGAAATTCGAATTTCAAAATAAAAGTTGGGCAATACATCAATAGCAACAAGAACTCTTGTAAAGTGCACATTTTATACTTTGTAAAATGAACACACCAGATGAGAATTATGAAATCAAGTCTTGTTTATCTTTTTTATTCTCCGTAATTCTGACCACGTACTTTAATTACCACGAAGAGTTTGTTACAACATAAACCTATGGCAGTGAATCTACTGTATCATCATGTTCCAAGCCATTAGCCAAAGAAATATTCAGAGTTATTATTTAAAGAAACTGTTAAGGGGTTCTTCTAGATAGTGTATGCATTTCGGGGACATCTATAGTTAATTAATTTCACCATTCCATATTTTCATTCAGATGTCTGTGGTTGAAGCAATTTCTACTTAACCTAAGTGTTTTGTGACGTTTTTTTTCGCGGGTGTGACTTCATCAAACACTTTATTTTAGTGGTTATCGTGGTTAAAATTAAAAAAAATAGTGAAAATGTTGGAACCGAGGATGTCAGAATGAAAATTGGAATGGCACACATTAATGCTATCATTGTCCCCGATACATAATATACATAATTTAGAAAACCTCTTAACAATCTTTGTTAGCATGGAGGGAACGGCAACTCTGGCAAATTGTATCATGTCTTCATCCCTAATCTCCAATGTCTTTTCTATTCTCAATTTTTCTCTCGCCGCGGAAACCTGCGTCTGTCTCTTGATTCTGAATTGTCTCCCACAGATTGGTTTCCGATTCTCAATTCTCTGTCTCTGAGCTTCTCTCTTGATTCTGAAAATATCTCCCACAGAATTGTTTCTGATTTTGCGTTCTCTTTCTCTGGGCTTGTCTCTTGATACTGAATTGTGTCCCACTTAATTGTTTCTACTTCTCAATTCTCTCTCTCTGGGCTTGTCTCTTGATACTGAATTGTGTCCCACCTAATTGTTTCTGATTCTCAATTCTCTTTCTCTGGGATTGTCTCTTGATTCTGAAATATTTCTTTAAGAATTGTTTCTAATTTTCAATTATCTTTCTCTAAAATTTCCTCTTGGATTGTTTCAAGTTCTCAATTCTCTTTCTCGGGGAGTTCTCTTGATTCTGAATGTGTTTCCAATTCCCAATTCCTCTTTCTCTGGGATTATCTCACCACGATGCCAACTTATTGAAATTTTCCTGCTTTGAGAAATGTTCAACACCTTTGACCCTTTTCAGACTTGAAATGACATTAGGTGATTCAGGAAGTGACATAGATACAAATTCATTAATTTGACATTTTGACCTCGGCCTCTCGAACAGAAGCCAAAATTGTTCGATACTGAATTGTTAATGCAAATAAGATTATTTGCTATGGTCAATAGCTATCTATTTTTAGTTGTGTTGACTATGAAATTGAGCTGAACTCTTATCGTCAGTAGAATGACTAAAGAATTAGCTATCAATGTCTTGTAGTCATCATTGTCGTGTGAATTATTGGTTTTCTCTGAAATAACTCTAATTACATTAATCTGATTGAAGATACATAATCCACCCCTACTCGTTATAGTGGTATCGTCTTATGTGTTTCAGAAGACGCACAAACTGGAAAGGTGGTTGAGGATCTATGACATTCTTGGCAAAATATTTCTTCCTGCTCAGAAATGGTCGAAGACAAGGTAAAAAGATCCGCCTTGAATAAGAATGGTTTGAAAGATTTTGTTTTTTGGCTCAATATACTTACACGAATATAGCAAGAGTCTTTATGGAATACAATCACTTTTTCAAGCTTATAAACCTTTTAGTAATTAACTTTCAATCATTATTATTATCAAAACAACCTTAATCCTTAATATTTCAATTAATCTTATTTAATTTTATCATTACATCCCATTGTTACATTTTGTATATATTTATGCTTTACCACATGGTTACTCATTTGTTATATTTTGTTCACTTGATAACGACTAGTGGAATCTTGTCGAAACGTCGTGTTGTTAAAAATAAAGTGATTGTATTCCATAAAGACTCTTGCTATATTCGTGTCGATCACTAAATGCCTATTAAACAGTATACTTACACGAACACAATACTTCAGTTGGAAATCGAAAAAGGGTAAGCTAATGCCACTGTTCTGACAAAATGTGCCTCATTGCACACTAGCTGGCGTGCACCCGTCCTCATAGAAAAATGCAGAAGGTGCATGTTTCAGAAAAGTAGGACGTAAAACTCCAATTCATTTCTCATTCAAGATAATATAATGGTACACAATGAAGAAGTTAATCTTAACATACTAGGCTAATATGCATTTGCTCATAAAGGTTTCAGATTGAAAATGTTGTGCTTTTATAAAAGAAAACAGAGAAAGTGGGAAAATAAAGGCGTATTTTTAAAATGGTCATCAAAAGAGCAGGTTTCGTCGTATCCGAATTTAGAAAGAGTTCCAGACGCAAAGCAACCGTTCTTAGATATACTCAATTATATTTAGTCCTATTTTCAGATAAGATTTCAAGAAACATCTGTCACAATAATATATATTAAGAATCCATGTGGTATTTTTGTCGCGTGATAAATATACTATAGCACATAATCTGGAAATACGAGTCCAGGAAAATAGTCAAGAGTGACGTGAATTATAAAATCGATGTTTGTATGTAGATATTTCTTACCCGACTATTCTTCCTATTGCGTTGATCACATTACCATTAAATAGGCCTACACGAGTTCAAGAACGGATAGAAATCTTGAAAATGTGACAAAATAAAAAATATGATATTATAAAAGACGGAGAGGTCTTTTCAGACAATGTGAGTCCTATATCTGAAGGCAGTTATAGATTTTTTTTAAAAAATATGTAGGCCATGATAGATATAAAATTTCAATATTGTTCTCTAGGCATTTGAGAACTGAGAAAAATTTTTAAATTTTAAATTTATTTGGTTTTAATCTAAAGTAATTTAAGTCTTCCACTTCCTAGTTCACTCTTCCTAGAAAACATTAAATATATTTGACCTTGATGCCTTTACTACGAAAGCCTACAGAGCTCATTTACTAATTTTTTTAATTTCTGTGTTCCGACTTCTGACTTCTGAATTCAGAGTTCTGAGTTCCTACTTCTGAGTTCAGAATTCCTACTTCAGACTTAAATTCGGAGATATTATAAAAGCGCATGTGCAGTTGCTACTTTCGTGCTAACTTTCTCGCCTAAACCAAGTGAAGAGCAGTGGATGAGAAAACAGGCCCGTATTTGCCCCCCCCCCCCCCCCTGACAATTTCTCAAACATCAAACATAACGTAAAAAATGTCCTGTTTTTAAATAGCCAAAGAGCAATTCTTTAACCTCAACCAAAACAAGCTTCCCTAGTTCTGATGGCCGTTGAACACCAAATAACAGCAGGAATTGACTTAAACTGTTTTATAAGGAGGTTTGCTGTACAACACCCTCGTTTACAGCTGGTGTAATTGTTGATTATTATCATTGTTGATTGTCAACCCCATGAAACACTAAAACACATATTTTCAATGTATATATATCGGCGATGTCTCAACAACAAAAAAATGTCCCCAAGTTTGACGGTAAGTATCTCGGCTCTTGGTCAACTGATCTCTTTCAAAATTTTCACAGATTTACTTCAACATGTCTGTGTCAGACACTGAAAATATGAAAGTCATCGAACAAAAATTGTACAAGTACGGCCTCGAACACAATAGCATGTCAAGAAATTCAATATCAGAGCAAATTACATATTTCAACCTGTGTTCATTGTGCTCTCACAACATAGACCCCCAATATCATTCATTTTCCATCCTTAGATGCTCTCATGGATCTCATCTAAAGGTATTTTCTCCCCAAAAAACGACTATCCTGACTTTCAGTTCCTGTTCAGCCATATTGTCCCACAATTTATGCTTGTATTAAAAAGTAAAATGTTCCTTTATCATACTTCGAAATTTCTTGTTTTCAATGACTTCCACAGCAATTCAAGTGACATGGCCATTCCTTTGTGGGTAATCTGGGACACTTGAGAAAACCAGTCGAAAAGCCAGGTGTTAGAGCCTGGGTTTTTTAACTTGGGGGACATGTCCCAGACTGGGGATATTTCAACATTCTTCAGGGGACACAAACTAAAATATAGATCTAAAATATGTTATATTTTGTATTATCTTGAAACACTAGTGTCCAGTGTCTGCACAGTCTAAGTTAGTATTAAAACGAAAAATGCTATGACGTGACGAAATGCTTCGAAATTCGGAAAGTTGATTTTTGCTTACAATTCAGGGGACATGGTCACTTCCTCAAGCATTTTTGGGGACATATGAGAAAATCAGTTTAAAACCCAGGGGTTAGAGGGAAATACTGACTGAACAGGAATTGAAAGGCAGGCTGGTATCTCAAGTTGAAATCCGTGAGAGTTTATCAGTATGGAAATGCTTGGTATCAGTGGTCGATGCGCTGAAGGTATAATGAAATATGTAATTTGCTTTAAAGGGGCACAGGCTTCATTTTCGTGGGTCGATTTTTCCAAGTCTCAGAAACGGGGACTTTTTTTAGCTCGGCAATTTAGTTCTGGTTATCACAACTCACCATTGAAATTTGAGTTTTCAAATCCATGTGCATCCATAATTATTAGCATTTGAAAGTTATAATGCCCTACTACACATTAGAGATACTATGCAATATATATTTGAAGGAAATATGCAATTTTCGTGCATTTCTAGTGCTTCTGAAGGATACTTAAGTATATTCAAGACCCAAATCAACCAATAAAAATGAAGACTGGTCCCCTTTAATGTTGAATTTATTGACATGCAATTTTGTTCGGGGCAGTACTTGTACAATTTTTATTTGATGACTCTCATATTTTCAGGGTCTGACAAGGACATGTTGAAGTAAATCTGTGAGAATTTTGAAAGAGATCGGTTTATCAGTAGCTGACTCAGTGAGATACTTATCAGTAGCTGAGGCTGAGATACTTCTTGTCGAACTTGAAGACGGTTTTTTTGAGACACCCGATATATGGTTTCTTTATTGACTTTTTAAATCATATAGTTGAGCCCCTCTTAAAAAAAATTGATCCCCCTGAGACTCCAGGCTAGCTACCGGCCTGAGATGCCTTTAAAAAGAATAGTTATCTAGATTTTCATACATCTATTCTCATTCTTTATTTTACCGCTGTCGGCGTCGAACCAAAAAGTAACGTGAAAGTAGAAAATGCGCATGCGCATTTTATACAAATCGTTGAATTCAGAGTTAAACTCAGAAGTGGGAACTGGGAACTCAGAAGTAAAAAAAAATAATAGATGAGCTCTGTAGGCTTTCGTACTTTACTTTTGTAAATTTTACAAACATTTTGGCTTCTGAATTAACGATTTATATTAGATTGAACTATTATAAACAAAGAAGAAATTGTGTTTATAGAAATACATGTACCGTGACTAAATTTGATGGTAATAAGGCGAATCGGATTGTTTGTGTTTTATGAAGATATTTTCTTTGTTGTGATTGAAAATCCGAAGGCATCTGTCTTGTAGAAACTTAACTAAGCCCGAAATACACAATACACTACATGACACCGACCATCTATAGCATATAGCATATTGATAAACCAATGTCCTATATTACCCCATAGTGTGTGGGAATCTAGATAAACCCATGTCCTATATTACACCATGGTGTGTGGGGATCTAGATAAACCCATGTCCTATATTACACCATGGTGTGTGGGGATCTAGATAAACCAATGTCCTATATTACCCCATAGTGTGTGGGAATCTAGATAAACCCATGTCCTATATTACACCATGGTGTGTGAGGATCTAGATAAACCCATGTCCTATATTACCCCATAGTGTGTGGGGATCTAGATAAACCCATGTCTTATATTACACCAAAGTGTGTGGGGATCTAGATAAACCCATGTCCTATATTACACCATAGCGTTTGGGGATCTAGATAAACCCATGTCCTATATTACACCATAGTGTGTGGGTATCTAGATAAACCCTTGTCCTAGATAACACCATAGTATGTGTCGGGATCTAGATAAACTCAATTACTATATTACTATATAGTGTGTGGGTATCTAGATGAACCCATGTCCTATAATACACTATAGTGTGTGAGGATTAAGATAAACTCATGTCCTATATTATAACCATAGTGTGTGAGGATTAGGATAAACCAATGTCCTATATTACACCATGGTGTGTGAGGATCTAGATAAACCCATGTCCTATATTACACCATAGTGTGTGAGGATTAAGATAAACCCATGTCCTATATTTCACCATAGTGTGTGAGGATCTAGATAAACCAATGTCCTACATTACACCATAGTGTGTGAGGATTAAGATAAACCCATGTCCTATATTTCACCATAGTGTGTGAGGATCTAGATAAACTCATGTCCTATATTACACCATAGTGTATGAGGATTAAGATAAACCCATGTCCTATATTATAACTATAGTGTGTGGGAATCTAGATAAACCCATGTCCTATATTACACCATGGTGTGTGGGGATTTAGATAAACCCATGTCCTATATTACCCCATAGTATATGGGGATCCAGATAAACCCATGTCTTATATTACACCAAAGTGTGTGGGGACTGGGGATCTAGATAAACCAATGTCCTATATTACCCCATAGTGTGTGGGAATCTAGATAAACCCATGTCCTATATTACACCATGGTGTGTGGGGATCTAGATAAACCCATGTCCTACATTACACCATAGTGTGTGGGGATCTAGATAAACCCATGTCCTATATTACACCATGGTGTGTGGGGATCTAGATAAACCCATGTCCTACATTACACCATGGTGTGTGGGGATCTAGATAAACCCATGACCTATATTACACCATATTGTGTGAGGAAATTGATAAACCCATGTCCTATATTACACGACCATAATGTGTAGGGATCTAGATAAACCCATGACCTATATTACACGACCATAATGTGTGGGGATCTAGATAAACCCCTGACCTATATTACACCATATTGTGTGAGGAAATTGATAAACCCATGTCCTACCTGTAAATACCTTTAGATGTAGCTGAAGATTTTTTGTAACCTCTGGAATTGTTGATCAATGGTGTGCTGTAAGTAGACCTAAAGAGTAGACCTGAAACTAACCATTGTAAAATTGTTATGGATAATCTTCATAAATATAGAATATAGAATGAGAGCAAAATACTGGTAAATCAAACATCTGGAAGAAATCGTAGGTTGACTTGACGTCATTTAGTCTGCTCTATAATCGCTTATAGGTAAGCTAACATCAATCCTGTTATTTCTTAATCTAATATGTTACGCTATCCTTTGACGAAATTTTCTACATAGTTGAGTTTTTAAGGCTTCGGTTTAGAATCTTAGACAAAAGGACATTATATCAAAATTGAAAGTAGTAACGTCACAGAGTCCTTGAGAATGAAATTTCGAAAATACCAAAGGTGTCTGCATATTTGGTGACGTCAGTAATTATGTGATATTCAGGTTGTTTTTATGAAATCTCCAGTAACTGAAGATAGTGAATGAATAAACTTAAACTTTCACATTAAAGAGTTTTTATAGGAATTTAAATATACTATCCAATTTTAAGACTGGGTTTAATGCTTGACGTATGATGTGAAAATGGGTTGGTGACGTAATATTATTGATTAAATCGGCACACAGGGGGCTAAAATTAGGTTAATATACAAGATTTCTGTAGCCTGGCAGTTAGGCAAGTTTTGTTAACATTTTATGATAAATATGTTGGCAAAGGTGTACTTGCACTATGATCAACTGCTCATACCGGGATATTTAGGGATTTTAGTAATATTTGTCCCAAGACATAGTTATTGATCATAGTAATTGGGTCATGGTAATAAGATAAATGTTATTGGTCACTTTAAGGGTCATGGTAATAAGATAACTGTTATTATTCACAGTAATTGTGTCATGGTAATAAGATAACTGTTATTGGTCACAGTAAAATGACCATGATAGTAAGATAACTGTTATTGATCATAGTAATTGGGTCATGGTAATAAGATAACTGTTATTGGTCACAGTAAAATGATCATGGTAATAAGATAACTGTTATTGGTCACAGTAAAAGGGTCATGGTAATAAGATAACTAATTGGTCACAATACTAGGATCATGGTAATAAGATAACTGTTGTTGGTCACAGTAATAGGGTCATGGTAATAAGATAACTGTTGTTGTTCACAGTAATTGGGTCATGGTAATAAGATAATTGTTATTGGTCACCTGTAATTGAGTCATGGTAATAAGATAACTGTTATTGGTCACAGTAATAGGGTCATGGTAATAAGATAACTAATTTGTCACAGTAAAATGATCATGGTAATAAGATAACTGTTATTGGTCATAGTAAAATGATCATGGTAATAAGATAACAGTGTTATTGGTCACAGTAATTGGGTCATGGTAATAAGATAACTTTTGTTGGTCACAGGAATTGGATCATGGTAATGTAATAAAATAACTGTTATTGGTCACAGTAATTGGGTCATGTTAATATCAATGTGATTGGTCGCCGTCAGAGGGTCATATGATGACAGAAATAAGGTCTCGTAGTTCATGGTGGGAGTTATAAGGCCATGGTAATATGTTTGCAATAATAGGGATTATGTTCTTGGTCACATTAATGGGGTCATGGTAATATGGTGACATTGTTAAGGTCATAGTTCGTGGTCATGGTAATGGTATCCTGGTAATATGGTTACAGTAATAAGGGGCTATTCTTGGTCAAAATAATATATAGGGTCATGGTAATATGTTGACAATTACAGTAATGAGGTCACAGTTCTTGGTTTCAGTAATGGGGTCATAGTAATATGATGACATTAATAAGGATTACGTTCCCGATCGCAGTAAAGGGGTCATGGTAATAAGGGGGCTATTCTTGCTCACAATAAAAGAGTCATGGTAATATACTGATAATTACAGTAATAAGGTCCGTGATTACAGTAATGAGGTCGAGGTAATATGGTTAATATTAATAAGGATTATGTCTCGATCGCAGTAATAAATTGTTCAGGATTTTGTCGGTAAGATTCCCCAGCAATTCGTCATCCAATATTTGATGTCAATTCATCTTCAATAAAGAGGTAAAAATGGTGTCACATCTGCATTGAAAATGGATATCAATGTGTCAATTTATCCTGCAGTAACCTACTATATGTTCAGATCCAATTCAACTTTGAAATGAAATCTGATGTCAATTGTGAATTGTAAGTTAAATTGTGAAATTATGTCAGATTATCTTGTGAGATAATCTACAAAAGTATTCGATGCCAATTCATCTTCTAGAAAAAAAGAAAGATATTGATGTCATATTTTTAAAAGTAGAAAAACTCTCTCAATTCATCATCTTTCTAGCGATAGAAATAATTATGTCAAATTTTGTATTGCAAGCTGCAGAAAATGATAGATGTCAATTCATTTTGTAAACCACGACCATGTCAATTATGTCAATAGGGTGATAACTTCTCGAAATAGAAGATTGTCAAAGAAAAAAGAAATGTCATTTCATTTTGAAATACAAGAATAATTGATAATCTTCTGACATCAGGTTGAAAAATATAGGGCCTATTCGATGTCAATTCATTTTTTTTTTTTCAAATCAAGATAAAGCCTTTGTTTAAAGTTCCGTTATCGACTGAAATATATAAATTAATCAAAAATCTCGTACAGTGCATGACAAAATCGGGTGAAATAATTATATTCGAGAAGTACTATCAGGTGTTTCGAAAAGAGTAAGCATGGCTGATATTCGATGTCAATTAATTTTTTTTTTTAAAAAAAAAAACAAGTAGGTTCCAGTCATTGGCCGAAAATATTCGATATGCATTCATATAAGTAGAGCCAGAAAATATTCGATGTCAAGAAATAAATGGTGTCAAGATTTGATATGGATTTAATATACTACTTCAATAGGTTGTATATAAATACATGGTACGTATATATATATTAACCTATCACCCCTAAAAATAAAAATGGACGAGTCCTACTCCTTCGTGGGATTTCATTCAAAACACTCAATATTGTCAATGGCCTGATATTGTTAGATGTCACACAACGTCTTGATTCTCTTTCCAATATTACCATATTAAAATGACATCTCTGTCGCTGGTATGAAGGATATATTACGACCTACAGCCTGTAGCATGGTCAGAAAGCAAACGACCACCGTTACGAGTATGGATATGAAGTATTACTATTAGAAAAGATGCGTGGGTGTAAAATTATAGTTTAATTGCGGACATTATGAGGTGTGAGGGGTGATTACTCTCATAACGGGATTGAAAACCGCAGAGATGTTTATACTGTAGTCCTGTTACAATTTTTTTAAACTGATATCAAACATTCAGCGTGATAAAATGTAAAATGATGAAGTTCGAAAGCTCTGGATTGTTTGAAAGGCTTGATCTATTTAGACTGCTAATGAATAAAATGTGGAAATAATTATAGTGCTCATTATTAGTCGAGTATAATACATCTTACTAGCCAAGTTGGTCCACCATATACCATAGCTCTTTACTAATCATGAGGTAAGCCATTTTTAAATCACTGCTATTCTTTCAGATTTCAAGAATTCTTCATAATATAAGCGATATTGATCATCAATTGATATTTTTAAACTTATATAAGCTATGATTGTGGGTGGTCTTGTATAATTTGTATGACATTGTTTTTAGCTGTATCATTTTTACTGTGAATTATTAAAGATACAGGCTTGTCAAGGATGGGTTTCATTAGTTAGTAACTTAAAGGGGAACAGTCATAAGTTTTGGGGATTGATTTGCTTCTTGAATATATTTAAATAGTCTTCAGAAGTACTAGAATGCACGAAAATCAAATAATCCCTCAAACTATAAATTACCTTTAAATGGGGACATTCCAAGGCTTTAGAGTACATGCTAGTTACAATGGTAAACGTTGTGCCCAAATAAGCAGCAGCAGGTTCTGAGACTAAAAGTTTTTTGTGAACATATCCATTAAATTCCTAAATCACAATATTATAGTCAAATTTTGTCACCATCAATAGCTGGCTAGACTAAACCGAGGTCATAAGGTCAATTCTAATTAAAATTTGATACATACTGGTACATGAAAGCGGTTGTTGTCATCTTATCTTATATATAACATTTTACTGCTTGTTGACTTATTACTGACCTCCATCATTGTATCGAAGTATTGAAAACTTCTACTATTAGGCTACTTTCTATTCAATTCTGGGGTTAAATCATATTTTACTGATAATGTTGACTTATTAAAGTAACTACCAGTGATCTGCATAGATATCAATAGTAGCTTCTGGTAGATTACTATTAGTGATGTCTTAAAACGTGTGAGTTTTAGTGGAATTGCAAGAACAACTTTAGCCTTAATCATAAAGTCACATATTATAGACAGCACACGATCTACAAGACTTACCATTCAATCTCTACTAGTTAACGATAAAGAGCACGCGCCCCCTTTTGCCGAACGAGAAAAGGCTGGCTTTTTGTGTTTCCACTGAGGAAATGTTGACCCCAATAAATGGCCGAACACGAAAAACTTTGATTGTAATGGTTCGGCAATTGCCCAGTGGAAAGACACGAAAGCCGACTTTTTCTGTCAGTGGAAACACAGAACTAGGATACTTTCTATTCAATCCTGTGGTTAAATCATATTTTACTGATAATGTTGACTTATATTAAAGTCACTAACAGTGATCTGCATAGATATCAATAGTAACTTCTGGTAGAATACTATTAGTGACGTCATAAAACGCGTTAGTTTTAAGGGAATTGCAAGAACAACTTTAGCCTTGATCATAAAGTCACATATTATAGACAGCACACGATCTACAAGACTTACCATTCAATCTCTACTAGTTAACGATAAAGAGCACGCGCCCCCTTTTGCCGAACGAGAAAAGGCTGGCTTTTTGTGTTTCCACTGAGGAAATGTTGCCCCCAATAAATGGCCGAACACGACAAACTTCGATTGTAATGGTTCGGCAATTGCCCAGTGGCAAGACACGAAAGCCGACTTTTTCTGTCAGTGGAAACACAGTTAGTGTCTCAGGTGCACGTATCATTCATTTCAATGGTATTTGTAAGAGTGAGACAAGATGCTACAGTTGCTAGTCTAAAAGTTAAAATATTAGAAAAGTCTCCTTTGATTAAATTTTATGAGAAAAAATACTTGTTACATAAAATTTGTTGAAACAGTTTATGATCATGTAACCAGATTATAACCCTTGTTATTATTTACTTTGTATAAATAAATTGGAAAATATCTGAATCTCCATTGACCCATACTATTATCAAATAAGGCTTGCCCTGTTAAATAGCAACCTTAGTGGCTTAAATATATTAATAACCCTAAAACTTCGGAAAATATTTGCTGTGCTTTGTCATAAGCAAACTTTACACATTTGTGTGTTTTTTTCTTCAAAATGATAAAACCCAAGCACAAGCGATCCTTGCTGTTATACAAATCTCATAATCATAATCTATATTGGCAATACATAGGTAGCAGCTATTGTGAACTTTTCATATGAGGAAGTATATCATTAAATGAGTTAAAATTTCATAATGATAATTAATTGGTATAAGATGTACAGAAGAGAAAGCATACCATGCCTGGTGCCACACTACCATTGGTGCTCAATGATATTACATCATTAGGTCACAAGAATATAATATTATCATTAATTGTCAAATTTGCTACTCTATTTGGTCAAAAATTGTTCGAGCATTATCTAAAAAAGAATTTTGTCAGAGCATGGATGAGTTGATGGGGGTGATTTATAGATTCATTGATAAACAAAAGATATGTAGCTTATTTAAAATGATAATTGTAGTGTAACATTGTGATTCAAAAAGAAAGTTTTTTTTATATTTCATTTTCTGATTGATTCAAAATTTAAGAAAATATGGTATCTTTCACTCTTTTTTTTTAATAAATATGTATAAAAATGATTATATAATTTTATAGATTTTATCTGTTTGTAGACATCAGTCAGTTTGTATTTGAAAGCAATTAAAGGCAATCCTTAGTTGATGCAGCTGACTGCACCCTAAGATAATTCAGCATTTATTATTTGTTATGATAGTTGATAAGGCTCAATGGTGATAACATGTTTGTGATATTAATCAATATAGATATATATTTATTTATTTCTATTCCCTCTTCAATGATACAGGAAAGTGTCTTTATGTTTCCTTATTGGACATTTTGACTATCCATATAGTGATGTACAGATTTGGGTTAAGGACATATAAGAATACGTAGACATAAACATCCCGTCGATCCATTCCATGCCATATCTTGAATCGCACAACCAATACACCTTATTCACGTGATGGCCATCTTGGATTCATATTGAGGTTCAGAACGCAAACAAACAAAAGCTGCGTCTTGCCACTGCATAAAAATTGTCACCTTTACGTCTTTAACCCCTCCCTCTCCAATCCAACTAACTCAATCCTAATCAAATTTTACATCGTCCTAATTTATTAGGCTTTTTAAAAAATACTTTCAGATGAAGTGGTTCTTCACATATTTCTGAGAAAAGGGCCGAAACTGCAGATTGCCATTGAAAAACTTTGAAATAAAATCAGTATCATTTTGAGCCCCTTTTAATGCACAGAATTTGGTCACATGAAATTTAATATGCTATGCCTGTTAGAGCAAGTATCTGAAGAAAGTTGTCAGAAGTTATATTGAAAATTTGGCATTTTGTTATTTGATAATGATGGTTTCCTCATTTAAGAAATGACCCAGTTTTGTTTTATAACCAAATTCTGTGTCTTTGACCTTGTATCAAAATAGGTGTGTTCCTTAAAGATCAAGTTGAAATTTTAAGTGCAGTTTGTCATGTAAAACCACAAATTCACATTTTATTTTTTTAGCATCTTTAGAGAGATACAATCAATATGTTCCAAGTTGTTTATTTTTGGCAACAATTGGCATTTTAGAGGTACTGATTTAGGCCTTGAATTCATAAATAGTCTTTAGAAGAAATTTATAACTGTAAAAAAATCGCTTATAAAGCCTGCCGCAGACGTGTGTCATCCGACACACGCAAATGACACAAGTGAATAATTTCACTTGTGTCAATTGTCACAGCGTTGCCGCACACGGTGTGTAAATTAACACAGCTGATTCATAGAGATCATGTGACCAAAACAACCGGAGATCACGTGACCAAACAGTATGGCGGATAGTGAAGAATCGTCGGCGTCTGAAGACGAAGAAACTTTAATGTTTTTTTTATTGTTACGTCGTCGACGGTTAACTACATCAAATAGGCACCTATGGTCCAGGGGGTGGCTTTTAAAACGAAAGAGGCATGGGGTATGTGATACCCTACTCCGCGAATTGGACGCCGAAGACCCTTTTGTACCTGTCTTTGAACTCGGCTGAGCTCACGACGTACAAACATGGGTAATCCGACCACGCGTCCACCAATTTATCTTCCGATAATACTTCGGACACGACAGTACAGGGAGCCGCCATTTTGACCGAGAGTTGACGCATGCGCTTTAGACAGAAGTACTGTGTCGAAATACACAGGCTCAGCGCAGACGTGTGTAAATCGACACGCGTGTCGAAAAATATCAAACAAGTTTGATGCTGTAAAAGTCAACACGAGTGTTTTAAAACACAGGCTTGTTTCAGCGCAGACGTGTGAAATTATTCACTTGTGTCATTTGCGTGTGTCGGATTACACACGTCTGCGGCAAGCTTTATACCCGGCCTGTCACTCTGAAGAGACGTCCTTACTGCGCTGCTGCAACGATGGAAAGAAATTCCAGAGCATGATAAGGTCGTCACGGATGTGATGGAAACGCCAGACATCGTGCTGTGGTTGCCAATGATCGCTGCGTCAAAAACATGTACAAAATAAACGACGTGGCTCAGTGATCATTGGCAACCAAAGTACGATGTCCATTTTCTGGTCGCCGTAAGATAGTAGATGGTTGCAGGTCGGGGGTATAGGCTATATGCAGTCTTTATTGAAAAGAAGCCATCAATGCAGAATTGATGCATATCGATTGGAAGGCTCACATAAGTGAGTTGTGAGCACTTATAGTGATTAGCTTTACTAAAAAAAAATCTTGTTTCTGAGACTGAGGTATCATGGTTGATTAGAATTGATGTTGAATGTTCCCTTTGTTGTGTTAACTTATAATTGTGTCCGGTTAGATTTTAGTTTTCCAGTTTGAATTTTCAACTTTGTGTTGACCATGATAAATTACATCATGACATAGTCTAGTGGTTTTATACAGGTCAAGTAGGTTTTATTACTTCTATAAGACTTACTTGAAAATCACTATATTTCATGTTGTGGTTGTACTGTTCTTTAGGAATTCTGGTACATCTAGCCTGATGCTTCCATGGTTCACTGTCAAATCCTGGATTGGGCCGTTACCAAATTGGCAAACAAAATATTGGTACAAGTTATCCAGACTGTGTTTGAGACCATTTCAGCCTTATTTGGATGTTCTATTCTTATGCAATAGGTTCAATAATATGCAGTCAAGAATTGCCACCCATTGGAACATACAGTGTTTTGCTGAATTCCCAATTGACATAATAGCAATCGTGAAATTCTCAATGAATAATTTTCCAATTTGCCATTGCCAGCCATTGGTCCACAAATGGTGCTGTGTGGGCATTGTCCTTTTAAGCTACAACACATTTATCCTAGATTTGAATATCTATGTGGACAGACCACTTTAATATTTATAGGATATGGTCTATCAATGAACACTCCCTGAAGTTAATAATTTTCTTATTTGCCCTTGCCATTGCGTCAGAAATGATGCTATGTGGGCATTGTTCTTTTGAGTTACAACACATTTATCTTAAATTTGAATATGTATGTGGACTGACCACTTTAATATTTATAGGATATGGTCTATCAATGAACACTCCCTGAACTAACAGTTAATCTGTATATCTGGTAATCTTTACAATTAACATCTGCTAGTTTCCTGATATATTATTCTACTTAGCACTTTATCTACATTTTTCAAGGTCAATGATGAGGGAAAAGAAGGTTTGACCTATTTTCAGGAATCCCCATTTCCATTCTGTACTCTGAAAGTATTGAGAAGTTGTAGGCTATTAAAGATAGTGGATAACAGCCATTTACGCCCACCACAGTATGTGGTTGAAAAAAACAAAAAAAGCCTTAAATTTAATCAGAAGTAAACTAAACATTCTCAAACCTTTCAATTTAAGTGAAATAACATCCATTTAAATTTCATCAAAATCGGCTGAAAACTAACAGAAATAGCATATTTAAGATTTTTGGGCAAGGGCAATAACTCACGGTAGAATATAGCTCAAATACAAACTTTAACTTTGTTTTATTAATATGTATAAGGGTCAATAAAGTAATTTTTAAAAAAAATTTCTAATGAAAATAATTTTTTTTTTTTTCAATACTTACTGCACAATTACTGAGTTTCATTACTGGATTGATAGTACATGTAATTACGCTTGTATCCATTATGCTTTGAATTGATAAAAGTTTTCAACCTGTCACTACTTAAATCTTTTATATTTTCAGCTATGCTCGTATTTTGGCCCACTATCCATACATTGTGTTGGTAGTTGTTTTGGTGGTAGTTGGAACATGTTTAGTGGTATCAATAACATCAGGAGGACATCTCAACTTTAATGATCCATTAGCAGTAAGTATTTTTACGTCCCAAACATTTGTCATGGGTAACTAAAATCGCAAAGTTACGTTCTAGCTGCATCATTCATCTTACAAGATAGTCTATCAGAAATCTCTCCTGTTCTATATTTTTGGCAGGAATGACACTTACTTTACTGTGCGAGTGCGACATAAGTTGGCAGCTGAGCTCAGTAATCTCTTTGTGAATAATACTTTACTGTCATGTCACTAACAACATGCTCTTGAATATGTTTTCATTGATGCTCTCAATTTTGAAGTACTAGCATTCAGATGACTAGTTTAATTCAGCCAACAACTGAACCAAAATTGCAGCTGTAGGTGCGACAATTGACTGAGCCTTTGTCATGCGTGTGACTTACTTCTGAAAAGTAATACTACACTTGTTTATAGAGCTAGTAAAGCACTTTTCAAAGACTGAACACCTTTGATATGGAAATGATTACACAATGATTAATGATAATTTTATGAAACTAGTCAATGATAACTTCTGGTAACATATTGTATGATAAAAAAGAAAATACTTAAAGGGATTATATAACAAAAAATTTCTAATTTTTTTATGTGTTTTGGGAACGCTAATGAAATCAATTCACACAATTCCAATGTTTATTCAGACTTTTGTGGTTCCTGCAATTCTAAAGAGATTGATGATGTCACAATACGGTCACAAACAAGAAGTATGCTTGTAACACAGAAGACCTCTGAAAAGCGTGGTGTGGTCTAACACTTATTTTAAGTGGTGTTTCTGGAACCACAGACATCTGAAAATTGAAAATTAGATTGGTGCAAATTGATTATATCAGCTACCCAATACACATACAAAGTTTAGAAATACGCTTTACAATCTCTTTAAGAGTTTTTTTTTTCATCATACAATATGTTCATCTAGAAAATCTCTTTACATTCCCTTTAAGTATTAAAAATGTCAAACCAACTCAATATCACAGAACCCACCTACACAATGTAGAACATACATGTATATCATGTCATTGTTAACATTATCGACATGCCATATTTTTTAAAAGCTTCACTGATTTTTTACATTTTCTTATGCCTCTAGTGAATGGATATCAGAAATTATTGTGAAATTAATCATTTTTCTAGGCATCCAATGTCATGGATATGATTGTTTTATTATCTTTAGTGCTCTTTCACATTCAAGGGCTAATTTGGGTGCACCTTGTATTTGCGTAGCGGCGGATATATAGGCAGTAAGAGCTCATGGGAAGCCTACGATAGCATGTTCACTTATTTAGACCTCTTTGAGTGTTATATAATTTCATTTTTGGAGGTAGAGCTACTGTTATGATCAGGCATGGCAACTCTTGCTCTGCAGTGATTAAGTAGCATGATGCAACATATTATTTGTTGCTAATTTGGGCACAACATTTATTGTTGTAAATAGCAGGTAATCTAAAGGCCTGATGGTAAAGTCTTTATAAATTAGCATCGATTTGAATCATTCAAATTTTCGATCAGACGTTCGCAATTCCAACAATTCCACTTAAACTAATTGTTTGATGATGTCACACATGCAAAATATGCTGGAAAAAAAAGATAACTGCAGGTGTAATATTTTAACACACTTTGTTTAAGCGGAATTGCTGGAACCGAAGACATCTAACTAAAAAGTTGATTCTATCAGTGTCCCAAATACATTTAAACATTTGTAAAGTGGTTTTCTAAACTTTGTATGTGTATCGGGGACACTGATAGCATCAATTTGTGCCATTCCAATTTCCATTCTGACGTCTGTGGTTCTTGCAATTCTACTAAAACTAACATGTTTTATGACATCACTGACAATGATCTACTGAAAGCTACTATTGATATCTATGCAGATCACTGTCAGTGACGTCATAAAATGCGTTAGTTTTAGTGGAATTGCAAGAACCACAGACATCGGAATGGAAATTGAAATGCTGCAAGTTGATTCTATCAGTGTCTCAAATACACTTTAAACATTTAGAAAACCTTTTTACAATCCCTTTAACTGTACAGTACTAAAGAAGTGGAGTAATAGCATTACTAATGCTCCTCTGGCAATTGTTACTATGAGATTTAAGAGACAAGGTTTGTACCAAATTTAGTTTTATACCAAATTCTCATTAGAATCATGTCAGTATAGATTTGTAATATTTCAATGTAGAAGACCTGTAATTTGACGGCTTTCTCTAATATCCTAATTACAAGTTCTTGTTAGAGAGAAGTTGTATGTTCCCTTAGCAATAATTGTCTACATCATTTGACACACTGACTTCAAGAACTACAATATCTAGGCCGTTTATTTTTGGATCATCAGATCTCTGTAATTATTTTCAAAGACTTTCATGTCATTTTAGATATCAAAGGCAGGAATTTTATGTAAGATGTAGACACATTTTTCATGGAAAAATTTGCTGTAAGCAAGTTGTCGTCTATTACTGATTGTGGAATTCGCTTAATTCTATATATTTATGCCTGCGAGTTAAAGTATATATTACTCTTCAATTTCCTTCAAAATAAACTTCTAATCATGTCTTTTTAATGTCTTTAATTTCAAAATGAAGATTGTCCTACTAGTACGGATAGGTTTTCTGTTATGTAAAGAGTTCTGATCATATCTTTGAAGATTTTTCATTTTTCATAACCTATCTGAAAACGTTGATAATTCTAGTTAGTAAAATGGTGTGAAAATGCTTCTAGACCCTATTTAACAGGGTTTTTTTTTTCATTTGATGTAAAATCTATTTATTTACTTCCTATTTGTAAAATGAAACAAAATGAGGTTTAATAAGCTTTATGAACTCTTATACACCAGTTTGGGCTATTGAAGGGTACAATTCAAGAAATTTAGTGGTATTTCCTTACTCTTAATTTCTATGGGGGCTCGAATCTGTCATGGACAGGAAAAAATCAGGTAATCAGTATGAAGGAAGTATTTTGACATCCAAAATTGAAAACGCTGGATTAGCAAGCATACACATACACCAATGGCTCCTACATTCTTTCAAGGCCTCAGAAATTTTTGTTTTAGTTAGTCAATTGTTGGTTTATTTTCCCTCTCCTTTTCAGGGATTTGAACCAAGACAGACAGAAATCAGTGAACGTATGATAGCGTATAATAATCTAGTCAATAACGCTGGAAGTAAAGTTACTCTCTTACCATTTATCAGACAATACAATGCAGACATCATGGACAGAATCAGAATTCAGACACAAAAAAGAAACAGAAAAAAGGAAAGAAATAGAAAGAAGAAAAAACGTCCAACCAAAAACTCTAGTTTTGTTGAAGATATTGATGAAGCTTTCTTTTGTGGAGTACCAGGTGAGTTGCAATGTTTGAGTCTTAAATTTTTGACTTGCAGATAAAAAGTTTTTTTGAGGGATTCTACTCTTTGAATTAGCCTGAACATATGGTGCCATAATTTATTTTTTTAAGATTTTTGAGAAATTTTGTGAATGGTGACAATGAACAGTTAGTTAATAAAAACTTAAAAAGATACTAAAACAACAGTAGAATGAGAGTATTTGCCATTTTCACAATGACACAAATCTGATAGTGTACTAAGTAGGATAGTGTACTAAGTAGGATAGTGTAATAAGTAGGATAGTGTAATAAGCAACCTGCATCACTGACATGGGACATCTGGATTGAAAAATATGATTTTCTTGCTTGATGCTTGAAATTGGCTTTTGGGTTTGCAAGCAAGCTCCAACTGACTGTCATTGCAGCACCCTTATAACTTTTTAAAGTGAATACCATTCATTGTAGGCTTTAGTTTTGATGCTGCACAAACTTTAAATCCACACAATGGTAATATCGAAATCATAAGAGTCACATTGGCATTCCAGCATAGAGTTTCTTCTGATATTTTCTTTTATGTTTTTCAGATAAAATATATGCTCGGATGGTTTTTAAATCTGTAGATGGGGGTTCGTTGTTTACTATGGAACATTTAAAAAATTTGTGTCGCCTTGAAAGATCCTGGCTTCATTCTCAACCTGATTTTAATAGTAATTGCATCAAATCAACTCGAAGAAAGTGTTGTCGTAGCTGGTCGTTAGGAAATTACATAGCTCTTTTATCAAATAAATCAAGATGTACGGATCTCACTCAAGCTGATTTGGATAACGTGCTGACAACTTTAGAAACCTGTGCTGATTTTTATCATAACTACACTTTAGGACCAAACTGTGATTTTGCACCCGAATCGTGGTATTTTGCTAGTGATAGTCCCATTCAACAATGTTCCGGAATTCCAAAACGCTGTACACAATATAACGCAGTATATCATATATTACATTATTTAACAGACTCAAGTTTTGCTAATCAACCAAATAAACCGTTATTTTTAACATATACCATGACCTTTTTACCCTTAGCTGGCAGCTCCGTATCATTAAATTTATATAATTATATAGAAACATTACCCAGACGTTATGATAGTATTCAATTAGTTGGTGCTGAGTTTGGAATCAAACGATTGCTTTTTGAACAGTATCTACAAACAGACACAATATGGCTGTCCATAGCAGGCATAGTAATTTTCCTCTTAATGTGGCTTTATTCTTCATCAATATTTATTACTGTCATGACGTTTCTAGCCATGTTCTGGTCATTAGAAGTGGCATATTTTCTATATATGTTTGTATTCGAGATTAAATTTTTCCCCTATATGAACATGGTGACAGTCATTATAATGATAGGAATTGGAGCAGATGACATGTTTATTTATTGTAAAGTGTGGATGTTAGCAAAATCAGAAAAAAATATTGGAACTTTAGAAAAAATCGTCAGCGACACGTTAAGACATGCTACGTTATCAATGTTAGTTACAAGTCTGACAACTTCAGCTGCCTTCTTTTCAAACTGTATCAGCAACATCACTGCCATCCAATGTTTTAGTATTTATGCTGGGACTGCAATATTGTGCAATTTCATTTTGACAATAACATGGATTCCTGCCAGTATTATGGCATATGAAAAATGGTGCAATTTCTGTGTTTGTCATAGTCCCGATTTTTATTCTGGCAGACTTCAAGTGTGCTATTATGTCTGTAATATTCCGTATAAACTTTATTACCTCATTCAAAATTGGTCCAGACTATTTTTTGAGAAAATTTTACCATGTCTTGTAATTCGCTTTCGTTATTTGTGGCAAATACTGTTAGGAAGCTTAGGAATATGTGGCATTATTGTGATTTTTTATTACCCGAAATTAAAAATTCCAACTTCCAAAAAATTTCAAGTGTTCTCATCTGATCATTTATTAGAAAAATATGACTTTGAATTAGGAGATATGTTTGGATTTGAAAAAAATAAAGGTGATATTCCTCTGTTACCCATTACTGTGATTTGGGGAGTACACGCAATAGATAATGGTGACCCACTTAATCCAAATGAAAAGGGAACAATTGTGTTTGATAAATCTTTTGATTTGACCACCGAACATGCTCAAATATGGATACTTGAGTTTTGTCAAAGATTGCGTCGTTCCAGTTTTTACCTCAAAACGCCAGGAATTCAGTTGACCAATTGTTTTTTGGAGAATTTTGTGTATCAATACATGCAACAGCCTTGTCATGTGGTAACCACCGATAATACTCCCTGTTGTAATGAGACCAAGTTTCCTTATAGTAAAGCGATATTTAATAAATGTCTCGCGCGATATATACCAGCCTTACAAAAAACACCAGGATTACATTACTCTTTTAATTCACCTGGACCAAGATTTTCTAATGGACAAATTTGTGCCTTCTTCATCGAGTTTCTCAGTAACGAACCTTACAGCCAATCATATGAAAGATTGAGTGAATTTTATCGTAAAATTAACCAATGGGTAACTGAGCAAATGGTTCAAGCACCAGCTGAAATGCGTAATGGTTGGTTAATAAGTGACCTTGGATTTTATGATCTGCAAAAGAGTCTGACTACAGGAACTCCTCTCGCTATGGGTGTCTCGCTAGCAGTTGCTGCTATTGTGGCCTTTTTTACCACTCTAAATGTTCTCATTACTATTTATGCTATTGTGTGTATAGCTTGCATCATTTCCGTTACTGTGGCAACCTTGGTGCTTTTAGGTTGGGAACTGAATATTTTGGAATCGGTGATAATAACAGTTGCTATAGGAATGTCAATAGATTTTACTTTACATTATGGTGTAGCTTATCGTCTTTCTCCAGATTTAGATCGTGAAATGCGTGTGGCTTGTTCGATTAGTCGGATGGGAAGTGCTGTTGCTATGGCAGCTTTCACAACATTCCTTGCAGGAGCATTGATGATGCCTTCAACAGTGTTAGCCTATCAAAAATTTGGAATATTTTTAATGTTGATTATATCTATTGGCTGGGTTTATTCTACATTTTTCTTTCAATCTCTTTTAAGATCTCTGGGACCACAAGGTGGCTTTGGACAATTTCATTGGCCATCGTCTGACTGCTGCTCACCAAGCAGACGTAAACATGTTGATAAAACTGTATACGCTTTTTCTGAATCAACTTCAACTAGCACTAGCTATCCTAATCATACCATTAGTGAAATCCATGAACTAGAACCACTAACTGAAGTTTATGAACCTCAAATACATTCCAGACCTCATTCCCATCATCATCACCACCACCACCATCATCATCATCACCCTAGAACACGTTCTCAGTCCACCAGTACAGATTTAATAGGAAGATATCCTTTAGATGCTGAAGTAATAGTCCCAAAGCGTGGTGTGTATGTTACATTTGATTCCAATTTGGATAAGGAGGGTGAAAATTCAGCAGGATCTGATGAACCTTTAAATCCAAACGATGAACAGGAAACTAATGTTAATGATGAAACACTCGCAAAAGAAGACAAACTTATATCCAAAGATACTAATATAATCATTCAAAATGGTGCAGAGGCATAATCCTGATATCATTTCTGTCTCTATCAATTATTATTTGTTTTTGTTAAATTTGTTTTCCCTATATTTAAAAACCGATTTTTTTAACCTGCAAAGTTTTGAGGTTTTTCTTATGTTAAGACTTTTCATGATTTTTATTGCTGTTTACATGTAGCTTTTTCATTTGCCTTACTGAGCACTTAGCACATTATAACCTAATATTTCAAATTAAGGAATGTCATGTCTGCCATGTGGCAAATGTCATTTTTATGTTTATACACTGTTATATTATTAATGCTTACAAAAGGAAGTTAATTTTGTTATTATAATTTTGAAGTTATTACAAAGACTGAAAATATTACTGTAAATTACGATTAAGGAAGAGCATCAGTTGAGTACTGGACAGTTGTCAGAACAATTATAAAGAGATTTTTTAAACTTAAAGCAATGATACCACTTCTTAGAATGAACAAAATTTTTTTTTCTCAAACTTGGTCAATAAGAGTACATCAAAGGTGTCAAAAGTATACAAACAGAATCAATAACCCATAAAACTATGTAATTTTACATACAATTACAGGTTATAATTGAAAAACGCTTATAATTTGAGTAATCTGAGTAATCGTTTTTCAATTACATGTATTGTATATAAACATAGTTTTCTGGATTTATCAGATTATTTAGGTAATTAATGTTAATGAAACAGCAAGAACCACACAACAAGACATTTAACTAAGCATAGTGCATTTAGATGCTACTATGCTTACAGTGTCCCCAATAAATAAAAAGGTTTAAAAAAAAACTTTACAATCCCTTTGAAATAAGGTAATCATGTGATTTGATTTTTGTTAAATATTGTATAATACACCAAGTAATGTGATAACTAGATTTATATAGGCCTACCTAGCTTTATCATGTTATAAAAGAGACCAAATTTTGTCCATGATAGTGTCATACACATAACTACTACAAACATCTAACAATTACATAGAATTCCATGATGGTTCTGACCCCAAGTCTAAGTCTTAAATCACAGATTTTTGACACTTTTCTTTATATTACCCCCTTTCAATATCCTCCAAAGATTGTAATACCCCCTTACCTCCCTCCCTATTTTTTTATGATTGAGAAGATAGCCTGACTGAATATAACACTTAAATTTTAATTGTTGAAAAAATTTATGTTCAAAAATTGTATTACCCCCCTCCCTAATTTTCATGGTTGAGAAGATAGCCTGACTGATTATAATAACACTTAAATTTTAATTGTTGAAACAATTTATGTTCTAAGATTATATTACCTCCCTCCCTAATTTTCATGGTTGAGAAGATAGCCTGACTGAATATAATAACACTTAAATTTTAATTGTTGAAACAATTTATGTTCAAAATTTGTATTACCCCCTCCCTAATTTTCATGGTTGAGAAGATAGCCTGACTGAATATAATAACACTTAAATTTTAATTGTTGAAAAAATTTATGTTCAAAAATTGTATTACCCCCTCCCTAATTTTCATGGTTGAGAAGATAGCCTGACTGAATATAACACTTAAATTTTAATTGTTCAAAAAATTTATGTTAGAATGCAAAGTGCTTCATTACCACCCAAACATCTTCAATATCACCCCCCAGATTGAAATACCTGTCTTAAATTCATAATTATTGTTTTTTTTTAACTTTTCTTTATTATTTCAACATTTTTTTCTCTCAGTGACAAGTTCTTTTTGATAACTATTTGTTTTTTATTTGTTAAGATTAACAAAGCTAACATCAAAATATTAATTGTTTTTATATATTACTTTTTGTTTCTTCTATTAAGCTACAGCTTCATTAAACTTTGGAATAAATATTTTTATAAATAACATCAACTTTTGTAAGATTATGTCGTTTGAACCAAATTAATTCAAGATTTAAGTTGCAAATGGTTGTTGAATGCTGAAAAAAAAAATATTAAAGCTGTGATCTTTCAGATTTAGTAACGGAATAAGGAGCATAGATTTGAGGCGCAATTACCTCTTCACGCAGTTTTGGTTCAAATGGGCTACTAGGATCTCCATATCTGACTAGGATCTCCAATATAAGAGTGAAAATGCGTCGGTTCGGGTTCGGACAGCAGTTTTTCACGTTCTAGTTGTTCAGTAAAGATACCATGTAGGTCACATGATGAATATAAACTCTTAGGCCTTGCTTTAAAACAAACTCCGAAACTGGATTGGTACATCCGAAACCAGATAAATTTTGTTAAAAATATCGTAATTGACTAATATTGAATCCGACGAATCCACCCAAGGAAGCAGATTCGGGTCAAACCGTTGCCCGGATTCGGATTCCAGTTTCAGATCGGTTGTAAACGAGTAGACCTTGATGGTAATCTTGAATCCTAACATCTTCAGTCTTGCTTGAGCATAGTCAGATAAAACCTGCCGTTGAGTATTATATGGGAGACAACAATAATCAGTTTGGTCTATCCACATTAATACAGACAATATTGGCTTTTTCTTGGTAGATTAAGCATTATATTAAGCGATATTGTGTAGATATTATGTAAATACGAGGATACCCCAATCTCAAGAAAAAACAAAATCATCAGATAATACCAGATAAAATATAAAATAAACCATGTCGTTAGTATCAGAAAATGTTGAATTTAATGCATGCCAAGTTTCATCACTCTCTTTCCTAATTGGAATTGCGTCAATTTCGAACTCATCCGAGATATTATAAAGATGAATACACATACAAAGTTTCATTCAAATTGGATAAAAACTCTAGCTTCTATTGCGTACACAAGTTAATTTTAACGTTTTTTCACTAAGTCAAGGGCAATAACTCATAAACCGACGACTGGAATTGCGCCATTTTCGAACTCATCCGAGATATTATCAAGATGAATATACATACAAAGTTTCATTCAAATCGGATAAAAACTCTAGCTTCTATTGCGTACACAAGTTAATTTTAACGTTTTTTTCACTAATTCAAGGGCAATAACTCATAAACCGACGACTGGAATTGCGCCATTTTCGAACTCATCCGAGATATTATCAAGATGAATTCACATACAAAGTTTCATTCAAATTGGATAAAAACTCTAGCTTCTATTGCGTACACAAGTTAATTTTAACGTTTTTTCACTAAGTCAAGGACAATAACTCATAAACCGACGACTGGAATTGCGCCATTTTCGAACTCATCCGAGATATTATCAAGATGAATTCACATACAAAGTTTCATTCAAATTGGATAAAAACTCTAGCTTCTATTGCGTACACAAGTTAATTTTAACGTTTTTTCACTAAGTCAAGGACAATAACTCATAAACCGACGACTGGAATTGCGCCATTTTCGAACTCATCCGAGATATTATCAAGATGAATACACATACAAAGTTTCATTCAAATCGGATAAAAACTCTAGCTTCTATCGCGTACACAAGAAATTGTTGACGGACCGACGGACGGACAGGGGTGACGGCAATATACGACCACATTTTCACGTGGGCGTATAAAAAAGGGTAACGGTTAAAGGAAAATGCACATCAAGTGTCGAAACGTCATCATGTTCAAAGCGGACATAGTACATATGAATCCAAATGGAAGTTAAAACAATTAAATGAAAAATAGCATACATTTTATATCAAACTAAAAAGTTGCTCTTGTACAATGGCATAAACCATAAAACCATGTAAATATTGATTATAAAATTTATATTACAGACTATATATTTTTTCTAGACTAGCGTGAATATTGTAAACAGTTTGATTCGCTTCAGAAAGTCTTAATTCTATTCAAGTTGAAAATAACATTCGTGTATGATATCTTTTAAAAGTAAAAAATCTTGTAAAGGTTCTGGTAATGAAAGATTTTTAACTTTCTCCTTTATTCCAAGTCCCACATTCTGCCGTATTATTCTTCTACATCGTGACTTTAAAGAATAGTCACCAATTCTTTGTTCAATTAATTCAACAACATCGTCGCTTGCGTTTTTGACGAGTTCACTCTTGGGAGCACCACTTTGGTAGAGAAGATCCACAATGTCAAAATAGTCCTCATCCATGAAGATGAGTACTGAATCAACGCCTTTAAGAAAGAGGTTGGTCAGAGAAGGATTATATGTAAGTATATTATTAATTATCCACTCATCCTGAAAACTGTGTAGAGAACGGGCTATGATAGTATTACCATTGTCATCTGGAATATCTAATAAAACATCAGCCCCATTTTCAAGTACCAGTGCCAAGCAATCATCAAGCCCAAGCCAAGACATGCGATCTTTCAAAAGTTCTTCAGGTTTCGCCCCCGCTTTTAATAATGCCTTTGTCAAGTCGACGTTTTTTCTCCTCGCTACCTCTAAGAGAGCACTTCCGCAAACATTATCCATGGTGTTGACGTCACATTTGTTATCTAATAAGAGTTGAATCAAATCAAAATTCAAGTAAATCGACGCATTGTGCAATGGTGTACGTCCTACAGTGTCCTTTTGATTTATATTTTTTACTTTCTTCAAAACCATTTCATAAACATGACATGAAAGATGAGTATCAGCGGCCAAATGAAGAATATTTTGATTAAGTTCACCAATGGAATCTTTGTCGATATCAGATTCTAATACGATTTCCATGCATTCTAAGTCAAAGTTATCGAAAATCGAAATCAGCAAACTGTATCCATTATCAAAGGTCAAACCATAATCTATCAACAACTTCAAAATAGTTATTTTGTTATATTTAGTCTTTTCTTCAGTAAGACTAGCAGTAATATCTCTGCTTTCTAAGCAATAATTACCCGCGTTTTTGCCTCTACCATCGCAAGCACTCACGTTTGCACCATAATCGAGTAACATTTTCACATGATCCAATCGCAAACCTGCACATGCATCCATTAAAACTGTATTTGATTTGAAGCCACTTAAATTTACGTCACATCCGGTTTTCAGAATTTTTTCGATAAGTTCGTAGTCTTCTGGATAGCCACGTATTACCAACACTAAAATTGGTGTTTTTGAACTCCAACATCGGACATCAATATAACGTTTATCTAAATTCAGATCCAAAATGTATTCAAATACCTCTCGATTGTTTCCAATGGAAGCAGACAATGGCGTATCACCATCGTCATTCTTTGCACGGGGATCGGCCCCTGCTTCGATTAAACGTTTAATGCATTTAAGAATTAGGGCAACATCTCCTCCGTTAATTTTACATAGAGTAACTAACGTATGAGTAAGATTGTAAGCGTCCAACCCAACTCCTTTGTCCAACAAATACAGAATCGTCTCAACATTTTTACTCTCTGCAGCAAGTGTAATAGCCACTGGACATGATTTAATGTCAGCGCCGGCCTCTATTAATAATTTGGCACAGTCTAATTCCTGGTCAGTCTTTACCTTGCCTGGACCCACATACAAACAACAACAAATCGGTGGAAACGAGTTTCCAACTATATCATAACATTCATTAATGTCGCTCAGCAGTTCTGGGTACTCGAGAGATTTCTTTAAAATGCTGACGTTTCTGGTCATGGCTGCAAAACATAACTGATATTTTGGAAACTGCATTTGTGGCAAAGTAATAATATGCTTCAAAATGTTCGTTTTATCGTGTTCAAGACAGTAAATAAACGCACTCCAAGCATATGAGTCGATTGTAAATAATTTGAGTCCTTGGGAAAGTAAAAAATCAACACCTTCCACAGATTCTGTATCTAAAACACGACTCATATACACAGAGTTGATACGTTCTCTTATGTCTTCATTGTAGCCATCCAGATATTTCTTATCAAACACCTCTTTAAGGATATGAATATAACTTTTATCTATGGCCAGAAAACAACATTCTTTGTGGAGATCTTGGTGCATTCCGCCTTGACTTTTTAACGTTTCAACCATGTATTTAGCTGTTTCAATATCACCATATCGAACAGCTTCCAACAATCTACAAAAATTATAAAAAAAAATTAATTCCATCGTAGATCAAGGGATTTTCCGGCATTTTCGAGAGTATATTTGGGACTTTAATATATGTAAATATGCGGCGACACATGGATTTGAAAGCTGAAAATTGCTTATTAGCTTAGCTAAAAAAATCCAGATTCTTAGACTGAGGAATGATTGGTCGAATGGATAGTGGGCATATATCAATTTACTTTAAAGATGAGTTTCATTATTTTTATTCATGAAAATGAAAATTCTAATACTTATACGAAAAGAAAGGGAGGCGCTCTAATGACTAATTACCAGTTTGTGTCACTTCAATTATACCCATACCTTAAAGGGCCATTCTGCTTTTTTGAAAAAAGTTTCCATCATCAAAAAAATCGCAAATGCTACCTGAGAGTATTTTTAAAGTATGCTTATTGTATCTCTATATCTTCTTGATCTACGGTGGCTCACATACGAATTTTTATTAATTAAAAATTATTATTTTTAATTTTCAATTATAAACCTGATTTTGTATTTATAAACTTGAATTTTTAATTAAAAACTTGAATTTTTAATTAAAAACTTGAATTTTTAATTAAAAACTTGAATTTTTAATTAAAAACTTCAATTTTCACCATGGTGGAAATTAGGTGATAATTCGGTAATAAATAATTAAATTCTTCAATTTCCACCATGGTGGAAATTAATTTTCACCATGGTGGATATTAATTTTCACCATGGTGGATATTAATTTTCTCCATGGTGGATATTATTTTCACCATGGTGAAAATTGAAGTTTTTAATTATTTATTGTCGAATTATCACCTAATTTCCACCAAGGTGAAAATTAATATCCACCATGGTGAAAATTAATATCCACCAAGGTGAAAATAATTTCCACCAAGGTGAAAATAATGTCCACCATGGTGGAAATTGAAGTTTTTAATTATTTATTGCCGAATTATCACCTAATTTCCACCATGGTGAAAATTGAAGTTTTTAATTAAAAATTCATGTTTATAAATACAAAATCAGGTTTATAATTAAAAACTAGAGCCACATGTGGCACAGAGTGGGACTTTGCAAATGTGCAAATTGCTAAGGGGAATTTTAAAAAAATCGGCCCTGAACGTAGATCCGAAGTGTCACAGAAGTCGACAACTTTTAAAATTTTTGATTTTTTGGAAAGGTTGTGAAACCGGAAGTAGTCACCAGACCTAACATTTGAACATAGCAGCTGAAAACCTTTATCAATAACCTTCAACCTACTGAAGGTCAAGGTCACTCAAGGTCAAATTTACGAGAAACAAGTCTTTAAAATTTGGAAATGCATACAGTAATAACACCGGAAGTTGACGATAGACTTCAAATATGAAAGTATAAATGAACAGCCAAAGTCAATGACCTTTGATCCTAAAAAGGTCAAGGTCAACAAAGGTCAAGGTCAAAAACGAAAAAAAATATTTTTTTAACCTTGTTCCCTTTTTTGAACTACAAAGTCGAAATCAATGAGCCTTTAACATAAGCTGAATAAAGCAATGCTATAACTGTATGCAAAATCATTTTTTGAAAAAATTTAAACTTTACCCTTTTTCTGGATAAACAAGATTTTGACATAAACAAAATTTTACCCGGATGTGCCACGCCCACATCAGATTTTTTTATGTGACTTTATTTATATTAATAATATCTTACTATGGCTAAATTATCAAGCCTTCGCATCTTTTGGTTAACGAGATATACAATCATAAATGTTAAAAAGGGTTAAAATCTTCAATCGGAAATTTTGAAATTAATAAACCTTGTTCCCTTTTTTGAACTATACAGCCGAAATAGCTGAGATTTTGATATAATTGAGTTAAAGTAATGAGGTTGGTGTGTGCAAAAGCATTTTTCAAAAAAATGTAGTCTATACGGATTTTTTCAAGACAACAAAATGTAAACAAAATTAAAATTTAACCCGGATATGCCACGCCCATGTCAATTTTTTTTTTATGGATACATTGGTATGGGGTATGTTCACTCATGTTCAAATTTTCAAGCCTCTAAACTTAATAGATCATAAACTATGCATATATTAAATTAAAAAAAATAAAAAAATCGGGTAAAGGTTTTCAAAATTGCAAAATTTAAGAAAAAAACTAATTTTGCATTACAATACATTGTGATATATCGTTCGAAATCACTCATCAAGCCCATTCAGAATATGCAAAAATGAACTCTCTAGGTTAATTAGGACACCTGTAGGAGCAGTACAAAGTTGCGAATTTGGCTATTTTTGGACAGCTATAAAACCGGAAGTTGATATCGGAGGTCAAATATTAAAGTATCATCTGGTAGCCAAGGTCGATGTCCTTTCACCTACTTAAGGTCAAGGTCATCAAAGGTCAAGGTCACGAGATATGAGCATTCAAAAATTTAAAAAATTCAACCGGAAATTGCAAAAAAACAAAATCGAAATTCAAAAATCGGCTTCCTGCGATCTCTTTTAATTTTTATGTTCTTTCATTTGACATCAAAATTTTGAAATTCGGTTCAGCCAAATTGGCTGAATAAAAATCGAAGAGTTTCAGGGAAATCAAAATGGCGGCTGAAATTTTATTTCGATTCCCGATCTTAGAATGCCCAGGTAAATCCCATAACTATGGCTACCGATCAGTAAAAGTTTCATTAAAAAATATCAATTACAGCGGAAGTGGGTCAACCGGAAGTTTGCACACTTATAACGTGTAAACCGGAAGTGGCGCAAAACTTTTGACTGCGCAGTTTTATTTACTACCTTGTTCTCTTTATTCAATCAAAATTTCAGATACATCGGACAAATAGCAAAGAAAATAGAAAAAATGGCCAAAAATTGCAAAAGTTTAGATGCAAAAAGCGTTAAAAGAATATTTGAAAATCAAATTTTTTAAACTCATAATTGATAGGGATTTCGCTACAGATTCTAAAAATGAAATCCCGAGCAAAATCGGCCCAAAAATGTAGCTTCCTGAGTTGAAAAACCTCTTTTTACTCATGTTGCAATGTGCACCTTGCACTTTTGCAAAAATGTTCCAATTTATATTTATGCAATACCTCGAAAAAAAGTAACATATAGAGTTGTAAAAAGGTTGCTGCAGCTGTTGCAGTTTAGGCTGTGTGCCCTGTGTAAAAAACGAAAAAAAAAAAAAAAAAACATTTCGAAAACAAACTGGGACTTTGCGGTAGCAAAGTCCCACAATAACAATTTTGTCATATGTGAGCCACCGTATCTTGATCAAACTGAATTTGGTTTTAAAGGGTTAATTACAAACATGGAGTACTTATTGTTAATTAAGCAATTTGACCTAGTTTTGGTGTTTGCCCTTTAAATGGCTCAATATTTCTAGCTGAAACCTTTTAAATACACAAGATGGACATTTCTCTACAATTAGGCGTTTATTTTACTCAAATCCGTTCAGTAGTTTCCTATCAGCGTCCAAAAAATTTTAGCATGTTTTTAGACTTTAAAAATTAACGGCTGGATTTTTTTAAGTTAAAACTTTCAGATACATTAAAGGGCACATAGTTACAGATTTTGGTGGAAAGATTTCACAAATTTGACCAGAAAAACATTCAGACTGTCCCTTTAAGCGTTTAAGTAATTCATAGTAGGCTAAATGAGATGAGAATACACAAAAGATCATAAATCGTTTTCTGTTTTTGCAGATATGCATGGATATTTAAGATAGTTTTAGTCCCTCTTAATCACATACAAAAAGAATATAATAATATGATTAAAGGGCTATGTTCACTAACCATTCGACTAAACAAATGTTGGTCTCAGAATCTGGAATTTTTAGCTTATCTAATCCGTAATATTGTTCACAACTCTCCTACGAAATTTAAGCCTTCAAATGTACCCATAAATAACGGCGTTTGAAAATCAAAATTACGACTCGCCGTTTAGTAAGACTATGCGTTATATAGAAAACACATATACAAAAAATGAAGGATAAATGTTAATGTAAGGATATAATTGAAGAAATTATACGTTTTTCGTGCATTTGTATAGTACTTCTGAAGGCTATTTGCGTATATTCCAGTCCCAAAATCGACCCTAAAAAATGCTGAACATTCCCCTTTAAAATACTTGTCCGACATTTGTTGGCAACAAAGAATTGAGCGAGATTTAAAGCTGTACGGTAGGTCATATCCAAATCTTCTCAAGGTAAGAAAAATTCTGATGCCACAGCCAATGCTTTCGAGAGTCGGCTCGGTGTCGGCTTTCAACCCCTATTACTATTAGTAATAAGTGACGGCTGGTTAGTTAAAATAGATTGATAATATACATTGACCTCATTGGTTGGAGATAATTTGGCATCGATTACGAAACTACTGGTGTTCTACCAAAAGGGTACAGTGCCCCCTTCCCCTGCAACAACCCCCCCACCCCCACCCTTTTTGGCTCCGCCGGTTCGCCGCCACTTAAGGGCACCTGTACGGATCCATACACAGTCTACAGCACGGGCGTCATTCTTACGACAATAGAAATTAGGAACGTTTCTCTACTTCTTTTTAATTAAACGTATTTTTAGCTGAGGCCCAATTAGAGTGTAGATTTCATATTATTGACTGATAAAAATGTAATATTTTGTTTCATGAATGAACGATGTTTAATTGTCAATATTAATTAATCTATCAGACATAATCAGATTGTTACAACGAGAATCAAACCTCAAGATTAGCACTTTGACTTTTTTTTTCATTGCACTCTCGGGCCACCACACTCAGTTTGATGTGACTCAATATTGTTGATGGCAGATCATCAAGATATGATATCTCTATCGGTCTTAATTAGCTTGATTAGTTTAATTGAGTGAACAAGACCAGATATGACGTGTAGGCTACTGGCCTGCGTTTAGTTTTTATCTTCCTGACGCACTTGTTAGAGGCATTGCCATAGGTCTACCATATAGGCTAATTCATATTTTACATGAAATGAAGCAATATAAAAACTTACCTATTGCTAGGGCTAGTCCTATCATCGTCGTCATAGTATTCGTAACTGTCTTCATCCATTTTTTAGTTTCCTACTTATAATATTATATTATGACAAAATAAACAACTATGGCTTGCCTAATATTAAAATCATGTGGTTATTACCGAAAAATAAGACACGTACGCTAAATGAAGTAGAGTTGACCTAGTTAGTCTTTAAATACTGAGTACGGTGACTCAAAAGTAACATGTAAAATCAATACCTTCGTAGTGTTGCTGTTCAAAGTTTAGCTACCAATGTATATGACGAGTTAGTTCAATCTGTGATTTGTATCATACTTCTAGGATTTGGAGAGTTGGGTGTTTCATTCTACTTGTCAACAATTGGCTAATACATATGGAAGCCCGAACAGCCCAATATTAAGACTTCTTAATCCTTAATCCCTAGTTCTTAATGCTTAATTCCTATTCCTTCATTTGTAGGCCATTTTCAACATTTGTTTCACAAAATCAATATTTGTTCACCAAAATCATCATTTGTTCATCATCGATAATTTGTCAAGTTAATTATAATTTGTTTAAGCATATTCTACTTAAATCAAATATTAAATAATTTGTATTTATCTTCTTCTACAATTACATATTATAAATTTAAACACAAGTTTCACTTTACATTTCTCCAATAACAAATCATCAGTAACAAATTTTAATATACAAATCTTGCCCAACAAATCTTGCGTAACATTTCATCAAATACATTTCTCCAAATACATTTCTTGAATATATAAAGCGCCACCTGTCTTCATAATTGTGTGCATTGAAATTATGACGACAGGCGGCGCTGACTGTTTTTGAAACAGACTATAGATTTTGATAGTGACGTAATGCGAAACTGAAAGTTAACAGGAAGAGGAAACATTCTTGCGCGCCATTTTCTAGACGTCGTTGTAATAGGCGCTCTGGAAAAAGGATCCCGAAAAAGCAGCATGGATTCCAAAGACGTTAAAGTTGAAGCTGTGGAGCTCATGAAAAAGGCAGCAGATTTGTTGTTAGGTACGTACATAGTATTACTCTTAGGTGAAGTTGTTAGCCTAGCGTGGAGAGAATTAGGGAATTAATTTATTAATGAGATAATGTATTAATGGTACCGTACTAAGTCAGATAAAACCTGCCGTTGAGCGGGTCATACGTATTTCTCTTAGTTAGTTGGATCAACAAGTAGGCTACTCAGCCAAGCATAGCCATAGGGGTGGGAGGGAGGGGCAAACCGACTTACTGCCCGAATTTTAATGATAATTTGCCCGATTTTGGATATTAGTATTAGTACACCCCCCCCCCCCCTCCACTCTCTCTTAGGGCTATTACCGTATTGTAATTTGTGGGCTAGTCAAATGAACATGAACGCTCAGTTTCCTCCCACCTGTCTTCTGACTAGAAGATTGTTAAGACTTGACTGTCCCATTTTTATAAAAATTCTACATTTTCCGGTAATACCATTGATGTGAAAATTTGTTAAATTAATAGGATAGGCCTAAGCCAAATAATAGATCTAGCGTGGATTAGCCCTAATCCAAATCCCTTACCCTAGTGGCCTAGGTATTTGTCAGTTTAGTCTTAGTATTACTAGCCTTCTGACTAAATTTAATTAATAAGCCTAGCTAGATGTAGGTTAGGTCTTTTGAATCAGGACAACTTGCCATGTGGGCAGCTATCTTTACTAATTAATGTGATCTTTTCAATAGGTTTCGTAAAGGGATAAGATGATTGTAATTAGGCCTAAAACAGTCTGCTTTCAATTTATTAAAAAAATTGGTCCGAATTATCTTTTGCGTTGTCCAAGTAATAAAAAAGAGTGGTCCGATTTGTCTTGGGACCAAGTTGTCTTGTATTCTTAAAAATGTGTGTCAGGGTCTGAAGGGACACAGGTGAATTAAGGACAATAGAAATCTACCGTAAGAGAAAAGAGGATTAGATTTACTAGAGGGCCTTATATATTTCTATTTCAATAGTTAGAATACACAAGTCTTCTTTTTATTTGTAGAAGAGTTATCTCAATTTGTAAACAACTTTCCCCATAGGCCTACTTGGGGAATGAGTGAAATTTTCTTGATTATTGGACGGAATTGTAATGGTAGTGTTGGTCTAAGTTTTTTAACTTATACAAGATCATAACCTTTATTTTATTATATATTGAGCATGTCTATTTCAGTGGATCAAAGGCAAACTGATGATAATACTAGTAATAGAAGAAGTAACATGTCTACAACACCTGATTTACAACAGCCATCAACATCCTCTTTTCGTCCCGTTGCCACCGAATTAAGGCGACTCTTTCAACCTTACAGTCGCAACAATAATAGAACTCGTACTGGTAGAAGTTCAGCCATGCCTACCCGCAGTACATCCACATCAACATCAAAATGGACACATAGATTTTTTTGCCTCGCAAGCAGGGACAGTGTAAGTATAAAACAAAAGTTGTGAATAATACATTTCAAAAACATTGCAAATGCAATGACCAGTAAATATTACTGCTCTTAATGTTATTGTCGTGGGAAGAACTGGCTAAAATGAGTTGTTCATATTCATGTTTTCATATAACTGAAATAAGCAATACTAAGTAATCAATAACTAGTTTGTCATTGATAGTTCCAATTGTTAGATACTGTACGTTAATATATTATTCAACATTTTCGTGTACTAAGTTAATTTTTTCAATTTCAGGACACTGTTCCTTCCCCAGAAGAGCGCAAGCTTCACTTTGAAGCTGGGCTTGGAGAAAAAAAAATTACATTTGAACGCTCTAATGATGTAAGCCTGTTCACAAGCACACTGGAAGAAGCTTTTTCTAAATTAAAAGGATGTGGTGGTTGGGAGCTATTGAGAACGACAGGAGGCTCAAGATCTGCCTTATTTGTAATCAAGCCTGGAAGAAACGGATATTCGGCTGAATTTCTATCTTCAAGTTACTTATCTCAGGCTCTTTGTTATATAAGACCAATCCAGGAGGATCTGGTGTTGGACGTTGAAGAGTTTGAGGATGAGGTAATTCTTCTTGTAATTATCATTTAATAATTACCATGATCTAGTCTAAAGTAGATGAACATATTCCATGCTCATACTTGAGTTTTATAGAGGTTAGATCTTGGTGTTTGTAAAAGTAACAAGTTTTGGAATGCAGAAGGATTAACATGCAACTATCAGCAAAGATCCTCTGAATCCCTTTCAATATGGATATGCGGACCTATATTGCTGTCATCCCTGTCCCATTTTTTTCTGACTGCTATTATAGGCGTATTTTACCTTGCTTGGCAAGCTTTCTTTGCAATTTTATTTTAATTTAAGATTGGTTACAGTTCATGTTAACATAATGTGTTTTGTCTGTATATTTTTAGGAAATTTTGAAACATGAATGCAAGAGTTGTCTTAAAGAGATACCGTTAGTAAACTTAAGAGACCATGTTGAATTGTGCCAGCAATACCAGGTATGTTATGTATTGAGGATTTAAATTTTTTAAACTTTTTTAGTTGATTATTCAATCCTCAAATCTTTCTCTGACAGTTAGTTCCAGTAATAAATTGGTTTGAAATGAAGTAATAACATCAAACCATTTTTAAGGTTAAATACAACAAAAATATTGTTGACTAAAATGCTAATTTTTACAAAATTGAGTTTTGACATTTTTCTACCTTGACCCCTGTAGCTTATGGAACACTTTCTATCTTACAATATCATCTAAAAAAATCATTAAACACAAAGTCATGCAAGTATTGAAGCATGAACTGCTTTTGTAAAATGCAGGGAGTAAAAAATCATTGTGCTGTAAATCACCTCTCTAAATTACAAAAGAGAAAGTTGAAATAACTATTTATTAAAGATTCCATTCTGTAGTTTTATCTCCATACTTTCAGAATAAAGATGAAAACATGCCTATTATAACAACAAAGAAAAGAAACCAACCAATTTGCTCCTTTATGTGTGCCTCTGTAAGTCTGATTTTTTGTCTCCCATTTCAAGAGCTAGATACTCGAGAATGTAGGTCTAGGAATTGATTCCCAAATTTAGATAGAATATTGAGGTCTGGCTACCGATCAATTATCAATATATTGTAATTGAGAAATCTTCTTTTTTTGTCTTCTCTTCTCATCTTTGTCTGTTGGTGTTTGCTTATGTACCGTAATTTGTGTTATTTATTACTGTTTAAATGAAGTAAATGTTGAATTTCTAGAAGTTTTAAGATAATTATGATCCATGTAGCACATAATTTTGGAAAAGAATTTGACTCCTTATTTTTTATCAATTATGAAAACCAAAATTATGAATTAATAGTGTTGATTATTGACAAATATGGGGCCAGGCCAGGCTATTATGTATTATTAAAATTACATGGCTTTATTGATAGAACATATTATTCCTTGCATGGCATGAACAAAATAAGTTTTTTTGTCTTTAAATCTGAAGTAATTTGTGTAATTAATTAATTGGTTCACAGGAAAAATTATTTGAGTCTGATATGGAAACTGCTATTGAAAAGTAAGAGGTCATCCCAAAGTGCCAACACTGTATCACATGAACTTATATATTATATATATATATATGTTGATTGATAAAAAAAATACATCAATGTCAAGAATGATTAAAATGGAAGCATGTAACTTTATTATTCCTTAAAAGACAATTTGTATATTCTAATAATTGACTTCTGAGAGTGGGTTTGTAGTGTTGTATAGTAAAACATATAAATTCAAAAGATGTAGTGTTGAAATCTTTGAAAGATTTTTGTTAGTTTCCTTTTTCGTTCCTTTTTTACCCTTTGTTTTTTATAATGACTCCTATAATTCAGAAAATTTGTTCATATTTTAATGTTATTTAACATAAATTTTGTGCATGTAATTTGCATGTTACCGTTACTTTTCATTATTTTGCATTTTTATTGCTTTGTAATTTTATTTTTTCTAACAAATTTCTACAAAATGAAAATGTAATGTAATTTATTATGGCCCTCTTAGCACTCTAGAAGGCATAGACAACATCTTGCACCACAAGATGTCAGTAGGCCTATATTGTAAGAAACATAAAGAATTTTAACAACTATTTTCCTAACAAACAACTCTTATTGATCAAATTGAATGCTTTATCCAGCCACTCAGTTTTTTGCTGCGAATGGGGCTTCATTAAACTACAGTCTAAATAATTTTTATTATTTTGAGATATTTGTCTTTATTAACCATTTGCAAATAAATGCAATATTACATTCTGGCACCTTTATATTTTATAGGTTGCCATGTCCTGTTTGCCAACAAAAGTTTCATCCCAATTTGATTGAAACTCATGCTGCAATATGTGGTGATGTAATCGAGATCAAGAGTGAAGAGTTAAAGCCTGAGGAATTTGAAAAAGAAAGGTTATTTGTCATTTATAGTAATTAACAAAGACTTAACAAATAATTCTTAGCTTATTTTAAGAATATTATATACATGTTCATTTGCCAAAAGATTATCCATAAAATTAGAAAAAAAAATGCATGGAATTTTAGGTAAACATGGGTGTATCGATAGTTGTGTGATAAATAGAATCTTGAACTTGTGTTTATGTCATAAAATTTATGAAATTTGTTGCCGGATTAAATATTTCTCTCACCAAGGCGCAGGAAATATTTAACCCAGCAACTTATGCCATATAAATTTTATATGGCATAAGCACTTGTTTAAGATACTATATATATATGTACTAATTTGTACTTGTATGTTATATTTTCATTGCCCCTTGTATCTGATGTCTTAATCAAATAATTTACCAAAAAATATTTCAATTTTGGTTGCTTATAGAATGATTTTTGTGGGACTTTGCTACCGCAAAGTCCCAGTTTTTTTTCGAAATGTTTCCATTTTTTTTTTTTTCGTTTTTTACACAGGGCACACAGCCTAAACCGCAACAGCTGCAGCAACCTTTTTACAACTTCTGAGGTCCATTTTTTTCGAGGTACTTAATGAATATAAATTGAAACATTTTTGCAACAGTGCAAGTTGCACTTTGCAACATGAGCAAAAACGGGTTTTTTGACCCTGGAAGCCACATTTTTGGACCGATTTTGCTCGGGTTTTCATTTTTTGAATCTGTGACTAAATTCCGATGTGATATGAGTTAAAAAATTTCAAATTTCGAAAATTCGTAGCATACATTTTTTGGCCGATTTTCGAAATTTTTGGACCATTTTTCAGTTTTTTTCGGATTAATCTGAAATTTTAATAAAAGATGCTTGTCACTAATGTAAACAATTTGACGTATTCAAATTTTTTGCGTCACTTCCGGTTAAAGTAGAAAATCGATTTTCACTTCCGGTTGAATAACTTCCGGTGAAATTTAAATATTTCAACGAAATTATGTAGATGGGTAGCCAAAGTAATTCTATGGCCGATTTTAAAATAAAATTTCACCCGCAAGTGGAACTTTGACCGCCATTTTGATTTTCCTGAAACATTCTATAATCTATTCAGCCAATTTGGCTGAACCGAATTTCAATATTTTGGTATTAAATGAAAGAACATAAAAATTAGAGAAAATTCTTGGAAGTGGATTTTCGAATTTCGAATTTGCTTTTTTGCAATTTCAAGTTGAATTTTTTCAATTTTTTAAGGCTCATATCTCGTGACCTTGACCTTTAATGACCTTGACCTTCAGTAGGTCAAAGGTCATCGACCTTGGCTACCAGATGATACTTTAATATTTGACCTCCGACATCAACTTCCGGGTTTATAGCTGTCCGAAAACAGCAAAATTGACAACTTTGGACTACTCTAGCACGTGACCTAATTCACTTACAGACTTATTTTTTTCAGATTCTGAATGTGCTTTGCGAGCTCTTTCGAAAAATATATCACAATGGATTGTAATGCAAAATTTCAATTTTTTAAATTTTTCCATTTTGGAAACCTTTACCCGATTTTTTGAAGTTTATGACTTTGATGTATGCATATCTCGTGATCTACAAGTTATAGAACCTTCAAACTTGAAACATAATTGAACATACCCCATATAGATGTATTCAGCAAAAAACTATTGACGTGGGCCTGGCACATCCGGGTAAAATTTTCATTTTTTTTAAATTTTGTTGTCTGGAAAAAATATATGTAGAATTCATTTTTTTTGAAAAATGCTTCTGCACACACTTACCTCATTACTTTAGCTCAATTATATCAAAATCTCAGATGTTTCGGTTGAATAGTTCAAAAAAGGGAACAAGGTTTAAGAATTTCAAAATTTCCGATAATATATTTTGACCTTTTTTGACATTTTTGATTGTATATCTCGTTAACCAATGGATGTAAAGGCTTGAAAATTTGGGTATTCATATATATTATTAATATAAATAAAGTCACATCAAAAAATCTCACGTGGGCGTGGCACATCCGGGTAAAATTTTGTTTTTGTTAAAAATTTGTTTATCAAAACAAAGGTAAAGTTTAATATTTTTTTCAAAAAATGACCTTACATACAGTTGCAGCATTGCTTTATTCAGCTTATGTTAAAGGCTCATTGATTTCGGCTTTGTAGTTCAAAGAAGGAAACAAGGTTAAACAAAATATTTTTTTTCGTTTTTGACCTTGACCTTTGTTGACCTTGACCTTTTTAGGATCAAAGGTCATTGACTTTGGCTGTTCATTTATGCTTTCATATTTGATGTCTATCGTCAACTTCCGGTGTTATTATAGTATGCATTACCAAATTTTAAAGACTTGTTTCTCGTGAATTTGACCTTGAGTGACCCTGACCTTCTGTAGGTTGAAGGTTACTGATAAAGGTTTTCGGCTGGTATGTTCAAATGTTAGGTCTGGTGACTACTTCCGGTTTCACAACCTTTCCAAAAAATCAAAAATTTTAAAAGTTGTTGACTTCTTTGATACTTCGGATCTACGTTCAGGGCCCATTTTTTTTAAAATTCCCCTTAGCAATTAGCACATTTGCAAAGTCCCACTCTGTGCCACATGTGGCTCTAGTTTTTTTTTTTTTTCAAAATTGAGTTTATTGCAATAGCTGTGGAGGTGAAATTTGATTATATTTAAGTAGAATTACTATTTGGCCATGAAAATTTCAATCAGCCAAATATATTAATAGTTGGTAAAGCAGATATGATGGCGATCAAGCCAAGCATTGTTGAATATGACTTGTACCTTAAATATAATACTTGTATGGTGCTAGATTATAAATTTACCGAAAAATATTTCAGTTTTGAAGATGATGAAGGACAACATCACAAGAAAAGGTGTATTAAAGAAACACTTAAAGAAATGTAAGTATCTTTAAATCTTAGACACAACATTACCTGAAAAAAGCTGTACACAATTTTTAATGATTGTCAATTTTGCTACATGCCACAAAGGTCAAACAGATTCTTTGTAGTAAAATAACCATATATTTCTCAAAATATGATATGTAACATAAAGAAGATCTTTGTCTTTATTGCATTCTATTTTTATATGCCCACACTTTACTAACACTAACAGACCAGCATGTCATTATAAGGAACATCAAAGATTATGTATCTTTTGATTGAATGTCATAAATCTAATTTTAAAGGGCTTGTAAAGATTTTATTTGTATCAGGGACACTGAAAACATTACAATTTTGTTGTTGTCTGTTGTTCTTGGAATTTTACTTAAACTAATGAGTTTTATGAAGCTACTAATAATATCTATGCAGCTTAATATAAGTGACGTCATAAAACACGTTAAGATTTAACAGAAAGATTCTAGTACACGTTTATTCTAAACATAAATAATCATTTTCAGGTCGGAAGTTAGTGATCCTCATCTGATCATTGATACCTACGTATCAAAATACATGAGAGGAAGACCACTGAACATTACAGATGAATCATCAGAAGTTGAAGGCAAAACCTTTGAAATATTCATTTCACGTGAAAGTTTACTCTCAGATGCATTTTCTGAAGTAGGTTGCAGTAGTGATGGGAATGTGAGTTTCCCCCTAGATGTGACTTTCATTGGGGAGGAAGCAATGGATCTTGGCGGGCCAAGAAGAGAGTTTCTGAGCAGTTTCTTGAACCAATTTAGTGAACGTTTTGTGAAGGATGGATTCATGGTTTCCGAGGACGATTTAGGAAAAGAAGCTTATCTCAAATACCAAAAAGCAAATGCATTTGAAAGTGCAGGTTTACTTGTAGGTTAGTACTTTATAATCACATTTTTACATCGCAAAGATATTTAAGTATTTAACAGAAATATATAAAACACTATCAGGAAAATTAATCAGCAAATATTGACAACAGATGATACTGATAAAGGCATGCTAGTACCAATAGTCTATATGAATAAAATCACCAGAACTAATGTTGCCAATTGTTCAGATACTGCTTAGGGAAAAATTTGGGACTGTACAACAATTTATCATGGATTTATTCCTATGCTATTCTGACACTTAGCTTATCAAATTTTTAGACAATGCAAAAAATTTTATCTTGATATTCTCTTTTAAATTTATATATTAATACATAAGCTTTTTGAGAAGATTTTTTCCTAATTAAAAAAATACTGCAAGTATTAATTAAACAAATACTGTAATATCAAGAAATCATATATTTTTCTTGCAGGAATGTCATTAATGCAAGGAGGACCAGTTCCTGCCATTTTTAAGGACCCAAACAACCTTTTTTTCCATCCATCAACTCCAATAGAGGTGCAGTTTACTAAAGGCATTGAAAAGTTGGGTTTAAAACAGGTGGGCAAATTTGTTTGGAATATAAGTTTATAAGACAAAAAATAGCTGTTATATGTAACTAGGCAAGCTACATCTGAAAAAAGTGTGAAGTTTGTATTTATTACCTTGTCCAAAGCTACAATATTCACTTTCTGTGAAATGATTGCTATGCCAAAAGTTCCTCAAGAAACAGAAACGGGATTTTCTTCAGAAAACTATTCAGTAATAGTGTTCACGGCGCACTGAATTTGAGCCTTCAAATCTACATCCATAATTATGCGTATTTGAAGGTTGGAATATCGACTCGGTATAATGAGACATTCGCAATATATAGAAAAGATATTGGTATAATTGAAGGTATTTTGCGATTATCATACATTTCTAGTAAATCTGAAAACTATTTACATACATATAATATAGACACATATCAACCCATGAAACTGCCAACTGTTCCACATTAAAAGTTCCATGATATTTCCATGTGCATTTCTAGAAAAATGTTGGAAAAGGGTTTTGAAGATTGTGACATTGTGCTGTATGCAGCTTATCAATGCTGTGTATGGTGTCATATTGTACAGACACTCACCTTTGTTTTAAACAATACAATAATGTAAACCTCATATTATGTCACTTGCATATCTTATTTATCTTTATCAACTATATCATTTGTCTACTTACAGCTTTCAGCAGAAAAAAAAGAAGTTTTAGATTTGTTTAAGACCAGTTACCAAAAAGAAACTCTAACTTATCCAAAATTGGTAAAACTCCTCAAACCAAATTTTTCAAACGAGGGGTCTAATCAAAGATTAGGAGAACAGACTGTTTATAGATTTTTCTTAGACTACTTGAAAGAAGTTGCAGGTAATTGTGTTACTGTTTTTATACGCTCACATGATATGTGGAGTGTATATTCACACCAGACAGTCCATTGCTCATATAAAATTGTTTATTATAACTAAAAGATGAGCTCTTCTTAAAGGGACAGTCTGAATTTTTTTTAAGTCAAAATTTTTTTTTGCTCAAATTTATAAAAAATTACATCAAAATCTGTAACTATGTGCCCTTTATTGTATCTGAAAGTTTTAATTAAAAAAATCCAACCGTTCATTTTAAAACGCTTAAAAAAATGCTAAAATTTTTAAAAACCTTACGTGAGGTTTTTAATTGTGTTATGAATTTTGGACGCTGATAGGAAACTACTGAACGGATTTGAGTAAAATAAACGCCTAATTGTAAAGAAATGTCCCTCTTGTGTATTTAAAAGGTTTCAGCTAGAAATATTGAGCCATTGAAAGGGCAAACACCAAAACTAGGTCAAATTGCTTATTTAACAATAAGTACTCCCTGTTTGTAATTAACCCTTTAAAACCAAATTCAGTTTGATCAAGAAGATATAGAGATGCAATAAATATACTTTAAAAATACTCTCAGGTAGTATTTGCGAATTTTTTGATAATGGAAACTTTTTTCAAAAAAGCAGAATGGCCCTTTAAAATCAGAAAAACTAAAATATATTTAATATAGGTTATTGCCATTGATCTTTAAAACGTATTTATCTCATAAACATTCTATAAGGACTGTTTTGATAGAACTTAAAATTCAATTTAAAACCTATGTAAAATCAAAAAAGTACAAAAAAAATCTTTCTTTGAAACACATTTAATTTTTGAATTTTTGAACTAGGTACAATTCTAGATAGATTTTGATGTGAATTCTTTGAAACACCATTAAAAAGAATTGAAAATATATCAAAATTGTTTGATTTCTAGCTTGTAAACATAGATGGCACAGTTTGTGACTGATATGGACAAAATTATTAACTATGAACAAAACAATTTCTGAAAAGTATATTACTAAAGATTGAATATTTTACACTGGTGATGATGGCTATTGTTTCAAATGGTCTTACTTTAACAGATGACAGTGGGCTTATATTCATATGTTAATTTGCCTGTCTAGCTATATAATTCTTTTACGAGTCCTATAACCTTTCAGATTATGTAGTATTCACGTGTAGACATTCCCTTTAAAAAGGTCCACTCATTTACAAATTGTCAGTGGGAAATTGCTAAATTCTCATTAATTATGGAATCCTAGAAAATATATCCACATTCTTTTTAATTTCGATATATATTTTTCAGCACATCGAAGAGGAAGTTTAACACTTCAGAGTATTTTGAAGTTCGTTACTGGATCTGTGGAAATACCTGTATTAGGGTATAGGTGCAACCCAACCATCAGTTTCCAGGAGAACAACGCCATACCTACGAGTAGCACTTGTCTGTGCAAACTTTTTCTTCCTAACTCAACTCAGGATTCTAAAGAAAAGTGTTTTGAATCTTTTGATTATGCTTTTTACAATGATTATTTTGGCATTGTGTGATTTAATACTTGAAAAGACTTTTGATATGCCACAGTTTTTAGCAGTTTGTATTTGTATTTTTAAATTTGTATTTTCAAGATCTTACATTAGTTAGATTAAGAACATTATTTTTTATTTATTATTTGTGTAGTTACTGCACTTGAAATATATAAAATGTGTATTTGTGTCCATGAAAAAAAAATGATTTTTTAGAACTGGTTGTTTCAAAAATAATTGGCACATCTGTCTTTTCATAATCTGTATACTATTTTGAAAATGTACTGTGAATAAATAAGATTGATACCAGGGATTTTTTATTGAGCTACTAGAATATTGACTGCATGTTGAAAGTGATCAATACCAAAATTGTCTGATTCATTTGACTGAATGTCATTCAAAGCTTGAACTGCAAGATCTCCTAGTGGCACATGGTTTCCTTCTTCCAGTTGAACTTGCTCACATTCCAAATTTACTGGACCATCATAATCTATACCAAAGTATACCAGATCATCCTGAATTATTAAGAGAATAAAATATATAAACACATGGGATGGGACAATATTGATCGACAGACAGGCATATCTACTTTACTTCTGCTAAGTAATTTCCAAATTTCGAAGAATACTATACATTTAAGGGGGCATTACCACTTTGGCAAAGAAATTAAATGTGAACTCTTGTGCAGGTGAATATAAACAGAAAAGGTGTCATTTTTTCAAAACAGATAAACTAAATGTAATAACGCCAAGACACCACTTTAAAGCTCACTTAAAACACATACCTGATTCAGAGAAGCAACTGGGTCAATAAGTTGTCCTTCAATCCAAAGCTGCAGTGGTGTTCTATTTCTCTCAGTACGAAGTGGGCGTCTGGTTAGTGAATGCCTGAGTTTGTCAAGGTGCTGTTGAATCCTTTTTTTAAATATAATATGCAATGCACGTATGTGAATCTCATTGTCAATGTCCAGAATGTTGTGGTCTTCCATATAATAAAAGAGTTGATAAAAAATTGATGCACAACCTGTCCAAATTTCCCTCCATAATCTTTCAATCCTGAAAAAGATATTGTCAAGAAACTTATATTTCTGAACTGAAATAACTATAGAACACAACTTCTATTTACAAAAAGTTTTTTTATTAAATTCATGCTTTCCTTCTCACACTCTCCCTATAACTCTCAACGTTTTTTTAACTATAAAAGTGCCAAGGTTGAAATATGACAATTTTAAATATCCAGATGAGGTATGGAAATTACACAGAAATATCAATAAATGTTTTTAATAATTCTAAACTGGAATCACACTACTCTGTGATTACATTCTCTAAGTCTACATACAAAAGGACAATTTTTGAAATATTTACAAAAATAATAAGCCTACACATGATGAATGTTGTGCAAAAAAGTGCTTTTCACAATGCATGGCAGGTTAGCTTTAAGAACCAAAATTTGACTCAAGGCCAAGATTGTTTACATTCACCATACACATTCCAATGTTGGCATACAACAACAAAATATGCTGTTTGACAAAGACACAATGTTTGTGTGCATTGGCAATGGGACTGAAACTTACCTTTGATTATGAACACTTCTACCAGCTATGAAGCTCCCTACACCTTTGTTAACAAGCATGAACTCTGCCACCATCCGATTTTCCCCTCCTTTATCCGATCGTACTCTTTCAGGTAAGCCCCACTGTTCTACTGACTCAATAAATGCTTCTAGTACAGATTCTGCAGTGTTATTTGTGTTTACTTTCAGAAAAACTGGCAACCTTGAATAGCCATCTATTCCTCCATGAATGACAAATTTCCACCTGCAAATTAAATATTAACAGTGTACACATAAACAAATTGAAAGTATTTCTGTTGTACCTGTAATATTTAAACCAAAATATGAATCCCACATTTATATCTGCGCTTAAAGTTTTAATTTAACTTTGACAATGTAAAATAAAAATTAAAACCCACAGTACATGTCTCTATTTAAAGATGAGTCCTTAGGAGTCTGAAAAATGCTGAAAGACTTATAAATGATAATAAAACGGCCCCAGCCTAGCAAATTAATTAAGCAGATTTATTTTCTTTTCAATAGCGGAATAAAGTTTTATTTGATGTTTCTCTCCATATTCAGTGAATATATTGATAAAGAAAAAAATACCCTGGCTGGTCAATCAAAGAACAGTCAACATGAAGGCTCTGGCCTACTTGTGAAGTTCTTTTATTTTTAATGGGATTGTTAAGAGGTTGTTAGCAGCTTAGGAACTTTTCATATGAGTAAGTATATCAACAAATGAGAAAGTATTTCATAATGAAAAGTGATATCAGGTGTCTAGAATGGTAAGCATACCTTGCTTGGCGCCACACCAATTTACACCATAAGCTAACAATTTTTTTCCAATACCGGTACTATGAATGTCCCCGGCTTCAAATAAACAATTTGGAAAAACTCTTTACAATCCCTTTAAGATATTTTGGTAGCCTACAAATATAATTCTTACCGTATTAGTTTATGGTTTCCATCGATGTGCCACAAGGCTCTTGGTGCTCTGACATTGTAGGCTCTCCTCTGCACCCTTCTCACATTCAAAAACAAACGTCTAAATAAAACACCTTCTGGATCTACAGCTTTCAATGCCTCCTGTACTCTGCATCTTTGCACCCTGTGTCCACTGTCTGCCAATAATGCAGTTACTGTCCTATATCCAGCATCTGGGAATTTATCCTTAAAGTTTTTAATTAATTCTTTCAAATCCAATTCCCCAATGTTGCTGTATGGCCTAGCAGAAATACCATATAACTCCAATCTTCTTTTAACAGTATTGACACTTACACTTAATAGCTTTGCTATATCAGTTAATTTAAAATCACATTCTATGAGTTCTTCCAGGCAATAGCGTGGAATATTAAAACTAGGCCTTCCTCTATTTCCAGTAAATATTATAGTAGGTTTTGGCTCTTCTTGGTCGGTTGACAACTGTAGTGAGGTCAGTTCCTCTTTAAAAGCATTTAATCCCAAGGTAAAATTGTCAATAATATCATCGATATTTGTGTCATGACAGCTGGATGTTAGTTCTGACAACTGACTCATCATATCCATGGTGGTCTGGATTTCAGTAATAATACAATAATTGTCGCACCTATAATTTTCTAATGAATGGACTACTCTCAAAATTTTCTCCCGCAGCAGACGTCTCATTTGGACAATTACGTCGCTTTGTTGGTCTGTGGGATTAGCCTCCATAAGAACTTGTCAAGAAAATATAACCAACAAATCCCAGTACAGCATGTAAGAAGAAGAGTAAACAATCGCGCCGGGCTCTACTGTACTTTCAGTTTCGCATTACGTCACTATCAAAATCTATAGTCTGTTTCAAAAACAGTCAGCGCCGCCTGTCGTCATAATTTCAATGCACACAATTATGAAGACAGGTGGCGCTTTATATATTCAAGAAATGTATTTGGAGAAATGTATTTGATGAAATGTTACGCAAGATTTGTTGGGCAAGATTTGTATATTAAAATTTGTTACTGATGATTTGTTATTGGAGAAATGTAAAGTGAAACTTGTGTTTAAATTTATAATATGTAATTGTAGAAGAAGATAAATACAAATTATTTAATATTTGATTTAAGTAGAATATGCTTAAACAAATTATAATTAACTTGACAAATTATCGATGATGAACAAATGATGATTTTGGTGAACAAATATTGATTTTGTGAAACAAATGTTGAAAATGGCCTACAAATGAAGGAATAGGAATTAAGCACTAAGAACTAAGGATTAGGGATTAAGAAGTCTTAATATTGGGCTGTTCGGGCTTCCATAAATACATTTTGAAAAGTGATTGTTTTAAATGTAAGGAAATCGTCTAGTAATGTTTCAAGGGAGGTAACTACAAGATAAAAAGTTTCAATTGAACTCAGATCACAAATATTTAGTCAGTGTTTTTTATAGACTTCTCTTATATTTTTTATTTGTCAATTTTTTCAAATCTTTGGAAGAGATACAATCATCCTAAATTGGGTTTTCGAGTAGACAATCATCCTCGGTGAGATTTTCGGGTCTCTACTATAAGGTCCTCCAGCTACATTTCGTGGTCTTCTTCAAAGTAAGGAATGTTTTATTTCTTGGGATGTGTGCAATGTAGAAGCATGGTACTGTAAAGTCATCCTTGATTGGGGGTGAAACATTTTTGTTTAGCCAACTTTGAGAAAATTGTGCCAGTTGTTGTCAGTTTTGGTCTTATTTTTTTTTTTTTTTTTTTTTTGGGCTCGCTTAAGTGCACAAAACTCCAAAGTTTTACAGAATTTAATTATTTAGATGAGAAACTTAGACCCCACAATGGTACTCTCACATTCTAAATGATGCCACAATGTTACTCTCACATTCTAAATGATGCCACAATGTTACTCTCATAATATACCTGATGTCATAATGTTACTCTCACATTCTACCTGATGTCACAATGTTACTCTCACATTCTACCAGATGTCACAATGTTACTCTCAGAATATAACTGATGTCACAATGGTACTCTCACATTCTAAATGATGCCACAATGTTACTCTCACATTCTAAATGATGCCAAATGTTACTCTCATAATATACCTGATGTCATAATGTTACTCTCACATTCTACCTGATGCCACAATGTTACTCTCAGATTATACCAGATGCCACGTTACTCTCTGTCGTTAAAAATATATTGCTCTCATATTATGCCAGATGCTACTCTCAGATTATGCCAGATGTTGTTCTCAGATTCGGTGATTAAAGGCAAGATTTAAAAAGTGGCTTAAAAGGCATATCCAGTACTGTCGACATGTCATCATGCTCAAAATAAAAGAGCCATAATATAAAGGTATATCAATCTTATCGTAAGGTAAAAGTAATAATGAAAAAAGCATACATTTTAGATCAAACCAAAAAGCTGTTTTTTGTACAATTGCATTAATAAACCACATACTCATGTAAATATAGAAAATAAAATGTGTATAACATACTAAATAAATTTTACCGTCAATATTGTAAACAGTTGGATTCGACTTTAGAAAGTCTTAATGATATCTTTTAATAGTACAAAATCTTGTAAAGGTTCTGGCAATGAAAGCTTTTTAACTTTCTCCTTTATTCCAAGTCCCACATTCTGCCGTATTATTCTTCTACATCGAGACTTTAAAGAATAGTCACCAATTCTTTGTTCAATTAATTCAACAACATCGTCGCTTGCGTTTTTGACAAGTTCACTCTTGGGAGCACCACTTTGGTAGAGAAGATCCACAATGTCAAAATAGTTCTCATCTATGAAGATGGGTACTGAATAATAGAATTTAAGAAAAAGGTTGGTCAGGGAAGGATTATATTTAAGTATTCTATTAATTATCCATTCATCTCCCCAAGCCTTAAAATTGTCTAGAGTTCGGGCTATGAAAGTATTACCATTGTCATCTGGAATATCTAACAAAACATCAGCACCACTTTCCAGTAACAGTGTCAAGCAATCATCAAACCTAAGCCAAGACATGCGATCTTTCAAAAGTTCTTCAGGTCTCGCCCCCGCTTTTAATAATGCCTTTGTCAAGTCGACGTTTTTTCTGCTCGCTACTTCTAAGAGAGCACTTCCGCCAACATTATCCATGGTGTTAACGTCATATTTATTATCTAATAAGAGTTGAATCAAATCAAAATTCAAGTAAATCGACGCATTGTGCAATGGTGTGCGTCCCATCGTGTTTTTTTGATTTATATTTTTTACTTCCTTCAAAAACATTTCATAAACATGACATGGAAGATCAGTATCAGCGGTCAAATGAAGAATATTTTGATGAAATTCACCGATAAAATCTTTGTCCATATCAGATTCTAATAAAATTTGCATGCAATCTAAGTCAAAGTCATCGAAAATCGAAATCAGCAAAGTGTTTTCATTATCTAAGGTCAAACCATGATCTATCAACAACTTCAAAATAGTTATTTTGTTATATTTAGTCTCTTCTTCAGTAAGACTATCATCAACATCACCGCATTCTAAGCAATAATTACCCGCGGTTTTGCCTCGACCATCGCGAGCATTCACATTTGCACCATAATCCAGTAACATTTTGACTAGATCCAATCGCAGTCCTGCACATGCATTCATTAAAACTGTATCTGATTTGTAGCCACTATTTAGATTTACGTCACATCCGGTTTTCAGAATTTTTTCGATAAGTTCATTGTCTTTCGGGTAGTAAATATACACCAAACTTAAAATTGTTGATTCTGATCTACCAAATCGGATATCAATATAACGTTTATCTAAATTCAGATCCAAAATATATTCAAATACCTCTTTATTTCTTCCAATGGAAGCAGACAATGGCGTGTAACCATTGTCATTTTTTGCATGGGGATCGGCCCCTGCTTCGATTAAACGTTTAATACATTTAAGAATTAGGGCAACATCTCCTCTCTTAATTTCACAAAGAGTAACTAAAGTATGAGTAAGATTGTAAGCGTCCAACCCAACTCCTTTATCCAACAAATACAGAATCGTCTCAACATTTTTACTCTCTGCAGCAAGTGTAATAGCCACTGGACTTGATTTGATGTCAGCGCCGGCCTCTATTAATAATTTGGCACAGTCTAATTCCTGGTCAGTCTTTTCCTTGCCATGACCCACATACAAACAACAACAAATCGGTGGAAACGAGTTTCTAAGTATATCATAACATTCATTAATGTCGCTCAGCAGTTCTGGGTACTCGAGAGATTTTTTTAAGATGCTGACGTTTCTGGTCATGGCTGCAAAACATAACTGATATTTTGGAAACTGCATTTGTGGCAAAGTAATAATGTGCTTCAAAATGTTCGTTTTATCGTGTTCAAGACAGTAAATAAACGCACTCCAAGCATATGAGTCGAGTGTAAATAATTTGAGTCCTTGGGAAAGTAAAAAATCAACACCTTCCACAGATTCTGTATCTAAAACACGACTCATATACACAGAGTTGCTATATTCACTTATGTCTTCATTGTAGTCTTCCAGATGTTTCTTATCAAACACCACTTTAAGGATATGAATATAACCTTTATCTATGGCCAGAAAACAACATTCTTCGTGGAGATCTTGGTGCATTCCGTCTTGACTTTTGAACGTTTCAACCATGTATTTAGCTGTTTCAATATCACCATATCGAACAGCTTCCAACAATCTACAAAAATTATAAAAATTAATTTTATCGTAGTTCAAGGGGAAAGTCCAGCATTTTCGAGAGTAGATTTAGGCCTTGAATATATGTAAATAGACTAAACATATATTTGAAGGCTAAAATTTCGAGAGACAGCTAACCAATTCACGGAAGGTTTGTTTATAAGAACGGATAGTGAACATATCCCTTTAACGATTCCTAATTAATTATCATTACTTATATCGTATATTATTGTCGCCAACCCCTGTACGTCCATCCCTCGGTCCGTCTGTTCACAATTTGCTTGTCAACGCGATAGATAGTTTACATCTAATTTAAATGAAATTCGGTTTGATCATTTGAATTGATAAGATCTTCGACAAGTTGGAATTATTTGATGAAAGAGCTTTTGAGTTATCGCCCTTCGTCAAAATGAGTAGAAATTGGCTTGTGAACACGATAAAAACTACAGTTTTCATCTGATTTGATTGAAATCCGGTGTTATGATTTATACTGAAGGGGTCTTGGTCAAGTTTAAGGTGGTACGATTCGAAACAAACTGACGAGAGCCCTTGATATACTAAATATTTATCAGGGAAGTGGGTGTATCTTTCTAGGCAACCACTTGTTTTGTATATCCGGACTTTATACATTCATGATACTCTTAAACTCAAGGCGAACGATTGCGAAATTTGGGTTTAATTTTGATTAGACTGATAGATAATGATGATTGTAGATGATCATCAAGCTATCTCTATACACGCCTTTATAAACTAGTTTGAACAAGATCGGAACGCGGTGTAATATTACTGTACTGCTTTAACGCCCTCGGTATGGGACATTATTGTCAAAGGTTTATAACACGTCCTCAATTAGCCCATATAAGTGCAGAAAAGCAGGACTTAAAATTCCATTCAAAAAAAAAGGATCTTATGGACAGATATGGCTGGGAATAGAGTCAGCAAATTTCGGATTGTATGAAAGTGAATCAATATAAAAACTTACTTTTTCCTATCAACGTCGTCGTATTCGTAACTGTCTTCATCCATTTCTTAGTTACCTATTTATAATATTTTATAATAACAAAAAGACAACTATGGCTTGCCTAATATAAAAATCATGTGGTTATACAAAGTAATATCACACGTTTGAACAAAGTGCAGTTGACTTATAATTATATAGATAACCAGGGCTTGCCAGGCAACGTAACATACGCCCACTGGCAGCTGTCGGAAATGATAACATTTTCATTAACGTTAATAAAAATGTTGACACGTGTTGGCCAAGTCAAGGACAATAATTCAAAAACCGTTCATCTGATTATTGCAAAAATCAAACTTGACCCAGACCTCATTCATATAGGCCTATACAAACTTACCAAGTTTCATTTAGAACGGATAATAATTGTAGTCTCTATCGTGGATACAGGTCAAGAACCAATAACTCAAAAACCGTTCATTCGATTATTGCCAAAATAGAACTTGACCGAGATCTGATTAATACATTCTCATTCATGCTTACCAAGTTTCATCAAAATGATAATTGTAGCCTTTACCGTGGATACAAGTCAAATTTGACCCGTTTTTATCAAGTCATGGGCAATAACTAAAGAAACGTTCATCCGTTTATTGCCAATTCGATCTTGATAGAGATATGATTAATATATGCATGCTTACCAAGTTTCATTGAGATAAGATAATATATTGTAACCTCTATCGTAGATACAAGAAATGTGAACTCCTGTTAGAGCTTAGGGAAAAATAGTGTATAGCCTATAGGGCATGAGATAGTTACATGATAGGCCTATAACTCATCGTATATATTGGTAAACTTTGTCCGGCAATGGCGTCATCCTAAAGGCCTAGTCTAATTAAAATTAAACCCAAATTTCATTTTTAAATTTCGTTTTTTTTTTAACCACTAAATTAGTTTAGAAAACAGAAATTAAAAAAGTCGATCAAACGAAATTTGGGTCTATTTTTTTTTTATTAAACTGCAATGATGCCATTGCTAGTCAAAGCTTGGCTCAGACCACAAAATATGTAATCTGTGATCTTTAGATTTTCTCTTTTCGTTTTGAACTTGTCATCTTTCAAGTTTTGGAAAGAGATTAAGATGCAAACATTCCCCAATATGAGTATTCTATAGGCACTATAATTGGTTTCTGGGCCTCTACCATCCAGGGGCGGACTGGGCCGCATGGCCACATGGCTAAAGCCATGCGGGCCGGTGTGCACGGGGCCGGTTTTTGAAAAATGATCAAAAAAAATATTTATATTTTGAAAAAAAATCACCTTTATGGCAGTCATTTTTCAATTTTCTTTTGGGGAGGACCCGTTAAGCAGTGGCGGATCCAGGGGGCATAGAGGGCGTATGCCCCGCCCCCTTTACTTTGTCTTTTTTTTTTTAAGAATGGGTAAAATACGAAATCAAAAATGTCTAACCCATTAACGTTTACTATAAAACATACATGGTCCACGTCAAAAACTGTTAAATTACTACAATTTATACTTATTCTATGTTTTTAAGCCAAAAAAAAGGTCAAAATTTTTTTCGCCTCGCTTCGCTCGGCCAGAATTTAGAGCTAAGCCGCCCCTTTCGACAAACGGGAATCCGACACATTTAATTAAGTGGGCCGGTCAATGGAAAAAAACCATGGCCGCGTCACCGCCCCAGTCCGCCCCTGCTACCATCCTTCATCTGCCTTCGGTGGTCTGGGCTATTTTCATATCATAATATGACCAGAAACATAGTGCAGTGATTTTAGCTGTCAGTAAAGCTTAGCCTATATAAGCGATCAGCAAAGGTGTTACGGTTGTTATTTATGTTACAATGTTATCTTTTCTAAGAAACCTCATCTGGAGGGGCACAACACATATTTCTTTTATTGTGAGACATAACAATATTCTTCTTGTGGAATATTTTCTCTCTTCTTGTTGGACATATTCCATATATTTATTTAAAAAAAGTCTCTTCTTGTGGGACATAGACTATCCACATTTGTTTTGTTTCATTTTTGCAACATATTTCATATCTTCTTTTGCAATAAATCTCTTTTTGTGGTACACAAAACACATTCTATATTTTTTGGGGATCTTGTGCAGGGACATATTATACATGTATATCCTTTTTCACTACAAATCTCATCTTGTGGGACATACTCCATATATTTATTATAAGACATCTCTTTTGTAAAAAAAATTCCATAATATTTTTTCACAATAAAAATCTACTTGTGGGACACATTCCGTATATTTTTACAAGAAATCTCTTCTTGTGGGACATAATTATGTTACATATTTTTTATAAGAAATCTCTTCTTGTGGGACATAATTATGTTACATATTTTTTATAAGAAATCTCTTCTTGTGAGACATAATTATTATGTTACATATTTTTACAATAAAAATCTACTTGTTGGACATATTCCATATTTTATTTCTGGCATCTGGTGTTCAAGTTTCTTGTACTCTTCAATTTCATCTAAAAATTCCTGGTTAACGCTTGTATTCTGAAATACAATTGAATGGCTGTCGTTACACTATGATGTCTCCTAAATGAGCATAAAATTTAACTTCTCAAACTTCATCAAAAGTGTCAAAAGTATGTAAACAGAATCCAATAAATCCATATAACAAAGTAATTTGCATAAAGTTATTAATGAAAAAAACTAAAAATATTATGTAAGCGTATATCAGATATACGAACACAGAAAAAATCTATTTTGTTGGCGCCAATCTACTTAAAGCCACATAAGCCCAGACTTGGACATTGAGAAAAAGTCTTCTCATCTGTTTTTTTAAAAGTTAGCACTTAAAAATGGATATTGAAAAAAAAAAATTTCGATTCCCTTTCGTGGTTCCAATTCTACAGCCATTTGAAAGAAATTTTGTTTGTTTACATTCCAAACGTCAATAACTCACAAGCTCCGCCCACTACTAGCACGCGCTACTGGAGATTGGTGTATGACGTCATTTAACTAACACGCCCCCGCTTGACCTCATTAGCATGTAATTTAATGGAAATCATTTTATTAGATCCCGACTTTAAATCCAGCGGCATCGAAGCCATCTGAGTACCCAAAGCCGTGAATTTTAGTTTTTTGACTTAATTAAACATCAGAGATTAAGCTAGAATGCCTCTTGTAGGCTACCGAAATCCCGTTTTTTTTTCATTTTGTAAACAAACGAATCTCGCAATGTGGCTTTAAACTGGAAAATTGAGTCCATGGTCTGGCGTTTGAATTCAATGTCGCAATGAATATTACACTAATGTAGCCTAGTGTTTAAAAAAAAACGTAACTTAAAAAAACCGAACGAAACGAAATTTGGATCTAATTTTAATTAGGCTGGAGTTACTATTTTTGTGTTTTGTTCCATTGAACAACATAGCACGAGGCACTCACTAAAGCAGATCTTGGGTCTGAAAAATTTACCTATCATATATATAGAAAATTGTATTCCATATGTCAAAATGAGTGAGAAATAAAATATAACTACGAACTACTTACCTTTAAGTCAAGTTGTTTTAAAGTGAGGTTCTCCATAGTTTTTACCTTTTTGATTATTTCCAAGCATCCACCAGCAGTGATTAGATTGTCGCCTAGCTAAAACGATAAAGTTTAAAACTAGAAACTTCAGACTAGAAATTTCAGAAAAGGTTGTAATCGTCAAAGCATGTTATAGGTGGCCTGGATTTAAAATTCCAGATGTCGAGAAAGCGGAAAAGCGAAAAAATTACCTAACTTTCTCGCCTTTTCACTCGCTCTTTTCCTCGGATTCTCGACTTCTCCGAGTGGGTGATAGGGAACAACACCCGTTTAATATGTCAAACATGTCATGGAAGTGGAACTGTTAAAATATAAATCTCACCTGGAGTACTTGAAGACTTTCGTATTTATTAAGTTGAAAAACTATTAGTTGTACATCGAAATCAGTCAGTCTGTTATCAGTGAGGTCAAGTTCAAGTAGAGTAGAATTGGCTGTCAATGTTAAGACTATTTCTGCAGCACCTATTGTACCACACCCATTAAAGGCTAGGTTCAAATATTTCAAACTGACATTTTCCTGTAAAATAACGTACAAATATAAAGAGTGGTGCTTAACAATCATGACTATAATCCAATCATTATTAAAGCGATATCACCTCCTACCCGCTCAACGGTAGGTTTTAATTAGTTTTATTATCAGACTAACTAACTCCGTGCCGTGGCGTTGGGCGACCGCAACCTTTTCGCAGACACCGCAATTTTTAAGATAATTTAATCAGTAATAGTGTTCACGGCTTACCGTAGAAATGTTATCCTTCAAATCCATGCGAATCCGTAATTATCCTTGTATGAAATTGAGCACGTCGAATCGAAATTCAAATGAACCGCCATTTGCACAAAATATTAAGTTTATTATTGAAAAACGCTTAAAATATTTTCGAAACCTAACAAATGCTAAATGTCCGGTTTTAGGTCTCCAGCAATTTGTAATAAAATAATTACAAACCTTTACACCTTTCATAAGATCAGCTGCACTTTTACCTCTAAATTTATTCCAACTAAAATCTAGATATTCCAGAGTTTCATTAAATGCTGAAAGAAATATCATCAAATGCATAGGGAACAAAGTCTTTAATATTAAAAAATATCATGAACATCAATCATTTTTTAAAAAAAAAACTTTGAATAGAGTTAAAAGATTAAATGTAAAAATGAAATCGAAAGTAAGACTTACCAAGTGCGTTTCCGAATACAATTCCAGAATCATCTCCAAAATCATTATTAGACAATATTAATTTCTTTAAAGTTTTATTTTCCTGTTTGAAGAATACAGTGTATAAATCAGTATACCATCGTGTGATTGGCAATGGATCGACTGGGTGTGAGGTCTAGGACTTACTCTGGATGCAGGTATAAGTTGGTCTTAAACAATTTGGGAACCGGAAATATGGTCACAGTAATGTACGGGCACAAGGTATTTTAGTCACAGTAATATGGACAAATGTTGGTTTTTTTTTTCAATTTTCAAATACATGCTTTTAAATATATATGTAGGCCTACTTCTGGGGTTAGGGCGTTCCTTTGAAGGTCTGTGGGGTTGGATCAACCAATAACATGCCCGTCACTGGTCAACCAAGATATGGCCATATAAAATACACAGGCTTACCTTTAAAATGTCAGAAAAACTTGGAGCATCCACGTCTGAAAACCCATTATCTGTTTGGAAAAGAAAACCAAAATTACCTGGAGAATCATGAAATACTAAAATAATTATATATCTCGATAAATTATTCCACCAACTAGATATGTAAGTATCGTAAGCTTATTTAGTAAGACCAAGGTTAAAATTTGAGCAAAAAAATCTTATAACATTATTACGAGAATGATTTGAAACCCATAAATGTAACAATAATATAATGACATTGTTAAGAATATTATACGGGTAAAATTCATTAAAAATCAATTAACCAAATAGTTTTTGACATTAAATTAAAGAGATATGTTCACCATTCGTTCGACCAATTAAATTGTAACCAAAGAACCCGGAACCTGTTAGCTTATCTATTCAGTAATAATGTTCACAACTTCAAATGCCCGTTTATTCATAACTATTAGCGTTTGAAAGTCAAAAATACGACTTGTCGTTAAGTAAGACTAAAGAAAATGAAAGATTAATGTTTAGGTACAGGTATTATAATTGAAGAGATTGGAGGATTTTTGTCTAGTTCTAGTGCTTCTGAAAGCTATTTACATATATTCAAGGCCAAATCGACCCTCAAAGATGCTGAACATTCCCCTTTAATAAGAAAACCTCTTTGAATATATATATATATACAATGATAAACTAACCATGGGATAATGATTTTACCTGCCAGATAAATACTTTCAATGAATCTATTCTTCTGTAACAGAGACTTGATAATGGAGACTGATTTATGTCCAAGATTGTTCTTCGATAAATTCTGAAATAAGACAAGTAATGCACATTCAAATCATCATTATTTCACACTGAAATAGTCCGATGAACCTTTTACGTTGCACAACATTGTTTGGTTTGTTGCATATCAAAAGGAAAATTTATTGTTGCATATCAAAAGGAAAATTTATTGTTGCATATCAAAAGGAAAATTTATTATGAGGAACAAAAACAGTCACAACACAACCCTCCGTAATGTTTCTGGTATGCACTCCTCAAATGAAAAGTTCATTAGCTGCTACATTGTTGTCAATGTGTTTACATGTATTTCGAGATTTGTTTTACGGTTGGGATCGTTCGTGCTGGGGTTTTATTATTATATAGGTAAATTGGTTCCTTACCACAAATTTAATTGTGACACTTTCTAAAAGCATTTCACTGAGGCCAGCTAGGCCTTTAGCTTGAATATCATTTCCTTCTAAATCTAAATTAACCAGACTTGAATCTAACTGAAAATAAATACCAAAGAAAGTTTAATAAATGATATATCAGACCTTATATTATGTTTTGTAAGACATGAATGGTGTCAAATTACGTCCCAGATTCTTGCTTTCCATAGTGCACATTGCAGTATACAATATTATACTTTATTACATACATGTGTAATACTATGACAGCCAATCATTGAATACAAGCCCATGTAATAATTGAATCCATATTCAACGGTCATTGAATACGGTCGGAACTATTTTTTCTACTGACTCGCGAATGACGCCATCTTGTTTTTTTTTATATCTCACTTAGAATATTCCCAGTTGCATTACAAGTTTCAATTTAAACAAATGATGATGAATTAAAATAAATTCTTAATTTAAAACATGTCCAAACAAAAATAGTCTACAAAACCCATAAAGAACACCGTAATTAATGTTTTTGAAAGCAAAATAGCCTTGGTTACGTGTTGAACGGCATTGGGAATTCCTATTTATAGCCGGAAATTTCTGAGTCTAATAATAATTTTGGAAATCCCCTGTTTAGGCTAGTTATAGTCTCTATCACCTAGGCGTAAGACTACTTCTCTCATAACCTTATCGGACAATTTTTGTTGTACGTTTTTTAGTGTACATTCATGAAAAACCTACACTCCATTCAAAACAATCAACGATAGTGTATGTAATAAAAGTAGAACTGCACACGAGTCTATAGGAATTCAATATTGCACTCGGGGCTTGGCGGCGGGATATCACTCGTGTGCTACGCACACTCGTGATATCCCTACGCCAAACCCCTCATGCAATATTGAATTCCTATAGACACGTATGTGCAGTTCTACTATTATATTCCGAAGGGTGAATGTCCTATCAGCACTATTTTTCCATATAAGTTCAGTTTCCTGACCTTCATCTCTGACGAATACAGGTATTTTTCACGGATAAAAATTACATATATTATTATCTTTATACGCAAACACGGTGGGTACTCCTATAGAAGTTTTCTAGATTTTTTATCGGGTACACTGATAGCATCAAGTCAGATTTTAAATCAGACGTCTCTGGTCGCTTCTGTCTTCTGTTAAACAAGTATATTTTAAGAGTGTGACGTCCATCAACTTTGACTCGTGATTGCAAATTGGAATGGTACCGATTGACTCATAAGTGTTTTAGAAAACCTCTTTAAGGTTTTATCATTTTCTTACCATAAAAGGTATAGATAAAGCTCTAGCACCATTGGGTCCCATCGAATAATGCTTTACAATTAATTCCGAACTACATGGGTTCCTCATAAATGCACCAATTGGTATGACGCCTAATTTCTCACATTCTCGTTTATACAATTTCTTTTGAATATCTGTAGTGTCCAACTTTTCTGGTTTATTTTCTGAAATGAGGAGAAGAATACCTGTATAGTTATAGTTGTCCACTGCTTGGTCACAGCTTTGGCTTACAACTACGAGTCAACTATTGCAAGATATTCATACCCCGACGAATAATCAAAGCGCAATCAATAAAATGTGAGCGCTTAAATCAATCTAAATCCAATAAAAATGCATCTTCTGGCATATGTCTCAAGAACGTCCCATCCGATTCTTGTGGTCATTTTGTGTAAAACTGGAAAACTAACAATTTCAGCAACGTACCAAAGTTCTCGTCTTCAACAGGAGTTAAGCGACCATAATCATCAAACGAGTCCTCTCTGTTTTTCCGTCCAGTCAATTCAGACTCACTGATTTTACTATTTCCATTATTTTTTACTCTTCTGGTGATTCTAATTTTGGCACTATTAGAACGCCGAATACCTGTTACTTGCTGAAAAAAAAAAAGAAACCTCGTAACAAAACAGAAAAAAAATCAAGCTGTACTTGTCGAAATCTCGGTCTGGAAGTCAAAGTCCACATAACTGATGAAGTAACTATATAATAAGAGAAATAAATATCATGGACTATTCAATATTACAAGGGCGTGGATTAAGGAGGTTGCGGTTGCGGCGCTTCGCGACGTACTTGGACTCTAGAGCCCATGCTGGTTGTTCCCCACCAAATATTTTAACAAATCCACGCCCTTGCAACATTTATGATAATTGTCATTAAAGTAAAACATGATCTGACCACATACATTCAAATGGACAGGCAATAACTGGAACAACGTTGATTTTCAGTTTGTATAATCGGGGGTGAGACAAGGAGCTATAGTTTCACTATAATAGTTAATAATATGTGTCAATGATATTAAAACAAGTCTTATTTTTTTAACATTATCAAACATTATATATATATACATGGCTATTGCAATATGTTTCATAATTAAAATATAATGAACTTTATATTAATGTATATTGATATAGAGGTTGCTATGGAAGACGTTACTGAATTAGACATACAACAGAATATGTGTTCTTAGAAACGAGACCATAGTTATATAGAACATTGAGTGTGAGTACCAAACACAAATAAATTGCAAGAAATCTGGGCAGAAAGCACCAAAATTTTGGAAAGATATGGTAACTTACCTGTATAGCAGACATGTTAAAGTCAATAAAACTCTGTAGTTATTTCATATCTATTGTTTTATAATGTAACTATATCAAATATTTTATCGTGTATTTTCCATACACACTTGACTGAATTTAACAATATTAATGACAAAGTGTAGTTTCAAATTTCATTTAAGTTGTTAATGTTTCAATATTTCTATCTTGGACTATTATTTTTATACCCTCTCTATGATTAAAATTTCGTATGTATTATATAAAAGCATTTGTTGAATTTGATTATTTTAACCTTAAAATATTTTAATTCGTTTAAAATTTTCGAAATATTTTACCATTCAGATTATTAAATTTAGCAAAATCATCTGTACGATAATACGAAATTGTAATATATAATTCATTTTCTATGTTGTTTTGAAAAATAATTTGCTAAAATTGCGTGTTCTAAGAAAAATATGATGTTTTATCAACAATTATGTTAAGTCATACTTTGGAACTTAACGTATGAGGAAAGTAGATGGAGCTTGGCTATTGTACATATTTTAGCAATTTATATAGGAAAGTACTGTACAATAAGAGACTACAAATTTCAAAATTTTAAATACATGATATACATGTACAAGTACTTTGTAACTGATTTTTAATATCAGAGCCTACAAACATATATTTATATAGATACAAATGTCAATCGTTTAACATTAGGTTCAAGTAGAACAGCTATAGGCATATTCAGATAAATATTCATTTATTAACAATCAACTAATCTGTAATTAACATTGGCGATTAGATAGTGGTATATTTTTCAATTCAAAGGCATGGAATAATAACATTACCTTGTCAAAGAGTTTTTGCTTCTCTGTTTTCAGAAAGCCTGTGAAAATAAAACTATCCAAAGTTTTCGCTCGTTTCTGAAATCCAAGTGCCATTACGTTTCTTCATCTATGTAATATTTACTGTTACCTATACACCCATAGTTAACAATATTCACTAATGTTTTGTATAAAGGAAAGGTAATATATGTAATTGTGATTTAGGGTAGAGTAAAGTTAACTAAACTTGTTCGATTCAATGATAAAGTTATCAATAGAAATGTTAAAGATGCGTTCATCTTGAATTTTAGACAGGGCAAGTATAATAGAGTTTGTAATTGTTATGTGTAGGCTATCAGGGTATCAAAATGTATCATTGCAATTTTTGATCAGACGTCTCTTGTTCCAGATATTCCACTTGAATTAAGTGTTTCATGACTTTACTCATTGCGACGGAATTCTTTGTTCATATTTCGTGATTTTTCACGTCATTTAAACTTAGTATAAGTGAAATTGCTTGAACCATAGACGTATGTAAGATTTGAACGACATATAGAAGCGAGGAGCCTAACTGTATTAAAGAAGTGTGTTATATTCCATAATAATGTGTTTTCTTACATAGACGTGTGATTTAAATTTGGAATGATGCTATCAGATACTGTGGGTGTTCCCGATTAAAAAAAAATTTTCAGAAAAAATAATTATGTACGCTCCTTTAATGAGATGGCCTGGAAATTTGGCAGTTTTGCGATTTCGAGTGAATGTCAAGGAAAAATGTCCATTAAGTCTCATGGTATCTCCAATAATGTACGAGTCGATAAAGAAGGATCTTTAAGCAACCTCCATTTAGTTAAATATACTTGAATCAAATATTAAATAAATATTGATAGACCCCTTAACAGTAAAAAGTCAACAATTTGTCGACAAAAAGAGGTCATGTAATATCGTGTATAAATAGTTTGACAATTTAAAAAAGCCAAATATATTACGTAGAATAAGTCACTTGTAAATTACACGTTTAATAAGGATCAAGAAGTACGATTTTTAAAACAGAAAATGTTTCATCGGTACTCCACTTGTAAAAAGTCTTTTGCAAACCTCATCACGTTGAAAGGTGTCTTCGAGTATTTCATTATGCTCGTTACAGTAGACAAAAGTGACAGTTAGACTACGAGAACCTGCGGTCAAATTGATGGTCGCAAGTTTGGACCCCTCAGGGTGACGACCAGATGCAGTATCTACTTGTCCCACATTTTATTTTCGCATTCAACCAAATACCAAAATCTTACTTTCACATTCTACCAGATGTCAAATGTTACTCTCGTATAATACAAGGTGCCAATTGTTACTTATACATTCAACCAAATGGTAAATGTTACTTTCACTTTCTACAAGATGTCAAATGCTACTCTCGTTTGATATCAGATGTCCAATGTTACTTCCACATTCAACAAGATGGCAATGTTACTCTCAGATTTTACCAGATGTCAATTTTTAATCTCTGGATCTATCAGATGTCAATTTTTAATTTCTGGATCTATCAGAATCAGATGTCAATTACCAGATGGAAATGTTACTCTCAGGATATATCAGATGTCAAATGTTAATATCCCTTCTACCAGATGTCAAATTTTACTTTCGGGTTCTAACAGATGTCAAATGTTACTTTCACGTCCTATCAGAAATGCAAACCATTGTATCAGGGTCATCAGTTAATATAACGTATTTATCATTAATGAAGTATAACGATTTCACTTGGGAAATAGAGTACCCCGGTGATACCATTGGAATACAAAGTAAGTAAGCGGCACTACATTAGGGTCTGAGAACCAGGCGCGGCAACAGCCGTTCACGTTAACTTTGACTTAACCTTAATGACCTTTGTTTTAACCAATCAGATCTTTGCCCTCTCCCGCGCTGGGATTTTGTTCGCGAACAATAGGTGCATTCTAGGATTCCTAAGTGCTGTAGACAGTTTATCAGGTCATGTTTATCAAGGTAAGGTCAAAGTTAACGTGAACGGCTGTTGCCGCGCCTGGTTCTCAGACCCTAATGTAGTGGTTAAAAACCGGATTTAAAAAAAAACGAACGAACGAAATTAGGGTCTGATTTTAATTAGACTGAGTAAGCGGTAGCCTATTACGGTAACTTGGTCACAGGTAATTTGGTCACCAAAAATATGGTCACAGTAATAGTAATACACTGGGTATTTTGGTCACGTTCGAAACGAAATACCCCGTGTCCGTATTAATGTGACCAAAATACTCTAATTATTGATCCTAGGGTGATTATGAACTCTCACATCAATTTTCATCAAAATACATCAAGAAACCATCTCTTACATCTTACATATTTTCAAAAGCAAGGGCAATAACCCATCAAATATTTTATGATTTCGCTGATTTTCAATACGGTTGATCCGAGGATGATTATGAACTCTCACATCAATTTCATCAAAATACATCATGAAACCAACTCTGTATCTTGTACACAACATATTTTCAAAAGCAAGGGAAATAACCCATCAAATACTTTATGATTTCGCTAATTTTCAATAGAGTTGATCCTTGGATGATCACGAATACCTACCAATTTGATGTAGGCGTATAAAAACGTTTTGTAGTTCGGTTTAGACAGTAAACCGAGGCTCAGAGTGCTATTACTGGCCGTGCACTTAAAGATCCGTCGACAATCACAAATAGAAAACAGCAAGCTTATGCTGGTGTCTTGAAAAGTATTTCTATCATTGCACACGCACTGCCCTTATTTATTAGCTAAACAGGTTGAGAAAAAGTAGGACGTAAAACTTCATTTCATTTCTAGCCTGCACGACTGACCTTGACTTCATTCATTTTTTGAAGAAAAAAAAACATGCCCTGTAATCAACATATCTCCTGTAATTTGTCTTTTTTAAGTAAAATCGAGAAAACAAGGGAAAACTGTTTTGATTAAGGATTAAGCAGCATGATATAGAAGAAGTTTAAATTAGGCATTTTTGATGAAGATATTAGAGTGTTTTTTCAGCTGATATATCATATCTATACCATTTTTACTGTCTTGTGTGGTTATGTGCCTTACATAAACACAACATATTGATAGTTTATCAATTTTTGTTATCTTATTTGAAACCTTCGCTTTAAATTGTTTGTTTTCATGTAAGTACTTCGTTGGAAGATGTTGGCAACTTTCCGATAAATCACGGTTCCTTTTTAATTATTAATGATTTTTTGCTTTCACATTGATAGCCGCCTATTAAAGAAAACATTGTTTATCAAATAACTCCCTGTGAAACAATCGCTTCACAAAAACAAAATTAACAGCGAAACATAATTAAGCTAGAATTAAGGCTTAACTCTAGGCAAATAACTAACTTTTAGTGTCGCAAGGAAAGCAGAAAGGAGGGGATCGTGTTGTTGTTTGCCAGAAATCATTTCAACAAAACTGGTTCTCAGAAGATCAAAAATGTTGTACAAGTTGCTATCATTTGGATTATGTTTTCTTATAGGTAAGTATAGTACTTAATCCAATTCTGATTGAATGAAAAAGCAGTTGGTTATCATAATATATGTTTTGATTTAATAGAATATAAGTTATGCTTAAATTTATTTTCAGTAATTTACGCTTTATTATTAAGTCAATTTTAGAGACATCGTTGTAGAATGCTTTCTTATTGAGATCGGGTAATTTTGTTGGTATGGAATTTTGAATCACAGAATATCTAAGTTGATTTTGTATTTATCAAAATTTTCATAATATCCAATTATGTTTGATCCTAACAAGTCTTCTTCATCCAAAATATACAATGACTTTTATATTAAATCTTCAGTTGTCTCGATTATTCACCAATTTTGACGAAACTTATATCGATTGTTTATTACATCCAACGGATGAACCCTGTTGAATATCAGAAAAATTGAATAAAATATTTTATATGAGTCATTGCTCTTGTTCTTTGAGCCTATTGAAAATCAAAAAATTTTATTTCGGGAATGAAAGTGTTGTTTCTTTCAAATGTACAGACTTAAGACGGAACAAATTAATAATTTATTTAAAAATTTGGATAAGAGGTCTCGATTCTAATTTTTTATTCTTCTGTTCTGATCTGAATTTAGAAAAAATATAAATTCGCGGCCCTATTCATAGGTCTTGCTGTATTCAAAGTATTCAAATCCAGTGGGCTTCTTTAGATGGCGGAATTGTTTAGTTTTATCTTCCGACAGATCAACATTGCTATGTGTTTAAATGGGATAAGGGTGAGATCGTTTAGTGAAAGGTCGTCAAGGCTGAAACGAGAGCGTAAATTATTCATAATTCATCCTACATATGGTTTGTGGAATTTCTTATATGCGTTATTGCATTTGTTTTCAAAAAAGGTTAAATTTACTTCATTGATATTCTATAATTTGTAATTCTTGACGAATTTTAACTCAATGAAATTGTTTATTATGTATTAATAAAGAAACCAAGTAGGCCTACTCATGATCCAAAATGAAACTCGAAATCCAAAAAGACATTTTGACGAAACATAGGTAACTACGGTGGCTCACATACGACAAAATTATTGTTTTTAATTTTTAATTATAAACCTGATTTTGTATTTATAAACTTGAATTTTTAATTAAAAACTTCAATTTTCACCATGGTGAAAATTATTTTCACCATGGTGGAAATTAGGTGATAATTCGGTAATAAATAATTAAAAACTTCAATTTCCACCATGGTGAAAATAGTTTTCACCATGGTGGAAATTAGGTGATAATTCGGCAATAAATAATTAAAAACTTCAATTTTCACCATGGTGGAAATTATTTTCACCTTGGTGGAAATTAGTTTTCACCATGGTGGATATTAATTTTCACCATGGTGGATATTAATTTTCACCATGGTGGAAATTAATTTTCACCTTGGTGGATATTATTTTTCACCATGGTGGAAATTATTTTTCACCTTGGTGGATATTATTTTTCACCATGGTGGAAATTATTTTTCACCATGGTGGATATTAATTTTCACCATGGTGGATATTAATTTTCACCTTGGTGGATATTATTTTCAGCATGGTGATAATTCGACAATAAATAATTAAAAACTTCAATTTCCACCATGGTGAAAATTAATATCCACCAAGGTGAAAATAATTTCCACCACGGTGAAAAATAATATCCACCAAGGTGAAAATTAATATCCACCATGGTGAAAATTAATTTCCACCAAGGTGAAAAATAATTTCCACCATGGTGAAAAATAATATCCACCAAGGTGAAAATTAATATCCACCATGGTGAAAATTAATTTCCACCAAGGTGAAAAATAATTTCCACCATGGTGAAAAATAATATCCACCAAGGTGAAAAATAATATCCACCATGGTGAAAAATAATTTCCACCATGGTGAAAATTAATTTCCACCAAGGTGAAAATAATTTCCACCATGGTGAAAATTGAAGTTTTTAATTATTTATTGCCGAATTATCACCTAATTTCCACCATGGTGAAAACTATTTTCACCATGGTGGAAATTGAAGTTTTTAATTATTTATTGCCGAATTATCACCTAATTTCCACCATGGTGAAAACTATTTTCACCATGGTGGAAATTGAAGTTTTTAATTATTTATTACCGAATTATCACCTAATTTCCACCATGGTGAAAATAATTTTCACCATGGTGAAAATTGAAGTTTTTAATTAAAAATTCAAGTTTATAAATACAAAATCAGGTTTATAATTAAAAATTAAAAATAATAATTTTGTCGTATGTGAGCCACCGTAGGTAACAGCTTATGAACTTTTCACATGAGGAATTATATCAATCATACATGAGTAAGTATTCATGATGAAGAGTGGTATCAGGTGTCTAGAAGAGTCAGCATTTACCCTGCCTGGAGCAACATCAAAGATGTACCCTTGGACTGAATAACTGAAAAAAAGTGTATAAAGATTGAATATTTCATACTAACAGCGGTCAAATTCAAATAAAACTACCAGTGGGCGTATGTTACCTTACCTGGCAAGCTATATTAACGTTTGAAAGAGTTTAAATGTGTTTATGATTTTTTTTTTCGGAGTTAAAAAATGTTAATGGCCTCATATTATTGAAAATGAAGTTATCTTTGTTGGTATTGGATTTTATTATCGATTACCGTTGATTTGTTGATTATTTATTGTTTTCGAAGTTCTACTCAATCGATGTAGCCTACCTATTGAGGGAATTTAAGCATCCTATTTAAATTGTCCTCGTAAGACGTCATTTCTGAGGATTTATTTATTTAAACTTTCTATAGCATGTTCTTATATTCCAATATATCTTTTTCATAAACTTTAAACGTATTTAAAGATAGCTTTTCTTATTTTCAGTGTCAAATTAAGCACACAATTTATGTTTTTGGTGATATGAACTAATGTGTGAATCATTATATCAAATGCATTCATGTAGATAACAATAAAGACTTCTTTTTGACATTTCGGTCACTCGACAGTACTTCTCTTCTTACCGAATTGGAACTGGAACGCCTTTAATTTGTATTTTCGGTCTACAGATCATCTTTATCAGTGCTTCTCAACCTTTTTGATCGACTTCCCCACTTAAGACAAAATTCCTCTGCCATTCATCCCTATAATATTGCAGTAAGTGGGATATTGTTTATATTGCAGTCAGTAGGATATTGTTTATATTGCAGTCAGTAGGATATTGTTAATATTTCGGTGAGATATTGAATATATTTTATAACAAGTTGATTATTGTTTATATAACAGTAAGTATGATATTGTTTATATTACAGTAAGTGGGATATTGTTTGTGTTACAGTAAGTATGATATAGTTTTATATAACAGTAAGTGAGATATTGTTTGTATTACAGTAAGTAGGATATTGTTTATATTACAGTGAGTGGAATAATGTTTATATTACAGTCAGTAGGATATTGTTTATATTACAGTAAGTAGGATTTTGTTTATATAACAGTAAGTAGGATATTGTTTATATTACAGTAAATAGGATATTGTTTATATTACAGTGAGTTGGATATTGTTTATATTACAGTATGTAGGATATTGTTTATATTACAGTAAGTGGGATATTGTTTGTGTTACAGTAAGTATGATATTGTTTACACTACAGTAAGTAGGATATTGTTTATAATACAGTAAGTAGGATATTGTTATATTACAGTAAGTAGGATATTGTTTATACTACAGTAAGTAGGATATTGTTTATATTATTACAGTAAGTAGGATATTGTTTATATAACAGTAAGTAGGATATTGTTTATATTACAGTAAGTAGGATTATTGTTTATATTACAGTAAGTAGGATATTGTTTATAGTATTACAGTAAGTATGATATTGTTTATATAACAGTAAGTGGGATATTGTTTGTATTACAGTAAGTATGATATTGTTTGCATTACAGTAAGTATGATATTGCTTTTATGACAGTAAGTGGGATATTGTTTATATTACAGTAAGTGGGATATTGTTTATAATATAACAGTAAGTATGATATTGTTTATATAACAGTAAGTATGATATTGTTTATATAACAGTAAGTATGATATTGTTTATATAACAGTAAGTAGGATATTGTTCATATAACAGTAAGTATGATATTGTTTATATAACAGTAAGTAGGATGTTGTTTGTATTACAGTAAGTAGGATATTGTCTATATTACAGTAAGTATGATTTTGTTTATATAACAGTAAGTATGATATTGTTATATAACAGTAAGTGGGATATTGTTTGTATTACAGTAAGTATGATATTGTTTGCATTACAGTAAGTATGATATTGCTTTTATGACAGTAAGTAGGATATTATTTATATTACAGTAAGTGGGATATTGTTTATAATATAATAGTAAGTATGATATTGTTTATATTACAGTAAGTATGATATTGTCTATATTACAGTAAGTATGATAATGTTTATATAACAGTAAGTATGATATTGTTTTTATAACAGTAAGTGGGATATTTTTTGTATTACAGTAAGTATGATAATGTTTATATAACAGTAAGTATGCTATTGTTTATATATAGTAAGTGGGATATTGTTTATATAACAGTAAGTATGATATTGTTTGTATTACAGTAAGTATGATATTGTTTGTATTACAGTAAGTAGGATATTGCTTATATTACAGTAAGTATGATATTGTTTATATTATTACAGTAAGTAGGATATTGTTTGTATTACAGTAAGTGGGATATTGTTTATATTACAGTAAGTAGGATATTGTTTATATTATTACAGTAAGTAGGATATTGTTTATATAACAGTAAGTTGGATATTGTTTATATTACAGTAAGTAGGATATTGTTTATATTATTACAGTAAGTAGGATATTGTTTATATTATAGTAAGTGGGATATTGTTTATATTACAGTACGTAGGATATTGTTTATATTATTACAGTAAGTAGGATATTGTCTATATTATAGTAAGTGGGATATTGTTTATATAACAGTAAGTATGATATTGTTTATATTATTACAGTAAGTAGGATATTGTTTATATTACAGTAAGTAGGATATTGTTTATATTACAGTAAGTGGGTTATTGTTTATATTACAGTAAGTGGGATATTGTTTATATTGCAGTCAGCAGGATATTGTTTATATTACAGTAAGTGGGATATTGTTTGTGTTATTACAGTAAGTAGGATATTGTCTTTACATACTACTACCAGTTATAAGTGATATATTCTTTATGTTGAAACAGATTATTTAACTCCTTTTTTCAGTTAAAGAGATACATTTCTGTAAGCTAGATGAGATTTGTTTTGTGTTAAAGAAACTGAGATTTGTTTTATATTTCAGTCGATGTGATTGTAATAGATAAGAAATTTCTTGACATGCAGATAACGGACGTATCAGGAATAACGTCATTAGAATTTATTGTCAAGGCTGACAAAGATGTACACTTTTTCCTCTATGCCGATTCATTTGAGTAAGTTGTCTATCTCTTAATTTTTAAAAACAAATCTACAGTCTAAGTCGGATATATCTACATGCGTATAAGAATATAGGGTTCCCTTTTCTAAAACAAAATCCTACAAATAGAGAAATATCACATTTTTTTTATAGGGTGTAACATCCTGAGCCATGCAGTTGCAGATTTTCTGTCGGGAAAAATCAAAGTGTGGGGAGAAAATAATTTTGTAGGAGAATCAGGCCAGTAACCTTGGAACTTTAAATTCGCTTTGAAATGTCAGGAATTTTCGTTTTCGGGCGTGCAATTCCCAAAATCATCCAGTGTTGGTCCCACAGTCCGTACACAAATAAACCATTACTTCGTCAGCAGGCAGCGTTTCCAGGCATCTATATATATATGTAATTCCCAAAAACTTTTTGTGGTGGTCTCGCATGCCCTACATAAAAAAACGTAATTCTTCAGGAAATGACAGAGATTATCGTTTCTAGCCGTCTAATTCCCGAAATTTTCTTGTGTTGGTTCCGCATATAAACCTCATACTTTCAAGAAATGTCAGGAAATCGCGTTTCAGTATGTCAATCTCTCAAAAATTTTCTTGAAAAGGTCAATTTCACATCTGCGAAAATCATTTTACCAGGCGTCCTCGGTAGCAATAAAGTCATCACTATAGAGGCTGTAAGGATCACTAATTCAGTTTTTCAGCAGGTGTAGGGGAAATTTTTTTTCAACACCCCAGTCACGATTTTATATTGAAGCCCCTGAATAAAAGGCACGCAAATATATAGATACACTCATGATCGACCTTCGTTTGATTCTGGTAAAATGTTTCTTTTTTTTTTCTTGTAGATTAGTAAGAATTATCATCCTTGCTAGCGCTGGTAGTTGTAGTATAAGAGATTTTTTTTACAGTTTGGGCCATGTTAATGCATGTGCTGTGGATCCTAATCAATTTATACCATTTTGGATAAGTTGGCAATCTGATTATTTTCGACTTGGCTATGGAAATATCGTCGACCAGCAAACTATTGTATCAGGGCCACCTTTACCACCAGTTAATATAACGTATTTATCATTAATGAAGTATAACGATTACACGTGGGAAATAGAATACCCCGGTGATACCATTGGAATACAAAGTAAGTAAGCATTATTCGGAATATATAAAGTGCAATCTTTTAAAGAGTGAACAGTATCATCGGTATCATCATCATCGCATCTGGGAGAAGGATCCTCACGGAACCTATAAATACCATAGATGTTTCTTTCGTTTTCGTTCTTTCTTTCTTCAGATGTTCAGACTGAATATTGTAATGATGCAGTTCGATGATGTGTCTTCAATTCACAGAACGCCTCGTTGCAATCGCTTTAATTCCACGTTTCACTAGATATCTCTTTGAATCTGTGGCCTTTTGGGCAGATTCTATGGGCAGCAAATGATGCTTGCCTCATTAGGATGGTTTTGTAGTCGTGTCGCGTATAGGCTATACGTGGGTTATAACTCGTCCGATATGTCAGATCTTGTGATAAAGGCTTCGATGGGGTTTGGGTGGATTTTTTTCTCAAGAAACTTTAGAAAGAAGTTATTTGCAAGCATTTGAAACGATCTTGACAGCATTCACGTGGATTTGTATATAACTGTAAAATCGTATTTGGAAAATGTAGTACTTTCGCTTGTTTTCTACAGATATTCGGGAAATATCAACGCTATTAGCATACGAAACTTCGCATCTTGTCTAGCTCCGTGTGTCGCAGATAAAGAGTAGAATTTCTCTGTTGTTCAGAATGCGCTATTAGTTCTCATCAAGGTAGACAGGAATACGTCTGAATCTTAATTAATAAGTATCTTTTCAGAAATGGGTTGTTTCTTTTATTTGTCTTATCGTAAGTTCACTTGTCTTTGATAAAAATGAAAATCTATTATTTATATGGAAGCTTCCAACGACACTGTATAGTGTTATACTTTCTGATTTCCAGATTTCAAGTTGATGAGACACATTAACACACGATCAATGTCCATCATGACTGTTAAAACTACAAAAACTGTGCTGAAATGTGGCTTCTCCTGTAAACTTTCCACAGATTGCTTTGGTTTCAACTATAACCCAACCTTGAGCTACAATAACTGTGAACTTTTAGCTTTATTTGAAACAATTAATTTGGCGACTCCCGTATTAAACTTACAGATAAATCATACATTTAGTTGGAATTTTTACATTACTAAATTTTCATAAGAATTAAATTATTCAGATTTTACTTTACTAAATGTTTTAGAAATTCAGATTTACCATTATTTAATATTTTCATAGAATCAATTATTTAGATTTTACATAAACAAACGTTAAAATTTTAGAAATTAAGATTAACCATTATAAAATATTTTCATTTTCTTAAGAATTAAATTAGTCAGATTTTACATTATCAAACCAAATGTTTTAGAAATTCAGATTGATCATTATCAAATATTTCCATACAAATAAATTTATTCAGAATTTACATAACCAAATGTTCTAGAAATTCAGATTAACGGTTATTAATACTTCCATAGAATTAAATTAGTCAGATTTTACAACCAAATGTATAATTTTAGAAATTCAGATTTACTATTATTAAATATTTTCATATAAATTATATTATTTAGATTTTATATAACCAAATATTTTAGAAATTCAGATTAACCATTACCAAACATTTTCATAAGAAAAAGAAAAATATCAAAATAATTCATTTTTATCAAAAATTCAGATTAGGTTATATCGGGTTTCCCTCCAAAAACGTCCCCAAATTTTACGGTAAGTATCTCAGCTGATGAACCGATCTCTTTCAAAATTCCCACAGATTTACTTCAACATGTCCTTATCAGACCCTGCAAATATGATATTCAGCAAAAAAAATTGTAGCAAATTACACATTTATTTGATTGTGCTTTCACCACTTCGATCACCAATATCAAACGTTTTCCATCCAGAGAAGCTCTCACGGATCTCATTTGAAGGCTTTTTTTCCCAAAAAGCGACCATCCTGCCGTTCAGTTCCTGTTCATCCAGTTTGTCCAATTGGTGCAAGTGACTCCGGGTAATATTATACTGCACTTGGGTTAGAGGGACACACTGATTGAAACAGGAACTGAAAGGCAGGATGGTCGCTTCAGATGAGATGCGTGAGAGCCTATAAGGATTGAAAATGGTTATTATGGTCAATGTGGTGAAGGCATAATGAACACAGACTGAAATAAGTAATTTGCTCCGATATTGAATTTTTGACATGCTCTTTTGTTTGTAATTCAGATTATATAATATTATTAATTGTATCAGTATTTCATTTGTATATTTATATATTTTAAATTGTATACTACATAAATTAATTCATATATATTATAATTGTATCAATAATTCTGATTGTAATTCAGTTTATATCTTATTAATTGTATCAATAATTCTGATTGTAATTCAGTTTATATCTTATTAATTGTATCAATAATTCTGATTGTAATTCAGTTTATATCTTATTAATTGTATCAATAATTCTGATTGTAATTCAGTTTATATATTATTAATTGTATCAAAAATTCAGATTACATATCGGTATCGGTATCTAAGATTTTACCTTTAGTTTTCCATTCTGATTTTCATAAAAATCCATCTAAAAACCATCCCTTTATCGTGTCCAAAATATATTTTCAAAAGCGAGAGCAATAACTCATGAAATATTTTCCGATTAGTCTGATTTTCAATAGGGTTCATTATTGGGTTATCACGAACAGTCACAACAAGTTTCATCAAAATCCATCAAGAAACCTCAGCTCTCCTTTTCATTCAGAAGAATTGTGGACAAACTGATGGACAAACGGACAGACAGGGGCTACTACAATATACACCCATATTAATATGTGGGCATATAAAAATTGTGATACAAACTTTATCTAATGTCACCCAGTCCATTACAAAAAATTATTCATCATTATACATAGATCATTTATATGTTATAAACTTATACATTTATATATATCATAAAAAATAACAATATGTAATCATAAGCTTATATAAAATTGAGCAAAATCAGTAAATACTTTTTTTTTATGTATTATATCAGGTATCCCAAAATAAAACGTCCATAAGTTTGACAGTAAATACCTCAGCTGTTGGTAAACAGATCTCTTTCAAAATTCTTACAGATTTACTTAAACATGTCCTTGTCAGACCCAATCAAAACAGCATGTCAAAAAATTCAATATCAGAGCAAGGTATTTTCTCCCAAAAAAGCAACCATCCTGCCTCTTAGTTCATCTTCAGTCAGTTTGTTCCACTAGTGTTGGTAATGACTCCAGGCAGTATTGGATTCTCTTAAGGCACAGGTGTATTAACACTTGGGCTAGAAGGCACACTGACTGAACAGGTACTGAAAGGCACGATGGTAGTTTCTTGAGAGATGAGATCCTTAAGAGCTTATCAGGAAGGAAAATGATCGATATTGGTGGTCAAAGTGGTGAAGGCACAATGATATAGAATTTTTGACATGCAACTTTGTTTGGGGCAGTACTTGTGCATTTTTTATGCGATGACTCTCAGGGACTTTTCAGGGGCTGTAGTGGCGGACTCAGGGGGGTGAATCGGATGGCCATCCCCCTTACCTGTGTTGACGTGATTTTATTATTACTATGTAGCCTATATATCATTTGATTAAAATGTTGACAAATCTTTGGAACCTTAAGCTATGTGAACCTCCAAAAATTTGTCGCTTGTTTGGGAGAATTTTTTTTCATTATCCACCCCCTTTGTGAAATTCTTAAATCCGCCACTGGGCTGACAAGGACATGTTGAAGTAAATTTGTTAGAATTTTTTTAAAGAGATCAGTTCATCAGAAATCTAATTAAAATTAGATTACATTTTGTTTCGGTTATTTTTTGATTGAATGTAATCTAATTTTAATTAGATTGGTTCATCAGCAGCTGAAATTCTTCACGTCAAACTTGAGGGCGTTTTTTTTTTTGCGACGCCCAATATTATAATGATGCATTTAATACAAAATATTATAATGAACTCCTTGTATGAATAAAATTTTGTATAAATAATATATTAAGAAAATAAAATATAAAAGATACAAATTTTAAAAAATCTTTAAATCTTTTTTCAAATAAGATAAAACTGATACTAAAAATTCTTTAAATTTTTTGTTACATTAAAAAAATCTAGGAAAAGGGTCAAATTTATTTTTAGTGGTAAATTTTGAAAAAAATTTGCATAGGAAACTGTTATGCATGTCTGATTAAAATATACTTTGAGCAAAAAATAAAATATATCACAGTTTCTTGAATAACCTTAAATATGTACAAAAAATACTTTTATAAAAATTGCTTTACCTCTTAAAAGCTTTATAATCACTCAGAGAAAGTTTTTTGTGCATAATTGTTACACATAATATTGTTATGTACTAACTCTCCATATTTTACCCTGATTATTCTTAGCAGTAATCACCATCAAAATAATGTGCCTTTAAAGAGATACTACCTCTTAAAATGAACACAAAATCTACATTCTCAAACTTGACCAATAAGAGTAAATTCACCAGTAGTGTCAGAAGTATACAAACAGCAATCAATAGAACCATAAAACTAAGCAATTATTCATAAAATTTCAAGTAAAAAAGCTTAAAATTGGGTCATTTTTTTCAATAATAATGTAGTTTTCTTAGATTTATCAGATTATACAGTATGACACCAGGTAAGTCGACTGATGAATATAATATATAAACTCTTATCAATAGCCAAGTTTGATATTTTTTTTATTCTAAGAGGTAGTATTTCTTTGATGATTGTACCTTTCAGGCTATTTTTATATTCTTAATAAATATTCTGAAGACCCAGTAGTTAAATTAGAGAGAGATTCGGTGATTTGGTTGGTGATATTAACTTGCTCTAGGGTTTCAATCACCTGAACATTATTACTTCCCTGATTTGAAGAATTTAATACTGATACTTCATTGTTAATACCCTTATTAGCAATAACACTATTACCATTAGATGTACCATTAACAACACTACAAGAACCCTTAAAAGTACCATTACCACCACTATTACCATTATTTACATCAGTACTTACACCATTACAACCACTACTAACACTAGAAGTACCATTATTAGTACCATTAACACCATTACAATCACTACTAACACTAGATGTACCATTATTACCATTAACACCATTACAACCACTACTAACACTAAATGTACCATTATTACCATTAACACCATTACAACCACTACTAACACTAGATGTACCATTATTACCATCAACACCATTACAACCACCATTAACACTAACACTACTATTATTCTGCTCACTTAAGTCTGTAATACTCTTTTCAGCTGCACTGTACCCTGACAATACACCATTTCTTTCAACTGATGGACTACTATGATGGCCTGTTGAAGTTCCATTGCAAATTTTTACTGAAGTTGTTTTAGCACTTCCAACTGCAGGTGATGATCTGAAATATCAAATGTTCAATGTACCTTTAAACTTTGGGCAAAGTCTTTTCTAATTGCTCCACTGAAATGAATACTGTTGCAAGGCTGGTTGCCTTTTTCAGATGACCTTGTGCCATTCTACCATTGGGATTGTCAACCTGAATATTATGTGTAGGCAAACACTTTATTGTCTCAATAAATACATAGATAGCAATTATCTTATTAAGAATTTCTTAAAGTTGAACACTTACGAAGATTGTGAAAATTTTGTTGGTTGCTGGCTTGATTTGGGATGATTTCCACCTGACGTATCTAAGAGTGAACTCATCTTTTTACTAACACTTGCTGGCATACTCCATGATCTAGCTTTAGATCTTATTTCACGGGAGTGTTGATCTAAATCTTTTACCAAGTCCTTTCTTCTTGTTTTGGGAACATTGACATTAATAACCTATATAAATATTTAATCTTTTTAATTAAGATTAAACATGCTTCTATGCATTTAAAACTGATGATAAAGATGCATTGTGGACACAGATAGCATTCCAATTTTCAATCAGATGTCTGTGGTTCTATCAATTTCACTCACTTAAAAGTGTTTGATGACATGACACCTGTGAAATATGCTTGTATCACAAAGTATTTTTGAGGTGTGACTTAACTTTAAATGGAATTGTTGGAACCACAGACGTCTTGTTGAAAACTAGAATGATGCAAATTGATGCTATAAGTGTCTTTGATACACAATATAAATTTAAAAATCACTTGAAAATCGCTTAAATGTCATCTATGACCAGACAAATTGTTGTGTAGGTAACTTTACATAAGCTTATCCAATCATGCAAATGAATAATAAATAAAACTTTCTCTACCACATAAAGAATAATAATGAGATATTCCTTTTTTTTTGCTATTGTTAGCTTTTGTTGGACAATATTTGAGATGGGTTTATCTTTAAAGGGGACCAGTCTTCATTTTTACTGGTTGATTTGGGTCTTGAATATACTTAAGTATCCTTCAGAGGCACTAGAAATGTACGAAAATTGCATATTTCCTTCAAATGTATCTTAAATTAGACATTTCTCCTTCTATTTCTATAGATGACTTTTCTATATATTGCATAGTATCGCTAATGTGTAGTAGGGCATTATAACTCTCAAATGCTAATACTTATGGATGCACATGGATTTGAAGACTCAAATTTCAATGGTGAGTTGTGATAACCAGTACTAAATTGCTGAACTAAAAAAGTCCCTGTTTCTGAGACTTGGAAAAATCGACCCACAAAAATGAAGCCTGTGCCACTTTAAACTTACCTTCCAAGGAATTGGTTCGAAACTATGAGGATCATGTGGTATGGGTAATCCAACTTTAACTTTATTTAATCTATGATAAACTGCAATAAACAAAAAAAATTATTTTAAAATGAAAATTGCAATTCTGTTTTGTTCTTGAGCAATGGAAATTAATTGTTTTATATCTAGTGGTTTGAACTATAACTGATAGCATCCATTTGCACCATTCCAATTTCCATTCCAACGTCTGTGATTCCTGCAATTCCACTAAAACTAACATGTTTTATGACGTCACTGACAGTGATCTACCGGAAGCTGCTATTGATATCTATGCAGATCACTGTCAGTGACGTCATAAAACATGTTAGTTTTTGTGGAAATGCAAGAACCACAGACGTCGGAATGCAAATTGGAAGGACGCAAATTGATGCTATCAGTTTCCCCGATACACATATAAAGTTTACATAAAACCCTTTACAAATCCTTTAAGTAATGAAATGAAGTTATAGATCCTGAACTTCATTGGTTGAGAGAATTCAGAAATAATATCTAAATTCTGCTGCAGCTGAAGGAAAATTATTCAACTCCCAGTCCCTAAAGTCATTAAGTTGTTTTTTTTCAAAACGGACATCATCAACCAGTGTGCAGTGGCAAATGATAGTAATACATCAAAATCATTGTGGGCCAGACATGCTGCTGGAAGCGAACGTTAACTTGTCATCTACCACCACCAGACATCAACCAATGTTTTTGCTTGACTTATAATTACAGTAAATACTGGTATATTTAAAATTTATACTTATATATACTTACATTTTATATAATTACTCTCAAAATCTAAAACTAAATCTGATAAACTCTAAAAGTACAAACATAAAAATATTATGGACTAAACAATTATTGCAGGATGTGATCACTTTTATGAAGTAACTTATGATATTCTCTACGGTTTTATATTTTAAGTAAATCAGCATGCCACATCCAATTCATTCCATTTATTCTTGTCCGTTGTCACAAAACTGAACAAGCTTCATTTCCACTTTGTTAATTGGCTTGTTTTAAGCACTCATCTGGACTTGGAGTGTACCAATGTCGCTAACATGTATTCAAAGCTCCATAGTTTGAGAACTAGTACTATCTATAGCAAAAACTCAACTTCAGCATCAGCATTGCAAATCAGCCACAGAAAACAAAATCAAAATTTACCTTATAAATCAAAGGTTTATACATTAACTCTTCCCTGCGACTCATTCCAATAGTACCATATAGTCCACCATAATAAATACCTAGTACTACATGACGATGTACATGACTACCAAACGTACTTTTAAAACTAATAGCAAATCTCTCTACTCCCATCATACCATTGGTTAAAAAACTTAGCAAGTCAAAGAAATTTTATAAAACTAAATGGAGATTTCCATGCTACATTCTGATATAAGTTTATGAGATTTTTTCTCCTTGGTCAAACTTCTTGGCATTGCTCTTTCACAGATAAACCGCACCCATTTACAGCTGGTTTGACTGGAAGATGACTTATTTAAGGTCATCAGACTTTCACAATTCAATTGAGAACTCACATCCAAAAGAAACTTCATTGCTCGTAAACCAAGAAAATGACATCATGTTTGTTAAGAACGACGCTCCAACCGACTGCTATAGAACCTCGCACCTCAAGTTGCCAAATATCAACCTCTAAAGTTTCTTTGTAAATTCAATATCACATTTTCAAATAAAAAACAAGTGGTTGCCTAGCAATATACGCCCACTTACACTACATAAATTGTCAATATATCAAGGAATGTTACTATCTTAATTTTTGTTGGATGGTGTTCAGATTTGAATTCATCCAATATCTTGTTAATATAAAGCATCTAATTTCATAACTAATAAAACTCCGTAAATATTTGTTGAATTGATCCGGAATACAAACTTGTCCAAGATTTTATGGATATTATCCTACACACAAAAGTTTATTAAATTCCTACCACAACTGTGGTCTCTATCATGTTCACAAGTCATTTTTAACACATTTAAGGTGTAAAACTCCGTAAATATTTGTTGAATCGATCCGGAATTCGAACTTGTCCAAGTTCTTATGGATATAATCCTACACACAAAATTTTATTCAAATCAAACCAAAACTGTGGTCTCTATTGCGTTCACAAGCCATTTTCAACACATTTTGGGTGTTAAACTCCATGAATTTTTGTCGAATCGAACCCAAATTCGAACTTGTCCGAGATCTTATGAATATAATCCTACATTCAAAATTTTATTCAAATCCAACCAAAACTGTGGGCTCTATCGCGTTCACAAGCCATTTTTAACGTATTTTGGGTGTAAAACTCCACAAATTTTTGTCGAATCCAACTCAAATTCGAACTTGTCCGAGATCTTTTGAATATTATCCTACACATAAAATTGTATTCAAATTCAAGCAAAACTGTGATCTCTATTGTGTTCACAAGCCATTTTTAACACATTTTGGGTGTAAAACTCAGTGAATTTTTGTCGAATCGAACCCAAATTCGAACTTGTCCGAGATCTTATGAATATAATCCTACATACAAAATTTTATTCAAATCCAACCAAAACTGTGGTCCCTATCGCGTTCACAAGCCATTTTTAACATATTTTGGGTGTAAAACTCCGTGAATTTTAGTCGAATCAAACCCAAATTCAAACTTGAACGAAATCTTATGAATATAATCCTACATACAAAATTTCATTCAAATCCAACCAAAACTGTGGTCTCTATCGCGTTCACAAGCCATTTTTAACATATTTGGGGTGTAAAACTCCGTGAATTTTAGTCAAATCAAACCCAAATTCGAACTTGTCCGAGATCTTATGAATATAATCCTACATACAAAATTTCATTCAAATCCAACCAAAACTGTGGTCTCTATCGCGTTCACAAGCCATTTTTAACATATTTTGGGTGTAAAACTCTGTGAATTTTAGTCGAATCAAACCCAAATTCGAACTTGTCCGAGATCTTATGAATATAATCCTACATACAAAATTTTATTCAAATCCAACCAAAACTGTGGTCTCTATCGCGTTCACAAGCCATTTTTAACATATTTTGGGTGTAAAACTCCGTGAATTTTAGTCGAATCAAACCCAAATTCAAACTTGAACGAGATCTTATGAATATAATCCTAAATACAAAATTTCATTCGAATCCAACCAAAACTGTGGTCGCTATCGCGTTCACAAGCCATTTTTAACATATTTGGGGTGTAAAACTCCGTGAATTTTAGTCGAATCAAACCCAAATTCGAACTTATCCGAGATCTTATGAATATAATCCTACATACAAAATTTCATTCAAATCCAACCAAAACTGTGGTCTCTATCGCGTTCACAAGCCATTTTTAACATATTTGGGGTGTAAAACTCTGTGAATTTTAGTCGAATCAAACCCAAATTCGAACTTATCCGAGATCTTATGAATATAATCCTACATACAAAATTTCATTCAAATCCAACCCAAACTGTGGTCTCTATCGCGTTCACAAGCCATTTTTAACATATTTGGGGTGTAAAACTCTGTGAATTTTAGTCGAATCAAACCCAAATTCGAACTTGTCCGAGATCTTATGAATATAATCCTACATACAAAATTTCATTCGAATCCAACCAAAACTGTGGTCTCTATCGCGTTCACAAGCCATTTTTAACATATTTTGGGTGTAAAACTCTGTGAATTTTAGTCGAATCAAACCCAAATTCGAACTTGTCCGAGATCTTATGAATATAATCCTACATAAAAAATTTCATTCAAATCCAACCAAAACTGTGGTCTCTATCGCGTTCACAAGCCATTTTTAACATATTTGGGGTGTAAAACTCCGGGAATTTTAGTCGAATCAAACCCAAATTCGAACTTGTCCGAGATCTTATGAATATAATCCTACATAAAAAATTTCATTCAAATCCAACCAAAACTGTGGTCTCTATTGCGTTCACAAGCCAATTGTGGACAGACGGACCGCCGGACCGCCGGACGGACGGGGGCGACGGCAATATACGACCACATTTCAATGTGGGCGTATAAAAACCACATAAATTATTGTGGTTTACTAAAATCACCTGAGAATTTGTAATGCCACAGTGACTAGTGATTAAGTCTAGAAAGGATACATTCCAAGAATAACAGCCTCCAAACATTTAATAGGTAAAGATTCTCTGATCATTTCTCTAGCACTTTCCATCAACCTATAAAAATAAAACAAAAACTTGCTGTGTTCCATTGATATATTATATAGAATTGTACTGACTATTTTATTGAAGTCGAATATCAGTTTGAAAATGTTACTGTAGTCCAAAAATCATTTTACGTTGAAAAAGATATTAAAACTTACCCTGAAATTGGTCTATTTTTCTTTATCTCAAAAAATTGAGTTCCAGTATGATTATATCTGTTTTTTCGTTAAGAAATTAATTATAAATTTTTTTCGAAGCATATTCACCTCTAAACCTATTGTCAAAATGATTCTTTTCAATTTTTTTGTGACAAAATCTAGAACTGACTTCTGAAAGCGATTGTTTGCTCTCTACCCTGCTCATTTGTGAAGCCTACTACATGTGAATCCCAAAAATGACTGAATCAAAATGCCTTTCTTGCTTAAGAAGTAATTATGCTTGATTAAGATTAAAGGAAGATCCAAAGTTCCTAAAATACCACAGAAACACAATCAATTCCAAGAAAAATTATTTATTTCATTTTCAAGGATACTGTAAATCTCTCATGTAATTTTGGATCTTTTCTAATTTATCAGCAACAGAAATATTAACAGGAAAATTATAAGGAGGTTGTGGAATGGAAACCTGGAATTCAGAAATAGGTGTGTATTCTACTATGATCAATGAATCAATAAGTCACAAATTGGTAACAATAACTTTCACAAATTTTGCATTAACAGGGGCCTTATTCTCGAAAACTTAACTTTTTAAGATGATTTTAGTGATCCGGTAATCTGATTGGTCAGTTACTAAAATCAGTTTTAAATTAAGTATTATTATCCAATTAGATTGCTGTATTTCTTAAAATCTTGATTTTATCCAAGTTAAGTTTTCGAGAATAAGGCCCCAGATCAGATAGAATGAATCCTTTACCTAAGACCCTATTTACATGAATTTGACAAGTTGATGTCTGTGTCCTTGTGAAGCATTTGTCACGTTCAGCCCAGTAGCTTTTAGCTCATGAAAAGTATTCATAATTACAATTTACGGCTGGGCGGCAGTTACAGGGTAAAATTTGTTTTGCAGTTCGGATCTTTGTACTTGCTTTCTATATTTCTATGCATCATGGCTTCAATACTTAGGCCTATGACACTGAATGACTGTTGGTTTTCTCCTTCGAATTTAACCAGTTGAATAACATTTGGCTGTGAAATCGTTAGTTTTCAAGGGTATAAGGCCTACCAAACATGGCAGATTCAGCCCGATAATGGTTTTTCTGGAAATTTGATTACCTGTGGGAGGTCCTTGGCACTCCTGATACTACACACCATGTTATATCCACCAGGGTGATTTTTAGCTACATGATCCCACATTCTATCCCATGTAGATTCATCAATGGGAAAACCACTTTTATTGACCCAAAACCACACTCCATTCTCTTCTTTCCCTTCCTCATTATCATCATTTTTATTTTTGATAGAAGATTGAGTGGGATATTTTTGCAAACTTGGAGTTGGTGGTTTCATTGATGGGAGAGAATGACGCCTCCTCTTTTTATTCTTCACAACTTTGTGTCTAGCAGGTGCATAAACTTTGTTTATTTCTTCAGAAGTGTCTTCTTCTTCTGAGATTCTTATTAATGTACCATAGTTACCAAGTGGGGACTTCCTCCCAGAAGATGACATTGATCTACGTCAAGGTTTCTTAAAACCATCTCCGCACAGTGTTGCTAGTTTGACCTGTTTTAGATAGTATTTCTAAATCACCTTGACATTGCTGCTAATTTTCTAACCTTGAAATAACCAAAATTTTTATTTGTGGAATTTAAATTTATTAGCTTATTGAGTAAAGTATTTAATCTAATTCCGTCTAACATATATTTATATTACTATTTTGATCTGGGCCCTACCTACTGTGGCTACACATATAATCTTGCTCCAAAACCATAGAACTATGTCCAAAACTAATCAATTATTGCTCCAATATAAAATATTTTGTTGTGTATAATTGGTGACAACTTTAAAACCGACATGTCTCTGCAATTGCAGTAGTGGTTACAAGGGAATACAGGCTCAGAAAGCGCTGTCTCAATCTGAGTCAGTCAGTGACAGTGTATGTAAGTCTGTCTGTCTGTCCTTCTGCCATGTATTTATTTTCTTCCACAAATTCATTTAAATTCCAACCAAGGAAGAAATGGGTAAGCTTATAATTTGAAAATCTAATTGCAACATCATTTTATCATAATATGAAGCCTCACCTTTCAATAATCTCTATATGACATCATTCAAAGGCAAATAAAATAGGAGCGATATTCTACCGGGCTGAAGATAGCATACACTAAGCCAGCAAACAATAAGGAATATGGACGATTTGACGAGTCAAATCGACCCGATGTAAAATACCGTTTTAAGTGCCTTAAATATTGAAGAAATCGTTTTAAATTTTAATAATAATATCTCACACTAGTCCACTTTCCAAATAAAACACTATCTTAGCCCTATCTCAAATTTTCGTTATGTGGAGGCCCATAAAAGGAATATAACATTTTTCATTCATATTCTAGCATTAACAGTTTCACATCATTTTTCGAAGCTTAGCCATCATAGAAACGTTTCTAAATTTCAATCACACTATCTCACACTAGTTTACATTCGAAATCAGAAAAAAACTAAGTGCCACCTCGCTTACTTTTAGTATGGTGGCACATCGAAGACACCCACCGAAATGCGCAAATTTTCGAATTTGGGTGAATTTTTAGCGCAAAATTTCGATACTTAGCCATCATAGAAACGTTTCCAAATTTCAACCACACTATCTCACACTAGTCTACATTCGAAATCCGAAAAGAACTAAGTGCCACCTCGCTTACTTTTAGTATGGTGGACCATCGAAGACACCCACCGAAATGCGTAAATTTTCGAATTTAAGTGAACTTTTAGTGCAAAATTTCAAAGCTTAGCCATCATAGAAACGTTACCAAATTTCAACCACACTACCCCATACTAGTCTACATTCGAAATCCGAAAAAAACTAAGTGCCACCTCGCTTACTTTTTGTATGGTAGCCCATCGGAGACACCTACCCTTTTTCGTATATACTCAGCATACAGTAAGAGTTTAACGCTATATGGCCAGCATACAGTAAGGGTTTCTTGTAAATTCGATGCTTAGCCATCATAGAAAAGTTTCCAAATTTCTACCACACTATAACACACTAGTCTACATTCGAAATTCGAAAAAAACTAAGTGCCACCTCGCTTACTTTTTGTATGGTGGCCCATCGAAGACACCCTTCGTAATGCGTAAATTTATGGATTTAAGTGAATTTTTAGCTCAAAATTTCGATGCTTAGCCATCATAGAAACGTTTCCAAATTTCAACCACACTACCCCATACTAGTCTACATTCGAAATCCGAAAAAAACTAAGTGCCACCTCACTTACTTTTTGTATGGTAGCCCATCGGAGACACCTACCCTTTTTCGTATATACTCAGCATACAGTAAGAGTTTGACGCTATATGGCCAGCATACAGTAAGGGTTTCTTGTAAATTCGATGCTTAGCCATCATAGAAAAGTTTCCAAATTTCTACCACACTATCTCACACTAGTCTACATTCGAAATCCGAAAAGAACCAAGTGCCACCTCGCTTATTTTTTGTATGGTAGCCCATCGAAGACACCCATCGTAATGCGTAAATTTATGGATTTAAGTGAATATATAGCTCAAAATTTCGATGCTTAGCCATCATAGAAACGTTTCCAAATTTCAACCACACTATCTCACACTAGTCTACATTCGAAATCCGAAAAAAACTAAGTGCCACCTCACTTACTTTTTGTATGGTGGCCCATCGAAGACACCCATCGTAATGCGTAAATTTATGGATTTAAGTGAATTTTTAGCTCAAAATTTCGATGCTTAGCCATCATAGAAACTTTCCGAAATTTCAACCACACTATCCCACACTAGTCTACATTCGAAATCCGAAAAAAACTAAGTGCCACCTCGCTTACTTTTTGTATGGTAGCCCATGGAAGACACTCACCGTAATGCGTAAATTTTCGAATTTAAGTGAATTTTTAGTGCAAAATTTCGAAGCTTAGCCATCATAGAAACTTTTCGAAATTTCAACCACACTACCCCACACTAGTCTACATTCAAAATCCAAAAAGAACTAGAATCGTGAGACGATACTGGGCAGTGCGCATCCGGTTTCGTCCATGGGTTAAAAATGGCGTTTTCAATCCATATTGCGAAATTTGCAGAACATAAAAATCGGCATATAAATTATTTATATTCGGGAGTGAAAAGTAGAATAACCAGTTCACGTTCGGTAGTGAAAAGTCATCTGATTAAAAAGTAGTTGTTTTTATTAATGTACATTTTTATACATCATTGGAATTAGAATAGTTAAAAAATATTTATTAATATTTTTCATATGCATTATCATACATATGAAAAAAATGATATGAATGGACTTTTCTGCACCTATATGGGCTGACTGAGGACGAGCAAACGCCATGCAGTGTGCAATGAGGGAAATTTTGCCAGGACAGTGGCATTTGTCTGCTCTTATTTTCGATTTTCAACTGTCGAGGGGTTTTTAACGTGCACAGCCAATAGAGCACGGGACCTTGGTTTAACTCACTGTGTCACTGAGCCAATTCTTGAAATGATATATAGATGACATCAGAATACTGAGTGCTAACCTCCATACAAGTAAGTTTGCAGCACAGCTCAACAATTATCATTTTAATATATTCTTAGTAAAAATTCTATAATATTATTTTTTTAGAAAACATTTAAATGGTCAACGTTTTTAGACAGTCAATTTCAAAACTTGTTTTTTAATAAATGACAGAAACAGATTTTTAGAACGGATTTTCTTCTTTTGGCATTTGATCGTTATCTACTTCTTTTTGTTTATCTTTTTTAGTACATAATTTACAACGTTAAACATGCAAGTTACAATGAAAGAAAGTCATGTTGAGCATGGTGCAATTGTCAGTTGAAGGGAGAGAACTGTATTTAAACATACAGACAACAAACATTTTTCAGTTGAAGGGAGAAAACTGCATTTGAACATTTTAAAATACTACTCTGACCAGTGAGAAGCGTTAAAAGAAACACTATGGTAAATTGTAACTTTCTAGATGATGGTATACTGGCCATGAATCGTATGATGTGCTGAGGGAATAATACGTTGCAATGTAACAGCGCTGACTCTCACATGTTAATAGAAATAGTATCTAAAGCTGTTTCTCTCGAGGTTTGATACACCTAATTGAAGATTACAGGCAAATAATACTTCCTGGTCATTTGAACTAATAGATTTAGAAATATGAGCATTGAAAATTACAGTCTGAATAAAAATTCTTGTTCCAGAAATATAAAGAAATCGAAATTAAAAAATCAGTTGCCACAAGGTTGTTGGCCATCGACTAAGGATTTCATAGACACCGGTATTATGCAAATCAGATTATCCCCTGAGGTCCCATTTTGAGGTTTATAAAAAATAAGTCACAACAACATGGCTCCTGACATAGTACTTCCGGGTCGGATTTTATCATTTATATCTTTTCTGATGATCATTTCTAACATGATGCAAAAAGAAACTTTCAAATAATTCGGGAACTCCAGAAGTTAGAATTTCAGGTTTACAAACAAATGACGTCAAAACCGGGAGTGATATCAAAATTTCAGAAATATTGTTTTATTCATTATCAAATTGTTTATCTACTTGTAAGTTTTCAGATCGATCGAAATCAAATTTCCAAAAAACACGCACAGTTACAATGAAAATTGGCGCAAAATTTGCAAGTTTTAAAAAGCGCAATTTTGATTCAAATATTTTGTGTTATATATCATTAGAAAGAGCAGATTTAGCATAGTAAATATGTCTAAAAATGTGTGACGTATGTTTATTAGGTCACGTGACAAAGCTGTTTAAAGTTAAAAATTCCAATTTTCAAAAGGCGATAAAACCGGAAGTTAAAATCAGAAATCGGAAATGAATATATCATTTGGTAGATCTCGTTAAGGGCAATAACTTTTGTACAGGTCAAAAGGTCATCAAAGGTCAAGGTCACTAGATATGAGCCTTGAAAGTTTTGGTCATTACTGAAATTCTTTGTCCGGAAATAGAAAAAAGTCTAAATCGAAATTTAAAAATCCGCTGTCATAAGGTTGGTGGCAATCGAATAAGGATTTCATAGACACCAAAATTGTGCGAATCCGATTATCCCCTGAGGCCCCATTTTGAGTTTTATAAAATTTACTCACAACAACATGGCGCTTGACATATTACTTCCGGGTCAAATTTTATCATAAATATCTTTCATGATGACAGTTTCTAACATAATGCAAAAAACATTTTTCAAATATCTTCAAAACTCCGGACGAAGTTAAAATTTGAAGTTTACAAGCAAATGACGTCAAAACCGGAAGTGATATCAAAATTTTGAAAACACATTTTTGTTCGCAATAACAATGTCTATATGCCTAGAAATTTTCATAGCGATCGAAATAAAACCGTGGAAGTTGAAAAAAACGTGAAAAAAAAGTTTCAAAATTCAGGGTCAAAAGTAAACAATTATAAGTTTTTATGTGATTATCGTGTAGAAAAGACACAACGGAAATAAACAGAAAAATATCCATCAAAATCGGTTGAAAATTGTAAGTAAAAATGATAAAAAACCGAAAATACACGTTTTATCATACCTCATTTCCGGTAGGACAAAACTGCGTCATTTAACCCCTAAGCCACAGTGTGCAGCAGTTTATCGTTGGAAATCGTGTCAGTTTGAGCGTGACAAACTCCCTTCATACCGTAATAGCGAGACCAGAAAACGAAAAAAAAAAAAAACTAGATCCATAGGCTTTGCATGGTTCTGAGCAGTGCGTAACAGTTTTGGAATTACTTAAAAACTGTTTTTTAAAGGGTCTGTAATGGTATTATTTCTAGACAAAGAAAGCTACCACAACTAGCGAAACCTTGGATGTTGCTGGTAAAAAAAAATCGCAAATTTGAATTGCTCACAAAACTGGATACATAGTCGGATAGGTCTCATCGAGGGCAAAAACTTTTGATCAGGTTACAATGTCACTAAAGGTCAAGGTCACGAGGTATGCGTCTTGAAAGTTTTTGTAATTACTGAAAAAAATAAAACAGAAATGCATGAAAGGCAAAACAGAAGATCAAAAATCGATTAACAATGCTATAAATGCAATCGACTGTAGTTTCCAAAAATATCAAAGTTACGAATTCCGCTCATAACCCTGAGGCCCCATTTTGAGTTTTACAAAAGTTAGTCATATCAATATGGCGGCCGATTTGTAACTTCCGGGTTAAATTTTTTTATTTCAAATTGTTGATATACCATAATGTTAAATATTGCAAAAAACAAATTTCAAATATATTGAAAATTCCGGAAGTTGAAATTTCAAATTTACAAGCTATTTACGTCAAAACCGGAAGTGGTATCAATTTTTCGAAAACAGATTTTGGTAAGCAATCGAAATATCTTTGAATCTGTAAATTTTCAGATCGATTGAAATAAAATTTGAAAAAATCACGCACAGTTACGATGGAAATTTGCACAAAATGTTCAAATTTTAAATCGTGCAATTTTAATTTAAGTGTATATTGTCGTACATCATTGGAAAGAGCAAATTACGCATAATATGATTGTTAAATCATTTTTGACGTATTTACGTTAGGTCACGTGACAGGGCTGTTTAAAGTAAAAAATCACAAATTTCAATTGCCTATAAAACCGGAAGTATACATCGGATAACAAACATGAATACATCATTGGATTGATTTCATCAAGGGCAATAACTTTTGTTCAGGTACCAAGGTCACCAAAGGTCAAGGTCAAAAGATATGAGCCTTGAAAGTTTTAGTACTTGCATAAAAAATCAAAACGAAAATAAAAAAAAAAATTGAAATCAAAATTCAAAAATCGGCGCCTAGACTTTTTTAGCAATCGACTGTAGTTTCCAAAAATACTAAAGTTACGGATGCCGCTCATAACCCTGAGGCCCCATTTTTAATTTTATGAAAATTACTCATATCAAAATGGCGGATGATCTATTACTTCCGGGTCGGATTTTTTTATTTCAAATTGTTGTTATAACAAATTATAACACATTGAAAAAAACAAATTTGAAATATCTTCAAATTTCCGGAAGTTGAAATTTTAAATTTACAAGCTAATAACGTAAAAACCGGAAGTGGTATCAAAATTTTGAAAACTGCGTTTTGTTTAGAATCAAAATGTCTATACACCTGCAAATTTGCAGATCGAACGAAATAAAATTGTAGAAGTTGAAAAAAACGCAAAAATTAAAATTAAGAAAATAGTCAACTAAAAGTCAAAATTGGAGAAGTTTAAAACTTTTATTTAGTAGCGCACAGTTATAGAAAACAGTTCAAAACAGTTTGATAAAAATCGGATCAAAAATAGAGCTGTGAGATTCCAAAAACCAAAACTGTGTTTTTTGTTCTACCTCATTTCCGGTTTGTCAAAATGGCTTCAATTTATATTTAATAGTTGATGGTCAACAATTTATCGTAGGTAATTGAAAAAATCTGTAAGTGGCATGTTGCCTTCTTACTAAAATAGCGAGTGTAAAATTCGAAAAAAAAAAAAAAAAAAATAGCCGTTTGCAAAACAATGCAGTGCGTTCGATTATCGAACGCACTGCAAATAGTCAATTGCATAACAATGCAGTGCGTTCGAGAATCGAACGCACTGCAACTAAGTGCCATCTCGCTTACTTTTTGTATGGTAGCCCACCGGAGACACATACCCTATTTCGTATATACTCAGCATACAGTAAGAGGTTGACGCTATATGGCCAGCATACAGTAAGGGTTTCTTGTAAATTCGATGCTTAGCCATCATAGAAAAGTTTCCAAATTGCTACCACACTATAACACACTAGTCTACATTCGAAATCCGAAAAAAACTAAGTGCCACCTCGCTTACTTTTTGTATGGTGGCCCATCGAAGACACCCATCGTAATGCGTAAATTTATGTATTTAAGTGAATTTTTAGCTCAAAATTTCGATGCTTAGCCATCATAGAAACGTTTCTAAATTTCAACCACACTACCCCATACTAGTCTACATTCGAAATCCGAAAAAAACTAAGTGCCACCTCGCTTACTTTTTGTATGGTAGCCCATGGAAGACACCCACCGTAATGCGTAAATTTTCGAATTTAAGTGAATTTTTAGTGCAAAATTTCGAAGCTTAGCCATCATAGAAACTTTTCGAAATTTCAACCACACTACCCCACACTAGTCTACATTCAAAATCCAAAAAGAACTAAGTGCCATCTCGCTTACTTTTTGTATGGTAGCCCATCGGAGACACATACCCTATTTCGTATATACTCAGCATACAGTAAGAGTTTGACGCTATATGGCCAGCATACAGTAAGGGTTTCTTGTAAATTCGATGCTTAGCCATCATAGAAAAGTTTCCAAATTTCTACCACACTATCTCACACTAGTCTACATTCGAAATCCGAAAAAAACTAAGTGCCACCTCGCTTATTTTTTGTATGGTAGCCCATCGAAGACACCCACCGTAATGCGTAAATTTTCGAATTTAAGTGAATTTTTAGTGCAAAATTTCGAAGCTTAGCCATCATAGAAACTTTTCGAAATTTCAACCACACTACCCCACACTAGTCTACATTCAAAATCCAAAAAGAACTAAGTGCCACCTCGCTTACTTTTTGTATGGTAGCCCATCGGAGACACCTACCCTTTTTCGTATATACTCAGCATACAGTAAGAGTTTGACGCTATATGGCCAGCATACAGTAAGGGTTTCTTGTAAATTCGATGCTTAGCCATCATAGAAAAGTTTCCAAATTTCTACCACACTATCTCACACTAGTCTACATTCGAAATCCGAAAAGAACTAAGTGCCACCTCGCTTACTTTTTGTATGGTAGCCCACCGAAGACACCACCGTAATGCGTAAATTTTCGAATTCAAGTGAATTTTTAGTGCAAAATTTCGAAGCTTAGCCATCATAGAAACGTTTCCAAATTTCAACCACACTACCCCACACTAGTCTACATTCGAAATCCAAACAAAACTAAGTGCCACCTCGCTTACTTTTTGTATGGTAGCCCATCGGAGACACCTACCCTTTTTCATATATACTCAGCATACAGTAAGAGTTTGACGCTATATGGCCAGCATACAGTAAGGGTTTCTTGTAAATTCGATGCTTAGCCATCATAGAAAAGTTTCCAAATTTCTACCACACTATCTCACACTAGTCTACATTCGAAATCCGAAAAGAACTAAGTGCCACCTCGCTTACTTTTTGTATGGTAGCCCACCGAAGACACCACCGTAATGCGTAAATTTTCGAATTCAAGTGAATTTTTAGTGCAAAATTTCGAAGCTTAGCCATCATAGAAACGTTTCCAAATTTCAACCACACTACCCCACACTAGTCTACATTCGAAATCCAAACAAAACTAAGTGCCACCTCGCTTACTTTTTGTATGGTAGCCCATCGGAGACACCTACCCTTTTTCGTATATACTCAGCATACAGTAAGAGTTTGACGCTATATGGCCAGCATACAGTAAGGGTTTCTTGTAAATTCGATGCTTAGCCATCATAGACAAGTTTCCAAATTTCTACCACACTACCCCATACTAGTCTACATTCGAAATCCGAAAAAAACTAAGTGCCACCTCGCTTACTTTTTGTATGGTGGTCCATCGAAGACACCCACCGTAATGCGTAAATTTTCGAATTTAAGTGAATTTTTAGTGCAAAATTTCGAAGCTTAGCCATCATAGAAACGTTTCCAAATTTCAACCACACTACCCCACACTAGTCTACATTCGAAATCCGAAAAAAACTAAGTGCCACCTCGCTTACTTTTTGTATGGTAGCCCATCGAAGACAACCACCGTAATGCGTAAATTTTCGAATTTAAGTGAATTTTTAGTGCAAAATTTCGAAGCTTAGCCATCATAGAAACGTTTCCAAATTTCAACCACACTACCCCACACTAGTCTACATTCGAAATCCAAACAAAACTAAGTGCCACCTCGCTTACTTTTTGTATGGCAGCCCATCGGAGACACATACCCTATTTTGTATATACTTAGCATACAGTAAGAGTTTGATGCTATATGGCCAGCATACAGTAAGGGTTTCTTGTAAATTCGATGCTTAGCCATCATAGAAAAGTTTACAAATTTCAACCAAACTATCTCACACTAGTCTTCATTCGAAATCCGAAAAGAACTAAGTGCCACCTCGCTTACTTTTTTTATGGAGGCCCATCGAAGACACCCATCGTAATGCGTTAATTTACGGATTACGGTGGGTGTCTTCGATGGGCTACCATACAAAAAGTAAGCGAGGTGGCACTTAGTTATTTTCGGATTTCGAATGAAGACTAGTGTGGGGTAGTGTGGTTGAAATTTCGAAAAGTTTCTATGATGGCTAAGCATCGAATTTACAAGAAACCCTTACTGTATGCTGGCCATATAGCGTCAAACTCTTACTGTATGCTGAGTATATACGAAATAGGGTAGGTGTCTCCGATGGGCTACCATACAAAAAGTAAGCAAGGTGGCACTTAGTTCTTCTCGGATATTGAATGTAGAGTAGTGTGGGATAGTGTGGTTGAAATTTGGAAACTTTCTATGATGGCTAAGCTTCGAAATTTTGCATTAAAAATTCACTTAAATTCGAAAATTTACGCATTACGGTGGGTGTTTCGATGGGCTACCATACAAAAAGTAAGCGAGGTTGCACTTAGTTTTTTTCGGATTTCGAATGTAGACTAGTATGGGGTAGTGTGGTTGAAATTTGGAAACGTTTCTATGATGGCTAAGCATCGAAATTTTGAGCTAAAAATTCACTTAAATCCATAAATTTACGCATTACGATGGGTGTCTTCGATGGGCTACCATACAAAAAATAAGCGAGGTGGCACTTGGTTCTTTTCGGATTTCGAATGTAGACTAGTGTGAGATAGTGTGGTAGAAATTTGGAAACTTTTCTATGATGGCTAAGCATCGAATTTACAAGAAACCCTTACTGTGTGCTGGCCATATAGCGTCAAACTCTTACTGTATGCTGAGTATATACGAAATAGGGTATGTGTCTCCGATGGGCTACCATACAAAAAGTAAGCGAGGTGGCACTTAGTTTTTTTCGGATTTCGAATGTAGACTAGTGTGGGGTAGTGTGGTTGAAATTTGGAAACGTTTCTATGATGGCTAAGCTTCGAAATTTTGCACTAAAAATTCACCCAAATTTGAAAATTTGCGCATTTCGGGAGGTGTCTTCGATGGGCTACCATACTAAAAGTAAGCGAGGTGGCACTTAGTTCTTTTCGGATTTCGAATGTAGACTAGTGTGTTATAGTGTGATTGAAATTTGAAAACGTTTCTATGATGGTTAAGGTTCGAAATTTTGAGCTAAAAATTCACTTAAATCCATAAATTTACGCATTACGATGGGTGTCTTCGATGGGCCACCATACAAAAAATAAGCGAGGTGGCACTTGGTTCTTTTCGGATTTCGAATGTAGACTAGTGTGGGGTAGTGTGGTTGAAATTTGAAAACGTTTCTATGATGGCTAAGGTTCGAAATTTTGAGCTAAAAATTCACTTAAATCCATAAATTTACGTATTACGATGGGTGTCTTCGATGGACCACCATACAAAAAGTAAGCGAGGTGGCACTTAGTTTTTTTCGGATTTCGAATGTAGACTAGTATGGGGTAGTGTGGTAGAAATTTGGAAACTTTTCTATGATGGCTAAGCATCGAATTTACAAGAAACCCTTACTGTATGCTGGCCATATAGCGTCAAACTCTTACTGTATGCTGAGTATATACGAAAAAGGGTAGGTGTCTCCGATGGGCTACCATACAAAAAGTAAGCGAGGTGGCACTTAGTTTTTTTTGGATTTCGAATGTAGACTAGTGTGGGGTAGTGTGGTTGAAATTTCGAAAAGTTTCTATGATGGCTAAGCTTCGAAATTTTGCAATAAAAATTCACTTAAATTCGAAAATTTACGCATTACGGTGGTGTCTTCGGTGGGCTACCATACAAAAAGTAAGCGAAGTGGCACTTAGTTTTTTTCGGATTTCGAATGTAGACTAGTGTGGGGTAGTGTGGTTGAAATTTAGAAACGTTTCTATGATGGCTAAGCTTCGAAATTTTGCGCTAAAAATTCACTTAAATTCGAAAATTTACGCATTACGGTGGGTGTCTTCGATGGGCCACCATACAAAAAGTAAGCGAGGTGGCACTTAGTTTTTTTCGGATTTCGAATGTAGACTAGTGTGGGGTAGTGTGATTGAAATTTGGAAACGTTTCTATGATGGCTAAGCATCGAATTTACAAGAAACCCTTACTGTATGCTGGCCATATAGCGTCAAACTCTTACTGTATGCTGAGTATATACGAATAGGGTATGTGTCTCCGATGGGCTACCATACAAAAAGTAAGCTAGGTGGCACTTAGTTCTTTTCGGATTTCGAATGTAGACTAGTGTGGGGTAGTGTGGTTGAAATTTCGAAAAGTTTCTATGATGGCTAAGCTTCGAAATTTTGCACTAAAAATTCACTTAAATTCGAACATTTACGCATTACGGTGGGTGTCTTCGATGGGCCACCATACAAAAAGTAAGCGAGGTGGCACTTAGTTTTTTTCGGATTTCGAATGTAGACTAGTGTGGGATAGTGTGGTTGAAATTTCGGAAAGTTTCTATGATGGCTAAGCATCGAAATTTTGAGCTAAAAATTCACTTAAATCCGTAAATTTACGCATTACGATGGGTGTCTTCGATGGGCCACCATACAAAAAGTAAGCGAGGTGGCACTTAGTTCTTTTAGGATTTCGAATGTAGACTAGTGTGAGATAGTTTGGTTGAAATTTGGAAACTTTTCTATGATGGCTAAGCATCGAATTTACAAGAAACCCTTACTGTATGCTGGCCATATAGCGTCAAACTCTTACTGTATGCTGAGTATATACGAATAGGGTATGTGTCTCCGATGGGCTACCATACAAAAAGTAAGCTAGGTGGCACTTAGTTCTTTTCGGATTTCGAATGTAGACTAGTGTGGGGTAGTGTGGTTGAAATTTCGAAAAGTTTCTATGATGGCTAAGCTTCGAAATTTTGCACTAAAAATTCACTTAAATTCGAACATTTACGCATTACGGTGGGTGTCTTCGATGGGCCACCATACAAAAAGTAAGCGAGGTGGCACTTAGTTTTTTTCGGATTTCGAATGTAGACTAGTGTGGGATAGTGTGGTTGAAATTTCGGAAAGTTTCTATGATGGCTAAGCATCGAAATTTTGAGCTAAAAATTCACTTAAATCCGTAAATTTACGCATTACGATGGGTGTCTTCGATGGGCCACCATACAAAAAGTAAGCGAGGTGGCACTTAGTTCTTTTAGGATTTCGAATGTAGACTAGTGTGAGATAGTTTGGTTGAAATTTGGAAACTTTTCTATGATGGCTAAGCATCGAATTTACAAGAAACCCTTACTGTATGCTGGCCATATAGCGTCAAACTCTTACTGTATGCTGAGTATATACGAAAAAGGGTAGGTGTCTCCGATGGGCTACCATACAAAAAGTAAGCGAGGTGGCACTTAGTTTTTTTCGGATTTCGAATGTAGACTAGTATGGGGTAGTGTGGTTGAAATTTGGTAACGTTTCTATGATGGCTAAGCTTCGAAATTTTGCACTAAAAATTCACCCAAATTTGAAAATTTGCGCATTTCGGGAGGTGTCTTCGATGGGCTACCATACTAAAAGTAAGCGAGGTGGCACTTAGTTCTTTTCGGATTTCGAATGTAGACTAGTGTGTTATAGTGTGATTGAAATTTGAAAACGTTTCTATGATGGTTAAGGTTCGAAATTTTGAGCTAAAAATTCACTTAAATCCATAAATTTACGCATTACGATGGGTGTCTTCGATGGGCCACCATACAAAAAATAAGCGAGGTGGCACTTGGTTCTTTTCGGATTTCGAATGTAGACTAGTGTGGGGTAGTGTGGTTGAAATTTGAAAACGTTTCTATGATGGCTAAGGTTCGAAATTTTGAGCTAAAAATTCACTTAAATCCATAAATTTACGCATTACGATGGGTGTCTTCGATGGACCACCATACAAAAAGTAAGCGAGGTGGCACTTAGTTTTTTTCGGATTTCGAATGTAGACTAGTATGGGGTAGTGTGGTAGAAATTTGGAAACTTTTCTATGATGGCTAAGCATCGAATTTACAAGAAACCCTTACTGTATGCTGGCCATATAGCGTCAAACTCTTACTGTATGCTGAGTATATACGAAAAAGGGTAGGTGTCTCCGATGGGCTACCATACAAAAAGTAAGCGAGGTGGCACTTAGTTTTGTTTGGATTTCGAATGTAGACTAGTGTGGGGTAGTGTGGTTGAAATTTGGTAACGTTTCTATGATGGCTAAGCTTCGAAATTTTGCAATAAAAATTCACTTAAATTCGAAAATTTACGCATTACGGTGGTGTCTTCGGTGGGCTACCATACAAAAAGTAAGCGAAGTGGCACTTAGTTTTTTTCGGATTTCGAATGTAGACTAGTGTGGGGTAGTGTGGTTGAAATTTGGAAACGTTTCTATGATGGCTAAGCTTCGAAATTTTGCGCTAAAAATTCACTTAAATTCGAAAATTTACGCATTACGGTGGGTGTCTTCGATGGGCCACCATACAAAAAGTAAGCGAGGTGGCACTTAGTTTTTTTCGGATTTCGAATGTAGACTAGTGTGGGGTAGTGTGATTGAAATTTGGAAACGTTTCTATGATGGCTAAGCATCGAATTTACAAGAAACCCTTACTGTATGCTGGCCATATAGCGTCAAACTCTTACTGTATGCTGAGTATATACGAATAGGGTATGTGTCTCCGATGGGCTACCATACAAAAAGTAAGCTAGGTGGCACTTAGTTCTTTTCGGATTTCGAATGTAGACTAGTGTGGGGTAGTGTGGTTGAAATTTCGAAAAGTTTCTATGATGGCTAAGCTTCGAAATTTTGCACTAAAAATTCACTTAAATCCATAAATTTACGCATTACGATGGGTGTCTTCGATGGACCACCATACAAGAAGTAAGCGAGGTGGCACTTAGTTTTTTTCGGATTTCGAATGTAGACTAGTATGGGGTAGTGTGGTAGAAATTTGGAAACTTTTCTATGATGGCTAAGCATCGAATTTACAAGAAACCCTTACTGTATGCTGGCCATATAGCGTCAAACTCTTACTGTATGCTGAGTATATACGAAAAAGGGTAGGTGTCTCCGATGGGCTACCATACAAAAAGTAAGCGAGGTGGCACTTAGTTTTGTTTGGATTTCGAATGTAGACTAGTGTGGGGTAGTGTGGTTGAAATTTGGTAACGTTTCTATGATGGCTAAGCTTCGAAATTTTGCAATAAAAATTCACTTAAATTCGAAAATTTACGCATTACGGTGGTGTCTTCGGTGGGCTACCATACAAAAAGTAAGCGAAGTGGCACTTAGTTTTTTTCGGATTTCGAATGTAGACTAGTGTGGGGTAGTGTGGTTGAAATTTGGAAACGTTTCTATGATGGCTAAGCTTCGAAATTTTGCGCTAAAAATTCACTTAAATTCGAAAATTTACGCATTACGGTGGGTGTCTTCGATGGGCCACCATACAAAAAGTAAGCGAGGTGGCACTTAGTTTTTTTCGGATTTCGAATGTAGACTAGTGTGGGGTAGTGTGATTGAAATTTGGAAACGTTTCTATGATGGCTAAGCATCGAATTTACAAGAAACCCTTACTGTATGCTGGCCATATAGCGTCAAACTCTTACTGTATGCTGAGTATATACGAATAGGGTATGTGTCTCCGATGGGCTACCATACAAAAAGTAAGCTAGGTGGCACTTAGTTCTTTTCGGATTTCGAATGTAGACTAGTGTGGGGTAGTGTGGTTGAAATTTCGAAAAGTTTCTATGATGGCTAAGCTTCGAAATTTTGCACTAAAAATTCACTTAAATTCGAACATTTACGCATTACGGTGGGTGTCTTCGATGGGCCACCATACAAAAAGTAAGCGAGGTGGCACTTAGTTTTTTTCGGATTTCGAATGTAGACTAGTGTGGGATAGTGTGGTTGAAATTTCGGAAAGTTTCTATGATGGCTAAGCATCGAAATTTTGAGTTAAAAATTCACTTAAATCCGTAAATTTACGCATTACGATGGGTGTCTTCGATGGGCCACCATACAAAAAGTAAGCGAGGTGGCACTTAGTTCTTTTAGGATTTCGAATGTAGACTAGTGTGAGATAGTTTGGTTGAAATTTGGAAACTTTTCTATGATGGCTAAGCATCGAATTTACAAGAAACCCTTACTGTATGCTGGCCATATAGCGTCAAACTCTTACTGTATGCTGAGTATATACGAAAAAGGGTAGGTGTCTCCGATGGGCTACCATACAAAAAGTAAGCGAGGTGGCACTTAGTTTTTTTCGGATTTCGAATGTAGACTAGTATGGGGTAGTGTGGTTGAAATTTGGTAACGTTTCTATGATGGCTAAGCTTCGAAATTTTGCACTAAAAATTCACTTAAATTCGAAAATTTACGCATTACGGTGGTTGTCTTCGATGGGCTACCATACAAAAAGTAAGCGAGGTGGCACTTAGTTTTTTTCGGATTTCGAATGTAGACTAGTGTGGGGTAGTGTGGTTGAAATTTGGAAACGTTTCTATGATGGCTAAGCTTCGAAATTTTGCACTAAAAATTCACTTAAATTCGAAAATTTACGCATTACGGTGGGTGTCTTCGATGGGCCACCATACAAAAAGTAAGCGAGGTGGCACTTAGTTTTTTTCGGATTTCGCATGTAGACTAGTGTGGGGTAGTGTGATTGAAATTTGGAAACGTTTCTATGATGGCTAAGCATCGAATTTACAAGAAACCCTTACTGTATGCTGGCCATATAGCGTCAAACTCTTATTGTATGCTGAGTATATACGAAATAGGGTATGTGTCTCCGATGGGCTACCATACAAAAAGTAAGCGAGGTGGCACTTAGTTCTTTTCGGATTTCGAATGTAGACTAGTGTGGGGTAGTGTGGTTGAAATTTCGAAAAGTTTCTATGATGGCTAAGCTTCGAAATTTTGCACTAAAAATTCACTTAAATTCGAAAATTTACGCATTACGGTGGGTGTCTTCGATGGGCCACCATACAAAAAGTAAGCGAGGTGGCACTTAGTTTTTTTCGGATTTCGAATGTAGACTAGTGTGGGATAGTGTGGTTGAAATTTGGAAACGTTTCTATGATGGCTAAGCATCGAAATTTTGAGCTAAAAATTCACTTAAATCCATAAATTTACACATTACGATGGGTGTCTTCGATGGGCCACCATACAAAAAGTAAGCGAGGTGGCACTTAGTTTTTTTCGGATTTCGAATGTAGACTAGTGTGTTATAGTGTGGTAGAAATTTGGAAACTTTTCTATGATGGCTAAGCATCGAATTTACAAGAAACCCTTACTGTATGCTGGCCATATAGCGTCAAACTCTTACTGTATGCTGAGTATATACGAAATAGGGTAGGTGTCTCCGATGGGCTACCATACAAAAAGTAAGCGAGGTGGCACTTAGTTTTTTTCGGATTTCGAATGTAGACTAGTGTGGGGTAGTGTGGTTGAAATTTGGAAACGTTTCTATGATGGCTAAGCTTCGAAATTTTGCACTAAAATTCACTTAAATTCGAAAATTTACGCATTACAGTGGGTGTCTTCGATGGGCCACCATACAAAAAGTAAGCGAGGTGGCACTTAGTTTTTTTCGGATTTCGAATGTAGACTAGTGTGGGATAGTGTGGTTGAAATTTGGAAACGTTTCTATGATGGCTAAGCATCGAAATTTTGAGCTAAAAATTCACTTAAATCCATAAATTTACGCATTACGATGGGTGTTTTCGATGGGCCACCATACAAAAAGTAAGCGAGGTGGCACTTAGTTTTTTTCGGATTTCGAATGTAGACTAGTGTGAGATAGTGTGATTGAAATTTAGAAACGTTTCTATGATGGCTAAGCTTCGAAAAATGATGTGAAACTGTTAATGCTAGAATATGAAAGAAAAATGTTGTATTCCTTTTATGGGCCTCCACTTAACGAAAATTTGAGATAGGGCTAAGATAGTGTTTTATTTGGAAAGTGGACTAGTGTGAGATACTATTATCAAAATTTAAAACGATTTCTTCAATATTTAAGGCACTTAAAACGGTATTTTACATCGGGTCGATTTGACTCGTCAAATCGTCCATATTCCTTATTGTTTGCTGGCTTAGTGTATGCTATCTTCAGCCCGGTCGATATTCTAAATAATTTATTTCTTATTCGTGGGAGTCGCCATTTGTTTACTGGTTGTTATCACAATTCTGTCTATTTCCGGTGCACGACATCATGGTATCCGGGAAAAATAATTCCTTGAGATACAACTCATTCACAAAAGAAAGAATTAGAAAATACCATTTCCGTTACACGAATTCTTAAGAAATTAGAATAATCAAATGTAAGATAGGCTTAATATCAAAATCTTGAAAAATATTAAACACTTTTACGACAATCGCATTTAAAAAGAATTTTTATTTGTTTTACGGATCGAATAAAGTTTCTGGCGTATCATCTAGCAGAAAACTAAAAATGGCCAACAAAGTCAAAGAAGAAACGTTTTCACAAAAATACATGCGATATCTCAGAGTATGGATAGGGTTTGTAGCTGTCATGGCCTTAGGAAATACAATTCAATGTTTTGTTGACCCCCAACTTTTAAAATCAAAACTTTACACTGTAAATCCTAAAGCAAATGGTAAGAAAATTTTATTTTGACTAAAAAAACTAAAAAACTGCAGAATTAATAAAAGGGATAAGATAAGGGCTTAATAAATGAAAGAAATGAATATCTAGCTTGAACTATGGGACTTGCCTTGTCTTTGAAATTGAATTTGGATAAAATTGATTGGGCATCATTTTAAATAATAGGCCCAGAATAATAATTTAGAGTAGGTTGAACAAAGATATAATAGGTTAGCTAAATCATAGATTCTAAGATTGTATGTGCCCTTTCATAGTCTGATGTTATATCTTCAGTAAATGGATTGGTAGCAAATTTATTTGGAATATGGACCTTATTATCGGCAGCTTTAAGATTTTATTGTGCAATAGATATTTATAATAAAGCGTAAGTATTGACTAAAGTGGGAGGAGATCATAATTATGATGGGTCTACAAAGGGATTGAAAAGATGTTTTCGAAACTTTTTATATACTCGAGATTTTCAAAATTAAAATGAGCCAAATCGATGCTATCAATGTCACTGATAAACACAAAAAATTTAGAAAACCTCTTTACAATCCCTTTGACTTTTAATTTGCTCTAATCAATGTCAGCATTATAACAGACAGAGAATTGAATGAACCAAATAATGCAACTATTGTATAACTATTATAGTTACAAATGTAACAAATAAAGTTAAATTGGCACAGAAAGTGTAACAGCTTTTTTTTTACTTGCTTTATATTTATATATTTTGTTTATTTCAGTTTATATCATTTAACATATTTTTCATTCTATTTGGCACTAGGCCATTTTGTATCTGAAGTTTTAGTGTATAAAACAGCAACTTTCAGTGTGGGAATTATGGCACCTTTAATAGTTTCTAGTAAGTGTTAATCTTAACCTAGAAAATGAGCCAGTTGATTCTGATGTGTCCAGCAGTTATTTTTTCTCATAAGACAGTGTTCATGTGAACATTATATCTGTAAAGTTTTAGAAGAAAGAAAGATCTAAATTTTACACGGATGACAACTAATAGGTTCTGTGAGGATCCTTTCTCCAAGTTGGTCCTTGGCCAAATCTCTTCGTATTGATTTTTCCCAGATTATCCGTACCCATTTAACAACTGGGTTAACTGACTGGAATTATGAGTGAAGGTGACTTATTCAAGGTCATCAGACTTTCACACTAGTTGTGTCAGAAAATAGCAAAGCAAAGTTGATTTCAGGAATAGAGGATGCTCCTCTACTCCTAGAATAAATTGTTGATTAAGACTGGACTTTATTTTGTTATTCAATAGCATTTTATGCATTTCAGGTTTATCAATTATAACGATGTCTATAGGATATGGCTACTTAACAAGGGATCAACACAATTCTAAAAATATAATTGATGAGAATAGGGAACTTGCTGGTCAGTTTAGAAGTGGGAAATATAAAGTTCGTAAAGATTAAATGATATTTACTCATATGATATTCCAAAGTGAATTCTTTTTTAATCATGTTATAATTTTTAATAAAGTTAAATATTTTTTATAATATTATTGTCTAGATCATTATTTAAATTGTTAAAGTTAATGAGTGAATTCTGAAATTTCTGTGCCTTCAGTTTTCTCTGAAAATATATTATATGATAGGTAACTCAGGGGTGGATCCCCCAGCTCGAGATCCCCTATTTTTGGCCAACTGAAGTCAGAACCCTCTAAAATGTGTTATGTTATATTTCAGAGGCCCCCCCCCCCCCCTTTTCTCTAAATCCTGGATCAGCTCCTATAATTTGAAATTTGTATGCAGATAACATCAAGTACTTTTTCAGTTTGTGCCCAGATTATGATTTGAGTTCTTCATTTGATAAAACTTTTTATAGAATTGCTGACATTCTATTAAATTGTTTCTAAAAATTAATATTGTAAAAAATACTGTGATAAATGCCCACATTACAACATGTTAACAGCATTTGTCCAAATATTGCCTCTTCCCGATTGTGAAAAAGATAATGTCAAACTATCCCTTTAAATCACCCTGTACAGATTTATATCTTCATATTGGATCCAGAAGCCCATTCAGGTTCAGAAAAGTAGGATGTAAAACTAATTTTCATTTTAAGGTGTCTAAGAGGATTAAGCAAAAGAATAAAATGGGCTTTGATATAGAAAACCATAAGAAACTTTGCATCTTTCCTAGACACAAACCTAATCACCGGTCATTAAACTAACGATATTGATCAAATAAAATACATTCTTTTCATATTTGTTTTGAGTGGTGTGGATTCCATCTTGAAACTTTAGTTTTTTTTACATGAATTTTTTCGTCTCTCTTCTAGTCTCTGGAGAAAAATGTCTACATGGCTGGTCAATAAGTCAGAGTAATATCTCCTATAGGTAGAATTTCTCTGTTGTTCAGAATTAAAGAAAACCACACATTTAATAAGTAACAATATTAGAATATTTTATTAATAAAACAGTATCACAGACAATGATAACATTTTTTAATAATTTTAACAAAGTTCTACAATTTATATTTCCTGCCTGAAGGCTTCTTTGCTTTTGTAGTTTCTGGCATCTTTTTTTCAGCAGGAGTCATCTTTTGTGCATTTCCTTCTTTCTCAGTTAAAGAAGATTTACGTTTGGCCAATTCTTTTTTCAGTGTTTTATTTTTTATGACTGCCTGTGGAGTTGGTCCCATAATTTGTTGAGCCAGTTGCTCTACCATCAATTCCTCGGCATTATCTGGCTTTAGTTGTTTTGTTATATTGTCTCGAACCACTTGAATTTTCTCTGCTAGAGAGTTGTGGATTGGCTTTCCTTGTTCTGTAGCCTCATTCATACGATGCCTAACCTTAATGACTTTTTGTACCTGGTCCACCAACTTCTGCTGATTTGCTCTGTCCTTTACTATGGAATTAACTTTTTTTTCAAGATTTTTTTCAAGATTTGTTTCTGATCCTTCACCCAGCTTTCCAATCGGTGTCAAATTTTCCTTGGACAGACTAGATGCACTTTCTGAGGTTAGTTTGTCCAATGCTACACCCAAAGCTGAAGCTCTATCTTCTAACTGAAAAAGAATCCCATTTTTTCAGTTTAGTTTTGAGAACATCACATGTTTGTAGAGAAAAAACACTTTCTGCATGCAAGAGACATGACAATCTACAAGTACAAGAACTGAAGTGACGGTATATAAGTTCCATTCCAAAGAACATTTGTTATGTAATATTTGTTCCATTTGGAACTTTTATTTATATAAAATTAGCCCTAACCCTAACCCAGATATTATATGATAAGAGTTCCAGAGATCATTTATTATAATAATCTTTGTTCCACAAGGAATATTTATTATGAGGAACAAATATACAGTCACAACATCACATTTTTGTTTGATCACATTATTTTTCTAAGCACTAAGAATAATGCTGGGTTTTATTTGTCTTTATGACAGTTTTGTTTTGAGCAAGCCAGTTAGTTCTTACGTATGAAAGTTGCATATTTAGCTTAACAGAGAGATGCCTGTGTCATCAATTATCAACTATTGACCAGACAGATGCCTGTGAACAGTCATCTATTGGAAATCCTGCTATTTAAATCCAAACATAATACTGTATTTATAGTATAGAAGTACAGAGAAAAAAAGACTTACTGATTCTCCTTGATTTTCCACTAAATTTTGGCTCAGATGGTGATCAATAGAGTTTATTGAATCATCAAAATGAGAAATATCTTGTTTGAGCTGTACTTGATGAACTTCTATATTATGTACCACTTCTAATATTCTCTTGTACACTTCTTCTAATACACGTATCTTGTTAAATGCTTCACTCTGTAATCAAAAAATAAATATTATTAAACCCTAGACGTCTTAGTTGAGATAATACCTTCAAGTTATCAGCTTATTACAACAGACGGACATTTGAACGAGACAGACTGTCATGTCCGTCAAACAGAGCCAAATCAACAGCCCTGCCTTCAACCCAATTTCCTCTTGTCAGTGATGCAGGTCAGAACAAATAGTATCCATCAGGTACCACTTGAGTGTTTGAAATTGAAAAAATGGATCATCCAATGCTGCTGTGCTGGCAAATATATCCCTCATGGCAAAATATATCCCATTGAACACTACTAGTACATGGTGTTCCTGTAAAAAAAATTCAAAATTTCAACACAATAACTTACTTGATCCTTTCTCATACTTTCAAAGACTTGTTGAGTGTGTCTATGGGCTAGAGCTACGGCAGTTATACCAGCTTTATTAGATTGATCACTCAATTTAATATTGACTAGATCTTTAATTAAACTTTCTAATTCAGTGTGTGATCTCTTAATATTCTTCTCTAAATCTTCATTAGATCTTTTTAATAATGAGACATCATTCTTTAGAGTAGTAACTGTTCTCAGCTTTTCCATATTAGCTGAAGACTACAAAGCAAATTGAAAGAAGATTATTGACATAACTGATTAAAATATTATAACGATATTGCCTAACTCTTTCTTAAGACCGGAAAGCAGATTTAGTTGAAAAGACCGGAAAGCAGATTTAGTTGAAAAGACCGGACCAGAATGGATTGTAGAAGCATCTCTGTTGACTTGAAAGAGATCCTGGACAAGCTGGAAAAGAGTTACATAATACCATAGGAAAGAGAGCAAGAGGTTTGATCATGAGCCAGTTGGTCGTTTTTATACGCCCTCATCTCTCTATGAGGACGTATATTGTAGTCACCCCTGTCCGTCCGTCCGTCGGTCCGTCCGTCAACATTTGCTCGTAAACGCTCTAAAAACTAGAGTTTTTGACGGAATCAAATGAAATTTGATATGTGTATACATATTCATCAAACGAAGATCAAGTTCGAATTTGAGCTATTTTCGATCGTTAGAAGCAGAGTTATTGCCCTTGCCCCAAATCCGTCGGTCCTTCCATCAACATTTCCTTGTAAACGCTCTAAAAACTAGAGTTTTTGACGGAATCAAATGAAATTTGATATGTGTATATATATTCAGAAAACGAAGATCAAGTTCGAATTTGAGCTATTTTCGATCGTTACAAGCAGAGTTATTGCCCTTGCCCCAAATCTTAAATATGCTATTACTCTCTTAGTTTTCAACCGATTTTGATGAAACTTAAAATGGATGTTATTGGACCTAAATCGAAAGGTTTGAGAAAGTTTAGTTTTCTCCTGATTAAATTTTTTCCTTTTTCGACTTTTTCGTTAGGCGTATATGGCCGTGGTCCACTATCTTTTAAGAAATCTTGTTAACCTCAATGATAGTAACCCACCAACATTTTCAGAACCAGTCATTGGTTTGCCCTGCCGGGTATATGTATAACTGAAGGGAAGGGTTCTGAAATCTCCATAAATCCCTTGATAATTATTTTAGAGTGTTACCTGAGGATTATCAATTCTCTTAACATCATCTTGTATAGACTTGACTCTCCTCTCTACTGTCGATATACTATTAGCCAAACTCTTTCGTTCTCCTTCATCAGCTAACACTCTACCATATAGTTCATCATAGGTTTGATCAGAGCTCACTTGCTTCTTGTCAAATTGGCTTAACTTATTCTCCATATCTTGTAGACCATCAGCTAACATTTTCTGGTTATTTAGGATTTTCATTATCAACGGATTACTCTATAAAAAGACGAAGATGACGTTACAGTTTGTAATCCGTTATTAGGTACATTGTCCCTTTCGCCCCCTTGAAGTTACGGGCCGTCTACCGTCTACGCATTGTTACATGTTATTATATAGCAGCTGTCGTTGATACAGCCGTCGATAAATATATACGCTTATTGGAAGCAGGCTATCACTTTGATGTTGATCTCTACAATGGACCTAAAGGCTGTGTCTTTGTCAAAACACATTTTCTGCTTGGACAACAATACAAAGCATTAGACTGTTGAGTGCTGACCCTAATTAGAACCCAACAGAATACATAGAAAACAAGGATAAATAGAATGGAAATAGATTAAAAAAAATACCTTTATTTCTGCTTTAGTAGAATGAACTTTTCGTCTTAAGTGTCTCATTAGATCAATCATCTGATCTTGTTTTTCTCTCATTTGGTCTAATTCATTCTTGTTGCTATCATCGGATTTCCTCACAGCAGCAAGATAAGATTGAAGCTTTTCCATTTTATTTGAGATAGTTTCTATATCTAGATCAGCTTTGTCCTTAGACTGGCGTAACAATCTCAGATCCCGGTTGTTGGTGGATCGATGATGCATGAGCTGTGAAATCTCGTTCTGCATCAAGAGTGATATTTGCATAAGTTTTTCCATTCTAGCTTTCATCTGGAGATATGCATGTTTTGATTCTCCTTCACGTGAGTTTCTTACTTCTAAATCTTGTAATGTCTTTTCCATATCTGCTTTCATTTTCTTAAAAAGTATAAATATAAAAATAAAACATCCATGAGGTTATTGAAAAAAGAATACCTCTATGAAACTCTTCACATGCTCCGGAAATTATCGTACTCGTACGGTACGTGGTAAGCATTTTCTCTGATTGATACAAAATCCAACATGTATCTTTATGGCATGCTATTAAGCTATCAAGTTCTTTTAGCAGCGGTAAACCGTTGCTTCCACAACACGATATTCTTGCCATTATACTTGTACATTGGTCAAGAGTTTTAAAGACCAATCATATTCATTCAAATATATTTTTGGGTAATAATATCCCAACTGAAATTGAACTGAATTAGCTCAAGGACATATATTTTAGTATTTTTCTGTTTAGTTCCAAATTGATAACTCAACGCTAATGGCTAGGAATTTCGATTGAATAGCTAGTCAAATAATAAAAATCCATACAAGCAAACACAATTCCGTTAATCAAAAATCTCGTCCAAAATCATATTGGACTAGACTCCAAAGAGAAGTACCACCAGGTGTAACTTATAGTTTGCATATCTTCAAAAAGGAAGAATTCAGAGCTGAAATGATCTAATGAATGTGGTCAAATACAGGTATGGTAAATGACAGTGTTGTGTACTCGAAAGGCTTATGAAGTAGATCTTTACTGGAACTCTGTATCTAAGAATAAGATAAGCTTATTGGTTAAAATAAGGTTATAGTAGGCTACTACCTATTAGAATGATCAAAAAAGCAAAATTCTCAAACTTAAATTATATTCATGGTTAAAATGAGGTTATAGTTTTTCTTTAAGGAATACTACCTATTAGAATGATCAAAAAAGCAAAATTCTCAAACTTTATATCAATATTACGGTACTACAAGATATACAAAAGATTAATTACTTAACTCTGTTTGCATACTGTAGGCACCTTTGATGAATATAATATTCTCTTATTGGCCAGGTTTTTGAGAACTTAAATTTTTTGTTCATTCTAAGATGTGGTCTCTCTTTAACTTACCTTAAAGTTTTTTACTTTAAAATCAAGTTCATTCATTTGTTCTTTGAGAACTCTTAATTCACTCAATTCATTCTGCTGAAAATCGCGCTTTTTTTGCAATACTTTTTTCAAAGCTGCTGAATCATATCCTCCTGCAATAAAATATAACCCTAGTTACTATTTGATTTAACTTTTATGTTACAAGGTGCAAATAGACAAGAAACCCGAAACTTGCCTACTCTATTCCCAGCCTTGACAGCTATTTGGACAGATATGGCTGAGCAAACAGTCAGCAAGTTTTGGACTTATCGACAAGATGCCTTTGCCGATGTAAGATAAACAATATCGGTACAATAGAAATCGGAGAAGTTAATTGAATACGTGACGCCCAGAGTTCAAACCGTTCCAGAAGTTCAATCCCAGTATAAAAATGCTTTCGGTCTCTTCCTATTGATGCTGGTCAATGGGGTTCACATCCGAAGTCAGAATGTGACAAATGCACGGGGCTGAGGGGCGTACGAAACTAAGGGCAATTTTCATCGTTCAATCTTCGTAGAGAGGCTCATCTTCACAATTATTAAATTAAACCGAATAAGGTGCAGAAACCTTGCAGACATTAAAACAACTTTAAAACGGCCAAAGTCTCGTAGATGTAGCTTGAATTTTATAGAACTATAATGTAAACAGCTTGGAACTAAACACAAACCTTGAGGTTTATCTTTTTTTTCCGTTGCAGGATGGTCTGACTGAGACAAGAGACACGTCTGAGTACTCGCTACAAACTTATAATAGTGACATTTAATCAATGTCTCAGATTTACAGGCAGTTTGACATTCGGCGTCACTTTTTCCTGCTCTTTTAACCACCATCTGAGTCATATCCTTCAACCCTGAAACAAAGAACATCATCTGTTATAATATAATGAAAAAAAAATGCAAGAACTAGCTTTAGAAGCATAAACTTATCGCATGGAGGTATGTGGCCAGGTCGATCTTTGGATCTGTATCGTATGCCTGTATCATCACTGACATCAGTGTATGGGAAAGAATGTTTAATATTTAGTTTTTTCAGGTGCAGGAAAGTAAGACGCAAAACTCGCATTTCTTCATTGTAGAACACTTACCATCGATAGTGTTGGATAAACAAAATAAAGTTAACAATAAAATATTCCACCGATCCATTCTTGATCTTGATGACGGTGAACTAGGCTAGCCTAAAAATATACATGGTTGAAAATTTTAAAATTAAAATTGGTTGTTTTCTATTTTCGTGTCTGTTATTTCTATGTGAGAGCGGTCAATGCGGTAGGGTCCCGGTAAAACTATGTCTTCCTGTCCAGGTCAGTGGTACCGAAGAAATGAGTGAGTGGCCGGTCGTAGTAGTAACGTCGGCATATGAATGCCGCGGCAACGCCATCAACAATTTGTTTACGGAATCCGTTTTGCTTTCTTCGCCTTCCTTCACTTCAGTAAAATTCTAAGAAACCGTATTTTGTCGCTTCTCCTGCTTACAAGAACAAAGGGTAGCCAACGTTGTTGTACTTACAGTGTATTTGTTAATTAGAGAACTCGGCAAAGTGTATTTCTGTAAACAATAATGTTCATTTTCTGTGAAATTTGTAGGTAAGTGGAATGCAGGAAATAGAAAAATGGCGTAACAACAACGTGACGTCACTAACGTCAGAGTCGTCAGCCTAGTAACCAAACCTCCTCGAGTTACTTCTTGTCACGTCATTTGCATAGTGCAAACAAACTTATGGAGGTATAACGTTGCCAAAATTGTTGATAAAAATAAATTATCTGAATGATCTAGCCTAGACAATTTTGATAACTAGACGCAAGCAAACGCAATTTCCTGAAATTTTATGGCGAATTTAAGTTATATTTATATAAGGACAGCAATGTCACCAGAAGAATATTTTGAGAATTTGACGACTGGAAACGAATTTAAGGTTCAAAATTATTTGTATAGGGTCTGAGGAATCTAGCCTTGAAAATGTTTAGAAATAGAAGCCCACAAAATATGTAATTTCTTGTGGGATGACCCGAAGAAAATTTTGAGAATTAGACGCCTGGAAAATCAAATTCCTGACATCTCCCACCAAATTAAAGGTTCAAAATTATTTGTATAGAGGGTATCAGGAGTGTCACTTAGAAAAATTGAAAATGAGATGCCCATAAACACGATTTCCTGACTTTCAATGGACTTCCATGAAGTAATACAGATAGCAATAAAGTAATACAGGGCACCACTGCCAAGCATAACTACTAGTATTCACAAAGTTTTCGAGGAGAGGAGGGTTACCTAAACTGCCCCCACCCCCCTGAATATTACAAATACTTTACTATCATAGTCTTGAAATAATACACAGGTATCTATCTTTTAGGGAGAACATTTGCAAACGCTCTAAACACTAGAGAGGTTTTGATGGAATCAAATGAAATTTGGTATGTGTATGTATACATATTCATAAAAAGAAGATCAAGTTCGAATTTTAGCTATTTTCGATCATTAAAAGCAGAGTTAGTGCCCTTGCCCCAAAATCTTGAATATTGTGCTATTACTCTCTTAGTTTTCAACCAATTTTGATAAAACTTAACATGGATGTTATTCATTGGCCTTAAATCGAAAGGTTTTAGAAAGTTTAGTTTACTCCTGATTAAAATTAAGGCTTTTTCAAGATCTATGCCCCTTCCATCAGTTTTGAGGAGTTATTGCCCTTTAACCTCTATAAAGTAAGTGCTTCATCAATTCATCAATTGCTTGTAAACGCTCTAAAAACTAGAATCTGTGATGGAATCAAATGCAGTTCTGTAGTCAGGGGCAGTTATGTTCTATTGTGTAAAAGTCTATTATGCAAGGCTTGATAAGTGTGTAATGCAAAGTGACTAATGCAGAATACAAAATGAAAAGTGTCTAATGCAAAATGCATAATGCAAAGAGTAAATTGCAAGCTGCATTCGTGTGGCATTTCATTGGATTTTTTTAAAATACTTATGCCTTATACATTCTGACACATATACAATTGTACTTTGCAGCATTGACAAATGCATTTTGTAATTACGACATTGGTATTTTATCGTTGTAGCACAATCGACAATTTTGGCAACGTTATACCTCCATATTGCTGAAGTTGTTGGGCCTTCTTGCACCATCGGGTCCAAACCACGCCCCCATTCGTCATACTTCCTTTAAAAGACCATGTCAAAACCCGTATTCGTGATACGATGGGCCTTAAGCACTATACCTTGCTTGAATTTTCGCGATTATATAGGCTATGGCCCATGGAAAAGAAGTAATTTTATTTTATAATTTACAGATAGGCTAGACATGGTAGCAAAATACACACCTAACCCCCCCGCCCCTTCCCCTCTTCTGGCTGGGGCTATTTACCACGTAGGCCTATATCGATTCGAATGAAAATCTACCATTAGGCCACATAAAAAAAAAATAGGTGATCGTCCTTTCAATTTCCGAAATCAGGGGAGGGGGGGGGGGGGGGTTTTATAGGACCCTAAAAACACTAAAGCCCTCATGCTGATACTGCTTTATTCCTCACCAGAAGCATGCAAACAATGAATTAAAGAAAATATATTCCACAGACTGCATATATTCTAAAGAAGCACAAGATATAAATGTCAGAAATAATATATCCATATATCTTGTGCTTCTTTATCTATGCCTATTTCTATATGTCTTATAAACTATGCATATATTCTGTTTTTGTAAATTAATAAAATTGCTAGATGGACCTACTGGTGGTATTTCCTATTATATTACAGTTATTCCGCGTTAAATGTCCGGGAAAAATTAAATTTTTGCTATACCTACGCTAAGCGGATTGTTTATATACCTTTTTTTTTTAAATAAAAAATAAAAAGAAATCAGGGACGGGCCTTTTTTGGGCACGGGCGGGGACGATCACCAATTAGTTTTTTTTATGTGGCCTTACGTTGAATATATATTGGATCATGCTCATTTCCAAATTTCAGAGCGCTGCCTTGTTAAGAAATGGGGACATATCGAAAATTAATTGCGTGCGTACATTATGTTGACTTCTTGGTATTCTAATAATACCGTCTTTATACCCACTAGAATAGCAGATAAATTACCATAAACTATTCTGTTCTGTAACACAAGACTCTTTGTTTGTTAGTTGTAATTAATATGTATTTGGAACTATTTATTAAGGCTTAAAATAGCCTTATTGAATTTTTTGAAATGCTATTTTGTTCGAGGCAGTTCTTGTACAATTTTTATTCGATGACTTTCATATTTTCAGGGTCTGACAAGGACAGCTGCGATAATTACCGTCAAACTTGGGGACATTTTTACTGGGACACCCGATATATAGCTTTCTCTTACCTCCCCCCACAAAAAAAAAATAAGTTAAAACAAATTCAATAGAATTTATTAAACATTAACAAAACAAATCTTACAAAATATAATTTACAATGGTTTTATAAAATCTGATTCAATTCTTATGCCACATAAAAGTTGCTTGGAACTTAGAATAGTGGGATGCCAACACTTAGAACTTTGCAACTAGCCTTAGTATGTCTTAAGGGCTTAACTACGATTCCATTTCACTAACTGTTTGACCAAAAAATATTTAGTCTCAGAAACTGGAATTTTTTAGCTTATCTTATCCATAATATTGATCACAACTCTCCTACAAAATTTAAGCCATCCATCAAACGTGTAGGCCTACCCATATATAGAAACACAATAGACAGAAAATGAAAGATAAATGTTAAGGTAGGGATATAATTGAAGGAATTATATGATTTTTGTGCATTAATAGACATACCTCTGAAGGCTAGCCCAATACGACCCAAAAAATGCTGAACATTCCCCTTTAAAACTTTCTTTGACATAAAAAATATCCTCAAACATAATGATCTCTTAATAGTAACCAATTTTTTCAGCTTTCTCCATATGTTAAATAGCAGTTGACTTTTATCATCCACGAATGTCTACAGCAGGCCTTCTCAATTAGTTTTTGTAAATGACCAAATTCCTTTTTTAGATGAAATATAAGGGACAAATAGAGATCAGCGTTATAGCCAATTGGGTCCAGGGGCTCATAAGCTCTACGGTTTCACACAGAGCACAGTCCGCATTTGGCTCGCAGGCTGCTATTTGAGAAGGCCGGGTTTACTGTACTGAAGAAACAGTAAACCCATAACCCTGCCATGTCCAAGTCACATATTGTGGTACCAGTATTTCCTATATCTATATCTCTATCCATTTTAAATCTATTTTTAAACAATCATCAAAATCCTGGATTCCAATCAATCTGTTGTTGAATCTGTAGTTCATTAAAACATTGTATAATGTCACCTTCTTGTAAGACTATTGAAGTATCATTTAAACATATACCACACTCTTTATAAACTGTTACTGTCTGTACCTCACTGTTAAAATGTTTTAATGTTTGAATCTGACCTGAAATTAGACATTATTTCATGAATGATTGATTAAAAGGGCAAGTTCACTACTTTAAAATATTTTAATGTTTGAATCTGACCTGAAATTAGACATTATTTCATGAATGATTGATTAAAAGGGCAAGTTCACTATTTTAAAATTTTTCAATGTTTGAATCTGACCTGAAATTAGACTTTATTTCATGAATGAATGATTAAAAGGGCATAAAACATGTTAGTGGAATTGCAAGAACCACAGAATGAAAATTGGAATGGCGCAAATTGATGCTATCAGTGTCCAAGATACACATACAAAGTTTAGAAAATCTCTTTACAAACCCTTTAAACTGAAGACAAGTGTATTTTGTAAATGCACAGAGAAGCCCTAGCTGAGATGACTATATTTTTGTTTGATAAAAATTGATCTGCAAAATTATTTGCTTACCTCTATACACTTCTTCACCATCCCTGATAACTTTAACTGATTTTGTTTTATCAATGACTCCTGAAGTACATTCACACCCTGCTATTTTTACTTTCTTATTACCTATCTTTAACTTAAATACTTTCTTAATTACAGCTTCACCTGTGAAAGAAGAAAAAAGATTGAAATCCATACCCTTCAAAATTTATTGCTTTTACCTTCAAATATAATGCAATTTATGATAACTTTAAGTGACACTGATAGAATCAATAAGTACCATTCCAATTTCAATCAAACGTCTGTGGTTTCAGCAATTTCACTTAAACTAAGAGTTTTATGACGTTACGAATAGCAAAATATACTTGTGTTTCAAAAGATTTGTGACATCATACACATAGAAAATTTATCAAACCACTTCATGTGCAGTACACTATTGAATCAAAATCATATAATGATACAAACCAAGGGTTTCTTCTTCTTTTATAATAGGTAATTTCTCATTGAGTCTTTCTAGCAGATCATCAAATAACTTATAAATAACTTGATGTACAGATAATGGTACAGATAACTCATTAGCTGTATGTTGTATTTCTGCTGGTACAGTTACATTGAACCCATACACAATACCTGTAATATAACATCAATTTACAATACCTGTAATATAACACCAATTTACAATACCTGTAATATAACATCAATTTACAATGCCTGTAATATAACATCAATTTACAATACCTGTAATATAACATCAATTTACAATACCTGTAATATAACATCAATTTACAATACCTATAATATAACATCAATTTACAATACCTGTAATATAACATCAATTTACAATACCTGTAATATAACATCAATTTACAATACCTATAATATAACATCAATTTACAATACCTGTAATATAACATCAATTTACAATACCTGTAATATATTACATCAATTAACAATACCTGTAATATAACATCAATTTACAATACCTGTAATATAACATCAATTTACAATACCTATAATATAACATCAATTTACAATACCTGTAATATAACATCAATTAACAATACCTGTAATATAACATCAATTTACAATACCTGTAATATAACATCAATTTACAATGCCTGTAATATAACATCAATTTAAAATACCTGTAATATAACCAGTAATATAACATCAATTAACAATACCTGTAATATAACATCAATTAACAATACCTGTAATATAACATCAATTTACAAAACCTGTAATATAACATCAATTTACAAAACCTGTAATATAACATCAATTTACAATACCTGTAATATAACCAGTAATATAACATCAATTAACAATACCTGTAATATAACATCAATTAAAAATACCTGTAATATAACATCAATTAACAATACCTGTAATATAACATCAATTAACAAAACCTGTAATATAACATCAATTTACAATACCTGTAATATAACATCAATTAACAATACCTGTAATATAACATCAATTTAAAATACCTGTAATATAACCAGTAATATAACATCAATTAACAATACCTGTAATATAACATCAATTTACAATACCTGTAATATAAAATCAATTTACAATACCTGTAATATAACATCAATTAACAATACCTGTAATATAACATCAATTTAAAATACCTGTAATATAACCTGTAATATAACATCAATTTACAATACCTGTAATATAACATCAATTTACAATACCTGTAATATAAAATCAATTTACAATACCTGTAATATAAAATCAATTTACAATACCTGTAATATAACATCAATTTAAAATACATGTAATATAACATCAATTAACAATACCTGTAATGTAAAATCAATTTACAATACCTGTAATATAACTTCAATTTACAATACCTATAATAAAACATCAATTTACAATACCTGTAATATAACTTCAATTTACAATGCCTGTAATATAACATCAATTTACAATGCCTATAATATAATATCAATTTACAATGCCGTTAATATATCATCAATTTACAATACCTATTATATAACATCAATTAACAATACCTGTAATATAACATCAATTTACAATGCCTGTAATATAACATCAATTTACAATGCCTATAATATAACATCAATTTACAATACCTGTAATATAACATCAAATTTACAATACTTGTAATATAACATCAAATTTACAATACCTGTAATATAACATCAATTTACAATACCTATAATATAACATCAATTTACAATATCTGTAATATAACATCAATTTACAATACCTGCAATATAACATCAATTTACAATATCTGTAATATATTTAACATCAATTTACAATACCTGTAATATAACATCAATTAACAATACCTGTAATATAACATCAATTTACAATGCCTGTAATATAACATCAAATTACAATGCCTGTAATATAACATCAAATTACAATGCCTATAATATAACATCAATTTACAATGCCTATAATATAACATCGATTTACAATAACTGTAATATAACATCAATTTACAATAACTATAAACATCAATTTCAAGCAATTCATACAATATTTCAAATAAAATTTTGACCTTTGAAATTGAAATGATGAAGTTCTAGAACTTTTCACAAATATTAAATTATTTTGACTTCTTCAATAAGTTTTTAAATATTTTTAGTTAAAACTTTCAGATACATATTAGGCGCATAGCTCTGAATTTTGGTGCATAGGTTTAACAAATTAAAGCAAAAAAAACATTTGACCTAGAAAAAATTGCACTGTCCCTTTAAAATGCCTGGCTGTTTTTTATCTTCAATAAAAAAAAAACTTTGAATGAAAGCAGCAACAGATATGCTAATATCAATAAATTTTATACCATTAAAAGCATGGGCTGTCTCTACATCAACAGCATTAACATCTCCCACACCTTCATGTAAGATATTTAGACGACATTTATTAGATTGGTATGTCTGTAATAATTCTAATATAGCTTGTAAAGATCCATGGACATCACCTGTAACATAAAACATTGATAAAGGGATTATCGATAGGTTTTCTTAACATTAATAGCATCAAGTTGCACCATTCATATTTCCAATCAGACGTCTGTGGTGTCAGCAATTCCACTTAAATCTAAGACTCAAAAACCCAAAAATGTTGTCTGTGATACAAGCATATATATTGTGCATATTAATATTTTTTGTGAAGTCATAAAAGACTTAGGCCTACATGTAGTTTTAAGAGGACATGCTGGAACCACAGACTTTTTGATAATGGTGCAAATTACTGCAATGATTTTTGTGTCTGATACACATACAAATTCAGAAAACCTTTTTACTATCTCTTTAACATTGTCACTAATAGAATATATTTGAAATCACATTGGTTGCCTGGCTATCTGAATTGCAACGTAAAATGACTGCACCTAATGATTTTGACCTTTATAGTAGTGACGGGTGTCGACCAAGCTTACTCTTTTCAAAACACCTGATGTTACTTCTCGTATGGGAAGTCCACTATTATTGCACAAAATTTTTTCATTCTCTGGACGAGATTTTTAGTTAACGGAATTGTTTTCCTTGTACAGATTTTTATTATTATATACGTACTATTGTCAGTAGCCAATGAGAGAGCTTCATTCATGTGTCATATATCGAAAATGGATTAGAAGTGTGGACACTGGTAAACTAGATGTTTCTTAAGCCAATAAGTGACTTCTTTTGGGTTAGGTAGATATTGTCACAGATCTACTCAAGAACTGTGTAAGCCGAAATGACTTACCTTTTAAAACAAGTGAAAGTTCAGGTCCTTCGTAAGTTTCCATCACAGACTCTAATTTACTCTCACCAAGCCTGGCTTTAATAAAGCCCCTAGCTTTAATACTAGCTATTACAGCTTGATGAATCTTATCATGTTTTTTTCTTTTTTCTTCTATAACAGATTGATCTTCGTCTACTTTTATATCTTCGTCTTTTTTCAGGCGATATTCAACCACATCTTTGGCTTCTTTCTGAAAAATAGCAGTTAGTTCATTTGTATCGGAACATTGCCTTGGAAACTATTGAAATTACATGTTTTGGGGAGATCACTAGGTGGTCTTTTTTATCCTATTCGAATATGACACTCCATCAAATAGTACATTGTAGTTATGCATGGCTACTTGCAGAAATCAGGCAAACATGTACATATGTACATATAGCTAGACGTAATCCATTTGCATGAGAAGTTTATGTAAACATAATCATGAAAGTTGTAAGTCTTTCGAATATAAATTAAAGACATATTATACAGTTTAGGATGACTTTTTTAAAAAACATAGGCTTGCGGCAAGTCTCGCAAGCGTATACGCCCACCAGCAGCTTAATAAAGAGGTAAATGTGAACACTAAAACAAACGCGATATCAGAGTTTTATGCGATAAAAATTATCGCATCGTCATTAAATTCAATAGTGCACATATTCATAATGATATTGAAACACATACAAAATATCTAAAGGATCCATGGAGAATTGTAGCCTGTAGAGTGAGCACGAGCAAAAAAAACAAACGCGATATCTCGAAAGAAAATCATCGAATCATCACCAAATTCAATAGTGCACATCTTCATAATAATATTGTCACACATACAAAATATCAAAAGGATCCATGAAGAATTGTTGCCTGTAGAGTGAGCACAAGCAAAAAAACCAACGCGATATCAGAGTTTTACGCGATATCTCGGAAGAAAATCTTCGAATCATCACCAAATTCAATAGTGCACATCTTCATTATGATATTGACACACATACAAAATATCAAAAGGATCCATGAAGAATTCTAGCCTGTAGAGTGAGCACGAGCAAAAAAACGAACGCGACATCAGAGTTTTACGCGATATCTCAGAAGAAAATCATCAAATCATCACCAAATTCAATAGTGCACATCTTCATAATAATATTGACACACATACAAAATATCAAAAGGATCCATGAAGAATTGTTGCCTGTAGAGTGAGCACGAGCAAAAAAACCAACGCGATATCAGAGTTTTACGCGATATCTCGGTAGAAATTCATCGAATCATCACCAAATTCAATAGTGCACATTTTCATAATAATATTGACACACATACAAAATATCAAAAGGATCCATGAAGAATTGTAGTCTGTAGAGTGAGCACGAGCAAAAAAACGAACGCGATATCAGAGTTATACGCGATATCTCGGAAGAAAATCATCGAATCATCACCAAATTCAATAGTGCACATCTTCATAATGATATTGACACACATACAAAATATCAAAAGGATCCATGAAGAATTGTAGTCTGTAGAGTGAGCACGAGGTGAATGTGAACGGACGGACGGACCGACGGACGGACCGACGGACGGACGGACCGACAGGGGTAACCGCAATATACACCCATACTATCGTGTGGGCGTATAAAAACCAACGCGATATCAGAGTTTTACGCAATATCTCGGAAGAAAATCTTCGAATCATCACCAAATTCAATAGTGCACATCTTCATTATGATATTGACACACATACAAAATATCAAAAGGATCCATGAAGAATTCTAGCCTGTAGAGTGAGCACGAGCCAAAAAAACGAACGCGACATCAGAGTTTTACGCGATATCTCAGAAGAAAATCATCAAATCATCACCAAATTCAATAGTGCACATCTTCATAATAATATTGACACACATACAAAATATCAAAAGGATCCATGAAGAATTGTTGCCTGTAGAGTGAGCACGAGCAAAAAAACCAACGCGATATCAGAGTTTTACGCGATATCTCGGTAGAAATTCATCGAATCATCACCAAATTCAATAGTGCACATTTTCATAATAATATTGACACACATACAAAATATCAAAAGGATCCATGAAGAATTGTAGTCTGTAGAGTGAGCACGAGCAAAAAAACGAACGCGATATCAGAGTTTTACGCGATATCTCGGAAGAAAATCATCGAATCATCACCAAATTCAATAGTGCACATCTTCATAATGATATTGACACACATACAAAATATCAAAAGGATCCATGAAGAATTGTAGTCTGTAGAGTGAGCACGAGGTAAATGTGAACGGACGGACGGACCGACGGACGGACCGACAGGGGTAACCGCATTATACGCCCATACTATCGTGTGGGCGTATAAAAATCGAATTGCCCCTGTTTTTCTGAAGTTTCCCTGAACATTTCAAAGATGAACTTCTTTATACCTCAGATTTCACTTGTAATATCTCATCTCCAGCAGACGGTACATTTTTCCATCCATCTATTTCTACTGGTGTTGATGGTGGTGCTTTCATCATCTGTTTACCATCTTCATCATGCATACTCCTTACCTGAGTTAAAGACAGAAACAACTATATAATCTAAAAAGGAAGACAATTGGAATGGCAAATTTATCCCTTCTTTTCTGCACTTGTTGTGGTTAATGTGAACAGACAAACACCAGAAATGAGAAGAAATTTTGCCAACAAAGCAGCAATAGCTTACTCTTATATCTTTTTCCAACTGTCAAGGGATCTTTAACATGCACAGCCTGTAACACACAGGGCCTCAGTTAATTGTCCGAAAAGAATGACTCAATGCTTTTTCCATGCCAGATTCATAAAGATCCTTTCTCTCATCTGGTCCTTGGACATTTAACTGGATTGAAAGGAATTATGAGTGAAGATGACTTATTCATGATCATCAAACTTTCACATATCGATTAAAATGAGATCCTACAACCCTCAGCCTTCATGTTAGTGAGAAAGTATCTAACTCAATGACCATCATGTCTTCCTGGTATATATGGCAGGGCCAATGGATGAACAATGTATGTTCCACATTTCAGGTAACTGCATTAAAATGTATTTAAGTCATACATTATCTATTGAACTTTATAAATATAGTTAACTAACCTTTGCATATGTAGTACCAGCAACCAAAAAACTACCTTTCTTTAAAGTACCACGCTGTATCAATGCAGTGGCAACTTTCCTGAAATTTTTATGTATTCTATCATGTTTTACTGTCAATGAAATGGACTTTGAGTATCAACATTCACATCTCAGTTAGTGCTGGCACAATATATTATTGTATCGCGATACGACATGCCACGATACGCGTATCGTATCGCAAGGTCGTGTATCGTTAATTGACGATATCTCTCATTTCATAAAAAGTGATGATTTTTTTACAAATCAGCGAATGAAATTACATTTTTTTCGTATCGTATCGTGACATAGTTGGCGATACCCAGCACTAATCTCAGTCTCAATAAGTTGATAATTTAACTCATAAAAATACTTCATAAATATCCCATTGGTAAATATAAAAATTCTTATCAGATGGCTATCTATAACTTTTATTAATTTTATTTTAAAAATCAGTAATTTTTTGTGGATAAAGACAACAACAAACTCTTGGTGCTTGTTCAAGACAATTAAATACAATTTCACGGATCTGGTATCTTGATCACAAGTATGCACAATAGATGTGACTCTTATGATAGGTGTTTTTGTCGCACAATTCGATTTGCACGATTAGCTATTTTGCGCATTTGTGAGCCAGTTCGATTAGGCTAATCGGTGCATTTGTGAGACCGTTTACCTAAACTGATTATGCTAATTGACCTAACCGTCCCAAGAGGTGGTTAGGCGATTCGATTAGGTGTTATAAGATGGCGGAATGTGCCAGTTCGCAAATCTATTGGCTGATATATCAATGACGTCATATATTACATACACGTGACCTTCTTTTATTGACAGTAAAGGCTGCCTATTCGCCAATACATTTGTGGACCACAGCAAATTACATCAAACCGAAACTAGCAAATCGAAACTAAATCAAATCGTCCCACAAATACGCCTTATATATTATATACCCAAGAAAATTTAAGTAAGGCATCACCCTGGTTATCAAATGTGAACAACATCAATCACAGTGACAAAATCAACTTATAATAACAAAATATATATACATACCCTCTAACTGGATGTGATTTTGCCTCTAGGACTCGACCCTCCACTAATCCTACAGGATCACATTTTATATCTAATATTTCAGCTAAGGCTACAATAGCTTCTTGTAACTGAGTGACATTGGTTCCCTTAAACAATTAATAAAACAGTTTCAAGCTCAATACCATGTTACCATGTTCTACAGCCTGTGCCCGAGTAAGCTCATGCTGCTGTCCTGGCAAAATTTTACTTGCACACTTCATGGTTCAGAAAAGGTTGTGATTTAAAAACCAATTTCTGCATTTTATTTCATTCCAATCCAATGTCAAATGTTTAAAACATAAACTTAGAATTGAGTTTCAGATTCTGTGATTCAGATTCAGTGTCTGTACATCAAATTGCCTGAATGACATGAGCCGATTGCCAATGCCTAGTATGTACATGTATTTACAAAGATTTTGATATATGTCACACTAGAGCATTTTTCACATGCTTTCTGCACTATATGGATTCCTATGAGCCAAAGGATAACATGACAAACCACAATCCCTGGGGCCTGTTTCTCAAAAAGTGTGGAATTGTTCGTTGTAAAATGCTGAACTTATGACAAAATTTATCTTAAGATTTTTTGAGAAACAGGCCCCAGAACTCCAAAAATGTTACCTTCAATGCAGATATAGGTACAACTTGTATATCACCTCCAAATTCTTCTGATACCATTTCTTGTTCTAACAAATTCTTCTTGGTTCTCTCCTGTAAACATACACATAAACAAACTTTGTTAACACGAAGATGGCACTTTGGTTAGTAAAGTATGTTATTAACTCGATTGATGAGTAACTCACAGCAGAATAGGTCTGCTCATTGGGGATTCGTGGAATCAAACAGATGGTCACTAAAAAAAAGTTGCATCAGGATTCCACTTACTAATCAAAATGTCAGAGACCTGTTTCTCAAAAATTCTTACGATTAAAAATTGTGGTAAGTGTGGAATTGTTCATTGTAAAATGCTGAACTTAACGACAAAATTTATCGTAGGTTTTTTTGAGAAACTGGAGCAGGAGTAAAAGGGTACATTTGTAACATTTGATGCCATAATTGGAACAAATAATCCAATGCCACCAAAGTTTTCACTTTAGATCCAATGCAACTCACTCAAGAAATGTAAAAATTGATAAATTGATACATACCAAATCAAAGTTATGTTTATCCATTTTATTGACAGCAACAATAACAGGGACTGAAAAGACAAAAAATAAATAAAAAAAGTAGAATAAACAGTTACTGATAGTGATCTACTGGTTACTACTATTGATATCCATGCAGATCACTCTCCGTGACGTCATAAAACACATTAGTTTAAGTGGAATTGCAAGAACCACAGACGTCGTAATGGAAATTGGAAGGCGCAAATTGATGCTATCAGTGTCCCCGATACACATACAAAGCTTAGAAATATGCTTTACAATCCCTTTAAAATATCACCACCTATTGAATGTCAAACTATAGAAAAGAAAATGAAAGACCTACCTCCAGCACTTCGAGCATGATTAATAGATTCTATAGTTTGATTCATCACTCCATCATCTCCAGCTATCACTAATACAATAATATCTGTTACTTGAGCACCACGACCTCTCATTGCACTAAAAGCAGCATGACCAGGTGTGTCTAAGAAGGTTATCCTCTCTCCAGATTCCAACTTCACTGTAAAAACAAAAACCTAACTTGATTGACAAGATAACATATGCCAACAACAGAAGCTAAATCATACAAGTTATTGAATAAAATGGCAAATGGCATTCGTAACTCACAATTTTTTCAATCACTCCTAGGATGTTTTTTTGTCTCATTAGAACAATTAGACAGAGAGAGAAAAATGGGTTGAAAATTTTGAACTCTCAAAAGATACCATGGTGCAAGGTACCACCAAGAATTTTAACTTACTGATTCACTGTAAATCTTTAAATAATGACAAAGAAATTACCAGAAAAGGCCCCAATGTGTTGAGTAATACCACCAAATTCCTGATCCACAACATTAGATTTTCTAAGATAATCTAATAGAGTTGTCTTTCCATGGTCAACATGTCCCATGATAGTTACTACTGGTGATCGTTTTACTAGAGATTTACGATTTGGTGGTGGTCTGTAATAATATATCAATAATTTATTGTTAACCTTTTGCACACAGAGTTATCAATTTTAGTTAAAGGGGAATGTTCAGCATTTGTGAGGGTCGATTTGGGTCTTGTAAATAACCTTCAGATTTACTACAAATGCTGAAAAATCGCACAATCCCTTCAATTATACCTGTATCTTAATATTTATCTTTAATTTTCTGTATATGTATAGGCATAGTCCTACTAAAGGGTGTGTCATATATCTTACTTTCAAACGCTGATAATTTTGGATACACAGGGATTTAAAGGTTTAAATTTTAAGGGAGGGTTGGGAACACTATTACGGATTAGATAAGCCAACAAATTCCAGGTTCTGAGACTAATATTTTATTGACCGAACAAATGGTAAACATATCCCTTTAAATGGATTCTAAAAGATGGTTTTTAAATTTTGAAGGGTTGCAGCATTTCAATTTTCAGTCAGACATCTGTGTTTACAGCGATTCCACTTAAACTAAGTGTTTAACGTATCGCTCAATATGCTTGTATCAGAGATAAAACCTTAATGATTGAGATAGCTAAAATTAAGCGCTTTAACCTCATTCAACAAATAGCAAAACTTTAGCATAAATTCACATCATGGTTGTATTTGAAGTTCGCTAAATGTAAAGTATGATGATTAGAAAGCAACTTACTGTTTTTCAATATCAGATAGTTTATATCTTTGAACCATCTGTTTCTTAGTTGGAGATAATTGTACAATATTATATTTATATCCTGCCATTAAAACAGCTTTCTTAATTATATTTATATCATCTATCACTAAAATAAGTTGAAAAAATAACCATTTATTGGCCTAGTCCGAGTCTATCTAAACAGATTACAGTTAAAGTTCAGCCATCTTTCTGAAACATCTTGTGGTTTTCCATGGTAGCCATATTGTTTACTGGGGTCTGCACGAATCAGATGTTCTTGACCTGTTCCAGATGTTCTGTTCCGAACAAGCTTTTGAGTAATTCTGGAATTGTTCTGGACAGGAAGTGGAAAGTTCTTTACGGAACTAATATCTGAATAGTTCTAGACAGGTCCTGGACAGGAAATGACTGCTATCACTGCACTAAAAAACGGTTGCGACATTTGCCACCATCTTGATTTCGTCACTATTCCAGCTGCACCACCTCACTAGTTTGGACAGAAATTCTTTGTCCGGCACAATGTTCCAGTTCACTCAAATCCAGTTCCGACAGTTCTGGCTGCTCTGGACAATGATTCGTGCAGACCCCAGGTAAAATTGCAGATTGTCACATGATCATGTCATCTTTATAGTTCGCAGATCATACTTGTTTTCAATTTACCTCATTATTTTACTGAGGTCAATTTACATTTTGTCATAGTCATACAGTAAGAATACATGAAATATCTAGAATCAAATGTTCTTACCTGCATTCAATTTTAAATATTTATCTGAATTTCCAATAGCCATCAATGTTAGGAAAATTTCATCTGAAATAAATAAATTCATTTAATTAGCTTATTGGAGGCACTGATAGAATCAATTTTTCACCATTCAAATTTTCATCTTTGCAATTCTCAATCAGACGTCTGTGGTTTCAGCAACTCCACTAAAACTAAGTGTTTGGTTCTAAGAGATCTTTTTGATACAAGAAATACTTATTTAGGAGGAATTGTATAAACCAAAGATGTCTGATTAAAAATTAAAATGCTGCAAATTGATACTATAATAAATGTTCTTGATGCACAAATTTTGAAATTGGATGTAAAAGATAATTTATATGCAAGGCTACATATCTAATATACATAAAAGGGATAGGTTCACTAACTGTTAGACCAAAAAACTTATAGTCTCAGAAACTGGATTTTTTTTTTAGCTAATTTAATCTGTAATATAGTGTTCCAAACTCTCCCTTAAAATTTAAGCCTTAAAATCCACATGTATCCATAAATATCAGCATTTGAAAGTCAAAAATACGACTTGTCGTTTAGTAAGACTTATATAGAAAACAAATATACATATACAGAAAATGAAAGATAAGTGTTGAGGTACGGGTATAATTGAAGTGATGGTGTGATTTTTGGGCAGTTCCAGTAAATTTGAAGGCTATTTACATAAATTCAAGATCAAAATCGCTCCTCAAAAATGCGGAACATTTCCCTTTAATCAGTAATGATTGAAATATATTGTACACAGCTTACCAACATTTTGTTTCAACGACCAAGCCAACTCTTTCACTGTCATATGTTCATGTATATCAACAACTGGTATTTCTACAACTCTTTTCTTAGGTTTTAAGTTTAATTTTATAGGCTGTAAAAAAAATTATCTGGATCAAAATTCATGCGATGCTTTTATAAAGTGAAATATGGTTTTATATTCTACTTTCCTCACCTGTTAGGCTTTAAGACTAATGAGGCATGGTTTACTCCATGCAGTGTAATGCTGGGCTTAAAGGAATACTACCTATTCATTAGGCAACTTGTCTTGTGTCATAACTATATTGCATAATCTGATAAATCCAGAAAACTACCTAATATTATAATTACTACAAGATATACAAAATGTTAAGTGATAAATATATACTCTTATTGACCAAGTTTGATAAATTAAATTTTTTGTTCATTTTAAGAGGTGGTATCACTTTAAAATTCTGAGCTCCTTATATGTAATGGGCACAGCTGGATTAAATTGCTGGCTCTCAAATGCTAAAAATGGAGTACATTTTTATTCTTTGGGATATGAATATACTGTTGCTTACAATATCTTTGCTCTAAAAATGCTAGTTTGATATGAAATCTTTATACGCAAACCTCTGTGAGTAGATTTGAGGATATGAATTAAAATAACAGATGTTAGCATCAATATGAACTAAATCTTAATACCAATACCTCATATTTTCTCTTCTGTTTATATCTAATGGATATGCTAAACTGTCTGGCACATTCCTGAGTTTGGTAGATCGGTGTAGGTCTGTTTTGGTTCAAACTATCAGGCAACTGACTGCATACTGATAAACACTGTAGACGAAATCTCCACAGCCTGGCTAAAGCCAATGAGTGTTTTGAATTCATGATTAATGTGTGTTACTGTCATCTACAGGCAACAGAGTGTTTTATTTCACTTTCAGTTCATGACACAATACAAAGGTCCGTGCCCTGAAATAAAAGATAAAAATGGCAATGTCAACATTCGCTGTCTCATAGTGATGCTAACTTTGCGTTTTCCAAATTATTGAAAGGTATCCAGTTAAAACAGTAAAAAGTCAAAACGGTAACACAAATACCAACTGGCTACTGGCAACTCCAAAACAAAATGGAATAGGCCTAGGCTACTGAAAGTCTTAATTTGTCTTAAAAAACCCTTATGTAGCATTATGTAATTGGGTTAATCATAATCTGCAGTCAATGCAGGTGTACTGATCTGCATTAAAATCCTATCTATTTATATGGCAAAATAGTCTATTACACTCCTTCAACAACATTTACACAGTATAGTATTATATTATACCAAAAAAGAGAGGGTTTTGCCAATGTTTCGGTTGGATAATGGCCAGAATTAAAAGGATATGTTCACTAACTGTTCGACCTAAATAAATTATGTCTCAGAATCTGGTATTGTTTAGCTAATCTATTCCGAAATAATGTTTCAAACTCTCCCCCAGAATTTTAGTCTTCAAATCCCAGTGTAGGCCTACCGTATCCATAAATATCAGTGTTTGAAAGTCAAAAATACGACTCGTCGTTTAGAAACACAATGACTTATATAGAAAACACATATACAGAAAATGTAAGATAAATTTTAATGTAAGGGTATAATTGAAAGGATTTTTGGACGGTTCCAGTTCCAGTAAATATGAAGGAATGAAAATGCTGAACTTTCCCCTTTAACCAACTGATTATTTTGCCATTGGTTGTTATAGATGGCTTACTCTATCAAGTCATATAATTTTTAGTTATTGTAATTGGTATTCAATTGGAATTCAGTTCATAACTTTATCAGTCATTATTTTTCAAGGGCGCTGACATATTGGTTTCGTACATAAGAACTACTTCGCAAAGTCAAAATATGAAACGAATATCGTGTTTTTTGAAGACAAAAGAAAAATCAAGTTAGTCTTTGGCAGAAATATAAATTGAATGACAATCTAATTCACATCTGGTTTATTTTGATCTTCCTGTGCAACCACATCTTCAATCCAGAAGAGTTGAACCGTCAAGGCTATGTTAGACCACAACGAATTTCTTTATAAACAAGGGAGATAATTTCAATAAAAAAATGCTGTTATCGTTAATATTGCTCATGGAAAAAAATTTGCACTGATATTTAGAAATATATTTTGCAACAAATTATTCGATATTAACAATGATCTGAGTAATAGATATTTAGAATTGAGTTTATACGTATTATTGGGTCGATAAATTGTGTCAAGGGGCATAACTCTGTCACTCCAAATAAGAAATATAGGGATACGGAATGTCTCAAAGGGTGATAATGATTCCGAGGAAGGCCCAACGGCTGTGACTGTAATATGTTCATCATAATAAATATTCCCGTGGAACAACAATTATTATAGTAAATGGTCACAGGAACTCATATCATAAAAATATTTTCTCCAGTTGACGGTTATGTGAGAGTGTTAGGGTTGGTATTATATACTAAAAGATCCAAATGGAACAATTATTTCATTAAAAAATGTTATTTAGAGTTTACATGGGTCAGAATTAGGGCCAATACCACGAGTGATACGGTCCTGTCTCACACTCAGCCCATGTATAGGCCTAATATATTCTGTAGATAAGTAGATATAGCTTTATCCGAGACAAATGACCAGGAGAGCAGTTGATTTCACTACCCCCTCTCCTCCAATAACATGTGGGCGCACACACCCAACACTCTAACGCAAAACGATTTACAGTTCCTTGAAAGTGTGCACTAATATTATGAGGTGGCGACCAGCAGGGTATGCTAACTCTTGTATTGTAAATGTATTTACATAGATTTAAAGATTTGTTATACGGTTGGGATCGTTCGTTCTTAGGTTTTATTATACTAAGCAGAAATACCATACGTGGAGAAATACTAACACATGAGTGGTTCCCAACCTTTATCAAACCGTGGACCAAATTCACAAAATCCGTGGTCCTCTTGTTCAGTTTGGACAGGTTGCAATGTTGCTCAAGGGTTGTTTCCTTCTGATCAACAGAGAAATTCTACCTATCGGACTAGGAAAGATGCGAAGTTTCGTATGGGGTTGTTTATGTGCCTTCTTATCATCCGGAAGCCAGATGTATTAAATTTGACTGCAAGCAACGACAGACCTTACACTGCAAAATATAGTTAAATAAAGTTTGGCGTCCGAGAAAAAATTATACACATCCTCATGCCCCATGACCCCACGACAATACCCCATTGCCCCCAGGTTGGGAACCACTGGTCTAACAAGACATTAACATACACACAAATGTTAGGGGCGCATTACTACAAATTTTATGAATTCGAGAAAATAATCTGTAATTTTCAAAAATTCAGACCTTCTCTTTAATCTAAACCGTTCAATTAAAAATATCGTAATTTTATAGCTAGTTCAAATCCTTACTTTCCCATTAAGTACACTCTGGTTTTAATGGTTTTCTTTTTAAAAGTCATCTTACCAACATGCATATGTTCCTTTAAAAACGAAATACTACGGTTCCCAAATCTATGCGTTGCTCCGACAACATGATATATTAATTAGTAGTCATTGATGGGTAATACTTCCTTGGGTTGAGCTATCGATGTGACTGAAAATTCACTCATATGCGTCATAAATATTCACCTCAAATTCCAAATGATTCTAACTCTCCCTTTCATGTAAAATAAAGTTTCAGATGGGATGTAGGAGAAATTGAAAGAGGGTATTTTCCTACTATATAATTTGTTCGAAGGCATATGAATGGTCGAGAATTAAACTCTCTCAAACGAAACGTATAATATACTGCCGAGAATATAATGTTGTGAGAGCAACGGATAGATGTTATAAACTTCGTATTCGTTTAATTAAGGAGCATTTTCTATTTTGGTAAACAGGGAGATCGGACATCAGAAGAACATGCGATATTTCCAGCTGGAAATTAAATGACATTTTTCCCCAAAACTGACTTTATTGTTATCCCATACGTGTTGTTGGGTTCTATACCGTTTTTACAGATCCGTTACCGTTATAACCTTATATGTGTTATTACCGTTTTAACAGGTTTGTTACCGTTTCAACTTTATTTTTTTGTTACCGTTCTAACTGGCTACCTTCTAGATCACGCTGTTTCATATCCGACTTTTTTCATACATTTCTCATTTCTTTTTAGCAAGATAAGATCATACAAATAACGTTTTAAACCCAATTTAATAGTTCCATTTGGGTTAAAAAGAAAAACGGTGGGATTGAGAGTTATGAGGAATGAGCCAAGACCACTCCTCGAATATATCTATAACAGTCGAGAAGAGTAACTTCAATCCCTTGAAAATCAAAGTGAGTTCACGATTTGCCAATAAATAAATAGCGGCGATGGAAATATATTCGTTCAGTGTTGTATGAGCTATCATAATGTGCGCGTGATATGAAAGTAATGTTGAGTGTTATAAGCTTGGTGTTGGTGTTTAAACCAAGATATCTTTGGAAATATGGGTCTTTTATCTTTTAAAAATTTAAATATTTGTGTAAAATATGTTTGGATAATGGTTGTGTGTTTTTAAGTTGTTGTATATTTTAATCATTGAATGAAAAACCAAGATAAAGGAATTATGTATCGGCCGAAATGTCAACAAATTTACGACGCTAACTTCCGGGATTATCAAAATAATAATACGCATGCGTTGAAAGGATTAAAGAAAATGGCGGATAAGCCGTCAAAAAATTCCGGATCGGGGATAAAACCCGTTCCTATGAAATTATTTGCAACCTGGGAGGTTGAGAAAAGCTCTCCAAGCTGCATTCCCAGGTAGGTTGTTATGCTTATCATGTTTTTATATGTGCACGTATCGATGTAATGCGTTAATTCACCAAATAAACAAATGTTATTGTGATGTCTCGACACTTTCTCGATTATCAAGACGCAATTTTCTTTTGAAAACATTATTTTCCGTCTATCAATGACAGATGCATATGACATACGGATTTGTTTTGCTGAATTGCTTTTTCAAAACCTTTGTGGTCTATTTCATTGTCCTTTTCAATGATAATGTCAACTGTTAAGAAGGCTTACATTTGACCATTTGTTAATGACATTTTTGTATTGAGTCTATCGTTAAATTGTTATCCTGATTCCTGACCCTGATGTCAGTGAGTGAGACATTACTAATTGGCAGTGGCAGTGTTGTCACTCATTTGCTGGACATGTCATTAGGCCTTCTTCAATAAGAGCATTCACGGTTTTTGCATACAATAATAACCCTTATTTCATGTAAACAGTAAACACCATATCATTATATATCATTATATCAATTATCAATAATAGACAGAAGTGTAACAATTGTTTTGAATATGAGCGCATTAAGCTTATCAATTTCCCAATTTTTGAATAATAGGCATATTCATATTATGTATCTATAGGCCTATTCATGATAATGAATTTAATAGGTAGGTCCTGCTCCTGAACATTGACATCCCATTCATGATAGACTATTATTTACAGGTTGTGTAGTTTAACATTAAATAGATTGGTTGTGAACAAAGCTCTAGAAAATGATCTTTCTTCTGTCATCATTGCTGTTAAAATGCAGGTAAGTTTTTCTTTAACATTGACAAGCCTGAACTTTTTTTTTATTAAAATCAACAGGCATATCATGTCCTCTTTCGTCTTTGTAATGAAAAAAATATGATTGTGAGTTTTGGGTCCATTACTGACATTCTTATGATATACCCTATCACAATACCTTAACGAATATTCTTAAGGATGATAATTCATTTCAGAAATATTTTTTCATCGATTTTGTCAGCGTTTTTTAACTTATGATTTTGATAGGTAGGCCTACATGTGTATTTAAATCTTGTGATATTACTGGTATCTTTTCCTGATATATACGGTAACCGAACAGTTTGAGGTAAACCTGTATCATCGGGAGATTAATATCACTGCTATTGTTTTTATTTTTTTTCAGAACTCTAAGAGAGTATTACGATCAAATGAAATCATTGTTCCACCAGGAGGTTCTTTAGACACAGAATTAGATTTATCTTTTTCTCTGCAGGTAAAATATATTTATTATTAATTAGCTTATTAAAAGTAGGCTTGAAATTTTATTTTTCAAGCTTAGCACTTCTATACTAACGATAGAATACAACCAATATCATGCAGTACCGGTATGCAATTAGATTAGACAACTCCATGCAGTGCCCAATGAAAACATTTTGATTTTATCTGCACTTTATATGTATTTTTTTCAGTATCCACATTTTTTCAAAAGAGATGTGAATAAATTACAGATTATGTTACAAAGACGTAAAAAATATAAAAATCGGACCATATTAGGATTTAAAACATTAGCGCTTGGGCAAGTGAATATGTCACAGGTAAGCTCAGTTTAGTTTTCAATATCCATATTGTTGTTAAGCTAAGATTCCATATATGTGTCAAACGAATCCGTCATGCGTTAAAATCGAAATAGTTGGTTTTAGAGGGTATGATTCCATAAGCTTATATGCGGTAACGGTATCCGTCAATTCCGTATATGGAATCTTAGCTTTATTTTGTTAAATAGTTGTATCATTTGATTTTCTTGAGATTTTTTTTGCTGTCCCTAGTTTGTTTTTTGCCAGGATAAAAGCTTATTTCTGTGTCTTGAGAGTTGAGACATCATGGATTGAGGCTTTTTCATGGTCATCATGAATCGTCTTATTATAACTTTAATATAATATTGGATTGGACAGTCACCATCAAAAATTGGTGAACACTGTATTTAATTCTTGTAGTACGGTACCCATAATTCGATTTTTTAGTCAGATGTGTGGTTCTTGCGATGCCACTTAAACTAACCATTTTAAGACGTCACTATTGCCAAAGCCCTTAACACAGACATCTGACTAAAATAGGTAAAAATGGAATTGCAATACCGTAGTGCTAATCTTTGCTATCAATGTCCCAAATACAAGAGAAAATCTTTTTACTATCACTCTAGCTAGGGACGATTACAAAAACAAGAAATATTCAGTGTCATTAGATTTGATAATAACTCAATGACCAGTGTTATTAATGAACTGACATTTAGCTCTAATTATAGGTTTTTCTGTCCTAATTAATGATAAACATAGAAATAATACACTAGATCATTGTTAATAAGATCATGGTTTATTGATATATTATTATTCATATATGTTGGAATATCTAATTGGCTTCACTTATTGTGGGAGAGTTGTTTTAATACATTCGTGCAAGGCTAGAACTAAAAAATTTGACGTCCAAGAAATACACTTGTTTATATACAAATTAGAGAAACTGTTTTGTTCATTAAAGACTCAAATATCATGCATGCTACATTTGAGTTCAAATTAGAGAAACTTACAAATTTCTGTTCATTAAAGACTCAAATATCATATTCATGTATGCTACATTTGATAGCTCAAATTATGCAGATTTGATAATCGATTACAAAGAAACAATCGTCTTAAGGGTGTTAATTGGGCTATTTCACGTTATGAAAAAATGGAATAAGTATATGAAATAATGATTTCCTGAGACTTAATGTGCATTTGTTGACGATTTGGGGTCCTTCTCGATAGTTTAAGGTTGATTTCATGTCAATCAGATTTTTTTTAATGAGTTGACAACCCTTTCAAATATGTCATAAAAATTGGACATTTCAAACCTTTGATACAAGTTTAAAAAAATGTGAATGGATCAATCTACATCAAACTTGGCATAGATGTAGACAATTACATTGCCGAGAAACGTACAGAGCGATTTTCCAAAAAAAAATATTATTTTGGTGGTTACCATGGAAATACGTAAATTTACGAAAATTTACACGTAGGTACGGCAAACATTTTCCAGGGGCCAAACTGATTAGAATTTTCGAAAAAACTCTCTGTACGTTTCATCCTTATTGAATAAGCTTTCAATCAAGACCAAGATCGTAATTTTCCAATAAAAAATGGCTGAGAAATCTTGTATCAACCGGGACACATTTTGCTACTTTTTCCTAATTTTTTAGAAAAAACTAACGAAATACCTAATTTCTTTTCGTTTTTTTCATTCTGTATAGTTTACAAATAAAGTAATAATAATTATCTACAATCTGATCCCAAAAATAATAAGTAATTCGCAAAACTTCCATCTCATGTTTTTTTTCTCGAACGCTAGCCCAATCAATACCCTTAACCCTTTGAACCCTGATGTTATTTTTGATAAACATCATATACACTGAGTTCCCAGCAATATTTATTAAAGTGTATTACGTTACCGTTTACCGGCTTGTCGGGTATATATAATGTAAGGATGGATGGTATACCGTACCAGCCTCTCGGGTTCAAAGGGTTAAAAAGATGGATTTAGAGTGTTATTGATGTATAAAATAAGAATGAGGATCCTACACCTAAATAATTCACCATCTGAAGACATTTTTTATGCAACACATGCTTTAGGTCATTAGAATATTCAGCCAATCAGATTAGCCAGATGCCCTGTTTAATTAGATAATTTATGTGAGAAATTCATTGGTAAACATTGGCCTCTATTGTCATAAATGACATAAGGAATTAAATGGTTTGTTTATCAACTCATAACTGGGTTATACTTCCCATTTCTATATATATTTAGGCTACTTCATTACCGTAATGATAAGTAGTTACTATTTATAGAAGTAAAAAGACAACAGAAACAACCTGTATCTCTGTACATAGTATATTACATTACTGGTATAAATTATATATCTAGATATTTTATAGAAAACAGGTGTAACAAACAAACAAAACATAAGTAATCTTTTCATTCCCATTATCTTTCTCTGTTATTTGTAACATTCATTCAACTATATAAAACTATTTTCTATTGTGACTTAACATTGTTTATATTAACTAGTATTTATACAGAAATTTTTGTTACTTTTGAATGTCCTGAACAGTAGCATAGATATCAATAGTAGCTTCCAGTAGATCACTGTCAGTGACGTCATAAAACGCGTTATCTTTAAAAGTGGAATTGCAAGAACCACAGACGTCGGAATTAAAATTGGAATCTACATTTCTAATTTGATTGTTTCCAGGGGACATACAGCTTTATTTACATAATTAACACAAATATATGAGATAAAGATTGGCTGTGCGACAAGTTATCCCTAGATTTCAGTGACTATAGTTTCGTTCAAGGTTGAACTCTTCAGACTGATTTATTTGACTCACATTACGAGGTTTTATTATATTATTCAGGACCCCGGTGAGAGATTACCGGGGTGGGAGGTTTATTGGGGTTGGTTTTTACCGGGGTTACCGGGGTTGATTCTACCGGGGTTACCGGAGTCTACAGGTTTACCAAGGTAGGCTTTTACCGGGGTTTAACGAGATATGTGTTTACCCGGGTTGCCCTGGATTGGCAAGTGCGGGACGGGAAGGGTACCGTTCGGCACTAAATAGTAAAAGGAGATGTAGGGGGTTACATTTAGGAGTGAGCGAGAGGGTAGGGGCTAAGGGGGAAATCAAAAGTAGGAGCACCCAGGGCGAGAAATAGTAAAACTTAACTAGGGCACCCCACTTTTCTTCGTTAGTTTTACATAATTAACACCACAATTTTTTTCTGTGCTTGTTAAACTTGTATATTTTAGACTGAGTGCCAAATTTTAATCTTTAAAAGTGTTACAAATAGTTGAAAATGCAATAAACTAGTTGATAAAGCAAATATTTAGACAACTAGGTCTCATTGACTTTTAACTTGAGAATGAACATCTTGTGCTTGAATGACTGTCTTAAAGTGATATGTTCATTAACCGTTCGACCAAAAAACTTTTAGTCTCAGAATCTGAAAATTTTTAGCTTATCTAATCCGTAATAATGTTCCAAACTCTCTCTCTCTCAAAATTTAATCGAATCCCTGTTTATTTATAAATATCAGCGTTCAAAAATATGACTTGCTGTTTAGTAACACTATAAGCTTATACTGAATATGAAAGATAACTGTTAAGGCACGGTACAGGTATAATTGAAAGGATTGTGTGATTTTTTGGCAGCTACAGTAAATTTGAAGGCTATTTACATAAATTGAAGGTCCAAATCGATCCTCGAATATGATGAACATACCCCTTTAATGACTAGGTTAAACTTGACATGAAGTAAAATGTCTCTTATTTCACATGTAGGTAATAAATTACTGTGTAGTTAATCTTCAGGTATACCGTATATAAACTATGATAGTCAACTAATGATATTGACTGAGTCATGTATCCTACTAGTATCTAGGATTGTACTGTGATTCATTCATACACCTGGCTTGAGTAACATGTTTCATTCATTCATTCATTCATTCATTCAGTCATTCAGTCATTCGTTCTCACTCACTCACGTGCTGTTGGTAAAGTTGAATCAACCGGTCGCAGGCATAAACATTAGAAAATAAAAAAAAAACTTCAATTATCCCTTCCTGTAGTGTGTCTCAAATAGCTACAAGATCTCTGAGACCCACCAGGCCCAGACTGGCCCCTGGACCCCACCCGTTATTCATTCCACTCACAATGTCAATATATTCGGTTGGTTCATCTTTACCATTGCACCCCCAATTTCGAAAACCCGGCTAAGCCACTGTTCATCCTTATTCATTTAACTTGAGTAACATACCATGTTTTTAATTGTGTATTATGGTTATTTCTTTTGTCATAAAATACTTTGTTCATTCATACCATTCATTCATTCATACCTTCATTCATTCATTCATTCATCGAATAACACCTGGCTCAATGTTTAATGATGTGTATTTTCATATTATGAATTGATTTATTTATCACACATGGCATTCATATTCATAGAATATCAGATATTTTACAATTTTATGTAAAATTGTGGGAATTTGCCAACAAAATTGACTTTATAGTTTAATAGAAAAACTAACTCCTGGTAATTTTACATTACCAACTCTCTGCTGGTGAAAATTAGTTTTGTCTTTTAAAGACCAGGGCAACCCAAGTTAAAATGATTGATCTTATTTTAAAAGGTTTTTGTCTGAAACTACCAAGACAATTTAGTATTAAAGTTATTTATCTATTTGGTGACTGTTGTTTATAGAATGTTTCTATAGAATTGATTTTGCAATAACTTTCGCGTAATTTGATGGTGGTTATGGCTAGGGTTATGAATTGATGGTTATGACTATGAGATGTGATCGTTTTTAAGCACTGGTGGTATTTCAATTGAGTCAAATATGCTATTGTGCAAAAGTACCCGGTGTGTCAAATATTATTTTTTTGCTTTTATTTTTTTGTATTTTGAATTTAAACACAAAATCAGTATAGGACAGTTAGTGAGTTGGATTATATGCTTTGCTTGCAAAATAATTGACATGGGTTCAAGTCTTTCTCTGGGTTCCGACTTAAGCCATGCTGCCATGCATAGATGAGGTACATTTTTCTGGTCTGGTGGCCAGTTTTAGGATTATCGGTACTGGAACAGTTAAATAATAATAATAAACTCTTTATTTTACATGGGTCAGAATTAGGCACAATATCACCAGTAATACGGTCCTGTCTCACACTCAGCCCATGTAATACAAGTATTTTTCCCGATTTTGATGGGGTAGGAAGGGGTGCGTATTATAAATGGGTTCACATTATACATAGGTGCGCATTGTATTCGGAAATATACGTTATAAGTAGTACAATGTATCTATACATGCACATCTTTAGTAAATTCAGAGTAAAGCCTGTTTTCTTTCAGATATCAATCCTTTCCACCAAGTTGAACTTCATTGATTGTGTATCTGGATATTAAACAAAAGATTTAAAACAGAAAACAAATGGCCTGAAGCTACATTGATTTCTTCTTAAATACTTGGCAATTAATTCTTCATGCTGATATAAAACAGTGTCCAGAGAACAGAACTTTACAATCACATAGAAATCGAGAAAAGAAACAAACTTTTGTACAGAACTTTACATGATTATTCAAGAGCTATGATTGGCTCTATATCGATAATGTTAAGGTCGAGGATTCCATCCCAGTGAGTTGTAGATTTTGGATTTTTCAACTTCTCCCTGTCAGTGATCTAACTCAGATGGACTGACATGGGAAAAGTTTAACCAGCTCAGAATGTTTTGAATTCCCTCATTGCACACTGTATGGTGTTTCCATGTATAACTTCATTTCATTTCATTTCATATATATATTCACTACCATGTCATGGTGGATTAAGAAATTTAATATGAATCAAAATCAAATTGACAAATTGGGTAAGTTAACATAAAATTGAGATAATTTTAGATTGAAAGTTTTGTACTAGGTGAACTAAACAATGTTTAATATTCATGCTATCAACCCAAGCTGAATAAATCTAATATTCAACTGAACTGAGATTCGTAAGTTTTTCTAACATTTCAAATATTTATTTATTGCTCCAATAATAGTCTGTTTAGTTTATTTCTGCAGTCTGTAAGCTAACACACGTGATAATGTCAAATTTTGTGGAAGTTGAAATAGAGTGCATGTCAGGTGTTCAACTGCATGAATTACAAACGGTTTACAGCTGAGACCAGCTGAGAACTGATACATTGGAATCTTTACTTGGGTATGTGATAACAAATGGTGGTTGTGGTGTTTAATCTCAGTTGGTGTCTTAAAATTGGTGAACTTGAATTAATCGTATTTCCTCCATGATCCATATTATGTGGATCTATGCCAAAAGCTTTTTTAAGTGAGTGGTTTTCTAAGTTAACTATATACTGAAACTGATTAGTGTCATATATATAGCAACTTCCTGCTTATTTTTAACCTGATTTCCCTCTGTCACAAAAAAAATGTCCCAAACTTTGACAGAAAGTATCTCAGCTGATGAACTGATCTCTTTCAAAATTCTCACAGATTTACTTCAACATGTCCTTGTCAAACTTTGTACACAATTTTTTTTTTTTTTGTTTTATTTTTTTTTTTTTTTTGGTGTCTATATGTTGTATCTATGTTTGTCCCCATGGGCTGGGTGTGAGACAGGACCGTTACCACTCGTGGTATAGGACCTAATTCTGACCCATGTAAAATAAAGAGTTTATTATTATTATTATAGACCCTGAAAATATGAAAGTCATCGAATAAAACATGTACAAGTACTGCCTCGAACAAAAAAGCATGTCAAAAAATTCAATATCAGAGCAAATTACATATTTCAACCGGTGTTCATTGTGCTTTCACCACATCCATTTCTTTTTTTGTGTTGGCCCAAAATGTGCAGAAAAGTATGCTTAAATATGTATAACAGGCATCTTATATTTTGAAAATATTGGGTTATGAGCATTATTACTTTATACATATATATATGAAAGCTTATATTATTTTTTTTTTAAAATTGAAGAGGAATATGAATCCAATTCTGCCTCACTTCCTGGTTTCAGTTGATAATAAAAGCACAATAAAGGATCAGATAGTCGTATTACCTTGTATAAGGGTAATAACATTTGTAATAAAATCCAGTAATATATGATATTTTTAATGATTACTTTATACATGTTTATCAATGATATAAGTTTTATCTGTTTGACCTCCAAATTACTTATATAAATTATTTTGTTGCTGGGAAGAAAAAGTGGTGTGGGTTATACAGTACTCTCTGACCACACACTTTTGAATTAAACAAATATTAAGAAATCTATTTTGAAATATTTCATAATCTTAGAATGTCTTGTGCCTCATTTAAAAGTCATATTAAATGTGTAATTAACACATGACCTCTTCAAAGTTTTTTTTTAAAAGATTGACTTTAAGAGATAAATTTCAAAAGTTTGTTAAACTGTTTGAATTATCATCAACTTGAAGCATGCAAGATAATCCCAAATATTTGAGAGTTGATATTACAATATGAACAAAAATATTAAGAAAATGCACAGCAGTAATCTTAATTCCTGATCGTTGTGCAATAGCCTGATGTCCCTGTCAGTGATGCATTTTGGGGGGCTCACATGGAAAAAAGTGTATACCAGTAGTTGCTTGGTTTGAATATGACAGAAAACTAAGGCCTCTTGTGCTGTGCATCCCAGTTGGAAATCGATAAAAAAGTTACAGAATATTTCACATTCATTTTCAACTCAGATCTGAATCAAACATTCAACAGTCATAAAGATTGATTTTAAAGATTTTGACATCAAAGATGAGCCAATGTGGATGTTTACATACATTAAGTCCTCAACCTGTTCTCAGTGGTTCATATATTTTATGGTTGCCAAAATCAATAGGAAGTCAGCTGTTTGTAGAAATCTTTACTCTACATTCCTAACATATTCTATAGGTTTAATCTTAGTCCGAAACTCTATCCTTCAGATAATAGTCAAAAATATCTCAATACCACCAAGGTCAGTCAGAAATAACTTAAATGTCAATCATATGCTAAAGGCTGAAGCCCACTGACAGATATTTTGAGCGTTGGAAATTAATGATGTCAAATTATTGAGATTTGCTGGAAATGCTGGAAACACACTTACTGAATACCGTACTTATCATGACTGGGAGCACCCCTAAAATGCATAACCATTTTATATTATCCACTATCTACTACTATCCAGATAGGGGAAGAAGAGAAAAAGCTTACTGTTTTATGCTACTTGATATTTTATATATAAAGATAAAGGGGACATCACATTAGAATAGTTTTATATCACATTCTTCTGGAACGTGAGTTGAAGACAACTAGTTCATGGAAGCTGCCATTCAAAGGTTTTCCCTGTAACGCTGTTACATGTCAGTTATGTTTTCATAACTGCTGTAGGACTGTTTTGGGCCAATGCAGGTGTCACACTTTCTGGTTTTTAGAAGCTATAGTAATAAAAGAATCAGCAATTTGATGACTTATAATTGAGGAATAGAAATTTTGACTTGCTTCAGTATATAGAACATATTTAGACATCATCTGTATTTAACCATTCTAGTAACTAGTATATTGTTCTTAGTGATAACATATAAACAGAGTTAGATTTGTTATGAAGAGTAAGAAACAGATGGGCCAATATAAGATGTTATTAGTACTATTTCAAGGTTTTTATCTCATAAACAAGTCTTTATTTCAAACTGATCAATAACATAATCTGAGGAACCAGGAAATCTAGGTCTGTTTAGAATTACATTTACTTTTAATAGCGCCATAGCCTGGAGACAATTTCAGGAGCTATCAGATTTTAATTCAGCTCTGATTTATTCGCCTTTGGTTTTTTTCCTATTGTGAATGAATTCGTTCATTGTAGATCATGTCAGTTTGTGTTCAACATTACTTATATAAAAGATTATGAACTTGAGACCTATGGTTACCGTACAAATTGTGTAACTTTCTATTTCTTTCTATTGCATTTGGCTGATATCAAGTAATATGTTTGTTTGTCTTTTACCGTATGCCTAGACTACACAATAACATCATAGGCCATAGTGCAATGTCAGGATCCACTGATGTATACTCACTATAAGCTCGAGGGTGAAAATAAATTTAGAAATCAATTTTGACTGTGAGTATAATGGCTTGGCTGCTGCAGTCATCGCAGCGCTAAGAGGGGTACGGTATCAAGATTCTTTTTTTTTTTTGCATGGATTGAAAATTTGCACTTTGCAGGTTCCCCAAGTTCCCAACTTTCACCAGCCATACAATAAGCCTAATATTACAAGTGACAAACATATTAAACGTAGCTTGTTCTGATAGGACAGAACACACACAAAAAAAAACCCCACTAATGTGGGATTGTGGGTAGGATTGTATAGTTTTCAGAAAAACAATATTATTAAATAATTTGTTAAGCCCTTCTCGACATATTTAGAAATAATCTACCCTACCTGATTTGCCACATAAGACGTGAATTCAGACATAGCGGAAGTGTATACAGCACAACAGCAAAAACAAAAACATTTTTAAGATTTAGGTATTGTAATGTTTTGTGTGTTGTTTTTCAGGTGTTACAGAGAAGTGTAGACAGAGAATTAAAGTTATATAGTGATATTAAAGAGAGAACTAATCCTGTAGCCCATGTATCTGTATTATTACTAACTAGTCAACCTGTAGACCATGAAGATAATGGTCATCGTAAACAGAATTCATCAGATGTTGGTAAGTTATTTAATATTTATAGGCCCAGTTACATTGGTGTTGCACATGTTTGTCGCTCCATCCTTCTGCAAACTTTCTATAGGCAACTTATTAAAAATGAATAAAAATCCTTGCAAGTAAAACAACTTTGATAATCAAAATCGCATAAAAAAACATGGCAAAATCGAGAGCAACAGTTATACAGCATTGGACTTCCCCGAAGAGAACTAGACGCCTTGAAAAGAGCAAGCACGGTCCGTCTCGCATGACACCAGACACCACCATATAGGTACTTTGTATGTGTATCGGAGACACAGTTAGCATCAATTTGCGCCATTCCGACGTCTGTGATTCTTACAATTCCACTTAACTATAACTAATGCGTTTTATGACTGATAGTGATCTACCGGTTACTATTATTGATATCTATGTAGATCACTGTCAGTGACGTCATAAAACGTGTTATTTAGTGGAATCGCAAGAACCACAGAGACGGAATGGAAATTGGAATGGCACAAATTGATGCTATCATTGTCCCCGATAAACATACAAAGTTTAATGTCTTTGATAATGCAAGTTTGTCAACAAACAGCTGCTGTCAAACAAAACTACTGTTTGTGTTAAATGTATCATATAAAAAAGATAAGAAAGAAAGGTCATATTATTATATACTATAACAATGTTATTAATTGGTATCAGTTTTTATTCATGATATATATATTATATATACTAGATAATAATAGATATTATAATAATATTGATTCTAGTTGTGCAAAATCACCCCAAAACTTCATGAAAAAAGACCCCGATGGCGAAAGATGGTTTTTAAAAAATTATAAACATACTACTAGTAGTAACAAATTAATTATATATTTCAAGTAAGGACATAAAAAAGACCACCTATTCACAAACTTGGGTTATTCCATACATATGTAATATTTGTTAATACCATGAAGTTTCAAGGTGAATAAAAAAACCAAAATATTTTGTGTTCACATGTGACTAGATAACTGAAGCAATGTAAGACTAAGATGGAGGAAAATTATTTTCTGTTATAGCTAATTTCTTAATTTCTCAGGTGGTAATCTACAAAACATGGCAGAGGAATCGATTTCAATACCAAATATAGTTAAGCAAGTAGTTGGTAGAACAGTTTTAGAATGTTTTATAGGGATATTTAAATAATCGGCTAAATTCATAAATGATTGTAAGGTGTCTGAACATTGTGAAGAATGTTCAGGTCCAACAAAGAAAAAATCATCTATCATATGGCTCATGACTGCATTTTTCTTTGACACCAAAAACCACTGTATAGCAGAGCTGAATCGTTCGAAAGTCTGACAGCTCATACTAAGCCCCATGGGCAAACACATGTCAGCGAAATACAAGGTCTTATTACCAACTGGCACAGTAAAACCTAGAAGATTGTAATCGTCAGGGTGGATGGGAACTAAACGATAGGCATCTTTGATGTCAGCTTTGGCCATGAGAGCATTACGCCCCATGCCTCTAACTAACTCAACCGCAACATCCAACGTTTCATATGAAACTTGAGTAAACGCAGAATCAATGTTAGCATTAATGGAGTTGCCATGGGGAAAGGATAAGTCATGGATTAAACGAAAAGCTCCTTGCTCGGCCTTAGGAATCACTCCCAAAGGAGATTCGAGCACCGAAGGTTTGGAATAGGAGGATATTCAAAAGGACCCATAACACGATTCTCTAATAACTCTGCATTTACTTTGGTGATTAACATATCTAAATTTTCACGACAAGAAGAATGATTTCTAGCAAAGGAAAAAGTACGTGAGCCAGAATATGGAATTCTAAATCCTTCTGTAAACCCAGAGTAGAGATAGTTACGTTCTGAGACATCGTAACCTTCAAGTATCTCCCATAATCTATTGGGATTTATTGGAGTCGGCACCTTTGCCTGTGGTTGAACTTGCTTTGCGAAAAACATAGCGCGAGGATTGAGATCCCTTTCCAACCGAAGAAGCACCAGATGCACCTGGCTGAGTAGCTGGAAGGGTATTACGAAACTGACTAGCACTAGAGTTTGCTGGGGGGTAAATATTAGATGTCAAAGTTTGATTATTAGAATCCACAGCCGAAACTGCAGACGAATTTTTGTCATTCTTTTTTAATTTGGCATAACAATTATGCGCAGGATGATTGTAATTGCAACGAGAGCAGACATGAGCAAAACGACATGAAGGGCGTTTGCACCCCGAAGGAGAGTTAAATCCCCAGCAAACATTATTATTTGAGGCCTTAGCAGTTTTTGGTTGCTTACTTTGATTACTAGATGTGCCATACAATGTTGTGGCCTTTAACCAAAAATTAGGATGGATTTGGTTCCAAGGAAACAAATTCCCTTGGCGATTCATACGAAATTCAGTGTCATAATATTGCATTGCCTTAACCCCATAGAGCCGGGCCAAATCACAAACCAAATTTTGGTACACCAACAAGCTTGATGTAACCTGAGGAGATTTCCGAACCATTATATCCATGAATATCGAAAAAGCATGTTGCCATTGGTCAAGACTAAGAAGTCGAGATTTTTGAGATGATGTTATCTTTAAAACAGGTTCAACATCAGATTCCGAAAAATTTAGAGATAATTGAGATGGCCCGGCTCCAGGGAGTAATGCAGAAAAGTCAACATATTTGTCCATCCAGATATCCTGCTGTAGTTTTTCCGACACATGTTTGGAAATGGACATACCTAAATCCGGAACAACACTGTCAGACACTAGAGAGTTTGGTTGAAACAAGGATGATGCGTTGATTGAAAAAACTGACTGGCTTGGTAATGTTGACTGTGGAGTAGAAGGTGATGTTGATGTGGACGGCAACGGTACAGTGTTAACAAACACACTTGAAGTTGTAGTAGATGCAGCCACACTAGAAGTTGTAGTACATGGGGTTGATTGTGACGTAGATACTGCTACAGCGGAATTCAACAAACCCCTGTCAATCATTTTCTGCAGTAATATTTCCGTTAAACGGTCTTCAGCAGATGTCATAGGCAGTGATGAATTTGAACTAGAACTAGAGCTTGCAGCATCACCATTACCCTTATCTAGCGGGCGCTTCGCTCCTCGTTTACTTGACATGACCCTACAAATAAAAGAGAGGTAAGCACAATACAACATTAAACAAGATGCAGCAGCATACAGTAACTGCAAAGGCAACAGCCCTGAACAGACATGCAAAGACCAACCGCTCTGCATAACTGGTCACTGCTTGTGACAACTAATTTAAAAGTTATCTATCTGTCGAGGTACCCCTAGGTACCACAATCCTTAAAAGATAAGCTAGTAAACAAAAACAGGCACCCCTAGGTACCACATATCTCCCAAGAGATAAGCAATGAACTAAACAGGCACCCCAAGGTACCACATATCTCCCAAGAGACATGAAACAGACCTACCACGGCGTAGGAGGAGGCGAATGCCCCTTAATACAGCATCCCTCAAACTTCGCAGAAATTTTCTATTTCCTACCATATCCGATAGGTGAACACCATCTGCTGCATAGATATTTATAACAGGTCGATGGAGCCCAGCTTTATGTCTCCATACCAAAATTTCATGGTGTAAGTGACCCAAAGCTTCAAGTTCTACACAAGTGGCTAATATTTTGTCATTATATCCAATGTAAGGTTCCACTTGCCGTGGCAAAGGCTGGCTGATAATTATTAATTTAGGAGCCCAGCAAAAAAGAAGCTGTCCAGCAAATTCAAAAATGTCATGAGCCACTACTGATGGAACCGACGAAATATCACACAAATCGTTTGATCCCATGTGTAATAGAATAATATCTTTCCTGGCAAACCGGGAGTGATAGGCACAGAGCCGTGCAAATCGATCACTGCGGACTAGTAATCCCCCATGTCCCGAACAAGAAATAGTACACATACGCACATCCAAATCCAAGTTTGCATGGTGAAATCGAGACATAAAACTTGATAACCGCTTGATATAAGACGACCCATATATGGCTACGCTAACAGGAGCCGAGGACAAGACGTCAGGAAGCAAAACTGTCGAATCGCTAACAGAATAGAGTGGAAAATTGTCTTGTACACATAGTAAACCCGCCATTTTAGACTAGAAACCGAAAACGAGGCTAAGCACTAAAAATTGTTATCGAGTAAAAAACTCAGACTAATCGGTCATGACACAACCGACCAGTCTCAAAACGTAATCTAAAGACTACAAAGTACTCATCTTACAAGAATCAAATACCGATCGGCAATCAAAACAGCTGATAATCGTTGATGAAATCTTGAAATTCACAACATGTGCTTAACGCCTTGGCGGGTTTCTTGCCGAATGACCCGGATGTTATTTGACCTCGGAAGTAGAATTATTAACGGTATGCAGAAATACTACATACCGTCCCATTGGTTCGAACACAAAACATATTACTTTTCATAATATTTATTTCTGTTATAGCTAATAAGTGTCTCTTAGCAGAAAAAAAACACTTTGCATCGCAAAAATATTGTTATCATGGCTATGAGAGAGATGCTATACGCTAGAGTGGAACCCCTCGCAAGAACTACAGAGACGGAATGGAAATTGGAATAGCGCAAATTGATGCTATCATTGTCCCCGATAAACATACAAAGTTTAAGGTCTTTGATAATGCAAGTTTGTCAACAAACAGCTGCTCTCAAACAAAACTACTGTTTGTACTAAATGTATCATATAAAAAAGATAAGAAAGAAAGGTCATATTAGTATATATATAACAATGTTATTAATTGGTATCAGTTTTTATTCATGATATATTATATACTAGATAATATTATAATGATATTGATTCTGGTATATAATAACCCATGTTCTCATTTCTTACAAACACAATGTCAATGATCTCATTTTAAAGTTTTCTTTAGTAATGTCAAGGTCATAAGTCCATCTTCTTGTCGAACAGGTGAAATACTTAATGACAATTTATGAGCTTGGTCAGGGATCCTAACAAGTATTGGGGGTGAAAAATGTCTAAATAGTTTGGAACCAGAAGTTCAGAAGAATACCACGACAAGACATCGGTGCCAAGGAAGTAAAGCACCCCAAGAGAATCCCGCTTCATTTTGATTTTAGGTGCGTCACTTTTCCCAATTCATGGTAGATGGGTCTGTGGTTCTCATCTTTTTTCAACCATCACACCACTGGAGCAATCATCTGAACCACTCACACCCCAAAATCTGTGAAAATTTCACAATGGCGCGACTACTTTTGCCACTTTTGAAATCTCACTAAGACGCTGGCTCAAAGCAACTACTGCTTCCAAGCGGCATGTCAGTGAATAAGGACCATGTTGGTTAAATACATACCATTGTTTGAAAAACATGCACCAGAATTCATGCATGAAGCGATATATAACTTCTTCCCAACCTCTTGGATGCGAAAAGGTACAAATAGATGAGTGTGTGTCAAAACAGAGCAAAATTATATATAAAATTATCAGGACTATCTCTATACAAATACCAAATATTCAGAGACAAATTTGAAAAAAAATCACAAACTGATAAGAAAAGGCAAGAAATTGGCTGAAGAATGTAAAAACTATAAAATTCTCCATTTCTTCTCTATGATCTATCATCATGTTATCTAAACATTATTTATGGAATGTATTTCTTTGTTATGTGCCAGAATCTGATGAGAATTTATTTCTTCGCTAACAAGGCATGAGAATTTATTTAAAGTTGGATACCTCTTCTGTTTAAAATAAATGAATTGATGGCTTACAAGTTGGATACCTCTTCTGTTTAAATAAAGTATATTGATCGCTTGTGATTTTGATTTTTTTTGTGATATGTTCAATTCAAATTTATGTCATTTTACAAATTAAGAATTTTCTTTGTCTTTTATTCAAATGTGTCTCTGGTCACATAATATAAATTTTTAAAACTAACTTTCTGAAAATCGTATTCTGTTAGAATTGAAAATCTTAAGTCTGAATTGACAAACTTGTTAGTTCTTGAAGGAAGTACATTTCACAACTCATCCCGCAAAGGGATGATAACTTTTGGCCAGAGGTCAAGCTTTGACATTGAATTTGCCTATGTAGGGTTACTTGACACACAGACTTAAGACTTCAAACAACGTTCAAGAAATTTTATGGTTGCTATAGCAAACTTCTTGACAAACATAACAGTCTATTTTTTGTATCTTGACTTATTTGTTTGGTCCGGAATAAAAATAATTTGGTTATATAATGGTTTTAAATTACCTCTTTACTGGAGAGGTTCAAGCACTTTATTAAAATGTATATTAAAGGGGAATGTTCAGCATTTCTGAGGGTCGATTTCAGCCTTGAATATATGTAAATAGCCAACAGAAGTACTAAAACTGCACAAAAATCGCATAAATCCTTTCCATTATATCCCTACTTAAACATTTATCTTTCATTTTCTGTATATGTGTTTTCTATATAAGGCATAGTGTAACTAAATGACAAGTCGTATTTTTGACTTTCAAACACTGATAATTGTGGATTCCAGGTTTTGTGACAAAAATTTTAATGGTGACAGTTCTAAGGGAATTTGAGAATATTGTTGGTTGATTTGTTTACCGTGTGTTTGGTGATATTTGGTATAATTTAACTGGACTAACGGTACCTATTTTACTGCTGATTTCAGAATTAGGAAATTTACCAAAATTATGAAGCCATCTCTTTACTGCTGATTTCAGATTTGGGAAATTTACCAAAATTATGACATAATTTGTAATATTAAACATGGAATTTTTAAAAATCACTTCCTTAACTGTTGAAACCAATAGAAAATGTGAAGTACAATGTTGGAAGTGGTAATTGACAACAAAGCTATTCTCATATATCATTTATCCAATGTACATCATTATATCTATTATAAAGAATACCAGACATTTATACTGGCTAGGTATGGAGATAAACAGTTTAATGTTATTTCTATTCCATTACTATTAAACGTTTACCGTATCTATAGTAAACACCATTGATTTCAAATACTTCCAGAATCACATATTTTGTCTTATTCCCCATACTTTTTATTTGAGATTGTATATGTAAGTTTTCTTTTGAAAAAAATAGTTTATGTTTCAATCGTTTTAAAATCTGATATTTCAACGCTATATTTGTGCAGTGTGCAAAAGCACAGTTCTCTTTGACTCCAATTGGCTTTTTTAAGTCTGGATAAGACTTTTGTGCTATGTTTTTTTCGAAAATGTATCGAAGCAATTCTCACTGTGACCTTGTCTTGTTGATAAATTGTGTCTATTGAAGCGTATGTATATGATAATGTAGGTTAGCATGCCTAAGATTAAGATCACAAAAATATAGGTATGATCATAATCAGTTTGCTATCGGCGGCGCTTTTTTTTACAACTGACTGTAAAGAAATCGGCGGTGGCGCAAGAGTCTAGCTAAGGATTATAAAAAGGGTTACTTAGAAAATAGGCAATAAAAAAATTCAAGTGTCAAACATGTACCTCTGTAAGGCCATAATCGCTTTCTAAGCAGCCACTATTGAGCATTCCCCTAACTGTTTGATAGTACTGATTTCGGTTATTATTTCAACATTGAATGTTGAATTGGTCCTTGAAGCCTCCAGAAGTGTAACAAACTGCACAAAAATCGTACAATCCCATCAATTATACGGTTACCTTAACATTTTATCTTTTATTTTCTCAATATTGGTTTTCTGCATAAGGCATAGTCTCACGACTCGTATTTTCATCCCGCAAACACTGTAATTATGGCTACTTGCCTAAGGTTTAATTGGACGAACAGATAGAGGAACTTTTTGTTAATCTTCTGTATTAAACTAAGGGTAAAAGATCAAGTTTGATATCCAACTTTTGTCGATCTAACTGACAAAGGAAGACAGAATTGGTCCAGTTGGAATATCTCGGTCTAACAACCTAACAAGAAGAAGTAAATTATCAGGATGTGTTCTGGAAGTTGTTATCTCCTCACCACACTCTCCAGGTCTGGTGGAAGTAATATTCTAAGTGGTATACATGGAAATAATTGGGAAACATTTGTCTGTCTGGCTCATCTTTTCTTCAGGCCATTTCCTGATAAGGAATATAAATTGAAAGCAAGAAGTTGAAATCTGTTCTTAATGAGGATTTGAACAGTCTTTATGTCTAATGGTAGAAATTCTCAAATTTCAAAGGTATTTAGATATATTTTAGAATCACCAGGTACCTGATGGTGCCAAAGCTTTTTAAGTCTTTTCATGTCCCTTCTCATTACTATGATGAAAGGTACCATAATCTTAAATGAGCTTAAAAGATTAGATCCTGGAATAATTCTGTTTCTGATGATTAGACAAATATTTATATGATTTTGAGATCAAGGTCTTCAATGGTGTACATTAAGCTGCTTGCCACTAAGTAAACAAGGGGGCTATAATGGTTCATTGAATAAGTTGCATATTCCTTATAAGTCTCTGTTCAAGTATGTTCTAGAGTAATTTGTATGTGAACCTGTATCAGAAAAATTCTTTGTATAAGCTTAAACCTGTATTAATTCTTTTTATTAATCTGTATTAGAGAAATTCTCTTTATGAACCTGTATTATAGAGATCTGTATAATCCTGTATTAGAGGAATTCTCTGTATAATCCTGTATTATAGAAATTCTCTGTATAAACCTGTATGATAGAAATTCTCTGTATAGTCCTGTATTAGAGACATCCTCTGTATTGACCTGAATTACAGAAGTTATGATATTAACCTGTATATAGATATTCACTGTAACGTGTATTTTCTTTCTCTTGTATGAACCTGTATTAGAGAAATCTCTGTAGTATTAACCTGTATTAGAGAAATTCTCTGTACATATTAAACTGTATAGATCATTAGAAGATTCTGTAATAGAATGTATAAATGAAAGTTCTCTCTGGCTATGATTTTAAAATTCTGTATTATTAACTTGTATGAAATGAGAATGTATGAAATGAGAAAATTCTCTGTATAAACCTGTATTAAAGAAATTCTCTGAATGAACCTGTAAGCTTATAAGAGAAATTCTCTGGATTACTAGAAGATTCTGTAATAGAATTTAGGCCTATTAGAAAAATTCTACATGTATATAAAGGAGAAATTCTCTCTGGCTATATGATATGAAAATTTCTGTATCAAACTGTATTTAATGAGAAAATTCTCTGTGGCTATGATGTAAAATTCTCTGTATCAACCTGTATTAAATGAGAAAATTCTCTGTGGCTATGATATAAAATTCTCTGTATCAACCTGTATTAAATGAGAAAATTTTCTATGGCTATGATATAAAATTCTCTGTATAATCCTGTATTTAATGAGAAAATTCTCTATGGCTATGATATAAAAATTCTCTGTATGAACCTGTATTTAATGAGAAAATTCTCTGTGGCTATGATATAAAATTCTCTGTATAATCCTGTATTTAATGAGAACATTTTCTATGGCTATGATATAAAATTCTCTGTATGAACCTGTATTTAAATGTTATGTATGTTAAATGAGAAAATTCACAACCTGTATTATTTGAGAAAATTCTCTATGGCTATGATATAAAAATTCTCTGTATGAACCTGTATTTAATGAGAAAATTCTCTGTGGCTATGATATAAAATTCTCTGTATAATCCTGTATTTAATGAGAAAATTCTCTATGGCTATGATATAAAAATTCTCTGTATGAACCTGTATTTAATGAGAAAATTCTCTATGGCTATGATATAAAAATTCTCTGTATGAACCTGTATTTAATGAGAAAATTCTCTGTGGCTATGATATAAAATTCTCTGTATAATCCTGTATTTAATGAGAAAATTCTCTATGGCTATGATATAAAAATTCTCTGTATGAACCTGTATTTAATGAGAAAATTTTCTATGGCTATGATATAAAATTCTCTGTATGAACCTGTATTTAAATGTTAGTATGTTAAATGAGAAAATTCACAACCTGTATTATTTGAGAAAATTCTCTATGGCTATGATATAAAAATTCTCTGTATGAACCTGTATTTAATGAGAAAATTCTCTGTGGCTATGATATAAAATTCTCTGTATAATCCTGTATTTAATGAGAAAATTCTCTATGGCTATGATATAAAATTCTCTGTATGAACCTGTATTTAATGAGAAAATTCTCTATGGCAATGATATAAAAATTCTCTGTATGAACCTGTATTTAATGAGAAAATTCTCTGTGGCTATGATATAAAATTCTCTGTATAATCCTGTATTTAATGAGAAAATTCTCTATGGCTATGATATAAAAATTCTCTGTATGAACCTGTATTTAATGAGAAAATTCTCTGTGGCTATGATATAAAATTCTCTGTATAATCCTGTATTTAATGAGAAAATTCTCTATGGCTATGATATAAAATTCTCTGTATCAACCTGTATTAAATGAGAAAATTCTTCTGTGGCTATGATATATTTAACACAGTACTATGATATAGGAGTCAAGAGGATAATAAATGTGATCAAGTTGAAATTGAAATCTTGTCTAGCCTTATTAACACAATATTCTAGTCTTTTCCCTCCTGGCACCATTTCTATTGGTCAACCTAGATACATTTCATTGATTGCCCTTCCACTGATTGCCTGTCAAACTCTGACATGAAATTGGTAGATAGAAGAGCTATTTCATGATTACTTTAGTAAATAAGATAATTGATGATTTAATCCGAAGATGTGGGCGCGAGACAAAAAAAAAAAACATAAAAGAAGATCTTGACTTAATATATCTTGTTAAGAGATCTAAAGATGAATTCAAGAGATGGTTTTCTTATTATAAGATTATTAATGGAATAGGCTACTGGCTCAGTGGCTGGTATTCTGACATGATCGAATTTAGGTGTTTATTTAGATTGTCCCAGCTTATTTAGAATCCAAATAGTTTTAGGTCACAGTGTATATTATTGTTTGTCCCAGTAGCCTATATTTGGAATCCATGTCTGTCCCAGTATGGAATCCAAATGATTTTTAGGTCATAGTGACTATATTATACAATAGAGACTCTATTGCAGGGCTTCTCAATTAATTTTTGTAAAGGGCCAAATGCATTTTATAAAAGAAATATAAGGGCCAAATAGCTTAGCTAGCATAGAGAGGAGAGCGTTTTAGTGAAAGAGGTCATATCTTGAGGGGCCATTCTCAGGGATGTTGCAGGCCGGATTTGGCCCGTCTTTTGAAAAGGCCTGCTCTATTGTGCAATGACCATAAAAATCTTGAGATAGGGATAAAATATCTAGAGAGTAAGCTTATATGTCAAGAATAAAACTGTCTTCTTAATATCAAGTACTGAAGACTTGAATTTCAAATTATCCTAGATGTCTATTATGTCCTCAGTCAATGTTCATTGGCTGAATGTCACTGATGTGTCAATTGCATGTTATCATTGTCCAAAACAGACTTTTCCTTTAAGAACAGTGATGCTGCTTGTAGGAGGATGGATAGACTGATACGGATAGATTGAAAAAGCAAAATTCATAACTTGAATATAATTGAAACAGTCTTATAATAAGAGATTTGGTTTAAGCCAAACTACTGTTTTTAACAGGAGACATGCATCATTCTGACATTTACAATTTCTTTTTAGCAGTTTGATACCTTAAAAACTTTCTGCACAATGTTGTTTGCGTGAATTGATAGACAAATCTTGGCTTAAAAACAATTTGAAAAATCAATTGCATCCGAAATACAATTTTGTCAGATGCAGTGATATCAATGTTAGTAAACTGTCTTTGTATCTGTTTCTGTATAAAATGTTAAAAAGACACGTAGTTTTGTTGTTTGAATAAATATCAGTTAACGCTAAATTTCTGCATTGTATAATTTTGTTTATGCATTACATCAGGCTATATATATGATAACAAATATTTACGTTTCCTTTGTGCCTGGAAGCTTTATTAAAATATCTCGAAAGAGTAGAATTCACCTTCATTCAAGGTCATTTTAACCTTGATAAGATTTTTTTTTATCAAATTTGTCTGTTTGACCTGACGTTGATTTACTTTAAACTTAATTACCAATCAATCTACTTTAGTATTTTTATTCAATCAAATTAAAACATTGGAGAGAAAATAAATTGGAATTCAGCCAGAAACTATCTTCGACAACATTAACAGTATATATTCACATTACCATTGATCTGATCATACTGAAAATACCCACATGTACTTATCAAAACATGCAATCAATATGAAAATACAGGTTTGATGATTTCTGAATTCTGGAAATAAGTCAAGGAGACAAGCCAGGGAAGTTTTATGAGAAAATTGATATAAATCCAAACTTGAAATAGAAAAATTTCAGTTAAGTTTTGATGACCACTGAAAGCCAGAACAGGGAAGTTTTTCAGGAAATACCACCAAAATGAAATTCAGGTTTGATGACAGTAAGAAAAACGAGGAAGTTTTATGAAAAAAATTGATATAAAACCATATAGTTAAATAGTTTGGTTTAGATGGACAAAAAAGGGAATTTTTTCAGAAATTACCCATATATCGGGTGGGCCTAAAGTAATGTCCCAACTTTGACACTATTTGCCAAAGCATTTACTCAAATGGACTGAAATTTTGCATATGATTAGTTTCAGAAGACTCCAGCATTGATTTTTTCGGCCTCTGATTTAGTTTTGTATGCCATTTAAAGGTTAATGATGCTATATCACTCAAACTCGCACCAGAGGTAGATAATGTAATAAACTAATCATATATGCAAAATTTCAGTCCATTTGAATAAATGCTTTGGAACATAGTGAAGGTCAAAAGTTGGGACATTACTTTAGGCCCACCCGTTACTATAAATATACTATACTTATCAAAATGATAATCCTGGTTTGATAACTTGTAAAAAGCCAAAAGATATTTTTCAGAAAAACCCACACAATACTTGAGAAATTATGTTTCAAAATGAAAAAAAAAAGATTAGAATTTCAAAAAAACAAAACCGGTTAAGGTGACACATGGAGAACTAGTGGACAACAGGGAAAGTATATGTATAGAATTACCATTCATAAAAAACCCAGGCTATCATGACTCTCGTAAAGAGCTAGTCAAAAAAATAGGTGTTTTTTTTTTAAGAAATTTAATTTACACTTTAAAAATTCCAATCAAAATGAGTGCCACCTGTTATTAAAGAACAAAAATAGATTCAGACTCTTAATTTAGCTGCATTAATTAGCTTTACTAATGACAATGTAATTATTTTAATGGGCATCATACATTATGGAAATGCACTGCTTTACAATCATTCATAGTTTAATTTTTTTCATGGGGAAGTTAATTTAACATATAAATTCAAAAAAAGAAGAACTCCCAAAAATTAAAGCGATTTTCAACTGTCAAGGGATCTTTAACGTGCACTGCCAATAGCATACTGTCTCATCCGAACGACTAGAAGTCTTTCCATGTCAACCCCTCTGACATGCATCACTGACAGGGGGGAAACTGGGTTAAATAATCCGAAATCATCATCTCGACCCATGCCGGGATTGAACCCTGAAAAAAATTCTTATATATGTTTACATCTTTAACTTTAACAGTATTTTGATATGATTACCTGTGTCTAACTTCAACCGTGAACAAATTTCCTCAATTAAAAAGAAAAGTTGAAGAGAAATAAGCTACGTGGAAAGAAACTAGGGAATTAAATCTGTAGTAAATCAACAGACACTAGCATGCTGAGACAAACCATTTTATAAATTGATTTGTACTCTTATTTCAAGTACAATTTACTCTATGATTCTAGTTAATTTAATTGTTTAAAAGCCTACCTTCCCTTCATATAATTTGAAATTTGTATAAGGGAGAAACAGTCTAATTAGAATTAGACCCAAATTTCATTTCAATGTTTTTTTTAAATTTCGTTTTTTTATCCACTACATTAAGGTCTAACCATGAGGTTCAAGATGAACTGTCAGCTTGAACTCTGACCTAACCTTAATCAATTATGACAGCACTTTGGAACCTTAGAATGTACCTTTTGTTTCCCAACACTGGAAAGGGAAAAGATCTGAGGTCAAAGTAGAGGTCATTGAGGTTAGGTCAGAGTTCAATCTGACAGAATTGCCTTTACGACGGGGTTATACCCTAATGTTGTTGCTTAAAAACCACAATTTAAAAAGCCAATCGAAACTGAATTTGGGTCTTATTTTGATTAGACTGAGCGCAGAAACAACAAGTGATAGTCTACATATCATGTTTTGACAATACGAATACACATGGATTTGAAACCTCCAGCCTCCACAGACCTCTCAGCTGTGAACACTTTAGACAAAAAATTTAGCAAAAAAAATCATGTTGCTTAGACATGGTCTAATGGTCCTTAAAGCGATACTACCTCTTAGAACTTAATTTTTTTGTTCATTCTAAGAGGTTGTATCGCTTTAAAGTCTTACCCCTTCCCTTCTCCATTATAAGTAAAAATGCGTTTTATAATTAAATGAAATATGAATTTGTATGTGTTGAAATATAAGTTGCAGGTTGTTATATGATAAAATAATGTTATCATTAAAGACTAGATAATATCAAGTTAAAAACAGTGATTATATATATTATGTGAATATTATGTTTCAAGTGTCAAATGGAATGTGTAGGCAGTTATTATATTGAATATAAGTCAGGCCTTCTCAAGGTCTTTTCTTGAAGCGCCACTTTGATCAAATAGTAAACAAAAAGCTTCACTGGTTGTTTCATTTTGTAGTATGGTAGGGTAGGGTTAACTGCCCGGAAATTTCGACTCAAATCACTAATCACTAGAGTTGTTCTTAATTGTAGACAAGCTAGATGTCAGAATTTTGTTCAATTGTAAATATGTCGGCCATTCACGCTACGCCTGACAATAACCTTGTATGCAGCTGGCGAATAAAGCGCACTACTTTCAAGTTGACTTCTGACTAGTCTCGGACAACCAGACATTTTCTGTCTATGAAAGATAATGTACAAGGGAGGTAACTAGCATGAACTGAGGAACTATTTTTTATCGCGTATTCTACTGCGGCCAAATAATCTTGGAAGGTTTTCTTCTATCTGCATACAAGGTTATTGTTAAACAATGGCCACCATTTATACGATTGAATTTTGGTATGAAATGTGTTCCATATAACCTTATCACTACTAGTAAAACAAATGTTTAGACCATAACATCCAGTTTTAAATATGCCCTAATTCTCTCTAATATTATAAAATGAAATGATGTTTTTGGTGAAAGTTATAAGTGATGTGATAAATGGTATAATATTTATTATCAATATAATCTTAATATAAATAGTTTTAATGCAGACTAACTGTAATTAAATATAAATTTACATCATCTACATTGATGAGTTATATTCTAGTCTTCTAAACTACATTGAAAAACACATTAAATTTATATTTATTTGGAACCAATTTTCAGATCTATGAAATCTAGTTCTTCAAGTCATTTGTTATGTCTGTGATCAAAGTTGCAGCAAATTGTTTATTTTCCAAATTTGAAATATTTCAATGATTCAGGCCATAAAGCTGTCTAATAATTTAGGATATTAGCCTGTTTTTTTTTATCCCTGTCAAACATGCAGGTTTGAGGGAAAAAGTTTCTAGTTCAGATCAGACAATGAATTGAGGTGCGAGGTGCTGTTAACTTGGGTTCCCATGAAGATCCTCTCTCCCAGATGGTCTTTGACCAAACCTCATTAATTTTTCCTGGATTATCTGTACTCATTAACAGCTGTAGACTGGAATTATGCTCTATAACCAACTGTGCCATCAAACCTTTCCAATGCCTCAGTTCTTATTTGAACACTCTTAAACTATAAAGGCGTTTGGCCATTCTCATAAGCTCAATCAGATGCTGTAAAAGTTAGATAAACACAGCTTCTGGTTCATTTAATTTCATTCCATTCCATTTCATTTTCTACCTGCTGAAGAAAAAATGATAACTGTATCCCTTTTCAAGTATATATATTTTGATATTGAGAACATCTAAGTTATATAAGATAAAATTTGAAATGTAACCAATGCTAACAACCTATTGATATAAACTAACATGATATTCAAGTATGACATAGAACATTTACCAAGTATGATAGGCCTACTTGGTATTTAATATGATATACTTGAGTTTATATGTGAACTATATAAATGTTATCTATTTGACATTGCGTTACTATATACTATATAAAATGTCTGTAGATTGTCAGGAATGTTAATGAACTATATCAATAATTCCAGTATTTTTACTACCTTGTCTGGTACCTGCCATATATACCATCCTATCTTGTCTTGTGTAAACATTTTGTTGATAGTAGTATATACTATACTGTCATTGTAGATTGATATGCTGTAGACTATGGCAGGGTATGCTTACTCTACTATAGATATCTGGGGCCTGTTTTTCAAAAAATCTTACGATAAATTTTATTGTAACTTTGGCATTTTACAATGAATAATTTGACACGACTATTTTTAATCGTAAGATTTTTTGAGAAACAGGTCCCTGATAACCATACTCATAACTGAAAACCCATTTTCCTGGTCATATGTCTTGTCACATGATAAAACAGCATTTATTTCCTGATAATGTCGATAACAAGATCCAAATTCATTCATTAAATATACTTACTCATATATGTTTGATATACTTCCTCATATGTATAATTTATTGATACTAATGGTTGTTATTTGGATATTGGTTGTGGACCGAATCGCTTTTTTTGGACCAGAAATGGCCATCAATTTGAAACTCTTCCCAGATTAGAAAAAAATATAAATTAATGTCTTGTAATACACATCAAAGAATATTTCCTAAACCAACTTTTACCTATTTCAATTTTTGGCATCAACTCAGAGAAATGTTTTTTGATCTCCAAAATATATGAGGACATGATTTAGTTTGATAACACTCTTTGAATAAATCAAAATTTTCCGTTCTTTATCAATAAATTAATTTCCCAATATTAATCGAATTTTGTGAGTTGATGATCCAATGATATTTAAAGATATTGTATATGTATCGGGGATACTGATAGCATCAATTTGCACTATTCTAATTTCCATACCAACTTCTGTGCTCTATCTATTCCATCAAAAGTAACGTCTTTTATGACATCACTGACAGTGATCTACAGGAAGCTATTATTGATATCTATGCAGAACACTGTCAGTGACGTCTTAAACTATAATTGCAAGAACCACAAAATTCGGAATGGAAATTGGAATGGCGCATATTAATGCTATCAGTGTCCTCAAAATTTAGAAAATCACTTTACAATCCTTTTAAGGTTTCAGATTTCACCCCCGAGAGTTTTAAATTGATGGAATGCTTCTATACCATTCTCAGGAGCTTCTTTGGCCCATACAATGTAGGATGTGCCCAATTTAAGAATCTAAAACCCATGTTGGTATCTCTTTCTATTTTCAGATCGTTCACCTGATGTTGATAATGATTCTGATGAAGATGAAGTTCATGATTTTAATGATCCAGAATCATCATCTAATGATGATCTTAGTGATGGTGAAATTGAAGAGCGATCTAGAAGACGCCCAAGAAAAGTCAGCCGCAGTAAAATACGCCCAGTGACATCTAGGGTTAGTTTCAACAATGTACGAACAAATTTAATACCTTGTTTACTATAGATATTGTGTTCCTTTCCCTTTATCACTTCTTTTCTTTTTTCACACTTTCTCTTTGATTGCACACATAGTAATTCTCTTTTGACCATTGAGAGCTTTCGGGCTTTATTCTCGAAAACTTAACTTAAGATGATTTTAGTGATGCTGTAATCTGATTGGTCAGTTACTAAAATCAGTTTTAAATTAAGTATTATTATCCAATCAGATTACTGTATTTCTTGTAATTTGGATTTTATCTAAGTTTTTTAGAAGAAGGGCCCTGGTTACTGGTAGTTATGCACTTTGTCATTTATTCAAAGTAAATTGAAGACAATCTTATCTATTGTGAAGCTAAATTTGATTTCATGAAATAAGCATCCTGCTTTTCTGCACCTGTTTGAGCTTATGAGGACAGTATGAGTTACAGGAAATGGTAGAAAAAGATTGAAAATGCAATCAATGGGAGCAAACCAACATTCAGTTGTCAGTCTTCGCAAATTGAGGGATGTTGAAACAGTGACCGATACATTTTTTAGAAATTAGATGAAATGAGTGGATTTTTTGCATGCTGAGCATTGCTGTATAATAATAATAATAACTTTATTTTGGCAACCCATTTAGACCAAAGTCCAATTTTCAATAGTTGCCATGAGGGAAATATTGTGACCTGCTGTGCATTAGTCTTCTATTTTTTGATTTTTTTAACATGCACATTAGTCTTTGGTTTATTTTTCCATCCGAATGACTCAACACTGTTTCGATCATGATTTAGAGCCTTGCAGCGTGCTTCTCTTACCTAAAAACATAATATTGGAATCATTGGTATAAGCTTATCGAAACAAAAAACTTATACATGTTATACATGAGAAAGAGTGTGCTGTTTTGTTGTTATTGTTTACTGTTATTCTACTGAGAGTTTCATTGAATATATATGTATTAATCATAGATTCAACCTATATATTCTAATCAATATACATACATATAACACCTACATATAATATATTCTCTACCAACAAACTCATTATTCCACTCTTGTCAACTAATAATATGTGGTCTTATTCTAAGGTATTTCATTAACATCAATACAATTTTCATTTATTTTCATCTCAAAGCTATTTATTCTCAGTCTAGCCAGATCGGAAAATGATTAATGATGAATTTGGTTGTGTTAATTGAAAATAGTGAAAGTTTATTACGTTTCATAACTAAACTTTTTATATATTGCCTAGACTTCTATCCTGTGCAATCCTTAGCCAAATTTTCTATTCTGGTTTTCACCTGTTTGACAAGTAGCACTTGTTCTCCTGTCCACATTTTGAGTAAAATTAAGATTGTTTGAAGTGTGTTTTTAAGGGCCTTTCAGTTTATTGCATTGTGTGGTTTTATAAATGAAGGCCTTTGCAATGTGTTTTCTTCAGCATATCTGTGTTAATTGAAAATTTATTAATGTTAAATAACAGAACTGTTAATATTTTTCTTAGAGTTCTACTCAATGTAATCTGTAGCCAACTGAAGTTTGAAAAGTGATTCCCAGACAACAGATACATTTCACACTGTGGCCCCTCAAGTTTGACAAGTGGTTCTAGGACAACAGATACATTTCAGACAGTGGCCCCTCAAGTTTGACAAGTGGTTCCCAGACAACTGATACTTTTCAGACCGTGGGCCCTCAAGTTTGACAATTGGTTCTAGGACAACAGATACATTTCCTCTCAAGTTTGACAAATGTTTCTAGGACAACAGATACATTTCAGACTGTGGCCCCTAAAGTTTGACAAGTGGTTCCCAAATAACAGATACATTTCAGACTGTTGCCCCTTAATTTAAACAAGTGATTTCCTGACAACTGATACATTTCAGACTGTTGCCCCTCTAGTTTGACAAGTGATTCCCTGACAACTGATACATTTCAGACTGTGGCCCCTCAAATTTGACAAGTGGTTCCCAGACAACTGATACATTTCAGACTGTGGCCCCTCAGTTTGACAAGTGGTTCTATGACAACAGATACATTTCAGACTGTGACCCCTCAAGTTCGACAAGTGGTTCCCAGACAACAGATACATTTCAGACTGCTACCCCTCAAGTTTGACAAGTGATTCCCTGACAACTGATTCATTTCAGACTGCTACCCCTCAAGTTTGACAAGTGGTTCCCAGACAACTGATACATTTCAGACTGTGGCCCCTCAAGTTTGACAAGTGGTTCCCAGACAACTGATACATTTCAGACTGTGACCCCTCAAGTTCGACAAGTGGTTCCCTGACAACTGATACATTTCAGACTGTGGCCCCTCACATTTGCAGGGGTCCTTGTACAACTGATACATTTCAGACTTAAGCACCTCAAATTTGGCAAATAGTTCCCAGACAACTGATACATTTCAGAATGTGGCCCCTCAAGTTTGACAAGTGATTCCCTGACAACTGATACATTTCAGACTGTGGCCCCTCAAGTTTGACAAGTGGTTCCCAGACAACTGATACATTTCAGACTGTGGCCCCTCTAGTTTGACAAGTGATTCCCTGACAACTGATACATTTCAGACTGCTACCCCTCAAGTTTGACAAGTGGTTCTAGGACAACAGATACATTTCAGACAGTGGCCCCTCAAGTTTGACAAGTGGTCCTATGACAACTAATAAATGTTTTTGTACATGTTCTCATATCTGTACTTTAAAACAAGTTTAGATGTTTGTTTAAAGAAGTGTCTTTTTGGACATTGATGAATGAAAGCCAATCTCTTAAACACAGTCTGCATTGTTTGGTTTCATGATATTAATACAGGCCATTGTATTGTAGTCAATATAAATTACATAGCAGTTTAACCATGATCACTTACAAAAAACAAAAAAAATGACCTAGAATTACTTCTTTGTCACACAGATCTCTATAATGTTGTAAAATCATTCTTGGTTTTAAAATATTCTTGATTTTTTCTTCAGTGTCCATTGAATTTTTTTTCTACTCTGTTTAGATATTTGAAATACACATTTTGCACAAAATATCACTTTAAAAAACATGTAATTATTTGTTATTATTGCTCCATAATTACACTTTGACTATAATGTTTGAATTAAACATCTGTTTCTCTCATATTGATTTTATATCGTCCTACCACAGTAGGTCTGTTGATTTCAGTTGTAGGCTCAGTTGACAGTCTGACAGTGTGCATCTTTTAAAATCGTGTCTTTTTGTGATATTTTGCAATGAATCCTTCTGGATTCTACTGCTTGTAATTTCTAATATGGCTGAAGTTCAGAATTTGATGTTTTTTGCAAGTCCTGTAAAGGTTAGCCAACAAATTTTGGTTTGGATGATATTCAATGATTATAAGGATTTGTGGATATACTTGCTTCTCAAGCTGATAGAGCTTAAATTCAGCAGTCTGTTGCTTTTTCAGCATCATGGAAATATAATCTATCATTCGTCTGTGTATGATATACCGGTAATATATGTATGTATATATACTGCAGATATAATGACACCATTTTCTCATGTTGATATCTTTAATTACTTAGTACAGTATACTCTGTGATTTCCGACATCTGAGTTCTATGACATTCTGCGTAATCCGACATCTATTTCTGATCCCAATTGAATTCCTTTCTATGTCAGTTTGAAAAACTCTTAGTACTCCGACAATCTGTGTATTCAGAATCAGAATTACAACAATGATAATGTAATGTTATTGGCAAAATGGGGAAAATTGCCCTGAAACATAAATTGTCATCACTTTTGTTTTTAAAGTAAATATTATAACTGCATTTCTTTGAATAATTGCAAAACTTTATTTAGATTGACTACCTCCTTAATTTGTCTTTTTGAAGAGCCATTTTGCATCTCTGTCATCTCTATATCATTTTTTTTTTTCAGCAAAGAAATTTAAAACAAAGATTTATTGCTTTATGGAAAAGATTCAAAGTATCAGAAGATGTAAGTATCTCAATATATATTAGTCTCTAGGTATTTTCAATAGAGTGTGAATAAATTGATTTGTTCGGATGGATTCTGTTCGAAAATGCATTTCATGGTTGGCATCTATTTTATTTTTAACTCACAAAGGCTCTAGATTTAGAAGCTGATCATAGTTTATGGATCATGCCTATTATTTCAATTCTTCATTCAGACTGATCATGATTTCATAAATCATGTTTATTATTTCAGGCTCTAGATTCAGAATCTGATCATGATTTAATAAATCATGTTTATTATTTCAGGCTCTAGATTCAGAAGCTGATCATGATTTGATAGATCCAGATAATCCAGCAGGTGATATTGATGATTTGTTGTTTGATGAATTAGATGATTTGAGTGATAGTGGACCAGAATTAGATACTATGAGTGTTATGTCTACACCTAAACCTAGGCTCAGGTAGGACATCCTCTAATTTATTTCAACTTTCATCTGATTTCTTTCTGTAGGCATCATCATAAAGGCAAGTTTTCCAGTTCAATTATGATAGAAGTCTTTTGACAACCGTCTTCAAAGTTTTTTTTATCTATCCTTGGTTTTAGCAGATAACATCGGAATTTGTGCTAAATCAAGGTAATAAGCCAAAAAGTTCTGAATAGTTGAAGATATGAAAGATTTTTGGTAAATTAACGCATTGATGTTCAAAATGAATTCTGAATATTTTGGTATCATTTCAGACCATTTTTCTCTGGAAGAAGTAGCAGCAGTCATGAAAAAGAAACTACTAAATCAATAGTATGTATCCCTTTTTTTTTTAATTAGATAGCCAGATTAGCGATCGCCAGAAGACACAGGTTGATAACTCTTTCGCACCCATATTTTGTCTTCCCATATGTTATAACAACAGAGCAGCAATAATTTAAGATTATGAAGCTATTAATGTGTCATTTGTTTCCCAATTTAACAAAAAATTTATTGATCAGATTTAGACTCTGGGTCTGCACAAGGTGTTCTTGACCTGTTTCAGGTGTTCAGTTCTGAAATTGTTCTGGATAGGAAGTGGAAAGTTCTGTACGGAACAAATATCTGAGTAGTTCTGGACAGGAAATGACTGCTTTCATTGCACTGAAAACGGTTTGCAACATTTGCCGCCATCTTGATTTCGTCAATGTTCTGCTGCACCACCTCGATAGTTGGGACAGAAAATCTTTGTCAATGTTCCAGTTCAATCAAATCTGGTTCCTCTCATTTCTGGCTGTTCTGGTCTATGATTCGTGTAGAACCACTGACTCTGGATTTTACTGTTGTATGTTTTAATGTTAAGTAACAATGTTTGTAGGATTCGAGTAGACCTAGTGAAGAATGTATTATAAAGAGAACAGATTCTGATATGAATGCTGTAAGTATGCTCATCTCATGTAAATTTTTATCTAACATGATTTTTGCTTGCCAGATTTTGAGCGGGAATACTAAACTGCTGGATTGTGGGATTGCGAGGGTTTCCCTCCCAATGTTTTCCTAGGTATATTAAGTGTTGTATTTGAGCATGACAAAGTTATCTGTGGAAGTATAAGTAAAGTGACATGATCATGCATGAGTCTATCCTGGTTAGAAAACTATCTGAAAGTCTAGTAAATCATTGTAAGATACCTGTAAGAAAATTAAAGTATTTGTGTGTAAGTAAGTAAATGAGGGATAACAATATTTTATGTCAAAAATCTCTTGCCATTATGAGGAATAGTATTAAAGGACACACCTAAATATTTGCTTGACTAAAACTTGTATTTCTGTTTACGTACAATTTAACAGAAAAGTACCTCAGCAATTAAGAGGTCTCCATTAACGTTCTTGGAGTTAAAACCCAGTGAAGTCGGTCTAAATTGACATGGTTTTGTTGAATTGAAGAGAGCCTCAGACAATTTTAAATTGCTAAAAGTATTAGGTATAGCTCTAATTGAAATCATCAGCTGAATGAAACTTTATCTTTTGCAACGAAAAAAGTAAGAAAAAAAAAACCGACAATTTTAATGGAAAATGGCAAGAGATTTTTCAAGAATTTATCATTGTCATATTTGAATAGAGTTTGGTCAATTTTCTGTGGCATGACATTACATGTTATTGCAGTACACTTTACAGGGCATGCTGCTATTTGATTAGCTGCTATTTTGAGCACTAAATGAATAACACCAAATTGAATGTCTATTGCAGAGTACAATGGCTTCTGTCATGTTAGATGTTCTTGTGAGTGCCAAACATTAAGTCTAGATTTCATTTTCAATCAACACTTTTTACTTTCGAAGGCTGAATTCACAATTATTTTATTTTATAAGACATCTGAGATAATTAACTTTGTTAACGCTAAGAAAGTAATTTAGCTATTTTGGCATGGAAAAGTTCATTGCTGCCAATATATTGCCAATATGTTTACATGGATTCAAGTTTGGTTTTTGATTTCGGCAACATTACCACTTTAGACTAACCTTTTATCAATTTTAAAACCTGAAAATCTACTCCAAAATTGTGAATTCAGTCTTAAAAAGTCACTTCCCCATTAACAAAATTTGTTCAAGTTTGCAGCCCAGAATGTTTATCTGTTTATATAAGTTGAATGTTGATATTGTTTATCCTGCATGTTTATTTGTTTATTGCCTTGATGCTTGTTTATACCACTATAATAGGAGCATGATGCTGATTGTTCTGATTCGGTTCAGAGTGAATCGTCACCCAGACCCAGACCCAGATCACCTCTACTAAAAACACAAAACTTTATACGAGAGAGGTCAACATCCTACAGGGAAAGTAAACTAAAAACTGGTTATAATTTTGCTGACCGACGTCATAGTGCAGGAGGGGTGGATGACTTGGTGCGTTATATATTCTCAAATTTAAACTATTACCTTTAACTCCTTGATTTGGGTTCAAATAACTGACTTTTCTCACTTTTATGGTCATTTTATCAGATGCCTTTCATAGTTTATTTATATATATGACATTGCATTGAAGAAGATAGAGATTTTGTAAGAAACAGATACTTAGAAAACGTATACAATTTTAGCTAAAATTTGACCTTTATAATACAATTTTATAAAGCGATCACTTTTGCTACATATCTTGAAAATATATAAAATTAATGATGTGAAGTGCTGCAAATTATAAGAACCTTAAGGGTTGTAAAGAGATTTTCTAAACTTGTGAACCTTAAATTGATCTGTTCCAATTTTCAGCCAGACATCTATGTTTCTTTGCAATACCATTACAATTAAACTATCAATGAAATTACTGTCACAAAAGTTGGTAATAGTATTAATCAATCTTTGCGATAGTGATGTCACAAAAAAAATTGTTTGAATGGAACTACCTTGAAGACAGATGTCTGAGTGAAAATTGAAGAGGTGCAAATTTGATGCTATTAGTGTCCAAAATACACGTTCATAATCCCCGATACACAAATAGTTTTTGAAAACCTCTTAAAAATACCTTAAAGTCAATTTCAGTACCAAGAGTGAGAAGAGTCAGTTTTTCAAATTATCCAAACTTCTGAACTATTAAACAGCTACAACTATTCTAGGGGTTGTTGAGACTATCTTTATTAGAGTAACAATTCTTTCTCCATTTAACAATACTGCTTGAAGCTTCTGTTTGCTTTCTTTTCTGCTCAATTTTCTTAACCTTTTCTGAGCTTTTGTCTTGTTTTTCTATCTCTCAGTTTGTATTAGTTTATTTTATATTATGTTATTTGTATTTTTTTTTATCAACAAAGCTGAAATTTAGTGTGATACAAAATGGAAGTGTTTTGCACTGGGATTAGAGTTTTCTCAAGGCAAAAAGCGAAAATTAAAAACAGCATTTTTTCTCCAAAATTCAGCCATGCATTGCCTTTTTTTCCTGAAGTCCTAAGCATTGAATCTGAAATGGAATTTATCGTAAATAGAAAATATTTGGTCCCAGATTTTTTTCACTTCCTGTTTCCAAGTCCCACTTGCTTTGTGGTCAAATATCCTGTTTCCATGGCTCACTTGCTTTGTAGTCAAACACATAGAATTTTAAACTGACAAATGATAGTAAATAGAAGTATTATTATCTGTTTGTTGATTGACAACATGTTTCTACTGATTACAGAGGAGATCTTGTGGACACGAAATGGTAGAGCACGGTATAGATTATAATTTGGTTGGTATTTAGTAGTCATTCTCACATCAAACTTTGGAGTGCTCAATAATTTCACTAATGACTTGATACTTTTCTCATCCTAATTTCTGACATTTTATATTTTATTTGACTTAACATTTTGTCTTTTCATATCTAAGCTATACCTAGATTGACTTTGTTTCTTTCAATTATGTATCGTGCCAAAAATTTATTTGAAAAATGTGGAAAAAATAATCTTAAACACATAATATGTGTCACTTGAATCCTCTATGTGTCCCAATTAATTTATCATGTGAAAAGGCTTCTGCATCAGTTCCTTAGATATCTTAGTCATGCTGTACATAGAAAATTTGAATTTTAAGGGATATGTTCACATTTCGTACTTGACCAATAAAATTTTAGTCTCAGAACCTGGAATTTTTTAAAGCTAATTCTTGTACTTCTTGAGGCTATTTAGATATATTCAGGGACCAAATCGTACCTTGAAGTTGCTGAACATTCCCTTTAAGCAGAACATTTTCAATTGTCTTGAAGCAACGTCTTCAGACATAAAAGCAGGTCAAAAATTCTTTAATGATAAACATAAGACAGAAATAGAAATAACTAGAAGTAAATTATTAATAGTAATTAATTACTAGTAATGTTGTATAATAAAACATTGAGTACCTTACTAATTATTTCTACTCAAAATCAATAATAATATTTAGTTTCTCCATTTATTCATTATTATGATGGAGAGAAACTCAGTTCAAAGCCGGTTTTGTTTATATATTAATGAAATATATTTCATATTGCCCATAAATTCATAAGGCTGTGGAATAGCAAAATTAGGGGCAAGTTGATCTTAGTTTGATAGTGGATAAGATGCCATTTTCTTAAAAAATTCTGATGCCTGTACCAATGCTTGCAAAAGTCAATCAATTCTGGTGTTGACTTTAAACCCTTTACACAATAATTGGAATGAATTTGTCGTATGGTATAGAGGGTTTGATAATATACATTCAGATTGAAATTTCTTGGTTGAAATATATTTGAAGACAGTCTAATTAAAATCAGACCCTAATTTCGTTCATTCGGTTTTTTTAAATCCGTTTTTTTAACAACTACATTAGGGTCTGAGAACCAGACACAATAAGCAACGTTAACTTTGACCTTAACTTGATAAACATGACCTGATAAACTAGTCTACAGCACTAAGGAATCCAATTATGCACCTATTGTTCGCGAACAAAATCCCAGCGCGGGCGAGGGTAAAGATCTGATTGGTTAAAACAAAGGTCAATAAGGTTAGGTCAAAGTTAACGTGACCGTTTGTTATAGCGTCTGGTTCTCAGACCCTAATGTAGTGGTTATAAAAACGGATTTAAAAAAAAAACGAACAAACGAAATTAGGGTCTGATTTTAATTAGACTGATTTGAAGAGATTGTGTACCAGGAGCAAATATCTCTTTTTTAATGGTAGGGGATCTGATCTGTACTGATCACATATGACCTACGCAAATAGACAATTGTGACCAATAAATTCGCTATGTTTATCCCTTCGTAACGATGCTTGCGTGAGTGGATATGGATTGCAAAACAAAGGAATGGCAACACAGGGTATCATGTTCCATATCAACCCCCTAAAATGGAGACTGTTGTATTTGTATCAGGGACACTGATAGCATCAATTTGTGCCATTCCAATTTCCATTCTATTCTGTGGTTCTTGCAATTCCAATGAAACTAACACGTTTTATGACATCACTGACAGTGATCTACTGGAAGTTTTAGTGGAATTTCAAGAACAACAGATGAAAATACAAAGTTTTAAAATACGCTTTACAATCCCTTTAAATTAATTTCAGTTGACTCTTGTTTTTTATGTGCCATAATTCTGTTTATTTGTTATTAAACTATTTCAGGTGAAATTTATATACACCCTTTCTATTTCTTAGATTATAACCAAACACATAATATACTTTATAACACACTTATAATTTATAGTATAAATTTATACACATATTTTTAACACATCTTGTGTTCTTACTTATCAAGTTTTCACTAACACAAATTTCTTTCAGCATTTTTCTTTCTCTTTATATTAAAAATTCCTTTTGAAGTTTTAGAAAGTAAATTTGATTTGAAAAATATTCACTTGGAATATGTTCTTATTTTTTTAAGTAATTTTTAAAGTATTATTCTGGACTGTTTCTCAAATGTAGTATCTAGTGCTAGTTTTGCATGATAATGTCACATTGCAAGTTTTTTGTTTGTTTGTCAATAATTCTGAATATCTCTTCAGAGGTGTTTTTGTGGGCAGATTTGATTTGATTATCAGAGGTATAAAAATTATTTGCTATTTGCGATTTGACAATATGATTGCCTCTTATTTTCAAACTTCCACAAGCCGCCATCTTTAAAAAGCCTTGTCAGTTTAGGCAAACTTGATCAACAGATTCGACTTAGCTTACTGACTCAAAAATAATCAAATCAAATCAGCCAACAAAAACGCCTCTTGTTGTATCTGTACAGCAATGTGTATATTATTATTATTTTTGTAGCCAAGGAAAGTATTATTAGATCAATTGAGTAATGTACTAGATACTGGTGATGATAAAGTACCAGAAAGTTTGATACTAGTCAACACATCAGAATGGCAAGGCCAGGTACTTATAAATTTCATTATTATTTTAATGTGCATACCTTTCAGCTTTAAAAAAAATATGATAAAATCAATGTATTATTCCTTAAATCATGATATATGATGGCATGGCTCTTGTTTCTAAGGGGATCGGACATCCTTTATATGACGTCAATAGCAGCAGTCAGTTGGATTAAGTTCTGCTTCCTATGGACTCATGGAATCAACTGTAAGTTCAATAAAACAAGTTGGAGCAGAGCTTAAAATGTGTAACAAAAAAGCAAAGGTGTAGACAAAATTCAAAGTAGGGGAATAGAAATGTTTAATATCTTGTTCAGTGCCATTCAATAAGGACAATTGACAAAAAGTTGAACAAATTTAACTTGTTCAAAAGTCACTGATTGGTGAGATGTACTTGGGATGTACAAATTGTTCTGTTTATTTTTCAGTTATTAGTACAGAAATTACAAGAAAAACAAATGAGATTAATTTGTACATGTTCTAATGCTGATGTTAAGGCAGCTATAACATTTCTTGTAGCTAAAATTCAAAAATAGTAAGTATTCTATATCTCAGAGTACATTTCCAGAACAAACTTTAGCACCATCTGTTTGTGGGATTTTATAGCACAGTTGGTAAGAGTGTTGTTCTTTACAAACATGACTTCATTTGTTTGGATACTAGCAAATGGAGGTTGTTGTGGATGAGAGTTTGATTCTCGATCAGTGTGAGAAAGTTTGATTACCTTGAAAGATCAATGCCAAGAGGTTTGGTCAAGAATCAGCAGGGAGAAAAGATCCTCAAGGTTATCCCTGTAAAATATAGATGTTTCTTTTCTTTCTTTTTGGAATATTTACACTACGTCAATTGCCTTATTTCATTTAAGAAAGAGTTGGAATTGATTCTTATACATAAAATTTGAGCTTTGCAATAAAAAGACTTATGACTCAGTAGTCAGGACTGTACCCAATATATGTGTATTACAGATACAAATACGTCATTTGTATGTGGAGTAGGATTACACCAGTATGTAATAAATGTATTGAAATGTGATAATATAATTTCAGTTGTAACAGTAACAGTAAACAACCAGGACCTATAAAACTAGGAGTAGCTGGTAATGATGGCTATATTAACTCTGTTTTAAGACCATACATTGAACAATTTTCTACCAAATCACCTGATTGGCAAGCCTACACTAAATTTCTAGTCATTCCATTAGGTAAGAATTCTTATATTCTTTTTATTGACACATTAATTTGGATTTTTTGGAGTTCTTTGTCCACAGTATGGAAATCTAAAATCATGCAATTTACTAAAAAGATTACATACACCAACAGTCAGATAACTCTTGTTCAAGAATTGAATTTGATTAGCTAATATGAAAGCAAAATTATGCAGACAGCTCTTTCTAAAGAATGATATTGATTGGCTATTTTGTTTTCAATATTGTGACTTCCTACAAAGTAATCTTTACTAGCCAAGTTCCGAAGTTGCTAAATGATCACAAGTAGTAAATGAAACATATATTTATTTCACATTCTTTGAAAGTCTTTGTATCTTATCTAATGATTTTCTGTTCACAGGCTCCAGTACAATCGGAAGACACATAGCCAACATAGATCAAACATATTCTTCTTTATTTATGGATATGGCATGGAAAGATACATTTGAACGAACAGATTCTGTCAAATTAGGTAAATACTTGCATCACTTATTTTACTTAGAGTTTTAAACATCATGCAAAAATTCTACAAGGACAGTCGCTTGAGGCTACTTTGAACTGTTGAAGCACGCAGGGCATATATGGGACTAGATGCTTTTTCTATGTCTGCCCTTTTGGAATGCCTTTATGTGAGAAGGTAGCATTTTGACTGAGTTTTCACCTTGTACAGCAAATCAGCTGTAATGAATTTGTTAGCTATTGTTATGTTATATTTTTAGATTCTAGTGAAATTGTCAACAGAGTTAATAAATATGTATCAGCACAAACAGTAATACATCACCTTCCTATTGCTGAAGCTATGGTTATGTGTAAAGGCAAAAAGTATGTAAATTAGCTAATACAACTTGTTCTCTTTATATTGCATTAGAAGTAAATTGACTCACGCTGAATATAATTTTTCACAATTAAAGACATTTTTAAGACTTTTTCTATTTCCTGCAGTTGTAAGCTTATATTTGCATCATTTGCACTGGTATCATTGATATCTGTGGTCAATGAGATTTCGGTTGGAAAACACAAAGGCTAGATAACCCCTTTTGTTATAGGTATCTCTGAATGGTAATTTAGTATACTATCCTATTTATTTTGACACTTGTTGATGTATTCTTTCAGTTCTGATGAAGCTAAACAGATCTTTATACCTTTTGTTAGTGTAAGTACCAATAACAAACTTATACTTGGATGTAGTCATCTTCATATTTTCATTCCCTGTTGATAGAGCTTAATCTTAGCAGCAATCTGTAGTACATTTCAGAATTAAATATTTTCTATTTTGTGTTAAACAAAATAAGTCTATTATGTCCCTTTAACTGAGATACATGTATGTATAAAATTGTAAATTTCGGGAAACCTAAAATATCACTATATATTTGTATTGCAGGAAGTGAAAATTGGAACACCAGAAACATTTAGTATGTCAGGTAGGTTAATTATATACTAATCTATGTCTTATATTTCTGTAATTAGCATTTTTTGTTAAAGGGGCACAGGCTTCATTTTCGTGGGTCGATTTTCTAAGTCTCAGAAACGCAGACTTTTTTAGCTCAGCAATTTAGTATTGGTTATCACAACTCACCAGTGAAATTTGAGTCTTCAAATCCATGTGCATCCATAATTATTAGCATTTGAAAGTTATAATGCCCTACTACACATTAGCAATACTATGCAATATATAGAAAAGTCATCTATAGAAATAGAAGGAGAAATGTCTAATTTAAGATATATTTGATGGAAATATGCAATTTTCGTACATTTCTAGTGCTTCTGAAGGATACTTAAGTATATTCAAGTCCCAAATCAACCAATAAAAATGAAGACTGGTCCCCTTTAAAATAAGCCTTCAGCTCTAGATATTTTGTTATTTCTGTGGATTCATTCACTCGTACTACAGTACAAGGATCTTGATTCATTTTTCATGACACTAAGTTCTTGGTCACGAAATATTTCAACCCGTCTTTGTCCAGTTTGAGTCTTGTATTGTTGATTTGTTAAAGGGACAGTCTGAATTTTTTTTAGGTTAAATTTTTTTTTTGCTCAAATTTGTGAAAACTTTACATTAAAATCTGTAACTATGTGCCCTTTAATGTGTCTGAAAGTTTTAGCTTAAAAAAATCCAGCCGTTAATTTTTAAACGCTAAAAACATGCTAACATTTTTAAAAACCTTACGTAAGGTTTTTAAGTGTGTTATGTTTTTTTGAAGCTGATAGAAAACTACTGATTTGAGTAAAATAAACGCCTAATTGTAGAGAAATGCCCTTCGTGTGTATCGAAAAGGTTTCAGCCAGAAATATTGAGCCATTTAAAGGGCAAACACCAAAACTAGGTCAAATTGCTTAATTAATATTAATACGCCCTGTTTGTAATTAACCCTTTAAAAACAAATTCAGTTTGATCAAGAAGATATAGAGATACAATAAGCATGCTTTAAAAATACTCTCGGGTAGCATTTGCGATTTTTTTTATATTGGAAACTTTTTTCAAAAAAGCAGAATGGCCCTTTAAGTTTGCATAATTAAGGACAGAAATCACATCAGATGGTTTAATCTGTTATTGGTACCACCAATCATCATTTTCTCAGTGATGTGTCCTTGAGTATGATTCACAAATTTTTACAACCAATTTTTTTTTTTCTAAATGCTAGGATAATGGCAGGTGACTGAAGAATATTGTTGCTAATAAAACTCTATTTATTTTCAATTGAAATATCTAAACGATGTGTGTTAATAAGATGGTTGTTTATTTGTAGTTGATATGGAAGAAGGGGCTAACAGTCCACCAAATTTATCAAGTTCACCACCCTCAAACACACAACTTATAGAAAAACCAAGAGAGGGTCATACACCACCTAGTTCACCTAATATAGGGGCCATGTCACCCTCTTCTAGGTAATCTTCTTTATATCTTCTTTGGGTAAATCAAATTAGAGTTCAGAGTTATTCTTTGCTCTTTAGCACAGGGGACTTTTCTAAAGTTAAAAATGACGTCACTGACATTGATCTGCATAAATATCAATAGTTCTTTCCAGTAGATCACTGTCAGTGATGTTATAAAACGCATAGTTTTAGTGGAATTGCAAGAACCATAGACGTCTGAATGGAAATTGGTACGGCGCAAATTGATGCTATTGGTGTCCCCTGTACATATACAAAGTTTAGAAAATCACTTTACAATCCCTCTAAGAAAACTTTTTTACAATCCATTTGACTTCTGTCTGTCATTACTAAGGTGACCTTTGGCTGAATGTGAGACAGGACCATGTCATTTTTGTAAATTATTATTTTAGTCAAGTTCCGAGTTTAAGTTCTACACAAACAGATTATGTTGAGTTACAAGTAGACTATTGGACAGTTGCTAGTAAATCAGATGGTTTTGATAAAGATAAATTTAGTAAGAAAGAAACCAATAAATGTTCATTAAAAACAGCATTTAGATCATTGAATGTTTCTCGTCTTCCTAATACTGGTGATACGACATCTCAAACTTTCTCTATGATCGTGGTTACCAAAGAAAAGAAACAAAAAAGTAAGAGTTTTACTATATTTCATTTCTAAGTAAAGAAATAATTATGTTTTTAAGTAAATAATAACTATGTTTTTAAGTAAAAAATTATATTGTTTTTAAGTAAATAAATTATTGTAAGTCATTTTTTTTCATTTATCGGTAGGCCCTAATATTATATATCTTAATAATTATTATATTTCTAAGTTAAACTGTTTTATTTTTTCTAAGTAAAAGTTTTATTATGTTTCTAAGTGAATTTTCTCTATTTCTAATTTTTATTATGTTTTAAATAAAATTATATTTTTTGTTAGTATATTATACTTTCACTTGAGCCACTATTTTCTTTTCAATATGGTACGATAATATTTTTTGTTCAAAGACAGAAAAATATGAGTTAAAATGAACCATTACTTTCTCTATTCTAGTTGTAATGAGAATTGGAAAGAAAGGTAAAGATATAGAGTCTAAAAGTCAAGTTATCGATGGTATCAATCGACTCATCTGTACATCTAAAAGTCAAAATTTTACTCTGAAAGGTAAGTGGGACAAAATTACTATCAAAATAAGATGCCCTCTGTGGGTACATAAAAAATAAAATTCAAAAGTATTATTCTTCTGAATCTGTTGCAATAAATTTTTTGAGTAAATTTTTATTTTCTCATAAAATGTAGAGAGTATTTTGAGATCACCCATGTCACAATTGCTTATAAACTCTCAAAGAAACTTGGTGAAAAGATTTGTTATTGCCTTAGAATGAAACCTATCGAAAATAAAAATAAAATCTTGAAATAATTAATGAATAAAGTTTGTAGACCTATCTCTTAGGCACTTAACACATCTGTAGATCTATGAGTGACTGCAGAAAATATTTTTCTAAACATTTTCATAGACCAAAAATGTAATTTTTGTTTCTTTTTTCTTTTAGTTGTCATTGATAGTGTAGAATGGACAGGAGTGAAGTTTTTTCAACTATCATCGCAATGGCAAACACATATAAAGAGTATGCCAATTGCTATCTTTGGATTTTATGATACAGCATTATGAAGTGAACACTGTGTTCAGACAGAGTGAGTTACTAGTTACGCACAGAATGTTAGGTATGAACAATAGTGTATAAATTGTATGTCTAAAGGGATGGATTATGTGAGATTATTTATTCTGCTTGAATGAAAGGATTTTGTGATATTTTAAGAAACCATTAATGACACCAACAAAAACTCTAATGGCTTGAAAAAGATTTTTTTGTGATGGAAAATGTACATTAAGTAGTGGATGTTTATTTTATTTTAATTTTTGTAACAAGTTATTTAGGAAATGAAATAATTAACTTCCAATTTTAACCCAACACAAAGCTAAATATACAATATTTTGAAAGCTGATTTTTGAGCTGAACGTTTACAGCATAAGCTGAAGTAGTCTCTTTACATTAATAAAATCATGACAACTGAAAGCTGAATTTTGAGCTTCAAGCTGATTTTTTATTTCTACCTTTATAAAAAAAAAAAGCTGAATATTTTCAAAGCTTACTTCCAATTTATCATATAACTATTCATGTATAAAGTGAAAAATGGAAAAAGCTGAATGGTTCAAATCTTTACAGTATTGAAGGCTTAATTTTGAGCTTAAACAGTAATATAGAATTAATTGGTTCAATATTTGTATTTTCTGTATATAAAACAATTTATTTACAATTACTATATTTGACAATTTAAAAATCAAATGGATAAAGGGCATACTTATGTGATTGTCAATATTTTTAGTCATGTAAATTTTAGTAATGAAATTTGTAAGACTTAAAAATTTACAATGTTTTGTCTAATTTTCATTACTTATTGCATTTTTGAGTTGTAAATATTAAGGGTAGATATTTTAATTTATAAATTACTGTCTCGTATGCCGTGTTGACTTGCCATTAATTTAGCAATTAGGTATGTCAGAATAACATAGCAAAACATAACATAACATTATGCTGAATAACATATGTTAAATGTCAAAATGTCAACCATTTGGATTTCTATTTAGATTTGGTCATTTAGTGCCCTGTTTCTGAAATTTTTCAGCTATTTTGGGTCTCAAAGGAGATCATTTATAGATATTCAAGAGTAGCCTATCTTAATGTTTAAAGAACAAAATTAATGAGCACAATTTTTAGTAGAAACATTCCAAAAGCAAAATGGAAATTTGTTCCACAGTTATTAATCATGATAAAAAAATATGCACACCCTTTTTTTATAACCAATTTTATAATTAGACAAATTCAACATTATTTATGCTCATTTATGGCATTATTATAAACATTGTGGTTATTCCAACTTATGTAAGAGTTTAAATAATATAACTTTTATCAAAGGGTTCTGAATATTTAACATAAAAAGATGCAAAAATTATGAAAATATGCCCTATTTTATTTTGGAAATAAATATATGTTTTGTTCTGATGTTTTTTATTAATCCTAGTCAGCTAATGTAATTCTTTATGTTTATGTGATCTTATATTAATATTATGAATATTTAGATTAATTAAGTTATGTGTGTTTATGAAATTGGGCCAACTAAAAAGATTTTGAATGACGTTCATGTTAATGTTTATTTTGAAGATATGATCATGTTATTGCAAGTAATTGTTTTTTACTGATGAAAGATCAATTTAAGCTATTAAGCAATTTAGACTATTTTGTCATCAGTTTTCTATTTTTGAATAGTGATAAATTTACTAATGTCAGAGCCTAGTCTATACATATGAGCCTGGCCATTTTGTTAGAAGGATTGAGTGTTATCATTAGACTTGTTTGTGGTCTTTCTGAATTCCGACTGCTAGAGGCGCTCATAAGACTGACAAGGTTCGTTAGTATAGGCTTTGCTAATGTTTTCTTTAAATATGGCTACTGTGCTAAATCATGAAATTCCAGCAAATGTGTTTGAACTGTAGATTTGTCTTTACAATTTATTAATTTTTGTTTATTTTGGTGATTGCAAAATGTTTTCTATTATTTTTGGTAAGCTACAATTTGACTAATCCTCTATTTCATCAAATGTAGCTTGAATTTTTTTAATTTATAAAATAAAAATATATTCATTTGTTTCAAACATACAAAATTTGGCTAAATAGTTTTATCATGCCAAAAGTATGTCCCCCACAATATAATGATATTAAAATATGAAGGCCCACCACCATGTTTAGTATAAAGTATGTGTATAATGTATTATAGTATATTTATATCCAGTGCTCATTGTCTATAGTATCATTGTTAATGTATAGTGCATCAAATGTTTTCATGCCAAAGGTTTTTGTATTTTTATTTTGAATAATTTTTAGTGCTTTGATTAACTGATGTCTTGTATTTCGTTTATTTTATCTTGTGTTTTTAACTACTGTGTAGTCGTATTTCAAGAAAATTCTTCATCAATTTTGGTTAACTTTTAACTTATAAGAATCATGAAATAAGAATTGATTAATACAAATTCTTTTCCAGATTTATGTCCAAATGTCTAAGGAATGATGCCTTCTGAAAATTATGTCATTGGGAATTGCCTAGGTCCAGGGAAATTTAAGATAAGTTTTGATTTTGATAGATAGCTCTTTCAGAAGGTAAATTTTTTGATAACATCTCTTTGACTTTGAAATTAACTCTAAATTAAAATAAGTTTTCTTTGGTTAATTAAACCTTGACCTTTCACAAAAATGAATCAAATTTTCACACAAAATAGTTTATTCACAAGATATCTTTAAATGTGCAATAATATTTTAAACTAAACCATAACAATAGCATTCAATGCAACACAAGCACTTGTACTGTTGTATAACAAATTTTAAAGCTGTAAACAGTTTGTAAACCAAAGAGAAATCCTTAATAATGTAATCTGTAATCATTTGTAGCCTGTATTGTATAAGTGCTATTTGAATGTAGAAAGAACTTTCCCTTCTAAGTTAATTTTAGATATTTTTCATTTTTCCAATAAACTATATCTTGAGGGCATTTTCTTACAAATTTTAGTTTAATTCTATGTTCAAGGTTAAAAGAAATTTGCAGTTAAGAACTCAGATTTTTTGTTATTCAATTTTTTTCTTGGTGATTGCAATTCAAGAATTAAATATATTATAGTGCTGATCAGCTTTTACACCAAATATTGAAATTTCACAAGATTTCCATTTAATATGAAAGTTTTTTTTAATTGCTCTATTAAGTTTTTGTGTAATAACAAACATCAATCCTTAATTGCTTCCATTCTCTCTTTTATACTCAAAGCACTTTTGTAAATCAAAGCTTTTTAGCCTATCTTTTGTAGATGAGTGCCTTGTTTACAGAAATATTTTTTCTATGCTAATTTAGGTTGGCTTGCTCAAGATGTGGAGAGGTTAACTGCTTACTTTGATTAACTCTGGCTTGACAAAGTGTCTAAATTGAGATACAGCTGCAGTTATTATTCTACAGCATGCTTAAGTTGTTTTTCTTATGGTAAGGGGTCTTTTAAAGCATGAGGAAGATAAGCGTTTTTTGTTGCCTGATGGAAACAATTTTTTAAATAGCAAAAAAAATAATGCTTGTGAGTCTGTTTATAAAGATTTTTTTTTTACATCCGTTAAAATTGTCAGCATATAAAATTTTTAATATTTTCATTGAATTTTTTTCTACAAGAGGATCCAATCACTTGTATATTTACTTGTCTGCATATCTTGGGTGTTACAAAAAAAACCCATCCAGGACATGTTAAAGTAAATCTGTAAGAATTTTGAAAGAGATCGGTTCATCAGCAGCTGAGATATTTACCGTCTTTAACTTGAGGACATTTTAATGGGACACCCGATATATTGTCCAGCACTAGTTAGTTTTAAATCAATTGGATCTATTACTTTTGGTGGTTTAGCATTTGGACTGCTAAATAATCACTTTATGTGCCACTGTGCGATTGGGCATAAAAATTTTCTGGCAATTTTGAATTAACACAATCAGGCAATAGTATACGCTGGTCTACCCCCTGTTTCAGATTTTATTTGGCTTGTTAGGTTGTTGTCAGGACAGTATATTGACCATTAGTAGTATTAGTGGTGACAGATGCCCAGCACAGCTCTACTACACAATGCTGCAGAACTGTAAACTCTATTACTACTACCAATTGTAGAACTATGATGTAGAATAGAATTGTAGAATTATGATGTTTCTAGTAACACTTTCCATGTGTTAGACCATGAGTATTCTATTTACATATTACAACATTTGAGAGTACAGTGTACTCTGTCATTTCCGACATCTGAGTACTACGACATTCTGCGTAATCCGACATCTATGTCTGGTCCCGAAACAATCCAACATATTCTTATGGTCCCAATTCATGTCGGATTACACAGAGTACACTGTATATGTAATTGTGTTTCTATAAATTTGTACTCTTTTTTTTTATATAAATATTTAAATAGTACTGAAGTTACGCAATGGCCAATGAATTAATTCTTTCTATCTTAGTTGAATGAACTGTGAATTAGTAAATATAATCATGTCAAAATTATTATAAAATGAATTACTAGTATTTTGTTAGATATATTGTTATGTTTTTGTCAATTTGTTTTGTGTCTAGAAGATAAGCATGTCCTAGCTGTCTTCCATTTCATTATTATTATTATTAATTATTGTATGGCATGATTTTAACAAAACGTCATAGTCATTGCTTTGTCAACAAGAAATAAATATTTTGCTGTCAAATTGGACCTTTATTTCAACTTTCAAGGGGTTCTCAAAAGTGCACACCCTGTAGCACCTGTGCCTTGTTTTATTATCCAATCTGGAAGACTAGACACTTTTTCCATGTCAACCTGCATCCCAGACTGGAAAATCTAAATGAAATGGTTGTATCTCAAGGATTTAACCCTGAACCTTCAGGTTAGAGAGCAAACATCTAACTTGCTGAGCAACTGCAGTTTCCATGACATATATTAAAGGAATACTAGCCTATCTCCTTAGAATGACCATAACGTTTATATTTCTCAAACCTTGCTAAAAAGAGTGAACTACTACAACAGAATTACTGTATAATTCAATAATCAAATATTCGCAATTTGCATTTTATGTTCATTCTGAAAGATAGTAATCCTTTACAAATTATTGTGTGAATCAATCATGGGGGGTTGTTCAAAGATCCATTATATATCACTAGCTTCAAATATTAGTCTTGTTTGGTACGCCAAAATACTTTATATAATCTGAAAGTAAGTGGTTATTGATAGCTTGATGGCAGTGTTCATCTTGAACAACAAATCGAAGAGACTTTTCTGCATTTTATTAGCTGATGTGCTCATGAACAAAGAAAATATTTACTCTCTAATACAGTGGCATCTCTTTACACACTATGAACTACAGGACTATGTTATACAGGACTATGTCATTTTTGTGTAATGGACATAATTCTTATCCATGAATATTAAAGAGTTTATTATCATTACAACCAATATTGCATGAATTATGCTGTTCAATATAATGACATATTTGATGCCGTCATATGACATCGTTGCTATAGAAAGCACATGCAGTAATTAGAGGTTTATTCTCTTGAACATTGGTTTATTTCACCAAAATTTTGGCTGCATTTTTATCAGAAATTGTATAACCATCCCAACTTTTCTCAGGATCATAGGGTTCCCATCTACTTGCTGGGAAAATATGTTTATTTCTTTCATACCAACTACGTAAACAAACTTTGCCAGCATGGGATTCATCTTTCTCTATTTTGGCATCATTCACCATTCGTACATCTTCGTAAACGTCAAAATTAAACAAAGCACCACTCTTTCCACGCGCTTTAGTCACGATAAAATCATAGAAGGAATAATGATGAGCAATGATCAAATCTTCTTTTACATACATCAACTGATCGACTGTCACTGATTTCAAATCATTGAATTCTTTACGCAAACTTTCTAGACACTTCTGTAAGAATTGTTGTACATTGTTGCCTTTCTTCATCCTAGCTGTACGTCTATGTCCCGAGCCGTCCCAATAACTGTATGTTATATCTATTTCTTCACGTTTTATCTGTTCTTGTTTCTCTTCCCATTCTTGTCTTAGTTGTTCTCTGAAATATTCAATATAATTAGTGTAACACAAATGAAATTTTCTAGCTCTTTATGTGTATCAGGCCATTCATGGCTTCTAAAAGCATCACTCCCATTTTCCATCCAATCTCTGAGGTTCCTGTAACTTGTAAAAAATGCTTAACCATATGATTTCACTATTGCAAAAGTATAATATCAAAAGTAAAGGATTTTACCAAAATGTTTTGTTTCAATGGAATCGTATGACCACAGACATTCAACTGAGAAATGGAATGGTACAAATCAAAACCAAATAAGTATGTACTAAAATTTAAAAGATGGACATTTGACAACAACGTGACCTACGAAATATCTATAATACACAAAGATACCTTAATTTATTTTCTTCTTCATCTCTATCTCTATCAGGAAGAAAACTTGTATCAACTTCGGGATTCATCCCTACAATATATGATTTGAAATTAGAATTTGCATAAGAATTAGGAATTGTTGGTAACATAACATAAAATATTGAATCAAATAAGTCCATTGATTTTCCATTTTAAGGAAGTCATTTTAAGAACATTTTAGTTCTGAAACATTAAATTGTAAAATGGTTTCCTCAAAAACACAAGGTGATTATGAAAAGAAGACAAAAGCCATTTATTCATACCAAGCCTTTTTTTCTTGACAGGAATTTCTTCCTCTTCTTCTTCTTCTTCATCATCATCTTCCACATCAAATGATAATAATGTTATCTAAAACATAATGATAATGTTATCAGATACATTGGCTTTACATACAAATAATAATGAAAATGATATCACCAACATACATGAGCTTCAGGAATACATACCTTTTTCTGTTCTTTTCTTTTCCTATCTTCCTTTTCTTTTTCTACTAATCTGGCTTCAGCATTTTTCTTGGCAAGTTGTTTTTCTCTTTCTTTAATAGCACTTTCTTGTTTAGCTTTCATTTCATCTAAGGTCACAAGACCTGTAAACAAAATTTATTACTTTTTTAAAATTCTTTAAGTCAAATTACACCAGTTAAACTTTACCGATGCTGTAAAAGATTAACATTAAAATTCATTTCCCCAGTAAAGATGCAGATATTCTATTAATATTGATTCTTTTTAAGAGATTCATTTAGGAAATTGTATGATCATAAAATTATAGCCAAAATCTGGACAAATATGACAAATCTATTTTTTGCCAATTTTTTGGGATGGGTATACATGTATATTGATCATGATATTGATTTATATCAATGTAGCAGATATTATATGAAGCAGTTCATGCTTACTCTTTTCAAAACTCCTGATGACATAGATTTTTTACAGTTACGGGCAATCTTACCTACAGTAGAAGATTTCAAAGTTTGTTCTACAGCATCATAATGTGCAGCAAATTTCTTATCAATACTTCCAACTTTTAACTCATCTTCTATTTTCTTCTTTCTAACTTCTAATTCATTCTGCTCTTTCTGTCTCTTTTTGATCAGGATCATAGCTCTCCCTCCTTCAGAGACAGCTCCTTTATAATGTGCCATCTTGATACCTTTATTCTACAATATAATTCAGATCTAAGAATAAGTGATGCTTTTCATTTCCGAATCTATCAAATATTGAATCATAACTGATCACTGATGTCCAATTCCAGCAATAGCATTTAATAGGTCTAGATCATCTTCAAAATCTGACACTTTCTCTCTGGCCACATTGAGTTCAATTCAGAATCGCATTTTGCTTATTAAATTTTTATTAATAGAAATATCAACCCCAATTTTGTCTTTGGGTTGAATAAATGAACTGTTACAAAAATATTATTTGGAAATATGATTTTACAGAGGGGAAATTTCAGTCCAAAATTTTAGTTTTCTAAGAGGCAAGTGTATATTTATTTCATTTCATTATTTAATTAAGAACAACTATTATGCCCATGGATATACATACTACTCCTTTCTTTAATGACTTTAATTCTTTAATCAATTCAGGCCTCACTTCAAATTCAATATTAAAATGTGGCCAGAGAGTAGCCAGTGCTTTGTTAAACATGAAATTGAAAATTAAAGGCTATTGTGTGGCTGGTCAACATAACATGTATGCATGTTGTGAAGTTTTTATTAATTGCAAACCTTCAAAAGGGCTAATATTAAGAAATAATTCAGATAAAATGCAATATTTTTGTTATGAAATTAAATACCGGATGTTTACATCGGAAGTAGAATTATTTCTTTGCGCATGCCCATTTGACATAGAAACTATGAAAATGGCGTTGACACAAGTAAAACAATTTTCGACTCCAAATGAAAATCCTAATGATATTACTCGAAAACTACCGTCTTTACAATTTGAAAGTGCTTTAACTGACGAAGAAAAGAAACTCTTATCGTTACGACCAAGATCTCACGCTATAACAGTTTCAATATGTGGCCATTCGGTGTTTTTAGTCGACATTCTATCGGAAGTCAGGTGCGTGAAAAATTCGTCTGCTAGTCTAGTCATACTGCTTTTATATATTAGTAGACCTACTATTAGGAATAGTTTTAGTATCTTTAGTCACTGTGATGATATTATGCTTCAATTTGAACAATAAAAGAGTTTTTCTCAACTAGTTCTAGGCTAGATACTCAGTATTGAATAATCACTGTATTATTTAATTGTATTGAAACTCACATAATTAATCTTTTTGGTTTTTGTTTCCAGAGGTTTAAAGACTCAACTTCAAAGTTCTTCAAGAAAAACAGCCATGATATTACAAGATATGAATGCAAAAGATGAATTAAGTGTTGGTATATTAGGTGGTGGTAGATTAGGAAGTCAAATAGCTCATTGTTTATTGACTTTTGGTAGAATGAATCCACAGAATCTCCAAATATCAACAAGACGTCCCGAAACTCTAGGTAATTTCCAATTTGCATGCACGTTAGAATATTTTTTTTTTAATCAAACTGCATAGCATGAGCATGTAAGTTATTAACTTGTTATTTAAGAAATACATGTAGTTATATTCAGCTGCAAATGGATATTGATAATCTGGAAAAGATCAATGCCAAAAAGTTATGCCAAGGATCAGCTGAAAGAAAGGATCCTCATTATAATAACTTGTTATTCTTGTAAATTATAGACAAAATAACCTTAGATCGGATGTTTTTGTTCAGTTCTGTTTATTATAATGTTGATGAAATGAAAGCAATTTTCCCACTCTTGAAAAACACTTCTTCAACCCTGTGCCAGTGCCATCTGTTGAATAGTAACTTGTTACTTTCAACCACCCTAAACTCTTATCCTGTCTCAAAATTCTCAAACTTAACCAACTTTTAGCATAGTGTATCTAAATGATATTGAGCCAATTTCACTTTTTTTTTCAGAATATTTACAACATAAAGGTGTAGAATGTTATTATAATAATAAAAAACTGGTATCTAGTGTCAATTTACTGTTTATCTGTGTGTTACCATCACAGTTACCAGGAATAGCTGATGAAATTAAGGGACGTTTGTCACCTTCCACTGTGGTGTATTGTCCCTCGGCTAGCACTCTCTTACAAAAGATTAAACTAATCCTCAGAACATCCAATGTGTTTAAATCTGATTTCCAATGGACTGAAGATAGTTGTAAGAATAAGTGGGATTATAATGTCAATGTGAAGATGTCTCTAGAAAAGAAAGATGTAGTTGAAATTACTAATCCTATTAATCAAACTGGGCCAGGTATGTATTCATCTTTACTTTAAAAAATCGGGCTCAATTGTAATTCCCCTTTTGATTTGATTTTAGTAATATTTAAGCTTATTGAAAAACTTGGGTGAAATTTATTGCATGCAAAACATGGTAATTAGATATATGTCTGTTAGTTTGAACCATGCGCATAACATACTTATAGATGTTTTAGTACAGGGATTTTAAACATTGTATGTGGTTTAGGATCACTGCCTGCATGGATTACCACCATTCCAATTTCCAGCCAGACCTCTTTGTTTTTGGAACTCCAATTCCATATTGGTTTTTAGATGAGTTTCAAGAACCACAGACATATGATTGAAGATTGGAATGGTGCTAATCCATGCTTTCAGTGTCCAAAATAGCCTACACGTAAAAGTTTAGAAAACCTCTTAACAATCCCTTTAATTGGAATGGTGAAAATCATTGATACATATAAAGATATTAGTAAACCTCATTCAATCCCTCTGATATATATTGATATATTTTAGGAATAGTGGTATATTGTAATGAAAGGTTAGCTGAAATGATGATATGTGCCTGTGTTAATATGGCGTCTGCTATAGGTTTAAATCAGCAAGAAACAATAGAATGTTTAAATATAGTAATATTAGGTGATAGCAGTAGAACACCTGTACCAGATCATATCAAATTAACACCAACAGACTTTAATCTTAATGATAACACCTCACTTGCGTAAGTACGGTACCTGAAAATTTAATGTTGTTTTCTCATTGAACAAGCAAAATGTTTAAGCAAGATGATTTCCAACCTCAATGGTCAAATGGAAAAATAAATCAAGTGATTTTTTTAAGACAGTGTTGAGTTATTCACATAGGATAGAAAACAAAGGTTCTGTGGGCAAGAAAAACTTTGAAACGGGTTGAAATCCTAGGAAAATTCCCCCTTTTGTAAGTTGAATAGTATTAACTGTCTGTAATAGGGTAAAAGAGAAAAAAGGGGGAAAAAAGTTAATTTAATTAGTAAAAATATTTTTTATTTTAGACCCTGTCCAAAAATAGATCTACCATCTATTGAACAAAAATCAACCAAACTACAAGAGAAAATGAAATTAGAAGAATTTGTTGAATTATTTAAAAAGAGGTATTCTTGTGTGTTTGAAGAACTCCATCATCTAATTGCCCAGGGATAGGATTAGTGTGAAACATACAGCATTTGAAACATCAAAATATTTTTGGTTTTAGTCATTGGTCATGCTAAGATGAATTGTACATTTTTTGGTCATATGTTAGATTGTAGAAATTTGCCCATTTTTTTGCAAGCACATCATTACAAAGCAATAACCCCAGTTTGAAAATTTGAACTTAAAATGGGTGATTTTTTTCTTGCTGTAGTCTCATAATTGTAAATACTGAGAATCTGTGATATGTACATAATATTGTGATATTTTGTTAAAATTATTTAATACAAAAAATAAATTATCGAGATCCACTGTCTTTATTTTTCAATCCATTTGTACAAATTTGACCTATAAAAAAATCTAATTAATCAAACCTTTACCTTTGATTTTGTCAAACTGATTTTAAACTTTCTCACAAAGTATTGGATTTGATGTAACCATCATTCAAATAATATGGTAATATTATTTCAAATACATTACAACCCTTGGGATTTATTTAACTCTCGATCTATTTTAACAAACTTTGTTGATAACATCAAACAGAGATTAAATGTTATATTACATTGTCATATATTGATCATTATCATACTTCATGTGATGTTTAATGTATGACAGTCTCTTGACTGAGAGTAGATAGACACACACAACAATGCATCCTCTGCATTATCAGTAACATCATACATTTATCGATGGTATCACAGCATCATCAATAACATCTGATCAAACCTTTATGCCACTGTATCACCATTAACATCGCCAATAACATCTGATCAAACCTTTATGCCACTGTATCACCATTAACATCGCCAATGACATCTGATCAAACCTTTATTCCACTGTATCACCAATGGAATCTGATCAAACCTTTATTCCACTGTATCACCAATGGCATCTGATCAAACTTTTATTCCACTGTATCACCAATGGTATCTGATCAAACCTTTATTCCACTGTATCACCAATGGTATCTGATCAAATTTTTATTCCACTGTATCACCAATGGCATCTGATCAAACCTTTATTCCACTGTATCACCATTGGCATCTGATCAAACCTTTATTCCACTGTATCACCAATGGTATCTGATCAAATCTTTATTCCACTGTATCACCAATGGTATCTGATCAAACCTATATTCCACTGTATCACCATTGGTATCTGATCAAACCTTTATTCCACTGTATCACCGATGGCAGCTGATCAAACCTTTATTCCACTGTATCACCAATTACAACTGATCAAACCTTTAATCCACTATATCACCAATTACAACTGATCAAACCGTTATTCAAACCTTTATTCCAATGTATCACCAATGGCATCTGATCAGACCTTTATTCCACTGTATCACCGTTGGCATCTGATCAGACCTTTATTCCACAGTATCACCAATAACATCTGATCAAACCTTTATTCCACTGTATCACCAATGGCATCTGATCAAACCTTTATCAATGATTCCATTGTATCATCAATAACATCTGATCAGACCTTTATTCCACAGTATCACCAATAACATCTGATCAAACCTTTATTCCACTGTATCACCAATGGTATCTGATCAAACCTTTATCAATGTTTCCACTGTATCACCAATGGCATCTGATCAAACCTTTATCAATGTTTCCTCTGTATCATGAATAACATCTGATCAAACCTTTATCAATGATTCCACTGTATCATGAATAACATCTGATCATACCCTTATCAATGATTCCTCTGTATCATCAATAACATCTGACCAGACCTTTATCTATGATTCCACTGTATCATCAATAACATCTGATCATACCTTTATCAATGTTTCCACTGTATCACCAATGGCATCTGATCAAACCTTTATCAATGATTCCACTGTATCATGAATAACATCTGATCAAACCTTTATCAATGATTCCACTGTATCATCAATAACATCTGACCAGACCCTTATCATCCACTGTATCACCGTTGGCATCTGATAAGACCTTTATTCCACTGTATCACCATTGGCATCTGATCAGACCTTTATTCCACTGTATCACCAATGGCATCTGATCAAACCTTTATCAATGTTTCCACTGTATCACCAATGGCATCTGATCAAACCTTTATCAATGTTTCCACTGTATCATCAATAACACCTGATCAAACCTTTATCAATGGTTCCATTGTATCATCAATAACATCTGATCAAACCTTTATCAATGTTTCCACTGTATCATCAGTAACACCTGATCAAACCTTTATCAATGTTTCCACTGTATCATCAATAACATCTGATCAAACCTTTATCAATGATACCACTGTATCATCAATAACATCTGATCAAACCTTTATCAATGATTCCACTGTATCATCAATAACATCTGATCAAACCTTTACCAATGATTCCACTGTATCACCAATAACATCTGATCAAACCTTTATCAATGATTCCACTGTATCATCAATAACATCTGATCAAACCTTTATCAATGATTCCACTGTATCATCAATAACATCTGATCATACCTTTATCAATGATTCCACTGTATCATTAATAACATCTTATCATACCTTTATCAATGTTTCCACTGTATCACCAATAACATCTGATCATACCTTTATCTATGATTCCACTGTATCATCAATAACATCTCATCAAACCCTATATTCCACTGTATCATTGACGGCATCTGATCAATCCTTTATTCCACTGTTTCACCGATGGCATCTGATCAAACTTTTATTCCATTGTATCATTGATGGCATCTGATCAAACCTTTATTCCACTGTATCACCGATGGCACCTGATCAAACTTTTATTCCACTGTATCACCGTTGGCATCTGATCAAACTTTTATTCCACTGTATCACCAATAACAGCTGATCAAACATTTATCTATGATTCCACTGTATCATCAATAACATCTGATCAAACCTTTATCTATGATTCCACTGTATCACCAATAACATCTGATCAAACCTTTATCAATGATTCCACTGTATCATCAATAACATCTGATCATACCTTTATCTATGATTCCACTGTATCACCAATGGCATCTGATCAAACCTTTATCAATGTTTCCACTGTATCATCAATAACATCTGATCAAACCTTTATCTATGATTCCACTGTATCACCAATGGCATCTGATCAAACCTTTATCAATGTTTCCACTGTATCATCAATAACATCTGATCAAACCTTTATCTATGATTCCACTGTATCACCAATAACATCTGATCAAACCTTTACCTATGATTCCACTGTATCACCAATAACATCTGATCATACCTTTATCTATGATTCCACTGTATCATCAATAACATCTGATCAAACCTTTATCAATGATTCCACTGTATCATCAATAACATCTGATCAAACCTTTATCAATGATTCCACTGTATCATCAATAACATCTGATCATACCTTTATCAATGTTTCCACTGTATCATCAATAACATCTGATCAAACCTTTATCTATGATTCCACTGTATCACCAATAACATCTGATCATACCTTTATCTATGATTCCACTGTATCATCAATAACATCTGATCAAACCTTTATCAATGATTCCACTGTATCATCAATAACATCTGATCAAACCTTTATCAATGATTCCACTGTATCACCAATAACATCTGATCATACCTTTATCTATGATTCCACTGTATCATCAATAACATCTGATCAAACCTTTATCAATGATTCCACTGTATCATCAATAACATCTGACCAAACCTTTATCAATGATTCCACTGTATCATCAATAAAATCTGATCAAACCTTTATCAATGATTCCACTGTATCATTAATAACATCTTATCATACCTTTATCAATGTTTCCACTGTATCACCAATAACATCTGATCATACCTTTATCTATGATTCCACTGTATCATCAATAACATCTCATCAAACCCTATATTCCACTGTATCATTGACGGCATCTGATCAATCCTTTATTCCACTGTTTCACCGATGGCATCTGATCAAACTTTTATTCCATTGTATCATTGATGGCATCTGATCAAACCTTTATTCCACTGTATCACCGATGGCACCTGATCAAACTTTTATTCCACTGTATCACCGTTGGCATCTGATCAAACTTTTATTCCACTGTATCACCAATAACAGCTGATCAAACATTTATCTATGATTCCACTGTATCATCAATAACATCTGATCAAACCTTTATCTATGATTCCACTGTATCACCAATAACATCTGATCAAACCTTTATCAATGATTCCACTGTATCATCAATAACATCTGATCATACCTTTATCTATGATCCCACTGTATCACCAATGGCATCTGATCAAACCTTTATCAATGTTTCCAATGTATCATCAATAACATCTGATCAAACCTTTATCTATGAATCCACTGTATCACCAATGGCATCTGATCAAACCTTTATCAATGTTTCCACTGTATCATCAATAACATCTGATCAAACCTTTATCTATGATTCCACTGTATCACCAATGGCATCTGATCAAACCTTTATCAATGTTTCCACTGTATCATCAATAACATCTGATCAAACCTTTATCTATGATTCCACTGTATCACCAATAACATCTGATCAAACCTTTATCTATGATTCCACTGTATCATCAATAACATCTGATCATACCTTTATCAATGATTCCACTGTATCATCAATAACATCTGACCATACCTGTACCAATGATTCCACTGTATCATCAATAACATCTGATCAAACCTTTATCAATGATTCCACTGTATCATCAATAACATCTGATCAAACCTTTATCAATGTTTCCTCTGTATCATGAATAACATCTGATCAAACCTTTACCTATGATTCCACTGTATCACCAATAACATCTGATCATACATTTATCTATGATTCCACTGTATCATCAATAACATCTGATCAAACCTTTATCAATGATTCCACTGTATCATCAATAACATCTGATCAAACCTTTATCAATGATTCCACTGTATCATCAATAACATCTGATCAAAACTTTATCAATGATTCCACTGTATCATCATTAACATCTGATCAAACCTTTATCTATGATTCCACTGTATCACCAATAACATCTGATCAAACCTTTATCTATGATTCCACTGTATCATCAATAACATCTGATCATACCTTTATCAAAGATTCCACTGTATCATCAATAACATCTGATCATACCTTTACCAATGATTCCACTGTATCATCAATAACATCTGATCATACCCTTATCAATGATTCCACTGTATCAGCAATAACATCTGATCATACCCTTATCTATGATTCCACTGTATCATCAATAACATCTGATCATACCCTTATCAATGATTCCACTGTATCATCAATAACATCTGATCATACCCTTATCAATGATTCCACTGTATCATCAATAACATCTGATCATACCCTTATCTATGATTCCACTGTATCATCAATAACATCTGATCATACCTTTACCAATGATTCCACTGTATCATCAATAACATCTGATCATACCCTTATCAATGATTCCACTGTATCATCAATAACATCTGATCATACCCTTATCTATGATTCCACTGTATCATCAATAACATCTGATCAAACCCTTATCAATGATTTCACTGTATCATCAATAACATCTGATCAAACCTTTATCTATGATTCCACTGTATCATCAATAACATCTGATCATACCTTTATCTATGATTCCACTGTATCATCAATAACATCTGATCATACCTTTACCAATGATTCCACTGTATCATCAATAACATCTGATCATACCCTTATCTATGATTCTACTGTATCATCAATAACATCTGATCATACCCTTATCTATGATTCCACTGTATCATCAATAACATCTGATCATACCCTTATCAATGATTCCACTGTATCATCAATAACATCTGATCAAACCTTTATCTATGATTCCACTGTATCATCAATAACATCTGATCATACCTTTATCTATGATTCCACTGTATCATCAATAACATCTGATCAAACCTTTATCTATGATTCCACTGTATCATCAATAACATCTGATCATACCTTTACCAATGATTCCACTGTATCATCAATAACATCTGATCAAACCTTTATCTATGATTCCACTGTATCATCAATAACATCTGTTCATACCTTTATCAATGATTCCACTGTATCACCAATAACATCTGATCATACCTTTACCAATGATTCCACTGCATCATCAATAACATCTGATCAAACCTTTATCAATGATTCCACCAATAACATCTGATCAAACCTTTATCAATGATTCCACCAATAACATCTGATCATACCTTTATCAATGATTCCACTGTATCATCAATAACATCTGATCAAACCTTTATCAATGATTCCACCAATAACATCTGATCAAACCTTTATCTATGATTCCACTGTATCATCAATAACATCTGATCATACCTTTATCAATGATTCCACTGTATCACCAATAACATCTGATCATACCTTTACCAATGATTCCACTGTATCATCAATAACATCTGATCATACCCTTATCAATGATTCCACTGTATCATCAATAACATCTGATCATACCTTTACCAATGATTCCACTGTATTATCAATAACATCTGATCATACCTTTTATGAATGATTCTACTGTGTCATCAATAACATCATTTGCTTAAAACTCCAGGCCCCTGATGGTAACAAAAATCTTACCAAAAGACTTTGTCGTTTGTGCAGAATTTTAAATGGAGAAATATGTTAATCAAAATTGATCGTAAGACTTTTAGTAAAGTGGGCCCCGGGTACCTCACATTCAGGTGATCAACGCTTTACTAATGGATTCATGGCAACTTCAACTTCATGGTGATTAAAGGAATACTACCTCTCAGAATTATCACAAAATCAAAATTCTCAAACTTGGTCAATAAGAGTACACTGACTGAGTTTTGTTTATCGGGAGACAGAAGCGAATTAGATGGCTTATTTATATGATTGCATAGATTTAAGTTGTACACTATTATATTCTCCATCAGGGACACTTGATACGCCATGTGTTCATAAATTCCAAATATTCGAAGTGGCCTTGAAAAAGTTCCAATGATTAATGGAATTCGGACTATAGATAGTGTATTGGTCGAACGAAATTAGGGTCTGATTTTAATTAGACTGTATCTGCAATTAATGGAAATGATTGTTAAAAAGATATTGGTTAATTATGTCCCATTCATGTATTGTTAGTCAACAGTACATTATACTGTACTAAATATGTTCATTAATCGGACAAAACACTATCGAACAATGTGTTATGTGGACATGTCGTTTGGTTCGTATTTGTTCAATAGCACGCTTTAAGTTAAGTTGTCAGGTTCATATATCAAAACATATGTCAATCGGTTATGTTACATTGAACTTAGAGGTGGATGTTTTCTGTAATGGAACTATGGTTTGTTCAACACGCCCGAATTCTAAAGTTTTATTTCTGAAAATACCTGTCTAGGTAAAGGTAGATGTACCTGTATTTGTGAGATGTCATATACATGTACATTGAACGTACTCCTGAATTGATTTGTTCATAAGAAAAAAAATTGGTATTGAGTTGGAGCTGCAAACATCTGAAACAATCTGATGCTGAAGAGTGTCATCATGTCAACAGTACAACAATCTGACAGCATTCAGCAATCTATGAAGCCATTGTTAATTACTTTAAAATTATTTGGATTATACTATGATTCTACCACAAAAATTGATATTGGTGACAAAAATACACAGATACCGGAAGCTTGGAACCCCGAAACAAAGGATTCGTACTGTAGGCGTCGGATTTTTCATAGGATATATTGCTATTTGGTATTAACATTGTTGTCTCTGTCGACCTTACGTTACATTCCATCGTTTTGGGTGGGATTAGACTATCATCCTGGTCTACTGTTACCGCGAGGTATCCATTTGTGCTGGTTTTGCCAATGTAATCTCAGCCTTATTATTATCCTTCGACACTGTCAGAAAGGAACTTGGGAAGAATATTTTAAATTATGGAACGAATCCATTCAAGATACTAAGTGCATGTGTTTGAAATCTGTGTTGAAGAAACTGCGGATCTTCTCATTTGTTTCCATTACAATAGCCATCTTCTTCTGGATGTTTAACGTTACTGGATCTCTACTGATGTACCTTGTCGAGGGAGGCAACTTCTTGATAACCTTTGTCAATCCATTGATTGATTCCTGGACCTGGATTGTTATTTTTATCGTCTGTGCGATTTACTATAGCGCGGTCTGGGCATTTACTTACTGCATTATTCTTATTGGCTGTAAAAGTATCAAAGATGCATTTTGCCTTTACAATGACACTTTGCATACGGTTTTAAAAAGTTCGGGTAAAAACTTTCCGGAAAGTTTGAATCTTTTAAGGAGGCGTCATCTGTCCTTATGTCGATTGGTGGAGATACTAGATAGACCCATATCTTTTTTACTGATGGTACTGTTGACAACCAATATTTTTTTGGCTTGTTTTATTTTGTATCGCTTGGTGAACTTTATGGATGAAACCACTCCCTCCTCCCTGGTAATGTTTATTGTGTGGTTATGTACTGGATTCCTTTTAACTGGTATGATATCCTACAACGTGGCAATTGTCCACGATGCGGTTAGTACCATCACATACTCCTTTTTATACGCCCTCATCTCTCTATGAGGTCGTATATTGTCCGTCGGTCCGTCCATCAACATTTGCTTGTAAACGCTCTAAAAACTAGAGTTTTTGACGGAATCAAATGAAATTTGATATGTGAATATATATTCATGAAACGAAGATCAAGTTCGAATTTGAGCTATTTTCGATTGCTACGAGCAGAGTTATTGCCCTTGCCCCAAATCTTGAATATGCTATTACTCTCTTAGTTTTCAACCGATTTTGATGAAACTTAAAATGGATGTTATTGGATCTAAATCGAAAGTTTTGAGAACGTTTAGTTTTCTCCTGATTAAAATTAAAGCTTTTTCAAGATTTAGGCCTCTTTCATCAGTTTTGAGGAGTTTTCGCCCTTTAACCTCTATACAGTAAGTGCTTCTATCAACATCAATTTCTTGTAAACGCTCTAAAAACTAGAATTTTTGATGGAATCTAATGAAATTCGGTTTGTATATACATATTCAGAAAACAAAGATGAAGTTCGAATTTGAGCTTTTTTCGACCATTAGTAGCAGAGTTATTGCCCTTACCCCAAATCTTGAATATGCTATTACTATCTAAGTTTTCAACCAATTTTGTCGAAACTTAAAAAGGATGTTATTGGACCTAAATCGAAAGGTTTGAGAAAGCTTAGTTTTATCCTGATCAAATTTTAGACTTTTTCGTTAGGCGTATATGGCCGTGGTCCACTATCTTTCTTTAAGGCATCTATATAACAAATTTAATGCTTGCCTGAGAGGACCTATGTTAACTGTTGATTCAAAACTTCTGATCTGTTTCAATACGCACTCACCAAAGACCAACATAGACATATTGAATGGCTACAAGTTATTGCGATCATCTGGATAATCGCACACCGACAAGGTCAACAATAATAAAGTCCAAAGTTTTGCTATAAAAACTGAAACTGGTGTCGATGGCAAGGACAATAAAAAGTTCTTGATATATCAAATCTTTCGTTTCATGCGTAACATGTCATCTGGGTGATTGTTTGCCTTGGCTTTGACTCAAGGATAGAACAATTCTTATGCCAAGTCCAGTGCTTTCGAGAGTCAAATTAAATCAAACTAGGGCTTATATCTTGGATAATATGTTATTTTCACTTTAGAGTGTATCTCACATCATTGAACTATATTTACTCTGATTTTCAATTTGTAAATGATACCATTAGCTTAGTAAACAGTTACATTCCATGACCGTTATCAATGATATGAACTGAAATTATTTATATATCTCTATACCTGAAGAGTAATCGTTAATGGTAAATTAGTAGTTATTGGATAATATTTCAATACCATTAGTTACCGATTCAATTAATAATAATTCAACTTTTGTGGCATCGATTTGGTATTAACCACATTATCGCATATTTCCAATACACACTCAGCACTCTATCACACGAATGCACTTTTTTAATTGGATATGTGGTATTTTTAATCATCATTGTATTATTGTAAACATATAAGTTCATCATCTCAAACACTTATTTTTATAGGTTCTTTATCACTTTTCTTTTGAAAAGGGAATGCTTCACATTTTCGAGGGTCGATTTGGGCCTTTAATATATCAGGGGCCCTTGGATCCACCCCTGTATATGTAAATGGTCATTAGAGGTTTTACTACATAATTGGTGTTTAGAATTCCCGAACTAATTTCAGTCATTATATCTCATGTATCTTCTGACGTTGTCCTCTGTATATTGACCAAGGTACCGGAATTGGTATCATCTAAATGATCTAACCTTTCATATTTCAGGCCCATTCACCGTTAGAACATATTTATGAAATAGAAACAGATGATTTAACAACTCAACAGCTTGCCCAGGTTTGTATCATATATTTTTTGACTCAATGAGGTATATAAAACATGCCATAATCCGACTCAATGATGTTTATAAGGCATGTAATATTAAGCTAAATGATGTTTTATAAAACATGCCATATTAATCTCAATGATGTTTATAAGGCATGTAATATAAAACTAAATGACGTTCATAAAACATGCCATATTAATCTCAATGATGTTTATAAAACATGCCATATTAAACTCAATGATTTTTATAAAACATGCCATATTAAACTCAATGAGGTTTATAAAACATGCCATATTAAACTAAATGCTGTTTTATAAAACATGCCATATTAAACTCGATGATATTTATAAAATATGCCATATTAAACTCAATAAAATTTATAAAACATGCCATGATCTGACTCAATGATGTTTATAAAACACGACACAATTTATATAAAACATGCCACGATCTGACACAATTTTTATAAAACATACCATGATCTGACTTAAGGAAGTTTATAAAACATGCCATATTAAACTAAATGATGTTTATAAAACATGCCATATTAAACTCAATGATTTTTTTATAAAACATGCCATATTAAGCTAAATGATGTTTTATAAAACATGCCATATTAATCTCAATGATGTTTATAAAACATGCCATATTAAACTCAATGATGCTTATAAAACATGCCATATTAAACTCAATGATTTTTTATAAAACATGCCATATTAAACTCAATGATTTTTATAAAACGTGCCATATTAAACTCAATGAGGTTTATAAAACATGCCATATTAAACTAAATGCTGTTTTATAAAACATGCCATATTAAACTCGATGATATTTATAAAATATGCCATATTAAACTCAATAAAGTTTATAAAACATGCCATGATCTGACTCAATGATGTTTATAAAACACGACACAATTTATATAAAACATGCCACGATCTGACACAATTTTTATAAAACATACCATGATCTGACTTAAGGAAGTTTATAAAACATGCCATATTAAACTAAATGATGTTTATAAAACATGCCATATTAAACTCAATGATTTTTTTTATAAAACATGCCATATTAAGCTAAATGATGTTTTATAAAACATGCTATATTAATCTCAATGATGTTCATAAAACATGCCATATTAAACTCAATAATGCTTATAAAACATGCCATATTAAACTCAATGATATTTTATAAAACATGCCATATTAAACTCAATGATTTTTATAAAACGTGCCGTTTTAAACTCAATGATATTTATAAAACATGCCATATTAAACTCGATGATATTTATAAAACATGCCATATTAATCTCAATAAAGTTTATAAAACATGCCATGATCTGACACAATGATGTTTATAAAACATGACACAATTTTTATAAAACATGCCACGATCTGACACAATTTTTATAAAACATACCATGATCTGACTCAAGGAAGTTTATAAAACATGCCATATTAAACTCAATGATGTTTTATAAAACATGCCATATTAAACTCAATGAGGTTTATAAAACATGCCATATTAAACTAAATGATGTTTCATAAAACATGCCATATTAAACTCAATGATGTTTTATAAAACATGCCATATTAAACTCAATGAGGTTTTATAAAACATGCCATATTAAACTCAATGATGTTTTATAAAACATGCCATATTAAACTCAATGAGGTTTATAAAACATGCCAAATTAAACTCAATGATGTTTTATAAAACATGCCATATTAAACTAAATGAGGTTTATAAAACATGCCATAAACTCAATGAAGTTTATAAAACATGCCATATTAAACTTAATGAGGTTTATAAAACATGCCATATTAAACTCAATGATGTTTTATAAAACATGCCATATTAAATTCAATGATACTGTATTTATAAAACATGCCATATTAAACTCAATGATGTTTTATAAAACATGCCATATTAAACTCAATGATGTTTATATAACATGCCATATTAAACTCAATGAGGTTTATAAAACATGCCATATTAAACTCAATGAGGTTTATAAAACATGCCATATTAAACTCAATAAAGTTTATAAAACATGCCATATTAAACTAAATGATGTTTATAAAACATGCCATATTAAACTCAATGATGTTTTATAAAACATGCCATATTAAACTCAATGAGGTTTATAAAACATGCCATATTAAACTAAATGAGGTTTATAAAACATGCCATGAGGTTTATAAAACATAGATTTGAGTCTCATCAGAAACTGCCATGAAATATATCGTCAGCTTAATTCACACTTCAAAATAATTAAACATACTAAGCTCTGGTTATTGAAGGCAGCAAGACTGAGTTGACATATATCTGTTTTTCAAGGCGGGTAGTTGTACATAGACCATAATTTATAAGATTTATATATTGTATATTTATATATACATTGTTTTTTTTGCTAATTATTTTGTTAATAAACTAATCTATTTTTCAGTTGACGTTATTTCTGTCCAAGTTAACAGGACCATCAATAGGATTTACTGTTATGAGTCTGTTTACTGTTACTAAAGAATTCATACTTACTGTAAGTTGTTACTCCATAATGTATTCAAATGATCTACATGAATAGACTTAGTACTAAAGAATATAAATTGATTTGTTCCTGTTTATAGCCAAGCAACTCTGGATCTAGTTCCCATATTGTGCCCATATCACATTCGTAGCCTACAGTATATCACGTCTGAAAGACCGAAAAGGGTCAAAATTGTCGTGAAATCCTGTTACCATTTCTGGTACTAGAAGGATTTCTTTAAAAAATGAATACATATTTCTTTTAATGCATTGATCAATATCTTTTCAGATTGGTGGAGTATACCTAACCTATTTCTTCTTATTACTTCAATTCAAAATAACATAAAAAAAAACTGGTTTAGAGAATATACGAAGGACAGAATGCTATAATATACGAACTTAATTGTGTTTGTATATCAAAATGTGCTTATAATACGCCGGTAATAAATATTGTTCGCTAATAATACCGCCTGATATTTCTGCGTAATCAGAAAGTCGGCCGTAGATCACAGTCAAAAAGTAGCTTGTGATGATGCCTCAGCTTTGACCGGGTTTTGATACAGAGGCGGATCCAGGATTTTGAGAAAGGGGGGCTCTGAAATATAACATGCTTCAAATTCAACGATAATTTTAGAGGACTTTGACCTCAGTCGGCCAGTCGCCCCCTGATGAACTCATTTTGTGATGTGCATTTATTAATTGTTGTTCTTGTCATTGTCCAATCATCAATTTGTTTGCAGATGCATCCTGAAAAAAAAAATTGTCGTCAGAGCTATACATTGTGCTTCTTTACTTCAGACAGCAAATGATTCATTTTTATAACTCGTCTTACAAGAGTTCTTTCCCTTCGTCTGTGCTGGGTTTATAAATGAAGACGGCAATGCATGCGAGTATCGAACGAACCATTGTGAAAGCACTCTGTTCCACTGTATCACCAATGGCATCTGATCAAATCCTTTATTCCACTGTATCACCAATGGCATCTGATCAAACCTTTATTCCACTGTATCACCAATGACATCTGATCAAACCTTTATTCCACTGTATCAGTATCACCAATAGCATCATTTGCTAATAACTCCAGGCCCCTGATTGTAACAAAAATCTTACCAAAAGACTTTGTCGTTAGTGCTGAATTTTGAATAGAGAAAAATCTTATTCATTAAAATAGCGTCAACATCAATTAATAACAATTAGTTCAAATCAAACACAGAAGGTGATAGAGAAAATGGGCTTTTATTTTGGTTCATGGTGAACAGAGCTTTCATTATTATTTTTTTAGTCATAATAGATTTAATTATTGTTAAACATAATCTATTTACTGTTAAAAATGATAGCTCGTGCTACTTCATCTAAATTATTTGTTACTTTGATTATAACAGTATATCAATTGTCAAATCTAAATTCCTCATCAAATCATTAGAAATACTTTTTAGCTTGAAAATAGGATCACTCCAGCTTATTGATTCCAGAAGTACTTTTCTAGACGGTTAGTGAGATGTGGTGGGGGGGGGGGGGGCGATTTAAGGAATACTACCCCTCAGAATAATTACAAAATCAAAATTCTTGAACTTGGACAATAAGGGTACATAAGAGTTTTGTTTATCGGGAGACAAAAGCGAATTAGATGGCTTATTTATATGATTGCATAGATTTAAGTTGTACACTACACTATTATATTCTCCATCAGGGACACTTGATACGCCATGTATTCATAAATTCCAAATATTCGAAGTGGCCTTGAAAAAGTTCCAATGATTAATGGAATTCGGACTATTGATAGTGTATTGGTCGATATCTGCAATTAATGGAAATGATTGTTGATAAGATATTGGTTAATTATGTCCCATTCATGTATTGTTAGTCAACAGTACATTATACTCTACTAAATATGTTCATTAATCGGACAAAACACTATCAAACAATGTGTTATATGGACATGTCGCTTGGTTCGTATTTGTTCATTAGCACGCTTTAAGTTGCCAAGTTAATATATCAAAACATTTGTCAGTCGGTTATGTTACATTGAACTTAGAGTTGGATGTTTTCTGTAATGGAACTATGGTTTGTTCAACACGCCCGAATTCTAAAGTTTTATTTCTGAAAATACCTGTCTAGGTAAAGGTAGATGTACCTGTATTTGTGAGATGTCATATACATGTACATTGTACGTACTCCTGAATTGATTTGTTCATAAGAAAAAAAATTGGTATTGTGTTCGAGCTGCACACATCTGAAACAATCTGAAGCTGAAGAGGTGTCATCATGTCAACAGTACAACAATCTGACAGCATTCAGCAGTCAATGAAGCCATTGTTAATTACTTTAAAATTATTTGGATTATACTATGATTCTACCACAAAAATTGATATTGGTGACAACAATACACAGATACCGGAAGCTTGGAACCCCGAAACAAAGGAATCGTACTGTTGGCGTCGGATTTTTCATAGGATATATTGCTATTTGGTATTAACATTGTTGTCTTTTTCGACATTACGTTACATTCCATCGTTTTGGGTGGGATTAGACTATCATCCTGGTCTACTGTTACCGCGAGGTATCAATTTGTGCTGGTTTTGCCAATGTAATCTCTGCCTTATTATTATCCTTCGACACTGTCAGAAAGGAACTTGGGAAGAATATTTTAAATTATGGAACGAATCCATTCAAGATACTAAGTGCATGTGTTTGAAATCTGTGTTGAAGAAACTGCGGATCTTCTCATTTGTTTCCATTACAATAGCCATCTTCTTCTGGATGTTTAACGTTACTGGATCTCTTCTGCTGTCCCTTGTCGAGGGAGGCATCTTCTTGATAACCTTTGTCAATCCATTAATTGATTCCTGGACATGGATTGTTATTTTTATCGTCTGTGCGATTTACTATAGCGCGGTCTGGGCATTTACTTACTGTATTATTCTTATTGGCTGTAAAAGTATCAAAGATGCATTTTGCCTTTACAATGACACTTTGCATACGGTTTTAAAAAGTTCGGGTAAAAACTTTCCGGAAAGTTTGAATCTTTTAAGGAGGCGTCATTTGTCCTTATGTCGATTGGTGGAGATACTAGATAGACCCATATCTTTTTTACTGATGGTACTGTTGACAACCAATATTTTTTTGGCTTGTTTTATTTTGTATCGCTTGGTGAACTTTATGAATGAAACCACTCCCTCCTCCCTGGTAATGTTTATTATGTGGTTATGTACTGGATTCCTATTAACTGGTATGATATCCTACAACGTGGCAATTGTCCACGATGCGGTAAGTACCATCACATACTCCTTTTTATACGCCCCCATCTCTCTACGCTCTAAAAACTAGAGTTTTGCCCCAAATCTTGAATATGCAATTACTCTCTTAGTTTTCAACCGATTTTGATGAAACTTAAAATGGATGTTATTGGATCTAAATCGAAAGGTTTGAGAAAGTTTAGTTTTCTCCTGATGAAAATTAAAGCTTTTTCAAGATTTAGGCCTCTTTCATCAGTTTGAGGAGTTTTCGCCCTTTAAATCTATACAGTAAGTGCTTCTATCAACATCAATTTCTTGTAAACGCTCTAAAAACTAGAATTTTTGATGGAATCTAATGAAATTCGGTTTGTATATACATATTCAGAAAACAAAGATGAAGTTCGAATTTGAGCTTTTTTCGACCGTTAGTAGCAGAGTTATTGCCCTTACCCCAAATCTTGAATATGCTATTACTATCTAAGTTTTCAACCAATTTTGTCGAAAATTAAAAAGGATGTTATTGGACCTAAATCGAAAGGTTTGAGAAAGTTTAGTTTTATCCTGATCAAATTTTAGACTTTTTCGTTAGGCGTATATGGCCGTGGTCCACTATCTTTCTTTAAGGCATCTATATAACAAATTTAATGCTTGCCTTAGAGGACCTATGTTAACTGTTTATTCAAAACGTCTGAAGAAACTGCGGATCTTCTCATTTGTTTCCATTACAATAGCCATCTTCTTCTGGGTGTTTAACGTTACTGGATCTCTTCTGCTGTCCCTTGTCGAGAGAGGCAACTTCTTGATAACCTTTGTAAATCCATTAATTGATTCCTGGACATGGATTGTTATTTTTATCGTCTGTGCGATTTACTATAGCGCGGTCTGGGCATTTACTTACTGTATTATTCTTATTGGCTGTAAAAGTATCAAAGATGCATTTTGCCTTTACAATGACACTTTGCATACGGTTTTAAAAAGTTCGGGTAAAAACTTTCCGGAAAGTTTGAATCTTTTAAGGAGGCGTCATCTAGATCCAGGATTTAGAGAAAGGGGGGCTCTGAAATGTAACATGCTTTAAATTCAACAGCACCGCTAGCGGCAAATTTTTAGAGGGTTCTAGCATCGGTCGGTCAAAAATAGGGGGGGGGGCGGGGCTCGAGCCGGGGGAGCCCCCGCCCTTGGATCCACCCCTGTATATGTAAATGGTCATTAGGGGTTTTGCTACATAATTTGTGTTTAGAATTCCCTAACTATTTGCAGTCATTATATCTCTTTTATCTTCTGACGTTGTCCTCTGTATATTGACCAAGGTACCGGGATTGATATCATCTAAATGATCTAGCCTTTCATATTTCAGGCCCATTCACCGTTAGAACATATTTATGAAATAGAAACAGATAATTTAACAACTCAACAGCTTGCTCAGGTTTGTATCAAATATTTCTTCATATGATCTGATTCAATGAGGTATATATAACATACTATACCATGATCTGACACAATGGGGTATAAAAAACATGCCATACCATGATCTGATTCAATGAGGTATATATAACATACTATACCATGATCTGACACAATGGGGTATAAAAAACATGCCATACCATGATCTGATTCAATGAGGTATATTTAACATACTATACCATGATCTGACACAATGGGGTATAAAAAACATGCCATACCATGATCTGATTCAATGAGGTATATAAAACATGCCATACCATGATCTGACACAATGGGGTATATAAAACATTCCATACCATGATCTGACTCAATGGGGTATATAAAACATGCCATGCCATGATCTGACTCAATGTTGTATATAAAGCATGCCATAACATGATCTGACTCAATGGGGTATATAAAACATGCCATGCCATAATCTGATTCAATGAGGTATATAAAGCATGCCATACCATGATCTGACACAATGGGGTATATAAAGCATGCCATACCATAATCTGACTCAATGTTGTATATAAAACATGCCATACCATAATCTGACTCAATGTTGTATTATAAAACATGCCATGCCATGATCTGACTCAATGGGGTATATAAAACATGCCATACCATGATATCATTCAATGAGGTATATAAAACATGCCATACCATGATCTGATTCAATGAAGTATATAAAACATGCCATACCATGATCTGACACAATGGGGTATATAAAACATGCCATACCATGATCTGACTCAATGTTGTATATAAAACATGCCATACCATGATATCATTCAATGAGGTATATAAAACATGCCATACCATGATCTGACTCAATGGGGTATATAAAACATGCCATACCATGATCTGATTCAATGAGGGTATATAAAACATACTATACCATGATCTGACACAATGGGGTATATAAAACATGCCATACCATGATCTGACACAATGGGGTATATAAAACATTCCATACCATGATCTGACTCAATGGGGTATATAAAACATGCCATGCCATGATCTGACACAATCGGGTATATAAAACATGCCATACCATGATCTGATTCAATGAGGTATATAAAACATGCCATACCATGATCTGACTCAATGTTGTATATAAAACATGCCATACCATGATCTGATTCAATGAGGTATATAAAACATGCCATACCATGATCTGATTCAATGGGGTATATAAAGCAAGCCATACCATGATCTGACTCAATGGGGTATATAAAACATGCCATACCATGATCTGACTCAATGGGGTATATAAAACATGCCATGCCATGATCTGACTCAATGTTGTATATAAAGCATGCCATACCATGATCTGACTCAATGGGGTATATAAAACATGCCATGCCATAATCTGATTCAATGAGGTATATAAAGCATGCCATACCATGATCTGACACAATGGGGTATATAAAGCATGCCATACCATGATCTGATTCAATGTTGTATATAAAGCATGCCATACCATGATCTGATTCAATGTTGTATATAAAGCATGCCATACCATGATCTGACTCAATGTTGTATATAAAGCATGTCATACCATGATCTGACTCAACGATGTTTGTAAAACATGCCATACCATGATCTGACTCAATCGGGTATATAAAACATGCCATACCATGATCTGATTCAATGAGGTATATAAAACATGCCATACCATGATCTGACTCAATGTTGTATATAAAACATGCCATACCATATCGGCATGATCTGACAAGCCATGATCTGTTCTAATGATGTTTATAAAACATGCCACGATCTGTTCTAATGATGTTTATAAAACATGCCATGGTCGCACCTATTGAGATATAAAAAACGTGTAATATCATGACATGACTTGACTCAATGTAAAGCCATCATCTAACATGCTATGATCTGACTCAATGATGTTTATAAAACATGTCATATTAAACTAAATGACGTTTGTTAAACATGCCATGTTAAACTCAATGAGGTTTGTTAAAACTATGAACTTATCTATTTTTCAGTTGACGTTATTTCTGTCCAAGTTAACCGGACCATCAATAGGATTTACTGTAATGAGTCTGTTTACTGTTACTAAAGAATTCATACTTACTGTAAGTTTTTACTTCATAATGTATTCAAATAATCTACATGAATAGACTTAGTACTCAAGAACATGAATTGATTAACTGTTTATAGCCCAGCAACTCTGTATCTGGTCCCCAAATTGTGCCCAGAACACATTCGCAGCCTACAGTTTATCACGTCTGAAAGACCGAAAAAGGTCAAAATTGTCGTGAAATCCTGTTACCATTTCTGGTACTAGAAGGATTTCTTTAAAAAATGAATACATATTTCTTTTAATGCATTGATCAATATCTTTTCAGATTGGTGGAGTATACCTAACCTATTTCTTCTTATTACTTCAATTCAAAATAACATAAAAAAAAACTGGTTCAGAGAATATACGAAGGACAGATGATGCTATAATATACGAACTTAATTGTGTTTGTATATCAAAATGTGCTTATAATACGCCGGTAATAAATATTGTTCGCTAATAATACCGCCTGATATTTCTGCGTAATCAGAAAAGCGGCCGTAGATCACAGTCAAAAAGTAGCTTGTGATGATGCCTCAGCTTTGACCGGGTTTTGATACAGAGGCGGATCCAGGATTTTGAGAAAGGGGGGCTCTGAAATATAACATGCTTCAAATTCAACGATAATTTTAGAGGACATTGACATCAGTCGGCCAGTCGCCCAGTCGCCCCCTGATGAACTCATTTTGTGATGTGCATTTATTAATTGTTGTTCTTGTCATTGTCCAATCATCAATTTGTTTGCAGATGCATCCTGAAAAAAAAATTGTCGTCAGAGCTATACATTGTGCTTCTTTACTTTAGACAGCAAATGATTCATTTTTATAACTCGTCTTACAAGAGTTATTTCCCTTCGTCTGTGCTGGGTTTATAAATGAAGACGGCAATGCATGCGAGTATCGAACGAACCATTGTGAAAGCACTCTGTTCCACTGTATCACCAATGGCATCTGATCAAACCTTTATTCCACTGTATCACCAATGGCATCTGATCAAACCTTTATTCCACTGTATCTCCAATGACATCTGATCAAACCTTTATTCCACTGTATCACCAATGACATCTGATCAAACCTTTATTCCACTGTATCAGTATCACCAATAGCATCATTTGCTAATAACTCCAGGCCCCTGATTGTAACAAAAATCTTACCAAAAGACTATGTCGTTAGTGCTGAATTTTGAATAGAGAAAAATCTTATTCATTAAAATAGTGTTTTAATTACATTGGTCAAACTGATATGTCAACATCAATTAATAACAATTAGTTCAAATCAAACACAGAAGGTGATAGAGAAAATGGGCTTTTATTTTGGTTCATGGTGAATACAGCTTTCATTATTATTATTTTGTTTTAGTCATAATAGATTTAATTATTGTTAAACATAATCTATTTACTGTTCACTCAACTAAATGATAGCTCGTATTACTTCATCTAAATTATTTGTTACTTTGATTATAACAGTATATCAATTGTCAAATCTAAATTCCTCATCAAATCATTAGAAATACTTTTTAGCTTGAAAATAGGATCACTCCAGCTTATTGATTCCAGAAGTACTTTTCAAGACGGTTAGTGAGATGTGGTGGGGGGGGGGGGGGCGATTAAAGGAATACTACCCCTCAGAATAATTATCATTGAGGTGTTATTTGTTTAACGGGAAACAGAAGTGAGTAAGATGGCTTATTTATATGATTTCATAAATTTTAGTTTGTACGCTGCACTATTATATTCTCCATCAGGGACACTTGATACGCCATGTATTCATAAATTCCAAATATTCGAAGTGGCCTTGAAAAAGTTCCAAAGAATAACGAAATTCGGACTATTGATAGTGTATTGGTCGATATCTGCAATTAATGGAAATGATAGTTGAAAAGATATTGGTTATTAATGTCCCATTCATGTATTGTTAGTCAACAGTACATTATACTCTACTAAATATGTTCATTAATCGGACAAAACACTATCAAACAATGTGTTATATGGACATGTCGCTTGGTTCGTATTTGTTCAATAGCACGCTTTAAGTTGTCAGGTTCATATATCAAAACATATGTCAATCGGTTATGTTACATTGAACTTAGAGTTGGATGTTTTCTGTAATGGAACTATGGTTTGTTCAACACGTCCGAATTCTAAAGTTTTATTTCTGAAAATATCTATCTAGATAAAGGTTGACCAACCTGTAATTGTGAAATGTTATGAACATTTAACTGGCTTTTCAGAAGAAGACATTTGGTATCGTGAATGTAGGCCTATCGTGTAAAATAATTGCAATTTCATTCCGAAGAGGATCATAAGTGTTCAACATGTCAGAAGTCCCACCAAATGACAGCATTCAGCAGTCAATGAAGCCATTGTTAGTTACTTTAAAATTATTTGGATTATACTATGATTCTACCACAAAAATTGATATTGGTGACAAAAATACACAGATACCGGAAGCTTGGAACCCCGAAACAAAGGAATCGTACTGTTGGCGTCGGATTTTTCATAGGATATATTGCTATTTGGTATTAACATTGTTGTCTTTGTCGACATTACGTTACATTCCATCGTTTTGGGTTGGATTAGACTATCATCCTGGTCTACTGTTACCGCGAGGTATCAATTTGTGCTGGTTTTGCCAATGTAATCTCAGCCTTATTATTATCCTTCGACACTGCCAAAAAGGAACTTGGGAAGAATATTTTAAATTATGGAACGAATCCATTCAAGATACTAAGTGCATGTGTTTGAAATCTGTGTTGAAGAAACTGCGTATCTTCTCATTTGTTTCCATTACAATAGCCATCTTCTTCTGGCTGTTTAACGTTACTGGATCTCTTCTGATGTCCCTTGTCGAGGGAGGCAACTTCTTGATAACCTTTGTCAATCCATTAATTGATTCCTGGACATGGATTGTTATTTTTATCGTCTGTTCGATTTACTATAGCGCGGTCTGGGCATTTACTTACTGCATTATTCTTATTGGCTGTAAAAGTATCAAAGATGCATTTTGCCTTTACAATGACACTTTGCATACGGTTTTAAAAAGTTCGGGTAAAAACTTTCCGGAAAGTTTGAATCTTTTAAGGAGGCGTCATCTGTCCTTATGTCGATTGGTGGAGATACTAGATAGACCCATATCTTTTTTACTGATGGTACTGTTGACAACCAATATTTTTTTGGCTTGTTTTATTTTGTATCGCTTGGTGAACTTTATGAATGAAACCACTCCATCCTCCCTGGTAATGTTTATTATGTGGTTATGTACTGCATTCCTATTAACTGGTATGATATCCTACAACGTGGCAATTGTCCACGATGCGGTAAGTACCATCACATACTCCTTATTCTTTAAGGCATCCATATAACAAATTGAATGCTTGCCTGAGAGGACCTATGTTAACTGTTGATTCAAAACGTCTGATCTGTTTCAATACGCACTCACCAAAGACCAACATAGACATATTGAATGGTTACAAGTTATTGCAATCATCTGGATAATCGCAGACCGGCAAGGTCAACAATACTAAAGTCCAAAGTTTTGCTATAAAAACTGAAATTGGTAGAAATTGGCAGCCATCGGTCTCGATGGCAAGGACAAGAAAAAGTCATTGATATGTCAAATCTGTCGTTTCTGGCGTAACCTGTCTCCTGGGCGATTGTTTGCCTTTGCTTTGACTCAAGGATAGAACAATTCTTATGCCAAGTCCAGGGCTTTCGAAAGTCAAATTAAATCAAACTAGGGTCAATATCTTGGATAATATGTTAATTTCACTTTATAGTGTATCTCACATCATTGAACTATATTTACTCTGATTTTCAATTTGTAAATGATACCATTAGCTTAGTAAACAGTTCCATTCCATGACCGTTATCAATGATATGAACTGAAATTATTTATATATCTCTATACCTGAAGAGTAATCGTTAATGACAATGTAGTTATTTGATAATATTTCAATACCATTAGTTACCGATTCAATTAATAATGATTCAACTTCTGTGGCATTGATTTGGTATTAACCACATTATCGCATATTTCCATTACATACTCAGCACTCTATCACACAAATGCACTTTTTTAATTGGATATTTGGTATTTTTAATCATCATTGTAAACATATAAGTTCATCATCTCAAACACTTGTTTTTAAAGGTTCTTCATCACTTTACTTTTGAAAAGGGAATGCTTCACATTTTTTAGGGTCGATTTGGGCCTTGAATATATCAGGGGCGGATCCAGGATTTAGAGAAAGGGGGGCTCTGAAATGTAACATGCTTTAAATTCAACGGCACCGCTAGCGGCAAATTTTTAGAGGGTTCTAGCATCGGTCGGTCAAAAATAGGGGTTTAAAATTCCCTAACTATTTGCAATCATTATATATCTCTTTTATCTTCTGACGTTGTCCTCTGTATATTGACCAAGGTACCGGGATTGGTATCATCTAAATGATCTTACCTTTCATATTTCAGGCCCATTCACCGTTAGAACATATTTATGAAATAGAAACAGATAATTTAACAACTCAACAGCTTGCCCAGGTTTGTATTATATATTTTTTCATATGATCTGACACAATGAGGTTTATAAAACATGACATCATCTGACTCAATGAGGTTTTTAAAACATGCCATGATCTGAGTCAATGAGATTTATAAAACATGCCACAATCTGACACAATGATGTTTATAAAACATGCCACAATCTGACACAATGATGTTTATAAAACATGCCACTATCTGACTCAATGATGTTTATAAAACATGCCACGATCTGACACAATGATGTTTATAAAACATGCCACAATCTGACACAATGATGTTTATAAAACATGCCACAATCTGACACAATGATGTTTATAAAACATGCCACTATCTGACTCAATGATGTTTATAAAACATGCCACGATCTGACACAATGATGTTTATAAAACATGCCACGATCTGACTCAATGATGTTTATAAAACATGCCACAATCTGACACAAGGATGTTTATTAAACATGCCATAATCTGACACAATGATGCTGATAAAACATGCACTACCCATGTTCCTTCAGCAACGTTAGACATTGGCATTATTTACCGTTGCTGGATTGACGGGATTTTCTCGTCATTAACAACTAATTACCTCGTTTTAAAAACACTACGTCACATTCAATTTATGACCGCTTAGACTCGATTATCAAAAGGTAAATTTGCTACAAGAAATTTGACGTTTGGTCATTCGAAAGTTTTCCCGCAATAATTTGTTACAAGGAATATAACTGGTCGAACAATAATCGTTCGACCAATCAAAATTAATGACGAGAATATCTTATCATGATAGCAACGGATTAATGTAATGAAATGAAATGATAGCCGTTTCTAAAAGAACATGAGCACTACCATGATCTGACACAAGTACTATATATACCACGGTGCTTACGAGTTAACATATTTAAACAAACGAATCCGTTAGGATGAGTTTGTTTAAATATGTTAATGAGTAAGTCACGTGGTATATATTACTTGTAACATAAATATGATTGACAGCTTAAAAGTTATGACAGCATCGATCACGTTACTCTTTAATCCAATGAAATTGAAGCTCGTGCACGTTTCATTTTCGTCTGCAAAGGGGATGTCTTTCCAAAAAGGGGCGGAGCTACTGCGAGTGCAATAACTTAGTTGGTTATTTCACTCATTTTTTCCTATTAGATTCTATATGGCTTTCATGTCAAATTACCCAAGAATGCAATAACACAAATTTGCTGTTTATACACCACAGTTTTCCTCAAACACACATTTTAAGCAAATTATTTCTCAAAAACATCAAAGGAAAAAACATCATTTATGTTACAATGATGTTTATAAAACATGCCATATTAATCTCATTGAGGTTTATAAAACATTGATCTGAGTCTCTTCAGAAACTTCCATAAAATATATCGTCAGCTTAAGTCACACTACAAAATTATACATACTGAGATCTGGTTATTGAAGGCAGCAAGACTGAATTGACATAGGCCTACATCTGTTAAGGCGTATAGCTGTACATAGACAATATAAGATTTGTAAATCTGAACTAATCTATTTTTCAGTTGACGTTATTCCTGTCCAAGTTAACCGGACCATCAATAGGATTTACTGTTATGAGTCTGTTTACTGTTACTAAAGAATTTATACTTACTGTAAGTTGTGTATTCAAATGATCTTACATGAATGAACTTAGTACCAAAGAATATAAATTGATTTATCCTGTTTATAGCCCAGCAACTCTAAATCTAGTCCCCATATTGTGCCCAGATCACATTCGTGACCTACAGTATATCACGTCTGAAAGCTCTTAAATTTTTGGTACTTAAAGGATCTCAATTTGTTTTTATGAATCGATCTAATTTCCCCCATGAATAACTGGATTCCTAATCTGCAATCGAAAAGTTTTGAAGATATTTTTTCAAAAGAAGCTGAATTTGATCTTTTTATTTACAAAATATTAAAAAAATGAATACATATTTCTATTAATGCATTGAACAATATCTTTTCAGATTGGTGGAGTATACCTAACCTATTTCTTCTTATTACTTCAATTCAAGATAACATAATACAAAAACTGGTTCAGAGAATATACGAAGGACAGATGATGCTATAATATACGAACTTAATTGTGTTTTTATATCAAAATGTGCTTATAATACGCCGGTAATAAATATTGTTCGCTAATAATACCGCCTGATATTTCTGCGTAATCAGAAAGTCGGCCGTAGATCACAGTCAAAAAGTAGCTTGTGATGATGCCTCAGCTTTGACCGGGTTTTGATACAGAGGCGGATCCAGGATTTTGAGAAAGGGGGCGCTCTGAAATATAACATGCTTCAAATTCAACGATACCGCGAGCGGCAAAGTTTTTGAGGATTCTGACACCAGTCTGGGGGGGGGGGGGGGGGGGTGCTCGAGCCGGATCCGCCCCCTCGGATCCGCCCCCTGATCAACTCATTTTGTGATGTGCATTTATTAATTGTTGTTCTTGTCATTGTCCAATCATCAATTTGTTTGCAGATGCATCCTGAAAAAAAAGAAACTTGTCAGAGCTATTTACATTGTATTTCTTTACTTCAGACAGCAAAAGATTCATTTTATAACTCGTCTTTAAAGAGTTATTTCCCTTCGTCTGTGCTGGGTTTATAGATGAAGACATCAATGCGAGCGAGTATTGAATGGACCATCGTGAAAACACTCTGTTCATTATATATTATAGAAACATCGACGGTCAAAAGTGAGCTCTCTCTGAGTCAGAACCATAAATAATACCAATTTGCTACCTAATACTAGAATTACTGATGTGGCCAACCATCCGTACTGTATATACACTCATTGTGCTAAATGTACCCAAAGATGTAGAAAATGTGGTCTGAACATGTTTTAAACTTCACTTTTCTATGTCCAATCCATCAACCTCTTGTATTAGATTAACCTTACCATTCATCTTGAATACAGAAACATACATAATTCATAAGTATTTAACAGATTTTATATGTTTCGTCTATTTTAAACTTTGACATGCCTGGGTATGCCTGGTCCAGAATAGAACATTTTAGTGAATTTTTTCCTGATGTTACCGTTCAATTACAGCTTAATGGCAAAAGGGACTGTTCAAACCAAGTTCACGTGCCCATACTTCTTGGTCTTTTAGTTACGCTAGCACTCTGCAATGGAATGGTGCAAATCTATGAAAACAGTGTCCTAGAAGCGTTGAAATGTATATATCATATGCAATATTACCCTTGCTTTTAGTGATCACCATTCTTACTTACATGCTTACTCTTTTCGAAACACCTGATGGTACTTCTCGTATGGGAAATCCACTACTATATAATTATTGCACCCGGTTTTGTCATGCTCTGGACGAGATTTTTGATTAACGGAATTGTTTTGCTTGTACGGATTTTTTATTATTCACTGAGATGTAAGCTACATACTACTTTTATCAATGGTCAATGTGGAGCTTCACATATAAGAAAGCCAAGTTTTTTCCACTTTAAATTGAATGGCTTCAGTCACTAAAGTATTTGTAGTATGACACCAACTACCGCGAATTGTCCTACTAATGTATTGAAGGAAATACTAAAAAGATGGATATATTTAATTATATTTCACGCTTGTTTGACTTTATTTACGTTATTAAAGGGTATATCACCTTTAGGCGGTCAGGGACCAATATTGTATGATTATCTCCATTACTAACTTAACATCCAATTTTCAGAGGTGGCACTTTTCAAAAAGAAAAATGCCTTTAGTTCGTCTACATTCAATGAAAATCATGGACCTATTATATCAGCACATCCTCCAAAATAATGTCATCATTTGAAGTACAATTATCTTCTTCTCTTGAAAAATTACCGACAATCCGTTTATTTCGTAAACTGTATTATATTGTAGACGAACCATACTTAAGATTTTCAATTTAAAAGAGTTATGCAAGGATTTGACAGTAAGTTATATCAGTTGGTTTTAAAACGACTATTCTCTTTAATTATACAAGTTCGCACATTTTTTTATAAAAAAAACTTGGCCTATCAACTTTATAACGTTTAACTAACCTGATTTAAATGGTGGTATGAGAATATTTTATTATTAACACACAGTTTTTAACCTGAAGTTAAATTACATACTCTTATAGAATAAATGTGTTCATTAGGACCTACTTCCTCACAGGTATAAAAAATATCAGCTTATGGATATCAACTTTTGAAGTGTGCTTCGGATTGGTTTGCGCGCTTGTTTTCTGCAAAGTATTTTAAATTTATCAGCAACCGAGATTTGGAAACTTTTAGTCGGTGACAATTTCAACAGTGGCTTGTTGGATATCAGAATTTGACCAAAATATGAATCATAAATGTTAACCAAGAGGTTAAATACGATGTATCGTTTATAATAAACATGGACTTCGTGTTGTATGTATCAATAATTATGAAAGGAATATCTGTTCTGATCAGATCTCTTTGTAAGTATATTAGTTTTATTTATCTATATGAATCGATTTGTACAGAAGATAAGCTTTATTAACAAATTAGTTTACCATTTTTTCATTCATCACAATATCCTACTGTGTTTTGATTGGAAATTTTCCAGATTCCAACATTTTCTATGTACAAATTGGACACTGGCTGCCAAATTCGAATTCGAATCGAACTTGCTCATGTTCCATTTGAGGAAGTATATCAATAAATGAGTATATATTTCATAATGAAAAATAGTATCAGGTTTCTAGAAGAGTTAGCATACCCTGCATGGTGCCACACCCGCCACTGCTGCTCAATGATATTACATCAATAGGTTATTGATTTCTGTACATAAAAGTACATAATGTAGCAAAATTTTCTAAAGAAAAAAAGCAAAAGTGTGATATTTCTGAAATACCAGGAAGGTCAGAATAACTTGAATACATCTGTGACTGTAATGACATGTTCTCGGCGTCTTGTAATCGATTTCACATCTCAGTATTGACTTTTACATTGAATTGATTCAACCAGAAACCTCATCTGTGTTCAGATTTCCAGTATATCGTCAGACTTGTACTAAGTTTGATAAACAGACGAGAAACCTATATTCTTAAACTGACATAAGAAGGAATTCAATCGGGACCAGACATAGATGTCGGATTACGCAGAATATCGTAGTACTCAGATGTCGGAAATGACAGAGTACACTGTACTTATATCCCTTACAAATCGGCCAACGTCATTATTATTAATGCTTGGACAACAATAGTTACAACTCTTAGCACATTCCTGATATTTTTCAACTTTCTTTCAACAAAAAATTTCAATTTACAATTAATGTCGTTCATTTAAAGATTCCATTGTTTACAAATTTTTTGACTTCATTTACCATGCGACAGTAATTGCGACATAACATAGTACGTTTTTTTTCTCAGAACACTGACTTTGCTCTTGCTATAGTTTGCTGGTGTTATCTTGAAATCTTTACTTCTATATTTAAACAATTTAAACTTATTAAGATGGTTCTTTACATGCTCCTAATTGCTGTATAAGCCAATTTGTTAATATGACTTTATTAATGTTTTAATTGAAGAAAATCCATTGAAGCATTCACTCTCCGCCCAAAATTGACTACATCAAACGATATAGCCGACCTTTTTACACGTCTTAACAAAATACCATCTAAAGACCTTTCAGGGCCTTTCAAACATAGCCTCATACTTCAAATAAAACTGGTGTAAATATAAGTACAAAACTTTCACATTCAAATGTTTTTCTTGAGTGCGTTCAGTGGAAATAATTAAGTGGTCGTTTATGAAAGTGTAATGTTATATATACAATGATTTTTGTGTGACATTATATGAGAATTTCATAGATAAGCCAAATATTATTCAACCATGAAAATCTAGGTGATGTGTAACTACTTTGACATAGGTTATTGATGCATGTGTGTGGGATAGTATACTAGGGCAGTAGGTATTTTCATTATAAATTTTTGATAGCACTTAAATTTGTTCGGCTTAATATTGCAATTTTATGCTTTTCTCGGCGCATGATATTCGTTAACCCTTAGTTTGCATCTTTATGCAACTCTGTTCAGAGATTGGCATGTTCTTTACCAATAAACGGGAACAGAACGCCCTTTAGTCAAGAACGATAATCACATAGCAAAACTAAAGCGCAGTCCCACAAAGCTCAGGCGGGCCTCTGTACCCCACCCGTTATTCACTCCACTCGCAATGTCAATATATCCAGTTTCAAAAACCTGGCTACGCCACTGCTAAAGCGGAAACTACTTGTAGAGTTCTCTTAAGAAAAATCACAGCTTTCTGCGTATAAGAGTTTGAAATTTCGATCTTACTAAGAATGTGTTAGTATGTACATGTATTTAAATTGTATTTAGCATTTGTGAGCACAATATATTATAGACATTATGTGCCTGAGTACGACGGGAGAAACACGTCGAAGTGTTGCACAAATCTTAAACCAGTGATTGTTGTTCCATAAAGCTGTGTCTATATAAGGTGTTGTTAGGAAATAACAAACATTGGTTTCAGTGAAAGTATAAGGGTTTTATATAGGCTATATTGTTTATATACTGTAAGAATCCATTAATAACTAGGTGAGAAAACACAATAATTTGTTTAAATATTGTCAGACCTGTATTAGATATTACAATATTATATATACTCAAATAATACGTAATTTAAAGCTGTTCTTTTCATATCAAACGGATGAACAATAACATATTACTAGCATGTTCTAATTACTTGTTTCATAAACATTTAAAGGGACATAGTCATGTATTATTTGCTTAAACAGTTTATATAAAAGCACAATTTCCCCTATCCTTAACACATAATAGACGTCCAGTTAATACTAAAGAGGGATTTACAAGATTTAAAAATTTATACTAGGGGTAAAAGGGTATAAGTGATGATGGTCGTTACGCTTCCGTTGAATTGCAACCAGATTTTGGTTTTTTAATTCTGAATAGTGCTAGAGATCACTGAAATTGAGCTATACCAGTGTATTAATCAAAATTTTAAATAGATTTTTACACAAGAAGGGACTAATCCGAACCTTAATCAGATGCAAAGAGGAAAGTGATATAACATAAATCTAAGAAAATTATAGGTTATCTGAGATTTGGACATAGAGTTATAATATTTATAACTCTATCGATTTGGATTATCGTGGACATTTATGATTTACACCATTTCAATTTTCAATCTGATTTGTGGTTCCAGCAATTAAACTTTAATACGAGACGTAAATTACACTGACGATGAGAGCAGGAATAGCAGATTTCATTGAAAATTAAACGAACAGAACGGAAATGTATTTTAATATAGAGCATGAACATTGGGTTTAACGAATATAAACATCACAAACGGGAAGTGTAGTTATAATTTCATTGATAAACTCTGTCTCTTTATAATTTATGAGATTTTAATTACTAAATATACAGACTCTGTTTGTTTTACAGAAAAATAAAACCAACAATTTAAAGAGAGGATCGAATTGAGAGTCTTTGTATTGACTGAAGAGATCCAAGATAATTCCTTCTGGCAAACATTATACAGACGTCTCTATTGTTACAGTTAAAGTGATAGAGTAATTGAATTGTTTAAGTCTATCAGTGTGTATCAGATGGTTCAACTTTCAGTTTAGGAATATCAGTCTGTCCTTAGTATGAGGTAAGGAAACTTATTTTTACAAAAAAATGTTTATCAAGTCTCGAGTAAAAGATCATGGTCGGGGTAATATCGTCGGACTTTTCAACCCATTTTCCAATTGGTAGCGTGACCGATATGGAGCGAATGGTACAATAATCGAAGCAACATTACACAATAACCACTCGTATCAACTTAGGAACTAGTCTAGTGGCTAGATAACCTCGAATAATATACGGTAGTCGCCATATTGAATAAATTATAGTTCAGCCAATCACAATCATTCTTCAGAGAGTGCTATCCTCTTTCGCGGTAAAAACAGCCAATCAAAATCAATACCCAAAGAGTTGTCTTTTCTTGCCCAAATACCGGGAAAGATGGCAGCTTATCATGGCCGAGTCATTACATAGTCTCGAACAAAATGACGAAGGTTGAGCCGACGAAGGTTGCATAAATTACATGCTCTGTATATTATGATGAAATCTAAAATGCTCTACTAGATGCCTGAACAATCGAAGCTTTACATCACATAAATAACATGCTTTTTTATCAGATGAAATCTGAAATGGTTTACTAGTTGGCTGAAGTAAATGCACCAACATACCTAGAAGTTGAACTTACAATATATAAAAAAATGTGTCACTGACACAATTTGCATTAATATACAAAGGTTCGTGTATCTGAATTATCTATAAATCTATATATAAATCTATGTATCTTACGAACACCGAGTGTTCAATGGTTAAAACACTGGAACTCTACATACCCTCTGACTGACTCTCAGAAGCTCTATATTCCATGGCTGAAAAGAAAAAAGCTCTATAATACTGACTGAACCTCTAAAGCTTCTTATTCTGTGTCTGAAAAGATTATGCTCTATATTCATAGACGGAACCCGTGTCTTTCAACTTCTGTAGCGTAATATAAAATAACTGCACTTCATGAATGTTCAGTGTCTAATCTTTAAGCTTTATATTCCATGACATATCTCAACATACCGAATCCCCACAGTTCTATGCCATAAAAATAGAACTTCGGAAGCTCTGATTAAGGTAACTGAGCTTCCGAAGCTCTATATATTCAATAACTGAATGTCTAAACGCATGCTCTTGACGTTCAGTCCATATTTTAAAAAATGTCAATTGGAAGACAAAAATTCCGACTTCCATGAGCATCCGCCATTGGCCGCTTTTGCTATGTAAGAGATGCTCGTGGAAGACTAGTTGATTAAAATCCTATAAAATATAATACAGAAATCATAAGTAAGCAGTACTACGTTCAAAAATAGTATAAAATTAGCCTTTCATGAACGAATAATCCCATTTTTTTTCTCGTGCCGTTGGAAGCCTTCTCTTTTTGATATACATTGACCAATGACACTATTGTTTAAATATGGACAGAACGTCAGGAGCCTGTGGTCTAAAGCTATGTAATTATAGATGAATATATTATGAAGCTCTAAGTTCTGAAGCTTTATCTTTGTGTTACGTTAGAATATCTCTATTTTCAATGACTAGATTAAATTTTAACAACGTACTTTCTGTTAACACAAGAGTTTCATTTTATGAATGAATGTCAAAGGAACAAATATGAGTGTGTTTGAATATTTTATGAAAGAATTACTAATTTGTGGGCCTTCGATAACAGTGTGAAACCTATTACCGTTATCTGTACAAATATCATGTTAAGCGGAGCCAAGATATTAATTCATATCCGGGTCTGATTCCAAACAAACATTTTATTTTTAGGTAGAGTAAATCAAATTTATGTGGGCGTATATAGCCGTCGCCCCTAAGCCCGTCTATCTGTCTACAATTGTCTGCACATGGCACGGCTGTAGCGGCCTCAGAACTTTGGAATGGAGATAGGGGCACTGTCAAAATTTTATAAACATGAAGCGAAGCCAAAAAACAAAGCCATTCAAGATGCTCTGGTGCATGCTCCCAATACATTTTTTTAAATTTGGGGTCTTTAATCCTTTTTTAATACAATTGGAAGGCTACAGGCATATAATTTTCTATATTTTTATCTTTTTTTCTTGGGCCCTTACCCTTTTGAAGCCACCAATGCTCGACTATACTAACTTGTAATATAAACATTGAAATGAGATATAGCTAGCACGCGGTCTAGAGTATAAGGCAGACGGCGAGATATAACGCGGGAAATCTTGATTGACTATACAGAAGTAATTGAAGAGAGCTTATTGACTGGCTTTATTGGACTGTTTGGAGATCCTTTATATGAATGACTGCAATTAAATCTTTTTCATAACAAGATTTGCAGGAATTCTTAGTTTCGGAATCTTCTCTTAGAGTCTTCGTCTGCCGTTGTCGAAAGTTTTTTTGTGTTGTCAGTAATTAAACGTGCACTGTTTAACTACTTAACTAGAAGTTCCAAGGTCAAATTAGTACTAGTACTGAAGTACTTTGTATGATTAGTTGATTAGTATGTACTAGCATCAGTAGTTCTGTGGTCACTCAGTCAGCGGGAATCACTTAATCTAAAGTAACGGTAAGAATTTGTTTCTTTATGTTTAATTTCGTAGACAAGTGTTTGCAGTCAGATGCCATGTTGAAGCAAGTCAACTGACCAGTTCGTATGCCAAGCATTTTCAATATGTTTGTATATAGCATACACATGATATATGAAGCATGTTAAGTATGCTTGTATAGTGGATACACGTGTATACGATTAGGACTTATCATGTTTCAATGTTATTCTTGAAATTGCTCATCACTTCAAATATTAGGACCTATATTATTTCCCAGATGCATATTATACTCTACTTTTGTTAAAGTAGCTCATAATTTAAATTATGTTGGTCCTTGGGCTGTGACGTGTCATACAAAATTACAATGTTCCGAATGTTCCATTCTTGAAGATCGTTGAGATCAAATATAAGCCTACCGAAATTTGAATCTTATATAATTTTATAATAAATCTTGTATCGAATAAAGAATTTTTCTTATACTACTTAATAGGTTTAGATAAGAGGTGCTGAACATATTATGTACGTGAACTTTCTTTGTGAGAATTACAGCTCGTAAACGTTTTTTTCTCAGATTCTTTTTCTTCTCCAAGCAGATGTTACAGTCATTATTTCGCCATTTAGTATAATATTATACTCAAGGCTGGCTTTAGAGTTGAGTTCAATTCATTTAAATATGAGTTTATTTGTTATTATACACCATCACCGTTATAATTGAATCAACGTGTTGTCAATGATATCGATTTTCTTATCATTGTTATTTGTGTCAGAATCGATTTCAAATTCAAATATCTATATCTTGTCCTATATCTAGATAATACGATTATAAGATGACTATTGTATTATTGTACAGTAACATCTTGAATGTGTAAATATGGATTTATAATGCACCTTGTAACATATAGCTCTTTTCTTTCTTAAAAGGTGTTACTACGATAAATACAATTTATTTATAGAGTCTCTTTGAAACAGCATAGTTGTTCATATGGGACAATAAAGCTTTGTTCCATGTGCTTTAGGCTGTGCATCCCAGGGGCGGATCCAGGATTTAGAGAAAGGAGGGCTCTGAAATATAACATGCTTCAAATTCAAAGGCACCATGAGCGCCAAAGGCACGAGCGGCGTATTTTTAGAGGATTGGGTCAAATTGAGTACCAGGATATGCACTGTTGGCCAAAAATAGGGTGCTCGAGCCGACTGAGCCCCCCCCCCCCCTTCTCCTCTGCATCCTGCGACAGTTTAAAGAAAAAACAAGGCTTATTATGCACTAAACGTCAAATTGTCATCATTGCACACATTTTAAGCCAAATAGAATCTAAGAGTAATAGAACCTTTCATCGGCTACGTCCAAGAGAAAGAATAACTTTGCATTGAACACCAACAGTAACAGTTTGATGGTTTACAAAGTATGAATTCATAATAAAGAAGCGGTTAGCTTCTTGTCAAATGGAAAATAACAGGAAATTATAACATTGAAGAAAGAGGGAGATTTATCAATGGCGGAAAACTTACAGCAAAATCCACTTTTCTAATAGTTTATCGTCAGCTTTGAATAACGGTATCTAAATATTTTCAATGGTTAATGATATCAAACCAACAAACTGTATCGAATGCCTGATCTAATTAAAAGTTCTAAGACTTCATTGATTCGCATTGATTTGGTTCTCTGATTTCTCGACTTCAAAGCACAAGATCGTTTCAGAAAGACCAAGTTTGTTTTGTTTTTTTCTAAGATGTTGTCGACACATGTGCTGATGTACTGATTGTCCATCATTCCAGAATGTTTTGCAACGCATTATACTCTGACAACGTTACTCATTTCGTGCGATATGCAGGTGCAGAAGATCACCACGTAAAACTCCATTTCATTTCGTGAGATATTCCTAGTCAGGTAAAAATGTTTGGAAACTAATTTGCATATTGTAACTTGTTAAGGATAGGACTTGGGTGAAAGATAAGACACATAAGCTTAAGGTTAGGCGGCCGTTTTGGGCACCTCCCTTTAGCTTTATTGGTCTTGTATGCCTATCGAATGATATAGGAAAAACAACAGAAAAATTAACTAAAGGACAATTATATGATTATTTTGCACTAAAAATGTTAATATTGTTAACTTGTAAAGGATAGGACTTGGGTGAAAGATAAGACACATCAGCTTAAAGTTAAGGTTTTGGGCACCCCCATTAAGCTTTATTGGCCTTGTATGCTATGCCTATCAAATGATATAGAATTAAACAACACAAACGAAGGACAACTAAATGATTATCTTGCACCATCAAGTCATCAAGACAGAGCTGTAATCAGTAGCTTTATGTTTATAGTAACCAACAATAAGACATTTCTATATTGATTTTTATTGATATATTTTTCTGGACTAGTGAATAAGTTTGATATAGCCAGTCAATAATATTACGAGTTTTTATCAATAAATTTATATTTAATGTTATTACTGACCGATATTTCATTGTTATTAATTTTCTATAAAGAAAACCTTACGATTGAATAGGTGTGAGAGATAGAATTTGGTGATTGTGTTAGGGCATTACGTGGTCATTCATGTGAACCTTACAGAGGCCAAGAATGTCTTTCGTTGAGTTACACATTAAACAAGGGTACATTACAGGCCCGCAGGAACGTGGAGGGACAGGGGGGCAGTAAAATCAAAATTGCTTTATATAGGCACCACCACCCTTTAGAATGAGTTTTTTCACAATTTGCCCCCCCCCCCCCCCACCCAATATGAAATTGCTTCCTACGGGCCTGCATTATGTCCTATATGTGGAGCACTAAGGTTTTGTCTGTTATCAGTGGTAAGGGCCCACAGTATGAACATGCTCACTCTCAAAAAAAAGATTTTGTCCGTTTTTTGCCGCCAATAATAGTAAGAAATATGGCCAAAAATAATTATCTAATTGTATGATTAGGTTACCTGAATTGACATTCTTATATCTTGGTCATAAATTGGTTATAGTCTTAAATGTCATATTTCCTATGTCTTATAAATACAGTATTAGTAATAAATGCAGAAGTCATGCGAAGATCGAATACATGTTTTAAGATTTATATTTCTCTCAAGCCTTGCAAGCCATAACAATAGGCTACATGACTTTTAAATCAAGTTAGAAGTTTTATTTCATGACCTTCGAACTCGTTCATGACAAGTAATATCATTATTGAATCATACATTGTCAAAATGATAATGAAGAAACCCTTGTGACTGAATAGCAACACAACACAATAAATAATCTCGTTGTATACGACTACTTTATTTCCTTAGTGCTTATTGATCAGTTGTTCTTGAACTTGTATAGCGTAGTACTATATTTTCAGGATGGAACTCGGTTACTTTCCGCATCCAAAGGATCCTGATGAAAGGCAGTTATATCCTTTAGGACAGTGGTTCCCATCCTTTTTTCAAGCTATGGCCAAAATTCACCAAATAGGGCATATAGCGCAAGAATTGGGGGAGGTCGAAAACTCGGACTTCTCGGAATCCTAGGATTATCGAATCCTAGGAATTCGAAGTCCGAGTTTTCGACCTCCCGGTGTACGGGAGGTCGAAAACTCGGAAAACACGGAAAAATAAATCCGAGAATTCCGAGTTTTCGACCTCCCGTATACCGGGAGGTCGAAAACTCGGACTTTTGAATTCCTAGGAATCGATAATCCTAGGATTTCAAGAAGTCCGAGTTTTCGATATTGCTCTATATGAAAAACGAAAACTCGGAATTGTTTCCTAGGAATTAGAATTACCGAGTTTTCGATATTGCTCTATATGTAAATCGAAAACTCGGAATTATCGAAATCCTAGGAATTAAAATCACCGAGTTTTCGATATTGCTCTAAATAAAAATCGAAAACTCGGACTTCTCGAAATCCTGTTATAAATACTCGTCCTATACGGTTAATATTTGTGTTTAATATTGACTATTGGTTAAATAAATATGCATCCCACACATTTTATCTTCCTTCTAACACCTTTTATCCCTATAACATAGAAAATTAGCATGATAAAATCCCCTCACTTGTAGTTTTATTTCCGATACTAAATTTACAGCTGATAAAAAGAGGTTACTAATTTTTCTATTTTGTCGTTAGACCAATGGAAATTAACGATCTTATAAAAAAAACAAAATTTGCTACGTGGGCTCTTCTGAAAGATAAGATAGCTTGCTAGGCAAGGTAACATACGCACACTGGCAGCTTTGCTTAAAAAAATGGTAAAGTTATGGAGATCAGGGCAATACCTATAATGTTTCTCATTTCGCTGACTATCAATAGCGTTCATCCTTATTGTACCTTGTGTTTACAAGCTAAATAGAAGAACAAGGGCAATAACCGGTATCAAATATTTTTCAAATTACCGGTACTTCATTTTCAATAAAATTCATCCTTTGGTGAATACAAACCGTTCATCGAAAAAATGTCAAATTCGAACTTAACCGCCGTCTTATCAATTCCAATGCTCATACCAAGTTTCAATAAAATCCATAGAAAATTGATGCTTCTATTGTGTCTACAACATTATTTTGACGCAATTATGTTAAGTCAAGGGCAATAAGTAAAAAAACATTCATGGAAAATATGTCACATTCAAACTTGACCGCCGTCTTATCAACTACAATGCTCATACCAAGTTTCATTCAAATCCATTGAAAATTGTAACTTCTATTGTGTCTACAACAAAATTTTGACGCAATTTTGTTAAGTCTTAGTCAAGGGCAATAACTAACCCACTGAGCCACCTCGGCTCACTACAATTAGCTCAGGCCTATAATTTCTTGATTTTTGGATAGGGCATAATTGTAAATTGAATATATCGATTTAAATATGCAAAGGTTGATTAAGCTTATTACGTCTATTTTAATTATTTCAACTGAGACTGATTTATAATATTTGTAATCGAGCCGCGATAAATAGTGAGGCTATTGATATGATAGTTTGTTGTGTTTTCTTTAAGGGAAGCAACTCTTAAAAACCAGAACTCATGACCACAAATAATGTTTTGATCAATTTATGTTTCAATCTTCAAATACTTTTTTCATTTATTCTTGTCTATCAAATTTGTACAGTGACACTTGTGCTTTTTGCTTGAAAAAAAAACAATCATAAAATACTACTTTTGACTTTGTCCTAAAGCCAAAGGCCTATATCGCTCCCTGTAATTGTAGCCTACCACCCTAAAAGCTACGAAAACATTTTACAAAATTTGAACACAGAAAACAGATCACAAATCCACTAATTCAGTTGTTTTGTTTTCAATGTACGAATATACATAATTCTAAATATATGGGTTTTATCTAAAGCAGATTAAGAAAAAAGGATAAAAAAGTTTAGTACATGTTGTTTTTTTTTTCTCGAAGAAGGTTTTCACGCGGAAATGCAGAGCGCGTATATATACGCATAATAAATTATTATTATAGCCTAAGTTGAAGCCTCAAGTCCTCATAAAATCATTGCGAATGCGTTTATTTTCATTATTGCGAGAGTTCCCATAGGCCTTACAGAGTACCGTCACATTTGTTTAATTCCTTGACCATGAATAGATTCAGAATTATTGTAATATATGCTGAATAGCAAAGCAGACCTCAGTTCAACCGTTGAAGATTATGATCACATAACAACAACACTTGAACAGCAAGTGCAGCACCAATGGTATAGAAAGATTCAAGAATAAAGACTGAGATGATGACAGAAATATTTAATCACAATCTACACTAGTAATAATCCATTGTAACGCGTAAAAGTTAGACCTAGCTTACTGACATCTAGACTCACGTCAGTTTGATAACGCAACTTTAAAAAAGGAAGACCATTATGAGGCCTTCAAAGCTAGAGGATGCTTCAAGGCACTTCATCTTTGCTTCAAGCTCTGTAGACTGTCCCTAATGAAAGTGGGTTTGGTGTCCCTTGGCAAGGAATATACGTATCAGTAAAGCACCTAATTCGACAATCTTAGATCACACAGAGAAACCGAAGATAGAGGCATCGATGACGCATGAGCACGGTTAGCTGAGGCTAAATGAGTAGCGAATGGTTTAAGGAATACCAGAAGCTGAAGTATTATTATGATTTATCTCATGGTCGAACGGTTGTCTTGACTCAGAAGTTCGGGACCATGGAGTTTGCTAGAAGTGGGCTGTCCTGACAAACGTTCGCCAACAGCATTCGACAGGTGCCCCCGCATTGGCTTACATTATCGATTTCCGTATAGAGCATTATAGAAAATATATAAAAATAACCTCTTTAGCTAAAGCATTAGGGTAAAGGTAGGATGCCGACAACACGAGTTCCAAGAAAAAAATAATAATTAGCTATGTTGTCTCTATGAAAGGCCAGCCGATTTGACAAACCCAGTCTCAGAGTGACATCATGACTTCACTGTGTTCCGGAGTGATGAGCATATCTTGCTCCACTAGCCACGTGACTTTCCGTCAATAGGTTCAGCATGATAGTCACTTTATCAGCTGTTAATTTAGTATATCGGAAACAAAACTACAAATGAGGGGATTTTATCATGCTAATTTTCTATGTTATAGGGATAAAAGGTGTTAGAAGGAAGATAAAATGTGTGGGATGCATATTTATTTAACCAATAGTCAATATTAAACACAAATATTAACCGTATAGGACGAGTATAACAGATTTATCCCTTTAAAAAAATGGATAATACCCAATACATCTGGATTTCGAGAAGTCCGAGTTTTCGATTTTTATTTAGAGCAAAATCGAAAACTCGGTGATTTTAATTCCTAGGATTTCGATAATTCCGAGTTTTCGATTTACATATAGAGCAATATCGAAAACTCGGTAATTCTAATTCCTAGGAAACAATTCCGAGTTTTCGTTTTTCATATAGAGCAATATCGAAAACTCGGACTTCTTGAAATCCTAGGATTATCGAATCCTAGGAATTCAAAAGTCCGAGTTTTCGACCTCCCGGTAAAAGGGAGGTCGAAAACTCGGAATTCTCGGATTTATTTTTCCGTGTTTTCCGAGTATTCGACCTCCCGTACAGCGGGAGGTCGAAAACTCGGACTTCGAATTCCTAGGATTCGATAATCCTAGGATTCCGAGAAGTCCGAGTTTTCGACCTCCCCCAAGAATTGTTGTTTTGTGCCTTCTCATCATCAGGAGGTTAGATGCATTTGACCACAAGCAACTACAGACCTTACAAAGCAAAATATAGTTAAATAAAGATGGGCTAGAGAAAATACATCGTCGTGCGCCATGTCCCCCTGACTAACACCCCATGTCAACACCAACAAGTAAAACCCGGCAGTACCTATGCAAATCGCAATCCAATAATCAAAACCAATTGGGAAGGTATAGTAATTAGTCCAATAACTACCCTGGATCATTCAAGGTCAAAAGGCTTAATTCTAAAGAGACTTGACCTTAGAAAGATAGATGTCCAAGAATAGAGTGCGCGCTTTCTGTACACTGTAGGCCTACTCTTTAGAGAATGGATCTAAGTCTGCCAAATGGTTTATCAATATCCTATCAATACCGTATTGTTCTTAATGACAGACTTACGGATTATGTAAATCATTAAATCACATTGAATGGTTCCTGGAAGTAGATTGGAGAATAATAGATTGACAGAGCTAGAGCTATAAATAGTGCTGATGTGGACCTTCACGAAAACAATTCCTATCTGGATAGACGTTCGAGATGTTGTCAATTTTGTCTGGTAGAAATTCCAGACCATGTTGTTGTTGTTGTGAGATAAACTCAATAGGATTCTGATGTTTATGGTTAATGGTGGGTGATTCAGTAAGAGCTATTGTCTATGATCAATGACTGTCAAATCTGATAACAGTTTATAACTGGAGGTTTTAGATTTTAGAGACTATGAAACATGCCATTCGGAGAAAAACAATTCAACTTGCTAATGGTAGGGTACTTCTCTTGGAAACTAAAACAGTTTGAATAATAAAAATTCTTATGATCGATAACATGCACCATTTTTTCCCGTTTAGTTCGGACTATCTTTATATTCGAAACGTGAATCGAAATAGGACGTAAAACTCCATTTCATTAATTATAGTCTCCTTAGGTTTAGGCAGATGCAGGTTATTTCCATTGCAAAGAGAATGGCTTCTAGTAATAATGACTGCATATTGTCATGGAAAACGTTGACGAGCTTGGTTTCCAATGTTTCCATTCATTGTACATCAAAATGACTGATTAATTCTCGATCCTGTAGACTCAAATCATTGCTCATAAGTCATTCTCATCTTCAAAAAAAAGGGCAATCAATAAAAAGCTGGATAAGGAGCATCTGCTACTATATGGGCGTACAATTTATAAGTGTGAAAGAGGTTGCATCGTTATTTAAGGTCCTTATCACCATTATTATTATTCCAAGCATTCTATGAGTTATAAATATATATTTTTGAACTATGTTGCAGACATAAAGTCATTTCTATTTAACCCTTGTGTACCGAAATTCGCGCTAATGGAAATATTGATTTTGGCACTTTAATTTAGATTGCATTATATCTCTATTAATAATTGAAAGGAAGACCGAATAAAGTTACAAAAAACTGACATCTTTAAAGAAATAATCAAATTGCTCTTTTATTCGCTTGATCAATAACCAGATTGACTTCATTTTGTTTATAGCACAAGTTATTGGGGCACTCTTTCACCCCGACCCCTTAATTCGATTGCGTTTTTATGAGGGACAGGTTTTGATCTTATTCAAGGAATTCTGATTTTTGTCCGTATTTGGTTCTAGTAATGGCGGACGACTTGACCAAATTATCACATCACTATATTATTTTTCCAGTGATGTTAACATAATCTGGTACAGTTTATCTGATCTAACACGACCCGCGGACATCTGACGGAAAATCGGAGAGAAATATCTGAAACCGATATGCATATGAAGCAGTGGTTTCCAACCTGGCCCCCTAGGGGGACATGGGGTATTTGTCAGGGGGCCATGGGGCATGAAGATGTGTATATTTTTTTACTAGTCCAAATTTCATTTAACTATATTTTACTGTGTAAGGTCTGTATTTGCTTGTGGTCAAATGCATTTGGCTCTGAGAATTTTCGAGTTTTGGACCACGGTATGAAAAAGGGTTGGGAACCACTGATATAAAGGCTGTAAAACTTCATTTGAATCGGTTTGTTCAGAGTTTGGTACGTTGGTTTTAAAGCATTTGATAGATATACAAAGGCAAGACACTTACTTTAAAAACGCGTTATAAGACAAAACGTACAACTATTTGAACTTAAAAAGGTTTGCTTATCATCAGTTGTCAACTATAAACTCTATAACCTGAAGATAATTTACTAAGCCACTATCAAGTTCCAGTCACACTATCTACTTTAATTGTTTTCTTTGAAAGATTATTTACTATTCAGATTCTGTCAACACTGATATTTATTTACATGTACATAAAAACTTTAAGGTAAAGCTGCTCAAGGGGATCAGCCTTTTAGCAAACTGACCAACTGAATTAGATTCAGATGTGTTTCCATTGTGTCCCTACCGACAAGAGAAGGGGCCATCTCTCCCTGACTTCACAAAAATGTTTGAGGTGTTGAGGGTACATACTTGACCTTCATGTCAACGGGAAAATGAAAAATGACATTTTAAAGAAATTAAAAATAAACGTATATAGAACATTGTTTTAAAATTGAAGGAATAGTGTATCAAACCTTGTAAACTAAACGAACTATGGCTATCATGCTCAGGGGCGGATCCAGGTGCCCCCGGCACGAGCCCCCTATTTTTTACCGACAGTGCATATCCTGGTACACGTTCATCTGAAAAAGTTACAGCCTTACAGACGAAAAAATTGTGGTAATCGACTAATAGGCCTATAGGGCACCATTGTATTTTGAATCTATGGTATCCAAATACAACTGTACAGTCATTAGAAATACTGATATCATTAGGCAGGTATTATGTTTTAAGATACAGTTTTGAAGATGATAGTGATATAAGCTGTTATCAGACCCAATCAATCTGTTATAATTACTGTAATAATATTATCTCTGTTTATAAAGATAACCGTCGTACCTTCAGGCATATTTCGGGTGTCCCCCCTAAACGTCCCCAAGTTTGACAGTATCTCATCTGGTGGTGAACCTATCTTTTTCAAAATTCTCACAGATTTACTTCAACATGTCCTTGTCAGACCCTGAAAATATGAAAGTCACCGCATAAAAATTGTACGAGTACTGCCCCAAAATCGAACAAAATCGCATGTCAAAATATTCAATATAAGAGCAAATTACATGTCAATCCGTTTTCATTGTGCCTTCACCACATCGAACGCCAATATACATGTATATCTACGATTATGAGCGACTGCAAAGGTTCTAAGGAGTAGATTCAAGCTGAAAATTGTCCAAATCTTGACATTTTTTCCGTTTACGAAATGAATGAATGAAAGATAAACGGAGTTTACGTTTAACTTGACTGCACCCAATTAGGCAAATGAAAGCGGTGTTGATATTGCCCCATTTCGAGTTTCATTATCACCCATAATATATGCCCATTGGTTTTACTGTTAATGTTGTTATCTAATAATAGTAATCAACACCCTAGTTTTAATGTTATCTTTATTAAAATAATGTTAGTACGGTACATATCATATCATTATTATTATTATACTTTATATACCTATATAGATAACCTTCTATAATCAGTGAATATAGGGGTCACTTAGCGCAAAACAATTACATTAGTTGAACGGTTTCAATGTTTCATTTACCAATGTGTTGATTTCTGTTTGTGGTCACTTGTGACATTGTTTTTGGATTGTATCATTTAAATCTACTGTAATTCTTATGGTATGTATTAATGCTTGTGGTTAATTTAATTTAAATCTCGAAACATTAGACAGATATTACATAATTTACACGAAGTTTTTGTGTTAGAAAAGAGCCAATTTTCCCATCATAAAGGGACTTTTGGCTGCACTATTTGAAAATTGAAACGGTTGTTCGAACTCCTGACGACATCAACCATACATTGATCATTGTACAAGGGCCCTTTGCAACAAGAAAGAGTTTGCAAAGTGTGAATATCACCCATTCTCAGAATCACTCATTTTCAGCACCACTTGTGATATTCAGATAAGACAAATTATGTAATGATAGACATTGATTTACAAATGGTTTATGTTCATTTTGAAATATCGTCTTATGTATACTTCTTTCAAATAAACAGTTTTTTTTATGTTTATCTTTTTATATGTTTATGTTGAGACAATAATTATACTGTTTATATTCCATAATTTAACGACATGTGTATATCGTTTGATGTTAAGATAAATTCTTAAAAAGATCATCGAGACTTTTTTGACTATACTTTCCAAAACCGTTTTTCTACAAATAAGTGCAAGACCATGGTTCAGCACAAGCATATGCTATGTCGTTATTATCAGCACATATAGAATATATTATGCCATACACGTACGAAATTTTCGTCATTCCATTAGCTGTGTTGTACACAAATTTCAGCACAGATTTCATTGTCATTGCTGTGAACACAATCTGTCAGCCATAATTTAAACATAATGTAATGGGAATATACATTGCATATTAATATTTTGTTGTCTCTGTGTGTCTAAAATGCACTTTGCTTGTCCGTTTTTCCACGTATAAGATAAACATTACAAGATGTATGCACTGACGAGAAAAGTTTAAGATTTCTGTTAAACTTCAGTACCGAACAATCTTTCTTTTATAAACATTCTCTCATCTTAAATCCTTGACGTTTTTTATATAAAAAATTTGGTTTTGGTTATAAACAAAGAAGAGATTGTTTACAATATATGACGTGTTATTTAAACTTCAAACTTAAAACTAAACAGACTATCATTTTCATCTTCAATTTGTTGGTCGGTAGGATGTCAGAATTGCTTGTAATATATATGAGGCGGATGCTCGCAAGACTTTCTGGATTACTTCCAATGGCGCTTCCATTGGTTATTGGAGGTTATTAAGGGGGGGGGGGGGGCAACTGTCGGAGTAGATATTTCTTTATGAACAAAAGTTACAAGATTCTCGTGGAAGTTCTTAAAGGGTCATCCTTCCTGAAAAAAATCCCTGGAAAATAAGATTTGATTTGGTGCATTCACCATAATTATGTTGGAGCAAAATCAATTTAAATCACAATAAAATAGGTAATTTGGGAGCAGAATAATTTTCTGGAGGAAAAATGATACCCCTTTTCTACCATTGGCGCCGCCATTGACTACTTCCTTGAAATTCCAAGCTACATTTGGCCATTTTGTAATAAGATCAAAGCACACTAGAATGTATATTGCCTGTAGGTATTGTAACTTGACTCAATTGAGTTTGTTGTGTTTCATTATCAAATGCATCTTTCTGTAATAATGCACGTAACACCAGATTTCGCCATATGTACACCAAGAGATGGTACGTTGCAGTGTTGTTCAATTCTCTACACAGGAATTCTTACAAGGCTTTTTAGATAATAAAACTGTTAACAGTATATTCTATGATTAAAATAAGAAATTCAAGAGTGACCCCTTCCGCTAAAACGCTCTGCTCGCTATGCTAGCTAAGCTCTATTTGGCCCCTAAGTTTTTTTCATAAAATGCATTTTGCCCTTTACAAAAATTAATTGAGAAGGCCTGCCATAGAGGTATTATAGTGTCCTGTAGTGATAATGTGACGCCAAAGCTGGCCCGTGGCCGGACTTGACTGTTCAAGCAGGATGATCTGGAAGGGTCAATGCAGTGATGCCACTGAATGGATGATCGTCCGAATTTTTTTCGTTTGGGATAAGTCCCTTTGTGGTTACTGTCTGCACCAACAGGAAACAGATAAAGACAGTGCATGGTATTCATCATATATATTTGATCATCTGATGTTACAATTTGGTTAGTTACCAACTGAACTGCAAACCCTGGCATTTCGGATTAAATCTGCACTCAGTTATCTGAATTGGTCTATCATATTTCTATAATTATTGAGACTTCTAGTCTTGAAATTTATTAGTCTATGATGACCTTGCCAAAACACATTTATATGAACTCTTATGGGGAACCAGAGTAGGTTTCAAGGTCGAATTTTGAGTTTCTACCAGTTCTGTGCAGTATCAAGGTCATGAGTTTTTAAAGGTCATTTTGGCCAGTAAGATTGTGCACAATCTATATTATGAGATATACTTTACCTAACTGGAGGTGTATATAGTTACCTTTAGGATTGGTGTTTCCACCATCAACAAAGACACTCGTATTCTTGTATTTTGCTGTACTCTGTTGCTTTACAAGCAATCTAACGATCAATTTTGTCGCGGTTACACATCTGCTAGCATTTATCAATTACTTCAAGAATATTTTTTGATAAATTCTTTTTAATTTCTTTACGCTTGTCGGAAATCTCATATTAATGCTTTCCTCTACTACACCATCACAAGTTAAACGTCAAAGGGTTGCAATTTCCACTTGTTAGATGTATGTTGTATGTATGCACACTTTTTTTTTTAGCTAAAAACTGTATTTATAAAATAGAATGTATTCTTTTCATAATCTTTAAAAAATCTTGCAAACACGTTGAAGAAACCTACTATTTTTCGATAGTTTTTTTTAAAATGAAACGCCATGCAGTGAAATGATTGGACATAAGTCTACTCTTTTTCAGTTTCCAACCGTCGAGTATGGAGAACTATATTATGAATGTTGATGTTTTGGTGAATGTTAAAATCATTAACACTGTTTTCACCAGCTATCTTGTATTTATGGTTAACTGAAATTGGGTAGATGGAAAATCAGTAAGACGAGTAAACACCCGGAACTTCAGCGAATTCCATTTATTCTTTCTTTCTTATAATAATATAAAGCACAGACAAGCCAGTCGTTTAGTCGCCTGTTAACAGTGAAATCTAAATGATGATCTGAATTTAAATGGCAATAGATAATCTAGCTTGTGCCACAGCCAACTTTTGCATGTTTTATACTGAAGATGAACATGGTTTGTGCATATCGTGATTGTAAAGATGTCATTATTTTCAAGTAGGTTTGTTAAGTAGACGTAGAAGCAGTGCAGTGGGGGTGTCAGTCTCATAGAACTGGGGGGGGGGGGAGACAAAAATGGGGCAAACTGATTAATAATGCTGACTCAACTGCTCAACTGTTGGGGTAAAATTCCAAATATGAAAAAGTTAAAGACGCAAGCCTCTTTCAATGAGATTGTAAGGTTTTTTCCCAATAAAAATTTTTGGGAAAAAAAATCAGATTTTGAAATTTTTCATAAACAAAGTGGGATGCAAATGGAGGTACAAACCGTTTTTCTTTGAGGGTATTGGTGTTGGCGGAGGATGCTTTCCCTTGTACCTCTATTGACCTTGCCACTAATTTAGTTCAGGAACCTGGAACCTTTTTGCTAAGTATCATATTAAAAAAATGTGTCCATTTCCTTGTATCCATTTGAGTCAGGACATTTGCATATGCGAAGTTGACTTCTGGTTCATAGTAAAACCATGCTTTGGCAGGTATCCGTCAAAAACTGACAAGCTGCAATTTCTATTGCAAGATATGGGTTAATAATTCTACCAGGACATGGAATGGTAATTACACTTATTGATTACATGGTAAATAGATTCTAGTGAATTACATGTTGTGCTTGAACAGTTTTCTAATGGGTTCTCCAATATCATGATATGTTCACAGACACGTAACAGTTCCAATTGTACCTCGTTTGCCAAAGATGTCTTATAATTTTCAATTTTAAATTAATATTCGGGTAGTTACTTTCAAATCAAAGGTATTATTGCCATGTTTGTGCGTTTTCAACTTAATGATGCTTCTTTTTTTATGGGACTCAATTTTGAATATTGATGCGCGCAAGGGTTGCTCAACCTAGCTTTATCTTTATCCCCTGGCCCAATGCAATGGTAGTTTTGTATAGTGTGTCACAACCGTCCAGTATTTTTCCAGATATTGCGTAGTTGGTGTTAAAGGGATATGTCCACTAACTGTTCGACCCATAATTTTTTTGTCTGAGAACCAGGAATTTTTGAGTTATTTTAATCCATAATAGAAAAATGAAAGATAAATGTTTAGGTAGGGATATAATGGAAGAGACTATACGATTTATGTGCAGTTCTAGTACTTCTGGAGGCTATTTACATATACTCAAGGCTCGAAAATGCTGAACATTCCCTTTTAATACAACTGAATAATTCTTTCAAAGCAATCTTTCTAGTTAGTTATGACTGAATGACAGATATTCAGCTGATGAGGATAAAAAAAATCTGTTATTACTTTTTGTTTTGATATAACTTGGAATTAAACTGAAAAAATAGGCTATATAATGATAACTTGAGAAATAGAATTTTTTTCCTCATGCTTATTCATAAAAGTCTAAAATGCGATATTAACGTAAAGATCGGTTGTTAGATCTAAATGTATTTCGGTTAGTCTATTTATAAAGACATTAATATTGATTATACAATTAGTTTGGAGTGTTGTTCTAATGTCTAAATAATTTTGACATTTCTCAATACCATTCTACTTTCTACTTAATTTCATTCGAACATTGGTAGTGTTTGTTAAAATAGACGTTTCGTTTTACATGATTTATAATTTTTAAGATAAAAACTTACTGGTATGTTGTTAGGACCAGTAACATCAAACTTGCTTTATATAGGCAGCAGCAGACAACCCCAAGGCCTTGAATTCTGAACAACCACTCATGAGAATGAGTTTTGCCATTTGGCCCCCAATATGAAATTGCTTCCTACGGGCCTGTCCCTTGTAAGTTTCAATAGAGTTCTTATGTGTCTTCGGATATTTCTTAACTCTTGGGGTGGCTTTTCGAGGTTCTTCGATTGATGAATTCGGAATCAGGATATATGCCTAATTCTCTCCTCATTGGCTTTTATTTGTAATAAAACAGAGGTTTGGATATACACAACATTTTACATTTGTAATCTATAATTAACCATAATCATTGCATCTTTACTTTCTACGTTTCTTTTTCTTTTTCTTTGCTTTGTGTTATATGTATGCTAGAGATCCACCCAGGACCACAGATGGTTATATGAGAAGCCTCATGGGACGATTTAATAATACTGATCAGAATATTCAGACACCGCTGTTAACTTAACCAATAATTCAATATTGTCTTCATTTTTAGTTTGGAAGATGAAATATTCCAAGTTGTTTATAAATTATGAATGAAGGTTCAGTATTGATATAATTATACGATTGAATGTTAATATATATTGGTAGCTTTCTAATCTTACAGAGTTTTTCTGTTATCATATCTACCGCTAGTATTCTCATGTTTACATTCTTAATATTTTCAGATTGGGTTTTTGGCTCGTCTACCAACAATTTGGCTTGTTATTGGTTTGAAGTGTGCTGATAGACCGTGTTCCTTCAATCTGGTATTACTAAATATCACCTGTATATAGTTAACGAGTTACTAAGAAACATTAGCTATCTGGATAGATGTCATCTTCAAACAAACAGTAAATGGAGATGGTTTACTAGAGGGATTACAGCATTATTTGAGATAGCGTCGCGTATTGTTGTCGAATTGCGTTGTATGTGTCGTTTTGTGTGATTTTTGGTGAAAATAAGTGGCCAGAAATGAGTCGTCGGGCTAGTTTGTTGGCCAAACAAAATAAAACTAAACCAAAAGTTCGATTTCCCGATGAATTAGTGTTTTTAGATAATGTAAAGGAAAACGATTTAAAGGCTATGGACTCAATGTTGAGACGTGCCAGTTTACAAATGGATTTAAACGCTCTAAATGATGCAGGTGAGATTTTTTCATTTTTCAAGTTTCCAGGTTCAGCCATTATCGATCTTGTTTAAGACAAACTTTAAAGGATATGTTTCGACATGGTTTCGGCCAATAAAACCTTAGTCGTAGAACCGGGAATTTTATAGTGATAGTGTTCACAACTCTCTCTCTCGAAATTTCAGTCTTCAAACCTCTGTGTAGCCATTATTATCAGTGTTTGAAAGTCAGAAATACGACTCGTATTTTAACAAGACTATGCATTATATAGAAAACACCTACATGTATACAGAAAACACAAGAAAAATGTTTAGGAATATAATTGAAGGGTTTATGCGATTTTCGTGCAGTTCTGGTACTTTTTGAGGCTATATACATATATTTCAGGTCCAAATATACTCTATATAAAAATGCTGAACGTCCCCCTTTAACTTTACTGATACAAGGTGTTTAATGGTAATATGCACCCGACATTGACCAACAACTGGCTATACACTTACTTTGCTTGCAGAATGTACCACAAACGCACGCCATGGTACTGTTCCATAAGTTGTTTCGAGAATATTTATGCTTTATCTTATGACTTGCAATTAACATCGGTCGGTTTCATGCATATGCATATCATTAATAATCTTGACTTATTGACTTGACTTTTTTTTACTTCAGCGGGTGTATTGCATAACATCTTCTAGGTATAAGCTTACTTTTACAGATAATAGATTATTCCTTAAATGAAACAAAGCTTACTTTTACAGATAATAGATTATTCCTTAAATGAAACAACGTTTTCTAAGTCCATAGTCTTTATAAATAAAATAGGCCTACTGAAAAAGTTGGCATATCGTTGAATAGAATAGGTTCTTCAGGAAGCTAGTAGGAATGTTTACACCTTGCAATATCAGATCGTCTTTCCTACGAACTCGTTATAAGATGTTTAAGATGTACTAGATTACTACGGCAGTTAACTTTGATAATAATTTGATCACCTGTTGAAATGTTGATAAAAACGACACTTAGACTCATTCAGGTAAAAACTGATTTACGACTTAGATCTTAAAACGTTTCATCTATAGGCTGGTAGTAAATGCCTCGGGTAACTACCACCCCCGTAGGTCACAAGTTATACAGATTATAGATATCAAATTTTAATGCATTTAATCATCGGATTTGAATTGATAAGATGACAGCATCCGATTTAATGAGTTGGCTGATTGTAGGTGAGAATTGCAAGGGGAATGTGCACTAGATTTGGGCGTTGAATCAACCACTTTGTGAGAGATGTGGCGCATGGCAGGGATTGATTACTCCTCTAGACACCTGACACTATTTAGCATTATGAAATATTTACTCGTTAATTAATATACTTCGTTATGATAAAATAAGTTCACTAGCTGTTACCAATACATGGATTTTGAGTTATGGTGTACTGTAAGGATCGGTTAGGACTTGGGTTTTATTCTAGAAAGGCAATTCGATTAGATAGAAAATTTAACTTCGAACCAAAAATCTGAGTCAAAAATTGTTCTTTATTCATTCAAGAACAGAGGTTGTATACTGCAGCCATTTTCTTGTTGGTATATAAAAAGAAGGCTGAACAACTTGGCGAACAACTATGTTAACCTTACCAGCCGTTGGACTTAAAGATACATTTTATCAGCTACCCACTGGTTTCAGAGTTAACTAATCTATGGTAAAGGTGTTCGGTACTAATAAATAGCCGTTCAACACATTAAAGTTTATATAATCTCTATGAAACAGTTCAGATTCTAATTTATGGTTGGTGATATAAGGTTGATGACCTTCCAGATAATTTCTTTTAAAAATTAGGTTTAGAAACAGGAAGTTCGAAACACATATTTCTTTGCTTTAGAAAAAAACGGTACATCGTAGATTTTGAAGACAAATCTGAAGATGAATGTTTTCGAACTTCAGGTTGCTTCCTTGCATGGTCTGGTTGTTACGCCATTACGTGGATTTTCTCAAAACCAGATGAAACTTCCAACTCGAATTCTTCAAATCTCGTAGCCTCCAAGATAAAGTCAAGGTGATATCATATATATGATAATAAAAGCCAAGCACGAACGATCCCAACCGTGAAACAAATCTCGAAATCCATGTAAACACATTGGCAATACATTGGTAGCAGCTAATGAACTCATTTCAGGAAGTATATCAATAAATGAGTAAATATTTCATAATGAAAAGTGGTATCAGGTGTCTAGAAGAGTTAGCATACCCTGATTGGCGCCACACCCGCCACTGCTGCCCAATGATATTATATTTCATTATATACTGCTATGAGCTTGTATTACAATTAACTGAAGGAATTTCAGTCCGAATTCCCCCTAGACATTCGGTTAATAACATCCAAGTACAATTTCCACAAACTATTTAAGCATTTAAAGAGTTTTGGTTTTAATATTACTGTCAAGAAGATTGGACAGATACACATGGCATAAAACAGAAGCCTATTTCAAGCCTGGTTGTTATTTACATGTAATACGATATAATTGCGTTGAACTTTACCAAACCAAACTCAATGTTATGGTGATAGCTTATAAACTGTTTATACATCAAACATCTGCTAAAGGGATACGTGCGTCTATATTTATAGATTTAATTGTATTAGAGCTTGGTTCCCTACTCTGGGAATACCACATATGTACACCTTTGAAGCTTGGAATGTTACATCCACATGCAGTACATGATTATCATCGGGAAAATTTAAACGATTCTGATCACCAGCCAGCTATTCGTGGGAATTTTCTGCTGAACTATTTTTCATTCGCCTAGAGAAATACCAATCTCTCATACAGAGTTGTCTTCCCTTGCGGTCCAGATTCTGCACTGCAAGGCAAGGAAAGACAACTCTGTATAAGAGATTGGAGAAATACACGTCGTTTGAAAGAACCGAGAACTTTAGTTTCACTCCCTTCCGGAAACCTAATTAGGACTGTTGCAACTTTGTCTGAAATGCCAATGACACAATGTAAGGTATTTCGCGGTTATCGGCTACTTACATACATATACACGAGAAAGAGACGACAGCATCCCTTCAGTAATGAACTGAAATATTTGACAGAAGGTAATTTTGATCTGGAGGATATACATTAATGATGACATACCATGAGGAAAAATGTGTGGAATATCTGCATCAGTTTATGTAAAAAATCACACGGCTATCTTATAACACATTATACAAGACCGGCTTTGTTGGAAATATCAGATAGTTCTATTATAGATCACTTACAGGAATCTGGTCAAGGTCATTCTGAACTCTACATTCCACAGTTCTGTGAATAACTCCATAACTTGCTGATGCAATATCGATATCGGTTTATTCTCGGTTTGTATTTGAATCTACTATAGTCCACTAAAGTAATCTCAGTTCATGGCCAGTGGTGGGTGTGGCGCCAAGCAGGGTATGCTAACTCTTCTAGACCCTGATATCACTTTTCATTATGAAATATTTACTCAATCATTGATATACTTCCTCAAATGAAAAGTTCATTAGCTGCTACCAATGTATTGCCAATGTGTTTACATGGATTTCGAGATTTCTTTTAGCGTTGGGATCGTTCGTGCTTGGGTTTTATTATTCATGTCCAACATAGGCACAATGTGGCTGATTTTTTTACCCGACACAAAGTTGATTATTGCATAGTCTTAAACATAAGAGGTTGTGAAATATGCTTTTGGTATTCCATTGTCAATGATTACGTTTCATGTATTATGAGTGTTTTGTTGAACATTATAGGTAGTGAAATTGGTCGTCGTGGTTAAATATGTAAAGAGATTCAGAAACGGGGGCAGAAGGATTAGTCTGTGGGTTTATGGGCTCATTCTCTCTTTTGAGAGGTCTGCATAGTATTGAACCTCTTCAAATAACAGAACTCCGAAGAGTTATTATTGACTGCCATCTTAGATAAAACAGTCAACAAGCAGATGAACAAGTTCAGTTCCCTACATAGTGATCAGTGGTCACCTCTCAGTATCAGCTCTACATCCGGGTTTTTTATATCAATACCCAAGCCAAACAAGTCTTAAGGAAAATCAATCATAGTTTTCGCCATATTTCTTACAAACATGATCTCGTCTACCGTAAAACGTCTATTGACCATATAATAAGCCATATTTCTCCTCTACAAAAGTTTTGACGGTTTGGATTTCTTGGTGATGGCTGTTTACGGATCATGATTCTACAATAACCGATTTAATTCATAAGATTCCAATTTTTCAAACATAAAAGCTGATTTTTTACAAGTTGGTTACGAGTAATTCTGTACAAAAAGCAGCTCTTAGATAGTGAATGTATTAATTAATTAACCAATTTGCACTTATCATTGTCACTCAACTTTAACAGAACTCAGGTTGATGAAAACACTTTAACGATTGGTTAAACCATTTTGGTAACGAATGAAAATACCGAATGCTTATACCGGAACTAGTTTGAATTTCAATATCCGGTATACCATATATATCATCCAAGCTGAGAGTACTGATTTAGTACGTAATATAAAGGGTTAAAGCTATTCAGAGAAACTAGTGTTTGGACTATGAGAATGTAAAAATGGGCCTAATATGGAGATTTATAAGTAGTCTACTCTCTTAATCATTTAGCATTTTTTTCAAAATGGGACTTATGTAGTGTATTTGGGCTCGATAGTTGGGCCCGGGCTCTTTCCCCTAAATTATTGTTCACATAATAATATGCTCACTGCATTCTGAGAACCCACTATGGGTGGATGGTCCACAAAGTTGTAGACATTGATATTTTAATCGGCAGTAACTGATGTTCATAATTAAACAAACAAGATTCAAGATGTTGGCAAAGAAATGTTAGTGAAAATTATCGTTATACACAAATAAACTCGTGAACTATGGAGGTATAACGTTGCCAATATTGTCGATTGTGTCGCAACGTTAAAATACCAATGTCGTAATTACAAAATGCATTTGTCAATGCTGCAAAGTACAATTGTCGATGTGTAAAAATGCAAAATGTATAAATATTCTCATCAATCCAATGAAATGCAGCTAACAATTTACTCTTTGCATTATGCATTTTGCATTAGGCACTTTTACATTATACATTCTGCATTAGTCACTTTTGCATTACGCACTTTGTATTATCAAACCTTGCAGAATAGACTTTTACACAATAGAACATATACCTTATATGGAATGATGACGTATATTCATTTGCATACGTAAAAACGGCGGAAATGTACGGAAATTAATTAATATGCATGCGCATTGAAACATGTCCTTGTTGACATTTAAAGATGAGTTCTCCCTTAAAGATAAATATCTCCGTAAAAGTCCTCGAAAACTTTGTGAATTTTTAAGCTTTATTTAATTATTGCTACCTGTATTGCTTCAGGGGTGGAGTCTTGGAACCCCCTTTAGAATATTTAAAAAGAAACTCCCTGAAACGTTTTTTCCTGACCAATTTAAGGTATATTTGTATAGGGGATCACAAGAAGAAAATGTTAGGAATAAAACACCTGGAAATGCAAACTTCTGAAATATCTGAGAGACAGATTTAGACAATTTTGAGAACTAGACGCGATCGAACGCAATTTACTGACATTTTTTGACGAATTTAAGTTATATTTGTATAGGGACAGCAATGTCACCAGAAGAAACATTTATAATTTTGTATAGGGTCTGAGGAATTTAGCCTTGAAAATGCTGTGAAATAGACGCCCACAAAATATGAAATTTCCTGACGAACTTGTGGGATCACCGGAAGAAAATTTTGAGAATAATGCGCCTGGATACTCAAATTCCTGACATCTCCCACCGAATTTAAGATTCAGAATTATTTGTATATAGGGTCTCAGGTATGTCGCTTAAAAAATTGAGAATAAGATGCCCATAAACATTTCCTGACATTTCTCGTTGAAGTTAAGTATCAGCATGGGAATGGGAGAAAATGCGCTTACAGGCGTCCAGTACTCAAAATTGTCAAGGTTAGGTCCCTCAGAAATGTCAGAATTGTGTTTCCAGGCATCTAATTCCTGACATTTTCTTCTTGTAGTCCTGCAATTTCAGTCCCTTTAAAAATAAACCTTAAATTCGTTAGAAATAAATAACGTTTCATTTTTTTTAATTTTCTAGAGGGGCTCCCTAGAAACCAGACTACCAATGAGCACCCTTGAACCCTTAGTTTTATTTTATATTAAAAACAATAACTTTCTGATTTATTTGGCAACTTTCTTATATTTTTTAAGCAATAGCTCAATTTGAAATAATACAGAGATGTTTATCTTTAAAGGAGAACCCATCTTTAAATGTCAAAAAGAACTTGTATCAACGCGCATGCATATTAATTGATTTCCGTACATTTCCGCCGCTTTTTACGTATGCAAATGAATATACGTCATCATGCCATATAAGGTATATGTTCTATTGTGTAGAAGTCTATTCTGCAAGGTTTGATAATGCAGAGTGCGTAATGCAAAGTGACTAATGCAGAATGTATAATGCAAAAGTGCCTAATTCAAAATGCATAATGCAAAGAGTAAATTGTTAGCTGCATTCGTGTGACATTTCATTGGATTGTTGAGTATACTTATACATTTTGCATTTTTACACATCGACAATTGTACTTTACAGCATTGACAAATGCATTTTGTAATAACGACATTGGTATCTTTACGTTGTAACACAATCGACAATATTGGCAACGTTATACCTCCATAGTGAACAAGGGAGTGGTCAAGTGTGCACTTATCACTCTTATAAATATATGGTCACCATGGCTTAACTTGAATTATAAGATTGGGTTCTAACAGGTCAATATGAAATATCGACTATGCGTATTTTTGTGGTCCAGTTTTCTCAGCGGAGGCGTTCCTAGGAATCTTTAAGGGGAGGGGGGAGGTTATGGCAAAATAATTGTTCGGGGGGCTACCAGCACCAGGTATCCGTATGTAACATTATACGAAATTTTAATGTGGGGGGTGGGGGTCAAGACCTGGCCAGCCTAAATTCTGGGTTGGGGGGGGGGGCATGCCCCCACGTAGAAACGCCACTGAATGTCAGTGAAACAGTAGCATATGTGCCGAACTAACTAAAACACTCTATGTTATCCGAAACTTGAAAGAAAAAACTCTGTCAAAACGTCTGAAGTCAAACAGACTGTAGGCCTATATAACAGCATTTCTAATTTCAACTTTTTAACATTATTATATACATTATAATTACATAAAAACCTCTTGTGACGTCATCCCATTGTTATGGCAGGTCTTTCTTTTTGCTAATATCCCTCAACCCAGGGACATTCGAGAGAATATCCTTCAACCCAGGGACATTCGAGATAATATCCCCGCAGACAGATACATTAGAGATAATATCCCCTCTACACCAATACATTTGAGCAATCAACTCCACGTCTTAAAGATTTTTTTTTTCTTTCAAACTTAATATTGAAGTTTCAAAATCAAGCTGATGAATCGTAACTAGTCACTACCCAGTGACAAAGTATGCAATCTTATCAGACATTATCAAGTCACAACCCAGTGATCTGTAAGGTTTCTTGCTTCCTATGATTCAATAAAGGTTGATACAACAATATATACCCTCACATTTCTTGTAATGTTTTTTACTGGTCATCTATTTTTTTTTAAACGGTTTTAAAAATTTAAAAATTTAAAAACTAGATTTTTAGAGCGTAATTAATTTTCGAGGGATTTATATCTTTCAATACTACATTTTAGAATTTTTTAATGTAAAATTAGATATTTAATATTAAAAACTAAATATTTCTGAAAATTCTGGAACATTTTTTCACACGACATGGATTACCTCCCATGTGATGTTAAATGTATTGATTGATTTTTCAACATATTTACCAATTATTGAATTAGGAATCGGTTTTTATGTCGGATAATGCATGGTTTCTATCGGGATTAGTTGTCATAATGCCCTTGGGCTCGGGAAAGCCCTCGGGCCTTCGGCCCTCGTGCTTTCCCGAACCCGCGGGCATAATGTCAACTAATCCCTCGAAACCATGCATTATCCTACACATAATTCAGTGTGTATTTATGTGTGTAACATATTTTTTTACAATTTTACGCCAAATGAGTGATGAAAATTTGTCATGAAATTATGAAAATCTGTTACGATATCATGTTATCTTGTAGTAATATTAAAGCTGGTATAGATCCAGTCGGGCTAGATTTGATAGAAAGGAATGTTAATTGTTTAATTATAAATAATAATATAATATATGAAACGGGATATATTTAGGTTTTATGGTGCGATCTTGAGTAGTTTTTTTTTGTATATAATTTTGTACTTAAAACACTTGATCATATTAGTCCGTTTAACTTCTCTTCTGACTTATTATGAACTCGGCATTTCGCTTGTGCTAAAACTCTTCTTTTGAATTGTTTGTCTAGTACCCATTGCCCAATGTATATTAACTGTTACAATAAGAAAATTGGTCCAATTAAAAGGCTCTGAAATATGTTTGACAAACAGACTCGAGGAAAACATCTACAAATAGGGGGAAGGCCGACTTAATAGGGAGACAATAGCCCCGTTTGCCGTTTACATTATAAAATTTATCCGTTCTCAGAACAGTTCCAAGAACGGAACGGATGAAAAATTAGTATGGGATGATATTTAAAAAGTGGATACGAAGGTCTGAATGGGTTTTCCCTAAATTGTTTTCTTTTGGGGCAAACGTCACAAAATGTCATGGCTCGTTGCTTGAGTATGCATGAAAATGTATACAAATCATTATTGAAAATACTTAATGCTGAATATTTCCCACCTTTTTGTGCCCTGAATACGATTTGAGAATAATTCAGTCAGATTTTACTAAGACAAATGCTTTTTTTTTATGCCACAGATAATTATTTTGAATGTCAACACCAAGCCACTGCTATTTATTGACTGTGCACGTTAAAGACCCCTCGACAGTTGGAAATTGAAAATAAGAGTAGGCTAATGCCACTGTACTGGCAAAATTTCTTCATTGCACACTGCACGGCGTTTGCCCGTCCTCAATGAGCCCATATATGTGCATGGTAAATCTCATTTCATTTCATATCAAGTCACTGTTTTGTAAAAGTAAGATTAGTAGTTCAGTAGTTCGGACTAACTACTAGGGTGGTAATATCATCAATATAAAGGTGAAGAATGAGTCATCAGAAAGATTTCCAGACTTGCCAGAATCCTCAATTGTTAAATAATTTATATAACATACCTTATCTACCTCTGATGAGAGAAAAACGAGAAAAACTTGATGAAATGATGAGAAGAATTCTCATAATATATAGTCTGATATAACTTTCAGTAGAAAATCTCATCACAAATATTATATCAGAAATGAGGTGATACACGTAGATGGTGAAAGCCGACACTGTCCATGGCATCAGTATTTTTTCTTCCCTTGAGGGGGATTCGAACCCACGTTACCACGTTTCGGTTAATCCAAAAAAAGCACACTGTACTTTTGTTGCTTGGTGTTGTTTTGGCATTTACCAGACATTTCAGCTACCCACAAAGCTATTCATAGTCAGAATACAACGTTTTTCTGCAATTGAAAACTTCCAGGAAAGTTCACATATTATTCGTTCTTCCCAGTTCAGATGGAATTTGTCGAAATTTTAGCTCAAATTTATCTCTATCAGCTTTAACGAGACAATTGCTACGGCTTTGAATTGGCAAAGGCTCAAAACTTTATGATATTGTAAAAGGGCTTGTAACAATTATTATAGCCTGAAATCACCTCCCAAATCTGTCATCCAATAGCGTTTTGATTAAGTGAGAAACTTCTAATCCCTGATCAGAGCAAGGAAAGGAAATGCACATTTAAAGATCGCTAAACATGCAGTGGCGTATCTACTCCAAAAATTTGTCCGGCCGAGCTTTGACTCACACCCTCTCCCAAGTTTCATTTTTTTTTCGGGAGGTCTTACATGCCCCTATACACAATTTTGTGTCCCCTGCTCGGACTCGCCACTTAATATTTTATAGAAACGCTGCTGTGAAGATGTTGACATGAAACGTCCTTGGATATACATGTACACAAATACCCTTGACCGACTACAGTCGAAGAGGCAATGGCTCTCTAGACAAACCATCAAATCTAACAATAAATCAGATTTGGTTTATTGGTACAGTATCATTTCATTCTACTAGATCTATACCAATAAAACACTGTCTCAGAATAATGTAAATGTCTCTATGGAATACAACGTAATCAAATCAGAGGCATCAAATAAAACAAATTTCCCTAATGGGACAATGTTATTTGATAAACTTCTTTCCATCTGTCATCGGTGCTGTTTATTTCATTCAAATGTTCTATTCCTCATCCTGTTGACTTGGTAAATAATTATGATATACAGTCAAGCTTGGACCAACGGTCACCTGTATTCAGCACCACCCTTTAATGAAAGGCCACCCAAATGACATCCCATGCAATTTTCAACCAAATTTACCTATATTCAACACCACCCTCTTGACGCGGTCAGCGGTCACCCTTTTCTTGACAGTGAACATGTAAACATATTATAATAGTGCACCACGTAAGATTATTCCCAGTATATGCTGCGTCTAATTGTTTGCATATATATACCTTAAGATGAAAGCATTTAGAGCTTCCAGAAGCCTTTGACAGTGGAGTACACCTTCTCTTGGGAGGTACGAGTAGGGCCTGGGTTTTAATCTTAGGGCACATGTTCCAGACAGGCGACAATTTGACATGATGTCGTCAACAACACATAAACCAACTGCCTTCAATCGTATTTCAATTGCTGGATCCATATACGTGGGCAACGAAAGAGAGGTCCACTGGTTTAATATTTCAAGTAACAAAACGTTTCGAAATTGAGTATAATAAATTAAGACCAGCTTGCCATCTCACCCATAATCAAACGAGGCAAATGATTAAATTATTATATAGTGTTAATTAATACACTAAGGATATAATGAATTTTATGAATGAGTAGTTGCTTAGTAACCATTAATAAACCGTTAAGGAACCACTTTTATTTTCCTCGTAATTTCACTGATTTTATGGTAGGTCAAGTGCTGGAACAATACTTTGTGATTGTAACAATGTTTTTATGCCTATGTTATAAAAATATTATTATGAGGAAAAGTTTTATTTGGAATGGATCGTTTCCTACAATTTTATTTTATGGTCAGTTTGGTGTTGAGCTAAAATGTTGAAGAGTCACTATAATTGAGAGGCTAAGAAGTAATTTTCAGGCAAGGCGATATCGTGGAATTCCTAGAAAGAGGAAATAGACAAAAAGTGCAGTGGCTCAATTACAGACAGGAACTTGTTTAACTAACTCCTCGAGCCTAATTCCCAAGTGGGGAACCCTAATAATGTTGAGTCCGCGGACGTCCACATGAGCTCCATTTGAGCCAATGATAAAGATGCAAGATGCCACGGATTTCATTACGTCTAATCTCATCTCGCGGGCCAAAATTTGAATATCGAGCGGCCTAAATCCGAGGATTTATTTTGTTGGGTTGAGGGTGAGAGGTAGATTTTGCCCCTTTTCTAGAAAAGCTCTGCGGATCCTGCAACACGTAATTTATACACTTGGCATTTTAAACATAGATCCCATATTAATTTCATTCGATGCCATTGACGTATAGGATCTACGTCTTCTTACGGTAATCCTTGACTCAACAATTAGATACATGTAAGAGTCGTTCACTCTGTAGGACCTATTTTAGTGATTTCAATTGTAACTTTGGTTTCAATATCAGCTATAAATATAAACTATGTATTGAAATATCTTCTTCAGTTTATTCAGATGGTTTGAGTCTTAAATTCTGAGTTCAAATATAACGCATTGTTCCTGCCAAACTTTAACTTTATTCCTATCAACTAGAAATGTTAACTGAAATTTTGCATTTTTTTCTTTCTTGTTTCAAATACCAAGGTTCGGTCTGCATGTGGAAATTGGCATTTGATGCTGCAGTTCGTTTGAAGATATTCTATTTTGATATACTGTATGCTATTTGTAATGAATTGGCGTAGAGAAAAAGATAAGATGGGATCACATCTCTGTAATTCTAAAGGAACATCAAACTGATACTAAGATAAAAATATAATTTCTGTAAACAGTCCCAGATTCCAGTGTCATTTTATAAGGTCATTTCCTTAATTAATCTGAAGATGGAGTGGCCTCAGTCTAATTAAAATCAGACACTAATTTCGTTTCGTTCGGTTTTTTAAATCCTCTATTTTAAACAATACATTAGGGTCTGACAAACACGTGCGATAGAAAGTGTCTACGTTAACTCTGGTTTTAACCAATCAGATCTTTGCCCTCTCCCGCGCTGGGATTTTGTTCGCGAACAATAGGTGTATTCTAGGATTCCTTAGTGCTGTAGACTAGATTATTAGGTCAATTTGTTTTATCTAGGTAAGGTCAGAGTGCACGTAGATACTTTCTATCGCACGTGGTTGTCAGACCTGTAGTGTTTCAAAAATAGGATTTAAAAAACCGAATAAACGAAATTAGGTTCTGATTTTAATTAGACTGGAGTGGACCCAAATCCGAGGACAATTGGTAGTAGGGGTGAGGATGAAAGTTGTACTTCAAGAGACAGTCCGCTGCCCCTGGATTCTGATAGCCGAGGTCGGCAACAAGATTCCAATTTTGTTACAAAGTACATGTATAACATTTGAACAACGTACGACATTTCGATATTTCAGTCATCAGGACTGAATTCACCTCAGATCTTTGAACAGATGACGCCATTTACCAGGAATCATTGAAAGCCAGAAGGAATGTCGACTTGACCCATCCGCCCTACTCTTAGTATCTTTGTATATATTCATACACATTTTGTAACAGATTGTCTGATGTTTACAATTTATCATCTGTTCACATCTGTTTCCATGATACTGCGGAGATCAGTTCACATCTTTGAATAACAGAACACAGGTGTAACAGTTTGGGGTTCCTTGAATAATGTTCCTTGAATAAGGTTCCTAGAATAATGTTCCTGGAATAATGTTTCTAGAATAATGTTCCTGGAATAATGTTTCTAGAATAATGTTTCTAGAATAATGTTCCTAGAATAATGTTCCTAGAATAATGTTCCTAGAATAATGTTTATAGAATAATTTTCCTGGAATAATGTTTCTAGAATAATGTTTCTAGAATTATGTTCCTAGAATTATGTTCCTAGAATAATGTTCCTAGAATAATGTTCCCAGAATAATGTTCCTGGAATATTCTAAATTTTGTGAAATTTCGATCATTTTTCTATGGAATATTAAAATATGGCTACTTCGTTATCAGATACAATACTAAGACAGGCCTTCTCAAGTAATGTTTGTAAGAAGCCAAATGTATTTTATGAATGAAATATAAGGGCCAAATAGAGCGTTTTAGTGGAAGGGTTGGCCATTGTCAAGGGCGTCGCGGGCCGGGTTTGGCCTGCGGTACGCCATTTGAGAAGGCCTGGTCTAAGACCTATCAGCTGTGAAAGTAAATGAGGTTTATATCAGTAAATAGGTCGGTTCACAAGTTTAATTAACATGGCGCAGGTGCTACAACAATTCTTAATTACAAACATATAAACATTAATACATGTAGAAGTCGATTTAACATTCATATTTTTTGATTAGGGTTTAAAGTTAAGTAAAAGGTATGCAATTTGTAGAATAGAATATCGTAATTCTTCAAGACCCAAATCAACCCTTGAAAATATCGATTGTTTCCCTTTATATAAGAGCTTACTTGTAATTAACAACGCATTTAAATCGCACAATCAGTTCAATTATACCTTAACATTTATCTTTCATTTTCTGAATAATGTGTTTTCTAAAGAAGTCATAGTCTTCTAAACGGCTTTCAAACGCTGATATTGATGGATACACGGGGATTTGAAGGCTTAAATTTTGAGGGAGAGTTTGAAACATTATTACAGATTAGATTAGCTAAAAGATTCAAGGATTTGAGACTTAAAGTGTTTTGGTCGAACTGTTAGTGAACAACATATCCCTTTAACAACGTATCTAATATTGCTTAATGTTATATATTTCAGGTTTAACTCCACTACATCAAGCTTGTTTAGATGGTAATTATGGTGCAGTAAGAATGTTAGTAAGTCATGGAGCTGAGATTAATAGAAAAGATACTGATTGTTGGACACCATTACATGCAGCTTGTGCTGAAGGTCATACACAAATAGTCAAGTGAGTAACTTTACGGTTTTACCTACGCATTCAGTACCATCACTATTCAATATCATAGTGCTGTGAGACGTGGTGGAGTTTTATTGTTTTATCTCCCTCAACAAGTCCATAAATTTATATTTTCGATAGTTTGGGTGCCTGTAGTTTAAGGGATTTTTAAAGAATCCGACGCGTTTTATGAAGTTACTACCGGAAGCTACTATTGATATATGCATATCACTGGTAGTGGAATTGCAAGAACCACAGACGTCGGAATGGAAAATGGAATGGCGCAAATTGATGCTATCAGTGTTCGCAATACACATACAAAGTTTAGAAAACCTCTTTACAATCCCTTAAAGGATCTGACTTTTGTTATACGGCAATGGTTACGTAGCTACCTTCAGAATTTTTGTGTAGTAGTAAATATTTTCCAACAGCCAGGGAAATAAAAAACAAACAGACGAATAGACAGCATTGTTCTCCACTCTCATTTCTATGGGATCAAACCACAATTGTCACTAGAATACTAAAACCATCCTGGCAATAATTGTTATAATCAATCTCTTTCATATATCTACATACATGTATTTTCCTTCAGGTATTTGGTAAAGAAAGGGGCTGATTACAGAGCAACAACCGATAAAGGAGAACGACCACTAGATCTTGTGGAACCAACAGATTTTCAAACTATAAGTGTGATGTTAGCTAAACCAAGTACATTAAAAACTGAGTCGGATGAAGAGGAGCAGGAATGCCAAGCCGATGAGAATGATAACAGTTGACGGCCATGATTGACAACAATGACGTTCGATGACGGTGCCAAATTTTAGTCAAGTAGACATTTTTACCAACATATTTCTGTTGCCTTTTAACAGACATGTGAACTTAAGAATAAATTCTCAGACAAAGTGATGCCACTGATTGTGTTTTGCCAAATAACAATGTACGTTTGGTTTATTTTAATCATAGGGTCACCTTAAAGATCTGAATAAATAACTTTGGATCAATGACCCGTCCATGTATCAATAATATGGCTTATATTATTGTATACAAAGGTTCCGTTGGATTTTAATTCTTAACAATAATGTGTATTGCTGTAAATGACCTTCAGTGATCATTTTAGGTGAAATAATCAGAATGTACTATATCCCTTTACTGTGGTAGTTTGAAGAACTTTACAGGATTCCTAGGGTTTTATAAATTCTGAATTGGTAATGCTTAAAAGAAGTTGAATCCTTTGAAGAGCTTTACATACTCTATTTTGATATGTTCATGTCAGCTTTAAGTAGTAGGGTAGTGTCTTCAGGAACTCTGGTTGCTAGACAACGGATGACGTAATAGGGTGTGACGTCACGTTCCTAGATAACGGTTGACGCCAGCAGTTGCTAAGGATGACGTCACATCCGTTAATGCATGGAGGCAGTCATGTTGGATGACATTTTGGATGCGCATGCGCATAATTTCTAACCGAAATCCAGCTTGGAGTATGGATTGTGTATTTACCGATATATTACGATAGTAAAAAATGAAAGCTGGAAAAGTTAACAGAACAATATATAAATTACAGTATATATCCTCTTGAGTCCCGTGTCCCCGTGTGGGCACATTTTTTAAAATAAAATAGCAAAATGAAAAAAATAAAAATGTATATTTCTAAACAAATATTCAAATGACTAAACTAATCTGCTTTCCAACTTCAATGATTTTTGTTAAATTGTCACGTGATACTTAGTCATGTGATCATTCAAAATATTTGTCCCCGTATGGGGACACAGGACATGGTTACTAGAAAATTGTACATTGAAGTCGATGTCCACATACTTTTATGTTTTAAGTATTTCTATTGTTATGTACATGTGAAAACTAAGTTGGGGGTCAAGTCAAGATAATTTTTTTAGGTTTTCATACACAGCTAAGTGTACAACTACAAAATAAGCACAAGAATTTAAAAAAAGGAAAAGACTTGTTTTTGTCAAATTCATGTGACGAAGTCCCAGTGTCCCTGTATGGGGACAATCTGGCTGACTGCCAAAATTAAAAAAAAATTGAAAATTTTGTATGCACTCTCTTTTTCAGTTTATATGCCCTTGAAAAAACATATATTTAATTTTATTATGATGTTGTAGTTGTCTCGGGATTCAAGAGGATATAAATTTAATCGGATTTAATTGTTCCACAATAAGCCTATATTGTATGAATTATTATATGATCAAAATGTGCCTTGTCCATTCTCAGGTATTATACTGTATTAATTTGTATTGCCTAGTCATCTATTGTTTAATTGTCATTGAAAAGTCAATATATTAATAGTTATATCCCATAAAATGTCTTAAAAGGATTATAAAGCGTATTTCTAAACTTTGTCTGTGTATCGGATACACTGATAGCTTCAATTTGCGTCATTCGAATTTCCATTCCGACGTCTGTGGTTCATGCAATTCCACTAAAACTAGCGTTTTATGACGTCACTGGCAGTGATCTGTATAGATATCAATAGTAACTTCCAGTAGATCACTATCAGTGACGTTATAAAACGAGTTAGTTTTAGTGGCATTGCAAGAAACACAGACGTCGGAATAGAAATTGGAATGGCGCAAATTGATACTATCAGTGTCTCCGATACATATACAAAGTTTAGAAATACGCTTTACAATGCATTTAAGAGATTAAGAGGTTTTCTAAACTTAAAGAGAACTGTATTTTCATCATTCAAATGTTAAGTCTCACACCTGTGATTCGTACAATTCCACCAAAATTAAGCATTATTTGACGATTTCACTATTGCAGGGGCCACCGGATAAATATTTTTGCATGGTGCCAATCGATGCTATCAGCATCCGTTCTTCTACACTAGTGGTTCCCGACCTTTTTCAAACTGTGGCCCATATTCGCGAAACTCGTCCATTTCCAAACTAAAAAAAATCAATGCAACAATTCTAAAAGGAGACGGATAGATTTTTTCGCGAGGTTGGGAACCACTGTACTAGACACAATTAATTTAATTTTTCGTCAAATGAAGATTCACCTATTTGTGGGTTTCTATATTCATCGCCCTCTGAAGAGATTATTAGTGCCTATATTGTTGGAATGTAGTTACATGTAGACGATTATGTGTATCATAACGTAGTTTAAGATAATTGATTTCATCAACGTTTCTATCATTATAATAATAATCACATTTTGTACCAGTTTTCATTGTAATATTTCATTTAAATTATCAGTTGTGGTTTTTTTTACCAATATTTCAAACTCTCTGCCCCCGGAATCATTTATTGAATAAAATGTTCTTGTATTGGTTGACAAGTAAACTGCATGTATATCTGAAAAGTGAAAAATGAAAATGATCGAGATTGTTTACGCTTTGCTGCCTACAAAGTGATACGAAAATGGCTTTATAAGAACACGAATTCCTCAGACCTCACCCTGTTGGTTGCATGAATTAGTGCCGGGGCCCAGGTCAAGCCGATGGAGTTTGGGTTTGGTGTTCCCGATGACATTTTAAAATCTAGCCCAGAGAACACATTTACGTCGATTCGGAGAAGTTTTACCCCCTTCAAAACAATTGGCTCACAAATTAAACATTTTTAAATAATTTGAATTTTTGTAGGGGCTTTTGTCCGAGGTAATATGAGGTTTTGAACGTAGGGGTTTTGTCCTAGTGCAAATTTGCCTATAGAGGCTTATGTCCGACAACCAAACGTTCACCCTTTTCGTTTTATATTTCGCTTACTGGGGGGTGGGGGAGGGGGAGGACTTAATTTTTGTTTTGCCCGGGCCCAGCTCAATTCATAATATTATTCTCGAACATTGACCAAGGTTGAGCCGAATGCATGCATATGACGATAAAATATTTGCCAGTACACCGAAAAAATTGTGACCTGTACCTTAACAGAAAAAACAGGCAGCTACCGTTTGCCAGACTTTTCTGTATATCAACAGAGAATTTGAGATATTTTTGTTGACTAACGGATCTGTTGAAAAACAGAATAATCTGTAATGTTATAACTCTGTCAATTGACAGAAAAGTCTGGCAAATGGTAGCTGCCAGTAATATCCGTAGAATTACAGGTCTGTTAAATAACAGTATAATATACTGTTCTGTTGAAATACAGAAAAGTCTGGCAAATGGTAGCTGCCAGTAAAATCCGTTGAATTACAGGTCTATTAAATAACAGTATATACTGTTCTGTTGTAATACAGAAAAGTCTGGCAAATGGTTGCTGTCAGTAATATCCGTAGAATTACAGGACTGTTCAAATAATGTTTGCAATAAGATTGCAAGCTATGTAGTGTCTTGTCTAAGACTTCTAAGAATAACACTTGGTCTTTGGCCTAAATAATTAAAAATATGGTTATTGATGCAATAGGGAAAATGGCTCTTGGAAAGGAAACGTGACTATCCTTAAAACTTATGACTATGTACCCGGTATCTTAAGACCCTTGCTTACATTCAAACAATGAATTTAAACAATTATACCTTGAAAATTCTGTGTTACTGTCGTCTTGTTATTTGTCGTAACACTCGGAAGTAAAAAAAATGTCGTCACTTACAGAGAAATGTTTCAAGGCATGCGTCAATTGACCATCAGCTGTTTTTGTACAGGATAAATTTCTGTAATCTGTTTACTTTATTACATGTGGTCAAAGTGGGAATAACACCAAGAAATTTTCAGGGAACACAGATGTTAATGAACAGGATTTTTTGTTTAAATACAGAGAAGCCTGAAGGCACTTAACTTTCGCATGTGTCTGAGAGCTGATTCTATACTAACTTGAAACTAAGATAATCTTGTACGTATTTTAGTTTTTTAGGACAGGTAGACGTGGTATTTTGGGTGGTGATTGAAATGAGCAAGTTTTCCTGAGGGGGGCAATCTTTTAAAACATAACTTAAACGAACACTTCTATATTATTCTATATATAATAGGCTAATAACAAGAGTAATCACATGTTTACACTCTGTGTTTTATCCTAACAGAAAAACAGGAAAATCTTGAGCTTTCTCTGTTATCCAAATTCTGTATTTTTTCACTTACTGCAATTTGACGTTATCATTTCTGTTAAAAAAAACAGAACTGTATTTTAACAGAAAATATGGGGAAAAATTTAATGTTTATTTACAATTTTCTCTGTTCACAGAATTCTATTTATTAACAAACTGTAAAATAACATGATTTAACGTTATCATTTCTGTTAAAAAAACAGAACTGTATTTCATGGAGACAAATTTAATTGCAGTGCGTTCGATTTGTCGAACGCACTGCTTTGGTTTGCAAAAGACTATTTTTTTTTGTCTATTTTTGGTCACGCTACCCAGCCAAAACTACACATACCACACATAACCTGACAGCATTTCCTGCGATGATTTGTAAAATGACACATTTTTGCCTAACCGGAAATGATGCATATTAAAAAGTCGTATTTCAGGGTTTTTCCATTTACAACTCATTTTTCCAAAATATTGTGATCGTTTTTTTTTTGTTCATTTGTTTAATCTAATAGCTACAAATTGTAATTTTGAAAAATTCATATTTTGACTTTTGTAACTGACTTTAGAGCACTTTTTAAAGCATTTGTTTTTAACTTTGGCAATTTTATTTCGATCGATCTGAAACCTTTCAGTTACATAGACATATAAATTTCCAAAGAAAATCAATTTTCAAAGTTTCGATATCACTTCCGGTTTTGACGTCATTTGCTTCTAAACTTTCAATTTCAACTTCCGGAATATTGAAGATATTTGAAAAAAATGTTTTGTGTTATCATAGATTTGGTCATACATAAAAAAATAAGAAATTTTACCCAGAGGGATCAGCCGCCATCTTGAACTGACCTATTTTTCTTAAAATTTTAATTCAGAACCGGGGGTTAATCGGATTTTTTTAATTTTAAAATCTACGGCTTCTGCAATCGATTTAAAAAAAATGTAGGTTGTCGATTTTTGAATTTCGATTTCTACTTCTTTATATTTCCGAACAAGAATTTCAGTATTGACCGAAACTTTCAAGGTTCATATCTAGTGACCTTGACCTTTGATGACCTTTTGACCTGTACAAAAGTTATTGCCCTTGACGAGATATATTATATTATATATTCATTTGCGATGTCTGATGTTTTCTTCCGGTTTTACCGCCATTTGAAAATTGCAAATTTTTTACTTTAAAGAGCTTTGTCACGTGACCTAATTAACATACGCCACAAATTTTTAGACATATTTACTATGCTCAATCTGCTCTTTCAAATGATATATAACACAATATATTTGAATCAAAATCGCGCTTTTTACAACTTGCAAATTTTGTGCAAACTTCCATTGTAACTGTGCGTGTTATTTTGAAATTTTATTTTGATCGATCTGAAAACTTACAGATAGATAGAAAATTTGATAATGAACAAAAACTTAAATTTTGATATCATTTCCGGTTTTGACGTCATTTGTTTGTAAACTTGAAATTTTAACTTCTGGAGCTTCGGAGATATTTGAAAATGTCTTTTTGCATTATGTTAGAAATGGTCATCATAAAAGATATAACTGATAAAACCCGAACCGGAAGTACTATGTCAGGTGCCATGTTGTTGAGACTAATTTTTTATAAAACTCAAAATGGGATCTTAGGGGATAATCAGATTTGCATAATATCAGTGTCTATGAAATCCTTAGTCTATGGCCAACAACCTAATGACAACTGATTTTTTAATTTCGATTTCGATTTCTTTATATATCTGGAACAAGAATTTTAGTAATTACCGGAACTTTCAAGGTTCATATCTAATGACCTTGACCGTTGATGACCTTTTGACCTGTACAAAAGTTATTGCCCTTGACGATATGTATGCACGGATACTTCATTTCGATGTTTACTTCCGGTTTTATAGTCATTTGAAAATTAAAGTTTTTAACTTTAAAAAAGCTATGTTACTAGTCCTATTTTACATACGCCACAAATTCTTTCAGTCTCTCTGACTATGCTAAATCTATTCTATCAAAAGATACACAAAACAATGTATTTAAATGAAAATAGCGCCTTCTGCCTTTAATTAAATTCAAACTTTGTCAGTTGAAGGGAGAAAACTACAATAAATGTTAAAAATATATTTACATTCAAATGCGAGGTTCTCCCCCTTCAACCGGTAATTGAATTAACACGCGTTTGTCCCATTCGAACGACTAGACGCCTTTTCCATGGCAGCCTCTCCGACCTGCAACACTGACAGGGGTAATCGGGATGATAAATCATCACCTACAATCATCGTGTATGTGCATCACACATCGAGAGGGTCGTACTATACTGCCATATCTGAGAGTCTGCGTTTAATGTATTACAATGTATCATCCTCTCAGCTCATCATACGATTTATGTTCAGAGTACCGACATATAGAAAGTTACAAGATACCTTATTGTTTCTTTAAACGCTTCTCACTGGTCAATTTTTTATATATATAATGTACAACGAACGCAGTATTTTCAAATGTTTTTTTTTTTTATAATATCACAAAATTAAAATACAACAATGAAATTTTTTTTTGTGGGTGTGTGGGGTGGGGGGTTTTGGCAATTGTATCGTACTAAACTACATTTAGAATTGTTCAAATGATCTGAAAAAAACCTTTGCTTGCAAAATATAAGATTAAAACTGACATGTTTTGTTGTCTGTATGTTTAAATGCAGTTATATACCTTCAACTAACAATTGCACTATCATACTTAACATGACTTTCTTACATTGTAACTTGGGTTTTTAACGGTTTGAATTATGTAGTAAAAAAGATAAAAATAAATCTAAATTTTTAATTAATTGAAATTTTAAATTCTTTAAACAGCTCTGTCACGTGACCTAATTCATATAATATATCAAAATTCTCTTTTAGCCTTATTACAGTTTATTTGCCCCTTCATCGATGTATAATAATATATATTTTGAACATCATTATCCGAGTTGTATACTGTTTTCTAATTAAACAATATCGATTTTTAACTTCAAACAGCTCTGTCACGTGACCTAATTTACATACGTCAAAAATCCGTTCTGAATCTCACTATGCTTGATTTACTATTTAAAATGATATATGACACTGTATGTTCAATTTAAAATTGCGAATTTTGAAACTTTAAAATTTCGATATTAGGAATACTTTTTCCTGTTTTGACTTCAGGCGTTTTTTAGCCTAGCGCTTTTAAGCGCTTTTTATTTTAATTCACCATTCATAATTTTTTTTTTATTCACCATTTTTGAGAATTTAGCTTTATTGATCAGTCTAAAGGGTAGTATTCCGACAGAATTGGTTGGGAAATTGGCACTCTAATCTTTTTACTGTTTTCCTCAATGCACCCTGATTGATTGCTTCAGAAACTGAACCTGGTACACAAAGTTTTAAATCTGATTGGATGAAATTAATAATATCCTCAAATCTTAATTGCGGTGTTTCAATCCGAATTTAGCTGAATCCGTTTTACGAGAATCAAACAGGCTTTCTGAACACCAATCTCTACCATTCAAATAGTAACCTGGAGTTAAAGCTTTAACTGAACACTTTTCAGACCGGTGAGTTATAACTGAACACCTTTCACCTGTTCTTTTGTTTCTACACATTCAAATTTTAATCCTTGACTGTACAGGTAGTTTAAACTGGTCATTACGGATCTCAACAAAATCAAATATTGAAATTTAATGTAAGTTGAAAGATTATATTTTGTTAATTTGAAATAAAACCATGATATTTTATTCCTAAAAATTTCTTTAGTCGAGTTAATCATTGTGTCTCTATTTTAAAATAGCTTCTACCATTACTTTACGCGGCAAACCTAAGCGATTTTTGTGCAGTTCTAGTACTTCTGGAGACTATTTACATATTATTAAAGGCTCAAATCGACCCTCGAAAATACTGAACATTCCCCTTGAAGCCTTAAAATAGTTTGAAGTCAGATTTTATTTTAAATACACAATTCAAATATTTTTGTTTCATATCTACGTTATATGATCAAAGTAAAAATTACACAGAAGATACAGTTGATATGACAAGTGAGAAAAAAATACAACAATACAGTAGAAGTCACAGACAGTTACCGTTGTTGTAAGTTTGCTCTTATTCTATAATGATAATTAATCTTGTGATATTTGCCTGTTTCATATTGTTGTATTTTGATGTGGGTTATACTTATGTAGGTTCATAATCTAAAATAGAACACCAACTATGGCATATCATTAAGCGTTTAATGTAGCCTACAAATCAGTGGAACAACTTGGTTGCTTCCCATTTGCCAAATTAGGTACAGTACAGTGGGACAACTTGGATTCTTTCCATTTGCCCAATGTTTCATAGTACAGTGTGACATACAACTTGGTTGCTTTCCATTTGCCCACTGTTTCACAGTACAGTGTGCCATAAAACTTCGTTACTTTCAATTTGTCCAAAGGGGTACAATACAGTGGGACAACTTGGATTCTTTCCATTTGCTCAATGTTTCACAGTACAGTGCGACATAAAACTTGGTTGCTTTCCATTTGCCCACTGTTTCACAGTACAGTGTGACATAAAACTTGGTTGCTTTCCATTTGCCCGATGAGACCCATTACAGTACAGTTTTAATAATAGCCTGTAATTTTATAGAAAATTACTTTATAGTTTATTTGATTCTATTCGTTTACTGTACACACCTTTGCTGAATATCATAATCTTAAATTGAGAACTTAAATTTTTTGTTCATTTTAAGAGGTAGTATCCCTTTAAAGTAGGATCTAAATCTCTGTCCGTTATAAGAGTTGCAGGAATATATGACAGTGTTGAAAAAGTAAAAATTGAAGCTTTATAGTTTCTGAAACACAAACAAAAAGACTCAAATTTTTTGTATAATTGTAGGTTTAGAAATTTCCTGTGAATGTGATTAACTGTCATGTCAGTTAAATTAAAGAAGACGTTTACTTGTAATAATCAACTGTTTTCAACTAAGATTATTTATTAAGAATTCCAAAAAATAAACAGAATCAGTGACTACTAGAATCAGGTAAGAGGTAAAATTCTTTTGAAACAATATGCATTATACATCCCAAACAAATATACATATAAATGAATATAGGCTACATATCTTAAACAAATATTCATAATACATGTTGTCCTAAATAAATATTCATATTACATATCCCAAACAAATATTTATAATACATATTATCCTAAACAAATATTCATAATACATATCTAAAATAAATATCCATTTTACATATCCCAAACAAATATTTATTATACATATCCCAAACAAATATCCATTATAAATATCCCAAACAAATATTCATAATACATATCTAAAATATCCATTTTACATATCTCAAACAAATATACAATATACATATTCCAAACAAATATACATTATACAATAACAAATATACATTATACATATCTAAAAAAAAATATACATTATACGTATATCAAACGAATATTAATTATACATAACCCAAACAAATATATATTATACATATTCCAAACAAATATGCATTATACATATCTAAAACAAATACACATTATACATATATCAAATAAATATTTATTATACATTATACCAAACATATATTAATAATACATATATTAAACAAAAATGAATTATACTTATCCTTTAAAAATATTCATCATACATATATCATAGAAAAATGTTCATTATATATAACCCAAATCTAGTACTTAAATACTGAATTATGTCAGTACCAGAATCAAATAAACCATAAAACTAAGTAATTTTCCGTAAAAATACAAGTTATTATTGAAAAACGATTAATTAAAAGCTTAATATATCTAGTAGAAATCATAATATACATGATAGTTTTCTGTATTTATCAGATTATATCGTATAGTTATGACAACAGACAAATTGCCTAATGAATAATAACTCTTATTCTTGATCATTCTAAGAGGTGTAATTCCTTTAAGAAAGTTGACTTTTTGACAATACTAGTTGACCTGAAACGATCATACAAGGATCCAGTAAGATATGCAGTACAATAAGAGCCATTCTGGGCCACTCTATTTGTCCGCACTGCAGCGTCTCTTTCATTCTGATCAACAGAGAAATTCTACCTATCGGAGATATTACTCTGACCTATTGACCAACCATGTTTTAAATAGTTCACGCGTAGCAATTTTTCTCTCGGAGACCAGAAATGAGACGAAACGACTTCATGTAAACAAACCAAATGTCCCAAGATGGATTCCACACCACTCAAACCAATTTATACAAACACATATGAAGAGAATGTATTTTATTTGATCCATACTAAGTGAAAAAGAATAAAAATTTAAGCAGACTAATGTTAATGAGTTCGAAACAACTCATAATGGTGCGAAATGTCTTTAATCGTCTTTCCGGTTTCTAGTCTCGTAACTCAAAAACGCCTCCGCTATTTAAAAGAGGTCTACACTGCAACTTCTTCAGTAAATACAGTAGAGTAGAAACTAAAATAGAAATGAGTTACTCTAGACATGTTGTTTTTAAAATGTTCTAGGACAGTAAAGCTCTTGTAATATAACTTCTAGAAACTAAAATAGAAATGAGTTACTCTAGACATGTTGTTTTTAAAATGTTCTAGGACAGTAAAGCTCTTGTAATATAACTTTAGAAACTAAAATAGAATTGAGTTACTCTAGACATGTTGTTTTTAAAATGTTCAGGGTCAGTAAAGCTCTTGTAATATAACTTTAGAAACTAAAATAGAATTGAGTTACTCTAGACATGTTGTTTTTAAAATGTTCAGGGTCAGTAAAGCTCTTGAATTATAACTACTAGAAACTAGAATAAAAATGAGTTACTCTAGACATGTTGTTTTTTAAAATGTTCAGGGTCAGTAAAGCTCTTGTAATATAACTTTAGAAACTAAAATAGAAATGAGTTACTCTAGACATGTTGTTTTTAAAATATTCTAGGACAGTAAAGCTCTTGTAATATAACTTCTAGAAACTAAAATAGAAACGAGTTACTCTAGACATGTTGTTTTTAAAATGTTCTAGGACAGTAAAGCTCATGTAATATAACTTTAGAAACTAAAATAGAAATGAGTTACTCTTGACATGTTGTATTTAAAATGTTCAGGGTTAGTAAAGTACTTGTAATATAACTTCTCGAAACTAAAATAGAAATGAGTTACTCCAGACACGTTGTTTTAAAAATATCCATGGTAAGAACAGGTTACTGTAGCAACGGTATACGATCACACCGATCTAACCGTTGCTCCCATGACACAATATTTCATTAGTCATTAATGACTAATAAACCTTTCGCATTGAACTATCGATTTCAAACTTGACAAAAACGTAACACTGTTTGTCCCATTTCTAAAGCTCCCTTCCATTTAAAATCAAGTTTCAAAGTTTTCAGGTGGGTTATTTTCCTAATAATGGCGAAATGAAAGAGTGACATTTTCCGAAATAATGTTTTATAAAGAAAATATGTTTTTGATCATAAAAAAAATTTCACAACCTTTTGAACCCCTATTTTTTCTGAAGATAACCCCAAAAGTGCTTTCGTGGCGTTGCCTTATAGCAAGGTTACAACCTTAGCTACCCCAAAAACCTCAAGAGGCTTCGAAGAAGCTGTCTGAACTCATTATGAGTGCAATGTAGTTAAAATGGATAAATGGAAAACCGCAAGTATAATTTCCGTTATTATATTTAATATTACTAAGTAGTACATATAGATGGTTAGGTTATCAAAATAGCTTTTATATACATCTTTGCTGTCAATCAAAATACCAAATGATTAATAATTGAGTCACTTTGTAAGATATTTAACCAACGCTGATTGGAAGAAAATAGGTCAGGTTCTCAGAATCCATAATTTGATTTGCAAGAAAGATTTTTTGAAGAATCAAAATCGATCAGATGAAAATCAGAGTAGAAAGTCCCTATTGCAACTCAAATTCCGAAATTCTTTGAGAATGTACCAGCTGTTTGGGCTTGCGATTGCGGCGCTTCGACTCCATCCATCCTAGATCGTCCCCAAAATTATTTTTTGGACAAATCCACGCCCTTGTAAAAATGAGAGTACTTGTGGAAATACGAACTTCTAAATTTTGTCTCCATATAGTTCTGATTTAACTGGTAATGTTTATTCCTTATTGTTATCTATTAATTGCCTATATTTTAAGACCATAAAATAACTAAAATGAATAATCCATTGAAATTAATGATATCGATATCATTGTTCACAATTTCATAAAAGTCGGATTGATTTTTACAAAAATTGTTTTTCAAAACCTGCTAATACAATATACAATTCATTCATTCTTCAATTACCTAGTTATCATTCATTCATTCAAAACCATCTTCTGTCTATCCACCAGCGGCTGGATGGCGGCTGGATGAAATAGTTACAATATAGGAATTTGAGATACTTCGTGGTCTTTGATACAGATAAATCCTTGATAGCAATATATTTAGTTCGTCTTGAAGATTTCAGTTCGTTTGAGTTTTAAAATAGTGTTTTCAGTTTTTGAGCTGAATGTATCTAAGATTCATACCTTAAAGACTGAATGAGTTAAGATGTAGTTGACATTTGGTTTTAGAAGAAAGATATACACAACCTTATTTGAATATTTCATCGTTATTGATAATTATAGAATTTATAATGAATGTAACAAAAACTTTACTTTTGATCATTGATCACTGAAGGGAAGAAAATAGATTCTGGTTGAGATTAAACCAGGCAGGTGTGTAGACTAGGTCTTAGTCTACGATATCTAGGACAGCCTTTAAGGATCATAAAATAGCAATAATAAAGCCCAAAAGAGGCATAGGAGCTAAGTCAACAAGCTCCGGGTCTTGGTATCTAGAGATGGTCAATAAGACCTCCTGGCCTTGATCTTTGAAGTAAGCAACAGCATTTATTGCTAGTTAGATATTGGTTCCACTACCTAGGACGTGGTCCTGAAAGCTGTACATCTAGTTTAAGGTTCTCCTACCTTGGACGCTGTCCGGAAAGTTGAGCTACTTCAAATCCTAGTTGATAGCATCTAATCCCGCTTAAGTCGTGTCCGGAATTAAAAATTATTATCACCAAGTTGTGTTTAGAAGTCCTTGTAAAAATTTCCAGAATGGTATAGACAGGACTGGCAACTTGGTTTATATCTTGGATGTCTTCCCTTCATTTACTTATACATTCCAAATTATAAATTAATTATTTATTTTTGTCAGCTTGAACACTAAATGCTGTCACTGTATGCAATGCTTTCTTGAAAGTTTTAGTCACTACACTTGACCATCTGGGGCTTAAAAAGAAATTTTCTTAGACAAATTCAGTCTCAGTTACAGAAAAACTTTATTTTAAGATCCAAATTAACTCCTTTCTACAAGAGAAACTAAATATATTGGTATCAAGGATTTATCTGTATTATTGTTGTACGAAGGAACATCTAAGGACTGATTCTGGTATGTCAAAATTTCTAGTAAAAATAACCCTTTTTTTTAACTTTTTATTACATTCATTCATGAATAGATAGACAGAAGATAGAAAGGTTTTGGAATAAATAATGATATCTTGTGATATACATGTAGTGAGTTGGAACGAAACACTTGTTTGACTGCTCCCCATTTATTTCTATTATTGTCAAAAAAATTCCACATCAGAAAAATCTGCAAACGGCTTTTGTTGGAAGAAAACAAGGAATGAAACCCTCATAATACTCAAAATATATTAAGGTAGCATTATTTTAGATAATTATAGCGAATAACAACATTATCTCAACCCATTTGAAATTCACCAGACATTGGCATTGCAATTTCGCCAAGGCTTTCTTATCTCGTATTTTTTGTTTCTGAGAGAGGCATCGTCAAAAAGTATGATGCATTGTTTTTAGGTACTTTCATTCCATGAGTTCTTTAGAAGATTCTCGTTCTAACCTGTTGCGTCTTGGGGGCTAGTTCGGCATTTTGATTCACAATAAACCATTTTAAGGGAATAGTACCTCTAAGAATGATAAAAAAAATCAAAATTCTCAAACTTGGTGAATATAAGTTTATTTTCATTAGGCAACTTTTTTTGGATTTTGGATGCGATTTTGATTAACGAAATTGTTTTGCTTGTACGGATTTTTATTATCTAGTGTCATGATCATACATTGTCTGTATAATCCCATAAATTCAAAAGAGCATGTTATATAATATAGAAACAATTCAAAAACGATATTCATTCACAGATATTTTAAGCGTTTTTCATCAATAACCTGTAATTTTAGGGAAATTAAGTTCATGTTTTATGGGTTTCTTGGATTCTGTTTGCATACTTTTGACATCAATGATGAATATATACTATTATGGGCCAAGTTTGGGAAGTTAAGCTCATTTGGTGGTATCGCTTTAAACAAGTGGCCAAAGCTTTTATTTCAGAACAAAAGAGTAATTTTTTTTTTTAATCTTGAACATTTTAAAAAAAAACAACGTTTCTAAATGAGCTATGGTGTTTGGAGGTGGTGACAGAATGAATTTCATCTGTTAGTCAACTTTGGTGAAATAAAATGGAATCCGTTTGTGTGAATGTATGACAGGCTTTACTGATTCATCAACGCATACCCACATCACATCTTTTGTTGGCATAGAGTCAACACATACCCACACCACACCTTTTGTAGGCATAGAGTGAACACATACCCACACCACACCTTTTGTAGGCATAAAGTCAACACATACCCACACCACACCTTTTGTAGGCATACATGTAGAGTGAACACATACCCACACCACACCTTTTGTAGGCATAAAGTCAACACATACCCACACCACACCTTTTGTTGGCATAGAGTCAACACATACCCACACCACACCTTTTGTAGGCATAAAGTCAACACATACCCACACCACACCTTTTGTAGGCATAGAGTCAACGCATACCCACACCATACCATGTAGACATAGAGTGTACCCACACCATTCCTTTGTAGACGTAGAGTCAGCGCATACCCACACCATACGTTTTGTACGGGCATGGGCATGAGGACGTGTATCATTTTTTCTTAGCAAAACAATTCCGTTAATCAAAAATATCGTCAAAGCCAGAAGGTTACAAGAAGCAACACCAATTTAAATGCACTGATTGATGTAACCTTATTGACTTTGACACAGACTAAACAAGGGCGTCCGCAGATTTGTTTTTTAGGAGTCAGGCCCATGGGCAAAGAAAATTTAGCATGCAGAAAGCTTAGTTTCGCACATTTTGGATTTTGATATCTTTATCTTTTTTTCAGGGGAGAGGGGATTACTGTACGGCACAAACACTTCAGCTAATATTGATAGCCGCCATCTAGTAAAGTGTTGTTCTTTATTCTATCGACGAAATCTGATTAGATGTACGGGTTCATTCCCACGAAGTCACCGCTTAGATCAAAACTAACCATGTAGGAACGAAAAACGGGGACTTCCCTGGAATTTGTTCAAAAATTGGTTTTTGAAAACAATAGGATTACTTTTTGTTATTTTAGCAGACTAAAACCTACTTAATCGGGTTATAGCCAATTAAACAAACATTTCTTCAAACAATTTATTTAACATTTAAAAACATATAACAAACTATACTTTAATTTTAACAAATGTAAAACGGAATCAGCAAATACAAGAACATTTGATTTAAACATTTTTTATTGATATCAAATGGATTTGGATAAAAGTTTCTAGAACTTAATAAAAAAAAAATCTTATACATAAAGAAATACATACTAATTATAACAGATGGGAAAGAAAAAAATATATATATTATGAAAAAAAATGTAAAAGGTGCACAGAACAACAAAAACACGAAGTGCAATGTAGAGAATGGTCGAGAATAGAAGTAAGAAATGGACATTATTTAAAAGATAAGATAATACCTAATCACCCAGGAAAACCACAAACGTGTTCAAAAACGTTTCGAATTTTTAATAAGTTTTATAGATTGATTCCAAATTGAGGATATCAGATAAATTAGGATCACCCCAAAGGACTGCATCTAGGTGTAATAGTGTATATAGTTGGTCTATATATGTTGTATGGTGTATGTTGCTCAGTTGGTGTATGTCCTTGTGTTTGTTTATATGTACTGAGTTGTTTTTAATTGAATTTTGTCTTAGTCATTAGTGTTCATTAGTTGTCATTTATGTTCATTTTGTTACCTCAGTGTCACACAGTTGTTGTTCAGTTTGTGTCAAACAGGAGAGATAGGAAATTTAATATTTTATAATAAGGAAACTTCTAGGACTTAGGGTAATTATTTATTTATTTATTTATTCATTACTTTTCCTGTATATAATATTATTACTGGTTTCATTTATTCACCTAATTGTAAATATATTTCAGAGTTTTGTTCACTTGAACGGTTAAAGAGTTTCTACAAACAGAATTATGAAGTTATCAAATGACGTCTGTAAATAAACTTGTATATATAAAGCTAGTCTATTAATATATCCTCTTCCAAAGAAAGAACCCCGTTACATAATTGGCGCCCAACGTGGATTGGAATTGGAATTTCAAATTTTAGTCAATTGAATTGAAATTGATTTTCATTGAATTGAATGTTCGCTGGATTTAATTTATATTGGATTGATTTTTTGTGTCTTTTCGCGTGTTGATGTCGGTAATAACAGGCCTGCAACGTTTTTGGTGACTATTTTGTGACTTTTAATGCAATTTTTTTTTGTCTTTGATGTGTGAATGTGTTTGAATACCTGGGGACGCCTAGGTTTTGTTTATTTTGTATCATTTTTTTTTTTTTTTGCATTTTCAATAATATTCTGTAACTTTATCTGTGAACTGTGATAATATAATATATATTTGTATGTTTATTTAAAAAACTATGTATTGCTATATTTATGTCATTGGTTTATAGTGCTATATTTGTAAATAAGTATTGTAAGTAAGTTATGATAATTGGTGTTTCAGGGTCGATGTTTAATGCTATCTTATTGGTTATTTGTAGTTTATTTGTAGTTTTGATGATGGCAGAGGGAGGTGATAGTACAGTTGATGAGTTGGTAGTTCAGTTTCAGACGATGTTATCTGGGTTAAGTCCTGCTAATAGGGATCGAGTTATTTTGTCATTGATTCCAACAGAGTCAGAGGTAAAGTTTCAGTCGTCGGTGCCCGCATTTTGCCCTAAACCTAATAGTGTTTCGGGGAATACTCAAGTTTCTGTTTCAGATACCTCATGCGGGGCTAATAAGTATAATATATCCCCTTTACCGTTAAATTATTCAACGCCTTCAGACACTAAAACGAATACTGTTTCGTTTAGTTCCCCACCACACCCATCACCAGCACCACAACCACAACCCTATTTTAGTAGATCAACAGTTTCAAATCATACGTATTTCCCTCAATCACAAACACAATGGAATAATCATCAAACACCATTAGTTTTACCAAGGCTTTCAGTATTTTCAGGTGATTCCAGCAAAGATGTTACATTTGAACAATGGAAGCTTGAGATATTGGGCTTGCAAGCTGAATGTATTTATTCTCAATTAGCTATATTGAATGCTGCAAGACGCGCAGCGAGGGGTACAGCTGCGCAATTGTTGGTAAGTTTGAATCCACAGACTATAGATCAACTTGTGTCAAGTTTGGAACCACTTTTTGGAGAAATTTTATCTGCCGAGTCCCTTATGACCAAGTTATATGCAGCTTCTCAGAAGGAAACAGAATCCACTTCGACGTGGGCGGTAAGACTACAACACATTGTTTTACAGTTAAAATCGGGTAATATCTTATCGGAACCGGCTGCATCACATATTTTAAAACATAGGTTTTGGACAGGTTTAAGTAATAGTGCTGTACGAACATGCACTCGCCATTTATTGGACATGGATATGTCTTTTGAGGCATTGACTTTATCTGTGAGGCAAACCGAGTTAGAGCAAGGCATAACTCGGGGAGCTCCAGCAGTTTCTGCACCAGGTATTTCCGCTGTGACGTTGGCCAGTAGCATACAGCAATTGGAGTTGTTGCGGACTGACATTAAGGGTATATCTAATAGAGTAAATACTTTGGAGACTTCATTTTCAAAACCAAGGTTTTACAATCAACAGCGGTACAGGCCTCAAAATCAATCGCAATCTTTTCCAAATATTGTGACTTGTCCATCATCTAATCTGTTACAACCCCCCACTGCATTATCATCAACTGTACCTATTAATGGGCAGTTCAGGTCTAACACAGCTTTTACGTGTTGGCAGTGTCAGCAACCAGGACATAAGCGAATAAATTGTCCTTTAAACCACCAAGGGCCTTCTCCGGGGGACAGACAGTAGGTCCTAATTTGCAACGTTCGAGTCCCAAGATAAGACTAGATGGTTTAGTGGGTAAGGCAAATGTTACGCGAGTGGACATCGCAGATAAAAGTACTTTTGCTTTGTTGGACACTGGGTCAATGGTGTCAACTGTTGATACTTTTTATTACAATTCGTACCTTTCAGAGTACCCCTTATATCCTCTGGGTGATATTTTAGACATACGCCTGGCAGGTGGTCATAGTTTACTGTACAGTGGTTATATTGAAGTTCCTTTCCAAATACCTTTCTCTAGTTTATACATTTCAGCATTATTTCTGGTTATTCCATCTTCTAGAGTTAATAGAGAGGTGCCTATTGTGATTGGAACCAATATTTTGGATAGAATCCCAAGTGAAGATATCCAAGGTCTCGATAGTTCATGGAAATCTGCTATTTCTTTCCTTAACACACAGAAGGGCGAAAGTTTTAAAGTTTTTCCAGTTAAAACCAATAAATCTGTAAGGGTATATCCGAATTCTACTACTTTCATATCATGTTCAGCAAATGTTTCAAGTCCTGTTCCTGGTTGTCATTTTTTCGTTTCCAACGATATTTCGACACCAAGTTCTTTACATGTCTTACCAGGTATTATTCAAAGTCGTTTTTCATCACAGCCAACCAAACGCTTTAAGGTGAGGGTTCAAAATTCGTCTAACAAAACGGTCACTATCCCAGGGAAATCTGTTTGTTGCAATTTACAGCAAGTCCAGATAGTTGATCCGATTGTTTCTGATGCACACGATTTTGCTGTCAAGTTCAACCTTGAATCTTTAGAAAATTCATTTACTGAAGAAGAACGATTCAGATTAAGGGAGCTCCTTTGCAAGTATAAGGATATTTTTGCAGAAACAGATTTAGAGTTGGGAAAAACTGATCTTATTAAGCATGAGATCAACTTAACAGATAATGTTGCTTTTAAGGAACGGCATCGTAGGATACCCCCGTCCATGTATCAGGAGGTGAAGCAACATCTCAAGGACATGTTAGCTGCGGGTGTGATTCGTCCTTCATCTTCACCATTTTCTTCTGGGGTTGTGTTGGTAAGAAAAAAAGATAACTCTTTACGATTCTGCATAGATTATAGGAAGCTTAATTCTAAAACCATCAAAGATGCTTATTCCCTGCCCCGAATTGAAGAAACATTAGATTCTTTACATGGAAGTAGATTTTTCAGTTGTTTAGATCTGAAAAGTGGGTACTGGCAATGTGAAGTTGCTGAGAAGGACAAGTACAAAACAGCATTTACGACAGGTTCGCTTGGATTTTACGAATTCAACTCGATGCCTTTCGGATTAACGAATGCGCCGGCAACGTTCCAGCGTTTGATGGAGCGTTGTATGGGGGATTTAAATCTCGTAAGTTGTTTAATTTATTTGGATGATGTCATTGTATTTAGTAAAACCTTTTCTGAACACCTCTCACGTTTGGAATCTGTCTTTCAGCGTCTTCGTCAACATAATTTAAAGTTAAAGCCTTCCAAATGTTCTTTTCTGCAATCTTCGATAAAGTATTTGGGACATGTGATTTCAGAAGACGGAGTGCACACAGACCCGGAGAAGATTTCGGCATTGTTAAAATGGCCAGTTCCTCGAAATGTTGATGAGGTAAGAAGTTTTTTAGGTTTCTGTGGATATTTCCGTAGGTTTGTGGATGGATATGCGTCTATTGCACGACCACTAACTTTCCTCCTTTCTGGTGATAATCCGGGGAAACGTAAGCGTGGAAAACGCAAATCTCCTTTGAATTCAGGTGAATTTGTTTGGGGAGCAGAGCAGCAGCAGGCCTTTACTGACCTAATCCAATGTCTTACATCAGCCCCAGTCCTAGGATTTGCTGATTTTTCCCAGCCATTTGAATTGCACACGGATGCATCTTGTTCGGGACTTGGAGCAGTGTTATATCAAACCCAGAATGGCAAGCGCAGAGTGATAGCCTATGCAAGTCGTTCGTTATCTAAATCGGAGCAACACTATCCAGCAAATAAACTAGAATTCTTAGCTCTTAAGTGGGCTGTTACTAAGAAGTTTCATGAATATCTGTATGGGAATAAATTCTTGGTAAAGACAGACAATAACCCGTTGACATATGTTCTTTCCACAGCGAAATTAGACGCCACAGGGCACAGGTGGTTGGCTGAGTTGTCAGCGTACAATTTTTCAATTGAATACCTTCCCGGTGTGAATAATGTCGTCGCTGATACATTATCCAGATCTCCTGTATGTGTTGATTCAGCAGTGGTTTCAGCTGTAGCAAATTATCATAATATGGATGTTGGTAAAATTGAAACTCTTTGTATGTCAGTTGAGGTTGTCGATTCTTATCTTGCAGCAACTCCAACATCACAAAGTCTATCTTCTTCGTTTATAGAGAGTTCGAAGATTGGCGAATCGCAGCTTGATTATGCCCATATTCGTAATGTCATTGATTTGGTAAAGAGTGGTATTTGTCCAGATAAAAAGTTCTTAAGTTCTTTAGATAAGGAATCGAAAGCCATTCTACGTAATTTTGATTCTCTGGTTATTCAGAATGGAATTTTACATCGTAAAGTTCAATCAGTTGATGGATCTGAACCAGTTTTACAGATGTTAGTCCCAGAACATTTTAGGGATGATGTTTTATTTTATGTTCATGACAGAGTTGGGCATATGGGAAGGGAAAGAACTTTGGAGTTGTTAAAATCACGGTTTTTCTGGCCAGGTATGACGAAATCTGTTGAGAACAAAGTTAAATTTTGTGATAGGTGTATACGACGTAAATCCCCGAATCTTCCAGAACGTGCACCTTTAGTTAGTATACAATCGTCTGAGCCATTGGAGCTCGTTTGTATGGACTTCTTGTCTCTTGAGGCCTCTAAGGGTGGCATCGAAAATATATTGGTGATTACTGATCACTTCACTAAATTTGCTGTTGCTGTGCCCACCAAAAACCAATCTGCTAAGACTACAGCCAGAGCATTACTTAACAACTTTATTCTTCCTTATGGCATTCCTTTGCGGTTGCATTCAGATCAAGGAAGAAATTTCGAAGGTTCAATTATCAAGGAGGTTTGTGCTATTCTGAACATTAAAAAATCACGTACCACTCCATATCATCCAATGGGGAATGGTTTAACTGAGCGATTCAACCGCACACTTCTAAATATGTTAGGTACGTTGACTTCAGAACAGAAAGTCAATTGGAAAGACCATGTTTCGTTGCTTCTATATTCATATAATTCGACTCGACATGAAACAACAAACTTCAGTCCCTATTTCTTGATGTTTGGTCGTCATCCTAAATTATTGGTGGACATATTGTTTGGAATTTCATCAGATAATTCAACCATTTCACATACTTTATTTGCACAACGTTTGAAATCAAGGTTATCATCAGCTTACAACATTGTACAAAATAATATCAGTCTGGCACAACATAAACAGAAGATGTTATATGATGTAAGTCAACGAGGATCAGCATTAACGGTAGGTGATCTGGTATTGGTAAGGAATGTCAGCATAAGGGGGAAACAGAAATTGGCAGATAAGTGGGAAGATGTTCCCTACACAGTTGTTGATAAACCTGATACTAGTATTCCTGTTTATATTGTCCAAAAACAAGGAACAGATTCACAACGTACATTACATAGAAATCTTTTACTTCCGATTAGCAGTAGTGGTAAACCTATTCCTAAACCCAGATCCTCTTCTACTGTTTCTAATTTTTCCCCTCCAGACTCTCAAGACTTCACACAAACCATAGATGAGACTCCAGCATCTTCAGGTAAGTATAACGACATTTCTTCGGAAAACACGCTTCAGCCTCAACCTTCGTTTCCAGTTCCTAAAAAAAGAAATCGAAAGAAACCAGATTGGATGAAAAATAGTGATTGGGTGGTTTTTGTTTGACTTCGTATGTACATATTATATTTACATAAGTAACAAATTATATTTCAAATCATATACCCTACCTTGTGTTCACTTCTCATCCCCAGCCATTATTTCAATAGACCTTTTGCAAGTTCACTCTACCGGAAGTTGGTAAAGTTTAATCGGTCGTACTTGGTTTAAAGTGTCGGGACGCCACTTTTTTGGAGGGGGGGATAGTGTAATAGTGTATATAGTTGGTCTATATATGTTGTATGGTGTATGTTGCTCAGTTGGTGTATGTCCTTGTGTTTGTTTATATGTACTGAGTTGTTTTTAATTGAATTTTGTCTTAGTCATTAGTGTTCATTAGTTGTCATTTATGTTCATTTTGTTACCTCAGTGTCACACAGTTGTTGTTCAGTTTGTGTCAAACAGGAGAGATAGGAAATTTAATATTTTATAATAAGGAAACTTCTAGGACTTAGGGTAATTATTTATTTATTTATTTATTCATTACTTTTCCTGTATATAATATTATTACTGGTTTCATTTATTCACCTAATTGTAAATATATTTCAGAGTTTTGTTCACTTGAACGGTTAAAGAGTTTCTACAAACAGAATTATGAAGTTATCAAATGACGTCTGTAAATAAACTTGTATATATAAAGCTAGTCTATTAATATATCCTCTTCCAAAGAAAGAACCCCGTTACATAGGCTAGGTCAAGGTTTAAGCAATGAGACGAATTACTAAGTAAATATCACCTCGTACAGTTTACACTCAAAGAAGTCATGATAGGCGCCTATCGTGACTTCTTTGAGTGTTAAATGTATAAGGGAAAATTTACTTAGTAATTCCCTCTCAATTTTATACAGTTTTAACTCAAAGGAGTCATGATAGGCGCCTATTAAGTGTAATCTGTATAAAATTGAGAGGGGATTACTAAGTAAATGTTCTAGGGAACATTTACTTAGTAATTCGTTTCATTGCTTTAAACTAATTTATCAGATATCCTGATTTTGGAATTAATTTTACCCGTTCGAAAATTCATTAAAAATTCGAAACGTTTTTTAACTTGTTCGTAGTTTTCCTTTGTGATAAGGTATTATCTTATCTTTAATAATGTCCTTTTCTTACTACTTTTCTCGACCATTCTCTACATTGTACTTGTTGTGTTTTTGTTGTTTTGTGCACCTTTTACATTTTTGTTTTCATAATATATATTGTCTGCCCCATCTGTAATAATTTGTATGTATTTCTTTATGGATAGGATTTTTTTTTACTAAGTTCTCGAAATTTGTATCCAAATCCATTTGATATCAATCAAATATTTTTAAATCAAATGTTGTAGTATTTTCTGATTATTTTTCACATTTGTTAAAATTAAAATATAGTTTGTTATATGTTTTTATAATGTTAAACAAATTATTTGAAGACATTTTTGTTTAATTGGTTTTAACCCGATTAAGAAGGCTTTCGTCTGCTAAGATAACAAAATATAATCCTATTGTTTTCAAAATCCAATTTTTGAACAAATTCATGGGAAGTCACCGTTTTTCGTTTCTACATGGTTCGTTTTGACCTAAGCGGTGACTTCGTGGGAAAGAACCTGCACATCTAATCAGATTTCTTCGATAGAACAAAGAACAACACATTACGAGATGGCGGCTATCAATATTAGCTGAAATGTTTGTGTCCTACTGTTATCCCCCTTCCCCTGGAAAAAAAGATAAAAATATGAAAATCAAAAAAGAGTGCAAAACTAAGCTTTCTGGTTCCTAAATTTTCTTCGCCCCTGGGCCTGACTCCTTAAAAAAAGTCTGAGAGGAAATCGAAATAATATACGGTAATAGAAAAGATAAATTCCTGGGCGTCGTTACTGATTGCATCCACCTTAGTATACTGGCATCCAGCTTGTCCACGCCATTTGAAGACTTAATGGTGTAAACCTTCCATGCATCAACTTAAAGCGTCCTACTGACACTACCTGAAAGGGTCGCAGGGGTTGTCGAGGGTCACATGGATCGAAAGAACATTTATGCTAATTTTAACAGTTAAGAAGTAATAATGTTGATGTTGCATAACTTTATATGATAATAAACAGTGTTTTATTTCAACACATTGACAGTGTTCTTGATTCAAAATCTGGCATAGTTCAGGGTCGATGAACTGCTACTTAGCTTGGTTTGAGTCGCCGAGAAAAATGGGTGAAGACCGGGGGTATATAGACCTTCAAAAAATACTATAAAAATGTACCATGGCTGCACTAACATAAGCCGAAGACACTGAAGCATTATTTTGGAACTGATGTGTTCTTATTGGGATTCAGCAATCAACAGGCACCAGATTCTGGTAAAAACATTCGCATGTAGTTATATTGTTTAAGAGAACAAAGCAGACAAACAAATGATAAACGAACTTGAAAATATTCCAAATCCAACATTCAAAGAGAGAATTAAGAGTGCTGATTATAAAACTGTTAAAAGCTAAAATGAAATTGGGTATGGGAATAGCAGATGAAATTCACAAAGAATTTAGAAAAAACAAACATTTTCTAAAAGTAAAAGTAGATGGTCAGTAGATTTAATTAATATGCCAGTTATAGATTTGTACACGCATTTGAAATCTCAAAAAATGGCTTAAAATATTACCAGAAGTTGTAGATGAATACAACAACAAAATACATTCATCTATAGGGCCGTAGGAAGCAAATGGAAACTAGGGGCTGTTTTTTTTTACAGCCATCCAATCCTATAAAGCCTGGGTTTTCAACTTCGGGGACATATCCCAGACTAGGGACATTTGGACATTTTCCAGGGGACAAAAACTGAGCTATAGGTCTAAAATAAGTGTTATTTTGTATTATTTGGGTGGATATGCATCCAGTGTCCACTGCCTGCAACAACTTAAGATACCTAGGCCACAATTTAAATTTGTATTTAAAACGCAAAATGCTGTGATCATGCTTTGAAATTGCACTTCCACAGACAATTCAGGGGACATGGCCATTTCCTTGTGCATAATCGGGGACATTTGAGAAAACCAGTTGAAAACCCAGGCTATAAAGGATACGGCATCGAAAATCAAAACGCTTGACGCTGAAGGAACCTTTAAGGGATTCTGAAAATTTTGAAAGTTGTTGATTTCTTCGGCTCTGTGCCTTGCATTCGATGCCTGTAAGAACCAACACACACCCCCCCTCCCCACCCCCTTTGAAGAAGGACATTTGTTACGATACCTTTCCGAACAGAATTGTCTTTAAAAGAACACCTACATCTTGAATAAGATTTTGGGCATATAGCCTATACAGCAAGAAAATTTTGAAAATAAAATTTTATTTCCTTGCATATTAGGCCTTTCCGAATAGCAGGCGATTTTGACGGATTGCACCCTCAGAATATTTAAAAAAAATATAATTTGATTCCTTGCATCTGATGTTTCTCCCGAACTCGTTGATGAAGTTTGCCTCTGTAGTAGGTTTTATTGGGGGATTGTAGCTCAAGAAAAATTTCCTTACATCCCAGACTTATAAAACTGCATGCGGTTTGGAGAGTTGGCACCCTATAATAAGGAAACTTTGAAAATTAAAGTTCATTTCCTTTCATGCGACGCTCGACTGACGGTCCTATTATCTTTTGAAGAGTTTAGGAAGACATCGAAGGGAAGATTCAAAAAGTGGGTGGGTGTTCTAAACGAGAATTCTGTTCGGAAACCCCCTAAACGCAAGGAAATCAATCCTGACTTTCAAAATTTTCTGAATGGGAAAATTCCTTAAATGTTCCTTCAGCGTCAAGCGTTTTGATGTTTGATGCCGTATCCTTTACAGGATTAGATGCCTGTGAAAGGAAAAAAAAATCAGCCACAAAGTATGAGGTATTATGTATTAGAGGTTTCTTGTATTTTGTCTTTTGCATTAGACGTTTTAGGTATTTGGTATTAAATTATGTTACATTTTGCGTTTTGAATAAAAATTTTGTTGAATAACAGTCAATTTTTACAGTGTATGCTGGTGAAGAGGTTTTCCGATATAGCCTAAAATTTCAAGAACTTAAAAAGTTCGGCCAGCTATAGTCCATTTTCTTTAACAAAGACATATATTTATGATTAGATTTTTAAAAAAATAAATGACAGTCGAACATTTGCAATAAGTAAAAATAGTATCCTACTTTAAATAATTATCGAAGGGAAATAACTCTACTAAGTTGATCAGAAAGCAGAGACAGACTTGGTCTACCAATTCATTTGCCATGTCATTCTATGTTAAATCACGAAATTCAATTTTCTATACCGGTGCATATGAACCCTGGTTGAGAAGCACTGGTCTACATTCTTATATCAAGTCCAGACGTTTACAGACGACGAAAGAACCCACGACTATCGGTGGCACAAACCGTTCACGGTAGAACTCTGAAATTTGAATAATATTCAAATTTCAACGTTACATCTCTAATAGTTCTTGAAGGACAGTCTGCAACAGATTAGGGTTTTACCCCACCCCATCTTTCAAGTTTGAAAAAGCCCAACTCAAAATTAAAAGAGTGAAATAGCATACCCAAAATTAAAATGGCCATAACTCCGCCAATTTTGACGCTAGAGATATTATTTAAACCATGTGAAAATTCAACGTGCCATGTGTCCATCTCAGACGAAAACAGAGAAACTCGAGTTTAAAGTTTCACCCAGTTTTGGACAGAGAAAATCCACAAAATGGCGTTTTCAGGAAGTCGGTGGCAATAAAAAAAAGTTTCCTGTTACCGTACAAGGTAGGAATCGGAATTCCCTAATCTAAACGGCCGTCAACAAGTGTGACACCAACTGATGTATGATTATTGTACTAGAGGGAAAAATCAACGAAATGGCGTTTTCTATAAACCCTTTTGTCTTCCTTCCCGAAACTTTATAAAATTACATGATAAACTAGTCTACAGCGCTTCGGAACCTTAAAATGTACCTTTTGTTCGCGTCACGAAATCCCAGCGCTGGAGAGTAGATTAAGTAGAGGTCATCAGAGGTTAGATCAGAGTTTAATCTGACAGTATTACCTGAAGGACGTGGTTAGACCCTAATGTAGTGGCTTCGTAATATAGAGTTGCAGTCTGATTTTGGATTAATCGGCAGCGCAAGTCATGTCAAGACGTATGATCAGCGATGCAATCTGTCTCCCGATTGCAGTGTTTCCTATTCCATGACATAGTGTTGCAAGTTAAATCAATCCAGATTTTTTTAGTGGTAATGATATTTGAATGAAACATTCATGTGTAAAGAGGATTTAGAATTGTTGTCATAAAAATAGCATTCTCACGTAATATGTTTTAGATTAAGGTTTTCGTGCTATTTTCAAACTTTCTGGGCCGCTGCGGACCCACCCAGTAAGAACAATACGGTTTTACATCAGAAAGAGGTGCACCTATAAGATTCAATACATGCAGGCAGTGTAAAAAATAAAGTATATATTATATCTCATGATAAGACACGTTGAAATTCTAAACCTCTTAAGATATGATGGTTTGATTTGCCCTATTTCTTTTCCGTTACAGCACAACTACATAACAATACAAATATGTACAATAAACTAAATTCCATTTTAATGTTTACAACTCTCCCTCGAAATATTAACCTTCAAATGCTGAACATTCCCCTTTAAGTCGTATGTGACAAAAGTTTGTGTGCAAGTATTCATGTTTCAGCAAATATCTTTTCCAAAATGCTAATCGATGAATTACAGACAGCGAAACGTATGTCTGGTTGTTTTGTATAAAAAAATAATTCACCATTTAATCCCACCGTACAGGTATAAACAATTAAGTGTAGTAATTACGTAAATTGAGGACTGTTTGCAAGGATTCTGATTATGTTGTTGACTAGCACTGATACGCGAGTACTTTTTAGTATTAACTTTTCCTTTCTTTCTGAAAAATTACATGGGTTATTAAAAAAAAAAGTTATGATTAAGAAGAAGCGAAGGCAAATCGGTAAAATATCGCACCTTAATTCTATCGTGTACTTGAATTCTTTAAACTGTTTAAAAAACAAACCCCTTAACAATTTTCTGAATTTTGAATAAGGGCGTGAGTGAATTGGACACAGTTACTTAAACATATACAATATAATCTGTGTTATAGCTTTGTATAGAGTAATAAGAGGGTTTAAACGAATTCCAAATAAGTTTTGAAAAATGACACTTACACATATGACTTTATAGTGTTTGCTGGGCAGAGTGTTTACTGATATCGACTAAATTATCCCTTAAATAGTTTTTTTACATAATGAAATTATAACTGCTTCAAAGAACCGCCCAAAATCATAACCATCAAATTATATGCAATATAATTTCACAGTAGAAACTAAACTACAGGGGATTTTAAAATCCCAGTATGACAAAGTTCAATTTTAAACTGAAATTGAAGTTTGTCCTGGGACTGGGACAATTTGAAATCAAGTTTCAGGACACACTTAAATTGATTGATTGATTCCTTCATGTATAATAACTATATTTTACATCTTAGATTGAACAACTTTAAAAATTTGCCGTACAAGCATTTTTCAATAATTAGGCCTACACGTAATTTTATTGATAATTACTTTAAAGGATTTAAAACAGAATGAACAGTGAATCGAATTCAATTGAGAATGTAATATATATGTTTAATTGATTTAGAATTTGATTTGAATTTGATTTAGAATTTGATTTGAAATTAATAAATTTAGAATTCATTGAATTTAAAGTTTAACTAAGTGTTTAATTTAGAATTTAATTTAGAATTTGATTTGGAATTAGAATAATTTATTTAATTAAGCATTTGATTTGGAATAAGAATAATTTATTTAATTTTGAATTTGATTTGGAATTTAATTTAGAATTTGATTTAGAATTTACTTTAGAATTTAATTAAGAAGTTACCAAATCTGTGTATGTTTTTTTCCCAAACCTCGATGCTTTAACATAATTTAACATTTTGCATAAACATAATAAAATCTGATTCAATGGAATACACAATTGTTTTGATATTTTTAATCGCTTTTTGAAATTCTATGCACTTATCACATGCCAGTAATAAACACTTGTAGGTGCCTTGCCTGGTAGTTTTTGGTTACAAATGATTTTGTCAAAGTTAAAGGGACAGTCTGAATTTTTTTTAAAGTCAAAATTTTATTTGCTCAAATTTGTGAAAACTTTACACCAATATCTGTAACTATGTGCCCTTTAATGTATCTGAAAGTTTGAACTAAAAAAAATCCAGCCGTTAATTTTTAAACGCTAAAAACATGCTAAAATTTTTAAAATCCTTACGTAAGGTTTTTAAGTGTGTTATGTTTTTTGGACGCTGATAGCAAACTACTGAACGGATTTGACTAAAATAAACGCCTAATTGTAGAGAAATATCCCTCTTGTGTCTTTTAAAGGTTTCAGCTAGACATATTAAGCCATTTAAAGGGCAAACACCAAAACTAGATCAAATTGCTTAATTAACAAAAAGTACTCCCTATTTGTAATTAACCCTTTAAAACCAAATTCAGTTTGATCAAGAAGATATAGAGATACAATAAGCATACTTTAAAAATACTTTCAGGTAGCATTTGCGATTTTTTTGATAATGCAAACTTTTTCAAAAAATCAGAATGGCCCTTTAAACAAGACACGATCAAATCACAGTAGCTTTTGTTACATTTTCAGAAAATAACTTTATAGATAATAATAATAATAATAATTTTATTTCAGTGTCACCATCTTGTACATTTAAAAACATAAAATAAGTACATTGAATGAAAGATGCCAGCCGATATCGACTTACGAGACACTATAAATATTATATACAAAGTAAAACATAAATTCAGGTAAAATAGTGAAAAGAATAAAAAGCTCAAGGTATCACAGTTTGTTTTCTAACTTCAAACATTAGATATCTTTGAGACATTTAATCCGGGTTCTAAATATAGTTACTATAAAAGGGACACATTTCAAGGTAACTGTGCTCAGTTGCTAAATACCTCTTTAAGTGTTAGTTACATATAGGGGTGGATGGACACACTCTTTTGTATCTTTACAAAGTTAGGGTCTATTCTCCGACATCAGTGACTTCAGAAGGGAAAACAGTTTAAGATTTTGAAATAAACTCACTTCTCTCCAAGTGACACACAAATCTTCCTGCAAATTCTTGTTTGTAAAATCACATTTCCAAATAATATGGTTGGCATTTGTATAAAACCGATCACAACCAAATTCTCTAGTTTTATTAAAATTTGACTTTATATACCAAAAATGAACACTGAGAAAGAATGCCGAATTAACCAGCCCAGTATGTAATTATTATACATAGAGTGTCGTTAGATTCGATTAAACTGACATAAATCAATCGAGGCCATAAAAGATGCCGTGTCGTATATGGGATGTCGGAGTAATCAGATGTCAGAACTGATGGAGTGTTATGGTTGAATTAAGTGTTCCAGAAGGGTTATAAGGGCACCCACAAGAGAGCTTATTTCAGTGGATATCAAATTAGCAGGATTTATGTTACATAGCTTAATATGTTAAAAATTGAGCTCGATGGCATTCATACATACTAGAATCCTCATTGGCCAAATGATTTGCAAATACTTCTCAACCTTTTTGATCCAATTTTTAAAATTAGGAATGATTTTGTTGCGTCTCAGGCTTAACGAACAGCTTTCTCATTTAAAGCGCTAATTGTCATTTTTAAATATGGAGTTAATTCCTTGTATAATGAGACCTTTCTGGACAGCATTCTCCTTGACAGCGCACGCCTCGTGATTTTCTCCAGAATTTTCTTTTTGAGAATTAATGTTCCTAGTATCACGAGACAACATTCCCATTGAGTGTAATCTGACTAAAATGAAAGATGAACAGATGATTTTTTGACGAAAAATGTAGTAGTAAAACTGAAAACTTAATTTTCTCCTATCCACTAATCACCATTCTGAATTTAATTCACCCCAAATTCCCCCTCTTTCAAAATTTCACCAACTAACAGCTAAAATAAATTAAGTACAGAATGGCATCTCTCAAGCGATGTTAGATCTGAAATATAATATAAATTTTAATATCCGGTGACATTATATTGTCAGATTATCAGGTTTTCGGTTGTCGAGGGCAATGATTTAGATATGAAGATCATACTATAACCTATATCATGATTGAAATTTCAGTCACTTGAGATTAGGTTTTTATGTTAGTCAAACACATGTATGTCCTTTACAATTGTTTACTCAGTAGTCTTAATGTACATAAAACAACTAAATTACAATTTATGATATCACCTAAATGCATTCATGCACATTTTTAAATCTTAAAAAAATTATTGCCTCTTAAAGCGATACAACCTCTTAGAATGAACAAAAGAAAAAAAAAATTTCAAACTTTGTCAGGGGATAAAACAAGTGGCATAATTATACAACAGATTATCTATATAGTTTGAAAACTATGTTTAAATACAATAATTGATAAATAGGCGTTTATCAATAATAACCTGTAATTGTATGGAAAATTACATAGTTATGGGTTTATTTGATTCTGTTTGTATACTTAGGACCAAGTTTGAGAACTCTAACTTTTGTTCATTCTAAGAAGTAGCATCGCTTTAAGCTTTGATAGCTTTGACATTTTGATTTGCCAATATTAAGTATTATACATGAAACTGATTTTTAAATTCAATGCATGTATTTGTCCAAGCTAAATTTCTAGCAAACTTTTTAGAAAATATTTTTCATTCAAAATTTCATATAAAAAAAAAAACTACATTATTTCATTATCAGCTGAGTGAATTAGACAATGATCATATCTTATTAATGAAAAATTTTACAGGGAAACTATAAATTTTCCTGTGGCGTGGAATGTTTGAACTATTTATAATTCTTTGCTTGATTATACTCGTGGACGTCCCGTTTGGGTAATAATCTTTAACTTCAATGTTTTGTGTCTTATAACTCATTGACTATTGTAAAAAAAAAAAATCAGATTGACCGCTTGAATTATCTTGGTAAAAATATGTTAAATAGTCACCAAAACACCTGAATATGAAATTGTGATTTCATTCAAAATTTTACAGCTAAATGTAGCCATCAATTCAAAATTATAATTACCATTTTAAACAAATTGAAATTTTAAACGATAGAAAATCTTCTTCCATGAAGGGCCAAAATATTTGGTAGAGTTTAAAGTCATGCATGATAAAATCAGGCTGTAATTATCTAGAAAATACACCATTTCGAATACAGAAACACGATACTTCTATCTCATAGGCTGAAACTTAATATCTGCCCATTGATATTCATAAATATTTGGTAGCCTATCCTCGTTGAGTAAGATAATTCAAGTAACCTTCCGTACAAAGGTTTGAGACAGGGAAGTTATCTGAGCCCTTCGTTATTCAACAAATCAGTTGAAAACATACTTTCGAACACCTGAACAGCGGATTTGATAAATCTTTGTGAAATTTCAAACAATTATTTCGTTTCAAGTAATGCGTGGTATCAAACAATACTAGTGACTTAACTATCTGGATTGTCTTGGAAGAATAAATAAGACCCATTTCTTTTGGGTTGACTGAAGAACAAAATGAAACCGAGAGAACATGGTGAGTAACATTTATGAAAATTTCATTTAAAACAGTATAAATGTTATGAAAATGCCTTTTCTGGATAATCTTACAACAGAACTTAATTGAGAACTCATTAAAAGGATCGAGAATTTAGGTTATGGAAAGTTATTTGATGTGAGTTTTTGGCTATAGCTTGAGTTTAGATTTCAAATTTATGAAGTGTGGTTAAGTTTTAAACTACTTTTATGATTTCTATGGTCGTAATAGTCTAGCAAACTTCTAGACTTATGATAACTGTGTTTCTTGCATCTTGGTTGATTCGTTTAATCTGTTTGTTTGTCATGGTGTTCAACTATATAGTAGCGGGGAAGTCGCTCACGAAGCAGATTATGCTTAATCCCTTTGAAACACCTGATGGTACTTTGGATGAGTAAACTTCTATATGTATAATTTCGATCTTGCTATTCTTTGGACGTGTTATTCATGAATTGTCTTGCCTGTACGGATTTAAATTGTTCTGAAGCAAGATATAAGCAGATGTGTTTAGAGAAAGAAAATCGTAATACAAATATCGATATCATTATGTATATAAAACTACCTCATATGCAGATGCTTGGTTTATCATTTATGATAGGTAGATGTTATATGATCGAATATGTTAAATATCTTGAATACATTTACATGTTATCTAAATTGAATAAACAGTCAGTATAAGATGATTTACGTAATGTTCAGCGCACCAACGGCGCTCATGATACATATAGTCTACGGGCCAATATTAAGAAGAAAAACAGTTAATTAACGGCCAAGTTGACGAACCAAATGTCACATTTCCGATCTGAAAACATGTTACAGACAGTCGTTAACGCGGCTTTTCATCCGTCATCAAATGACAACGATATTCACACAAGATTTTGATAAGTCATTGTTTTAATGTTGCATGTGGTAAATGGCTAAATGTCAACTAGAAATTTGAGACCCGGGTTTGGTTAATATTTTAAATAATTCTAGTGGACTGAGGTGTGAGCTGGTGAAATTTCAGATGATCTAGTCAAGTGGAAGATATTGCGTGACTAAAAAGATAAAATTTCATGGTTATCATTTTCATGACTGTTATTGTGTATATATTCGCCTTCTTGGAATGTTACGCAAGATACAATTGCAAATTTGATGCAGGGCAAAACGTGCCTCAGCGCCCGAACAAAGGGATCATAAACTACATGCAGATATCAACTTACTTTGTGGGGACAAGCAATTTACATTTGACCACTCTTACCCTATCGACCAAATATGATTATTATTCTAAGATACATTATTTGGTGGCATTGGCCAAGCGTCTTAGCATTGATCTCATACCTAGAGACTATGATAGATATTATGACAATTATGTATGGCTCCAAACATTTAACATGATTTTAGTTTTCTTTATCATACCGACACTGATATGAATTGGAATCGAAAGGGAACGCCTAACCCTAGTAATTTGATATTATCAACATGAAGGTGTGCATTTTTATCTGTAAGACGTACTTAATACATTTCAACTGTCACAATCTGTTTGAACATTAACCACTATCTTAAGTATATTAAATAACACCTTATAGTCTTAAATAGCTTGACTGTTCAATCCCGGATTTTGAAATTGAATGATAATTATTAGTGAGTGTGCAATTGCATAGAAATGATACATGATTACAATCAAATTATTAAAACTTGTGAATCAAAGACTTGCACGTTTGCTTTAGAAAGAAATGGCAAAGAATTTAATGACAAACTGCATATTGCACACGAACATGCCACGAACTACAAATCTACATCGAGCAAATCCTGTTTTCAAACAGTCCGTTCAAACTCGCAAAGCTACCACTATGACCACTGAAGTCAGAAAAGCGTCACCACGTAAGACCAATTCAAAGACCAATGAAAATTGTCATATAAGATAGTGACATTATACTCCATACCCAAAATTATAATAGCTCCATTGACCAAGTTTGTTATCTCCATCACATCAGAAGAGATTTCAATGAAAAATAGTATGGCCCGGTGGTGGCATCCCTAAATCAAGATTTTTGTCACTTATGCTTACTGTGAACAGGTACAATCTCATCTATTTTGCTTGTGCAGGAGCCTTAGTCTCAAAAACTTACCTCAGAATTTCAAGAAATACAGTAATCTGATTGGATAAAACTAAATTTAAAATCGATTTTAGTGATTAACCAATGACTAAAAGATCTACCGAAAGCTTCTATTGATATCTATGCAGATCAGTGGTGGTGACGTCATAAAATGCGTTAGTTTAAGTGGATTTGCAAGAACCACAGACGTCGGAATGGAAATTTGAATGGCGCAAATTGATGCTATCAGTGTCCCCGATACACATACAAATTTTAGAAAACCTCTTTACAATCCCTTTAAGTTTTCGAGAATAAGGCCCCTGATTTTTATTATTCCGGTTCGTTTCTGTAATGAACGACCATCACAGATCAAAGATGTATAATAGGTGTTCTAGATCATTTAAATATTTAATCAATCAATGCTCTGTTTATTTAAAAAACGAAGGAATACTTTTTGGATATATTCAGAAACAGAAAACAGAAGCTTGTTGATACTAGCAATGTTATTTTGCATTCCAAAATTGCCTTTTAATGAAATGGGAAATGTTTTTATATTACATTAATGGGGTTAATGCTCGTATATTTCGGTCATAAGTAACACAATACAAACTATGATCTTGGTCACTCACATCCACCCTCTCAATAGGAACAACCGATGTGGAACAGTGAGTATGATGATAGGTTAACTAACCAAGTCATGGCCATTTTTAAGTGAAGCGTGCTTGGACGTCCTAATGAAGATTTTTTGTTAATTCATCATCTCAGGGCTATCCTGAACCAGATTCAGACGGGTACTAGATTGGCACCATTAAGGATTATGTTTTAGGGCCAAAAACAATATGACCGCCTCCAAAATCTGCTGGGAGCATTATATTCACAAAAAAAAAGCACTTACAAACAATTTTTGTGTGGTCAAGGAATCAACACAAGGTATTAAAAGGTCTAAAGGTTGATTGTTTGTTATTTTCCAAAATGGCAGTCCTTTTATAATATGGCCAGTATAAATAACATTAATTTATAAAAGATTTTATTAAAACTTAAAGAAGGGTTTCTTTATTTTTAGAGTCAAATTCAGAAAAAATATTTGATAATCTGTGTTTCTAATGAATCTTAATCATATACTTAATATGATTTTATTTAACTACAAGTTTTAACTAATCATAAATATCCATTTATTTATTTCATTAAAAATAATTGCAACCCATAAAGATGCCTTATTAGATTTGAAAATGATTCATACTGAAACACTATTTGAACATAAAAAATGTTGTATATTTTGACATTGATTATATGATTTTTGTGCATTTCTAGTACGTATTTACGTACATTCAAGTCGACCTTCGGAATTCCTTAACATTCCCCTTTAACATGTTAAAACGGTTGTGAAGTGGTTTTCTAGGGACAATGCAGATAGCATTAATTATCACCATTAAATTTTCAATCGAAGGTCTACGCAAAAACTATATCTCTATCAACTATCATAAGCTCATAATACATTGTTTAATATGGAAGTCGACCCACATCCTCTAGCAAACCCCGTCAAAATCTGAGTCAGCTGCTTTTATTGTCAATATGTTGTAATGGATTTTGACATTCGTTTCGCTGCTCGTTCGTACATGGACATTATAGCTTGAATACTTTTCAATTCATTGAATAGATTGTTCTCAGATCAAATTACCCAACCAGGCACTGGTATGCAGTTTGCCGATGCCCTTCAAATAACTATATGTTTGCGCTTCACGATTGGTCCATCAACCAGATGTCCTTATATGGGTTAGATGACATGAATTTTATTGCATGTATAGCGTAGATATTATAGCAGTAACTGATATTCTGTACATAAATGAAAAGAATAAAAAAATGATTAGATTAATGTCACTTGTATCGTGTTCAGAATCAGCTAAGCGCAAATACATCACGATGTTGGATGATTTCTTTTTTTTTATTTCTTGTATACTTGAAACTTAATTCGGTTGTTATTGAAAAAAACACGCATTTAATTCAAAATGAGTTTTTATGACTTGAAATTAGTTTTAATAATTTGAAAAAATTAAAGCTGGTTGACAAGAACGGATGAATCGTTGAACAGCTTGGACTCTAGTTTGAGTTTATGGATCCATTTAGGGATTAACCACCAAAGCATTTTTACAAGATAAAAATAAAACCACCAAGGCATTTATTAATTCAATTAATTCCCACATTTTCGTTAATGGTCAAAGTAACAATTAATTTCAATATACGGTTTTGGTAATGGTAACAATTTATTTCAATATACGGTTTTGGTAATGGTAACAATTTATTTCAATATACGGTTTCGGTAATGGTAACAATTTATTTCAATATACGGTGTCGGTAATGGTAACAATTTATTTCAATATTAGGTTTCGATAATGGTAACAATTTATTTCAATATTAGGTTTTGGTAATGGTAACAATTTAGTTCAATATACGGTTTCGGTAATGGTAACATTATATTTCAATATACTGTGTCGGTAATGGTAACAATTTAGTTCATTATTCGGTTTCGGTGATGGTAACAATTTATTTCAATATACGTTTTCGGTAATGGTAAAATTTTATTTCAATATTAGGTTTCGGTAATGGTAACAATTTATTTCAATATTAGGTTTCGGTAATGGTAACAATTAATTTCAATATTAGGTTTCGGTAATGATAACAATTTATTTCAATATTAGGTTTCGGTAATGGTTACAATTAATTTCAATATTAGGTTTCGGTAATGGTAACAATCAATTTAAATTTACTGTTTCGGTAAAGGTAAGAATTTATTTCAATATACGGTTTCGGTCATGGTAAAATTTTATTTCAATATACGGTGTCGGTAATGGTAACAATTTATTTCAATATTAGGTTTAGGTAATGGTAACAATTAATTTCAATATTAGGTTTCGGTAATGATAAAAATTTATTTCAATATACGGTTTCGGTAATGGTAACAATTAATTTAAAAATACGGTTTCGGTAAAGGTAAGAATTTATTTCAATGTACGGTTTCGGTAATGGTGAAATTTTATTTCAATATACGGTGTCGGTAATGATAACAATCTATTTCAATATTAGGTTTCGGTAATGGTAACAATTAATTTCAATATTAGGTTTCGGTAATGGTAATAATTTTTTCAATATACGGTTTCGGTAATGGTAACATTTTATTTCAATATACGGTGTCGGTAGTGGCAACAATTTATTTCAATATACGGTTTCGGTAATTGTAACAATAGATTTCAATATACGGTTTCTGTAATGGTAACAATTTATTTCAATATGCGGTTTCGGTAATGGTAAAATTTTATTTCAATAAACGGTGTCGGTAATGGTAACAATTTATTTCAATATAAGTTTTCGGTAGTGGTAAAAATTGATTACAACATTAGGCAGGCCCGTAGCCAGGTCTTTAAATGTGGCGTGCTTACAGCCTGCAAGCGGAACTGACGAAGGAGCGAATATAAGAAAACGGCGTTCTGGATTCAGACCTACCACATAAGACAAACACATTAAGGTACGGTTAAGGTAACAATATATTTCAATGCAAGGTTCTGGTAATGGTAACAACCTATATCGCAATATAAGTTTTCCGTATTGGTGACATGTAATCAAATCAATCATCAAATATAAAATATATTTTATTGTTTAGGTGGAGGTTATGGTTACAATATTGTTAAAATCGGTATTTTGATATCATGCATTCTATATGGAAGCTGTGTGTATGTCATAGGTAAGGTACTTTCAATTCTTCAGTTTTTCTGTGTTATAATTTCAAATAGCACGAAGAAAGAGTTCAAGGTATTTTAAGTTTCCAGGAAGCAATTTCATATTTTGCAAAACTCATTCTCAAGGGCGGTGAAGCAGATTTTAAGGCCTTGGGGTTGGCTGCACCTGCCTATAAAGCAATTTTGTTTTTACTGACCCTAATAACACACATATATATATAATAAAAAAAAATATCATTGCTTCCGTCATAATTCCAAAATTATATGGGGAGCGATTGCCCACCTGCCTCCCCCCATCCCCTCTGTTCCTACGGGCCTGGTTTCTGTACATCCCAAAAAAAATTCTTATTCCAAGCAAAAATCGTTTTGTGGTAGAAAGATACTTACATTGCATTCCATAACTATAATCTTTTACCAAGAATCTTTAGATCATGTGCTATTCAATTCTTCAAGTTAGTTCAATCAGATACAAATCTGAATCTACCTGGTCTATTCGTATACCCTTTTAAGGTAACACACCTTTTCCCTTTTCCGTCTTCGCTTTTGTTTCGTGAGATGGGATACGAGTTAAAGTTTTACTTTCTATTTATATTTGTGTATCATCGTAGATGTAGAAGAAGATTTAGATTTCGATGCATTACTTCAAAAAGAAATGTTTGTACCTAGTGAAAAATCTAGACTGAGACGCTATGGTGAGAGTTATAACAAGAATTTGATGAATTATATTGAGGATGAAGGCTTTATACCTAATACGGAGAAGGAATTGGTCAGAAACAAAAGACAGATAGATGTAGTTAGCGGATGTGAGTGTTTCATTTTTGTTTTATTATGGGGAGTGTGTTAACTGCTGATTTAAGCATACAATCAGTCACATTCGAGTCCAGCAAATGGCAGCAGCCAGTCTGAACGACGCTTTGTTCGATTGCACGGAGGTAGAGATTTAATGAATGGTGTTTCAATTCTTTTAATCTTATCCGAAACAATAAAAATTAAATCATTCAAGGTCAGGTAGTTGAATTTGTAATGTTTTATTTTTAAAGGTGGTGATGGTCCTATAGGTACGTACAATACATCTACCTTTTATAGAATTAAACCTCACTCGTATCAACTTCGAAACTAGATATGCTAGATAACCTCGCCATATTGAATAAATTATAGTTCAGCCAATCAAATAGTTCTTCAGAATGTATTATCATCTTTCGCGGAAAAACAGCCAATCAAAATCAACCTTGAAAGAAGAGTTGTCGTTTCCAGCCCAAATACCAGGCAAGATGGCAGACTATCATGGCCGAGTTATTATATAGTCTCGAACATAGTCTTGAACAATGACGAAGGTTGAGCTGAATGAATTAAACCTATTAGATTTAACATAAGATTAAAAAATTTAGTCTTAGCCAATAAGATTAATTCATGAAAGTACTTACCTGATGTTTAAAAATGACCACTAAAATTTTATTAATGAAATAAAACTAAGCATTTAACACTAAGCTTTACTACATATACTATATATATTTTTATATTTAGGACTAGGTAAGTTCACTGATGATTATAAACTCTTTCTTAACCAAGATTGATAACATTCTTTATGTTCGTTCTAAGAAACCTACAACGGGCTGGGGGTGCAGGGATTTTCATGAAGGAAAAAAATAACATGGTTCGGAAATGATGTGATCAGGTAGATGGCGAGAAATTTTTGGAATTAGGGGTTGGGGTGAGGGTCGACTTGTCGGGCATATAATATATTTCGTTGTCGGGCATATATATTCCCTTGCAAATTGTTTTGTCCCCCGCCCCGCACACCTATGCAGTTAATGACATCAAAATGAAAAACTAATGTAATAGTGTATGCGCAAACCGGCCAACTGTTTAATGGAAATAAATAATTACCCTGTAGATTCAGTGAATTTGAGTCGTAGTTCGGAAAAATGGTCAAGGCATCAAAAATTACATAAGCAGGACAAATGTTGGACTGTAAAATCTTTTAATTATGCAGTCCACTGTAGTTGTTAGACACGTCTCGAAAATGAATCATGGCTGCACAAAGCAACAGAGATTTATGAACTTTTTCACCCCCAGAAGACGAATTAAAAGGATGCATAATGATTTTTCTTTTCCTTTCAGAACCAACCTTTCAGAGAGGTAAGATATAACATTCAAACTATAATCTCATAAAAAGTACAAAATAGCTTTTTTTTTAAACAGAAATTTGATGACGGAAATAATTAAAATATCTGAATGTATTTCCTGAGCACGATACGGTATTTTCTTTTTTAATTCCACATATCTCAAAAAGATTGTTCTTCAATGTGAATGTGAGTAGCCCAAATAGAACACTTTTAATCAAATGCCAAATTTGAAAATACGTAGGTCTCGTCACCAATATGAAAAGCGGTTGCCCAAACTATATGCCAAGATATGCGTTGCATTGTTAAGTTTGTGAAGTTTTGTGTCATTTTATATTTTCCAGTTAAGGTTAAAGAGGTTGTAAAGAGGTTTTCTAAATTTTATGTATATTTGGGACATCGATTATTCCAGTTTTCAATCAAAATGTCTGTGATTCTAGGAATTCTATTAAAACTGTTTGTTTTATGACGTCATATGATACAACCATATTTTGCGATAAGTGACCTCATCATACACTTGGTTTTAATCATGGTTTTAATGAAATTGCGAGAACCACAGATGCTACATATTGATTCTATCAACTTCCAAACGCATAGAAATTTTAGAAAAGTTTTATTACAATCTGTTGCATTTATTAATATTTTTTACCGTGTTTTCCAGCCTTCTTTACAGCAGAAGATTCATCAGCACCAACTACTAGTCTACGTGGTGATGATGCCACAGCTTCAGTAAACAATGATTTAGGTGTACCTTATGACAGCTCTCAAGTCAATGACATCCACGTACGTTTTCATGATTTTTCGTAGAAATATATTGTATATTATGTAAATTATCAAGAGTTGCATAGGCTACTAATTCCGGTTGATTAATGATTCAGAAATAATTTTGAAATATTCATAAGAAGTATTTATCTTTTTAAAGGTTGGAACAAACGGTATCATCAGTTTTGGAACAAAATACAATAGTTATTCACCAACTTCGACTGTGAGAAATAGAGACTTTATAGCTCCATATTGGGCAGATATAAACCAGAATTCTGGTGGAAATATTAATTATCAAGTATTAGATTCGAAGCCTGAAACTAATGCCAAGGTTCCTTTAGTTGAAATGTCAAATGAAGTAAACACCCACATGAACCGTACTGGATTTGCTGCTACTTGGGCAATGATTGTCACCTATGATGACGTACCACCATATTCTACTTCAAGTGAAGTTCAAGTGAGTATTGTTGATATCTCCAAACCGTTAAGAATTCATCGTGGACACTGACCATAAGGCTGAGGATTAAAGCATTCCAACGACCCTTGCCACCGTGGCTCTGCAAATGTTGAAAGTAAACCCTTTATCGTAAATGCCTGCTTTATCATTTGTAATTTAAGACATGAAGCTAGCTTGGAGGATGGCATGTTCCTTTAGCAACGGATTTCATTTCATTACATTAATCCGTTGCTATCATGATAAGACTTTCTCGTCATTAATTTTATTGGTCGAACGATTATTGTTCGACCAGTTATATTCCTTGTAACAAATTATTTCGAATGACCAGACGTCAAATTTCTTGTAGCAAATTTACCTTGTGATAATCGAGTCTCAACGGTCATAAATTGAATGTGACGTAGTGTTTTTAAACGAGGTTATTCGTTGTTAATGACGAGAATACCCGGTCAATCCAACAACGGTAGATAGTGCCAATGTCTAACGTTGCTGAAGGAACATTTTCTTAATACTGTATGTCATTTTTTTTTAAAATCATTCTTGAAATTACATTTCAGACTGTCGAATTTCAAGTGGTAGTGGTTTCCGATGGAACAGACACTTACGCCATATTTTTGTACAGATATAAAGAGATGCTATGGCTAGGTCAAAGTGGCGATATTCTTATTGGTTTCACCGAAAATAGAAAGTTTTCAGGAATTGTGTATTCCGAAACAACGGCCACTTATAATATCGATCAATTTTTGGGAAATACTGGTAAAGTTTTAAATGGAAAAATTCACCATCGATTCGACCAATCAAATTGTAGTCACCTAACCTGGATTTTTTAGTTAATCTATCAGTAATAATGTTCACAACTCTCAAAATGTTCTCAAAATATGTGCCTAAAAAATCCCTCTGTATTCATTTTTATCAGCGTTTGAAAGTTAGACTGGTATTTTAGTGAGACTATGCCTTATTGTTTGTAAGACATATAGAAGTAGGAAGATTACATTAAGAACACTAAGATATATGGATATGCTACTTCTGCATTTAAGACTATGCCTTATGTAGAAAACGCATATACAGATAATAAATATTTATGTATGGGGATATTAAAGCGATTATGTGATTTTCGTGTAGTTCTAGCACTTCTTGAGACTTTTTACACACATTCAAGTCCCTAATCGACCCTGAAAATGAAAATGAATGCATTTTATTGTATTTATAGGTCAGTATGGTTATTGGATATTTAAGATTGGGTCTGCTGCTACCTTGAATCCTGCACAGTCCTGTTTTAATTGGTTTTTAAAGCAACAAGACAACCCTTTCTTGAGTTTTGATCTAAGTTTTTTACCAACTTGCCCTTGTTGGTATTGGTCATTTGACAGGAGATGGTCTCGGACATCGGAAACTCAATTTACTTTTTGTGTAACTTTGAGATCTTCATTTTTTGGACATTCTAAGGTAATGTATACAACATTAACACAATTAATTTAGTAGTAAGCAGCGACGTATTTTGAAAGTGTTTGTCTTATATAAGGCGTATTTAGGCACAAGTGTCGAATCTTCACAATGTAAAGCTATTACGAACCTCGCCTATTACCTTGGTATCAATAGGAACTTGTATTTTACATCTTGCATTTTTGGAGTTTATTAATTCGGTCGATTGTGCGCTATGGAACACAGCTCGTTGTATTTTTCTGGCTATAATCCAATCAAACGACTGAATTTGCATACAAGAATAGTGTATATTCAAAACAGATCCAAAATCGCTACCAATGCATTCTTTAACCTTATGTGTCAATACGTTCCCATTTGAAAACATGTCTAAAATATACATTCACGTGTATATTCCTTTATTTCCTCAGGAGTGCTGCTATGGTAAAAGATCTCGATCCCTGATAAGGGCTATACCTTTGAGAGGCTCTTCGTGGGAATACCATCCAAGACGTAATCCAAGTTTACATTACAAAAACGATCTACTACCGAAGCAATGGTGTTGTGGGTCATCGAGACAACTCTGTGATTTGTTTTATTCTGTACGGCCGAACAACAATTGCGATCGTCGTTTTCCGTTTAGATGGGGTAAGAAGAATGGTTTTTATACGCCCACATCTCTCTGTGAAAATTTTCCAGGAAAAATTGCAAAAATTAGGATTGCTTACCTTGCTTCTCAGATCTTTCTGGACATCATTCTCATTTAACATGCACGTCTCTTGATAAGGGTATGGGGTATTATTATTCCAAACATTTTGATAATTAGGATTGATTAATTTTGAAGCCAGTTTTCTATGCTAGATCTTTCAAGACATAATTCTCTTTGACAACTCTGTTGTTAATGGGTATTCGTTAGAAAAAAAAAATTGAAATTTAGGATTGATTTGCTTGCATCTAAAGCCATTCCAGACGGTAATCCTACCAATGTGCAGGATGAACAGATTAAGCTCAATGGACAAAAAATATAATACTGAAGCTGAAAACTCAACATATTTTCCTCCTCCTCACAAAATTCATCCCTTTATTTGTAATTCACCCTCAAATGGAGAAGCACTGATTTAACAGAACCTCTTTGCCGATATCACAAGACTACAATTGAGCTTCCTTTTAAATTTTAAGATTAAAGAGAGATTTTTCGAATTAGATTTCATCAAAATGTACCGAGTGAGTCGGTATATACTCCCATTTAAAGACAGCATATTGATCACTGACTGTGTTTTTTTATATTGTTATAATCATATTTTAGCATGGATGTGGGGTGATCCTCATATATTTACACTTGATGGTACAAACTTTGTTTTTAATGGACATGGTGAATATATCTTATTCGATTTAAAATCTGGAAATGATACATTGATGATACAAGGTAGAACTGCCCCAGCTGAAACTTCTAATGGCACTTTAAGTAATGCTACCATTTTTACTGCCTTTGCTGCTCGGGATAATAATGGTGCCAATTTTCATGTTGAATTGAACTCCAATAAAAATGGTAAGCGCCGGAATTCATTTATTTCAAAGAAATGTATTGTAATACAGTTTTACTGAAAAAAACAATAATACCTCGCCCTTAGTGTGTTACTCTGCTTTGAGGGAAATCCATTGGTTTTCACTGAGAATTTTAAGCAATATATTAACAAAGCCAGTAAACTGTCTTAGTTGACGAAATCCTTAAAAGACTTCGTAACTACTGCTTTGAAGTCAGTCAGTTATAAATTAATTCCAATCCATGTGTTATATAGATTTTTTATTTACTGACATCATATTAATAGGTGAAGTGGTATATCTTTTTGTTTTACTGTTATAATCTAAGCGTATGATTAAAACTATAAACCTTTTTCATGTTTCAGGTTTGATTATTTATGGTAAAGATTTCATTGATCTGACAAACCAGTTTTATGGTGATGAAAATTATACATATAGTGACAGTGTAGGAAAATTAACTGTAACTAGAAATGGTAGCTCGTTATCAGCAGAGTTCGGACAAGGTACAAGATTTTAATTTGATTAGATCCTTGAAAGCCGTTAGAGCTAAATTGAATATTGATATTTCATTTTGAAGAAAATTGTTATTTTTATTATAGCTATTTATTCATGAACCGTAAAATGTTTGAATGATTCGATAACTATGTTTAAGATCGCAAAACAATCTATAGTCTCAAGAGGACTTTTAGTGGTATACAACAGGGTTCTGTTCTTGTACCACCAATGTTTATCATGTATATCGATGACATCGTCAATCAGATATACAAATTTTATCATTAAATTCCTAATGTAACAGTACACTATATAGGTGCTATTTGTCTTGAATATACATGCACATACATGAAGCATAACCATAATAGTGAAAATCCGAAAAAACACATTGATAAAAGAACTTGTCCTTTATTTTAAAGGTGTAACGATGAACGTTAATGTTGGTGTGAAACTTCTAACTATATCTTTGTCTGTACCAACAATGTTTGACAATTCTACAACTGGCTTGTTGGGTAATTTTAATGGAGACCCAAACGACGATTTCATGACAAGGGACGGCAGTATCTTATCACCAAACCTTACAGAAAGACAAATATTTAATTACGGTCAGGGATGTACGTAAATATATAATATCAACTATTTTGCACCAATTTTAGTCATTAAAATTGAGAACGACATATTGGCGGCGCCAGTGGAGGTACAAGGGGGCAATTGCCTTACCAGAAAACCTGTTTGTAAAGCCTGTCACTCATTGTGATTCATCAGTTAAGTAGTAATATAACTGTAATCATGATCTGATTAAATTATTCTTCTCATTTAGGGCAGATTTTGGAATCTGAATCTGTTTTCAAATATCCACCAAGGAAAGGGGTTGCCGACTTCGCATTTCCTGAATTTGTTCCACTGTTCCTTGATGAACAACCACAATCTCTGAGAGATGAAGCTGTTAGAGTATGTGGAGGTGCTGATCAATTGGCGTGTATCTATGATTATGTTGCTACTGGAAGTGAAGAAGTTGCCCAAGCAACACGAACGAGTAACGAGGAATCAGTTGCAGTTGAAAGTGAGATTGGTATGTACAAATTTAGTAAATGAATAAAAATAAAGCTGTAAATGCTACCATAAATCTTACTGAAATTTGGCATTCTTTTCAATATAAATTTCTGAAAATGGCTAGACGTTCTCCAGATTCAATAACATCATATTGAATATACTATTCTCTGACCATATACCGGACACCCAAGGACATTTCAATTAGTCAGTTTATATCGACGAAGAAGCACTCTAAAGTAAGCAAGACAAGCGATATTTTCCTTCGGGACAATGCTCCTGTTCACAAGTCTGCCATTGTCGTGGCTGCCAATCACGATTGTGACTTTAAATTGATTGAGCATCAGCCCTATTCACCCGATCTCGCTCCATCAGACTTTCAACTATTTCCAAAACTAAAAACAGCTATTTCAGGCTCCTACTGTCTGTCCGATGACGACGTCAAACATGCAGTGCATTACTTTCTGAACAGACCAGAAAAGGGACTTGCTCCTCCTTATTAGCCCATACAAGTGCAGAAGCAGGACGTAAAACCGTATTTCATTTCATATCATTAAACACAGCCAACTTAAACAATAAATCGAATTAAATCGGTATTTTTTAATGTAATTTTACCATTTTTTCAGAAAACTCATCCCCAGAGATTAACGGCACATCTATGATTAATGCTACAGTTGGCCAGTCAGTTTCTATGACAGTTATAGGTTCTGATACAGAGGATGGTGATAATGTTGTCTATAATATTATTAGCAAACCAGACACCGGCTTTACTTTTGACAACGCTACAGGCGACGCTAGTTGGACTCCTGAAAACACAAACCCAGTTGAGATAGCGTGAGTATGGTTGATAAGTCAGGGTAGAAGTTCAACTTTCCAAATAACACTTTATCTACTCTTTACGTTCTGAACTGGTACATATAAAATCGTGTTTCACATCCCATTTTTTTTCACCTAAAAAAACTTCAGTAGAGACACAGATCGCAAAGCATGAAACACGGAGTAACCAAATTGCAATCTGCTTTAATGTTTCAAAATATCTACATATTAATTTATGTTTTTTACAGACTACTTCCAGTCTAACTAAAATTAAATCCAAATTTCGTTCATTTTTTTAAATTCGGTTTTTAAACACTACATTAGGTCTAACCACGACGTGCAAGAAATAACGTCTGTTTAATCTCTGATCTAACTTTGATGATCTCTGTTTTAACAAATCAGATCTTTGCCCTCTCCAGCGCTGGGATTTTGTGACGCAAACAATAGGTGCATTCCGAAGTGCCATAGTCTCGCTTTTCAAGTCCGTTGAGTACTGTGCACGTAGTTGAAACATGTTATTTTATTGGCTGTTCTATCTGACATCATTGGTTAAAACAGAGGTCATTAAGTTTAGGTCAGAGTTTAAGTAGACATTATATCTTGAACGTCGTGGTTAGACACTAATGTTGTGGTTAAAAAAAAACGGATTTAAAAAACCAAACGAAATTTGGATCGAACTTTAGTTAGACTGAGACTATTTTATATTTTAAAACCATTAGTACAATAAAATTGTGCCTAGGAGGTGCGAACCGGTATTTAAGGATTCCCTTCTCGGACCAATATTTTGCCAATTATGAATCGCAAAATTTGCGCACTTTCATGACCGTGCGTCAATCTTTCATGACCGTGCGTCAATCCGATCTCAACGCGTCACTTCTCGCTTTTTGTCTCAATTTATTATTATCTTCTTATAATTTAAGATTTTCTGTGGCTGATTCTCGAGGTGTTGAATCATCTCAGCTGGATGTCGAAATACGATTATGTGATGGATGTAATGATCATGGTACGTGTGATCACGCCACGCTCCGTCAAACATCTGGTGAACAAGTGTCGTCATTCCAGCTAGTGACGTGTATTTGTAATTTAGGATGGTCAGGTAGGCACATTCCCTATTTATTTAGACATAGTTTATGTTCCAGGAATCAATTTTTACGAATGTTAAACCATTGTATGTGGTCATATCTGTCATGCTTTTATTTGAATTTTCTTATGCAGGTTTAAGTTGTTCAGAGGATTTTGATGCCTGTTCAACCGATCCGTGTTTAAATGGTCAAAATTGTACAGATTTAGAGGCTGAATTCCATAATGACGCGAATAACGGGTATAATTGTACAGCATGTCCACAAGGTTTTGAAGAAGATCTCTCAGCTGGTAAATGCAATGGTAGGTGTCAGACACATACATATACTCATTATTTACTCGTGACCTTCATTTAGAGATCTATTTATATTTACTGGTGACCTTTATTCATATACCAATAACTTTACTCATTACCTTTTTCTATACATGTCACTATGACTTTAATCGTGACCTTTTTTTTTTATAGATATCATGACTTTACTCATTACCTTTATTTGTATATATCATGACTTTACTTATGATCTATTTTTATAGATACGAGTAACTTTACTCATGACTTTTATTTACATATCACTATGACTTGACTTTATAAATATCATGACTTTATTACCATTATCATAATAGAGATCGATAATTTTGTATCAGTAAAGCTTTTACCAATGATCTGTTTTCAGATATTAATGAATGTAATGGAGATAATGAGTGTGATCAGACATGTACCAATATTGATGGAGGTTACACGTGTTCTTGTAAAAGTGGCTACAGAAAATCCGGCGTGGGGAAATGCACAGGTAGGTTTCTTATGCACATTCTCCAAATTGTTCCTTGTGAAAGTAAGTCATGCCGGATGGCAGACGTAAATAATGCCCAGTTGTTAGCAAAAGGCAACCAAAGGCAATGTTCGAGATTCATATCTTATGATTTGGTTATGATAGGCAGACTACGTTTGACCGAATTGAATGCAGGAGCAGACAACTCTGTATCTCTATTAATGTTTTTCTTGTTTTAACTTTGACAGATATTAATGAATGTGATGAACGCTTACATGGTTGTGAACATAATTGTGAGAATTCAGTTGGAAGTTTTAACTGTTCTTGTCGACCAGGGTATACTCTGAATAATGATTCAGCAACTTGCCAAATAGGTAAGACATTATAACCTTCTATTATATAGAATTATTCATTTTGCTTCTACCCATCTTATTTAGATAGATTATATAATAAGTATATTTTGAACAAAATAGAAATAACTGATGAATAGTCACAGTTTTGGTATGATTCTGACCATAAAAGATTTAATTTATAGTATCTCGCCACATTGGCGTAACGAACATAAAGGGGGCATGAAAGTGCTCAAGTTTTGCGATTTTTAAGTGAAAATGTAGCAAAATTCTCGAAGTGAAGAGGGGGGGGGGAGGGGCGTGGTCTTCATCTCACCACGCCACTTTCCGGTTGTAAAAGTGTAATTGTGCCTCTTAAGTACCATAAATGTGCTGCCATATAATTTTCATCCTGTGCCAATAAACCAAGTATTATATCTGGAAAAAGTGTTTGAATTCTGATTAAATATGTTTAGATGATGCTACAGTGTGTGACAATTCTGGCTGCCAGCAGGGATGCGAAGTCAACGAGGGAATTCCAAGTTGTTTTTGTAACTTTGGATATGTATTGGCCGATGACACAAAGAATTGCACCGGTAAGAAAATAAAACTTATTGAGTCCAATCTAAATATTACTGAGGTGTTAATTTTTTCGCTGTATTTTTCATTGTTAAGTAACATCTAATGTCAATTTTCATGGTTCTGACTGTTCTGCATCAACATTGCTTCCAATTTATTCTGAATAAATTCATGAGTTCTTCATACGATTTTTGTGATTGTGTTAAAGAGAGTGTTTTATTTCAGTTTCGCTGAAAACATTGAATTTTTGAATGTTTGAAGATTCCAACTATTCATGCGGATATTTAAATACAAATCTAAGCGTTTATCAATAATAACTTGTAATTTTATGGATAATAACTTAGTTTTATGGGGTTTTTTTTGTGTTTTGTTTATATTCTTACACGACTGTTGAATATTTACTCTTATTTGTCGAGGAGGTGCCATTCTAAGAGGTAAAAATCCTTTCAATGATCTAGGAAAAAATCCTAGAAAATCCAGAAAGTTACTACCAATTATGTAATCTCATATTGAAACCCGTCCATATTTTTTAGTATTATGAAGTTCTCAAAATGCTGAAAACAAGAACTAAGAATGAATCAAAATGAATATGAGATAAAAAATGCAATACTGATTTTATTAATTCTATCCAACCCTTTATTTTTATAGATGAGAATGAATGTTCAAGGAATCCTACACCATGTTCTCAGGTCTGTAACAACGCTGTAGGAAGTTTTACTTGCTCCTGTCATCCTGGATTCACTCTGGCAACAGACATGATAACCTGTGAAGGTAAATATAAAAACAATTTAACCTCGGCACAAAATGTATCTTCCAACTTATTAGCACAAGTTCCTCGTTGTATCGTCATATCCATCTGGAAGAGGATGGGCCGAAAAATGAAAAATGATATACATGTAGAAGGAGTTATGCACTGAAGTTGGGTATACATTAAATTTAACATTTTCTGACACTAACGAATTTGTTTCTGTTCAGATCAACAGAGGCTAATTGGGTGATTTGTTGACACCGCAGAGCATTTTCAAAGCTCCCCTTTTGAATTCAGTTGCTCATTTTCGCATAATTGATAAGGCTTGAGCATTATCCCCGAATGTAGCAATCATGGCGTGAATGTCATTGAGGGTTAGTCACTGTTTTTGAAGACATATGAGTGGTCAAATGTTCAATTTTCAAAACATATGCCTCTGGTTCCACTTAAAGAGTCTTGAATATACGACATTATACTGTTATTTCTATCCGAACTGAAGTTTCTAACTCAAGTTTAATTTAAATTCAGATTGTGAGTTTGGACGATTTGGTGCTAATTGTGAATCAACGTGTGGTTGTAGTCAACACGCTACAACTTGTGATAAAGTAAGAGGTTGTGATTGTAAGAGCGGATGGAAGGGTACAAATTGTGAAATTGATATCGATGAATGTGCTGAACAAAATTTTACCTGTTCTGATATTACAATCTGTAGTAATACTCCTGGTAGTTATCAATGTCAATGTCAAAATGGTTACGAGAAAAAAGACGAATTATGTGTTGGTAAGTATTTTCACGTTTTCGTAATTTTGATAAATTAAATAATAAACCATTATTATAAAATAAATTCACTTACTCTAAAATCTTTTAAAGCAGATGTCAATCACAAATGATAAACCTGGCAAAATTTTCCTCATTGCACATTTCATGGTGTTTGCCATGTAAAATAGGACGTAACACTCCATTTCTTTCATTTAATAATGACCGACCAGTATACTCTAAATGACCCTTAAACTATATTTCAGATATAGATGAATGTGCTAATTTACTACTGCAAAATTGTGATGACAATACATTTTGTGAAAACACCAATGGATCGTTTGTTTGTAAATGTAACAGTGGATATATAAGAGATACACCTACCACATGTAAAGGTAATGATACTGTAACGCTGCCTTAAGCAGATTATGATACTGTCCAGTTTACAGTTTCTGCAGGTTTCTTTCCACTGATCACAAAAGTCAATTTCAGCTAACCGAACACCGTTTCGCTCCAGCAGGGGAGCCTTAGTACATCCTTACTAAGTTTAATTTGACAGTATATACTAGTAGTTAAGAAACGACGATATTTTCTGTTTTTTGAATGATGAATACCATTTTATCCTTGCAATTATATGATTCATCGTCATTGTCTGAAAATGTCTTTTTAGATTTTGATGAATGCTCTACCAACACCCATGACTGCGAGCAAACCTGTTTGAACTTTGAAGGAACCTATAACTGTGAATGTGAATATGGATTTGAATTGGCGGAAAACAGAAAATCTTGCCTTAAAGGTAAATTTTTTTTTAGTTTTAATGCAAATAAAATGATTGTCAAGAGTTTTTCGGAACATTTTAGAAACCTTTTCGTGTGTAAGGGGAAAATTGCCAAATTGGGAGCATTTATTCGCACCTTTTCAAATTTCAGTCATATGTTTCACAATAGTTTATGGGCCATTATCGCAAGAACAACTACAAATCGATGCTTCCATAAGATGAATGTGATTCATGTGATTGGGGTTCTGTAGCACATTACGTTAGAGCAGTTTTCCTTTAGTTGCTTGCTTTTTTGTGTTAGAGGGTTGTAATGTAGATATTTGCTTGTGAAGGTCCAATAACCTGGAACAAGTCATCTCCATGCATGATATCCCACTCAACCCCTATCGTAAATGGACCCCTATCGTAAATGGGTCGTAAATGGGTATAGATGCTCTGGGAAAGGTCCGCACCAAGCGAACTGATGATAAAATGAATCCTCGTGATCAAATTTAGTAATTGTTTCTCCATTACCTTCCCTGAATAGAATATATGAACATATAATTGCTCGCTTTACCGGATGATAATTTGCAATTTAAAAATTATTATAATAATAATATATATGCTTGGCAAGAATGATAATTCTTTTAAAGCAAAAATGAAAATATTTGCTAAACAAGATTACAAGTAGATTTCTCTGTATTTTATAGTGGAAAATGTCTGTGCACAGTTCGAGAATTTAAATTGTTCGTATGCCTGTAATGTTAGTTTGACAGGCGACTCAGCAAACTGTTACTGTAATAATGGATATAGGCTCTTAGCTGACCAACAAACTTGTCAAGGTAAGAGAAAGCTGTAGTTGTAGATTTTGCTGTTCTTTATATTTTTTGATTATGCTACCCTGTAGGTCCACGGGTTTCATCCTGTTTGAAGTAGATTTTTGATTACGACATTAGACTGAGGTTCCATGTGCTAAAGGAAGATACCTTTTTAATTATTGGAAATAGAACAGACTACAAGGATCAAGTGCAGAAATAAAAGTCGTCAAACATTTATTACATGTTACACATTCACATTCTCTGCCACATCTATTACCTTTATATTTCATATAACTCTGTTCAACTACAATATGATATGCAATTATTTCATTGCATATTGACAGGGGTGATTTGGCATTTGGGAATGAATAACTGTTAACCGGAAAAGACCTTAACCCAAGCTTATTGGTTAATATATATTTGTGTATTTCAGATATTAATGAATGTGACGATAATGCTCTAAATGAATGTTCAGATACTTGTGTAAATAAACTTGGATCATATTCTTGTTCATGTCCAGTTGGTAAAAAGTTGGAAAACGATGGCCGCAGATGTTCAGGTAAAGTTTACTTAAATGGGAACCATCTGCAAAAGAGATTGATCAAAATTGTATAGGGGATCATACCCTTTTACTAGGTTATAGTGAAGAAGAAGTGTTGTTTCATTGTCAACGTAATGGTCAGTATTCGCGTTTTCAACCGAATAAAAAGTATTTTGCAAGTTTGTCCAAACGTTTTGTTTTGGATTCTAATTATTAAATTGTTAAAACGATTTATTGTTTTCAGATTGTGATGCTTCTCACTGGGGAGAAAATTGTGTAAATGACTGTTCCTGTGGTATCGGATCATCAACATGTGATAAAGAAAAAGGCTGTGTTTGTAAAGACGGTTGGCAAGGTGATAAATGTGATCAAGATAAAGATGAATGTGCAGCAGTAGATGTCTGTCCAGCAATGTCCACCTGTAGAAATCTTCCTGGAAATTATGTATGTGACTGCAGAACAGGGTATCAAATGGCACCAAATAACACGTGTATAGGTAAGAACAGAAACAAATGAGGCACTCTTATTATTATACAAAAAGACACCTTAGGAGTCTTCGGTTATTTCTTAAAGAATATGTTTTGTAAAAGTTTTAGAAGACGATAGATCTTCATTTCAACAATCAATCATTCATTCTACACATATATTGTATTGCCATTATTGATAAAAGTGTAAATATATCTAATTGAAATAAAAAATAAAACGATGAGTCGAATTATTATTACTCTGTTTATTTTCAGATATTGATGAATGTTCGAATACTGATTTAAACAACTGTGACTCTATTTGTACAAACAATGCTGGAAGCTATGACTGTTCATGTTTTGATGGATTTATTTTGAAATCTGGTAAATGTGAAGGTAAGAGCTATGCAAGGTTTTAAACGATGACCAATTTAAAGCAAACATATTTGTATTCCATGTTGTATTGATGATGACACAGATTCTTACTACACATCCCTCTAGATTGTATATCGGTTCTGATTCACATCCTTGTAGATAGTATCAATTATTACTCCGATTCTTACTACACATCCTTGTAGATAGTATCGGTGACAACTCTCATTCTCACTACACATCCTTGTAGATAGTATCAGTGATAACACTAATTCTTACTACACATCCTTGAAGATTGTATCAGTTATTACTCTGATTCTTACTACACATCCTTGTAGATAGTATCGGTGACAACTCGCATTCTCACTACACATCCTTGTAGATAGTATCGGTGACAACTCCAATTCTCACTACACATCCTTGTAGATAACATTGATGATATCCATGTTTCAACAACATTCTGTTATACATTTTGTACAATACCGTTAATGATTCTTGTATATATTAACTTGATGTATTTTGGTTTTTTTTTTAGTAACTTCTGTCAAATAATATATTTGATTAACTATTATTGTAGATATTGATGAATGTGCCACTAATAAAGATAATTGTGAACACAACTGTAGAAATGAAATCGGAAGTTTTGCATGTGAATGCAGAAACGGTTATAAAATTTCTGACACGGATGGTAGTAAATGTACAAGTAAGTAATTATTATGCTAATAAATTTCAACATTTGATTCAACATTTGATTCAAAATTTGATTATAATATATTCATAAACCATTTTGAATAAATGTATTTATTATTGTTTTCTGTTTTTTTTTTTTCTGTAGGAAACAGAGAGGCTAATTGTACAAGGACTGATTGTACTCAAGAATGTGAAATCACTGACTCAAGTACAGAAATATGCTTTTGTCTCAAAGGATTTGAACTCGATGCTGATAATATAACATGCATAGGTAAGATATACTTGTTTATTTGTATATCTTTAGTACAAAACATTTGAATAAGTCAGTTTTTGATTAAGAATATGCAATTGATTGAAATTCACAATTAGTTTCATTTACGATTTTTTAAGACTAATTCGTTCCACACATTATATTTAACATTTTTTATTGTCTTAATCTTATTGTTAGTGATACTGTTACAGATATCGATGAATGTGCCACAAATCCATGTGCAGATAATTGCACACAAGGTCTAGTAGGGACATATGTCTGTGCCTGTTTAAATCCTGGATATGAATTAGATACTGATGAAATATCTTGTAGAGGTGAGTATCTCAGGTTTAAGAATCGAAGGAAAAGGTGTAGAAAACTGTTATTAATCTTACGACAAATACCAATGTTGCATGTTCATTGTGTGCATTCTAGGTTCTGGACTGAACAGGTCTGGGGGTGTATTTATCAACAAATAAGATACATTTCTATATGCCAGTTCTATTTGATTCTGAATACACCGAGACACTGGTGGGTGAAAAATGTAATATCAGATCATTCAGCTGTTAAAAACACCAATTATATTTACGTCGGACCTCTTTCCAAATGATGGCCTCCTTCGTAATCTATAATCTGCAAGGTCTTATATGGATGAACATGAGCCCATAATTTTATCATAAGTCATGATTATTGATATTTCGACTATTTTTATTTGTTGATGATTTTCTTTGTACAGAATGTAGTGAAGGCTTTCACGGAGTTGAGTGTGCTAGTACATGTTCTTGTTCAGCTGCAAACACTTTATCCTGCAACAAAACAGATGGTGCCTGTAATTGTCGAAATGGCTGGGAAGGGAACAACTGTCAAACAGATATTGATGAATGTGACAGAGGATTAAAGACCTGTCCCACTAACTCAAATTGTGAAAATATTGACGGATCTGCTATATGTTTATGTGATATTGGTTTCTTTAAATCTGGAGAGTCGTGTGTTGGTAAGTTTAAAGTTTATTTTCTGGAGAGTCGTGTATTGGTAAGTCCAAAGTTTATTTTCTGGAGAGTCGTGTGTTTGTAGTCCAAAGTTTACTTTCTGGAGAGTCGTGTGTTGGTAAGTCCAAAGTTTATTTTCTGGAGAGTCGTGTGTTGGTAAGTCCAAAGTTTATTTTCTGGAGAGTCGTGTGTTTGTAGTCCAAAGTTTACTTTCTGGAGAGTCGTGTGTTTGTAGTCCAAAGTTTATTTTCTGGAGAGTCGTGTGTTGGTAAGTCCAAAGTTTATTTTCTGGAGAGTCGTGTGTTGGTAAGTCCAAAGTTTATTTTCTGGAGAGTCGTGTGTTTGTAGTCCAAAGTTTACTTTCTGGAGAGTCGTGTGTTGGTAAGTTCAAAGTTTATTTTCTGGAGAGTCGTGTGTTGGTAAGTCCAAAGTTTATTTTTTGGAGAGTCGTGTATTGGTAAGTCCAAAGTTTATTTTCTGGAGAGTCGTGTGTTTGTAGTCCAAAGTTTACTTTCTGGAGAGTCGTGTGTTGGTAAGTCCAAAGTTTATTTTCTGGAGAGTCGTGTGTTGGTAAGTCCAAAGTTTATTTTCTGGAGAGTCGTGTGTTTGTAGTCCAAAGTTTACTTTCTGGAGAGTCGTGTGTTTGTAGTCCAAAGTTTATTTTCTGGAGAGTCGTGTGTTGGTAAGTCCAAAGTTTATTTTCTGGAGAGTCGTGTGTTGGTAAGTCCAAAGTTTATTTTCTGGAGAGTCGTGTGTTTGTAGTCCAAAGTTTACTTTCTGGAGAGTCGTGTGTTGGTAAGTTCAAAGTTTATTTTCTGGAGAGTCGTGTGTTGGTAAGTCCAAAGTTTATTTTTTGGAGAGTCGTGTGTTGGTAAGTCCAAAGTTTATTTTCATTATTCTTTTTCACTGCTCACGGCCGAAACTCGAACATTCAAATCCATGTGTATTAATCATTTTCCTCATTTGAAAATACGATGAGTAGTCAGAAATGTCATATCGTTCTTAAATCCAATTGACAAAATATGAAATAAATTGTCATGAAAGCTTGTTTGAATAGAGGTTTGGATAATATCAATGACTTCTTTTCATTTGCAGCATGTGACGACACTCATTGGGGTGACCAATGTAAAGAAGATTGTACTTGTATCATTAATAATGTGTTATCCTGTGATAAAACAAATGGATCCTGTACATGTAAAAGTACATGGGATGGTACAAATTGTGAAACTGATGTCAACGAATGTGATAATACTCCCGATATTTGTGGTACAGCTGAAAATAAGTGTTTGAATATTAATGGTAGTTATCGGTGTGATTGCTCAGATGGATATACAAAAAATCAGGAGGATAACTGTATTGGTAAGCTTTAAACAATATTGAAAAAAAAAAAATCAATTGTGTAATAATTTGAACAAATTCAACCAGCGCATTCAAAAGTTCTTTCACTTTGCATTCAAATACGTTTTTGTTTTTGCTGGGGGTGGGGTCGCCCTGTCCTGTATGTAATAAGTTAATAACCAGAAATTTTCCCTTTTCAGACATAGATGAATGCACAGATTTACCTTGTCCTAAATTTGAAAAGTGCACAAATACTGCTGGGAGTTACAATTGCACTTGCCCAACGGAAGGATTTGAAGTCGAAAATGGTACTTGTATAGGTAAGCAATATATAAGAATTACAAAAGAGCTTATTATATGATCTTGCTTTGTAGAAATCGAAATGTTTCTTGGGGTATGGGTAACGACACATTGTTAAAATTTCGAGGAAATGTTATATCTGTACAATGTGGCATACTTCATGAAAGTAGCATCTTCATAAATTGTACATTTTTTCAAACATGCTATTATATTGAACAGATGTAAATGAATGTGAAACAAATAAAGGTGGATGTGAACACAATTGTACAAATACCGATGGTAGTTTTACTTGTATATGTGACAATGGATACAAATTGAACGATGATAAAACAACCTGCGATGGTAAGCAAATTTAGATTTTGACATATTTCAAACTTTGGTGGCAAAGACCTGTGTTTTGTTGAATTGTGCAGAAGTATCGTCCACAAACTTTGTGTTGACATACAAGATAATTGGTATCTGTCAATGTCAAGATATGTCTATCACAAATGATAATTCTTAACAGATTAACACATATCATATGTGATTCAAATATCCGTGCTTAACCTGCGGATTTTACCATGTTTTTTTATGTAACAAACTTACATCAGTATCAAAAAGAACTTTATCAACGTTCTTCAAAAATCCCACCATAAATACCAGTTGATTTCAAAATACTTTTTAAATTCAGATATTGATGAATGTGAACAGAACAAAGGTGGATGTGAACAGAACTGTAATAATACAATTGGTTCGTTCCAATGTTATTGTAATGAAAGCTTTTCTTTGAATAACGACAACAAAACCTGTTCAGGTTAGTAAAGTATATTTTTAAAAACTCAATACTTTACATCTAGTTCAGTTGTTTCTTACCTTTTTTCAAATTATGGCTCACATTCATGAACATTCTAGAGTCGTGTCCCTTGTTCATTTCCAAACTAGTAGATCAGAAATCAGATTTTTTAGATACAGTTCTATAATGATTTTGCAATATATGTGAAGTTAGGTTTTCAGAAATTCAGAGAATAATATTTGGAACGACAGTCTTCAATTTAGATATGTAACAAATTGATTTTTTTTTTCAAAATATTACAGAGATTAAATAAAAATTTAAAGGAATATTGCCAATTACATCTTTTTGTTGACGAAATGTCGATAATCATGCGAGTTTTTTTTAGATCTCAGCCCATGTGGATTAGATAACGGAGGTTGTGAACAAACATGTGTTAATAATGATACTGGTGTTATCTGTGGATGTTTTGATGGTTATTATAATGATACTGATACCACATGTAAAGGTACGGAACATTATTTTATTCTCAAATTATATTTGATTTACATTAGATTTGAAAGTTGATTACATCTTTATAATATAGTCTTAAAATAGTGTAAGTAAAGATAAGTAAGTGGTTATCTATGAGATATTGAGGTTTCTTTCTGTTTTCAGATATAAATGAATGTGACACGTCAAACGCACAATGTGACCATAACTGTCATAATAATAATGGTAGTTATTACTGTGACTGTCGAAATGGGTTTGAATTAAACGCTGACAATAAAACTTGTGATGGTAAGTATGTTATTCGAGGACTGAGTATGAGATGACCTCTTATCATACAGACTCCAGATCTGTTTTATTTAGTAACATTACAACTGCATCGCTTCCCAATCCGACCAAATTAAGATAATATTAACCGAAAAAAATGTATCTGTAAAGATATGAAAAATCTGAGAGCACCTTTGTTTTTTTACTACATTTGATACCTGTTGATTTAAAAAAACTTTTCATATTCAGATATTGATGAATGTGCACAGAACAATGGTGGATGTGAACAGAACTGTAATAATACAATTGGTTCGTTCCAATGTTATTGTAATGAAAGCTTTTCTTTGAATGATGACAACAAAACCTGCTCTGGTTAGTAAAATATATTTTTAGAAAATCAATCCTTTACCTCTCATTCAGTGGTTCCTAACCTTTTTTTTCATGCATTGGACCAAATTCATGAAAATTCTAGAGTCGTGTCCCTCGTTCATTTTCAAACTAGGAGATCAGAAATCAGCGATTTTTAAGATACAATTTTACGATGATATTCAGATATATGTGAAGTTAGGTTGGCAGAAATTCGGAGCAGAATATTTGAAACGACTGTCTTAATTTTAAATATATGACAAATTAAAATAGTTTATTTCAAAATATTAAGAGGTTATTAATTGGATATTGCCAATCCTATCATTGTTTTTGAATAAATGTTGATAACTATGCAAATTTCGTTTTTTTAGATCTCAGCCCATGTGGAACAAATAACGGAGGTTGTGAACAAACATGTGTTAATAAAGATACTGGTGTTATCTGTGGATGTTTTGATGGTTATTATAATGATACTGATACCACATGTAAAGGTTAGGAACATTTTGTTTATTTCTCAACTTATATTTGACTTACATTAGATTTGAAAGTTGATTACATCTTTATAATATAGTCTTAAAATAGTATAAGTAAGGATAAGTAAGTGGTTATCTATGAGATATTGAGGTTTCTTTCTGTTTTCAGATATAAATGAATGTGACACGTCAAACGGACAATGTGACCATAACTGTCATAATAATAATGGTAGTTATTACTGTGACTGTCGAAATGGATTTGAATTAAACGCTGACAATAAAACTTGTGATGGTAAGTATGTTATTCGAGGACTGAGTATGAGATGACCTCTTATCATACAGACTCCAAACCAGTTTTATTTAGTAACATTACAACTGGATCGCTTCCCATTCGACCAAATTAAGATAATATTAACCGAAAAAAAATTATCTGCAAAGAGATGCAAAATCTGAGAGCACCTTTGTTTTTTACTACGTTTGATACCTGTTGATTTAAAAAAAACTTTTCATATTCAGATATTGATGAATGTGAACAGAACAATGGTGGATGTGAACAGAACTGTAATAATACAATTGGTTCGTTCCAATGTTATTGTAATGAAAGCTTCTCTTTGAATAATGATAACAAAACCTGCTCAGGTTAGTAAATATAGAGAAGAATATTTGAAACGACAGTCTTAAATTTAGATATGTGACAAATTAAAATATTTTATTTAAAAATATTAAAAGGTTATTAATTGGATATTGTTTTTGCAGAAATTAATGTCGATAATTATGCAAATTTCGTTTTTTGTTAGATCTCAGCCCATGTGGAACAAATAACGGAGGTTGTGAACAAACATGTGTTAATAAAGATACTGGTGTTATCTGTGGATGTTTTGATGGTTATTATAATGATACTGATACCACATGTAAAGGTAAGGAACATTTTTTTTATTTCTCAACTATTATTAATTGATTTACATCAGATTTGAAAGTTGATTGCATCTTTATAAACAAGTCTTAAAATAGTGTAAGTAAAGATAAGTAAGTGGTTATCTATGAGATATTGAGGTTTCTTTCTGTTTTCAGATATAAATGAATGTGACACGTCAAACGGAGAATGTGACCATAACTGTCATAATAATAATGGTAGTTATTACTGTGACTGTCGAAATGGATTTGAATTAAACGCTGACAATAAAACTTGTGATGGTAAGTATGTTATTCGAGGACTGAGTATGAGATGACCTCTTATCATACAAACTCCAGATCTGTTTTATTTAGTAACATTACAACTGAATTTTCAAAATTCTTTTCATATTCAGATATTGATGAATGTGAACAGAACAAAGGTGGATGTGAACAGAACTGTAATAACACAATTGGCTCGTTCCAATGTTATTGTAATGAAAGCTTTTCTTTGAATGATGATAACAAAACCTGTTCAGGTTAGTAAAATATATTTTTAAAAACTCAATATGTTCCATCTAATTCAGTGGTTCCTCACCTTTTCTTAAACCATGATCCAAATTTATTAAAATTCTAGAGTCGTGTACCTCGTTTATTTCGAAACTAAGAGATCGGATCAGAAATTTTTCAGATACAATTCTACAATGATATTCAAATATATCAGAAGTTAGGCTTGCAGAAATTCAGAGAAGAATATTTGAAACGGCAGTCTTAAATTTAGATATTTTACAAATTGATATACATTTTTTTTCCAAAATATCAAAGAGATTAAATAAATTTTAAAAGGAATATTAATTGCCAATTCCATCGTCTTGTTAAATGAATGTCGATAATCATGTTTTTTGTGTTTTTTTATGTAAAGTTGGGTTTTCAGAAATTCAGAGAAGAATATTTGAAACGACAGTCTTAAATTAAGATCTGTGACAATTTGAAATAGTTTGTTTCAAAATATTAAAAGGTTATTAATTGGATATTGTTTTTGCAGAATTGTCGATAATTATGCGAGTTTTGTTTTTTAGATCTTAGCCCATGTGGAACAAATAACGGAGGTTGTGAACAAACATGTGTTAATAATGATACTGGTGTTATCTGTGGATGTTTTGATGGTTATTATAATGATACTGATACCACATGTAAAGGTAAAGAAAATTTTTTTTATTTTTCAACTATTATTTGATTTACATCAGATTTAAAAGTTGATTGCATCTTTATAATATAGTTTTAAAATAGTGTAAGTAAAGATTAGTAAGTGGTTATCTATGAGATATTGAGGTTTCTTTCTGTTTTCAGATATAAATGAATGTGACACGTCAAACGGAGAATGTGACCATAACTGTCATAATAATAATGGTAGTTATTACTGTGACTGTCGAAATGGATTTGAATTAAACGCTGACAATAACACTTGTGATGGTAAGTTTGTTATTCGATGACTGAGTATGAGATGACCTCTTATCATACAGACTAAATATCTGTTTTATTTAGTAACATTACAACTTCATCGCTTCCCATTCGACCAAATTAAGATAATATGAACCAACAAAATGAATCTGTAAAGAGATGACAAATCTGAGAGCACCAGTCCTTTGTTTTTTACTACATTTGATACCTGTTGATTTAAAAAAAAACTTATCAAATTCAGATATTGATGAATGTGAACAGAACAAAGGTGGATGTGAACAGAACTGTAATAATACAATTGGTTCGTTCCAATGTTATTGTAATGAAAGCTTTTCTTTGAATGGTGACAACCAAACCTGTTCAGGTTAGTAAAATATATTTTTAAAAACTCAATACAACTAAGAGATCAGAAATCAGAGATTTTTTAGATACAATTGTACAATTATATTCAACTATATGTAAAGTTAGGCTTGCAGAAATTCAGAGAAGAATATTTGAAACGACAGTCTTAAATTAAGATATGTGACAAATTAAAATAGTTTGTTTCAAAATATTAAAAGGTTATTTATTGGATATTGTTTTTGCGGAAATGTCGATGATCATGCGAGTTTTGTTTTTTAGATCTTAGCCCATGTGGAACAAATAACGGAGGTTGTGAACAAACATGTGTTAATAAAGATACTGGTGTTATCTGTGGATGTTTTGATGGTTATTATAATGATACTGATACCACATGTAAAGGTAAGGAACATTTTTTTTATTTCTCAACTATTAATAATTGATTTACATCAGATTTGAAAGTTGATTGCATCTTTATAATAAAGTCTTAAAATAGTGTAAGTAAAGATAAGTAAGTGGTTATCTATGAGATATTGAGGTTTCTTTCTGTTTTCAGATATAAATGAATGTGACACGTCAAACGGACAATGTGACCATAACTGTCATAATAATAATGGTAGTTATTACTGTGACTGTCGAAATGGATTTGAATTAAACGCTGACAATAAAACTTGTGATGGTAAGTATGTTATTCGAGGACTGAGTATGAGATGACCTCTTATCATACAGACTCCAGATCTTTTTTTTTAGTAACATTACAACTGAATTTTCAAAATTCTTTTCAAATTCAGATATTGATGAATGTGAACAGAACAAAGGTGGATGTGAACAGAACTGTAATAATACAATTGGTTCGTTCCAATGTTATTGTAATGAAAGCTTTTCTTTGAATGACGACAACAAAACCTGTTCAGGTTAGTAAAATATATTTTTAAAAACTCAATACAACTAGGGCATCAGATATCAGAGATTTTTTAGATACAATTCTACAATTCTACAATAATATTCAAATATATGTAAAGTTAGGTTTGTAGAAATTCAGAGAAGAATATTTGAAACGACAGTCTTAAATTTAGATCTGTGACAAATTAAGATGGTTTATTTCAAAATATTAAAAGGTTATTACTTGGATATTGTCAATCCTATCATTGTTTTTGAAGGATTGTCGATAATCATACAAGTTTTGTTTTATAGATCTCAGCCCATGTGGAACAAATAACGGAGGTTGTGAACAAACATGTGTTAATAAAGATACTGGTGTTATCTGTGGATGTTTTGATGGTTATTATAATGATACTGATACCACATGTAAAGGTTAGGAACAATTTTGTTTTTAAATTCTCAACTTATATTAATTGATTTACATCAGATTTTAAAGTTGATTGCTTCATTATAATCAAGTCTTAAAATAGTCTTAAAGTAAGTGGTTATCTATGAGATATAGAGGTTTCTTTCTGTTTTCAGATATAAATGAATGTGACACGTCAAACGGACAATGTGACCATAACTGTCATAATAATAATGGTAGTTATTACTGTGACTGTCGAAATGGATTTGAATTAAACGCTGACAATAAAACTTGTAATGGTAAGTATGTTATTCGAGGACTGAGTATGAGATGACCTCTTATCATACAGACTCCAGATCTGTTTTATTTTTTAAAATCAACTGAATTTTCAAAATACTTTTCATATTCAGATATTGATGAATGTGAACAGAACAAAGGTGGATGTGAACAGAACTGTAATGATACAATTGGTTCGTTCCAATGTTATTGTAATGAAAACTTTGCTTTGAATGACGACAACCAAACCTGTTCAGGTTAGTTAAATTTGTTAATAAATACTTTACGTTGTTTTTTACCCTTAAATATTACTTGTAACTATGGCCTTTTTTATCATTTATAAACATAACAGGAACTCAACCAAAGAAAAAATCGTTTTAAGGTGATTTGTTATGAACCCAATACAAGTGCAACTTTGATTTTTGTGGGCCTTATAAATTGGTTAATTTAATTCATATAAGTTCGTGGCATATGGACCACAAACATCAGATCAAATGGTTGAATTTGTACTATTTTATTTTTCAGGCGGAGATACAACTGTAGGTAAGTACAATATATCGACTCAGTCCCAATTTAAAAACCTTACTTGAGGTCAAAATCAAATTCGTAGCAAATAAATATAAAAAATGTTACTGCGCTATAGACATCAATTGAAAACCAAATGGCAACCTGTTAATGGAAATTGTTTTTTTATAAGCCTTTGTGATTTTAAAGCAATTTATTCAACTTTCACTGTGATTCCGAAAGAGACTTCGGGTATCACAAAGTGAAACAGCAAAAATTTGTGAACAACGATCGCTGGGACATGAAAATAGCAATACATGTATATCAAAGAAGCATTATGAATTTTCTCTTTCTTTCAGATCCAACCATTCAGAGAGGTAAGATAAAACATTCAAACTATAATCTCATAATAAGTACAAGTATCCAGGCTAATTATTTTGATACATTTGATAATAACAATATATGTAATCAACATTATAATACATGTCTTGTAATGTTGTTTAATAATTTTTTCTAGGCCCTATTAAGAATCGTTTCAACATCGCAAAAATTCCAAGCTTGTGTGTACATCTGATATATACCAAAATATATACCACAATAATTGTGAATGCATCATTTTATCTGTCCAGTTAAGAATAAACTTGGGTTATATTGTCTATAATAATGCTTTATTACCGTGTTTTCCAGCCTTCTTTACAGCAGAAGATTCATCAGCACCAACTACTAGTCTACGTGGTGATGATGCTACAGCTTCAGTAAACAATGATTTAGGTGTACCTTATGACAGCTCTCAAGTCAATGACATCCACGTAGGTTTTCACTATTCTTCGTAGAAATATGTTGTATATTATGTAAATTATCAAGAATTGAATAGGCTACTAATTCCGGTTGATTATAGATTCAGAAATAATTTTGAAATATTCATTAGAAGTATTTATCTTTTTATAGGTTGGAACAAACGGTATCATCAGTTTTGGAACAAAATACAATAGTTTTTCACCAACTTCCACTGTGAGAAATAGAGACTTTATAGCTCCATATTGGGCAGATATAAATCAGGATTCTGGTGGAAATATTAATTATCAGGTATTAGATTCGAAGCCTGAAACTAATGCCAAGGTTCCTTTAGTTGAAATATCAAATGAAGTAAACACCCACATGAACCGTACTGGATTTGCTGCTACTTGGGCAATGATTGTCACCTATGCTGATGTACCACCATATTCTACTTCAAGTGAAGTTCAAGTGAGTATTGTTGATATCTCCTAACCGTTAAGAATTCATCGTGGACAATGCCCATAAAGCTGAAGATTAGGGCATTCCAACGACCTTTACCACCGTGGCTTTACAAGTTTTGAAAGTAAACCTTTTATCGTAAATGCCTGCTTTATCATTTGTAATTTAAGACGTGAAGGTAGCTTGGTGGATGGCATGTTCCTTTAGCAACGGATTTCATTTCATTACATTAATCCGTTGCTATCATAATAAGATTTTCTCGTCATTAACTTTGATTGGTCGAACGATTATTGTCGACCAGTTATATTCATTGTAACCAATTATTGCGGGAATGACCAGACGTCAAATTTCTTGTAGCAAATTTAATTTGTTATAATCGAGTCTCAACGGTCATAAATTGAATGTGACGTATAGTGTTTTTTAAACGAGGTTATTAGTTGATAATGACGAGAAAACCCCGTCAATCCAGCAACGGTAGATAATGCAAATGTCTAACGTTGCTGAAGGAACATGGGTGGATGGTCACTTTTCTTAATACTGTGTTTCATTTTTTTAAAATCATTCTTGAAATTGCATTTCAGACTGTCGAATTTCAAGTGGTAGTGGTTTCCGATGGAACAGACACTTACGCCATATTTTTGTACAGATATAAAGAGATGCTATGGCTAGGTCAAAGTGGCGATATTCTTATTGGTTTCACCGAAAATAGAAAGTTTTCAGGAATTGTGTATTCCGAAACAACGGCCACTTATAATATCGATCAATTTTTGGGAAATACTGGTAAAGTTTTAAATGGATACATTCACCATCGATTCGACAAATCAAATTATAGTCACATAACCTGGATTTTTTAGTTAATCTTATCAGTAATAATGTTCACAACTCTCAAAATCTGTGCCTAAAAAGTCCCTGTGTATGTGCCTAAAAAATCCCTGTGTATTCACTTCACAATTCCTTTTAAAGAAGACGCATAATATGCAGAAAATAAATATTTTCGTGTAGTTTAAGCTCTTCTTGAGGCTTTTTACATATGTTCAAGTCCCTACTCGACCCCGAAAATGCTGACCGATATTTTACTCTTTGTGAAAGGAAGTTAGACTGTCTGTTTCTATTCTTCCTTTGATACTGTTTGGAGAACGTTTTTTTTTTTTTAGAAAATAATTGACACATTTCGAACGGTCTTCTAATGACCATGTTCCTTTAGCAACGGCTATCATTTCATTTCATTGCAAATGTCTAACGTTGCTGGAGGAACATGTCTAATGACATGAAAGTCTTAAAAAATTGCATGAGGCATCTAACAATTAATGGTGTAAATCACAAATTAATGATTTGTCAGAAAGATACAAATATATATTGCAAATATTCACTTCAAATTTCAGCTAATTCGTATGCTTCCTTCCATGTAAAATCATTTAAATCAAGTTTCACAGTATTCATATGGAATAGTTAATTGGAATTATTGTTAGATAAAACGTGACGTCAATGTTGCCTCTGCTATGACTGAATTTCACAAAAGCAAAAACTTCCATCTGCATATTATAAGGAAAATGAATGCATTTTATTGTATTTATAGGTCAGTATGGTTATTGGATATTTAAGATTGGGTCTGCTGCTTCCTTGAATCCTGCACAGTCCTGTTTTAATTGGTTTTTAAAGCAACAAGCCAACCGTTTCTTGTATTTTGATCTAATCTTTTTACCAACTTGCCCTTGTCGGTATCGGCGATTTGACAGGAGATGGTCATGGACATCGGAAACTCAATTCACTTTTTGTGTAACTTTGAGATCTACATTTTTGGGACATTCTAAGGTAATGCATACAAATTAATTTGCCCTGTAGTAGTAATCAGCGATGTATTTTGAAAGTGTTTGTCTTAATAAGGCGTATTTAGGCAAAAGTGTCGAATCTTCACAATGTAAAGCTATTACGAACCTTGTCTAATACCTTGGTATCAATACGAACTTGTGTTTTGCATCTTGCATTTTTGGAGTTTGTTAATTCGGTGGATTGTGCGCTATGGAACACAGCTCGATGTATTTTTCTGGCTATAATCCAATCAAACGACTGAATTTGCATACAAGGATAGTGTATATTCAAAACATATCCAAAATCGCTACTAATGCATTCTTTGTCCTTATATGTCAATACGGTCCCATTTGAAAACATTGTCTAAAATATACATTCACGTGTATATTCCTTTATTTCTTCAGGAGTGCTGCTATAGTAAAAGATCTCGATCCCTGATAAGGGCTATACCACTGAGAGGCTCTTCGTGGGAATACCATCCAAGACTTAATCCAAGTTTACATTACAAAAACGATCTACTACCGAAGCAATGGTGTTGTGGGTCATCAAGACAACTCTGTGATTTGTTTTATTCTGTACGGCCGAACAACAATTGCGAACGTCGTTTTCGTCGTAGAAGGGGTAAGAAGAATGGTTTTTATACGCCCACATATCTCTATGTGGACGTATAATGTCTGCAACCCCTGTCCGTCAACATTTGCTTGTAAACGCTCTAAAAACTAGGTTTTTGATTGAATCAAATGCAATTCGGTATATGTATACGTATTCATAAAACGAAGACCAAGTTCGAATTAGAGCTATTTTCGATCGTTAGAAGCAGAGTTATTGCCCTTGCCCTAAAATATTGATTCTATTACTCTTAGATTAAATTTAAGGCTTTTTCAAGATTTCAAGAGTTTGAGGAGTTATCGACTTTTAACCTCTATAGAGGTAGTGCTTCTATTAACATCAAATGCTCGTGAACACTCAGTTCACACTATTTGAATTGCTGTGATCCATTATCTTCAAAATATTTGTTTGTTTTTACCATCCGCATGTCGTGGTGGGAGTATATGGCTGTTATCCACTATTTTTGCGTTATTTTAAAGCCTAATAATACGAAAACAGTATTTAAAAGGAACCTCTTTGCCGATATCATAAGACTGCAATTGAGCTTCCTTTTAAATTTTTAAGATTAAAGAGAGAGCAAACACTGATATACATGTATTTGTAAAGAATTAGATTCTATAATCATATATATCTCTTTTAGCATGGTTTTGGGGTGATCCTCATATATCTACACTTGATGGTAAAAACTTTGTTTTTAATGGACATGGTGAATATATCTTATTCGATTTAAAATCTGGAAATGATACATTTATGATACAAGGTAGAACTGCCCCAGCTGAAACTTCTAATGGCACTTTAAGTAATGCTACCATTTTTACTGCCTTTGCTGCTCGGGATAATAATGGTGCCAATTTTCATGTGGAATTGAACTCCAATAAAAATGGTAAGCGTCGGTTTTCATTATCACAAAGATATTACATGTAATTGCAATCGTAACGTTTATAAAGATACAACCCTATTGTTTGGCTCTTCTCTCGTGCGAGCCTACTGATCATGCTGATTTGAACAATTACAATAACGCCATTCGTTCAGTAGCCAGGATTACTGTTTACTGCTTAGAAATCCATTAACAAATCATTTCTTAACACTTTGCCGATTATAGTGTTTTCAATTCAACGATTTGTGTCAATTTAGTTAACTTTTTGTACTGTTATGAAACTCATTTTTCATGTTTCAGGTTTGATTATTTATGGTAAAGATTTCATTGATCTGACAAACCAGTTTTATGGTGATGAAAATTATACATATAGTGACAGTGTAGGAAAATTAACTGTAACTAGAAATGGTAGCTCGTTATCAGCAGAGTTCGGACAAGGTACACGATTTTAATTTGATTAGATCTTAGAGCTGAATTGCATATTGAAAATAGTGGCTATTTATCAATGGGTCTTAAAAAGTTTGAATGACTATGAATCTCAAAACATAATATATAAGGGTTTTTAGTGGTATACAGCAAGGTTCTGTTCTTGTACCACCAATGTTTATCATGTATATAAATGACAGTCATGCTGATATGAAAATTTTATCTTTAAATGTAACAGCTTCTACAGTACAATACATAGGTATACTGTTTGATAGGCATTTAGTGATCGACACGAATAGAGTAAGAGTCTCAATACATAGGTACTAGTTGTCTTGAATATACGTTTATGTAGGTCTACGTACATGATGGAATGATAAGAATTTCTCGCTTATTTCAAGGTGTTACGCTGGACGTTGATGTTGGTGTTAAACTTCTAACTTTATCTTTGTCCGTACCAACAACGTTTGAGAATTCTTCAAATGGCTTGTTGGGTAATTTTAATGGAGACCCAAACGACGATTTCATGAAAAGGGACGGCAGTATCTTATCACCAAACCTTACAGAAAGAGACATATTTGATTACGGTCAGGGATGTAAGTAAATATTTTTTTGAAAACAAGAAACAACCTACTATGAACGGAACTGTAAAACTATGACACAGTGATGACGGCCAAATCACTCAGCATGAGATGTTCAATTGTGTATCAGCAGAAAATTTGTTGTAATATTATCTGATTTAGTGCTTCATCTCATTCAGGGCAGATTTTGGAATCGGAATCTGTTTTCAAATATCCACCAAGGAAAGGGGTTGCCGACTTCGCATTTCCTGAATTTGTTCCACTGTTCCTTGATGAACAACCACAATCTGTGAGAGATGAAGCTGTTAGAGTATGTGGGGGTGCTGATCAATTGGCGTGTATCTATGATTATGTGGCTACTGGAAGTGTAGAAGTTGCCCAAGCAACACGAGCGAGTAATGAGGAATCAATAGCAGTGAACAGTGATATCGGTATGTAATAATCATATATACTGATGAAATACTGTCACAATAATAAGTGAAAATATATATTTTTTACAATTTCGGAAAGTTAGAAAGTGGCAAGAATTTGTTCATATAAAATTAGACGCTGTACGTTACACATGTACAAACCATATTGAATTGATAAACAGAATATAAGACCCTCTCCAACCTACAGGAGTTGCAAGCAGAGACCGCCCCGAGTAAAATTTGGATACAAATCAGGAAGCTCCTAATATCCTCGGAAGGAACTCCTGGTCAACTCGACACACTCGGTTGTAACTTGGCTGTGCTCATGAACATAAACATGTTTAAAATATATGTCTAGAGCTGCGATTGTCCACGAGACGTACTGGGAGAGGGGCTGAACAATACATCGAATGATATCATATCGATAACTACCATCTTTTCAGAAAACTCATCTCCAGAAATTAACGGCACATCTATGATTAATGCTACAGTTGGCCAGACAGTTTCTTTGACAGTTATGGGTTCTGATACAGAGGATGGTGATAATGTTGTCTATAATATTATTAGCAAACCAGACAACGGCTTTATTTTTGACAACGAATCAGGCCAAGCTAGTTGGACTCCTGGAAACACAAACCCAGTTGAGATAGCGTAAGTACGATCGAATTTCCTGTTATAAGAATTTGAAATGTACTGATCATTTATATCAAGACAGATATTTCATATTGACATACTTTCTGATTACATTTATTTATTTACTTTGCACTATTTAGTTTGTTCAGTTATGTGTTACAAATCATAGAGCATGACATGCAATATAGCCTCAATCAAAATTTCATCAAATGCGCTGAACAACTGAAGTTTACTGTTGTCGGTTCTGAATGCTGTTGTCCAATTGACATGGTATATTTGGGATTGTAACATAAATGATGTTTTTTCCTTTGATGTTTTTGAGAAATAATTTGCTTAAAATGTGTGTTTGAGGAAAACTGTGGTGTATAAACAGCAAATTTGTGTTATTGCATTCTTGGGTAATTTGACATGAAAGCCATATAGAATCTAATAGGAAAAAATGAGTGAAATAACCAACTAAGTTATTGCACTCGCAGTAGCTCCGCCCCTTTTTGGAAAGACATCCCCTTTGCAGACGAAAATGAAACGTGCACGAGCTTCAATTTCATTGGATTAAAGAGTAACGTGATAGATGCTGTCATAACTTTTAAGCTGTCAATCATATTTATGTTACAAGTAATATATACCACGTGACTTACTCATTAACATATTTAAACAAACTCATCCTAACGGATTCGTTTGTTTAAATATGTTAACTCGTAAGCACCGTGGTATATATAGTACTTGAAGTAAAACTATCGACTCTTGATACTGTTTCACGGATAACTCCTTTTCTTTCCCTTCAACAAAATATTATTTTTATCCAAATTAATTTCGATATTCTTATTAAATCAAGATTCTCCGTGGCTGATTCTCGGGGTGTTGAATCATCCCAGCTGGATGTAGAAATACGATTATGTGATGGATGCAATAGTCATGGTACGTGTGATCACGCCACGCTTCGTCAAACATCTGGTGAACAAGTGTCGTCATTCCAGCTAGTGGCGTGTATTTGTAATCTAGGATGGTCAGGTAGGCAATATTACATTCCCTATTAATACCAAATTTCTATATCGTGTTTCAGGAACATGCTTGGATTTTAATTTTTTGAACCTAAAACCACTCTATGAGAATATTGTGGGAAAATTTAATTTTTTTCATCTTTTTCGTTACCTAAGGTTTAAGTTGTTCAGAGGATTTTGATGCCTGTTCAACCGATCCGTGTTTAAATGGTCAGAATTGTACAGATTTAGAGGCTGAATTCCATAATGACGCGAATAACGGGTATAATTGTACAGCATGTCCACAAGGTTTTGAAGAAGATCCCTCAGCTGGTAAATGCAATGGTATGTAGATACATAATTATTTTATATAATATATTAAATTCATGATTTTACATTAGATATTTATGCATTAGTCTGGATTTTTGGTTAACGGAACAATTTTGCGTACATGCGTTCTCCTTTTAAAAGTCATTTAATTTCTATAGATATCATGACTTAACTCGCGATTTTTTCTTAAAACCTACCACTTGCCTTAGTTATATTTTTTTTATACGATATCGATGACTTACACCTTATATGACTTACTTATATTAATATCATTGACCTTTCACATGACTTTCTTAAGTCATTACTAGTGACCTTTATGAATATCAATGACGTTACCTATGAACTTTATTTATATCAATAACTTACTTATGACTTATGGACTATATTCACAGATATCAATGACTTAACTCATGACCTTTATATATATATATAGATATCATTGACTTTACTCATGGCCTTTATATACAGATATCATTGACTTAACTCATGGCCTTATATACAGATATTATTGACTTTACTCATTACCTTTATATACAGATATCATTGACTTTACTCATGGCATTTATATATAGATATCATTGACTTTACTCATGGCATTTATATACAGATGTCATTGACTTTACTCATTACTCATGACCTTTATATACAGATATCATTAACTTAATTCATGGCCTTTATATACAGATATCATTGACTTTACTCATGGCCTTTATATACAGATGTCATTGACTTTACTCATTACTCATGACCTTTATATACAGATATTATTGACTTAACTCATGGCCTTTATATACAGATATCATTGACTTTACTCTTTACTCATGACCTTTATATACAGATATTATTGACTTTACTCATGGCCTTTATATACAGATATCATTGACTTTACTCATGGCATTTATATACAGATATCATTGACTTTACTCATTACTCATGACCTTTATATACAGATATTATTGACTTTACTCATGACCTTTATATACAGATATCATTGACTTTACTCATTACTCATGACCTTTATATACAGATATTATTGACTTTACTCATGGCCTTTATATACAGATATCATTGACTTTACTCATGGCATTTATATACAGATATCATTGACTTTACTCATTACTCATGACCTTTATATACAGATATTATTGACTTTACTCATGACCTTTATATACAGATATCATTGACTTTACTCATTACTCATGACCTTTATATACAGATATTATTGACTTTACTCATGGTCTTTATATACAGATATCATTGACGTTACGCATGGCATTTATATACAGATATCATTGACTTTACTCATGGCCTTATATACAGATATCATTGACTTTACTCATTACCTTTATATACAGATATCATTGACGTTACTCATGGCATTTATATACAGATATCATTGACTTTACTCATGGCCTTATATACAGATATCATTGACTTTACTCATTACCTTTATATATAGATATCATTGACTTTACTCATGACCTTTATATATAGATATCATTGACTTTACTCATAACCTTTATATATAGATATCATTGACTTTACTCATAACCTTTATATAGATATCATTGACTTTACTCATAACCTTTATATATAGATATCATTGACTTTACTCATTACCTGTATATATAGATATCATTGACTTTACTCATAACCTTTTATATATATAGATATCATTGACTTTACTCATAACCTTTATTTATATATATCATGACTTTACTCGTGGTCTATATTTATAGATATTACTTTACTCATTTTTGTATTATTAGCAGGGACTTTACTAATTTTACTTATGTTTGTTTACAGATATTAATGAATGTGATGGAGATAATGAGTGTGATCAGACATGTACCAATATTGATGGAGGTTACACGTGTTCTTGTAAAAGTGGCTACAGAAAATCCGGAGTGGGGAAATGCACAGGTGGGTTTCTTATGCATATTTATTTTCAACGCAGTTATTTATGCTCGTCCATTTTGAACACGGTTTTCCCTGTATTTCGTGTTGATTGGCAGACAGGGAAGCAGTGTCAAGTCGTTCGTAGAGTCATGCTCATGTATGACAGCATACAGGCGTTAGAAATTTCTTTACATTATGAAATAGAAAAAAGAGTACGCCCATGCTTGTTTGTTTTACATTTTCGTTTGTTTTAATTTTGATAGATATAAATGAATGTGATGAACGCTTGCATGGTTGTGAACATAATTGTGAAAATTCAGTTGGAAGCTTTAACTGCTCTTGTCGATCAGGATATACTTTGAAGGATGATTCAAAAACTTGTCAAATAGGTAAAACCATATCCTTTTTTATCAGATAGGTGTAATTTGCCTTAACACATATATTTTACAGACAAATTTTCTTATTCTTGAATAATCATGTTCCTTTAGTCTTAAGCAACTGGCTGAGATCTTACCTTTGCTTTCATGGAACGATATTCTCTTTATTGATACTTGTCTATTTCTCGACCAATCATAGCCCTTCAATTAATATTGCAAAAAATGACACCAATCCATTAAACCATTATCAGGAAAAACATTCAACCAGAAATCTGTGATTTGAAACTTGATTTTAAATGGAAGGAAGCGTTATAATTAGCTTACATTTGAAGTTGACATTAGGACATATAGGCTTGGAAACGAACTAAAATTTGGAATATCTATGAATAGATCTTTATATTTCTTATGAAGCATTTTATTATACCTGAATTATTGCTTTGATTTTGATGTAATAGATGATGGTATTGCTGAACTGTGTAACACTACTGGATGTCAGCAGGGATGTGAAGTCAGCGATGGAACTGCAACTTGCTTTTGTAACTCTGGATATGAATTGGACGCTGACTCAAAGAATTGCAATGGCAAGTAACTTTTTGATTTACTTCTATCTAAATTTCGGGGTGATGATATTTTTTCTCGTACTGTGTTTACTGAGAGTTAATGATTCTTGAGTTTACTGTTCGTGGGCTGACTGCTGTGATCGTACTCAGAAACCGAATCGTGTATTTTTTTTAAACCCTGAAAATGAAAATGTTAATACCACCAGTTTCAAACTCTCCAACATTATGATACTTCTAACTTCGTTGATGAAGCATAGTGCGATACAAAACCGTGGTAAAGTAATCAGCGTAGTTAAAAATGAACAACGATACATAATGAGTGGCAAATGACACCATTTCCTTAAGAACTTCGTTTTCTAACCCCGAAATGCAAGAACTAGTGTTCAAAATTACTGAAAATATGCCGAAAACAAGAATTTTGTGGCTTTTTGATGAAACTTATCTCACATTGAATCATTTACTTTTGTATTATATTGTATATATAAACAAATGAATATTGACATTCTGAAAAATGAAACCAATAAGGAATACATGATCAAAATCCAATTCTGAAATAGCCAACCCTTTATTTTTATAGATGAGAATGAATGTTCAAGGAATCCTACACCATGTTCTCAGGTCTGTAACAACGCTGAAGGAAGTTTTACTTGCTCCTGTCATCCCGGATTCACGCTGGCCGAAGACAAGATATCCTGTATAGGTAATTCTTAAACAAAAATATTTAAAAAATCTGAATAGACTGGCAGGGATTTCTTACTCTGTCGGCCTATTCACGAGGAAGTTGGAAAAATAGAACTGGATTTGGTAAGGCTGAAAGTGATTGGAAACAGTTGAACCAAACGAAAAAAATATTCGGCATCATCAACATATTGATACCGTTATATTGGAAGAAAGTTACAGTGGGAACAATTCCGATTTCCATTCGCATTATTATTCTTTGAAAATGAAGAACAAAAAATGTTGTTCATGCGCCAAGGTGGAAATGGCCGTCAATAGTGGATTTTGAACGTGTTTTTGAACTTTTTGCAAACTTACGGTAGCAGGCTCAATTTCGGTTCATTGCATTCCTGCCATGGTTAAGTAGCTCTTCATATTTGTTACTGTGACATACTTTTCCATAGGTGAATATTCAATAAACCGTTGGCAGCTGCCCATGGTGCCTATGTGTAAACCAGGCTCTGAAGAGGGTTTCTATTTCATTCTGTCATCTCCTACGTTCGTTCATCCGTCATCATTTTATATGATACGATTGAAATTCCGTTTAATGATATTTCTTCAGATAAAAATTAGTCAATATGTCAACACGTCCTTACTCATGTTTTATTTTAAATTCAGATTGTGAGTTTGGACGATTTGGCGCTAATTGCGAATCAACGTGTGGTTGTAGTCAACACGCTACAACTTGTGATAAAGTAAGAGGTTGTGTTTGTAAGAGCGGATGGAAGGGTACAAATTGTGAAATTGATATCGATGAATGTGCTGAACAAACCTTTACCTGTTCTGATAGTACAATCTGTAGTAATACCCCTGGTAGTTATCAATGTCAATGTCAAAATGGTTACGAGAAAAAAGACGGATTATGTGTTGGTAAGTATTTCCTTGTGCAACTTTTTAAAAATTTATGTTTGCTATAAATTGAAGTTAATCGGTATATTGGTCATAATTTTTCTTTTAAAAGTAAAAGGAAAAGAGATACAATCTCCGAATCCCAAGTTTCGAGTTTCGATCATTTCAAGAAGACATTAGTTACAACTCCAACCATTCAACACAATCTTCATCAATGTTCCAGATTATATTGTGCATGATAAAAATAAAGAAAAAGAAACATCTATATTTTACAAGGATAAAAACTAAGGTTCCGTGAGGATCCTTTTTCCCAGCTGGTCCTTGGCTAAATCTCTTGGCACTGATCTTTCCCGGATTATCCGTACCCATTTACAGCTGAGTGGACTGGAATTATGAGTGAAGATAACTTATGCAAGGTCATAATTCCAGTTCACCCAGCTGTAAATGGGTACGTATAATCCATATTCGTTACAACTCGACCAATCGCATCAATCTTCATCAATTTTCGAGACTATATTTTGCATGATAAATGGGCAAGAACAGCCAATCCTTGTTAGAAGTTTGATTTTATTGGCTGATTTTAACACAGGGGAAGACAACCCCGCCTGAAGAATTTCGATTGTCTGAACTGTTCTGCTTTTATGGTGATATATAAGTTTATCCAGCACGCTAGTCCAGAAAATAATACAGTGATCTCGAGGTAGTGTTATGTAATAATCTACACATAACCATTAAACTATATTTCAGATATAGATGAATGTGCTAATTTACTACTGCAAAATTGTGATGACAATACATTTTGTGAAAACACCAATGGATCGTTTGTTTGTAAATGTAACAGTGGATATATAAGAGATACAACTACAACATGTAAAGGTAATGATACTGTAACGTCAAATTATGTAACTCTTCATTACTGTACAGTTTCTGCATCCTTCTAAGTCACACCACTGGTCTCATTCTACCAAATAACGTTCAATTTGAGTTTCCATATTAGTTTTAACATTAGGATCCGGCATCCTTTTCCTTCAACTGAACAAAAACATATCAGGGTTAAAATTCTTAAATGCTGATATGAGTGTTTTTATATGATATCGGCATGAGAATGTTATCACATCAACACCCTGGAAACAATGACAATTTATATTTTCCAACAACATTTTGTTGAAAAGCGGTTCTCAAACGTGACACTTATACATACCCCTGCAATATTTGATTTGACAGAATACCGTTAAGCTAAGATTCCATATAGGCGTCATGCGGATCCGTCATGCGTCATCCGTCATCCGCCATGCGTTAAAAATCGGGGGGGGGGGGGGGGGGGGGGGGGGTGAGATTCCCTGTCTTTTTTTCCGCCATATTTTGACCAAGCATCCATCTGTCAAAAAGTCCGTGAGTCAAAAGAAAGATAACGCACATATGGAATCATATTTGACGCATGTCGGATCCGCAAGGGCCATTTATGTCCGCATGACGGATCCGCATGACGCGTATATGGAATCTTAGCTTTAGGAAACACCGATATGCTTTCTTTGTGTAACTGGTGGTAGAATATTGCATTACTCTTATATAGTATATTTGTCAATTGGAATAAAATATATTTTTAGATATCGATGAATGTTCCACCAACACCCATGACTGCGAGCAAACCTGTTTGAACTTTGAAGGAACCTATAATTGTGAATGTGAATATGGATTTGAATTGGCAGAAAACAGAAGATCTTGCATTAAAGGTAAAGCTATTTATTTATCAATTCCAATGCAAATCGTTAAAACGCTATACCTGCATACTATAACTCTTTAGCCATTGAAATTTCAACTTTCAATTAATTTGCAATTAAAAAGAAGAAATTGGTATACATGCTTTGAAAATGAAATCATGTTACAGGCCCAAATTTCTTATTTGAGAATTCAATTACATTTTACTGTTGGTTTTATAGTTGAAAATGTTTGTGCCAAGTTCGAGAATTTAAACTGTTCGTATGCCTGTAATGTAAGTTTGACAGGCGACTCAGCAAACTGTTACTGTCAGAATGGGTATAAACTCTTAGCTGACCAACAAACTTGTCAAGGTAAGCATTGATTGTAGATTGTCGAGTCCGCGTGTGTTACCGGATGTGTACTATGATATGCGCGATACCTCCACGAGTAAACTATAAAAGCTTGCCTTTATTAGCACAATCAGAGGCATCATGTGCTGTTCAGGTTCATTTTCAGATATGGTTTCAGAATCATTTTCATGAGAAGGTGAATTGTATCCTGCTCCTACTCCCCGCCAGTTTCCTTAAGTTCCTTGCACTCTTACTTCGCCCATTGAAGTCTTGAACCTTCCCCTGGAAATAAAGATTAAACTTCAAAAACTTCCAAAACGGAGTAGTTTGAAATTTGAAAATGCTGAAATAACCGCTTAGGGACCATTGTTTCTCATCACCTATCTATATTATCGTTATTTGATTATTGTATTTTATAGGCAGGGTCACAGAGGACAGCCTTTTTTCTTTAATGTTTTACTTTTATTTCAGATATCAACGAGTGTGACGATGATGCGCTAAATGAATGTCCAGATACTTGTGTAAATAAACTTGGATCATATTCCTGTTCATGTCCAATTGGTAAAAAATTGGAAAACGATGGTCGCAGCTGTTCAGGTAATGACTCTTCACATTTTGATCTTTCATTATAAACTATCAACCCAGTGACATATCACTGGCTAGATATCTGATGAATATGCTTTCATTTTCTGTATATGTGTTTCTATGAAGTGCATAGTGTCGAAATCTAATACTAATCGTAATTTTGAGTCTTAAACGCTGATAATTATGGCTACACTGGGTTTCAAGGCTCAGATTTCGAGTGAGAGTTGTGAACACTATTACTGATTAGCTTAGCTAAAAAATCCAGATTTGTCCAACAATTAGTGAATTTTTCCCTTTAATTCACAAACGTTTTTAGATTGTGATGCTTCTCACTGGGGAGAAAATTGTGTAAATGACTGTTCCTGTGGTATCGGATCATCAACATGTGATAAAGAAAAAGGCTGTGTTTGTAAAAACGGTTGGCAAGGTGATAAATGTGATCAAGATAAAGATGAATGTGCAGCAGTAGATGTCTGTCCAGCAATGTCCACCTGTAGAAATCTTCCTGGAAGTTATGTATGTGACTGCAGAACAGGGTATCAAATGGCACCAAATAACACTTGTATAGGTAAGAACAGTAAACCATGAGCTGCCAAGTTCTTTGGCATGCAAACTGACACATTGGTTGTCTTCAAGTATTGACTTTCTGTTAAAGGGGAATGTTCAGCAATTTTTAGGGTCTATTTGGGCCTTGAATATATGCAAATAGCATTCAGAAGAACTACTAATGCACGAAAATCACAAAATAAACTATATTCTTTCAATGGGATCAGACTGAGACGGAAGACATAATACAATCCTTCAATTATATCCCTACCTTAACATAATTATTTTTTATTTTCTATATTTGTGTTTTCTATATAAGACAGTCTTACTAAACGGCGGGTCGTAATTTAGACCTTCAACTGCGAAATTTATGTGTACGTGTGTGTTTGAAGGCTTAAATTTCGTATGAGAGTTGTGAACAATATTATATAAGCTAAAAAATCCAGATTCTGAGACTAAATTTGTTTTGGTCGAACAGAACAAATCCCTTTGAATATGATGTATATAGATGTTTGACTTCAATTCTGTTTATTTCGCATTTCAGATATTGATGAATGTTCGAACACTGATTTAAACAACTGTGACTCTATATGCACAAACAATGCTGGAAGCTATGACTGTTCATGTTTTGATGGATTCATTTTGAAATTTGGTAAATGTGAAGGTAAGAGCCATCTGTTTTTAACTTTATTAACTATCGGTAAATAAAAATATTTATCCAAAGTATATGTATATCCTTGTAATACAGTATCTGTTTCCGACAATATTGTTGTATACTCGTTTTACTATACTTCCTCGTAAACAGTATCGTTTTTAACTCTGATTCTTACTACACATCCTTGTAGATATTATCGGTGACAACTCTGATTATTACTACACATCCTTGTAGAGAGTATCGGTGACAACTCTGATTCTTACTTCACATCTTGTAGATAGTATCGGTGACAACTCTGATTCTTACTACACATCCTTGTAGATAGTATCGGTGACAACTCTGATTATTACTACACATCCTTGTAGATAGTATCGGTGACAACTCTGATTCTTACCATACATCTTTGTAGAGAGTATCGATGACAACTCTGATTCTTACTACACATCCTTGTAGAGAGTATCAGTGATAACTCTGATTCTTACTACACATCCTTGTAGATAGTATCGATGACAACTCTGATTCTTACTACACATCCTTGTTGATAGTATCGGTGATAACTCTGATTCTTACTACACATCCTTGTAGAGAGTATCAGTGATAACTCTGATTCTTACTACACATCCTTGTAGAGAGTATCGATTATAACTCTGATTATTACTACACATCCTTGTAGAGAGTATCGATTATAACTCTGATTCTTACTACACATCCTTGTAGAGAGTATCGATGACAACTCTGATTATTACTACACATCCTTGTAGATAGTATCGGTGACAACTCTGATTCTTACTACACACCCTTGTAGATAGTATCGGTGACAACTCTGATTCTTACTACACATCCTTGTAGATAGTATCGGTGACAACTCTGATTATTACTATACTTCCTCGTAAACAGTATCGTTTTTAACTCTGATTCTTACTACACATCCTTGTTGATAGTATCAGTGACAACTCTGATTCTTACTACACATCCTTGTAGATAGTATCGGTGATAACTCTGATTATTACTACACATCCTTGTAGATAGTATCGATGACAACTCTGATTATTACTACACATCCTTGTAGATAGTATCGGTGACAACTCTGATTCTTACTACACATCCTTGTAGATAGTATCGGTGACAACTCTGATTCTTACTACATATCCTTGTAGATAGTATCGGTGACAACTCTGATTCTTACTACACATCCTTGTAGATAGTATCGGTGACAACTCTGATTATTACTACACATCTTTGTAGATAGTATCGGTGACAACTCTGATTCTTACTACACACCCTTGTAGATAGTATCGGTGACAACTCTGATTATTACTACACATCTTTGTAGATAGTATCGGTGACAACTCTGATTATTACTATACATCCTTGTAGATAGTATCGGTGACAACTCTGATTCTTACTACACACCCTTGTAGATAGTATCGGTGACAACTCTGATTATTACTACACATCTTTGTAGATAGTATCGGTGACAACTCTGATTATTACTATACATCCTTGTAGATAGTATCGGTGACAACTCTGATTATTACTACACACCCTTGTAGATAGTATCGTTTTTAACTCTGATTCTTATTACACATCCTTGTAGATAGTATCGGTGATAACTCTGATTCTTACTACACATCCTTGTAGATAGTATCGGTGACAACTCTGATTCTTACTACACATCCTTGTAGATAGTATCGGTGACAACTCTGATTCTTACTACACATCCTTGTAGATAGTATCGGTGACAACTCTGATTCTTACTACACATCCTTGTAGATAGTATCGGTGACAACTCTGATTCTTACTACACATCCTTGTAGATAGTATCGGTGACAACTCTGATTCTTACTACACATCCTTGTAGATAGTATCGGTGACAACTCTGATTCTTACTACACATCCTTGTAGATAGTATCGGTGACAACTCTGATTCTTACTACACATCCTTGTAGATAGTATCGGTGACAACTCTGATTCTTACTACACATCCTTGTAGATAGTATCGGTGACAACTCTGATTCTTACTACACATCCTTGTAGATAGTATCGGTGACAACTCTGATTATTACTACACATCTTTGTAGATAGTATCGGTGACAACTCTGATTCTTACTACACACCCTTGTAGATAGTATCGGTGACAACTTTGATTCTTACCATACATCCTTGTAGATAGTATCGGCGATAAAACTGATTCTTCATAAAAAAAAAAGCGTTAGTTTAGGTGGAATTGCAGGAACCACAGACGTCGGAATGGAAATTGGTGCTAACAGTGTCCCTGATACACGGCATACAAAGTTTAGAAATACGCTTTACAATCCCTTTTAAGTTCTAAAAAAGATATACATGTATATGAGATATGTATCTATCATATTTGTTTTAGTAACTTCTGACGAATAATACATTTGATTAACTATTATTGTAGATATTGATGAATGTGCCACTAATAAAGATAATTGTGAACACACCTGTAGAAATGAAATCGGTAGTTTTGCTTGTGAATGCAGAAACGGTTATAAAATTTCTGACACGGATGGTAGTAAATGTACAAGTAAGTACTAATTATGCTAATAAATTTCAACATTGGACCATCATTTTTACATTCATATCCATTCTTACATTTTGAATAAATGTATTATTGTTTCAGCGAGTCTAATTATGCTAATCAATTTTAAAGTTGTTCAGAAACTTTTTAAAATACAGATATTCTATTTTTTATGTTTTTATCTGCAGGAAACAGTGCTAATTGTACAAGGACTGACTGTACTAAAGAATGTGAAATCACTGACTCAAGTACAGAAATATGTTTTTGTCTCAAAGGATTCGAGCTGGCTGATGATAATGTTACATGTACAGGTAAAATAAACTATATTCTTTCAATAGGATCTGACTGAGACGAAAGACATAATACAATCAAATGAAAAATCCACACTCTTTTGCATCCTGAGGCTAATGGTTATGTTTAACTGAATGGACTTGCCAACCCTTGTTTGTTCGTGTAGCAAGCAAGTTTTCGAGAAAAAAAATTTAGGCGATAATCCAAATTACTATACTTGATAGCAAGTTAACCTCAGAATAACAAGAATTGTGTGATTATCTATTATTACTAAATTACAAGTTTTGTTGAAAAATCTCCATGTTCATTTACAATATGCACAATTCATCTAAAATATGTCATGTATCATTTTCCAATCTTATGTTCCATCAGATTCACAGCTATAGTTGTTTTATATCGCATAATACTGTTACAGATATCGATGAATGTGCCACAAATCCATGTGAAGATTATTGTACACAAGGTTCAGTTGGAACGTATAACTGTGGCTGTTCTAAACCTGGATATAAATTAGATACTGATAAGATATCTTGCAGAGGTCAGTATATATTGTTTAAGGATCCTAGGTAACATTCATTTTATAATAAATACAAAAATATTATAGGCTTTAGATAGTTCCTTGTGTACATTCAAAATTCTTTATGACTTATGACTGAGTCAGAATGTGTATTTATCAACTAAAAAGAAACATACACCAGTTCTATTTATTAATTATGAATAAAGAAAATTATGATTGAAAAAATGTTTTATCATCTGGTAAGGCGAATTGTGTTCACTACATTTATCATCCAAATCTTATTAAAAGTTGTTTTCCAATGGCCCGTTTTATTATCAATATAAGTTTTTTTAAAGATGAGAGAGCTCATAACTTTATTCTCACATTATCAATAGTCATATGATTTTGGTTATTTTACGAAGAATTTAAATCGTTGATCAATTTCTTTGTACAGAATGTAGTGAAGGCTTTTACGGAGTTGATTGTGCTGATACATGTTCTTGTACAGCTGCAAACACTTTATCCTGCAACAAAACAGATGGTGCCTGTAATTGTCGAAATGGCTGGAAAGGGAACAACTGTGAAACAGATATTGATGAATGTAACACAGGATTAAAGACCTGTCCCTCTAACTCAAATTGTGAAAATATTGACGGATCTGCTATATGTGTATGTGATATTGGTTTCTTTAAATCTGGAGAGTCGTGTGTTGGTAAGTACAAAATTAATTTTCATTTAATGAAAAGTCTGTTTGCATGAACAAAAACATTAACGTTAATCTATTCTTGAAAATATGTTTTTTTAAATCTTCTGTTTTCTTCTATGTATCTTATTTACCAACCTAATTTTTGTTAATGTTTGAAAAAGGTTTATACCCAATCTGATTAAAATTATACCCAACTTTCGTTTCGTTCGACTTTTAAATCTCCGGTTTGTACGTGCCACATACTTTACTATTCCTTCAAGAAGACCTTTGTCCAAAGTAGGCTATAAGGCACTTGAGAACCCTCCGAATGCACGGTATCAGGACAATTCCCCCCCAGACAGTTGCCTCCCGGACAATTGACCCCTGCAAATCCCCCCTGGACAATAGCCCCCCACTCCAATTCCCCCCTGGACAATCACCCCACGCGGACAATTGCCCCCCAAGCCAAATGCCCCCCAGGACGATACCCCCCTGGACAATTACCCCCCAGACAATTGCCCCCCGGATAATTTGCCCCCTGCAAATCCCCCCTGGACAATTGCCCCCCACGGCAATTGCCCCCTAAGCCAATTGCCCCCCAGGACGATACCACCCTGGATATTTACAATTTCCCTCACAGAATAACCTCCTAAAAAATCCCTCGTAAATGCTCTCAAAACTAGAGTTTTTGATGGAATCAAATGGATGCTGATGGACCGAAACTGAAAGGTTTGAGAAAGGCCTTTTCGTTGGGCGTATATGGACGTGGTCCACTATCTTTAGTAAATGTTCTTGTGCACTCCTCCGCCACAAAAAATGCTAAAATATTCAAACCATTCCGAGAGGTTTTTAAGTTCGTTATACTTATTGGACGGTGTACGGATATGTGTAAAATAAAGCGCCTTATTAGATCGAAATATTTCTTCTATGCAGGTTATATAAATTATGATAAACTTATATAATATGCACATATAAAATATTTTCAGGTAACATTTCAGACCTTTTTAAGGTTTTGCCAAACTATTTAACAACATGTACGGTCAATCACAATGAGTATTACAGTATTACAATATTACAGACCAAACTACAAAAGTTCTTGGGGGGGGGGGGGGGGGTGGCATAGCCACCCTTCTGAGTCATAAAAGGGGACGTTCCTTACTTTGTTCGGGAGATCTTAATTCAATGGAGTAAAATCAGGCAACTTCGGTGATCTGGTGGGTAATTTTACATAGGAAGGACGAGGGAATTTAGTTCAATTGGCCTGGGGTCAATTTTACATGGGGGTAGTAGTCCAGGGGGATATTGACATGGGGGGCAATTGTCCAGGGGGGGGGGGGGGGTATTGTCCTTGGGGCAATTTTACATGGGGGGCAATTGTCCAGGGGGTAATTGTCTCGGGGGCAATCGTCCAGGGGGTGATTGTCCAGGGGGGAATTGTCTTGGGGGGCTATTGCCTTGGGGGGCAATTGTCCCGGGGGGGATTTGCAGGGGGCAATTGTCCGGGGGGCAACTGTCTGGGGGGGAATTGTCCTAGACTCCGAATGCACCTCGCAATAATCTAGTCTCCTTGGGATTATATTTTTGTTTGCGTCACATATTTTCGGCGATCGACACTAACTAACTGAAAGTTGGGTTTAATTTTAACCGACATATTTATCCTAAAATAAATTTTGTTACTTTGCTTTATTGATAAATGTTTGGTTTCAAACAGTATTGGAATAGGCAGTAAAATTTCGATTTTTTTTAAAAACATATTTGTCTTCATTTCGGAGCTTATTTCGCTTAAATCCGTACATTTTAAAACATTTACGTAAACTTTTAAAATAGTTTTGACATTCAAAATTAAAGCAAGATATCACATTTCTTTAGATTTGACAAATGGAGAATGTCATTATCGTTGACAAATTTTCATTTTGTATTTGCAGCATGTGACGACACTCATTGGGGTGACCAATGTAAAGAAGATTGTACTTGTATCATTAATAATGTGTTATCCTGTGATAAAACAAATGGATCCTGTACATGTAAAAGTACATGGAATGGTACAAATTGTGAAACTGATGTCAACGAATGTGTTATTACTTCCGATATTTGTGGTACAGCTGAAAATAAGTGTTTGAATATGGAAGGTGGTCATCGGTGTGACTGCTCAGATGGATATACAAAAAATCAGGAGGATAAATGTATTGGTAAGCTTTAAAGACGAATTCCTTTATTTTACTTATGAAAATTGAAATGTCAATACTTTTAATATATGGTAGGCTTTAAAGATGGGTTCCTTTATTTCATTATATTAATATAAATTAGAGATTTTCTAATCAATCAGTTAAATACCTAATTAACTTATAATTAGCTCATTTAGAAAAGAAAAGTTTGGTTTTTTTTTAGACCGCAGCGGCGCACATACATTGATGTTTATGGTTGGATAAGACTGTTTATTATATGCAATAAGAATATAGTTATAAGAATTAGAATAGTTGCTCAAATTGACACTTTGAAATAAGAAAACTCATCTTAAAACAAATAAGTGATAATTGTCAAAAAGTATGCATATTTTAAATAAACGATGGCTTCAACATTTCTTCTATTTTCCCTTAAATTGTTCTTCGAGTGAAAGAGTGGACTTCAATCTTCATATTATAGATAGTACCTTATGATCTGACTTTCTTTTTCAGACATAGATGAATGCACAGATTTACCTTGTACTCAATTTGAAAAGTGCACAAATAATGCTGGGAGTTACAGCTGTTCTTGTCCAGCGGAAGGATTTGAAGTCGAAAATGGTACTTGTATAGGTAAGCAATATAATATATGTATTAGAATTGAAAACAATGGGTTAATTACGGAAAAAAAATTTTCGAGGTCTTTTAACAATTCCACTCCATGTATAAGCATTGATTTGTATTTCCCTAAAATGAAATGTAAGAATTTTAAGAATGTAACGTAATCAAATTTGTCTGTCATATCTGCAGCATAATCTTTTGTCAGTGCAGTGTTACATTCTTCATTCAAATAACATTTTTAGAATTAAGGTATGTAAAGCGGTTTTGTAAAAAAAAAAATATATGTATCGTGGTCACTGTTAGCATCAATTTGTACCTTTCCAATTGTCAATCAGACAGCTATGCTTCCAGCAATAACGTCATCAAACACTTAGTTCAAAGGGATATATTCTAACTGTTCGACCATTAAAATCTTAGTCTCAGAACCTGTTTTTTTTTAAAGTAATTCTAATCCATGATAATGTTCAGAACTCCCCCTCGAAATTTAAGCCTTCAAACCCCTGTGTAGCCATAATTATTAGCATTTGAAAGTCAAAAATACTACTCGTCGTTTAGTAAGACTATGCCTTATATAGAAAACACATAAACGCAAAATGAAAGAAAAATGTTTGCAGTTCTGGGGCTATTTACCTATATTCAAGACCCAGATCAACACTCGAAAATGCTGAACATTTCCCTATAATGTTGAATTGCTGGAATCACAGACTGATTGGCTTTCGCAGGAGTGTCGTCCTCAAACACTTACGTGGAAATTTTCCCAACAACAGATATAAATAGTGCAAACTGACAAACTCCTACAAAATTTAGAAAACCTTTTAAAGAATAAGAATGGTATCTTCTTTTTTCATATGTAGATAAAAATGAATGTGAAACAGATAAAGGTGGATGTGAACACAATTGTACAAATAAAGATGGTAGTTTTACTTGTATATGTGATGAAGGATTCAAATTGAACAATGATAAAACAACTTGCGCTGGTAAGCAAATTTAGATTTTTACAGATTCTTGTGGAATCGAATTATTTATAAGTGACTATAGTCGCGAGTATAGGCCATAAACTGTTTATAACGTCAGTTCCCAACCAGGGGTACTAGTACCTACTCCTTGAGGGTACCAGCGAACATCACAAGGGGTACCTGAGAAGCCTGTCAGACAATTTTAAGAAGTACATGTATGGTATGAATTATATCAAACCCCATTAACCGACAGATATCCTTTTACTTTCATGATGGCTCTTAATGTTACTTAGGGTGGGCGAATGGGTACCAGGAGCTTGCTTGATAAAAATAGGGGTACGAAGAGTCCAAAAGGTTGGGAACCGAGGGTTTATAATATACCATCAATCCACAATACTCAGCAGTTTCTGTGAACCATAATCTGACCTTAGTAAGACAAACACATATACAGAAAATGAAAGATAATTAATGTTTAGGTAGGGATATTATTGAAGGGATTGTGCGATTTTTGTACAGTTCTAGTACTTTTGGAGGCTATTTACATATATTATAGGCTCAAATCGACCCTCGAAAATGCTGAACATTCTCCTTTAAGAAACATTTGAAATCAGCATACATCAGCAGTGAATTCAGGCATTCACGTCGACTGTTAATCATTCCGCAACTCGATTCTAGAAGTAGTCATCCCGTTGGCTGTCGCTTTGAACGGTCAAGGTTTTAAGTGTATTTTCTCATGAACAGTTTGGTTCTAAAAATTTGGTATCCATGGTTGTATGGTTTATCATTTTATTGTAATATTAGTTAATGCTGTTTGACTAAAGATAATACACTATCGCCCTAAAAAATTTTTAAATCGTCAACCGTAAACACCGAAAATAGACATCATGATGCATAATCACAATAATTGTTGTATTTTCTGAATTAATTTTAGATATTAATGAATGTGATGATGCCGATATTTGTAATGTAAAAGATAACAGTGAATGTAAAAACAATATTGGAAGTTACGAATGTGTCTGTAAACAAGGTTTTATTATAGATGGTGTTTCATGTAAAGGTATACTATACTTCTAAACTATTTATTAGAATTTGTTCGACTTAAAGGAATTATAAAGATATTTCTATACGTTTTAAGTGTATCCGTGACATCGAAACTATTGTTTTTAGCCTTCCATAACGTCACTATCTTTAAAAAGGCTAACTATATTTAGGGGCAAGTGCAATAGAATCGTCATAAAAACTTTGTCATTGTGAGCTTTCAAGAACCAAAGATGTCTGACCGAAAGTTTGAATTATGTCACCTTCTTTACAATCCATTTAAACAAACTGTATATCAACACCCCAAACGTTTTAGGTACCTGAAAGACACCATTCCAAAATATGTCTAAAATGAAAATCTGCCAATTGCTTTCCTTTCCTCTTTAGATGCTCTTGTTTTCTCTTGAAAAGCAGCGAACACAGCAAAACTCCAACATAGAAAAAGTCAGTAGGCCCTACAGGACACTGGTCAGAGCTATGCAAACGTAATTTTAGTCAAAAAATGTGAATTCATAATAGGATATAACTGTCCCAAAATACTGTTATCAGTGCATGATACTACCCGTCTTCATCCGAGCAATCGGGGGTAGGAAATAATGATATTAATCTAATTTTCTTTGTGTATAGATGATGACGAATGTGCAACCAATAATGGTGGATGTAATGCAACTTGCACTAATAGTATCGGATCGTATGCGTGTAGTTGTCCAAATGGTTTCAAATTGAAAGATGACGGTAAATCGTGTGAAGGTAGGTCGGCGGAATATATATCAAAACGATAGTGTTTTAAATTGAGATATGTAACAAAATAAAATTATTTCTTTCTTTTTAAAATCTCATTTTCTATTCTTAATTCTTAATCTCATTTACTTCCTCATCGAAAAGTTCATTAACTTTTATCCATGTATTGCTATGTTTATTCGGACTTTTTAGAAATATAATCTTTATAACCAGTGTCACTTTTTTTTCAAAATGTCGTCCTTGGAGAGAAAGTCAAAAATCGACTTTCCACTAAGTTTCATAAACTGGATTTATGTGTTATAATTTACATAACATTGTGGTTGCAAGTTGTGGCCCACGTTTTTGATTTGATAAACATTGACAATTCTTCCTTGGTCCGTGCTTTTCAGATCTTGGTCTATGTGGTATAAATAACGGAGGTTGTGAACAAACATGTGTTAATAAAGATACTGGTGTTATCTGTGGATGTTTTGATGGTTATTATAATGATACTGATACCACATGTAAAGGTAAGGAACAACTTAAGTGAAATAAAAACTGATTTGAAAGGAAGTTGGTCTCAAGTCTTACTATACAGATTTTGTAAGATAGATTTTCGGAAATAGTAATCCCCATCATCAGTATAAATAACTAGTAGAAGACTACTTCATTCGAGGTTCATCAATAAGCGATTCCTTTTTAATCATAAAATATTGATAAAGTTATATTCTCTACTGCTTTTCTGTGAAATCTGACCACGAAAAATCATCCATATCCCTTAATATCGAAATATATTGATATTTTATTTCATTTTCGGAAATAACAAGAACTGTGTTCTTTTCTCTTTTTGTCACTTATTCGTTCATTTCTGTTAACATTATAAACCCTTAATGCCAATAGATAGCCCTCATCGTTGAGTTATGAATATGTTCTGCAAATTGGCGCAAACTTCAAGTGATTATTTCTGAAAGTCTCTTTCTGTTTTCAGATATAAATGAATGTGACACGTCAAACGGACAATGTGACCATAACTGTCATAATAATAATGGTAGTTATTACTGTGACTGTCGAAATGGATTTGAATTAAACGGTGACAATAAAACTTGTGATGGTAAGTATGTTATTCATGGACTGTAGTAGCCTGTAACTAGTAATACAACTGTTTAAATTGTTTGTGTGTTTAAAGAGTCAACAACTTTATCCCCCAAGATGATGATGATTGGCACCGTCTCTAATGCTTTTTGCTTTTCTGCAATAGGGACAACGGGAAGAGTACATACACGTCGGGCAGACACCGCTATAGGCTTTCTTTCCTCGAGCGCTCGCTGAGACGTCTCAAAAATGTGGGTATGCCACCACGTCGCTTTACACACTAGGCTTTAAAAGAATGTAAATAGTTGAGTTCATTTATCGACTTTGAATTGTGAGAGTGAAGAATATTTTGGTTTCGCTATCCTACAACTCACGGACAATATTATACGGATTGTGCATGACACAATGTGATTGGTGAATGAGGTCACGGAATAAATCTCGATAGATTACAATGGAGATTGGAGAACAGATAAAAAATAACCTCAAAATTATATTTTTATTCACCCTTTATTCGATGGAAATGAAAATGAGTGTATAAAACATTTTGTATTCCTTGGATCCGTCATTGCATCCGTCAATAGCTTGTCATTTTGCCAGATATTTTTTTTTTATAAAATTGTGTTCTCGAATATTATCCCAAGATATTTGAATTTGGATAGGACAATTATTGCCATACCGAAAATACATTATAACTGGCCTGTAAACGTGATAGAAGCAATATAAACTATTAAGAAAATACAAATTTAGCAACATCCAAATATGAAATATTTTCATTTATTATATTCAATTATGTTTTAGATATAAATGACTGTGCCGATCTGAATATTTGTAATGTAAAAGATAACTCTGAATGTGAAAATTCTGTGGGAAGTTACGACTGTGTATGTAAGAACGGTTTCGAAGCAGATGGAACTATGTGCAAAGGTATGATTTTCAAGTACAATTCCAACAAAACACACCAATTTATACAATATCGACTCGAGGTTGGATTACAAACTCTATATCTGTTAGAGATGGTACGACAGTAAATCATTGAAACTGTATCCGATCAGCTTGGGAATAATATCTGTAGATTCAACTAATTTGAACCAGTGTGGACTAATTTGCACATGCTATATTCAACGTATCAACATTTAAATTCTAAAGGGCCTGTCTCGTTGTTAGATCTATGACAGGCCTTCTCAATTAATTTTTGTAAAGGGCCAAATGCATTTTATGAAACAAATATAAGGGCCAAATAGAGCTTAGCTAGCATAGTGAGCAGAGTGTTTTACCAGGAGGGGTCACTCTTGATGGGCCATTCTGAAGGGCCGCCATTTGAGAAGGCCTGATCTATGATATTAGAATGATATTTATTTATATAATTATATTTTTTTCAGATATAGATGAATGTGCAAGCGATAATGGTGGTTGTGAACAGACGTGTACTAATACAGATGGCACGTTTGATTGTGTTTGTAGAAATGGTTTCAACTTGAGATCAGACAACAAAACTTGTGAAGGTACAGCAGGGCAAATTTTTTTTAGACAATGAACAGCATACGAAACTTCTTGACTGACTAAACCGGAAAATCAACAGTGATCAAGTCTGGCGTATGAATTAAGTGTTGGTCGACTATTTTCGTCTGTTATTCCATTTAAGAAAGACATGAATTTTTGTACCAATAAAAACCCCGAGTCGATCAAATTACTAACAAACTATATTTTTTAAGTTTAAAAATGTATTGTAATGATTATGTTTTTAGATAACGATGAATGCACAACTCCAAACATTTGTAATAGAGCAAACACAGCCTGTCAAAATACAATTGGTACATATTTATGTAATTGTGCTGAAGGTTATGAAAAGAGTGAGAACCTCGTCGACTGTAACGGTAAGTTCTTAACACAGAGATAGACTATTACTAGACCGGAACATCCTGTCCCTCAATTAGTGAATTTGAGAGACAGGAAAAACCATTCATGGTCGCGCAGCTAGTTTGGTTGTGTTGAAATATTCTTTTTCCTTGAGGTTTTTCTCTAAAAACTGACAAATTTCTTGTATGTTTTGAGGTCAGCTTCATAACAACCATTTTTTCGACAAAATAAACCAATAATTGTTGTCTCTCACTAATTAAGGGACAGGATGTTCCGGTCTAGGCTGTTACTAAAGCAACATATTTCAAAGCTTTACTATTGCAAGGTTCTGAGTTCAACGTTTGCAGTCACGTACTACTTTATTCTACAATTTTTTACCACATTAATTTCAAGAAACTTTTCATATTCAGATATTGATGAATGTGAACAGAACAAAGGTGGATGTGAACAGAACTGTAATAATACAATTGGTTCGTTCCAATGTTATTGTAATGAAAACTTTGCTTTGAATGACGACAACAAAACATGCTCAGGTTAGTAAAATTTGATATACCACTCGTCACTTAAAGAGTTTTAGTACGGGCATTTAAAAGTTCTGATATGATTCAAGGGTGAATGTGAATCAAATCTATTTTTTACGATACCATATACCTTTATACCATTGGTACCCAACCTGGAGGCCATGCCCCCCTAGGGAGCCATGGGGTATTTGTCCGGGGCAATGGTGCATGAGGATGTATATCATTATTTCTCTAGACAAACTTTTATATAACTATATTTTGCTGTATAAGGTCTGTAGTTGTAAAATGCACCTGACCTCCTGATGATGAGGAGGCAAAAGACAACAACCCTTGCGCTATATTACATTACCTAATTTGCCCTGTTTGGAATAGAACAGTGGGCCACGGCTCAAGGAGCTTCGTGAATTTGGGCCACAGTTTGAAAAAGGTTGAGAATCACTGCTTTATACGGTATACTGTGGGTTGAATACTCTCTTTTGTACTGTTCAGATATAGCTATAGTACCAATGAGTATAACACTAGCTGACCCCAAAAACACTTCCACTGTATTGGACGATCCTGATTCAGAAGAATACAAAGATTTCGAAGAATCCATTGAATTAACGGTAAGTGGTATTTTTCTTTCATGTTTTTTTAGCAGCTAAATTGTTTTTAATGTAAGATTTGTTCCACATTCACCTCCTGCACATTGGGCATAATTATTAAGAAACAACTTTTACCGGGTGATTTGTGTCGTCTTCTTATCATTAAGACGCATATATTACAATTTTAAGTGTCCATGGTGCTTCCTATTTCTTGAATCTATCAAGCATTATGATACAGATTTTACCAAGATCAACGGGGCTTCCTATTTGTAGAATCATCTTGTCATCAAGATAGAAATTTAACCGGGGTTCATGGTCCTTATTTTTTTGTTTCATATATACGCGTATGTTACTTCCATTTCATTTCATTTATTTATTTATTTTTTTGTAGCTTTTCAAATTGTTTATACAAACAATTGAAGAACTTTTGAGAGTTGAAATCACAGCATTGAAGTAAGTGTAGTTTTCAAGGAGATTTTTCGACTTTTCTTTTCCAACCGTATGATACTATGAAACATTTCTCTAAAAAACATCTTTTAGTTCATTGAACATGAATTTTTTCGAGGCTGCTATGAAAAATTAATCATTGATATTTCACAGGAAAGGAAGTATAATAGCTGAATATGATTTGGTATTACGTCTTACATCTGGTGATAGAATCGAGTCGTCATCGGGTGTGGCTGAAACAGCTCAACTTCTAATTGATGGTGAACCATTGGTCATTGGAAATGAAACGTATGCATTGAAAGATATAACAATAAACAATCAAACAGGTAAGTCTCCTCTCTAATGCTTTTTGTTGTTACAGGTACAACGGGGAGAGTACACACGCGGCGGACAGACACCGCCATAGGCTTTCTTTCCCCAAGCGCATGTTGTGATGTCTCAAAAATGTGGGTATGCCACCACGTCGCTTTACACACTGGATTATGTCCATTCATTAAGTAGATTCAACACACATAAAGTCTATATGGTAAACATAAAGTCCAACACATATTATAAGAGTATACAGTCCAGCCATTTGTCACGTGTGTTGATTGTCTCCGAAGTAGCTTGTTTTTCTTGTTTTGATTGTAGGAGAACCCCGACTGAGCTGTCGTTCCATGTCAAGCGCAAACACTGTACTAATCGCCGGATGGTTCCAAAAATAGAACCGAAGAGATTTCTGACGCGCTGACTCTCTCAGAGGATTGATGTCAGTAACTCATTACGATTAGGTGCCATCTTATCATTACATAACTTGAAATGAATCGTAAAAGTATTGCTTTGTTTTTTAGCCACAGATTTAAAATTGTGTGAATTGTTTGAAGCAGCAAATGGAAAGTGTCCATCTGGAAAAGAATGTCAAGCTGAAGACGGGAAACCAGTTTGCAAGTAAGTTAAAAAAAAAGTTCATATACCACATTGTAAACAGCATAATATGTAATACCACGTTTTTCAAGATTTGTTGACGTCATACCAGTATTCTCAATGAATGAACGTTCATGTAGAAACGTTTATGTCGAAACCCCTTTTGTTTAAATGCAGTGGAATGAATGGCGTTGTCATATATTTTCATCTTAATTATCCGACATGATTAATTTTCTCTGTGTTTCTACTTGTATAAAGTTCAAGATTTGTTCATTTTTTTTCAGGAGTAAGTAGAATTCGGTATATTATACGATATACATCATGTAGAATGTACATCGAGATATAAAGTCTCGGTTGACAAAGATCTGAGATAACTGTATGGGTATAGTATCGGTAAAGTCATCTCAAAATATTAAAGTGTTTGATATTAGTTATGTACTAATATTGGCAATATTAAAAATATGCTTGATTTTTAAATACTAGTTAATTCTGCCACTCAATTTTCACTATAAACATAGTATATATATACATACACGATTTTAACAGAAATATTTTGTGGTATGTGATGCTCATAAATTACCCCTCGTGAAAGTTTTGAAAATTGTACTCTAGGATATCACCGTTGATCCCTTGGAATCAATATTGACACATCCCATGAAAAATTAATAGGATAATTGCAACTAGTTTGACTTATTGGAACACATAACAATCCTGAAGGTAGATTTGAATTTGAACTCCGAGACTTCTGGTAGAATCTTTAACCGATAGTTTTTTTTCTTTACAGGCGTCAGTGATGAAGTTGGCTTGGATTTGATCATTGGATTAAGTGTAGGAATACCAGTTGTGTTCCTGCTCATCGCTCTGATAACTTGTATTGTCTGTTTCAAATTAAGCGCAAGAAACAAAAAGAAAGAAGCATTAGTCAGTAATAATAGACATGGTAATGGCTTTGGAAACGAAAGGTAATTATAAATCTAATTGTGATGCAGAGAGCTTACCAGCAATAACATGGACAAGTATTTCCATGTCTTGTCTTTCTTAATGAATTTCTGGATACCAATGAGACAGAATTGATTATCTGACTAGACCAGAGGAATGTCAATTTTATTTTGTGAAAGTGATGACAAAAGCAGACTTACTGATATTGTACTATATAAACATCATATATCATGTAAGATATTCCATGGTCTTTTCGGAGAACATTTTGTCAAATATGTCAAGTCTGCTTCTGGCTTCTTGCATCTTGCGATTTTGTATAGAACTTTTACTCTTTTCAAAATACCTGATGGTTTGAAAAGCCCACATATTCACAATTATGCTTCCGATTTGTTAATGTTTTACAAGATTTTTGGTTGATGGGATTTTTAAAAGTCCATTGTTCTATTTGCTTCCGAGAAATAATCATTTTAGAATGAAAAAGCTTCAATGGGTATATTTTTTGCAGTGTCAACAATTTTGGGTTCTCGTCATCAATACCAAAACGCAGTAGTTACGGCGCTGGAATGTATCTACCTTATATACCAGATGGTATGTCCGTAGCATCAAGCTCCGATTCTGGAACCCAAACTAAGAAAACAAAGAAACGTAAAGGCAGAGATGACTTCCGGGATTCAGCATGGTATGACAACCAAGCTTTTCCACATGAGACCCAACAACCCAATTCCAATTTCTCATGGGATTACCTTTATAGAATGTTACAACCGGAGTCTAAAGTAAGTATATCAATTTAACAGTGTAAAATCATATATAATAAAAAAAAATACTACGAGATCAACTTTATTAGCAGATAACGGCACAGCAGTCCATTTTGAAATATCCGGAATTTGTCAAAAGTCTTAATTAAGATCTTAAACTCCTAAACATAACTAATAAAATATTTGTGATTTAAAGATCTTTTCTTTCTGCTATGTCAAATATTCACTAATGTCATTATTATGTTAATTTACTATTCTTACAGTTTGAGATCAGAAGACCGAGAGTGAATGCTTCTCCAAGATCAGAACTGACAAAGGTAAGTCTTTAACGCTGTATGTTTATAAAAAAAAATATTATTTCCGATTTGATATAAGACTGCGTCAACATGTAATCTCTTTATACACAGACAATTTATTATCCTTTAAACTTGGACCATAATTATTAAACGAGCTCCAGTAGACTAAACTGCCATAATCCTGTAGCAAGATCAAGTTTTCAGAAATCTACCTTTGGCGATTATATATGTCCCATAGTATCTTTTTAATCTATCAGATGGACGTGCCCTTCAGTGCATAGTTTTTTACTTATGAAAGTCCATACAGAATCGTCTCTTTCTTTCCGTCGTTGTAACAATTACTACTGGGATATCAAATGAAGTCTCATAAAAAATGAAAAACTGTAATGGTGACTAGTTTTTAAAATGCAAATGCACATAAGTCTTGATAATCATTTGGTAATTTATATATTCTAGGTTAACAGACAATCTGCTGCATAAAAGACAAAGAAATTGTCACAAGTTATTTTTGTTATGTTTTTGTTATTGACATATGATGATATTATTGAAGAGCTATTTTTGTACTGATTGTTTATTTTTGATTAAATGGCACCATCTTGAGTTGGATCACTCATGAAATGTAAATGATATATAAGCCTCTAGAAGAGGTAAACGCTTCTACTAATTACTTACTTATCAACAATTTTCCGGATATTCATTTCGTCTTTCAAATGCTTAACATGCTCCAATAGAGCAATTTCCTTTTTAGATGATATATAAATATTATAGTTTTTACATATATTGTGATTACTTTATAAACCTTTTGAGGACAACATGAAGCTTCATTTAATTGGACGTTTTTTCATATTATCTATCTGGAATGATAAAAAAGGGATATTTTTGTACTTTATATGAGTAAAATATAAAATTATTTGAATATGATGACTCCAGTAAATTGTCAGAAACTAATATTTACTGTTATGTAAGGCAAGTTAGTTCATTTATTACTCAAGAATATCCACAAACTGCCAAGAACTATCTTTTCTACCAAAAGAAAGTCTTAATCTTAATCTTAATTCAATATTTTTATTTTTAATTCATTTAATTGGACCATGTATACAACATTTATGAAACCAAAAATGTCAATAAATGCACTTATTCAAGGTTCTACTGAAAGCCGTATTTCGACAATAATGGATTGTTTTTGTCAATTTCTTTTTATAAGAACACTTATCTTGGGCTGATTGAGGCTTATGCTTGATCCCGTTCCCGCTGCTATTTGAAAGACTAGTATGCTTCAAAAAAGCAGTTTGAAATCAATATGAAGCTTGATATAGTTGTTAAACTTCCTTTTATTTGTAAAAGAACATAAATCTACTGATGTACTAAGGAAACCAATATTATGTTTATATTATTATTACTCAGTTATACTTGTATTATTATGTCGGCCATATCCTTTCATGCCAACGCGATACAGTGAAAATCAAATATTGACGATCACTCTCTAATGTTAATCAATTTTATGTCAGTTTTTGCCTTTGAGTTTACTTATGACTTAAATGAAATATTATTTGAGGCTTATTAACGTTAAAGTGTTGGCTGGACCAACACGTTTTATCATGCCTAATTATTGTATACCACAAATTACTAATTTAAATATATTTTTACATACATAATTCATTGTTTTCATTATTAAATGGGTTGTAAAGCTGTTTTCTAAGTTTTGTGGTGTAAATTGATGCTATCAGTATCACAAAAAAATGAGAAAACCTCTTAACAACCAAATTTATCGTTTTATTACGTAGCTATGCAAAAGCCTTTAAGAATTTCTACGATTTCAAGAATTACACAAACAAAGACGATATGATACAAATAGAACCCAATAGCCTACATAAAAATTTAGGAAATTTCTTCAAAACCCTTTAATGACAAATCATCGTTTTATACATTGATACCTTGAACCCTAAAATTAACCATCGTACTTAGTTACCGCGGTCTTAATACAACATATCAGAGAAAAGCGCCCCCACAGGTCATGGAAAACCTGGAAAATCCGAGAATTTAAAGAAAAAAGCTTTTCCAGACATACAATATCACTGAAAATCAAAATAATTTTGGAAAATTGTCAAAATGCCGTGTAAAATTATATTTCATACTGGCCTTTTATTTTATTCATCTTTTTACTATAGTAAATCATGATCAACAATAGTCTACATTACCTCGTTCCGTCCAGGTTTTTAAAAAGAATGATTATGGAAAATGATAAAATGTTGTCTGGAAAGTCATGGAAATGTCAGTGAAAATTTTCATGCACCGTAAAAAGATGATTTTATGCTCTTGAAATATTCCATTTTTATACGCCCACACATTAATGAATGCAACTTGACATGGTTAAGTTTATAGACATTAAGAAAATAGCTATTAACAAAACTCATGAAATAAGAAAACTCTTGTTAACCCCCGTACAAATTGGCTGTCATTAAAAAAGTGGGCGTATTACGATGGCCATTGAACAAAAAATTTGTTTACATGATAAGATTTCCGTTTCCATTAATCGCCAATGAAACTTTCTTTACTCTTGCAGTGGATTGATGAATAATTGAAATCGTAAAATTCATGTGTCATTTTTCTTGTTTTTCTTAGAGCAGTACATCAATACAAACAATCCCTATAGCTTACTATCTACATTATGATTCGTCTTTCCATTAACAGTTGGAGAATAAAGTCGTTTTATAAATTTCTCTCTAATCTGCCAATGACAGGTCAGCTCTCCAGAGGGCAGGCCTAATTTGATTTACAGAAACGAAGGCCACATCTTTTACAAAACTCTTTCAAGGGATTCTGTCACACATCTTTGGTGCTTGTTTTATATTGCTAATGGCACAGTAAATAAAATAATTATCAACATCGCGATTTTTACCCAGAAGTTATTATCAAAGCTTAGGTTTGGTGTATTTCAGTAGGTTAAGCACTTGCCCATTGGGTTTCAGATACACCATTGCTAACCACAGTGGCGGATCCAGGGGGGGGGGCGTAGAGGGCGTACGCCCCCCCCCCCCTTTACTTGGTCTTTTTTTTTTTTTTTTTTTTTTTTAAGTTAAACTGTATTACGACATCAAAAATGTCTAACCCATTAACGTTTACTATAAAACATACATAGTCCATGTCAGAAACCGTTAAATTAGTACAATTTATACTTATTCTATGTTTTTAAGCCAAAAAAAAGGTCAAAAAAAATTTGTTCTCGCTTCGCTCGGCTCATATTGGGATATACGCACCCCCTTTCCAAAATCCTCGATCCGCCCCTGAACCACGTCGCATTATCAACAGATATTTGAAACTGTCGTTGACTTTAACCCAAAAATCAAAACGATCATTTCAAACGAGAGAAAGTGTCCATACTCATACTCATTCCTTACTTGTGTTGATATTATTTTGTGAAACAAAACCTAAAAATGTCAACGTGTAAGCGTGTTAATTGGTCGGTATGAAAACCACGTAGTATTAATTAATATGATTATATTATAATTAGTGACGACAACATGATATAATTCAGTGGTTCCCAACATGGGGGCCATGGCCAACTAGGGACCCATGGGGTGTTTGTCAGGGGGCCATGGCGCTTGAAGATGTATAACATATTAAGCCCAACTTTTATTTAACTATATTTTACTGTGTTTATGGTCTGTATAGTTGCTTGTGGTCAATTGCATCTGACCTTCTGATGATGAGGAAGCACAAGACAACAACCCTTACGCTATATTCCCTATTTTGCCCTTGTTTGGAATAGAACAGGGAGTCGTGGCTCTGGGAGCTTCTTGAATTTGGGCCATAGCTTGAAAAAGGTTGGGAACCACTGATGTAAATGAACTGGCGCAAATTCATGGTATCAGTGTCCCCGATACAAATACAAAGTTTAGAAAACCTTTTTACAAACCCTTTAAATTTCTATAATAGCCATGAAGTACCGTTGCGAGCCAAAAAGCAGTGTTTTTTTTTTAAAGGAACAATGTTTTTTCGGAAGTGGTACTGCAGAGCGTTCTTGATGGATATATCCCTTTAACACTTAACATATTTAATATTCTAACTATAGTTCCATTTGTAACTAGTATAATAGTATTAGTGGAATAGTATAGTAACACGATCCCTCTCGCTCGCTCGCTCTCTCTCTCTCAAACACACCAGCACGCGCATACCTGTCTCAAACCATCGTGAGAGTGTGTAGAATAGTTTTACCGGTACATCAGCTTCTTATTGAAATGATAAGATAATTCTCGAAAGATTCAAAATGAACTCTTTTTTGAAAGTAATAACATTTTTGGCTGTTTTGGAAACTACCTGCATTACTCTAGTACAGGTGAGTACTTAGTTGACTTCTGATTTAATCATGCCTTTTTGGTAAGTGGTCGAAGGTGGAATTAAATGCCTTGATGCTGTTTATAGGTCAATTATTATCAGTTCATCAGGTTTTATTTCACCGTATATATGCCAGGCGATAGTAATCTAAGTAGGTTAATAGATGGCAATGATGTGGCTCATATCTTTGAGAACACAATAGGTTAACAAAATATTTATGATATGCTCTGCGCTAAATTATGCTAAATTCACTCGTTAAGTATTTAGTGTTGAATTACAAAGAATGAGGTGATTAATCAACCCATTTGTGCAGTAAACAGAGCCAACATCTTTGAATCACAGAAACGTCAGTTAGTCTTGGAATTTAACATATTAGAGTTTACGTTGTTTTTTGTTTTTTTTTTGGATGAGTTTGCATTAAGTCTATTTGTTGTAATTTTTGAATAAATTTATGCCACCATTAAGGCTATCTAAAGCTTTTAGTTTTACAGATTACAATTTTCTTTTCATATTGTTTAGACACCTGATACCAAGTTTTCATTTTGAAATATTTACTCATCGATTGATATATTTCCTCAAATAAAAGGTTCATTAGCTGCAACCAATTTATTGCCAATGTTCTTGCATGGATTTCGATATTTGTTTTACGGTTGGGATCGTTGGTGCTTGGGTTTTATTATTTGTAATTCCTAACTTTCCCAGAGAAAGTTCACTGTGATCTATGTTTAAATCAAGATGGAATAAGAATCATTCAATGTTAGTAATGAAAGATAACTTTTCAAGTATCTACTTGATGATCTGATGATATGCCTCCACGCATCAGCATTAGAACTGATGGTTCTATAATTAGTAACCCATTAATATTCCATTACATTACGGTTTTATTATGATATTACCTAATATCATAGCCTTTCTTCTGGAATTGTTACAAATCAAAGTTCATGTTAGGGTGCAAAGAGACAGAAAGTTACGACTTAAAGGGAAATCTTCACCATTTTCGAGGATCAATTTGGGCCTTGCTTATATGTAAATAGCCTCCAGAAGTACTATAACTGCACAAAAATCGCACAATCCCTTCAATTATATCCTTTCTGTATATGTATTTTCTTTATAAGGCATAAGTCTTCCTATAAGTCGTATTTTTGACTTAACAAACGCTGATAATTATGGATACACGAGAATTTTAAGGCTTAAATTTCGGGGAGAATTAGGAACATCATTACGGATTAGATAAGATACACATTTCTGAAAAGTGTATTGGTCGAACAGTTAGTGAACATATCCCTTTAACAGCTAAGCAATACAGAATTTGTCAAACAACTCACAAAAAATGATCTTATTTGCCAACACTTTTTACTCGGGAAATAACCACTTCGTCAGTTGTATTACACCCATAGCAATAATCATGGAAATTAAATAACAAAACAATAAAACAAAATTATCAAGAACAAATCAAACGCAATGAAATGTCATCAAACTTAAATATAGTACCTTTGCCTTAAGCTAAGTAAGATCAACAACGAATCAAAGTGTTACACTCAAATTAACTTCTCAAAAGTTTCAGAAAACTCAAACAATTTTCATGAAAAATCAAAATTTGAATAAATTTGAAACCCTCAAGCTGCCTTAATTTTAAGACGATCTTTTCTCTTTCGCATTTTCGTGAAACTTTTATAATATAAGTACTTCTGATTGGGCTTGAGGGGAGATTGGCAAAGGGGCTAATTGTGTCAGCAGATAACAGATTAGTGAAGGCAAACTTTCAAAAACTGTTCCAAAAAAAGTAGATCGTAATAGGCTTGTGTCTTAAGGTTTAAAAGGCGTCGAAATCCAGTGGAATTCTCAATGTCATGACTGACTATATAGGAAAGAACGAAACAGCAAACCATAAATATATAGAGTTGAATATTAGTATTATTGTCCTTAACAATGCAAATGTATCATTATACGTCAGTTTCCTTAAAATACCGATACATCATGTAGCTTAACAGTGAAATAAATTCTGGAGCAGTCATAAATGTTTAAGATGTTTAAATAAATAATGACTACTAATAGCTACTTTTATCCCTAAAGAAATGGAAAATCGATTAAGATGACTGTTGGGTGATAGGTGATAGATGACTTAAAACCCGAGAGATCCTCAAAACCATGAATTATATCTAATTACAAGTTCCGTAAAAATGGTAAACTATATATAAAAAAGCTGATGACAACAGTGAATTTCAGGAAGAAAGGAAATATTATTCTTAGTTCTCATGAGAATTTGACGTAAAATATTCATGAAATTTCTCACTGTCTTATTTTATTTACTAATAAACTTTTTACTTCATAAAACATCGAAACGGACACCATTTTGATTATCTGGCGGTGTTATGTTTGTTTTAGAAAGATCTCTCTATATTTAACTGAATTCTTATTTATTTTCTACTTTGGAACAATAGAAGTCTGGTTTTTACAATAATATATATATCAGCATATCCTAAAAAGACATTAGAAGATATGTGTACACATCATTTGACAAACAGAATGTAGGAAAGCATCACGATATCTGGAAGAGTAACATGCCTTGCTTAAAGCGGAACATTCAGTATTTTCGAGGGTATATTTTGGTCAAAAATCGCACGATCTCTCCAAATAAACTTCAAACAGTTGCCTTTCAATTTCTATATATATATATGAGTTTTGTATATAAGGCATAATACTAAAATACGAGTAGTAATTTTGACTCTGAAACTCTTATACTTATGGGTTTGCATTGATTCGGTTGCATGAGTTTACAGGGAGAGCTGTGAACAAAATTACTGACAAGCTAAGCTAATTCATTTCCATTTCTGAATAAAGTATGATTGGTCTACCGAATTATCAACGCAATCGTATAAATGAAATCAAACGCAATTAGTGAAAATATTACAAGATTGCATAACTTGCATCATCTAAGACGGTTAGTTGTTAGTGAAGCACTATTTCATATTCTGGTCAGATTGTTGGTTATTGTAATAGCGTTTCCTATCTTAATAATTTATTTGTTTTGTTTTATAGGCTGAAACTGTTAAAGTATCTTCAATTCTGGTGAGTATAAACATTCCTAACAATATCTATCAAAGTGAAATGCAATAAGAACTTTGTAAGATGTGTCCCATGCTGAAGTCAGTTGGAAGATATGCAAATCCTGACATATTTTTCATGTGACATAATCTTAAAATTTCTCTATCCATTTTTATTTGGTGTTAACGGGAACCTTGCGTTTGATTTTAGTCTGAAACATGAAAGAAAGAACAACTTTATTTTACAAGGATAACAACAACTTAGGTTGATCTTTCCCGGATTATCCGTAACCATTTACAGCTGGGTGGACTGGAATTATGAGTGAAGATGATTTATTCAAGGTCATTGGACTTTTTCACCCCGATCGAAAAACAAAAATGTTAACACTCTTTTTTTACAATTTTGCAGGTCAACCCATACCTGATGAGCTATGGCGCGGCCGATAAGCCAAATAAAAAATATTCAGATTACTACGGGTTCATTAAAGATATCTTAGATAAAATTTCCATCAAACTCAACCTGAAATTTGAAATTGAAGAAGTGAAAGATGGTAGATTTGGTGCTTTGAAGGCGGATGGTAGTTATAGTGGTATGATGGGCGAGGTTTTGAATAGGGTATGAATAATTTGATTATTTAGCACATTATGTACCACTGTTTCACATGAGTTGATGATCGCTTAACCCCTGGGTTTTCAACTGGTTTTCTCAAATGTCCTCGGTTACGCACAAGGAAATGACTATTGTCTGCAAAATCTTGCAACTTGCAATTTCGAAGTATGAAAAAGCCACCGTATCTTGCTTAAATTGTGGCCCAGATTAAAGAGTAATTGCAGGCAGTGGACACTTTTTTCAGACCTATAACCCAGTTTGTGTTCCCTGGAAAATATCCAAATGTCCCCAGTCAGGGACATGTCCCCTAAGTTGAAAACCCAGGGCTTAATCCAAGCAAAATCAATTTTAAAACTCGAAGCTCTGATACATAGATTATAAGTGTCTTTGTGATTATGGTGATTTTTGGCTCAAATGAGTAGTTATACTGTGCAAAAAGAGACAATTCGGAATTTCGAACACTTTGTGCTCTGCATTCCTTATTAAGAAACTTCATTTCGCTTCATCAAAGACATTTTCGCTGTATTTAAGGAAGCAGACATTGCAGCAGCTCCAATAACAGTTAACTCCAAAAGACGAGATAAACTAGCCTTCTCTACTTCCATACAAAATTTTGGTTATGTAATGGTCATGAAGAAACAAGAAGAAACTTATATTCAACCAACATTTCAAGAGAGAATATCTCATCTCTACCTTCCTTTAGCTGATAGTGTTTGGCTGATGTCCTTGGTAGCTTATCTTATAACCAGCACTGTTCTCTTTATCGTTGCCTATGTTAATCCTTATGAATGGAGAAGGATGTCCAAAGATGGTGAAGCTACTGCAAGAGAGGGAGAAACATTTAATTGCATCAACTCCTTCTGGTTTGTCGTCAGTTCTTGGGCCTTGCAAGGTTAGTATTTTGTCAACCCATTGTCCGAGTTCCGTTAACGCAATGCAGTGATAGAGATCGGAGAAGAAGAGATTTGAGGTTCGGAGGAGACAACTTACTGTAAACCAGTCCCGTCTGCTACGTCAAACATCCTTCGACATTTGAAATGGAAAACGAATAAAGCTTACTCAGCTGTCTAGGCAAAATTTCCCCAATGCACACTGCATGATGTTGTTCGTCTCATTAGTTGTAGTCGGTTGTAGAAAGGTAAAACCCATTTCTTTTCGTATTTTGTAGGTTTTGGCGCAAGAACACCCAGATCAGTTGGTGGAAGAACTGTGGTTATCTTCTGGTGGGCCTTTGTCATCATATTTGTAGCAACGTATATAGCTAGCCTTACAAACCTTTTACGAATCAACCCAATCAAATCTGAAGTAACTGGACCCATTCATAACTTCGAGGAACTTAGTCTTCAAACTGAAGTCAAATATGGAATGCTGAGTGCAGGTGCCACCAAAAACTATTTTGAAACCGTACCTATAGCTTACATGCAACGAATTTCTAAATATGTAGAATCCAATGATACCAAGACTGAAATTAATACTATTGACGAAGGTATACAAAAAGTCTTGTCATCTAGAGGACGCTTCGCATTTATTATGGAATCAGCAATGGCCAAATATTATACGAAGACCACATGCGATCTGTATTACACTGGTGATCTAGTAATGTTAGGAAATTATGCATTCACTTATCGCATTGGTTATAAACACGCCAAAGCTATTGATGTAGCCATCCTAGAATTACGAGAGAGTGGAGAATTACAGATATTAGAAGACAAATGGTTTGGTGGCGTCTGTGAAAATTATTTCCTAGATACTGAGGGAAAGACGGGTGAAAGCGATGGTCCTAAGTTCTACAAGGTCGATTTGGGTTCCTTCTCTGGTGCTCTGATAGTTCTATTGGTTGGAGTTGTAGCTGGTAGCATAATTACAGCGATTGAGATCTTTATCTTCAAGAAAGCAGAAAGTGAAGGGGTAAGTCATCGACTTTTTTCTGCATTTCCTTCAGGCGCATTGGGAGCCATGTCTGATACATAGGAGATAATAACTTAGTAATCTTATGAAAAGTACCTCTCGTGACGATGCCATCAAACTGTGGGGTGTTGCCTGACATATCAATTTTCGTAAAAGTTTCATTGTATAATAGTTACATGTTAGAAACCTGTACATTTTTTATATTTCAGCCTAGTCACCACCCGAATGATGGCGGCGGCGATGGTGAATCTAATGCTGTAATGGTTCCGGTTTTACCAACAACTGATAGAGGTGTGACTAAATTATGATCATAAGACCTTTCTAAACGACTCAAGTTTTCATTTTTATACATTTTTAACAGTGAATATCCCTAGCACAAAGACGATGGTTAGGATAATGTAAGAGGCCAGAGTCGTGTTTGCACTTAAATGTATTTTCTTTAAATGTGAATATCGGTACGTCAAAGAGCCGTTCAGATTTTGTTGTTTTTTTATGAAGATCATAATTCGTGTGCTTTCTTTTGTTGAATCATTAAAATTCATTATTCATCAAGATAATTGGCGGCGCCTCTGTAAATATTTTTCTTACGAACAATTTTGTTTCTATTATTTTTAACACTGATTCATTTTTACAAAAATTCTAGATTCAATTATCTGCAAAAGGAATGAATATATAAAGTAAGGAAATATGTTTAAGAGCTGTGCGATTATGAGGTCAAAAGGGAATTATTAGCCTTCATGGAATTTATACAGTGCATTTAAGCTCAGCTTTAGCTTACAGTCGATGGTATACACGCATATAGTTTATAAGTCCCGTGTTATACCAGCAGGAAATCAGGGTGGAAGCATTTTGCTTACTACGATAAAATCATCACAAACGTATACATGTATTAACTCTGAGGGATATATTGACAGCCTGTTAAAATAGCTATCAGAGATATGTAAGTTTAGTTAGACCGTCATTTACAACAACTTAGTATGGGAAGTCCACTACTATTATGATTATTGCACCCGATTTTGTCATGCTGTGGACGATATTTTTGATTAATGGAATTGTTTTGCTTGTACGGATTTTTATTATTAGTACAATATTATTATCTCCCCTTCTTTATTCTAATTTATCTGTTGTATGTATAATTATGTCTAATAATATTTATTTCATCACCTGTATGTAAAAGTCTGTAATGAAAGTACTCTTTGTATATTTAGATTCTTTTGTAAATGTTGCCGTAATTTAATTCTAGTTGTCATTTCACTTTCTCTAATCGAATTCACTTTTTGACAAAAAATAAAATGACACAATATATATTTTGTTCTTTTCGATCTCTTTCTATGTCTAAAAGCTAAGAGTTCATAATACGTGTCATGCGTCATCCATCATGCGTTAAAAATCGAAATGGTTGGTTTTTGACGCATGGCGGAGACCATTTGACGGATACCGCTACCGCATTTATGGAATCATACCCTATAAAACCAACCATTTTGATTTTTAACGCATGACGGATCCATTTGACGCGTATATCGAATCTCAGCTTTCAAAGATACAATAAATCATGATAACGCCCGTCTAATCATAGCCGTAGGAGACAGGGGGGCAGGGGGGGCAGCTGCCCCCCTAAATATGATGTTTTCGGGTAAAAAACTACGCGAAATCGGGCAAAATATCATTAAAATTCTGTAAAATTCGGGCAAATAGTCAGTCTGCCCCCCTGTTGAGTCGTGGGCCCCTACGGCTATGCGTCTAATAATAGTATAATAATAATATCATAACATACAGCTATATATTTCACGGACATTGGACTGATTTGTTCAGTCAGACATGAATTGATCTGATTGTATCCTATGATGACCTATATAGCAGTTGCGTATGTCGTTTGCGAAGCAGACCATGCGCACCTGATGGTACTTCTCTTTGGAGTAGTCCACTACTATATAACATTTGCTCTCGGTTTTACCATGTTTTTGGATGCGATTTTGATTAACGGAATTGTGTTGCTTGTACGGATTTTTATTGCTTTTGATACATGCCACTCTAGAGGTCAAGATCAATAAATGAACTGAGATCATGTCATATTCAAATCAGATCAACGTTCGTCAATGTTGGAGACTAGCATTATGATTCGACCATTCTTAGGGGACATTGTGCCCGGTAATGGGGCAAGGGCAGACAACTCTGGTTCGAAGATTGATTTTGTTTTTTAACATATAGGACCCACCCCACTAATTAATTTTATGCAAATGATTGTATACGAATGTAGTCCATGCTATTTTTAGAAATCCTCTTTCTCCTTTCCTTTTTGGGTTTTTGCATGCCCATTTTTGATTAATTTTTGGTCTAGATTTGGAATTTGATGTCTTAAATTGCATTTTCTTTCAGATTTAGTGAGATAATGAGACATCTATAGGCGGAAGGCTATTTCTAAAAATAGTCGATATGTGAGCAGTCCAAGTCAACTTGTTGTTGATATCCGGTAGAGGTCTACTTTCATTTTGACTAGTTCAAAATTTTCATGGTCATCATGTATTGAATTTTTGTCGAGAAATCAAGTATTGGTCAGGCTTTCATTGGACATATTGGAAAGTTTTCAACGAGATTTCTGGAAAAAGTTACAGAAGATTGAATTTGGTGATTTAACATTGAAGCGGATGGCAAAAGAATTAGTGGTGTGAGTCCATATGTTGAAACAACTCCTACTTAAACACGATTTTGATTAGCTGAACATAAAGGAGATCACCGTTTACTATATGAGGTTATATATCACGTTTGTCTAGTTCCGAAGTTGATACGAGTAGTCACGTTTTGTAAATCAGTTGGTCTTTTCTGAAACGACAAATATTAGATCTTCGTAAAAATGGAATTCCAGGAACCACAGACACCTTAATTCAAATCAAAATGGTGCAAATTTATGCTACAATAATGCTACACATTAAAAGTAAGAAAATCTCTTTGGAAAAAACAAAATATCAGCCTTGATATTAGTTACAGTTCTACCGTAAGTGACAAGTTAAGCATTACTTTTTGATAATATTGGCCCTAAATCCATACTTAACATATAGATATTCAGCTAATAAACCTAATATAGATGAAACTATACCAAAAATTACAATCCAAAACACTCCTGATAGATTATCAATACCAATAGTCTGATCATTATGTTTACTTGACTCATTGTTCAATTCACAATTATATTTTCCGAAATCTGCTTTGAAATACATCTCGAGCAGACCCATGTCTGAAAACCGCGATACGGTCTGTTCAAGGTCTGGTATAAGTGGCGATTGGAGGGGAACAAAGAAGCTTACTTGAAGAGATATACCAATTCTCATAGTGGAAAAACAATCTTCTTCAGTATTGATACTCCTGATGCCATCTGAAAACACGAATGCATACTTCTCATTATTCCGTACCTTTTCAAACTGACGAGTTATATTTGTATCCAGACTGAATACAGAGGTCGTATTAAACTGTTGCATCTTTTGCCAGAATATTTTAATTGTCTCATCTGAAGAATTTTCGAACTTGTCCACAACAGCAGTATTATCAGCAGTACCATATTTCCAATCTGGTAGTTCAACAAGCTCCTGTAGACTATTGAATGGTTCTTTTTCTGGTTCGAACACCAAAGACGATATGAGATGAGCAGAATAAGACGACGCGATCAGAACACAAAATAACCACCAAGAAGCTAATAATATTCTCCCAGTGTCAGTTTTCGGTTGTAGATGACCACCTTCTTGGAAAAGCGAACCTAAAAGTCCAAATGGAATTTCTTGCAGGCTTTTTGAAACATTTGTTGACTTTCCAAAGCTATAGTTAGTGATATATTCCACCAAGATATATACACAAGTAATTATGATATATGCGATGATTATAATACAGTACACTGAGTATTCAAAAGGTCGAAAAATCCCCATCCCGTCGGTTTTCTTGTCTTTTTCTGTCTTCCTGTAGAAAACAACCAAAGCGTCATACTTCACAGGAGGATTAATAAAATGCATCAAGCGAGATCTCTCTTGTGTTAACATATATTCTCCATATAATATATCAATTTCTCGCCGTGATGTCTTTTGAAACCAACGCTTGAAGTCTTGGGATTCATACTCGATAAAACTGTAAGTAAAATTTAAAGTACGGGCTAATTGTTCCAACAAGTCTATCATCCAACCAACAAATGGTTTGGATCCATTGTTTTTATTATGTCTTATATAAAAATATGGAGAAATGCCTATTGTTAAACACCTTCCATTGTATCCATATTTGATATTAGGAAATAGTTCATCTTTAATTCTCACTTTATCTCGTCTCACATTGACAAAGTTCGGCCCAGTTTGAGTTTTAATCAGCGTTTTAATAACAACACATTCATCTTGAAATGGAACGAGAAGAACGACGTGACATAAATCTAGAAGAACTTCCTTCAAATCTGAGACAAGAACAGATGAAACAATTAAAATCCATTGCGATTTAGATCTAAAATCTGTTGTTTTATTCGAAACAAAATCATAATTATTCACACTGCTTAAAACGTCTGAATGGTTTACTCCAGCTAAATACACGAAATGAATATCTGGAAAGTCTGATGTATGTATTTTCATCCAAGTTTGTTCTAATCTTGATGGAGATATTTCACTAAGGTTAAACAAATTCCTTTGAATTCCCATATCATCTAAATACTTCACAATCTGATCTATGGATTTGTCATGAACATTATCATCGTAAAATAGATTCAATTTCCTCCATTTCAATGCATCTATGACTTTTAACAAAATTCTTACAACATTCTTTTCAGAGGCAGTCCCCAAAACGATGGAGAGAATTACAAGGAACACAGCTTGTGTGATCACCTTCATAATGTTAATGGTTGATGCTTGATATTCAAACCAAATATCGTTTAAATTGTATCATCAATATGAATGATATAAATGACATTCGAAGAATTGCATGCCACAGTACTATTGTTTTACTAGCAATTAAAATTTTTATTACACATAGAAAGCACTTTGTTATGTAATTAAAAAAGTTGAGGCTATTGGATGTACACAAATCATATGACAAAAGCTTAATTGATCACACAAATTAAATGTATTTGAGTTAAATGGCCTACCCTTCAACATGTTGAAGATTTGTAATGGAAGACAGAGCTGTGACATTAGTCTTCTCTTTTCGATTTCTGCCAATGGATGTTTAATTCTGCCTACGGATCTTTAATGTTTAATGATTACAGCCTATAAGAACAAGGGCTTTTGAATAATGTCCCATGATGATGACTAGACTAAATAATCTTTCTCGTTCCTTCGTACTGTAACAGGAACAAACCAGGTTAAAAAATCTGAAAGTATATCCCCACAACCCTGATTAGTGAACAAGAGCAGGCTTATATACGAAAACAAGGTTAGGGAATGAAATTTAGTTTTACGTCCCACTTTTCTTCACATATTGGGCTAACAAGGACGGACAAAGGCAATGATGTGAGCCATGAGGGAAATTTTGCCTGAACAACTTCTTAAGTCTACTCTAATTTTCGATTTCCAAAGCCAAAGAACACAGGGCCTCGGTTGATTATCGCATCCGAATGATTTGACGCTTTTTCCATTTCAGAACCACCAACCTCCATCACAGACAGGAGGGAACTAGGTTAAAAAATCCAAAGGTATCATCTCTTTCCACGACAAAAACAATTTGATATAAACAGACAATTTTGATTATATAGAAAGAACAGCGTATTCATATTTAAATTAAAATCATGGATGCATTTTCCCACCATTACTCTAAAACTTTCTTATCTCTCAGGCGAGAGAGTTAACATTTTTACCTCCCTTTTTACATTCAGACCACAATCACCTAACGGATTATAGAATTCGTGTTTATCATGTAATTGTGTTGACATAGCCCGTAGCAATCCACACTTAACAGAGCACTAATTGTTTTAGTTGATTCTGTAAGAACTGCGATCAACGAGATATTCGCAGATTTCACGGTTCAGGCTACTATTAGCCTTTTAGTAGAGCCTCCACTGAAACTAAGTGTTTAATAACACACCCTGGAAGATTCATGTTATAAAAGCATATTTCTCAGGTGTGACGTCATCACAATCTGAGTTTATGAGGTTTTGCTTGAACCACGGACGTCATAAATACCCATAGCCCAACCTAGTTTGAGATTCTTGTTAGGTTCGCATTCCATAGCAATTTCATTGGATCCGCGACAATCGAAGTGCGAACTGCTATAGCAACTGCTTACAGTGTCCGACCGTTCAGGTTAACTATCAATTATTTTCAATAAAAACAGAAAAAGAATATGACCTATTATTGACTCCATTTTGTAGTCAAGTACTTGAAGTAGTCAGTAACCTCTAGCCTTAATCTTCCAAGTCTCCTCTAATCCACACATTCATATGAAATGCAATTAATTATATAAACACGTTTTACAAAAAAAAAAATATTTTTAATTTTTAAATGGGGAAAAACACATATAAAATTATCGTCGATTAAAAATGTAATAAATATGTTTTGCAACGTAATGGCTCTGTTTCGCAAGCTATTTTAAAATCCAATCTCACCAATACTACAGGTTTGGTGGAGGTGGAAGCAAGGCAGAATCTCAGACGTGTACAGCAATATGGAACTGTATCGTTGGAAATTTCTTTTAGTTTTAACTTTGTACTTTAGTACTTTGTGCCAATGTGTATCTAGGAATAAAGCTAATTCTATGCAGCTTATTGAAGATGTTTTAGAAGTTCTTGAATGGAAAAACGTGGCCCTTATTTACAGTAAAGGAAGTTCCTGTAACCACTTATTAAAGGACGTTAATCATTTTTTGGATAAACGCAACATAACACGCATTCAATACGAACTGCAGAACTCCTACCTTAATCTAAACATATATTTAAAGGAATTACACTCGAGATATTTTCCAAATATTCATATTATATACCTTGTTTGTTCTACGAAAGACGATGTGGATCGTGTTATGGACACTGCAAATGCCTTTGACAGCATGTCTAATAAAACAACCGATTTCAGAAGCAAATCTCAATGGTTAGTCATCAATGGTGTATCCACCACAGGCAGCATATTTGAGAAAGTTACTTCAATTATACAAGACTTGTGTCATGTTGCTATGATCCAGATCACGCAAATCGAAAATGATGTTCATGCAGTACTGAAAACTTTGATAAAAACAACGCACGGCAGTGTCTTTCTTGAGGTAAACAAACCGCTTAAAAGGAGCACTCTCTACCCTAACTTACGTTTTAAATGGAATAAACGCCATCTTGTTATTGGTGTATTACCATTTATTCGACTCCAGCGTAGAATAGAAAACAACCAATCTGTATATTATGGAGATATGATGACGTTACTTACAATAATGTCTGAATATTTAAATTTTACTTTTGAGCTTATGGAACCAGCCGGTGATGTTTGGGGAATAAAAACCTCGAATAATAGCTATAATGGACTTCTTGGAATGACGCAACGCCGAGAAATCGACATATTGTATGCTGAGTTCACAATCAATAATGAAAGACGGCAGATTGTGGATTATATTTTACCCCCCTTATCATTAAATTCTATAGGTTTTGTTTATATGGAACCGAATGGTACTGGACTCTCAAGCACTTGGCTAAGTGTTTTTGGACCATTTAGTGCTGAGGTTTACATATTACTATCAGTATCATTCCTAATAGTTTCTATTTTCTATATTTTAACTGAAGCTTTAAATATTGCATATTACAATCCATTACAAGTTGTGAGTGTCTCTGACTTGATGTCAGTAATATTTTCATTGTACGGATGTCTTACCTTAAAATGTACCCAGATTAACCCTTGCACAACGTCCAGTCGCATTATGCTTGTCTCTTGGTGGTTCTTTTGTATAATAATGACAGCAACCTACGTAGGCAACTTATCGTCCTTGCTGTTTGTCAAACAAAATATAAAGACTTTCAATAACATTGACGAATTGCGGTCATCTGCTGATTGGAAGTTTGGATTGTTAGGAAGCTCGTCAGTTCGGTCTATATTTGAGAACAGTAAAGAAATCTCTCTTCAGTTGGCATGGGAAAGGATTCTATATTTCAACCGTACAGACCCAAGTGTTTTAAGCAATAAGATATTCGACCACATCGACAAAGCCATGAAGGAGAAATACGCTTTTATTACAACAGCTCCATCATACTATGCTAAATCTGGAAATGATTGCAGATTGACATCCACGAAAGACATTTTTACCCTTCAACAAACGTCTTTTGCTGTACCTATAAATTCACCCTTGAAAGGCGATATTGAACATTTTAGCATCAACGCTTTCGAAAATCAAATTGTTGGATTAGAAAACGACGAGAAAAGGCAAAGTGACTGTTCAAAGCAGCACATGGAATCTGAAATTAGACCAATGTCTTTAGATAATATGAAAGGAGCTTTTCTTAGTTTGATTATTGGGATATCATCATCATTTTTAATTTTATTATTTGAATTATGTACTCAAAAATATCTCAGTCGCAATTATGATCGAAATGGTGACTTTTAAAATGTGTTTGTATTAACAACTGAATTTACATTTTCATTTCTAACCATCAAATTCCAATGTCCATTAAGAGCTTTTAAATATACCTAAGTAACATTTATAAAATAAATTTCTATAAATAAATTATTGGATTTGAAGAAAAATACTTATATCTATATCGCTGTACAATTGATGCATTGAGGGTCATTCCAACAGTGTTGTATTTGAAAATGTTAATGAAGAAACAAAAGTTTTCATCCAAGATGGCCGCCATTTCGGCCGCCATTTTTCCCAACGTTTTGAGATTCATATTCTTGTCACATAAAATGCACGAAATGACCTATTTCAATTAAATTAAACGGGTATCTCAATATAATAATATCCTAGTCAAAATGACCCTCATAATGATCAATTTATTTCCAATATTTGATAAAATAATTTTTAATGAAGATCAGTAAAACAAATTAAGCTTTCAAGGTTTTCTTAATTATGTATATGTATTGCTAACATTACTGCAACATTCGAATTGTCAGTTAGTCGTCTGTGATTCTAGCAATTTCACTTAAAGTAAGTGTTTGATGACATCACATTCGCGAAAATATGCTTGAATTGCGTTATGATGTGACTTTATAAAACTCTTAGTTCAGCTAGAATTTCTGGGACCACTGATGTAAAGTGAATCCGATTACACATAAAAATTAATAACCTTCTTCATAACCAATAAGATCGAGCTGAAGTTTCAGTCGGGGCCTTTTGAATCTCTATCGAATTTAATATGAAATTATTAATTACACATTTATCTTTTGTTATTAATTGATTCCCACCAAACCCAAATGGTTGTATTTACTCTGTGCCTAATTATTATTTGATCTTTACTCTGTGCCTAATTAGGAATTGAATTACTAATTCAACAACAAATTAGTATAAAGGCATTCTCTATTTCAACTTAACCAATAATTCATGTCCACCATAAACATTATGAAGGTTGCCACGATGGCGTCGTTGCTGATAGCTCTAACCGCCATTTCTGGAACAGCTTCTGAAAATAATGTTGTAAGAATTTTGTTAAAAGTCATAGATGCATTGAAATGGAGGAAATTGAATCTATTTTACGATGATAATGTTCATGACAAATCCATACATCAGATTGTGAAGTATTTAGATGATATGGGAATTCAAAGAAATTTGTTTAACCTTAGTGAAATATCTCCATCAAGATTAGAACAAACTTGGATGAAAATACACGAATCGGAATTTCCGGATATTCATTTCGTGTATTTAGCTGGAGTGAACCATTCAATATCCATAGAATTTTTAAGCAGTGTGAATAATTATGATTTTGTTTCGAATAAAACAACAGATTTTAGATCTAAATCGCAATGGATTTTAATTGTTTCATCTGTTCTTGTCTCAGATTTGAAGGAAGTTCTCTTAGATTTATGTCACGTCGTTCTTCTCGTTCCATTTCAAGATGAATGTGTTGTTATTAAAACGCTGGTTAAAACTCAAACTGGGCCGAACTTTGTCAATGTGAGACGCGATAAACTGAGAATTAAAGACGAACTATTTCCTAATGTCAAATATGGATACAATGGAAGGTGTTTAACAATAGGCATTTCTCCATATTTTTATATAAGACATAATATAAACAATGGATCCAAACCATTTGTTGGTTGGATGATAGACTTGTTGGAACATTTAGCTCGTACCTTAAATTTTACTTACAGTTTTATCGAGTATGGAAACGACGACTACAAATTGTTGATTCAAATGACAGTACGGCGAGAAATTGATATATTATATGGAGAATATATGTTAACACAAGAGAGATCTCGCTTGATGCATTTTATTAATCCTCCTGTGAAGTATGACGCTTTGGTTGTTTTGTACAGAAAGACAGAAAAAGACAAGAAATCCGACGGGACGGGGATTTTGAGACCTTTTGAATACAACGTGTACTATATTATAATTTTCGCATACGTCATAATTACTGGTATGTATATCTTGGTGGAATATATCACTAACTATAGCTTTGGAAAGTCAACAAATGTTTCAAAAAGCCTGAAAGAAATTCCATTTGGACTTTTAGGTTCGCTTTTCCAAGAAGGTGGTCATCTACAACCTAAAACTGACACTGGGAGAATATTATTAGCTTCTTGGTGGTTATTTTGTGTTCTGATCGCGTCATCTTATTCTGCTCATCTCATATCGTCTTTGGTGTTCGAACCAGAAAAAGAACCATTCAATAGTTTACAGGAGCTTGTTGAACTACCAGATTGGAAATATGGTACTGCTGGTAATACTGCTGTTGTGGACATGTTCAAAATTTCTTCAGATGAGACAATTAAAATATTCTGGCAAAAGATGCAACAGTTTAATACGACCTCTGTATTCAGTCTGGATACAAATATAACTCGTCAGTTTGAAAAGGTACGGAAGAATGAGAAGTATGCGTTCGTGTTTTCAGATGGCATCAGGAGTATTAATACCGAAGAAGATTGTTTTTCCACTATGAGAATTGGTATATCTCTTCAAGTAAGCTTCTTTGTTCCCCTCCAATCGCCACTTATACCAGACCTTGAACAAACCGTATCTCGTTTTTCTGACAGTGGACTTCTCGAGATGTATTACAAAGCAGATCTCAGAAAACATAATTGTGAATTGAACAATAATTTGAGAAATAAACAGAATCAGACTATTGGTATTGATAATCTATCAGGAGTGTTTTGGATTGTAATTTTTGGTGTAGTATTGTCTATATTTGGTATAATAGCTGAATATCTATATGTAAAGTATGAATTAAGCTCGATTATTTTCAACAAATAAAGCGTTCTAAGCAAAGAGTATTTTTTACAACAAAGGTCAAATTTCTCAATGTTTTTGTTATGTCCAAACATTATTTCGGTACATTAAAGGAATACAACCTCTTAGAATGAACAAAAAATCTAAATTTTCAAATTTGGTAAATAGGAGTTTATATTCATCAAGGGATTTGCCTGGTTGCACAACTTTACAACAGATTACCTAAATAATCTGATAAATCCAGAAAACAATGTTTATATACAATAATTGAAAAACACTTCTAAGGCGTTTATCAATTATGACCTGTTATTATATGGAAATTTTTTTTTTTGTGCATTCTGTTTGTATACTTTGGACACCATTGATGAATATATACTCTGATTGACCAAGTTTGAGAACTGAATTTTTTTGTTCATTCTAAGAGGTTGTATCGCTTTAAGAATGTGTCTATCTATATCTTCGCAAACTATGTTCCAACATGGCATAATACAATTTTGAATTTAATTCATTTTCAGAGCGACGAAAGACAGGAATGACGTACGGAAGAGGAATAATAGGCCTAAATTAAAAAGGAGATTAAGTTATAGTAAGGGATTTTAAAGTGTAAATATTTTATGTGTATAATTCCCATTTGCATTTAGACGTCTATAGTTCCATCAATTCTAATTTATGCTTGATGTAAATATCCAAAATACTTGTATCACAGAAGACCTTCGCACTTTGTAAAGTCATCAAACATTGAATTTGAGTAAAACTTGCTGGAATCATGGATGCAGGTTGATTTTATTATACGCCCACATTGAAATGTGGTCGTATATTGCCGTCTCCCCTGTCCGTCCGTCGGTCCGTCGGTCCGTCCGCCCGTCCACAATTGGCTTGTGAACGCGATAGAGACTACAGTTTTGGTTTGATTTGTATAAAATTTTGTGAGTAGGATTATATTCATAAGATCTTGGACAAGTTCGAATTTCAGTTTGATTCGACAAAAATTCACTGAGTTTTACACCCAAAATACGTTCAAATTGGCTTGTGAACGCGATAGAGACTACAGTTTTCACCTGATTTGAATGAAATTTGGTGTGAAGATTTGTATTCATGAGATCTCGGATAAGTTCGAATTTGACGACTTTTCGATGAATAGTTTTTGAGTCATTGCTTTTGACTTAGTCAAAATGCATCAAAATTGGCTTGTGAACGCGATAGAGACTACAGTTTTCACCTGATTTGAATGAAATTGGGTGTGAACATTTGTTTTCATGAGATCTCGAATAAGTTCGAATTTGACGACTTTTCGATGATAGTTTTTGAGTTATTGCCCTTGACTTAGTCCAAACGCGTCAAAATTTACTTGTGAACGCGATAGAGACTGAACTTTTCACCTGATTGGAATGAAATTTGTTTGAACATTTGTATTCATAAGATCTCGGACAAGTTTGAATTTGATGATTTTTCATTGAACAGATTTTGAGTTATTGCCCTTGTAGTCTACACACGTCGATATTTTTTTTGTGAATGCGATAGAGACTACAGTTTTCACCCGATTTGAATAAAATTTGGTGTTAACATTTGTAATCATGAGATCTCGGACAAGTTCAAATTTGACAATTTTTCGATGAACAGTTTCTGAGTTATTGCCCTTGACTTAGTCAAAATGCTTCAAAAATGGCTTATAAACGACAGAGACTATAGTTTTCACCTGATTTGAATGAAATTTGGTGTGAACATTTGTATTCATGAGATCTCGGACAAGTTTGAATTTGTGAATTATTCGTTGATAAGTTTTTGAGTTAGTTCCCTTGGCTTGTGAACGCGATAGAGACTACAGTTTTCACCTGATTAGCATGAATTTGGCTTGACAGGTTATATTTTTGATACGATTTGACACCAATTAGGGAATGCTCTTGATATACTAAAAAATTTTAAGGAAGGTGGGCGTATATTGCTAGGCAACCACTTGTTAGTTTCACCATTACACATAAAAACCTCAAAAATTCTCTTCACAATCTTTATAATAGATATAATTTATGAAAGAATAGTCTTCCGCAAGTTCGCAGTAAATTTTTAGTGAAATTCAGCAAGGAAATTTGAATAAACACACATTTTAATAAAAATTATCACGAAGCAATTTAACTTGTATATCTTGCTATTTCGTTATATGAGAAGCAAATATTGTTCTCTGTTGGTTTAAACATTCTATTACAAAGCTCATTAATGGTTGGTAAACATACCAGTAAAATATATATATATTTATATGGACGAATTAAATATTAAAGAATCGATATAATTAAGACTTTCTGTGTGTAATCTAGAATCTAATTATAAGCCAGCCAATAGACTTAGATTTTAGAATGACATTTCGACGAACTATTCCTTTATAATTCATCGAAAACGTCTGTCGTCACTATAATGCTGATATTATATTAATTTGCTCAAAACATTTTAAATCACCCAAAGCCATATGAGATGAAGAGTTTGGGGAAGAAAGATTGGATGAAGAGACGGGGACAGAAATGTGGTGTGAAAAGACGGGATTAGAAAGGCGGGATGAAGGGAAGGGGGCCTGTGGGGTGAAGAGATGGGGTTAGAAAGGTGAGATGAAGAGAGGGGGTAAGAAGGTGGTAATAAGAGACGGGGTAGATAGGTGGGATGATTAGTTGGGGTATGAGGGACAGATTATGAGAGGAAAGGGAATTAGTAGGAGGAAGAGGTCGGGAAGTAGAAGATATTAATAAGTAGTGGGGTAGAAATAGAGACAGGAAGGTATGCAACCGTGACTAGTACTGAGGTAGGTTAAAAGGAAGGATTTAGACAAAGTTGGAGATATGGATGGAAGAAAAGCCGAATTGGTAGATGGTGAGGAAGAGGAATTATATTTCTAAATAATGTTTATTTGTAGGGCAGTAATAGGCCAATGAGGGATACTCTCTTATATTGAGGGATACTTCATATACCCCCGTGCATTGCTTCGATAAACAGTACTCCGAGGCTTATAATTGATCGACACCAACCATTTTGAATCAATTTGGCCTAAGTATATGCCTATAATATATATAATGAAATAACACTGGATTTAATACATTTTCGTAAGTCGTCACAGTGGTCAAATACAATTGCACGGAATTCCCTCCCTTGAAGTAATACGAGTATAAAACGTTTTATATAAAGCAAACTTTTAAAATATAAAATTATATAAAATTGTAGCAGGCTATGGCCATGGATACCGTGTGCTGATTCCGAGACAAAAGAAAAAGTATCTATATATACGGTTTAAATATCGTGGTGTCGTTTGCAATCATAATTCAATAATAACAGAGGAGTGTGGATTCTATCTTTGGTATTCTGATCTTGAAAGGGTTAAGTTTAAGGTGACAGTTCGATCAGTAATGTGATTTGGTCGTCTGGGGTACTTTTTGAACAGGTTAGGTGGAAGTTCGTGCTCTCTTGGTGTGTCACATACACAATACAAACTATTATTGTATAATAATACACACTTTATTACATTTAAGCACATTTCAACACGGCTCTTGAGAAATGCTAACTCTGTATAATTCAACATATCCAAATTAGTAGCATCGCACGATTTAGCTGAATATTTATTCTTTCAAATCATAGCTGTATATTGATTTATTGATATAAATTGAAATGGAAACCTTTTAAAACACATTGAAGATAATTTCCTCGCCATATCTTATTATTTACTTCGATAAATTCGAGTTTACTTTACATTAATGTCTAAATAGCAATTAAAATTTAGAAGTAATAATTAGTATTGGTCATATATTAAAGGGATAAGTTCACTAACTATACGACCAATAAATTTTTTTTCTCAGAACCTGGAATTTTTTAGCTCTTCTAATCCATAATATTGTTCACAACTCTCCCTCGAAATATAAGCTTTCAAATCCCAGTGTAGCCATAAATATGAGCGTTTTAAAGTCAAAAATACGACTCGCCGTTTAGTAAGACTATGCAATATATAGAAAACACATATATATACAGAAAATGAAAGATAAATGTTTATTTAAGGATATAATTGAAGGGATTGGGTGATTTTTGTGCAGTACTGTTGAAGGCTATTTACATATATTCAAGGCCTAAATCGACTCTCGAAACTTTCTCCTTTAAGTGTACAGAATGTGTGTATATTTGTACAATAAAAGACAATATATTACTTCACATATACTTGATAAAATCATGTTAAACAAAATTAGTAATGAAACAGGAAATGCTGGACAACAATTCCTGAATAATGATAAGCGAGGCTGTTACAGTATTTATATAAAAATTCAACAGCAAATATATTTTTAGATATATTTCAAACATAATGCCATACACAACGACGATGGCGACTTCTTGCACATATCAGATAGTTATAAAACTTACACTTATTGGGATAACTGTAACTGGAGAAAAGTCTTTGGAGCCACAGGTTTGGACTCCTGCAGTAGATCTTGTTACTGGAGTTTTAAATGTGTTGCAATGGAGATATGTTACATTTATCCACAGCAGTGAAAGACAGTGTTTGCCTTTAGTGGAGAAACTTCAGAATTACTTTGACCATCAGAATATTTCACGCATTGTATACGAACAGAGTTCCTCATTTTCTCATATTAACTTTTGGAATTCAATACATTCACAATTTTTTCCGAAGATCCATCTTGTGTACTTTTCGTGCTCCAGCGTTCAGGATATGAGTGATATTATGCGAGTCGTGAATGATTTTGATTCTATGTCCAACAGAACGACAGACTTTAGAAGCAAATCGCAATGGTTGTTAGTCCGACCGTTACTGGATCAGAATGATGGATTGGTTGAAGACTTCATAGCAATACCAGATTTATGTCATGTGGTTTTAATTCAGGCGATACAAAAGGAAAATTATTTTTGTGGGACAATTAAAACCTTAAGGAAAACGCACCACGGAAGTATTTTTACACGAATACAGAATCCGCTAACTAGGAGCACTCTCTACCCTAACTTACGTTTTAAATGGAATAAACGCCACCTTGTCATTGGTGTATTACCATTTGTTCTACTCCAGCGTAGAATAGAAAACAACCACTCTGTATATTATGGAGATTTGATGACATTACTTACCACAATGTCTGAATATTTAAATTTTACGTTTGAGCTTGTGGAACCAGTCGGTGATGTTTGGGGCGTAAAGACTGAAAATAACACATTTACTGGATTACTGGGAATGTCCCAAAAGCGCAAGGTGGACATAATTTTTGCTGAATTTGTAATCGACAATGAAAGGCGCAGCATAATGGAGTTTATTTATCCAACATTATCTACGACAGGTATGGGTTTGGTTTATAAAGAACTGGAAATCCAACAATCGTGGTTCGCGATTTTCAGGCCTTTCACAACTAAAGTATACATTTTTCTGATGGTTTCTTTTCTCATATTTGTGACCTTCTACATCCTTACAGAAGTTTTTATTCCATGGTATTGCTCCTGTTCTAAAAAAGATAATGATTCTCTATTTATAGTATTTGCACTTTTTGGATGCTTAACACAAGAAAGTACGGATATAAAACCTCGGTCAATTTCTAGTAAATTGTTGTTCATATCATGGTGGATATTTTGTATCTTGATGGCAGCAACTTATACAGCAAATTTATCTGCTTTGCTACTTGTACCGCGAGTTGAAACGTTTAGGAACTTGGAAGACTTAAATAATGCCAGGGATTGGAAATTCGGAACTCTGGGCAAATCCTCATCTGCTACCTTTTTAGAAACCAGTCCAGTGCCATCAGTTAAAGCTGTATGGAAAAAGATTATCGAATTCAATACAACGGATCCTGGTGTGTTAAACGAAGATGTGTTTTTTCATGTAGACAAAGCATTAACAAGTAAATATGTGTTCATTGCAGTTAATCCAAAAGTTATTCAAATAATTTCTACCTGCCAGCTTCAGTACGCGGAATTTAACATCGCACTTCAACATGTCAGCTTTGGAGTACCTCTAAATTCTCCCTTAAAGAATGATATTGAATGTTTTATGTCATCTGTGTTCGAAAATAAATTGTTCTATAATGTTGAGAGGAACCAAACAAAATGTGAAAAAGCGGACACATCTTCTGAAATTCTACCGATTAACTTCGCCAATATTAAAGGAGCTTTTCTTATGTTATTGATTGGTATAGCTTTGTCAGTGCTTGTTCTTATGGTAGAAATATGTGTCTCGAAATACAAGCGCTGATAGGTCTTTGGCTATTGAATTGGATATTATTATATGCCTATAAGATTAACATTCTGCAATATACATGATCACATGGTATGCAAAATATCACAGATATATGAAAATGCTTTGTACAATATTTCAATAAAATATTAATAAAAATATGTCAATTCATGTACATGTTAAAAATAGTGATTGGAATTATCCCTATATCAATGAAACTTTGTAAAGACGAAAGCGAAAATAAAGTTACATTTAGAGGATAATTCGTTAGCGTTATTTACGTTTGACATGCGAACTCCAAGTGGAGCATGAACGGTATAAAGTAGAATCAAAAATACTCATGCAAAAGTCAAGACCATTCGAACCATCTAACTCTAATACAAATAGACATGAAGGTAAAATGAAATATTTGACAAAATTAAGATTTCTAGTAATATAATAACATTTTATATAATATAAAGCTTAACATAAATTGTATTTAAAAAGCTTGATTAAATCAACATTTGAATTAGGGTTTTCTACAAGAATATTTCTTCTGCTTAGTATTGTCTTCCGTGCTACACTTAAATAGTATTACATAATCGAAAAGGAACGGATATACTTCTATTTTGAGACCCTAAAATTACAAAAACCCACAATTCATCATCAGTAATGGTTCTAGATAAGATATCAGAAAGCATTATTTTCAAAAGATACTGAAGTAGTGAAAGATCTAAACAAGAATGAAATAAATGTACAATATCTTCAGCCTCCTCATTACAAACTGAACATAAATCATTTGGAATTTTACCAATTTTGTGTAATTTTACTCTCGTCCAGATAATATTATGTATTATCTTAAAGTTTATATCCATTTGTTTTGCATCTTTATACATGTCAAAGGTGTTTTTACAAACAATATGCCACTTAATATCAGGGAAAATACTATCCCATCGTTTAAAACCAGTAGGTAAACAACATTTAATCTCAATTAAAATACTATAATAACAGTTTCGATGTGAAATAATTTATTTTCACATGCCAATTCCTCACCATCAATGACACATATTTGATTCGTTTCAATAATTGCTATCCACTCAAAAAGCTACGGAAACCACTCAGCTACCGAGACTAAGGATTAACCACAACACTAACCCTAGCGTTCGCTAGAGATAACACTAAGGGTAACTCTTGATTTTGGAATGCAAACTAGGGTTAGCTCAGGAAAGGGTGAAAGCTTGCTCAAATATAGGACTCTTCTTAAATGATCTTAGGGAGGTTTAATAGGTCAGTTTTAAGTTTCTCCTTACCTGCAAATGGTGCAAAGAGGGTTTAAATCGGTAGATAGCAAATTAGGGTTAGCTATGCACAGCCTTGCCCAATTTTGATAAAATTATTTTGTTGTCTGAAAATGATTGAGGAGACAGTGTTTGACTTGAAAAAAATAAAACAAATACCAATACTGCAAGTGAGAATCGAACCTGGGACCTCAAAGTTGACAAAAAGCTACGGAGACCACTCGGCTACAGAGACTTAGGGTTAACCCCAACACTAACCCTGGGGTTAGCTAGGGTTAACCCCAAGTGTAACTCTTGATTTTGGAATGCAAACTAGGGTTAGCTCAGGAAAGGGTGAAAGCTTGCTCAAATATAGGACTTCCGCATACCAAATGAAAGAGCACGCCGTAGCGCACACTTCCAACGCAATTTGGTACCGAAAAAATGATCTTAGGGTGGTTTAATAGGTCAGTTTTAAGCTTCTCCTTACCTGCAAATGGTACAAAGAGGGTTTAAATCGGTAGAAAGCAAATTAGGGTTAGCTATGCACAGCCTTGCCCAATTTTGATAAAATTATTTTGTTGTCTGAAAATGATTGAGGAGACAGTGTTTGACTTGAAAAAAATAAAACAAATACCAATACTGCAAGTGAGAATCGAACCTGGGACCTCAAAGTTGACAAAAAGCTACGGAGACCACTCGGCTACCGAGACTTAGGGTTAACCCCAACACTAACCCCAAGGTTAGCTAGGGTTAACCCTAAGGGTAACTCTTGATTTTGGAATGCAAACTAGGGTTAGCTCAGGAAAGGGTAAAAGCTTGCTCAAATATAGGACTTCCGAATACCAAATGAAAGAGCACGTCGTAGCGCACACTTCCAACGCAATTTGGTACCGAAAAAATGATCTTAGGGAGGTTTAATAGGTCAGTTTTAAGTTTCTCCTTACGTGCAAAAGGTGCAAAGAGGGTTTAAATCGGTAGAAAGCAAATTAGGGTTAGCTATGCACAGCCTTGCCCAATTTTGATAAAATTATTTTGTTGTCTGAAAATGATTGAGGAGACAGTGTTTGACTTGAAAAAAATAAAACAAATACCAATACTGCAAGTGAGAATCGAACCTGGGACCTCAAAGTTGACAAAAAGCTACGGAGACCACTCGGCTACCGAGACTTAGGGTTAACCCCAACACTAACCCTAAGGTTAGCTAGGGTTAACCCTAAGGGTAACTCTTGATTTTGGAATGCAAACTAGGGTTAGCTCAGTAAAGGGTAAAAGCTGGCTCAAATATAGGACTTTTTGCTGAATTTGTAATCGACAATGAAAGGCGCAGCATAATGGAGTTTATTTATCCAACATTATCTACGACAGGTATGGGTTTGGTTTATAAAGAACTGGAAGTCCAACAATCGTGGTTCGCGATTTTCAGGCCTTTCACTACTAAAGTATACATTTTTCTGATGGTTTCTTTTCTCATATTTGTGACCTTCTACATTCTTACAGAAGTTTTTATTCCATGGTATTGCTCCTGTTCTAAAAAAGATAATGATTTTCTATTTATAGTATTTGCACTTTTTGGATGCTTAACACAAGAAAGTACGGATATAAAACCTCGGTCAATTTCTAGTAAATTGTTGTTCATATCTTGGTGGATATTTTGTATCTTGATGGCAGCAACTTATACAGCAAATTTATCTGCTTTGCTACTTGTACCGCGAGTTGAAACGTTTAGGAACTTGGAAGACTTAAATAATGCTAGGGATTGGAAATTCGGAACTCTGGGCAAATCCTCATCTGCTACTTTTTTAGAAACCAGTCCAGTGCCATCAGTTAAAGCTGTATGGAAAAAGATTATCGAATTCAATACAACGGATCCTGGTGTGTTAAACGAAGATGTGTTTTTTCATGTAGACAAAGCATTAACAAGTAAATATGTGTTCATTGCAGTTAATCCAAAAGTTATTCAAATAATTTCTACCTGCCAGCTTCAGTACGCGGAATTTAACATCGCACTTCAACATGTCAGCTTTGGAGTACCTCTAAATTCTCCCTTAAAGAATGATATTGAATGTTTTATGTCATCTGTGTTTGAAAATAAATTGTTCTATAATGTTGAGAGGAACCAAACAAAATGTGAAAAAGCGGACACATCTTCTGAAATTCTACCGATTAACTTCGCCAATATTAAAGGAGCTTTTCTTATGTTATTGATTGGTATAGCTTTGTCAGTGCTTGTTCTTATGGTAGAAATATGTGTCTCGAAATACAAGCGCTGATAGGTCTTTGGCTATTGAATTGGATATTATTATATGCCTATAAGATTAACATTCTGCAATATACATGATCACATGGTATGCAAAATATCACAGATATATAAAAATGCTTTGTACAATATTTCAATAAAATATTAATACAAATATGTCAATTCATGTACATGTTAAAAATAGTGATTGGAATTATCCCTATATCAATGAAACTTTGTAAAGACGAAAGCGAAAATAAAGTTACATTTAGAGGATAATTCGTTAGCGTTATTTACGTTTGACATGCGAGCTCCAAGCTCCAAGTGGAGCATGAACAGTATAAAGTAGAATCAAAAATACTCATTCAAAAGTCAAGACCTATCGAACCATCTAACTCTAATACAAATAGACATGAAGGTAAAATTAAATATTTGACAAAATTAAGATTTCTAGTAATATAATAACATTTTATATAATATAAAGCTTGACTTAAAATTAGGGTTAGCTATGCACATTCTTGCCAAATTTTGATAAAATTATTTTGTTGTCTGAAAATGTTTGAGGAGACAGTGTTTGACTTGAAAAAAAAAAAAAATACCAATACTGCAAGTGGGAATCGAACCTGGGACCTCAAAGTTGACAAAAAGCTACGGAGACCACTCGGCTACCGAGACTTAGGGTTAACCCCAACACTAACCCTAGGGTTAGCTAGGGTTAACCCTAAGGGTAACTCTTGATTTTGGAAAGCAAACTAGGGTTAGCTCAGGAAAGGGTGAAAGCTTGCTCAAATATAGAACTTCTGCATACCAAATGAAAGAGCACGTCGTAGCACAGACTTCCAACGCAATTTGGTACCGAAAAAATGATCTTAGGGAAGTTTAATAGGTCAGTTTTAAGTTTCTCCTTACCTGCAAATGGTGCAAAGAGGGTTGAAATCAGTAAAAAGTAAATTAGGGTTAGCTATGCACATTCTTGCCCAATTTTGATAAAATTATTTTGTTGTCTGAAAATGTTTGAGGAGACAGTGTTTGACTTGAAAAAAATAAAAAAAATACCAATACTGCAAGTGGGAATCGAACCTGGGACCTCAAAGTTGACAAAAAGCCACGGAGACCACTCGGCTACCCAGACTTAGGGTTAACCCCAACACTAACCCTAGGGTTAGCTAGGGTTAACCCTAAGGGTATCTCTTGTTTTGGAATGCAAACTAGGATTAGCTCAGGAAAGGGTGAAAGCTTGCTCAAATATAGGACTTCCGCATACCAAATGAAAGAGCACGTCGTAGCGCACACTTCCAACGCAATTTGGTACCGAAACAATTATCTTAGGGAGGTTTAATAGGTCAGTTTTAAGTTTCTCCTTACCTGCAAGTGGTGCAAAGAGGGTTTAAATCGGTAGAAAGCAAATTAGGGTTAGCTATGCACAGCCTTGTCCAATTTTGATAAAAAATATTTTGTTGTCTGCAAATGATTGAGGAGACTGTTTGACTTGAAAAAAATAAAAAAAATACCAATATTGCAAGTGAGAATCGAACCTGGGACCTCAAAGTTGACAAAAAGCTACGGAGACCACTCGGGGTATCTCTTGATTTTGGAATGCAAACTAGGGTTAGCTCAGGAAAGGGTGAAAGCTTGCTCAAATATAGGACTTCCGCATACCAAATGAAAGAGCACGTCGTAGCGCACACTTCCAACGCAATTTGGTACCGAAAAAATGATATTAGGGAGGTTTAATAGGTCAGTTTTAAGTTTCTCCTTACCTGCAAATGGTGCAAAGAGGGTTGAAATCGGTAAAAAGCAAATTAGGGTTAGCTATGCACAGCCTTGCCCAATTTTGATAAAATTATTTTGTTGTCTGAAAATGATTGAGGAGACAGTGTTTGACTTGAAAAAAATAAAAAAAATACCAATACTGCAAGTGGGAATCGAACCTGGGACCTCAAAGTTGACAAAAAGTTACGGAGACCACTCAGCTACCGAGACTTAGGGTTAACCCCAACACTAACCCTAGGGTTAGCTAGGGTTAACCCTAAGGGTAACTCTTGATTTTGGAATGCAAACTAGGGTTAGCTCAGGAAAGGGTGAAAGCTTGCTCAAATATAGGACTTCCGCATACCAAATGAAAGAACACGTCGTAGCGCACACTTCCAACGCAATTTGGTACCGAAAAAATGATCTTAGGGAGGTTTAATAGGTCAGTTTTAAGTTTCCCCTTACCTGCAAATGATGCAAAGAGGGTTTAAATCGGTAGAAAGCAAATTAGGGTTAGCTATGCACAGCCTTGCCCAATTTTGATAAAATTATTTTGTTGTCTGAAAATGATTGAGGAGACAGTGTTTGGCTTGAAAAAAATAAAAAAAATACCAATACTGCAAGTGAGAATCGAACCTGGGACCTCAAAGTTGACAAAAAGCTACGGAGACCACTCGGCTACCGAGACTTAGGGTTAACCCCAACACTAACCCTAGGGTTAGCTAGGGTTAACCCTATGGGTATCTCTTGATTTTGGAATGCAAACTAGGGTTAGCTCAGGAAAGGGTGAAAGCTTGCTCAAGTATAGGACTTCCGCATACCAAATGAAAGAGCACGTCGTAGCGCACACTTCCAAAGCAATTTGGTACCGAAAAAATGATCTTAGGGAGGTTTAATAGGTCAGTTTTAAGTTTCTCCTTACCTGCAAATGGTGCAAAGAGGGTTGAAATCGGTAAAAAGCAAATTAGGGTTAGCTATGCACAGCCTTGCCAAATTTTGATAAAATTATTTTGTTGTCTGAAAATGATTGAGGAGACAGTGTTTGACTTGAAAAAAATAAAAAAAAATACCAATACTGCAAGTGGGAATCGAACCTGGGACCTCAAAGTTGACAAAAAGCTACGGAGACCAGTCGGCTACCGAGACTTAGGGTAAACCCCAACACTAACCCTAGTTTTGATAAAATTATTTTGTTGTCTGAAAATGATTGAGGAGACAGTGTTTGACTTGAAAAAATACCAATACTGCAAGTGGGAATCGAACCTGGGACCTCAAAGTTGACAAAAAAGCTACGGAGACCACTCGGCTACCGAGACTTAGGGTTAACCCCAACACTAACCCTAGGGTTAACCCTAAGGGTAACTCTTGATTTTGGAATGCAAACTAGGGTTAGCTCAGGAAAGGGTGAAAGCTTGCACAAATATAGGACTTCCGCATACCAAATGAAAGAGCACGTCGTAGCGCACACCTCCAACGCAATTTGGTACCGAAAAAATGATCTTAGGGAGGTTTAATAGGTCAGTTTTATGTTTCTCCTTACCTGCAAATAGTGCAAAGAGGGTTTAAATCGGTAGAAAGCAAATTAGGGTTAGCTATGCACAGCCGTGCCCAATTTTGATAAAATTATTTTGTTGTCTGAAAATGATTGAGGAGACAGTGTTTGACTTGAAAAAAATAAAAAAAATACCAATACTGCAAGCGGGAATCGAACCTGGGACCTCAAAGTTGACAAAAAGCTACGGAGACCACTCAGCTACCGAGACTTAGGGTTAACCCCAACACTAACCCTAGGGTTAGCTAGGGTTAACCCTAAGGGTAACTCTTGATTTTGGAATGCAAACTAGGGTTAGCTCAGGAAAGGGTGAAAGCTTGCTCAAATATAGGACTTCCGCATACCAAATGAAAGAGCACGTCGTAGCGCACACTTCCAACGCAATTTGGTACCGAAAAAATGATCTAAGGGAGGTTTAATAGGTCAGTTTTAAGTTTCGCCTTACCTGCAAATAATGCAAAGAGGGTTTAAATCGGTAGAAAGCAAATTAGGGTTAGCTATGCACAGCCTTGCCCAATTTTGATAAAATTATTTTTTTGTCTGAAAATGATTGAGGAGACAGTGTTTGACTTGAAAAAAATAAAAAAAATACCAATACTGCAAGTGAGAATCGAACCTGGGACCTCAAAGTTGACAAAAAGCTACGGGGACCACTCGGCTACCGAGATTTAGGGTTAACCCCAACACTAACCCTAGTTTTGATAAGATTATTTTGTTGTCTGAAAATGATTGAGGAGGCAGTGTTTGACTTGAAAAAAATATAAAAAATACCAATACTGCAAGTGGGAATCGAACCTGGGACCTCAAAGTTGACAAAAAAGCTATGGAGACCACTCGGCTACCGAGACTTAGTGTTAACCCCAACACTAACCCTAGGGTTAACCCTAAGGGTAACTCTTGATTTTGGAATGCAAACTAGGGTTAGCTCAGGAAAGGGTGAAAGCTTGCTCAAATATAGGATAACCGAATACCAAATGAAAGAGCACGTCGTAGCGCACACCTCCAACGCAATTTGGTACCGAAAAAATGATCTTAGGGAGGTTTAATAGGTCAGTTTTATGTTTCTCCTTACCTGCAAATGGTGCAAAGAGGGTTTAAATCGGTAGAAAGCAAATTAGGGTTAGCTATGCACAGCCTTGCCCAATTTTGATAAAATTATTTTGTTGTCTGAAAATGATTGAGGAGACAGGGTTTGACTTGAAAAAATACCAATACTGCAAGTGGGAATCGAACCTGGGACCTCAAAGTTGACAAAAAAGCTACGGAGACCACTCGGCTACCGAGACTTAGGGTTAACCCCAACACTAACCCTAGGGTTAACCCTAAGGGTAACTCTTGATTTTGGAATGCAAACTAGGGTTAGCTCAGCAAAGGGTGAAAGCTTGCACAAATATAGGACTTCCGCATACCAAATGAAAGAGCACGTCGTAGCGCACACCTCCAACGCAATTTGGTACCGAAAAAATGATCTTAGGGAGGTTTAATAGGTCAGTTTTATGTTTCTCCTTACCTGCAAATAGTGCAAAGAGGGTTTAAATCGGTAGAAAGCAAATTAGGGTTAGCTATGCACAGCCGTGCCCAATTTTGATAAAATTATTTTGTTGTCTGAAAATGATTGAGGAGACAGTGTTTGACTTGAAAAAAATAACAAAAATACCAATACTGCAAGTGGGAATCGAACCTGGGACCTCAAAGTTGACAAAAAGCTACGGAGACCACTCAGCTACCGAGACTTAGGGTTAACCCCAACACTAACCCTAGGGTTAGATAGGGTTAACCCTAAGGGTAACTCTTGATTTTGGAATGCAAACTAGGGTTAGCTCAGGAAAGGGTGAAAGCTTGCTCAAATATAGGACTTCCGCATACCAAATGAAAGAGCACGTCGTAGCGCACACTTCCAACGCAATTTGGTACCGTAAAAAAATGATCTAAGGGAGGTTTAATAGGTCAGTTTTAAGTTTCTCCTTACCTGCAAATGATGCAAAGAGGGTTTAAATCGGTAGAAAGCAAATTAGGGTTAGCCATGCACAGCTTTGCCCAATTTTGATAAAATTATTTTTTTGTCTGAAAATGATTGAGGAGACAGTGTTTGACTTGAAAAAAATAAAAAAAAATACCAATACTGCAAGTGAGAATCGAACCTGGGACCTCAAAGTAGACAAAAAGCTACGGGGACCACTCGGCTACCGAGACTTAGGGTTAACCCCAACACTAACCCTAGTTTTGATAAAAATTATTTTGTTGTCTGAAAATGATTGAGGAGGCAGTGTTTGACTTGAAAAAAATATAAAAAATACCAATACTGCAAGTGGGAATCGAACCTGGGACCTCAAAGTTGACAAAAAAGCTATGGAGACCACTCGGCTACCGAGACTTAGTGTTAACCCCAACACTAACCCTAGGGTTAACCCTAAGGGTAACTCTTGATTTTGGAATGCAAACTAGGGTTAGCTCAGGAAAGGGTGAAAGCTTGCTCAAATATAGGATATCCGAATACCAAATGAAGGAGCACGTCGTAGCGCACACCTCCAACGCAATTTGGTACCGAAAAAATGATCTTAGGGAAGTTTAATAGGTCAGTTTTATGTTTCTCCTTACCTGCAAATGGTGCAAAGAGGGTTTAAATCGGTAGAAAGCAAATTAGGGTTAGCTATGCACAGCCTTGCCCAATTTTGATAAAATTATTTTGTTGTCTGAAAATGATTGAGGAGACAGTGTTTGACGTGAAAAAAAAAAAAAATACCAATACTGCAAGTGAGAATCGAACCTGGGACCTCAAAGTTGACAAAAAGCTACGGAGACTACTCGGCTACCGAGACTTAGGGTTAACCCAAACACAAACACTAGGGTTAGCTAGGGTTAACCCTAAGGGTAACTCTTGATTTTGGAATGCAAACTAGGGTTAGCTCAGGAAAGGGTGAACGTTTGCTCAAATATAGGACTTCCGCATACCAAATGAAAGAGCACGTCGTAGCGCACACTTCCAACGCAATTTGCTACCGAAACAATGATCTTAGGGAGGTTTAATAGGTCAATTTTAAGTTTCTCCTTACCTGCAAATGGTGCAAAGAGGGTTTAAATCGGTAGAAAGCAAATTAGGGTTAGCTATGCACAGCCTTGCCCAATTTTGATAAAATTATTTTGTTGTCTGAAAATGATTGAGGAGACAGTGTTTGACTTGAAAAAAATAAAAAAAATACCAATACTGCAAGTGAGAATCGAACCTGGGACCTCAAAGTTGACAAAAAGCTACGGAGACCACCTCGGCTACCGAGACTTAGTGTTAACCCCAACACTAACCCTAGGGTTAACCCTAAGGGTAACTCTTGATTTTGGAATGCAAACTAGGGTTAGCTCAGGAAAGGGTGAAAGCTTGCTCAAATATAGGATATCCGAATACCAAATGAAAGAGCACGTCGTAGCGCACACCTCCAACGCAATTTGGTACCGAAAAAATGATCTTAGGGAAGTTTAATAGGTCAGTTTTATGTTTCTCCTTACCTGCAAATGGTGCAAAGAGGGTTTAAATCGGTAGAAAGCAAATTAGGGTTAGCTATGCACAGCCTTGCCCAATTTTGATAAAATTATTTTGTTGTCTGAAAATGATTGAGGAGACAGTGTTTGACGTGAAAAAAAAAAAATACCAATACTGCAAGTGAGAATCGAACCTGGGACCTCAAAGTTGACAAAAAGCTACGGAGACTACTCGGCTACCGAGACTTAGGGTTAACCCAAACACAAACACTAGGGTTAGCTAGGGTTAACCCTAAGGGTAACTCTTGATTTTGGAATGCAAACTAGGGTTAGCTCAGGAAAGGGTGAACGTTTGCTCAAATATAGGACTTCCGCATACCAAATGAAAGAGCACGTCGTAGCGCACACTTCCAACGCAATTTGCTACCGAAAAAATGATCTTAGGGAGGTTTAATAGGTCAATTTTAAGTTTCTCCTTACCTGCAAATGGTGCAAAGAGGGTTTAAATCGGTAGAAAGCAAATTAGGGTTAGCTATGCACAGCCTTGCCCAATTTTGATAAAATTATTTTGTTGTCTGAAAATGATTGAGGAGACAGTGTTTGACTTGAAAAAAATAAAAAAAATACCAATACTGCAAGTGAGAATCGAACCTGGGACCTCAAAGTTGACAAAAAGCTACGGAGACCACTCGGCTACCGAGACTTAGGGTTAAACCCAACACTAACCCTAGGGTTAGCTAGGGTTAACCCTAAGGGTATATCTTGATTTTGGAATGCAAACTAGGGTTAGCTCAGGAAAGGGTGAAAGCTTGCTCAAATATAGGACTTCCGCATACCAAATGAAAAAGCACGTCGTAGCGCACACTTCCAACGCAATTTGGTACTGAAAAAATGATCTTAGGGAGGTTTAATAGGTCAGTTTTAAGCTTCTCCTTACCTGCAAATGGTGCAAAGAGGGTTAAAATCGGTAGAAAGCAAATTAGGGTTAGCTATGCACAGCCTTGCCCAATTTTGATAAAATTATTTTGTTGTCTGAAAATGATTGAGGTGACAGTGTTTGACTTGAAAAAAATAAAAAAAATACCAATACTGCAAGTGAGAATCGAACCTGGGACCTCAAAGTTGACAAAAAGCTACGGAGACCACTCGGCTACCGAGACTTAGGGTTAACCCCAACACTAACCCTAGGGTTAGCTAGGGTTAACCCTAATGGTAACTCTTGATTTTGAAATGCAAACTAGGGTTAGCTCAGGAAAGGGTGAAAGCTTGCTCAAATATAGGACTTCCGCATACCAAATTAAAGAGCACGTCGTAGCGCACACTTCCAACGCAATTTGGTGCCGAAAAAATGATCTTAGGGAGGTTTAATAGGTCAGTTTTAAGTTTCTCCTTACCTGCAAATGGTGCAAAGAGTGTTTAAATCGGTAGAAAGCAAATTAGGGTTAGCTATGCACAGCCGTGCCCAATTTTGATAAAATTATTTTTTTGTCTGAAAATGATTGAGGAGACAGTGTTTGACTTGAAAAAATACAAAAAAATACCAATAATGCAAGTGAGAATCGAACCTGGGACCTCAAAGTTGACAAAAAGCTACGGGGACCACTCGGCTACCGAGACTTAGGGTTAACCCCAACACTAACCCTAGGGTTAGCTAGGATTAACCCTAAAAGTATCTCTTGATTTTGGAATGCAAACTAGGGTTAGCTCAGGAAAGGGTGAAAGCTTGCTCAAATATAGGACTTCCGCATACCAAATGAAAGAGCACGTCGTAGCGCACACTTCCAACGCAATTTGGTACCGAAAAAATGATCTTAGGGAGGTTTAAAAGGTCAGTTTTAAGTTTCTCCTTACCTGCAAATGGTGCAAAGAGGGTTTAAATCGGTAGAAAGCAAATTAGGGTTAGCTATGCACAGCCGTGCCCAATTTTGATAAAATTATTTTTTTGTCTGAAAATGATTGAGGAGACAGTGTTTGACTTGAAAAAAATACAAAAAAATACCAATAATGCAAGTGAGAATCGAACCTGGGACCTCAAAGTTGACAAAAAGCTACGGGAACCACTCGGCTACCGAGACTTAGGGTTAACCCCAACACTAACCCTAGGGTTAGCTAGGGTTAACCCTAAGGGTAACTCTTGATTTTGGAATGCAAACTAGGGTTAGCTCAGGAAAGGGTGAAAGCTTGCTCAAATATAGGACTTCCGCATACCAAATGAAAGAGCACGTCGTAGCGCACACTTCTAACGCAATTTGGTACCGAAAAAATGATCTTAGGGAGGTTTAAAAGGTCAGTTTTAAGTTTCTCCTTACCTGCAAATGGTGCAAAGAGGGTTTAAATCGGTAGAAAGCAAACTAGGGTTAGCTATGCACAGCCGTGCCCAATTTTGATAAAATTATTTTTTTGTCTGAAAATGATTGAGGAGACAGTGTTTGACTTGAAAAAAATACAACAAAATACCAATAATGCAAGTGAGAATCGAACCTGGGACCTCAAAGTTGACAAAAAGCTACGGGGACCACTCGGCTACCGAGACTTAGGGTTAACCCCAACACTAACCCTAGGGTTAGCTAGGGTTAACCCTAAGGGTAACTCTTGATTTTGGAATGCAAACTAGGGTTAGCTCAGGAAAGGGTGAAAGCTTGCTCAAATATAGGACTTCCGCATACCAAATGAAAGAGCACGTCGTAGCGCACACTTCCAACGCAATTTGGTACCAAAAAATGATCTTAGGGAGGTTTAATAGGTCAGTTTTAAGCTTCTCCTTACCTGCAAATGGTGCAAAGAGGGTTTAAATCGGTAGAAAGCAAATAAGGGTTAGCTATGCACAGCCTTGCCCAATTTTGATAAAATTATTTTGTTGTCTGAAAATGATTGAGGAGACAGTGTTTGACTTGAAAAAAAAAAAAAAATACCAATACTGCAAGTGAGAATCGAACCTGGGACCTCAAAGTTGACAAAAAGCTACGGAGACCACTCGGCTACCGAGACTTAGGGTTAACCCCAACACTAACCCTAGGGTTAGCTAGGGTTAACCCTAAGGGTAACTCTTGATTTTGGAATGCAAACTAGGGTTAGCTCAGGAAAGGGTGAAAGCTTGCTCAAATATAGGACTTCCGCATACCAAATGAAAGAGCACGTCGTAGCGCACACTTCCAACGCAATTTGGTGCCGAAAAAATGATCTTAGGGAGGTTTAATAGGTCAGTTTTAAGTTTCTCCTTACCTGCAAATGGTGCAAAGAGGGTTCAAATCGGTAGAAAGCAAATTAGGGTTAGCTATGCACAGCCGTGCCCAATTTTGATAAAATTATTTTTTTGTCTGAAAATGATTGAGGAGACAGTGTTTGACTTGAAAAAAATACAAAAAAATACCAATAATGCAAGTGAGAATCGAACCTGGGACCTCAAAGTTGACAAAAAGCTACGGGGACCACTCGGCTACCGAGACTTAGGGTTAACCCCAACACTAAACCTAGGGTTAGCTAGGGTTAACCCTAAGGGTAACTCTTGATTTTGGAATGCAAACTAGGGTTAGCTCAGGAAAGGGTGAAAGCTTGCTCAAATATAGGACTTCCGCATACCAAATGAAAGAGCACGTCGTAGCGCACACTTCCAACGCAATTTGGTACCGAAAAAATGATCTTAGGGAGGTTTAATAGGTCAGTTTTAAGTTTCCCCTTACCTGCAAATGATGTAAAGAGGGTTTAAATCGGTAGAAAGCAAATTAGGGTTAGCTATGCACAGCCTTGCCCAATTTTGATAAAATTATTTTGTTGTCTGAAAATGATTGAGGAGACAGTGTTTGACTTGAAAAGAATAAAAAAAATACCAATACTGCAATTGAGAATCGAACCTGGGACCTCAAAGTTGACAAAAAGCTACGGGGACCACTCGGCTACCGAGACTTAGGGTTAACCCCAACACTAACCCTAGGGTTAGCTAGGGTTAACCCTAAGGGTAACTCTTGATTTTGGAATGCAAACTAGGGTTAGCTCAGGAAAGGGTGAAAGCTTGCTCAAATATAGGACTTCCGCATACCAAATGAAAGAGCACGTCGTAACGCACACTTCCAATGCAATTTGGTACCGAAAAATGATCTTAGGGAGGTTTAATAGGTCAGTTTTAAGTTTCTCCTTACCTGAAAATGGTGCAAAGAGGGTTTAAATCGGTAGAAAGCAAATTAGGGTTAGCTATGCACAGCCGTGCCCAATTTTGATGAAATTATTTTTTTGTCTGAAAATGATTGAGGAGACAGTGTTTGACTTGTAAAAAAAAAAAAAAATACCAATACTGCAAGTGAGAATCGAACCTGGGACCTCAAAGTTGACAAAAAGCTACGGGGACCACTGGGCTACCGAGACATAGGGTTAAGCCCACACAGCACGTCGTAGCGCACTCTTCCAACGCAATTTGGTACCGAAAAAATTATCTTAGGGAGGTTTAATAGGTCAGTTTTAAGTTTCTCCTTACCTGCAAATGGTGCAAAGAGGGTTTAAATCGGTAAAAAGCAAATTAGGGTTAGCTATGCACAGCCGTGCCCAATTTTGATAAAATTATTTTTTTTGTCTGAAAATGATTGAGGAGACAGTGTTTGACTTGAAAAAAATAAAAAAAAATACCAATACTGCAAGTGAGAATCGAACCTGGGACCTCAAAGTTGACAAAAAGCTACGGAGACCACTCGGCTACCGAGACATAGGGTTAAGCCCACACAGCACGTCGTAGCGCACACTTCCAACGCAATTTGGTACCGAAAAAATTATCTTAGGGAGGTTTAATAGGTCAGTTTTAAGTTTCTCCTTACCTGCAAATGGTGCAAAGAGGGTTTAAATCGGTAGAAAGCAAATTAGGGTTAGCTATGCACAGCCGTGCCCAATTTTGATAAAATTATTTTTTTGTCTGAAAATGATTGAGGAGACAGTGTTTGACTTGAAAAAAAAAAAAATACCAATACTGCAAGTGAGAATCGAACCTGGGACCTCAAAGTTGACAAAAAGCTACGGAGACCACTCGGCTACCGAGACTTAGGGTTAACCCCAACACTAACCCTAGGGTTTCCTCAAATATAGGACTTCCGCATACCAAATGAAAGAGCACGTCGTAGCGCACACTTCCAACGCAATTTGGTACCGAAAAAATGATCTTAGGGAGGTTTAATAGGTCAGTTTTAAGCTTCTCCTTACCTGCAAATGGTGCAAAGAGGGTTTAAATCGGTAGAAAGCAAATTAGGGTTAGTTATGCACAGCCTTGCCCAATTTCGATAAAATTATTTTGTTGTCTGAAAATGATTGAGGAGACAGTGTTTGACTTGAAAACAATAAAAAAAATACCAATACTGCAAGTGAGAATCGAACCTGGGACCTCAAAGTTGACAAAAAGCTACGGAGACCACTCGGCTACCGAGACATAGGGTTAACCCCAACACTAACCCTAGGGTTAGCTAGGGTTAACCCTAAGGGTAACTCTTGATTTTGGAATGCAAACTAGGGTTAGCTCAGGAAAGGGTGAAAGCTTGCTCAAATATAGGACTTCCGCATACCAAATGAAAGAGCACGTCGTAGCGCACACTTCCAACGCAATTTGGTACCGAAAAAGTTATCTTAGGGAGGTTTAATAGGTCAGTTTTAAGTTTCTCCTTACCTGCAAATGGTGCAAAGAGGGTTTAAATCGGTAGAAAGCAAATTAGGGTTAGCTATGCACAGCCGTGCCCAATTTTGATAAAATTATTTTTTTGTCTGAAAATGATTGAGGAGACAGTGTTTGACTTGAAAAAAATAAAAAAAAATACCAATACTGCAAGTGAGAATCGAACCTGGGACCTCAAAGTTGACAAAAAGCTACGGGGACCACTCGGCTACAGAGACTTAGGGTTAACCCCAACACTAACCCTAGGGTTAGCTAGGATTAACCCTAAGGGTAACTCTTGATTTTGGAATGCAAACTAGGGTTAGCTCAGGAAAGGGTGAAAGCTTGCTCAAATATAGGACTTCCGCATACCAAATGAAAGAACACGTCGTAGCGCAAAGAGGGTTTAAATCGGTAGAAAGCAAATTAGGGTTAGCTATGCACAGCCGTGCCCAATTTTGATAAAATTATTTTTTTGTCTGAAAATGATTGAGGAGACAGTGTTTGACTTGAAAAAAATAAAAAAAAATACCAATACTGCAAGTGAGAATCGAACCTGGGACCTCAAAGTTGACAAAAAGCTACGGAGACCACTCAGCTACCGAGACATCATAGAGACCCCAACACTAACCCTAGGGTTAGCTAGGGTTAACCCTAAGGGTAACTCTTGATTTTGGAATGCAAACTAGGGTTAGCTCAGGAAAGGGTGAAAGCTTGCTCAAATATAGGACTTCCGCATACCAAATGAAAGAGCACGTCGTAGCGCACACTTCCAACGCAATTTGGTACCGAAAAAGTTATCTTAGGGAGGTTTAATAGGTCAGTTTTAAGCTTCTCCTTACCTGCAAATGGTGCAAAGAGGGTTTAAATCGGTAGAAAGCAAATTAGGGTTAGCTATGCACAGCCTTGCCCAATTTTGATAAAATTATTTTTTTGTCTGAAAATGATTGAGGAGACAGTGTTTGACTTGAAAACAATAAAAAAAAATACCAATACTGCAAGTGAGAATCGAACCTGGGACCTCAAAGTTGACAAAAAGCTACGGAGACCACTCGGCTACCGAGACTTAGGGTTAACCCCAACACTAACCCTAGGGTTAGCTAGGGTTAACCCTAAGGGTAACTCTTGATTTTGGAATGCAAACTAGGATTAGCTCAGGAAAGGGTGAAAGATTGCTCAAATATAGGACTTCCGCATACCAAATGAAAGAGCACGTCGTAGCGCACACTTCCAACGCAATTTGGTACCGAAAAAGTTATCTTAGGGAGGTTTAATAGGTCAGTTTTAAGTTTCTCCTTACCTGCAAATGGTGCAAAGAGGGTTTAAATCGGTAGAAAGCAAATTAGGGTTAGCTATGCACAGCCGTGCCCAATTTTGATAAAATTATTTTTTTGTCTGAAAATGATTGAGGAGACAGTGTTTGACTTGAAAAAAATCAAAAAAAATCCCAATACTGCAAGTGAGAATCGAACCTGGGACCTCAAAGTTGACAAAAAGCTACGGGGACCACTCGGCTACCGAGACTTAGGGTTAACCCCAACACTAACCCTAGGGTTAGCTAGGATTAACCCTAAGGGTAACTCTTGATTTTGGAATGCAAACTAGGGTTAGCTCAGGAAAGGGTGAAAGCTTGCTCAAATATAGGACTTCCGCATACCAAATGAAAGAGCACGTCGTAGCGCACACTTCCAACGCAATTTGGTACCGAAAAATGATCTTAGGGAGGTTTAACAGGTCAGTTTAAGTTTCTCCTTACCTGCAAATGGTGCAAAGAGGGTTTAAATCGGTAGAAAGCAAATTAGGGTTAGCTATGCACAGCCTTGCCCAATTTTGATAAAATTATTTTGTTGTCTGAAAATGATTGAGGAGACAGTGTTTGACTTGAAAAAAAAAATACCAATACTGCAAGTGAGAATCGAACCTGGGACCTCAAAGATGACAAAAAGCTACGGAGACCACTCGGCTACCGAGACTTAGGGTTAACCGCAACACTAACCCTAGGGTTAGCTAGGGTTAACCCTAAGGGTAACTCTTGATTTTGGAATGCAAACTAGGGTTAGGTCAGGAAAGGGTGAAAGCTTGCTCAAATATAGGACTTCCGCATACCAAATGAAAGAGCACGTCGTAGCGCACACTTTCAATGCAATTTGGTACCGAAAATATGATCTTAGGGAGGTTTAATAGGTCAGTTTTAAGTTTCTCCTTACCTGCAAATGGTGCAAAGAGGGTTTAAATCAGTAGAAAGCAAATTAGGGTTAGCTATGCACAGCCTTGCCAAATTTTGATAAAATTATTTTTTTGTCTGAAAATGATTGAGGAGACAGTGTTTGACTTGAAAAAAATAAAAAAAATACCAATACTGCAAGTGAGAATCGAACCTGGGACCTCAAAGTTGACAAAAAGCTACGGGGACCACTCGGCTACCGAGACTTAGGGTTAACCCCAACACTAACCCTAGGGTTAGCTAGGGTTAACCCTAAGGGTAACTCTTGATTTTGGAATGCAAACTAGGGTTAGCTCAGGAAAGGGTGAAAGCTTGCTCAAATATAGGACTTCCGCATACCAAATGAAAGAGCACGTCGTAGCGCACACTTCCAACGCAATTTGGTACCGAAAAAATGATCTTAGGGAGGTTTAATAGGTCAGTTTAAGTTTTTCCTTACCTGCAAATGGTGCAAAGAGGGTTTAAATCGGTAGAAAGCAAATTAGGGTTAGCTATGCACAGCCTTGCCCAATTTTGATAAAATTATTTTGTTGTCTGAAAATGATTGAGGAGACAGTGTTTGACTTGAAAAAAAAATACCAATACTGCAAGTGAGAATCGAACCTGGGACCTCAAAGATGACAAAAAGCTACGGAGACCACTCGGCTACCGAGACTTAGGGTTAACCCCAACACTAACCCTAGGGTTAGCTAGGGTTAACCCTAAGGGTAACTCTTGATTTTGGAATGCAAACTAGGGTTAGGTCAGGAAAGGGTGAAAGCTTGCTCAAATATAGGACTTCCGCATACCAAATGAAAGAGCACGTCGTAGCGCACACTTCCAACGCAATTTGGTACCGAAAAAATGATCTTAGGGAGGTTTAATAGGTCAGTTTTAAGCTTCTCCTTACCTGCAAATGGTGCAAAGAGGGTTTAAATCGGTAGAAAGCAAATTAGGGTTAGCTATGCACAGCCTTGCCCAATTTTGATAAAATTATTTTGTTGTCTGAAAATGATTGAGGAGACAGTGTTTGACTTGAAAAAAAAAAAAAAAATACCAATACTGCAAGTGAGAATCGAACCTGGGACCTCAAAGTTGACAAAAAACTACGGAGACCACTCGCCTACCGAGACATAGGGTTAACCCCAACACTAACCCTAGGGTTAGCTAGGGTTAACCCTAAGGGTAACTCTTGATTTTGGAATGCAAACTAGGGTTAGCTCAGAAAAGGGTGAAAGCTTGCTCAAATATAGGACTTTCGCATACCAAATGAAAGAGCACGTCGTAGCGCACACTTCCAACGCAATTTGGTACCGAAAAAGTTATCTTAGGGAGGTTTAATAGGTCAGTTTTAAGTTTCTCCTTACCTGCAAATGGTGCAAAGAGGGTTTAAATCGGTAGAAAGCAAATTAGGGTTAGCTATGCACAGCCGTGCCCAATTTTGATAAAATTATTTTTTTGTCTGAAAATGATTGAGGAGACAGTGTTTGACTTGAAAACAATAAAAAAAAATACCAATACTGCAAGTGAGAATCGAACCTGGGACCTCAAAGTTGACAAAAAGCTACTGAGACCACTCGGCTACCGAGACTTAGGGTTAACCCCAACACTAACGCTAGGGTTAACCCTAAGGGTAACTCTTGATTTTGGAATGCAAACTAGGGTTAGCTCAGGAAAGGGTGAAAGCTTGCTCAAATATAGGACTTCCGCATACCAAATGAAAGAGCACGTCGTAGCGCACACTTCCAACGCAATTTGGTACCGAAATAATTATCTTAGGTAGGTTTAATAGGTCAGTTTTAAGCTTCTCCTTACCTGCAAATGGTGCAAAGAGGGTTTAAATCGGTATAAAGCAAATTAGGGTTAGCTATGCACAGCCTTGCCAAATTTTGATAAAATTATTTTTTTTGTCTGAAAATGATTGAGGAGACAGTGTTTGACTTGAAAAAAATAAAAAAAATACCAATACTGCAAGTGAGAATCGAACCTGGGACCTCAAAGTTGACAAAAAGCTACGGGGACCACTCGGCTACCGAGACTTAGGGTTAACCCCAACACTAACCCAAGGGTTAGCTAGATTTTGGAATGTAAACTAGGGTTAGCTCAAGAAAGGCTCAAAAACTCTGCACACCAAATGAAAGAGCACGTCGTAGCGCATACTCCCAACGCAATTTGGTACCGATAAAATTATCTCAGCGCGGTTTAATAGGCTAGTTTAAAGTTTCTCCTTACCTACAAACGGCACAAAGAATACTCAGACATTCTATACAGATACATAAACAATTACAGTTACAAGAAAAAACAAAATCTTCTATGCTTTGAGTTTAGTTTTTATTGAGTTTCTGAAGATCTTTTGATTTTAGTATTACTTTGTCTTTTTAAATATTTCTGTTGACCGAAAAACATCAAAAGTGGCTTGAAAAAAAGATGATAATTAAAAGTCGAGAAATACTCTTCATCAATACCATTTTATTATGCAGTATGAACAATTTGTACAATATTTTACTTCATTTGTGAGAACCAAAACAATTAAAGACATGGATATATAACCTACTATAGATATACAAAAAATATTAACATAACTTATTTCATTTAAGAGATTCAAATTCTGAGACCTGTTAATAATTTAAAAATCAACAAGATTAAAATATGAACATGATTTAATCTTTAAATGACGTTTAGAAGTAGGTAGAACATTAATTAAGAACAACTATTATGGATATACTACTCCTTTCTTTAATTTTAGAAACGTTTCAACTGTTTTAACGTTTCAATTCAATTAAAGAAAGGAGTAGTATATCCATAATAGTTGTTCTTAATTAATGAATAATATGATTGTTTGATGTGAAGTCATAAAATTCAAAATATGTCTTAAATCAAGAGGTCTAAACATTTTGCTTTGCAAATCTGACCCTGCCTCTGATAGTGATAACCACTGCACTGTTTTCACTGGTATAGATTTAGACTAGGTAAAATAACTGAATCAAACACCACTAATTATGACTAATCTCAAAACTGTTATTCAAATAATAAAGATCTCATTGAAATTCTGCATAAATAATGGCACAGAAATAAAATAATACAGACAAATTTAGAAAATAGAAAAAAAATCATATGTAGATACAATGGGTTGTAAAGAGATTTTTCTTAATTTCAAATGCATGTCTGGTACACTGATATGACGTCACTAATTGCAAGATATGCTTGTATCACATAAGTCCTTCAGATTAATGATGACATCAAACACTAAATAAAACGAATTGCTGAACCACAGACTTCTGATTGAAAATTGGAATGGAGTAAATTGATGATATCAGTGTCCTTGATACACATACAATATTTAGAAAAACCTCTTTATATCCCTTTAAAATACAGATCTGAAGTAGATAACATTGATTTATAAAACTAAATTAAAACAAAATCATTTTCTCATTCAGATATGTGATCTAATTAAAATCGAAGTCTGATATATTTCTAAATGATAATATCATCAAAAGCGTTTATCAGCAAATATCATTCATTGAAAATCTCAAAAAGACTTTCTGAAAAATAGTCTTCAATACAAAGCTGATATCTTCATCTACAATCAAAAAAAGTTCTGCAGTGATCATGAAGATCATAAATGGCAACATTAAAAAAATTAAAATGCTTTTAGATTATTTTGGCAAATCAACAAAACCCCACCATATTTTTCAATCACAGCTGATCTTTGACTTCAACAGATATAAGTCTAAGAAATTCAACCTTAAGGTCATAGTCAAAGTTATTAGTCATTGGTATATTATGTCCCCCAAGCATTCATTGCATAAACTGTACAAGATAAGCTTTAAGTACAATCTGATTATTCATTTTGCATGGACAAATACCTCACAAACAAAACTGATCTAAATATTTTTTTGAGAAAGAGTACATGTTCAAGGAAGATTATGTCAGCTCCAATCTAATTAAAATTAGATTACATTTTGTTTCGGTATTTTTTTTGAGTATCGACTCCATGTAATCTAAACACTTGTATAAGGCGAGCATCTCCTGGTGACTATACCAATATAAACGTTGTTCTGATTGGCGGAAGGATGGCATGTGCTATAAATAGCTTATTTAAGATGCTCGCCTTAAAAAAGTGGTTAGATTACATGGAGTCGACACTCAAAAAATAACCGAAACGAAATGTAATATAATTTTAATTAGATTGTGTCAACTCAAGCAAGTTAAGTAAATTTTAAATAAGGTTTGGTGGTCACTGAAAAATGACAATGAAATTCATTTATTTATGATAAAATGACAAGTAATTTCATTCTATAATTTCTATAAATTATCTATCAGGTAATCCAGGCATGGGGAATTTCTCAGCAAACACCCTCACTTCTTCTTTAAGATCAGCAACTCTCTTCTTTACTTCAGAATCTGTCACAACAAATTCTTTAAACTCTTTCAATTTCTCTAAAATTCAAATACAAATTGGTTGTGATATTTGGAAAGAGTAGTAGTAGGGTAGTAAAGGACATTTTAACGGCGAGGATATGACATTCCTCTATATAACCTGGCTCTTAAACATTAACAAGAGATTCATATCTTGAAAACTCTTTCTGTCAGTGATGAAATCTTTCTTGACATCTATGATTTGATTTACCTAAAAAAAACATCTCATTTTATTTCAATGGCCTTTTCCTATAATGTTTATACATAAACTAGATGGACAAAACTGAATGTGTATTGATTATATGACCTAAGAATTGATAAGGGGGTGTCAATTCTTCTTATATAGTAACTAAGCAACTACAGTGCAAGTTGAATAGCTCTAGGCCTTTTGAACAACATTTGATTTCAGTTCTGGATTCTGGCAAATGAAAATGATAATATAGCCCTATTACCCTCACACTACAAATCAAAGCTGATCATAATATTCTTGAAAGACATTGGATCAGGTCAAAATACACCTACTTCAGCATTTTTGAGGTGATTGAAACAAAGCTTAACTAAACAATATAAACATTATCTTTGTTGTTATGGATATACTTACTAGTTTTCTGTTGAGCATACAGACCAATTTGTACTCCTTTATCTAAGAGTTCAACAACTTTATTAAAGTCACTTTCATTTAGACCACGGGAACTTAAAGCAGGTGCACCTTAAAAAGAAAAGTATCAACAAATATTGAAATTTTGATATGTTATCTAGTATCTGTTTTGACCAATGAGTATGGGAAACACCATGCAGTGTGCAGTGAGAGAAATTTTGCCAGGACAATGGCATCAGCATAACCTTGTATGCAGATAGAAGAAAACCTTTCAAGATTATTGGTTGAGGTAGAATACGCGATAAAAAATACATAATCTTTCGTAAACAGAAAATGTCTGGATGTCAGAGACTAGTCAGAAGTCAACAATGGAGACTTGAAAGTAGTGTGCTTTATCCGCCAGCTGCATACAAGGTAATTGTCTGTAGCGTGAATGGCCAACATATTTATGATTGTCACTGACAGGGGGAACCAGGTTGCAATATCTTTTGCCTTTAGTTGCCAACAACCTTATTGAAATCAGATGGAGTAAATCTCTTCCAATTGCTTTATGATTCATGATGACCTTTCTTTAAACTGAACTCTGTGCACTTGATTTTCTTAAAAGTGCAACGTCTGCTTATTTCTTGATATCCCTTATCAAAAAATCAGTTCATAACTGAGATAAACTAGGTGTTAAAGTTCTTACCTAATCTTAATCCACCAGGGGTCATAGCACTCTTATCTCCAGCACAGGTGTTTTTATTCACAGTAATATTACACAGTTCTAGTATTCTCTCAATTCTAGCACCATCTGTTCCCTTAGGTCTTAAATCAACTAGCACCAAATGATTATCAGTTCCACCTAGTACCAGATAGCATTCTTATTAATAAATCTTAGGCTTTAACACCTGGGTTTTCAACTTGGGGGACATGTCCCAGACTAGGGACATTTGGACATTCTCCAGGGGACACAAACTGATCTATAGGTCTAATAAAAATGTGTTATATTTTGTATTATCTTCAAACACCAGTGTCCACTGCCCGCAACGACCACAATTTAAGTTTATATTAAAACATAATTTGCTGTGACCATATCATGCTTCGAAATTGCATGTTTTCTATGCCTTTTGCGGACATTTCATTTCCTTGTGAATTTTCGGGGACATTTTAGAAAACCAGTTGAAAACCCAGGCTTTAACATGTAACCACTTATAGATCATACAAACTTATACAGAAAGTGCAAACCCATCCTTCCATGTAATAAAAGATGAATGTTAGATCATAACCTATCAATTATATTGTTGCCCAGAGCATATATTTTTTTTTTAAATTTCTATCTTAACAAATCAACCAGGAAAATGTTAAGTTTAAATATATAGCTTTTACTATTACTAAAACAAGTATTTTTTTGACATATTCAAAATTGATTGATTGAATGCTAGTAAATATAGTTTAATAGCACAACTAAATTGTTTCTGTCAAGGTCCCTAATTGGCTGTATTTCCTAGTGTGTTATCCAATCAAATTGCTCTAAACTAACTTTTTATTTGATGCCAATGTATAAGTTCATAATACCTTAACCCAGGCCTTCTCAATTAATTTTTGTAAAGGGCCAAATACATTTTAAGAAACAATTATAAGGGCCAAAAAGAGCTTAGCCAGCATAGCGTTTTAGCAGAAGGGGTCACTCCTGGGGGCAATTTTCTAAGGCGTCCGGGCCGGATTTGGCCCAGGGCCACCATTTGAGTAGGCCTGCCTTAACATTAGAAAGATGGCTTACCTGATACAACTTTATAATCATGTTTTATCAAAGCTTCAGACATGGCTTTAGCATTTTTCAATACCAATAGTTGATAGTCACGATATTCTGGAAGCTGTGCCTGATGTAAATAAATTGAAACCATATTACATAAAAAATAAAAAAAACAAACACTGCCTACAATGTGTCAATTTTTTCAAAGTGAATGTTTTAATTTACATAAGAATTTGAATTATCCGCTTAAATTCTCTGATGAACAGTCAAAGACTTTTATGATTTTTACCATTAATGTGTATGATGTGCACCAATTTAAAGCTGTATCTTTTTCAAGATCATGTTTGTTGAAATTTAGGGAGTCAAACTCACAATCATCATTATCCCAAAATTTCCTACATACATGTACTTTTTTTTTTCTTTTAGGAACATTAATTTGAAAATACCTCTAATAATGCAGTAGCTACGCCAGCTATTTGATGTTCATGAGGACCACCTTGTAACGCAGGAAAAATAGCGTTATTGATTTTCTTTTCCAAATCATATTCTATATTAGCTCCTGTTTTAGGATGAACACCCTTAACACCTTTACGATAAAATATAAATCCAGATCTACAAAGAGAAGAAAGTTTGAGTTTGCATTACATACTAAATAACAGTTTGGACAAGTTTTATGGTTTAATTTGTCTGCCCTTACACCTTTTGAGCAATCATTCTAAATAAATTTTCTGGGAAAATCCAGCTCAAAACTATTACTTGCACCACTCTAGTGGAAGGTCAGTGAACATTCAGTAGCTTGGTTCAGTGGTTACACCTATTACAAGTCCATCAATTGCAAAACATTCAGAGGAAGGTCCTGAAACTCAAAGATTTCATGCACCAGTTGGCACACCCTGACACCAGACTCCAAAACGCCCATAAGGTTAAAACAGGGCAACCTTTACTCCACGGCTATACAATAATGTGCACCCCCAGTCTCATATGATATAAATGAAAATTAACAGTAAACTGTATCATACCTGGGTCCTCTCAGTGTTTTATGGGTAGTAGATGACACAACATCAGCGTAATCAAATGGACTAGGTATGACGTCAGCAGCTACTAATCCTGATATATGTGACATGTCAGCCAACATGATAGATTTAGTTTCATCACAGATCTACAACAAGACATCATTTCATTATTACTTTATACAAATATTTACTTATTGCATTCAATATACAGTCAAACTTGGTCCAACGGTCACCTGTATTCAGCATCACCCAACAAATTTTCAACCAAATTTACCGGTATTCAACAGTAGTCAACACCAACCTCTTGACGCCGCCAGAAGTCACCCTTTTCTTGACAGCGAAAATGTGTCACCCTGCAATCAGCGGTCATTTTCCGATAATCTTTTTTAATCCCATCAATTAAACTAACAGTTAATTACTGTCAAGCAGATTAATCTTTGGTTATAATCCATTAATTCTACTCATAGACTGATAAATCATATTGTAAATGATTACATGTAGATCAGTGGGGATCACGTCATAAAACGTGTTAGTTTAAGTGGAATTGCAAGAACCACAAAAGTCGGAATGGAAAGAAAAACGCTCCTTTTAATGTTCATTGTATCATGACTAAACTAGCTCAAATCAAAAACTTGAAAATAACGTCATTTAAACAAACCTGTCTGAATTTTTCATATTCTAATAATCTAGAATAGGCTGTAGTACCAGCTATGATTAACTTGGGACGGAATAATTTAGATGTTTCTCGTAATTTATCATAGTCTATGTATCCTGTAACAGGCTGAAATATACAAATATATAATACAAAGTATATATCTACTTTATGTTAAAACCATACGTAGGAAAAGTGCTCAACCGTAAGGGAGCTAAAATAAGTATTGAAAAGTTACAACAAAAGTTTTGTTGTAACTTTTCAATACTAATACAAAGTATATACAGAAATTACATAGTATAGTTATAATTAAATTGGATTGTTAACAGATGTGTCTGATAGCAATGAGCTCTTCACAGCTGGGACAAACAGATTAATAAGATTTTTATCTGTTATTGGACATCGGACAATTTCTGACAAGTTCATATCATTTCAATAAAATACAAATGCTAAAATTGGACGGACAAAACAATAAAACACTGTTACAGAAAATTTTGAAGGAGTTTTCCATTTTATTTGAGCTATAAGGCTTGATTCAAGGCATATGGAAAATACTTACATTGATTCTATAAGGCATCGATTCAAAAAATATTGAGGTTGCTGAGACTCTTTTAGCATCTGACATAAAACCATGTGTTAAACTGAAAAAAATGGAAAATTAAGCAGAAATAATTAAGTATGAACAACTTTTATAACAGATGTTCCTTGGAACAACCCTCCGACAATAATTATTCACAAACTATCAGTGTGATATAAGATTTGAACGACATGTAGAAGCGGGGAGCACATATTACAAAACACAAGACAATATTATCGAATATAACACACTTCTTTAATACAGTTAAGCACATAACGTTTCAACACAGATACACGTGTCGTCATCAGATGTAATATCAGTGTGATAGTTTTACATCCTTGTGTTAGTTAAAAAAAAATTTTTTTAAAGGGATTTCTTAATTTCTTATGAGTATCAGGGATAATTACATCATTCCATTTTTCAATCAGATGTCTGTGGTTTCAGTAATTCCATTTAAACTCAGTGTTGATTAACAAATAAAAAATCACAAAGCAGACATCTCCATTCCATGCATGAAATCTCAAAGGAATACATATTTTTCTTTGTGTGTAAAAAAAGCACCTACTGTCCTCCATCGGGTAAATCAAGGCCCATAATTCTATCATGGGGTTGTAATAAACCAGTGAACACAGCAAAATTAGCTGGACTTCCAGAATAAGGCTGAACATTTACACCCCATTTCTCAGGATCTAATCTAAAAGTTTCCAGGGCTCTTTTCTGACACAGCCTTTCCACTTCATCAATATGTTCATTTCCTCCATAATATCTACATTAAATAGACAGATGATATTAATCGCATACTAGTTTTTGTGTGATATACTTTAATTACTTGTAGGCCTATATTATAAATTCGCAAAAAAAGAAATGTGCTCCATTACAAGTTAATGGTGGCCATAACCCAGTAATAGAGGCATAAAGCATGTTATTCCACTGCCACATATTTTTTGAAACCCGTCAAATCAACAATCCTTCTAAAGATATGCTGCAGTTAGGGTTGGGCGATATTGGTTAAAGTTAAGATATGGGTATATATCGCGATATTTTTAAGAAGGGTTTCTAATGGTTTTTGAAACAAAATGTTCATGTTTTGTTCTATCAAAAAATCTTAAATGTAAGAAAAACAGTAAATATCTGTCAAAAACAACCAAATCTTCAATAGAATGAAAAAAACACATCTTTTTCAAATGTTAAAACTGTTAAAATGACTTTATCTTGACCAAAATTTGACGAAATACCATAATAATTACATATATCACGATATGGCAATATTTCGGTATTTTTATTTGAGGCGATATTACTAACAATATAAATTCCTATACCGGTATTTATTGCGATACGGGTATATCGCCCAGCCCTAGCTGCAGTACAGAGATAAATAGGTTTTTAAACAGCTGTCACTGGAAGTTGTAAAAATCAAAGCAAATCGCTTGTATTTTTTGTGTCCCAAACATAAAAGAACAAACATATTTGGGCTCTAGTGCATTTCCTTAGACTCATCAACACATACAAATATCAACATACTACATAAGAAGCATAGAATGATGACATTAAACACTTTGAACCTATCACTAACATACTATCACAGTCACAGTAACTTATCTCACCCACTAACCTAGTAAAATAACATTTAACACTTATATTTACCTAGCTCCAGGGTAACCTTCAGAATATTTATTATTTAAACATGATCCTAATGCTTCTAATACAGCTCGACTTGCAAAATTCTGTCAATCAAAAATCATAATATTACAACACAGACAAAGATAGAGCTTTAAATTACCCTAATTTGGGCACACTTTGTATTGGTTGAGCGGGGTATAGGGCATGCTCCTGAGAAGGCTACAGAATCGTTTTCACCAATTTAGAAATATCTGGGAGTTCAATGATTTCATTTACCAATGTAAGCAGCATGAACTCTTAAAGGGACTGTAAAGTGGTTTTCTAAACTTTTTATGTGTATCGGGGACACTGATAGCATCATTTTGCACCATTCCAATTTCCATTCCGACATCTGTGGTTCTTGCAAGTCTACTAAAACTAACACGTTTTATGACGTCACTGCATAGATGCATAGATATCACTAGCTGCTTCCGGCAGATCACTGTCAGTAACTTCATTAAATGTATTAGTTTTAGGGGATTTACAAGAACCACAGAGATTGAAATGGAAATTGGAATGGCGCAAATTGATGCTATTGGTGTTACATACAAAGTCGAGAAAAACTTTCACATCCTTTTTTCTAAAATATTGGTTATAAAATTCATAACTTTTGCACAGTCATCCAATTTTCATTATTGTTATATACCTAGGTCAGACACAAATTTGATCAAAAATTAAAAATGGGATCAGAATCTACTCTTTTCTTACTAGTGGCGTAGCCAGGTTTTCTAAACATGGGGTGCAATGGTAAAGATGAACCGACAGAATATATAGACCTAATGAGTTTTTTATAGACGGCACTTTTTTAACCAACGGATATCAATAATGGGCCCCCCACCCCCCTCTAGCTACACCACTGTTTCTTACTCTATTATAGTACACAAATTACCCACAAAATAAGGGAGAATATAATGTATAATAGGTTTCTAACAATGAAACAACAGGATCTAACCTACTTTTCACTCTGTCAATCCCGGATCTTTTCTTAGAAAACTCTAGTTAGATAACATAACAGTTTCTCACATTTGACACAGAAATTATGAAACTGTTATGTAACACAATTTACTGTTTGCATTGACATATTACTGGTGCTTGCATGGCCTCCAGCTAAAAAATCGTGCTACAAAACTAACTGTTGATGGTGGTTTATAGTTTTGTTGACAAAATAGACAGCTTGTCAGACAGAAAAAACAAATATTCATTTAGCAATTTGTTTACTTCAAGACATTTATATACCAAGAGTTAAAATATTATTAACTATGCATAATACAATTCTAAAATAACAGCTGTAGCTTTTCTTTCTAGATTATTATGATAAAAAAATAATTATTTTTACCTCGGAAGCAATTAATTCTAAACCATATGTTTGTCTGTATTTTTCTTTATCTATAATAGATTTCAATTCGGGATCACTTTCAGAAAGAGGTTCATTTCCTGTCCACAGGCTTCGACTGTTAATGGTGTCAAAAAATCTTGAAGTCACCTAAAAATAAAGAAAATAAAACGTGTATGACTTGGGATTGAAATGTTTTAAAACAGGATTCTATATGAATCCATTTCTACTTAAATGATTAGTAGCCAGATTTAAAGGAGGGACAGTTCATAGCCGTAGGAGACAGGGGGGCAGGGGGGTTTGATCCTAGTTATGAATATGTGTTAGTTGTCTTCAAGGGTCTGCACGAATCAGGTGTTCTTGACATGTTCCAGGTGTTCTGTTCCAAACAAGTTTTCAAATAATTCTTTATTTGTTCTGGACAGGAAGTGGAAAGTATTGTACAGAACTAATATCTGAGTAGTTTTAGACAGGTTCTAGAACGGCTGCAACATTTGTCGCCATCTTGATTTTGTCACTGTTCCCGCTGCATCACCCCAATAGTTGGGACAGAAAATCTTGTTACAGACAGTGTTCCAGTTTACTCAAATTCAGTTCCGTCTGTTCTGATCTAGTCTGGTCTATGATTCGTGCAGACCCCAAAGTAGTAGAATTTCTTGAAAATCACATAAACCCTTTAAGTATTCCTCAAACATGAATTTTACTTCAAATTTTCATGTAAAAAATATTATGCCTGCCATAAGCCTATAGCATTGGATAAAAATAGAGGGATGTGGTCTAATATTGGTTATGTAATATTTTCAATAGATACAAAAGATTTGTTAGGTTTACATCCAAAATTCATATTTCAAAATAAAATTGTTTTCAAAGGTACAAAATGATTTATGTAATAGTGTATTTTTTGGTATTATACATTTATGCAAAGTCATAATCTATAGGCTTATACATGGTAATAAAATATTATAAATATATAACAGGGCAAATCTTATATTTGCATGTATTCAGGGCTAATAATAACAAAGGAAATGCACATTATAACTGTTATTCATACATAACTGTACAACAATATGTTACATAGTTACCAAATAAAAAGGTACTGATGCAATACACGTTATGTGTATAATATAAATATATGCTATATACCGTTATTCGGTCAGCATTATACCAAATATTTACTTTTACTTTGTTCGAAAATCAACAAATATTGAAATACACATGTCGACGTGGCATGGTGTACAAAATCTGTGCATGAAAATTAAGAAATTATTAATTAAAAGTGTGATTTACCCGCACAGCTGATGAACACCGACTTGCCAACATCGTCGCTAAAGTTGAACCCAATATTATTGACCTGACATGACACGCTTATTGTGTCAAGGATGATGGCCATGTGGCTCTATACAAAATATTTGGAGACAAGTAGTTGCTTCCCTTTAATTCAATTGGTGTTGTCTGACTTTACAGTATAACTTGTATAAGCTGGGCAACATATATATATCCCGTTTAACAAGGAAGCTTCAATGGTCATATGTCTCATATTTACCCATCTACGTCATCCATTTCTAACTCTATCATTAATTTAATTAAATTTTCATAAATTAAGTATGAGATCCATATTTTATGTAAAATGTTGACTGCTCCCTTTTTCAAGTCAATTCACAAATCCTTAAAGGACACATCTCTTAAAATTTCCATAAAATTTAAATTTTTTAACTTGGCCAATAAGAGTATAATTACAATCTTAAGTGCACAACAAAACTCCCTTTGGCACACTAGATATCAGTGACAAACTCTTAAACTGCTACTTTAATGGATTCTTATGACACAAGGTTTTAGTCTACTTGATACTGATTAGGAGAAGTCCAGAAAAGACATAAATGAGGTGTCAAATTTTGATCATTGGCGTTGGATGGCTTTATATAAAAGGTCAAGGTCAACAAAAAAAGCATAAATTTTCTTTAATGAAAATACAACAGCATAACAATATGATTCTTAATGTCATAACAATGAAACTATACAATAACAACTGAATAATGTATATACAGGAAAAATATCTCTACACATCATAAACAATAAAACACACAGACACATACATGGCAGTGAAATTGCATTGTAGTCGGCTGTGAGATTGGGTGTTGGAATCCTTTTCAAGCTAAGATAATTTCTGAAATGCTTTCAATCCCTATCACAAACCAAATATATGTGGCTCAAAAAAACTTGACTGTCATATATATATAGTAATTATGTATTATAGTAAATATACTTTAATGTTTGGAAAATGTCTGTGATGTGCAGAAACATCTTTTTCTGTCTATGAACTGTTTATTTACAAACACTATGTATATGTACATACAAGCAAACATAATTTACACTGGCCGAGGCTAAATGCAAGCATCAATTTATTAATAAATAATAGATTTAAGTACTGGCCTAAATCATTACTTCTGAACAATATTTGTTTTTTAGACTATTAGTTTAATATGACAACATAGGAAAAAAAATGAAATGAATGAAGTTTTACGTCCTACTTTCTGCACCTATATGGGCTAATTGAGGACGGGCAAACGCCATGCAGTGTGCAATGAGGGAAATTTTGCCAGGACAGCAGCATTAGCCTGCTCTTATTATCGATTTTCAACTGTCGAGGGATCTTTAATGTGCACAGCCAATAGCACACAGGAACTCAGTTTATTGTCCCATCCAAACGACTAGACGCTTTTTCCATGTCAGCCCCTCCGACCTGCATCACTGACAGGGGAAACCAGGTTAAAAAATCTGAAGGTATCATCTCGACCCATGCCGGGATTGAACCCTGGACCTTCAGGTTAGTAGACAAATGCTTAAAAATCTATATGCTGTAGATTAAGAATTATTTCTTGATTGATGACCAAAATTTTACTTAATGATATAACTGACTTCAAATCAGTCAAATTTCAGCCACAGTTGATAAATTGATTCAGTGGTTTAGTTTCTGAAAATAGTTGTTTTATAAATCTGTTTTCAAGATGAAACTTCAACAACTACACAGAAGTAAATTAGGTTTACAAAATAGTTGTTATGTACCAGTGTGCTCTTAAATAATAAGTGAACCACAGCAGATTTAGCCAATTATGATTGGATGTTTGATGGGTTAGATTAAAAACAATTTTTTGTTATATACCAGTGTGCTCTTAAATAATAAGTGAACCACAGAAGATTTAGCCAATGATGATTGGATGTAAAGTGGGTTAGGTTCCATTATGGTTCACAAATCAGACACACGAAGTCTAAATGACCAGAAATATTTCAGAATAACTGATAAATACATATATATGTAACATCAATGCCAGAATCTTCTATTATGCTTTGGAAACTTTTTTCCCATATATTGATGTTTTTTTGCCATATCATAAGTTCCATTGTCCTAAGCTTCTATAAATTCAAGGACTGCAAAGGTGTGAGTGTATAGTCATTAGCTAACATGAATTGCCCTTTAAATTAAATATGAAGAGAAGTTATTAAATAAACCACTTTTGCACTGAAATCACCACTTTTACTGTTTCAAAACTCCCAATCATCTTCCATATCAATACTCTCTAACTGATCAGCTAGTTGTTCTATTACAGAATCATCTGAAACACAAGTACAAAATACTTATACGCAGCCATTAGTTTTAGTTAGTAATGAATGAAAATAAAAACTTATCTAATCTCATCCACTTATCCACATAAAGGTATTTAGTAGTCATCAAAATCAATTATTTTCTGTCAGAATTATTGGTCTCAAGTTTGCAAGCTTAGTATAGTTTGCACATTTCAAGAACAATTGATTTTGCTTAAAAAACTTCTGCCATTAAAAATGTGTTTCTTAAGAAAATTGTGTTTCTAAGGAAACTCATCTGTAATGGGATGTGCCATAAATGATTAATAACCAAATAGTATTTAAAAGATAGTGGACCACAGCCATATACGCCCAACAAAAAAGCCTTAAATTTAATCAGGAGTAAACTAAACTTTCTCAAACCTTTCGATTTAGGTCCTATAACATCCATTTTAAGTTTCATCAAAATTGGTTGAAAACTAAGATAGTAATAGCATATTCAAGACTTTGAGGCAAGGGCAATAACTCTGCTTCTAATAATCGAAAATAACTCAAATTCGAACTTGATCTTTGTTTGTACACATACCAAATTCCATTTGATTCCATCAATAACTCTAATTTTTAGAGTGTTTACGAGCAAATGTTGACAGACAGAGGGACCGACGGACGGATGGACAGACAGACAGGGGTGCCAACAATATACTTCCTCATAGAGAGATGAGGGCGTATAAAAATTATACAGACCTTTAGGTAATTTACTAATATCAGTTAAAGGTGTAACAGGGTGTAATAATCCAGGTAAAACATCACATGTTCTCTTATTTAACTTCTTTAAAAATGGATGATTTAATAATGCTGAGGCTGTAGGTCTGTAAGATAAAACATTGTAAATTCAGGTCTCGGCTACTACATAATTTCACATTTTTTTATATAGCAATTTTTTTAGCGTATCATATTTGATAAATAACTAATTTGATTTGACTCAATAAAATGATCACAATCAATAAATCATTGTGAGGCTCAACAAGTGTTAGTTCAATACTTGATGCCATTTGCTTGGTTATGTCGAAGAAATAGCAGTTGTGGGTTCTAATTTTAGTCAGAATCTGAAATCCCTATGAAGTCATCCTCACTCATTATACCAGTCGCACAAGCAGTAAATGTGTATGAACAATTCAGAATCAAGATCAATGCCAAAATGTTTGGTCAAGCTGGTAGAAAAGATCCTCACCCAAGTTGTTACCTTGGTGAAATATGGTAGTTCTCTCTTTCTTTCTTGACAAAAACAATGATGTGAACGCAAGCAAATTGGAAAAAAAATGAAAAAGAGAAGAAACTCTGGAAACAAACCTTAATTTTGGATCTTTCTCAAGGCAGAGAGAAACAAAGTTATGGAAATGTTGTGAAAATGTTCTCTGAAAAATAACATTGTCTGCTTTTGTTTCATCAGAAACTGTTTGCCCTGAAATATAATGTGATGTGTAAAGTGAGCAATAGTTTGTCATAAAATATTGGATATATTTGATGTATTCAATACATTCAATCCCAAATTTATAAATACACATGGTGAAAAACTGAAAAAGTATGATTGGTTGAATAGAAGGTGAATTTTCCTCTCTAAATAGATGAAATTTGGACTAGCACATTTGAATTTTTTTTGTTTGTTTAATAATCACATGACATACCATTCAGATCATCTTCCACAATAAAATCTTCTACTGTAGTAGAATCAGCTAATATTGGCTTAGTTCCATTTAATTTTTCTAATAACATCTGAAAATATGATATTCATTTAGCATTATATAAACAATTAAAACTCTCAAAATATATTCAGTTAGTTGAACAATATCGATACTCATAGACAAACTTTTAAAAATTATTGAAATTACCGTTACACGGCGGATAAAAGCATCATATTTGGCACAAGGCTCCCTTAGAGCCTAATAATTGATATTAGCCTAGGAGCCCTCTGGAGTTTTTGATTTTTTTTATGTAACCCTCACAATTTCAAAATGGCCGACATCTATGACAAAATACCACTTTTTTGAGTCCGAAAATGTAATGGTGTTCAATGTCCCACTTTTCTGCAGTTATTAGGCTAATAAGGACAAGCAAACACCAACCAGTGTGCAATGAGGGGAGTTTTGCCAGGACAGCAGCATAAGCGTACTCTCATTTTCGATTTCCAACTGAAAAGGTATCTTTAATATGCACAGCCTGTAACACACAGAACCTCAGTTTATTGTCCTATCCGTATGACTAGACACTTTTCCATGTCAGCCACTTTGACTAGTTTGAAATAAGTATGTAACAAAATAGTGGGTACCTGTGTAGCTGGCATATCTGAAAAAGGTGTTTGTCCATTAGCTAATTCACAAGCTGTTATACCTAAACTATATATATCTGACTTGGTATCATAACCAGCTAGATTCTAAAACATAACATCATTTATCAGTCATATTTTGAATGCATACAGAAATTCATGGTTACACTCAAATTTTGAAAGTGATTTGTAAACATTATCATTCATTTTCTTAGCAAAAAAATCGGAAATGAAATTACACGCTGCTTTTCTGCAACTGTATGGGCTAATGACGACGAGCATATGCCATGCAGTGTGCAATGAGAGACATTTTGTCAAGACAACTGCAGTATCCTACTCTAATTATGTCTTCCGACTGTCGAGGGCTCTTTTACGTGCATAGCCTGAAGCCCACTGAGGCCCATACAAACGATTAGATGCTTTTTCCATGTCGGCCCTCCAACCTTCCTGTTTCTGAAACTAATGTATTATTCATTGAACAAATGGTCTCACTTTAATCTGTAGACAAAATAAAAGTAAACCAATTACCTGTTTTAATATTTCGGGACTAAACCATTGTAGACATTGAACAGCATTTTCAGGATAATCATGTACTAGTTTATATTTTTTACCACCACGTATCATAGAGTAGGCATACTGTAATCCTGATAGACACACTTTACCACTAGCTCCTATTAATATATGGGCTGCTTTAATAGACCTATAATACAAAGAGCATTATGTAGAATGTAGTTATTCATTTACTCACATTATTAAAGCTGTCATGTCTCAACAGGAATATATTTAAATTTTTAAAAAATAACTTTTGAGCCATTATTACTTTGTTGATTGGCTAAACCTAACACACAATTTCAGTTAATTTTTTTGATTCACTTTTTTTTTTTAAATTAGAAAAAAACAGTTAATTCTTTCAAATAAATTAACTAATATCAAAGATCAGACATATCAGCTTTCTGTAATTGTTCAGAGGAATTTCAAAGCCTTACCTATGTATAATTGCTCTACTATGAAGATATTCTAAAGCTTGTAAGATATCACGTAAAATATATGCTATAGCTAATTCTGGTAATCCAGTAGAAAAATAGGCATGTATCAAATCACGACTAGAACCTGAAATATTAAAAAAAAAACGGTATACAAAAATACTCTATTTTGATGAAATCTTAAGATATCAGTTCCAAGATAACACATGCCAAGTTTGTTTACATAGATTACAAGACATCAAAACAACCAGTTTGACAAGCATTTTAATATGGCAAAACTAACTCTGCCTTAATTTTATGACCTAGATTTGATGCACATGCAATGAGGAGTTCCAAGGAGGGTCAAATTAATTGACAATACATTATTAGGTTCTTACACTCATATAGTGTATCAAAGGCAAATACTTGTATATACTTACCAAAAGCCATGAGTGGCATAACTGTCCATAGTTCTTGACAGTGCATGAAGTTACAATAATGGGGTATGATCTTAGGATGATTTAACTGTTGACATAACACAATTTCATTCTAAAATAACAATTCTAAATTATCATTATTCTGTACACTAAAATATGTTTCATATCAAAATAGACAAATGAAAGTCAAAGTAAATCTTAAAGGGATTATAAATTGAATGTTATCATTATTATTTTCTGTCATAAGCCTTTGGTTCTGGCAATTCCACTGAACTTAAGCGTTTTATGGTGCCATTATCACAAAAAGATATCATAGGGTCTTTGTGAGCTAGTGACGTCATAAAACACCTACTTAACTACGAAAACCACAGAGGTCTGACCGAAATGCGAAAACCACAGAGGTCTGACCGAAATGCGAAAACCACAGAGGTCTGACCGAAAAGCAAAACCACAGAGCTCTGAATGAATTCAGGAGGGTGAATTCAGTGTCCTAAATACATATAATAAACTTAGAAAACCTCTATAAGAACATTTAAACAGTCTGGCTGAAAAAATTCAGAATTAGATACAAACTGTCCATAAAGATTACCTGTAGAGCATTGTAATCTAAACCGGGTGTTTCTAAACCAATACGTTTAATAGCTACATGATGTCCTGATGATAAATGTTTAGCTAATGATATACTAGCAGCATCATTGTGTCCTTTACCTATAAAATATAACATACAGTAGAAACTGCATTAAACGACCGTTCGAGGGAAAAAACTAGCGCTGGCATGATATATCGATGTATCGCGATATGACATGCCACGATACGCGTATCGTATCGCGAGGTCGTGTATCGATAATTGACGATACCTCTCATTTCATAAAAAGTGATAATTTTTTTACAAATGGGCGAATGAAATCACAATTTTTTCTAACTTACTGAAGAAATTTAATGAAATTGTTAGGAACTATTTAAAAGGCGTGGATATCAGAGCATTCTTTTCACCTAAATTACCAAATTTCACATTAATAAAGTTATACAAAATACTAGTAAATACTGGAACTTTAAAGATGAAGTTTTAATATTTGTCCCTTTACCCCATATCGCGATATGTATTGTATCGTGACCTTTGTATAGCGATTCGTATCGTATCGTGGCATGATTGGCAATACCCAGCACTAGAAAAAACCAAAACGGTCGCTTACTGAAGGTGCTCTCTTAGCAGAATATATGACCGGTAAAGTCATACTAAGCATCAGCGCTATTTCTTGTTGACGATGGTCTAGCCGACTTGGACATTTTCACTTATTTGTTCAGTCAAACTTTTACGATAAATCAAGACAAGTAGACATATTGCTCTTGTTCAATTTAACTAACTTTGATAACTTTATCAAGATGTTTGACTATGTTGACAGCATTAGATAATGTTTGTATAGTATATGGCTAGTACTGTCAAGTATATACATAGCACCTGATCAAGTGATACAACAGAGGTAAAGCTATCAGAAAATGAGACATTTTGAAAGCAGCATCTTCATACTACAACAGCTTTAATCTTTTATCAAAATAAATCCTCTAAGCTTGTTCAAAATCTGTCAAGAACTGCGCCTGCTAGAATGTTTACTTGCCAAATATTAAAATGTTTGGGCAAATAAAAAGTGGAGAAATGACCAAACATGGCATATTTATGATGGTTTCAATGGTTGACCGGTAAAATATGTTAATAACCATTCAATTCCTCAAAAAATTGTTTAAATTGTTTCAAAAAGTCACCCACAATATGTGTTCTTCAATTATGAAGAAATATACTGTACCTATAACAGAATAAACTTCATAACAGGATGATACAGGTTCAAACTCTAGACCAGCTGTAGAATTACTTTCTGACAATGACATACCATCAGATTTGTTGACAACTTCTGCCTTTTCATTAGGCTGAAAATATTTGACAAATGATCAGTTATTGACATATTTTATATACTAGGCTAGTAATAATGTTTTGTACATATAATTATAAATAAAGCATTCAATATTACAACATTAAAAAGTCTACCAAAATGCTAATTACATGTATAAACATGCTTTAACATATTTTTTTTTGTAGAGTAAAATTATAAGCTTATATTATGGTTGATCAGAGCTGTTGACTCATTAGTGTTATCCAGATTTGCCAATTTTGAATCAAAGTTTGCCGCAAAAGCAATTTCAATTTGTGCTTGTCATAAAGAATTTTTTACAATTCTAATGAATTTATGATGAAAATCAGCAGCTCTGAAGGGTAATATCTAACTTGAATATATATTACTAAAAATCTAAATATAATATTCAGTCACCATCATTTTCAGATTCATGCCATTTATGATTCAATGTTTCATTAACAATTGTATTAATTTACTACAACACCACTGGCTTAGTAGTTACAATATCAGCATGCAAATATAACTTGTTAGTATTGTGTTCAATAATAATATATTATATAATGGGACCCAATTGATATACGTCCTCAGATGATGATAATGTTAAATATTGTGTATGATAATTTCAATTGGAATAGTATACATCACATCGTGTTCTGTTATTCAATGTGATTTCTACCCCTTAATGATGCATAGGAATTGAATTATAATACAGCCAGTCAAAATGATTGAATTAATATACCATCTAACAATCTGATCATGATCTCCTTGTAAAGTATGCTTATGATTTTAGCAAAAGCAAAGCGATACAAAGCAGTTTTAAAATATATGTAACAAGGGATAAATTTTTTAGAAGGAGGACATGGGTAGGGTATTTGAACAAGTTTCAACCTTGCTGGTCATACTTGATGGTTTAAATTCTGTTTCATCAATGTAACTTGACATAACTTATACCTTAAGTCTCAGAGATATGAGTCTCAGTTTTTTGGTTTCATTTCAAAATGTACATATCACCTGGATCACCAATCACAAAACTTCACAAGCAGATAGCCAACAAAGCATTACGGTAAAATCTAGAAATTGGGAGAGTATATAATATGACGTGTGACCCGTCCAGCTTCAACCTTAAAACAGCAGCAGCAGCATGTTCAAACATGCCGGTATGTGTAAAAGCAACTGAAGCTATCTTGATTGGGCTGGTTCATTTTTGTAAATTTTTGGAGTAAACACATCAAAAAAGTACATATGGAACAAGAGCATTAATAAGCATTGGTATAATATAATCATTTTAAATATTGTACATGCAGTGGGGTACATATAACTTTTATATAGTGGGGTTAATAAGAAGATAAGACAGTCACAGTTTAAGCACATGCAGAATTCCCTTACCAGTGCAGTGTATGTACTGCGATCATATGGTCTTTGACCAGGTGATTCAGATGCCCGAGCTTTGGAGCATCCACAGTGCTATGAGAATAAAAATAAAAAGAGAATGACCGTTTAGGATTTTATAGAAACCATGGAAGTGATTTGGGGGAATCAAGCAAAAATTTATTGATGTTGGTTCATGTGAGAAATAGAGGTTTTCAAAAGGAAAAAAGTCAGACTTTGACAAGAAAAGTGCTAGAATGTGTGTCCAAAAGAAAACTGAAAATAAGAACCTATATAATTTTTAGCTATGAAACAAAATTGCACGCAAAAAGCTATGCATGTAGGATTTGAAAAGCCTGTTTCTATTTCAATCTATTTCTATATGTGCTCCTCGCTTCTATATGTCGTTCAAATCTTATATTTCTAAGTTATTGTTAAGCTTATTTTCAGCTTTTCAATCATTTCCTTTACTTAATATTTTGCCACCTTCAAACCGAAGGTAAAATTATAGTCGACATTTGGGATGGCCCACAATTTGCAGTTGCAACACTTTGACTTTGAATAACTGAATACAACATAAGAAAAGCTGAGAAAATTTATGAGCTGAAAAACTAAAATTAGGCTAAACAATTCCCCTCAATGGGAAATCTAGATGTTAATTTTGTCATGTTAATATTTACAACATTGATCAATGCTGTTATATACAAATACATATAACTAGGGTTGTATATCAATTACCAAATTGATTCTTGACTGCAAGCTTCCAATCAATAAACAAAACATTTTTATTGAGAAATCTTCTGATCTTTTCTGTTGATGAATGTTTTTGTACCAGAATAAAAGCAAGCTCATAACATGACCTCTATCTTAATTGACCAGCATCTTGAAGCAGCTTCAGATTACATTTATGTTTTATGCACAATATGCTACTATTGATAAATAATGATTTATATTTAATGCAAACATCAGGGAGTAATGAGTTGACATGCTTTGAAAAGAAGAAAATAAATAAGAAAATTTAAACCTCCCCAAAATAAAGGCCCATAACATGTCAAAAAATTATCTTTGTTGCTTGTATTCAGAAAATAATTTACCATAAAATATAATGGTAACTTAAAATATACCTGTATACATGTACCGTAAGATTTAATAACTTACCAAAAATGACATCTGGAAGATGATAGGCCAAGTTAATCAAATTTTATCAAAAATCTGAAACAAATGGAATCATGATCAGGTCTTTTTATGAACATAGCCCATCTTCAAAATTGGTGTTGGTTTAGCTTTGAATACAATTAAAAAGCTTAATTATCATAGGTTACCTTACAGATAATACCGGTATATATTTTTATGATAATCTTATAGATTTTTAAGATAGTGATAGTCACACTCTGAATGAATTTTTTAACATAATAACCATAACATTTTTTGTGAACACTGCTTCAACCCTGCGCCAGTTCCTTCTGTTGACCATTATAAACTAGGGTCCAATTGACTATGTCTATAACCCCAAAACAGCATCAGTCAGATGAATCTTACTCTGAGAAATCTGACATAATGGCATGAAATTGATAATCCAGTTAGCAAATGGCCGCAAAAGAGTTCCTAAGCTATTTCCACAATAATTTTTGCAAAAAGAATACAAACGTGAAAACTAACAAGGAATGAATAATATTATATTTTTATAACCTGAACAAATTTTGTTTTTCATTCAATGGTCTGTTTACACCTTCATTGTAAAAGAGCCTTTGCAAAATTATCTCCCCTCTTAAAAGGGTTTACTAAAGTGGGAAAATGCCCAAATTAAAATGGATCTGAAATTAACAACAAAAATGAACAAAAACATCTTTAGCGCGAAATGATTTTTCTTTTAGACAAATCTTAATATAATTCAATTACGAATTAGTACCGAACTTTTGAATTTGAATGACTAAAGTTCATGTTCAACTGAAATGTTTTGTATTTTTGTAGTACAATTACATACTCGGACGCACCTGCAATCACTGGACTTTGACACTCTTGATAACTAGAATGATTTGCATTTAATTACCATTCGTTCGGATACTTCGCGTCACATAGATCAAAGAATGAGTCGTCCAAAAACAGCATTTGCCTGGTAATTTTTAAAATGATTTGAACTGTTTGATACGAGGATTGTCCTGAAAATAAGTTTTATAACAAAATAAGCTCAAGGACAAATGACATTGACAATAGTGATGTCTGTAGTAAATCATTTAGCCATAGCTATGATGTAGAGTTAAAGTTATACAGTGGCGTAGAAAGGTTTTCGAAACTGGGGGTGCAATGGTAAAGATGAACCAACAGAATATATTGACATTGCGAGTGGAGCGAGCAGAGCGATAAACGCCTGGGGTCCAGGGTTGTGCCTGGTCTGGTGGGGTCCAGGGTGCAAACCTCCCCCCCTCTACGGTAGTGGTAACAATAATGAGGGTGCAATGGCACCCCATGGCCCCCCTCTAGCTACGCCACTGGAGTTATGTTCTATTTAAACAATTCTTCAATATTATATCTGTGTGATTTTTTAAATGTAGATACATCTCATGTCAGGTTGGGATCCGTGGGAGCAGCAGGGGCAAGTGAAAATTAGGCCCTGCGTCTTGCAGGCTTCGTTAATACCTAAAAGGAGAATGTTTTGATGGAAATGAGGCCTCAAGAAGTCAGAAATACTTGCTAGTTGCACCTAGAACACCCATTTCTTGGTCACAAAGGCCACAGCAACATAGCAACAATCCAATCCTGGGGAAACAGGGCTGTCATATCATTTCTTTGCTTCTCGGTAGTTTTCCTTTAAATTATTTCATTGATTGATTTCAGGATGGCACACCAATTGAAAAATAGTTATACACGTGAATTTTTGGCGCCAAATTTAGTTCAAGTTGAGATTCCTGGTGGATTTCCTTATGAAGCTTTTGATGGTGAAGGTAATGAATGATTCTTTACTTTTATCCTTCATCCTGTTCACTGTTGTCGTTATAAATTTACATTGCTAAAAATGTGCAAGGTGTTCTCAATACTCAAACATGCACACAAAAAGGAATCTAATTAACCAAAAAAGGGATTCTGAAAAAGATTTCACAAAAGCTTAACTTTTTATGATTTTTAGAAAATCTAATAAGTTTTTAAGGATTTATTTAGTAATTAACCAATCAAATGACTATCTGGCCAGAAAAGTCGAGTGGCATGTACAGATCAGGGCTGTTGATTTATCTCTATTTGCCGGACATGACTGGCTGACCACCTCAAATGGCCGTTTGTGGTAAGGGTCGATTGGACAACAAGAATAAAGTACGGTACCAACTATCTGTCAGATCTTCTGCAAAACTTGCTTTTATTGGTGATAGAGTATTCTTTAAATTGCTAGGATTTTATACATGGAGTCAGAGAACCAATCTCTTCCAGACTTGACAGCTTTAAGAATATAGTAAATGTTAATTTTTCTTTCAGCTCATATCAAACCATGGAGTGTTTTGACACTTGTTGAAAGTGGTAGAGCATTTACATTCAACCCATCACAGAGTAATCCAAAGGAGTCATTTTTAGATATTGGCTATTTATATAATGTAGGAATGGGTTTTATTGGTTCCGGGAATACAATTTTCAATAAAAACTTATACAATACATATCTACATAAAAGTCCCCTGAAATTAACCAAAACACTTCTATATGCCGGAAATTCCTCAATGAATTTATTAACTCAGGTTCTCCATCCTGATTTGACAGAATCGTTAGTCGAATGCCAAGTACAAACTATTCTAGTGAGTAGGGAAACTCGTAAACCAGTTCCATTACCTGATTGGTGGAGAGAAAAATACCAGAAATATTCTCAGAAGGAGGCTGCTCTAAAATGGAGATTGAATCAAAACCGACCACAAACTGCTACATCGTATTCAATAACAATACAGCCAAGTGATTGTGATCCATATTTTCACGTGAACTGGTCAAATTATCTCAAATTCTGTTGTGATGGACTTCTAGGCTCTAATTTAAAATCAAGTGGACTAACAGTTCTTAAACAACCACAGATTAAAAAAGCAAATTTTACATACTTGAAAGAGTGTAATGCTGGTGAGCAGCTTTCTGTTATATTTTGGACCGAGGGAAATGAACTGTGTTTTGAAATTGAAAATAAGGATAAGGTTGTGGTATATCAAGCTCATTTAGTGCTCCATTGATGTTAGTCTTTTAGCAGGGGTGGATGCAGGCGTAGATGTTAACCTACTTAGATTTTGACCTTTTTTTTTTGCTTAAAAACATAGAATAAGTATTAATTGTACTAATTTAACAGTTTCTGACGTGGACCATGTTTGTTTTATATATGTAAACGTTAATGGGTTAGACATTTTTAATGTTGTATTCTCCCCATTCTTAAAAAAAAAAAGGGGGCAAACGCCCTCTACGCCCAACCCCCCGCCCCCTGGATCCGCCACTGTTTAGATATTATGTTTTCTCATTTAGTATCTTTTTATGCATTTATGAATACTACCTCTTAGAATATAATTTAAATATTAATATATAATTTTCAGTGAATCCCATAAACAATATGATATACAATTAGTGAAAAATTAAAGTTTTTAAACTATTTTGAATAATTACCTGTAGTTTTATGGATAATGACTTAGATTTAGGGTTTATAAGATTATACATGGAATCTCTTTTATAGTACATGTAGTTCCCATGCACAAAATCTGAATAAAAGGTTGATTTGATTTGAGCACCAATGTTCCTTCTTGTAGTTTCTCTACAAAATTAAGTTTCAGATAATACTTGCCCAATCTGATTTCAGATGTATAGCTCATCAAATTGCAGCAATCCTTATTATGTGTTATTTTTTTTTTTTTACAATTTTCTGATAATTATCTAGAATTCTTGAGTTTTCTCTTGAAGTCATTATGGAAACATTGTGTATGGTTTTTGTCTGTTGGAGAGCATAGGGGTAACAATGGATGTCAAAATTCTTGTTCTAGCCAATGATGTGAAAAGGGGAAGTCATTATTCTGGAAACATTGCGCGTAACTTGGTCTCCATGGTAACAATAGATAGTCAAAATAACCTCTAGCTGATCATGTAGGATGGATAAATGAAACGAAACAATTGCATTGAACTCTTAATTTATATGAATAATGCATTTTAATACTTATCAACAACTCAGCTTTATCAATTATTTTACAAAAATATTGCACAATTTATCATAACAATAACAAGCATAACAACAAATCATATATAAATACATTTATCACAATTTATCATAACAACAAATCATATATAAATACATTTATCACAATTTATCATAACAACAAATCATATATAAATACATGTATAACAATTCATGGTTTCTGTTCATGGATCCAGTGCACTACTGTGCACTGGAGAGAATATGTGCGCTATTTTAGCAGACAAAAAGGTTTATCCAAATGTAATGAATCCAGAATTTCTATGAAATCTCTTGACTTAAAGGGATTGTAAAGCTTATTTCAAACTTTGTATGGGTATCGGGGACACTGATAGCATCAATTTTCACCATTCCAATTTCCATTGCAATGTCTATGGTTCTTGTAATTTCACTAAAACTGACGTTTTTTTTTGACGTAACTGACAGTGATCTACATAGATATCAATGGTACCGGAAGGTAGATCACTATCAGTGACGCCATAAAATGCATTAGTTTTAGTGGAATTGCAAGAACCACAGACGTCGGAATGCAAATTGGAATGGTGCAAAATGATGCTATCAGTGTCCCTGATACACATACAAAGAAATACACTTTACAATCCCTTTAAGTTTATAAAAGCACTCATGGGAATGATTTATGTTCATTGTTCTTCCATCACGTTAATTAATGCACCTAAAATTGGTTTATTCTGTTGGGTATTTCAATGAGATAATATTTTTTAACAAATAAAAACAAATGTATATGAGACAAGCAAATAATTACAAAGCTACATGCTCAATTTTCCAAGATACTATTGTTTTCATAGTAGATTGAAATAACATTACAATTCTCAACTGAAGTGAAAACAAATAGCACTCAAATCCAGTTGAAAAACATTGGCAATTTCCCAACCATATAAGTTACCCTTAAGACTGAATACTGATGGAAATGCAGCAGTTTTCATATACAGTGCATCTTCATATATTTACATTTATTAACCCTTTGAACCCTTTGGCTAAAACCCTGAACTCCCAGCAATATTTCTTAAAGTGTATTACGTTAACATTATATGACGTCACCTGATAACGGCCAGTTTACCAGCTTGTCAGGTATATATAACGTAAGGATGGGCCAGTATACCGGCTTGTCGGGTTGAAAGGGTTAACCCCTTTAATCTACGAAGATTTACTTTTCTTAATAGTTTCCATAACAGATTTACGTAATGTTTGTACACATGTTGATAGTTGACTATCTGTTGTAGTTAATGTTTTAATATAATTATCCATTATACTCTTCATATTACCATTATATTTACCATCTTTATGTACATCATCAGCTATAAATAGAAAGAACATTAAGAACTTCGACTAAGATGGATGCATATCAATTTGTATGCAGACTAAGAAACAAGCTACCGTAACCCAGACATAGAAAGGTGTTTTATGAAGCAACTTCTGAAATTCACGGCAGGCATTATCAAAGACCAATTTAACTGAAATATGCAGTGTCATACTTAAAACATAACAAAATGTTTTAAACAAAACTTAAGAATTACCATTTCACAGATCTTATGATATGATTTACTTACCTATGTCTTTCATTTCTTGTATTGTAGATTGTACAGATCGTATGTCTTTAAAAAATATTTGAATACTCTTGGCTAGATCCACATCTAACCCTTTGGTGACCTTGCCTAAAAAGAAAGCCAAATAATTTAAATTTAAAATTTTCTTAAAAACTATTCATTTGCCATTTTTCAAAAATATGATTGAATAAAAATGGACAATGGACAAATTTTCATAAAACTTACCTTTATGATTAGCTTTGACTAATTCAGATTTTAAGAGAAGATTTTCTTTATGTAATGTTTCATAATCTGGTTTATCATCTTGCTGTAAAAAATGAAATTTCATATAATATTCATCATGATCATGTTTTGTTATAACATTTCCTGTCCAATTTACAACTATCTAGTGGTTTTTATCATTTCATTTATGGAGGTGGACTACTGTTATGATCAAGGTTGTTAGCATCTCTAGCTGCTCTGCAGTGCTTAAACTGCATTGAGGGTCATCTCATTTTGTTCATTTGCTCAAAGCTAATTAGAGGGTTGCTAATTTGGGCATGATGTTTACCATTGTAGCAAGCATGCCATCTTAAGCCATATGTATATGTACAATATATTTTATGTTTCGGAATATTAAAATTCTAGACGATTCAGATGACTTACAGCTTGTGATAAGATATCAACATTAAGATGTGGATGAATCTGACCTTCACTTTCTGGATGTTCAACTTCAGAAGGATCTATAAATAGATTTCATAATGTAAGTTACATGAAGAAAACCCTTTTTTTTACATTTTTTAACTGAAATCCTCAAATAAATGTACAAATAGTGACAAAATCAATGAGACATACATGCATGTAAATCGTCAATCCTTGGCAATTTTTGTGAAACCATAATCTGTTGCAGGCATTAAACGAACTTTCACAGAGACAATTTGACAAATATTAGTGGATGTAAATTTGAACACAATGTTTGCTAGGTTATGCTGCACATTATGCTAATTTCTCGAAAATTCTTAAAATAGTCAGTTATTAATTGAGTTTTAATTTGAGATTCTGATTTTAACTATCAAAGCTCAATTCTACTAATTCAGTGTTATTTCAGCTAAAGAAGTAATATCTAGAAAATTTAAGCACTGAATTTAGAAATATTAGTTTTCATTAAAAGTCATTTAGATGGCATTATTTGATAGATCAATTCTTCACACATGAAAATCAAGATATATAAAGAAATCTAATATACTCATAGGTTAATAACTTACTCTTTGTACATGAACTCACTGAAAATGAGTTAAAGGCTTAATTGATATATCTGAGACATGAATGTCCAATGTCGGACTTAAAAGAAAAATTATCCGTTCCGATTATTCGTCCTTCAGCTCTATTGTGAAAGCTATATATACAGCGGGAGACTGCATTGCAAAATCAAAAGGTTTTATCTAGACCTAAGTTGAGATTGAACCCAGAGTCAATGCGCATTCTGTATATTTTAAGGCAAAGAAATGTCCTCTTAGCAAAATAACATTTTCAAATCCACAAGGATTTGATCATTTGTGCCTTTGACTCAAAGGTAAAATCATGCTGTTCCAACTTCATAAATCCAAATGCACTGCACACACCTAAGGAGGGGAAGGAAAGGGGAATGGAAGGGAAGGGAGGGTGAAGGCTCAATAAACCCTGAAAATATCACTCACCTTGTGTGCCCCACAATTCTATAACAATGGATTCTGTTAACAACTGGTCTAATATTTTAGATGTAACTTTTTTATGCTGTATTCGTGCGTTATATTCTAATTCTGCTTGTGGCTTATTCCAAATTCTTTTACTTGATATAATATTCTTTTCACCAGGTACAATAATTCTGTCAAATGAAATATAAGATTTTACTCAATACTAAATTCCACTAAAACTAACACTTTTTATGACGTCACAGATAGTGATCTGCTTGATATTAATAGTAACTTCTGGGAGATGACTGTCAGTAACATCATGAAAAGCAAGAGTTGGAATTGTGAGAACCACAGACGTCGGAATGGAAATTGATGCTATCAGTGTCCCCGATACACATTACAAAGCTTAGAAAACCACTTTACAATCCCTTTAATTTGAAGTACCAAGGCAAAAAATTACCTGCAGAAAACACCTCGAGATTTATCTTCCATGATCCATCTAACACCCATACACTGTGGTAACATTATTACATAGTTCAAAGGTGAATCTAACAATTCATTTGCGTCTGTTACAATACTGTCATCTCCTAGTGGTCTCCCCTTGTTATTACACGGTACAACTTGTACATGTATTACAGCCTCCTCTTTACCATGGTAGTTATGGAGAGCAAAATGTTCATCTATTTCCATGTTGTAAGCAATTGGTTGCAACCAAACATGACAACTGGAAAACAGAAATTTTGACATCACGCAGGGCAGAAAACACAAAGTTTTTAATCTTCTCAAAAACTTCCTGATCTTGGCATTTGAATCTCTTATTCAATGCAGAAGGGGTACACTTGAAGAAGTACCTCTTTGTCATCGATGCAGATCATGGGCTTACATGGGAAAAGACGTTCAGATAGGAATATAAACAGAGGCCATGTTTGCCCATTTAAGATCACTTGACATTTGAAAAAGAGTGAACACTTCTTGCCAGTGCCACTAAAACCCTATTATGCAGTATTCACACAAATTTTCTTGCTTCATTCCTTTCTCAGTTAAATTATGCTTGGATACAGATGCCAAAAAATGATGACCAACTTGAGAATTTGAAATTACCTTCCAAGAAAAACATCTTCTACAGGATCCCAAAATGGATCATTCTTCTTGTTGCCTTTCTTGGCACCAAATTCACAGAATTCACCATAAACTTGATCCATGATGTTTTTACGATTATGAAACTTGGCTTTACTCCATGTCCATACCTAGGGAACAAAAAAAGTGAGAAACTTTTGGGTGAAAAATTCAAAATTTTCATTGTCTATGATATGCACCCCTGGTTTGGGATACCCCTTTTTTGCGTAAAGACTCTGTACTATTTATGTATGAAAATATATATTAGTGTACCATGATGTACCCGGTACAAATCACATTTTTAAAGAAAGTAGGACTACTTAAGTTTATATTCTACCTACCTTTTTAGTCAGTGTATTAGTAACTTTTACTACCACTTCTTTTTCAGAAGTTTTTGCTGAAGTTTCATGACTTGCCAAATTCTTTACTTCTGCTTCAAATTTAACATGCTGCAATAACAGATGTTGAAAACATTATATCAGCTGAAAACTGTTGAAAAGAAATTTTTTATTGCTTCATTTACAGAGATGAGATTCCAGTTTAGAACAGAAGTTTGCTTACAGTTCTGCTTTATGCCTAATTAGGTGCAATTTCATATGCGATTGAAGAGTAAAAATAAGGGAAAAGCATTTCCAAAACCAACCTTATTCATTTCTTCACTAATAGCATTAGCTTCAGTTATAAGAGGCATCAAATCAACAAATTCATGAAAGACTGTGGTTGAACTTGCTTGAACATCACTATTTCTTCTGGGTGTCTGTAATTCCACAGCCAAGCCTTCATGTTCAGCTATTTCTGTCATAAAGTAATCATAGTTGTATTTCTCTAGTTGATCTTGAGAGCTTCTATCATTCATAAATCCAATAAATAAAAAGAGACTGGTTGTTCCAAACTTTAATCTATCCTGAAAGTAGCAATAAGAGTTATCAATTCACTCGTATCAACTTTGGGATTAGCACGGCCAAGCTAGTTAACCTTGTATAATACAGGGACATCAGCACACTGAAAATGGCATTCTAATTGGAGGACAGGGTGGCCATGGTCCCCTTAAACTTTGGCTCCCCCCCCCCCTCCTCCAGTTTCAATATTCTATCATAATGAGTTCTTACATGCCTGGTGCTTTTAGTCCCCCTTGCATTCTTGTAACCCTTTCTCAGCCCCTCCACCTAATAATTTCCAGAAACAATTTCACATTTTGGTAATCGATATCAAGCCAAACTACTACTGATAAAGAGTTGAACCTACCAGATGATGTAACTGTGTTTTCTGTCGTAATTTACTACCATTGTGATTAATCAAACTATGTTCAGAACAGGGTTCAATATACACTTTATTATCATCATTATATATTATAGCATGATGACTCTGAACACTGAAAGAGGAAAAAAAACTTTATTTTTACAACAGAGATTTCTGACATGAAGTAAAATACACCTGTTAGGGCTAATGAGAATGGGCATTGGACAAACATCATGGAATTGTAATGAAGGAATTTTGCAAGGACAGTATCATTGTTTTACTCTTATTTTAAATTTTCAACTGTCGCGGAATCTTTAACGTACAAATAATGTTGTACTTGGAGCCTTATTTTATTGTCAACAAAAACTGGACACTTTTTACCATGTCAAACCCAGCATCACTGACAGGAAGAGACTAAAAATCAAATTTACCTTAATCCTTTGATACTAATATCAACATCTTTCTGATTTTCTTTACCAATTACAGTTTTACCTGAAACAAATTCAAAAGTCAATAATACATTCTGTGAATGTCTAACTTCAAATGATAAAATGTAGATCTTTAGAAGTTACAGTACCTCTTCATTTTATCAAAAGAATACATCAAAATATCAATTATTTGAAGATAATGTGTTTCTGCAGGAACTGAACCCTAGGCTTTCATGAAACTAGCAAGCCCCTAACTCACTCAGCCACATAAATATAACTGGGCCTGAATCCTGAAGCAAGAAAATGGCTATCAGATTTTGTGTGGGTGTATAATACACCTACCTTTATCAAAACAATGTTTAATAACTCCAGTTAACTGTGAATCTTCATTTACATTCATTATATATGGTTGTTGTTCCCATTCAGCTTTCTCTTTAGAACTGTTTAAAAATGTCTTCTCCCACTCTTTTCTGAAATAAAAAATCATTTTTGTTCTTCATTAGCTAAATCAGGTGCAGCAAATGAAAAGAAATGAATCGAGTTTTATGTCCTACTCTTCTGAACCTTATCGGGCAAAGCCATGTTGTATGCATTGAAGACTTTTGATGCCTGTAGCACACAGAGCCTTGGTTTATTGTCCCGTCTGAACAATTACATCATTTTCCATGTCATCCTTGGTGTGCAAAAGTAAAACATTTCACAATTGCATTTCAATTTGGTATATTTTCCAAATGTTTTCTCTGTCAAAGTGAACGATTATCTTTATATAAAAGTAAGTTTCAAAATAACTCAAGTGGTTTTAGATATTTTACCTGGCCTCTTCTAGTCTGTTCTCCCAAGATAACTGCATTCCCATTTGTCTTTCATTTTCAGCTAACAGATATTTCAATTCTTCTGAATTGTCCATTTTATTTCCACCAGATTTTAACATGGACATTAATCTTTCATTTTCTTCTTTTAGTTCTCGGATTAATCTTTCTGTAGGACTTTCATTTACCACAGCATTATTCTGAATCTTTTTAGCCCTAGAATAGAAAACAAGTCCATCAAAGATTGGAATTAATCTAATATGGTGACCAAATCCAGAGAAAATAATCAAACAGCTAGAGCATAACTGGGATTCTTGAACCAGAAATTAGATTTGATCCATCAGTATTTGATCCATTTTATTTCATTTCCTTGGTTTTTTTTCTGTGGAAATCGAAAGAATAAAAAAAAAGAGTTTTTCCACTTTTGTGCTGCTACTGGCAATGCTTTGTAGTGTGCAACAAGGTAAATTTCGCCAGGACAGTTGAATTAGCCGACTCTTTCTGAATTTCCAACTGTCGAGAACATACCTTGTAGCACATATAGGGCCTAGGCTTATTACCCCATCTGAAGAACTAGCCTCTCTGTAAGGGGAGACTCGAGGTATTATCTCAACTTCTACTGGTTTTGTGAATCTTGAATTTTACAAACATATCATACCTGTCAGCATATCTTAAAGTAGATAATGTTTCATCATAGTTAATATCAGCTGGACTCAGAGCAGCAATCTGAAATATAATAGAAATAAAAATAAACAGAAACACTGACTTCCATGAACCCATAAAACCCAATCCTTCTCCAACCTAATATTCTTTGGTTCCTATGTTTTAAAACAGATTCACAAAACTCCCAGAGCCATGGCCCCCTGTTCAATTCCAAACTAGGGCAAAATAGGGCCTATAGCACAAGGGTTGTTGTTTTGTGCCTCCTCATCATCAGGACTCTGAAGGTCAGATTCATTTGACCACAAGCAACTACAGACCTTACACAGCAAAATATAGTTAAACAAAAGTTGGGCTAGAAACGAACACCCCAAGGCCACCAGGTTGGGAACCACTGTTTTAAAAGAACAATTTTTGTCCATTGTCTTGAATACTTACCATAATAGTTCTACTGTTACCACCTAGAGCAGATTGTAGTAGTTTAGTTAAAACAGAATCTCTATATGGTACTATAACCTTCTTCTTCCCTCCAGCAATATCAGCTAAAGCACTGGAATCAAATATTTTACACTGAATTTACCTTTCAGAGGAGAAACAATAGAAACATCATTTGACATAATACTAGTATCAATAACTTTCTATGTCTGTGAAAAATTGCCAATTTTACAATGATGACAACTGGTTCTGAAGAAGATCGTGGCCAGACCTCTTGACATTGATCTTTCCTAGATTATCAGTATTATGCATTTTCAGCTGGGTTGACTGAAATCATGACACATTTAATGTCATCAGCCTTAAACACCCTCATAGTTAAGAGTCCATAGTAACCTTTATGATCAAGCTGTGTCATTTCAAAAAGTACCAGTATTATCCACTGTGCTATAGAACCTCACAGACCCAGGAATGTTTAAATATATTAAATGCCTTCCAGATAAGAAACAATATTCCTACCTAATAACATTACCAAGAGATGATAAACTCTGATTGATAGCAGCACCTTCTTTTAGTCTATCACCAGTAGCACCAGTACTGTTAGCTCTTTCACTACCAGCTAAATCAACTAGGTTTATTTCACTACTTTTAGTAGTACTTTCACCAGATACATTCATAAATACCTGAAATATCAAATTTTACAAATAGAGGTTTTCTAAACTTTTTATGTGTATTGAGGACACTTATAGAATTTGCTCTTTTTCAATTTTCAATCAGACGTCTGTGGTTGTTGCAATGCCACTAAAAATTAAGTCTTTCATAAAGGCAATTTTTGTGATAGTCACATCATATACAGTTCGGCATTTCTATAATAACATTAACCACAGACGTTTGTTGGAAAATTGGAATGATGCAAATTTAAGCTATGCTTAAGTTTGTAGCATATCTGTATATGTAACTTTTTATCCTGTTATTGGGCTGAGTGTATTGGTATCCGGGCTTAATTCTGACCCATGTAAAATAAAGAGTCTATTATTATTATTATTTAGCAGAAAACTTTCAGATATTTTTTCTATCCTGGGCCTGTCAATCTGGAAGAATCATCCCCTGCATCCCAAAACAAATAATTTTGAAAATACCTGTTCAAATTTGATAGTTATCACCATATGTGATCTACTACTAGTAGCATTCATATTGGTAGAGGCTGTAGTTCTACTGATAGCACCTTGATTCATCAACTGTTCTATTTCTTTATAATTACTAACTGGTACTTGCTGAAATTACAAATAAAGCTTTTCCATGACTTTTACATATGGTATATTTTGCTGCTTATACCAAAGAGCTGAATTTGAAATGGTAAAAAAAAAAAAAATTTCAATGTAGCCATAATCTAAAGTTATAATTTGATGGGACGTCGTATTTGTGTAGGACTGACATAGAATGTTGATTTTTTGGAGATTTGTTCCAATCCATTTTTTGGTAGTCAGTTTTTCTGAATTTTTATTTGATAAAAAAATTTTGAATAACTTTTTAATTTTCTACAAAGCTAAACTATTTATTACCTTCAAGCCTTCAACATAAAAGCCAACTTTAGGATTCTGTCGAACTTTTAATCCACCTTGTTTTTGTTGACCTTTAACCAATAAATCTCTAATCTGTTCATTATATATTTCTAACATACTGAATGTTACCTACGAATATCAATAAATATCATCTTCATACAGGAAGCTGGCAGTGAACATCTAGCAAATGAGTATAACAAGCAAATTTGCTCAAAACCAGTTGATAGTACTAAATTTCAAATATCTTAATAACTTGTCCGAATGAAAATCACAAATTTGGTTCTGATATTCGTCAAGATCTTATTGAGAATGTAAAAAACGCCATAAGAAATGGAAAGTGAAATTAGTTTCAGTCATCTGATTTTGCATATCGCTGAAATCAATTTCAACTTTAGTTTTTTCTTCAAATCAAAAAATTTAAAAACATCAAATACTTACCCTTAATTCTTTCTTGTCATCTTTGTTACTCTCAATAGCTTTAAATAGTTCACCACAAGTTATAGGTACAATACCTTTATTATTACCATAACCAGTCATAGAATAACTCTTACCAGAACCTGTCTGTCCATACGCAAATAACGTAGCATTATAACCCTGCCACGCGTTATCTAATACACCTTTACCTAAATCACTAAACACTTTATTCTGAAAATGAAAACAAAAATGTTTTGCACAAAGAAAGACAGGGATGAAATCTTCATACAAGATGATCTTAAAATTGGGGAAGGTAAAGAATTTAATTTCTATTCTTGTTGATATTCAATGTTGCCAAGAAGGAATTTTTGGAGATATAATTCTTGGTAAAATTTTAATTTTGAATAACCCCTGTATGGCGTTTTCATCCCCTGGGTATTTGGATCTGGTGTGTTGTCATTGTAGTAGGGGACAAATTTATCTTGGAGATTTGTTTTATTTTTTTTTCAATCTTCAAGTAAGATATTATTTGTGCATTTTGAATATCGTTCAGTAGATTTGTCTGTTTATGGACTTCGACATTGTGATATATTGATATACCATTTTCCTCCTTGTGATCAAGAAACAGAATACATCTACAGACATCAGTTCTTTACAAGCACTTATTACAATATTGTTACCTGATCAGCATATTTTGGTGTCTGTGCACAATTAACACCCTGTTCGTCTTCAATATAATCATCATGAGACCAATAACAATGATCAAAGGAGAATGTTTTACTGTCACCATTATTAGGATTGGTTATAGTTGTTGAGGCACCATTCATAGATATAATACATTTAGATCCTGCATTCTTTTCTCTCTAGAATAGAAAATTACAGAATTAAGAAAAGGTATGGTACCATAATTGCACTGGATATGATGTATTGTTAGAAATTACAGATTTAGTCATTAAGTCATTTAAAGTGGTATATTCACTATTCGTACCTCAGCTTCAGAAACAGGAATTTTGTATTGCTAGGCTAATCAATAATAGTGTTTACAGCACAATGTCAAACTTTGGCCCTTCAAATCCAACATAACCAAATAACCTTTGTCTAAAAGTTTTATTGGCAATGTGTCTTATCCCTGAAAATGAATGCCTTGTGTTCGTTCCCCTTTAACAATACATTTATAGGATAATTGCATACAAAATTGAAATAATTTAATCAGTGGCCTTTCTAGGAATTATTAGTTGGAGGGGCCGAGTTGGGGCCAAATAATTGTCAGGGGGGGCTACCAGCACCAAGTATCCGTTTGTAACATTATACGAAATTTCAAAGTGTGGGGGGGGGGGGGGGGCAAGACCGGGCCAGCCTAAATTCTCCTTGCCGCCCGTAGAAACGCCACTGAATTATATATGTCTTGTTAGTACATATTTCCCGTTATGATCAATATCAAAGAACACTGGTACAGTGGTACAGTTTGTACGTAATGGTAAGTTTAATCAAATAATGAAACATAAGACTAGGATGTATTTCTGAATGCCTCATATAACTGTTGAATTTGAACTTAAAGTCATGAACTGATTTTGTTTAGACTTGTCTTTTATCTGATCAATTACCTATTGTTCTCAATATATCCAATTACTAACATACGTCTTCCAATTGGTCCAATTACTTCCTTGTTACACTATAATTAGTCATTATACTATATACTTATATCATTATGTCTATTAAAACTGAACCAAGAAAATTTTATATAAAAATCCATTGGCGTTTGGTGGGAGGGGAGCATGAATTTAGGCTGGCCCGGTCTTGGCTCCCCCACTTTGAAATTTCATATAATGTTACTTATGTTACCTGGGTCCGGTTCCTAGCATTTAAGTAAGTCCAAGTCCGATATTCAACATGAGATTTTCCTACTAATTCTTGCATAGACTCAAGTGACTTAGGGTTTTAAGCACAAAATTGATCTTAAGCACAAGGCTAGGAACTGGGCCCTGGTGCTGGTAGCCCCCTCCCCCCTGACAATTATTTTTGCCGCAACTCGGCCTCCCCCAACAACCTAAAGGTTCCCAAAAACGCCACTGGAGTGCATAACGGTTTCAAAGATCAGGATCTTGCAGCAGTCAATATGATAACCATTTTGGTAGGTGTAGTGCACTGATAAGAATGTGGTTAGTCCTTAGCGGACATCTTTGTTTTTTACAATTCCGAAAGGTCTTAAATAGTCCTAGCATTTTACTGTTAAAATATTTTCCTGATACCAACATTCTCTTTGATTGAAATTTAAGAGCCTCTGACAAGTTTAGTGGTTGAAAGAACTTTTCAACAGCGGGCACTGGCGCAAAGATTAAGGGAGTTATTATCGCTTGTGCTTGAACCACATGGGTTTACAGAATATCTGTCCAAAAAAAAACATTTACGCCAAAAATCGGTATATCAATACAACTGGACACAATTTCAACTATCATTTTTAAAAATCAAGTCAAGGACATGTTTAAAGGGATTGTAAAGTGATTTTATAAACTTTGTATGTGTATCAGGGACACTGATAGCATCAATTTGCGTTATTCCAATTTCCATTACGACGTCTGTGGTTCTTGAAATTCCACTTAAACTAACACGTTTGATGACTTCACTGACAAAGTTTAGAAAATCACTTAACAATCCCTTTAAGTAATGTTTTTGTCAGCTTATGATCACCCTATTATTAACATATCAATGATTCATACATGAATGGATATAATGAATAGTTCATGGGGTCCCTTCAACAAAATATCTTATTAAAATGTGTTCTATGATGACACAGTATGCTACAACACATATCTCAAATTAGGCTTACCTTTTTTAACACTGCTGGCCTAATTATGACTTGATATTTGATAAACAAGGATTATTATAATGACAATCAAGAAAAAAAATGGTCCAGAATTTAAACAGGGTCTTATGATAATTAAGATTCAAAATTATTACTGTATATCAAAATTCAACTCTCAGGAATTCGGTTAATCAATATGAAAAATCCATACAAAAAAAAACTTGTCCGCATTTTGATTGCCAATTTGAACCCCCAGAGATTTTCAAATAATATCTTATGGTAATTTCAAATCCTGATCTGAATTGTGTCACCCTCATTATAAAGACAAGCCTCAAATCTACAATAGTCTACAACTAAAATAAAACGGACAACCTTGCAATTTAGAATATCCTGGTAACTTAATAATATACTAGCTGGTTATAAAAATGTTTTTAGGAGTAAAAATATATGTAATTAGCCTAAGAAGTACTAAAACTGCAAGGAATATCACAATCCCTTCAAATATACCACAAACTTGATATTTTTTGTCTTTTTTTAACTTTTATATGTAGACAATAACAGATACCCATTTTCAAGCTCAAGCTAAGAAAAACACATGGTAAGGGTCAAGACAAAATGCAGAAGCAATTGACTTTTGTTTACAATTGTATTGAAAATTCAACACAGTATGCTTTAATAATAAAATTAAGCACGAACGATACCAACTGTAAAACAAATCTCGAAATCCATGCGAACACATTGGCAATATATTGGTAGCAGTTAATGAACTTTTCATTTCATTCATCAAAAAATGAATAAATATTTCATAATGAAAAGTGGTATCAGGTGTCTATAAGAGTTAGCATACCCTGCTTGGCACCACACCCGACAAGGTTACGCCAAGGTTATTGATATTTTACCAAAAGTTTGAAATAAAAGTTCAAAAGAGAGTTTTTTGCAAAGAAAGTCTCTGAATTAAAATTGATCTCAAAGCTCTATGCTTTTATTAGTAGATTATATCTATCTATCAGTGCTCATCTAGGTACCATTATTGGAATTTTCTTATATAAATATCAGGATGTCTATTAGTAAACAATTGAAGGAATATTGATTCTTCAAACGTGTTAACAGGAAAATCAATATTTAATGAAGCTTATTCTTTGCTCGAGAATTTTTTGTTTTTTATCAAATCACATTTGCACAATTAGCCATAAAAAAAAATTCATTTGAGTCATTTAATTGTTAAGAGAGTAGGAAATTGTTCTTGCAAAATTTTTCTCTTTGCACACTACATGGTGTTTACCCTACCTCATTAGTCTAATCAGAAATGTAACTCCATTTTATTTCAAAAGGATTGAACTATGATTTTGGGAACCCTATATTTCGGTAGCTTATTATGTAGGCCCCACCGTGATTTAATAATTTAAATCATAACTTATCTTATAAGGCATCCTTTGATTTGTGTGATTTGACAGTTGGAAAGATTTATAAAGTTTAAGTAATTATTAGTTTAACCAACATAAAAGAGATTAATAAACACATTTAAACACTTTTCTCTTTTAACAAAATATATTTGTTCCTTCTCCCTCACCCCCCATAAACAACCCAGCATGGATTGATAAAGGCCATTTATTTAAATGACAAATTAAACATAAAACAGCAATAACATATAATGATTAAACATATATACAAACAATGATTATCATCATGGGAATGGGGTTACTAAAACCGCCAAACAGAATAAATAAATGGCAACTATCAATCTATCCAAACTTTCCAGGGATGGGTGGGTGGGTTAAATTTAATAAAGCGCCGAAAAGGAGTACAGACCTTGAAGGCGCCAAACTGAGAGAGTACGAGTCCTCTAGCGGCAAGGTCACGTAACTCCCAAAGAGCTTCGGTCTGCAACAAATTTATTTTACTATTAAAATGATTATTTGTTCCTTCTCCCTCACCCCCCATAAACAACCCAGCATGGATTGATAAAGGCCATTTATTTAAATGACAAATTAAACATAAAACAGCAATAACATATAATGATTAAACATATATACAAACAATGATTATCATCATGGGAATGGGGTTAATAAAACCGCCATAGAATGCACCATAGGATCGATTACTTATTTACTAACAAAGTAAGGAGAGGCCTAGCACACTCCTCAGAAGAAGTCCTGAACCAAAGCGATCCATGATGCATCCCCCCATTCCCATACAAGGACAAGGCCGCAGGCGTCAACAGAGAATAAGGCCTAGTACATATGCAAGCGTTGACAGAGAATAAGGCCTAGCGCATACCTCTGTCAAAAGAACAAATTACAACGAGATTGCAGGGATCCTAATGTATCTTTTGTATGCTGTGGATTTCCAGCGTCCAATATGCATAATTTGTTGGTCATTTAAGCCCATCATGGCTGCATGTGTTGCCCCCCCTATTCTAAAACTATGACCCTTAAATTTAGCTGGGTCTAGACCAGCCCATTTCAATGATGACTGCAAATTGCTAGTGAAAAAGTTTCTAGACACTGCATGACCATCTAGAAATTGGAATAATGGACCTGGACATGGTCCTCGCAAAGCTAAATATTGCAACGTGGTGCGAACAGGGCAGTATTCTACGTTTGAAGACGTCTTAAAAGAGATCACAACAGGCTTATCGCCACTGTGTTTAAAATGAGACATTTTAATATTAATGGAGGGAGGGTGCGTCGACATAACTGTTAAGTCTTGGATCTTCAAAACATGGTTGTATTGTTGTCCAGTAGAAGTTATCTCCCCTACTCGCAAGAGACCATGGAATGCTATTAAAAACATAGTTTTAAGCATGACAGTCAAATATTTAGAGTAACCTAAATGTTGTAAAGACTGAATAATAGATTTTAATATTACCGGTGTTATGGGTAGCCTAATATCTGAAGTTCTTTTAAGCTTTTTGTAGCCTTGCATCATTTTTTGTACCAAGAAATGTTTTGTAGAAATTGGGTAATTAAAAAGCTGAGCATAGTAACTAAGTGCAGAAAGATAACCATTTACAGTGCTGGCAGATAAATCTCTCTGATGACAAAAGGCTATAAAAAGTGTCAGATGTTCTACTGAATTTGGAAAAATTGGTATTCCTGGAAAACATTGAAACATAAAGTTTTTAAACAAACTTACAGCTCGCTTGTATGCTGCTTGCGAGGATGGAGCAAGAGATGAAGTGAGAATTTTTTGAGCTGTCACTTCGAGGTCAGAAGTTTTAAAGTAATGTGTGAATGGTCGGTTGCCTCTTCTTGGACTTGTGGAAACTGAGTTTTGAATTCTTCGACCTGCAATCGAGATAACAAATCAGCTGCGAAATTCTTAACACCAGGGATATGTTTACATTTAAAGAGAATATTATATTTCAGCATACTGCCGACCAACCTACGAACCAATGACATAAGTATACTATTTTTTGATGAGAGTTTGTTTATAATGTAAACCACTGCAAGATTGTCTGTGTAAAATTCAACCCTTGTGTTCTTTAAATCTGAGGCATATAGTTCTACTGCCAAAACAATGGGATACATCTCACGTATAGTAATGTGGTGTTCAAGATCATTACCGGCCCATTTACCGAAAAACCATTGTTTGCCAAAAATACCACCATAACCTTTATCGCTTGCATCTGTGTACAGGGACAAAGTGATAGATGTCTGACAAATCTCGGGTAAGACCAATGCCTTGCCGTTAAAGTGTTTGATAAACAACAACCATGCATGAAGGTCAGCCTTAGCCTGTGTATTTAACCTTTTGCGATGGTGAGGTTTTTTCATGCCTATAGTCAATTGAATAAGACGACGTAAAAAGGCTCTGCCCGGTGTTACAACTAAGCATGCAAAATTTAAAAGTCCAATTAGTGATTGCAATTCCTTCAATGTTGCCTTCTTTTTCTGGAGAAATTCGGTCAATTGGTTATTGATTTTTACTAATTTATCATCAGGTAATCTAATTGCCATCTCAACTGTATCTATTTCTATTCCTAAAAAGGTTAATTTCGTAACAGGGAGTTCTGTTTTTTCCTGTTTTATTGGAACACCTACGTTATCACAAAAGTTCATGAATTCTTGTAAGTTTTTATGGCAAGCTTGATAGTTGTTATTGATAAAGAGAAAATCATCCAACACATGTACCGTGTATGGAGAATGTAATTTATGTTGTGCCACCCATTGTAGTGCACAACTAAACTTTTCAAATAAATTGCATGAGTAACTTAACCCCATGGGAAGTGTTTTATCAAAATAGACATCATTTTCAATTTTTAAACCTAATAATGAATGATCCAAAGGATGAATGGGTATTAGTTTGAAAGCATTTTCTATGTCAGTTTTTGCCAAATAACAACCTTTCCCACATTGTTGAATAAACTTAATCGCCGTTTCTATTGTTTGGTATTGTACAGTACATTCTTCATATGGTATGAAATCATTTACGGACAAATTTTCTGGAAATGAAAGATGGTGAATAATGCGGAATTCACCAGGGGACTTCTTAGGGATTAACCCCAATGGTGATATATGAATATTTTCAAACGGCAAGTCTGTTATCGAATAAGGGCCTGCGATACGCCCTGCTTTTTGCTCTTTACTGATTTTTTGTTTGACTATATCAATATTTTCTAACGCTGACTTAAGGTTTGTACAATCACAGAATGTTCGGTTGCCCGTATAAGGGATTTTAAAGCCAAATGTGAATCCGTCAATGAGAAACTTGGTAAGATCCTTATCATATCCGCTTAACCACTGATCTAATAAGGTAGGATCAACAGGGGTCACGACCATGGAAGTGGATGCCTTATTTTGTATCGATGAATTTTTTTGCAGTTGGTTGGTTTGATTTTTTGACGTTTGCAGTGTTTGGTTTTGGTCCTGTGCTTTGTTTGTCGAGTTGCGGACATAAGAGTTGACTGTGTTGTCCTTTGCAAGTTTGGCAGATATGTCGAAAAGTGCAGTTATTGCGCCATGCACAAGAGCCTGTCCTGTTATATTGCCAACAAAATTTTATTGCCTTATCCTTATCAACTCTAGGTTTACGCGTATCATATCGTTTGAAATTTTGTCGAAATTTTGCGTCCATGCCTTTATTTGCTGCTAATTGGTAGATTTCTAAGTTAATGATTTCCCAGGGGACTAACGTGGAGTGTCTAAATTCTCTAAATGATAAGTCATACCATAGAGCAGCAGTTTCTCCTGCTTGCTCTTTAAGGTCATATATGATTGACGCATATTTCATTAAATTACCACATTCTCAATTACCACATTCTCGTGGATGTTTTTCAGTGTATATGCTAACGAACACGAAAAAGGCCCTTACCCATTGATTTAAACTCTCAATGTTACCTGCAGCCTTGTCCTCGCGTTGGAACGCTATCTCGTCCCCTTCCTGCTTCATGACAAATTTTTGTGGTGCTGTTTTCCCTATTAACAAATTGAAATCTACAAATTCATTGGCCCAAATCTTTGCTTTGACCTTAGGGTCAATGCCCAATGTTAACGGTTTTGATAAGTCCATATTATAGCTATTATTACCTGGTGGCTGATAAACTAATCTCTGATTTGAGTTTTGTAACCAATCTGGCACTGTCATTTCTTCATAAATAGGCTGAGCCTGTTGAGGCATCCTACTCAGAACAGCCTCAGCCACCTTTTCAGTTATTATTGGCACAATTTCATTGATAGAAGCCTGAACTGTTTCGCTCACTATATCTTTCAAATTGTCCTGAGGCACAATTGAGTCATAATCGTCAAATTCATCCTCACTAGACTGAATGTCCATTTCAGTGTTTTCTTGTAGCCTTGAAGCACTTGTTGAAGGACGACTTGAAACCATTGCCTTTGAAAATGAAGAGCTTGGAGCAGAATTACTAGTGGAGGGTTCTGAACTAATGTTATCGAATCTAGTTGGAGGTTTCTTAACTCTCTTCGGTCGTGCTGGTAACAGACTGTCCATATTTCGCTTTGACATCTTTGAGCTGAAAATAGACAAACAAACCAAAGTACCCAACTCCATAACAACACCCAACCATTTAGTTTGAACCCGTTGCCCTGCCCCTGGCTTCTTATGCTAATCTGAACGTTACTGAGACAGCGTATGCTTGAACGCCTCAGTGATGCACGAAGGACAATACCTGAACCAAAAATGAACAGCGAGCACTTAGCATAACAGCAGAATAAGCTCGCAAAAACCAACAAACCTTGTGTGCACTTAGCTATGCAGAATAAACTCATAAACCCATGAGCACTTAGCATGTAGCAGAATAAGCTCATAAATCCCGGAGCACTTAGCATATCAGCAGAATAAGCTCCAAACTCCCGGAGCACTTAGCATATCAGCAGAATAAGCTCCTTTTATAATTACCTCTCGTACCATCTTAATGATCATTCCCCTTAGGCTTCTATAATATAGCTTATTGCCGATAGGGCTGAAATGTATTCCATCCCTAAACATATGTTGCGCCGGGTGGAAATGGTTAACTGCACGTAATTTGCAATACTTGATGCCAGATCTTCTCACAGAGTTTGTTTTTATCAACTCATTTGCATAGACTGTACTTTCATTATAATCTTTCACCTTGCACTTACGAGTTACTAGACGAGGTGGTATTTGACATATTGCAACCTTAAGTGTGGAGCTAAGAATTCGTATCCAATCTTCAATTTGATCAAATAATTTATTCACTAATAATGTCACGTTCTCTTTAGACATATGTGGATGATCCATATCATTCCCTAGAAGTTGCACAAGCACAATATTTGGTCGAATTTCTTGTATGGCCCGAGTCCATCTATAACAATGGCTGCTGTTGCCCAGCTTACCCCCCCCCCGAAATTCCACAAAATTCGAAATGAACTCGACCAAGTTCTGGTTTAAAATTAAAGTTTGATGTGTCTGAACTTCTATTAATAAATGTTGACAGATGATTTACGTGGGAACTCCCAAGTATCAACACTTTAATTACCATATTGATCTAACGAATAGGCCTATAACGAATATATAGTTATTGTTTATTCCTCACTTCTCAACGAATTCAACCTGTACAGGCCGTTGGAAGTTAGTTGAATTTCACAGTGCCAAGAATACGACCCATTAATTAGTGTACAGGCCGGTGTAAGCCAGTTGACTTTCGGTTCCAAAACCAAAAGAATTCATTAAGCAAGGTGATTTACTTAAAACTGTGTATTATAACCACTACTAAGTACAATGTAGTAACCCTCTCTAAGGACATTGAACGATGTTTATCACCCAAACATATCAAATATCCTAATTAAATTTAATAAAGCGCCGAAAAGGAGTACAGACCTTGAAGGCGCCAAACTGAGAGAGTACGAGTCCTCTAGCGGCAAGGTCACGTAACTCCCAAAGAGCTTCGGTCTGCAACAAATTTATTTTACTATTAAAATGATTATTTATGATACACAGCTTGAGTTTATCATTCTTAAAGGTCACATTGCTGAGAAGAATTTTTTTTTACAGATTAAAGCAAAATTGTACAATCTTTCTTTACCAAAATTTGCGATTTTCTGTACCTTACTGGGCTGATGACGAGAGGCAATCTATGCAGTGTGCTATGAGGGAAATTTTACCAAGACAGCAGTTTTTTTTTATTTTCAGCTTCAAGACATCTTTAAATCTGAACCATACTTTTTTTTTCATGTCTGCAGCTCAAATCGGCTCCACTGCCAAGTTGAAACTGGGGTGAAAACTATGATGGTTTTATCTCCACCAATGCAGGGGCTGAAACCTGAATGATCAATTGTACACATTTAACCACCCCGGTTATGTCTGATATGGCAATTTTAATGAAAGGTAGAATACACAAAAACATATTGTATACAGTTGCAATATTTCACAGATTTTATGCATATATTCTATTTAGGACTTTGGATATCTTATTTACATGCTAAAATCTCCTATGGTTTTAATATTGTCAAAGCAATCAAAGGAGTTTGTACTATGCTCAAAGAGTATACATAAACAAAAAAGCTATTATGAAAGCATTCTTAATATAAGTATAACCTTCAATAAAATCTTGTATACCAATCGATAAAGGTTTAATCCGCGACTGTCAAAGTATTTTATATCATAAAGAAGATCTATATATTTATTGTTGAATCAATAAGATTAATGTCTATGTTCTATAAGGGTACCGAGTGTACCTGTAGTTTCTATGAAATATAATCCTTTTATAAATATACCTTATTTATTTTATTATATAATATATTTATTTTTCTTATTATATTTGACTGTAATGTCATATTTCCTTGAAATATTTTATTGATTCCCATACAACCATATATTTTCAATAACTTGAACAATATCAAAGCAGAACATATGTGAAGCAAACAACTTCACGCATACTTATGACTAGCTAAAACCCCTTTATGGTTATATCTCTTGCAATTAAGTCAAAATTCACAATTTACTTGATGCTTTGAATTCAATTGCAAAGGCTTTTACACAATATCACAGACATGCACTTCATTTAGACAATTCTGTATAACATTTAGAATTCTGTATAACATTTAGAATTCTGTATAACATTTAGATAATTTTGTATAATATTTGGACAATTCTAATTCTGTAAAACTTTTAGAAGAATCTGGAAACTTGGAAATCAGTTCAATTAAGATCTTTAAATTTCTTAATGTAATATTAATTGTGAAGGAAATTTCTGTCTAGTTTCATTTATAGACATAAAACATTGGTAATCAATAATCTTTCTTCCTTTTAAGACCTCATCAATTTACTTTAAACAGTTTTAAATTTGAAAAGATTAAGACAAATAATGAAAAATTGATTTTGCTATCATTAAGTACTTTGTCTCATTGGAAATATGTAAAGGTCATCAGATTCTGTTATTTAAAGGGATTATAAAGAGGTTTTCTAAACTTTGTATGTGTATGCGGGGACACTGGTAGCATCAATTTGCGCCATTCCAATTTCCATTCTGACGTCTGTGGTTCTTGCAATTCCACTTAATAAACTAACGTGTCTTATGACGTCACCCCCACTGATCTGCATAAATATCAATAGCACCTTCCGGTAGATCAGTGGAATGACGTCAGAAAACCTCTTTACAATCCCTTTAATGATGATCAGATCTTATGACTTCAAAAAAATTAGCTGAATCTTCCAATTGCTCCTTATCCTAGCTATTACCAACTACTAAAAGTCTGCAATATCAATTTACTTGTCGTCTACCAACCACCCTCTTCTTCCAACCACCATCTCGATACAACCAGCAACTGGCTTGTCTGTGAGATCTCTTCATTGGAAGCTGATGCTTACTTGGCATCCACCAGCCAAATCCCTACATCATGAAATATTAATGGTATTTCTCAACATTTAAAAGAGATACTTCACGACCAGATACCACCACCAACTTTCCATCAACTTGCCCTTAACCTCTTGGCTTAGGATTATCCCTAATCCATTCACAGTTGATTCAACTGACCTGAGGAAGAAAGATAGGGTCATGTTCTATCAAATAAAATGTGATAAATATCACTAGTTTGCTATTAAAATCATGATCTTGAACCCAATAAGCTACACCTTCCCTTCCAGTGTAAAAGTGTACAATGTCCGCCAGTGGGAAATGTCCGGGGGACATTTTGCACTAGTGAAACATGTCCAATGGACATTTTGAACTAGTGATTAATGTCCATAACTAAATAAAGGACAGTTCTATCTAGCGTATTATGTCCAACCCGGACATAAATACCCCCGGACATTATTTTCGCTTACACCAGCATCAAGCACCTCACACATTTCTTAATTCCGTCTGTTAATTAGGATCTTACATCAGAAATTAATATACAGAGGTTCTGAAATATAAAGGACAACCTAACAGAATATCAATGAAAGATTGCTCTTACAACCAATGGCAGAATCTGGAACAAGTTGTACAGACAGAGGGCAACTATGGGGATACAACTGTCAAGGTTGAGAGACTCCTGTAGAGATTTTGAGGTTGTCCTCCATGAATAATAATTGATTTAGTGCATTTAGACTTATTTTGAGGTACAAATGTATAAAAATCATATCTGAAAAATCTTTGGTGAGAATTGTTTTATCAGCAACTCTGACAAAATCCATCTTTAGTTCATCTCTTTTTCCATATATCGTCTAACTTAAAGGGTAATATTCAGCAATTTTCAAAGGTCGATTTGAGACTTGAATAAATGTAAATAGACTTCAGAATCACAAGAACTGCCCAAAAATCGCAAAATCCCTTCAATTATACCTGTACCTAAACATTTATCTTTCATTCTCTGTATATGTGTTTTCTATATAAGGCATAATTTTAACGACAAATCGTATTTTTGACTTTCATTATGGATACACAGGGATTTAAAGTCTTAAATTTCAAGGGAGAGTTTGGGACATTATTCCAGATTAGATTAGATAAAAAAAATCCAGATTCTAAGACTAAAAATTTTTGGTTGAACGGTGAGTGAACATATCCCTTTAAGCAAGCAATCAGTGGAATGCTTAAAATTGCTGCTTATTGAATGTGTGATGTATGCAATATCATTTTTTTATACGTTTTTATCTCCTGAGATTTAATGGAAACAATGTCAATCATACTGTTAGTACTTAAGACTGAAAACCTAGGAAAATCAATTTAGGTAACAATGAAGCTGTTTTAAATCTACGAAGCTTCTAATTGTTTTGACTGGAAATCATGAAATTGGGCCAATAATCTAATGGAAGACAAATAAAGAGAATTGAAGGTAAAATATAGATTATTGCTTTGGGGATAAAATATTTCTTGGGTAATCAATAATTTCAGATAGATTTACATTTTAAATCAGAAATACATTGTTTTAAAATTATCAATGCTCAGAATCATATGAATCATGAATTTTTATTTACATTAAAATCAATTGGTTTGTTTCTCGAATCTTCATTCCCAAGAATCATATGTTCCCCTGAATAATATTTATTCTGAACTATTATTTTGCTTCTGTTCAAATTCACCAACTTTGAAGAGCAAGAGCCATGCTTTCTTTCACTCTCAGCTTAGCCCAAAAATCTGAATCTATTTAGTTTGATTCAATTGAAAATCAGTTGAGTGATTAATCAATGTGGTTATTATTAAAAAGAATTGATTATTATAAAATGATTATTGTAATGAATGAAAAATACTATTTCATGCATGTTATATAAGTTTCATGATTTGGGATTTTGATAGTTTTGTCCAAAGCCTAATAAGTTAATAAAATCAATAATTCTTAATCAAAATTTAATGATTAGCCAATATTAAGATAATCATGAATTAATGATCCATAGAAAAGATTGCTATAAACTGATTACTGTTATTGTGTGGTTAATGATCACCAAAAGTCAATCGTTAATTGGATTAATATTGAAAGGGATTAGATCAATCTGGAACCTCATGATAAGATTAAGATTTTGAATATGGTAAGTTATGAATATGAACATGATGTCAGGTATATTCATTTTCAATTTTGGCACTTTCATCAATAAATACAAATAATGCTATCTTGATATGTCACAATTGCAAATTTAAGATTTGAACAACATATAGAGAAGAGGAGCACATATAACAAAACACAAGACAATATTATGGAATATAACACACTCCTTTAATGAAGTTAGGCAATATGACACATTTCAACACAATACACGTGTCGTCATCTTTATTAAAGAAGTGTGTTATATTCCATAATATTGTTTTGTGTTTTTTAAAATTGCAAATTTTTTGCAAGTGCAATGTTTAGTATATTTGCTGTGTATTCATACAAAATAAAAGCCCCTTATGAAAATCTGAGGACAATTGTCTGTTTTTGTCACCAACCAATTTAAACTGTCTTATTTATCTACATAATTTATATATAATATGTAGTCTTTGCAAATGGTAGCAAACACAAAAAGTTAATTTGCCAAACTCTGTGTTATTACAGATAGGTTGTATAACAGAACAATGTACAACCCATTATATTACAAGTAGATTTTCTTCATTTTCATAACTGGATGGAAGTTACATTTAAACATTTTTAGACCCCTCATGTGCCAAATATTATCTTTAGAATGGTTCCATATATTCAATAATATAATATAACACAGGATAGGTAAAATAAACAATTCCTACCTGATTAAATGGTCTAACTCTAACAGCAACTTTTACACTATCACCATTAGTCGCTGGCATTTTATTTCTTAATCAAGAATTATCCACACAAAATATTAAAAGTTTCTTTGACAGCTTTTAGAGCTTTGAACAATTATAATTGCACTCATCAATATATTTCTTATACTACAGTATTCAACCAATCAGAGACTAGTATTCAGGATTTCATGCGTCAATCAAAGTGCTATAAATAGATTCACACGTGTATTTGTTATGTCAAAGGAAATAAGGTTTGTTTGTTGACACTACCAACGGATCAGGTACAAGACAAAAGGCTTTTAAAGGATTAAATTAAAAGTATATGTGATATCAATACGGATATGAATCATAAATCAGTTCAATATCTAGAGGAATTTTATGAATTTGGTCTTATTTGAGGGTTTGGTTTGTTTTGTTTTACAAGCCTTTTTTTTACAAGCCCTATCATTCTTTCAAGTTTTATCATGTTTGCTACTCAATTTATCTTTATGGTTCATAATTAAAGATATAACAATTAATATTTTAAGAAATATGAAATATATATTTTCTTATTTTTTAACTTTCAGAATTCCCTTAAATAGTGCCTGTAATTTTGTAATTCAACATTTAATCACTTTTGATTGGAACCAAAACATTTAAAGGGCCATTCTGCTTTTTTGAAAAAAGTTTAAATTATCAAAAAAATCGCAAATGCTACCTGAGATTATTTTTAAAGTATGCTTATTGTATCTCTATATCTTCTTGATCAAACTGAATTTGGTTTTAAGGGGTTAATTACAAATAGGGAGTACTTATTGTTAATTATGCAATTTGACCTAGTTTTGGTGTTTGCCCTTTAAATGGCTCAATATTTCTAGCTGAAATCTTTTATATACACAAGAGGGACATTTCTCTACAATATGGCGTTTATTTTACTCAAATCCGTTCAGTAGTTTGCTATCAGCGTCCAAAAAACATAACACACTTAAAAACCTTACGTAAGGTTTTTAAAAATTTTAACATGTTTTTAGCGTTTAAAAATTAACGGCTGGATTTTTTTGGTTAAAACTTTCAGATACATAAAAGGGCACATAGTTACAGATTTTGGTGTAAAGTTTTCACAAATTTGAGAAAAAAAAATTTTTGACCTAAAAAAAATTCAGACTGTCCCTTTAAAACTTACATAAAACTATGGAAGTTTCAATTCTTTAAAATAACTGACATAATGCTCTTGAGAAACCATCAAACTATGTTTATCTCTCTTTTGATACATGTTGAGGTAATTATGTTAGTGTTATGAAATATTGAAAAGTATTTAATTTAAATGGCTCTGGCTTTCCTATTCATTATCAAATCTAATTTAATTGCTTAAATCCACTGTAAATCTTGATTTAAATATATTGTGATGTAATGAATATTAATTATGTTATGAATATTTTGTAGGGCCAGCATAGATAAAAGAGCAATTGTGATATATTCTCCAATTACTGAATGTCACTCAAGGAAATAATGTGAGATCTTTTTTTCATGTCTTTGAAGTATGAAATTTATTCAAGGCATAGTGAAGTTTGGACTTTGGTATTCTAAAAACGTCTTATCTAGCAGATAAATCAACATTCTGGGGATCAAACACTTCAAAAGCCATAAGAATCGTGAGTTAAGGCATTTTCAAGGTCTTAGTGGTGCTTGAATGGCGAGTTCATATCAAGAAAGGTGGACACAAATTATGTTCAAATGAAAAGGTAAATTTTTAATAGGACATGTTCTGTGCCATTTACTTAACCCCTCAAATTTGAACAGATGAAACCTTTCCAGTAATCAACTGAGCAACTTCTTAGATGAACAGCAGCCTTTAACAGAGGGCTATATAAAGACCGATGTTTTGGGCTGGAAACAAGTTCGATTTACCATATCCAGCTCTTTTTTAACACAGTTTCAAAGAAGATAAAAGATCAAATAAATCTTTTAAGGATTAATTTATTAAACATAAATGAAGAAACAAATACAATAGTTAAAGATAGAGTCCTTCTGGTGTTCCCTCATTCTTTCTATATAAGACATTCTCTTTAGCTTTCTTAAAGTCTTCATTAGTGATCTTCATTCTTCTTTCTCTTAGAGCTAACAATCCAGCTTCAGTACATATAGCCTACAGTACGAAATAATAAAATTAAAATAATGTTTAGTGTCTAACTTTTGCCTTGGGTTCAAATTGCTTTTAAGGTAATGAAATTCTGAAGCTAGGCCAGTGCTTTTGAGAATCGGAGATGCCAGATTTCATTCTTTATCATCTTTTCTTGACTGTGCCTTGCAATAGGAATATCTCAAAGGGGTTATCAACTTTTGAACTGTGTAAGCATCAATACTTTCTTTAGCGCTTAGTTGGAACATTTTATTTTTGTGGCAGTGGAATAGCTCGGTAATGATTTTTATTGTTGTCTCCTTGGCCATTATGTGCCCTTGGTTTCAATTCCCAGTCAAGATAATAACAGTTCTTATGACACAACCAGTGCTTTTACCCCGTATCACATAAACTGTGAGCTCGTAATGGTTATTTTAACCCTTCATCTGTGATGACATGAACATTATATGCACAATTTTCTTATTAGAAATAGCAATTTAAAATCGGTTTTCAAATTAGCTTCTTCTTGTATATTATTTCTTTAAATTGTGCTGGATATCATTTTAAACAAACAAGTTGAAGGCTTGATAAATGCCATATACCCCAAATTGGAATTCTAGGAGAAAATAAAAATACCTTGATATCAGCACCAGAGAGGTCATCTTTAGACATAACATAATCATCAATATTAACATCATCAGCTAATGTCATTCTACTGGTATGTATTGTTAATATACGACGTTTAGTTTTCTCATCTGGTAGAGGGAATTCTATCTTTCTATCTATTCTTCCAGGACGAATTAAAGCTGGATCTAATGTTTCTATACGATTTGTTGCCATGATAACCTAAAACAGAGTTTTCATTACGAAGATGTAAGTTGTCCTAATATTTTTCATGGTTCAGAATCAAAACGGATCATAATATGCACACATGTTAATCATTTTTCAGAGGCGACAGCAGTGTTAATGCCTACAGTTGACATTATTTTATTCATGGAAACCAAAAGTCAGATTCGAATTTTTCTAAATGATACAGGGATAGCTGAAAATAAGCTCCATCAAACAGAAAAGCAAACTTTTAGAATTAAGCTCCATCAAACTTATAAACCAAAATTTGGCCAACTCTATACTCTTTATATACTATTACAGACACCAAAGAGGTTTTCTAAACTTTGTATGTGTATCGGGGACACTGATAGCATCAATTTGCGCCATTGCAATTTCCAATCCAATGTCTGTGGTTCTTGCAAATCCACTAAAACTATGACGTCAATAATAGTGATCTACTGGAAGCTACTATTGATATCTATGCAGATAAATATTAGTGACGTCATAAAACGCGTTAGTTTTAGTGGAATTGCAAGAACCACAGAAATTGGAATGGCGCAAATTGATGCTATCAGTGTCCCCGATACACATACAAAATTTAGAAAACCTCTTTAAAATCCCTTTAAACCACTGATATATTGGGGAAAGCGAAAACAATATATACCTTGACATCACCATGTGAATCAAAACCATCTAACTGATTTAATAATTCTAACATAGTTCTCTGTATTTCTCTCTCACCACCAGAGTTAGAATCATATCTAAAACAACATACGACATAAGTAAGCTTACTTTATCTACATTAATTAATTCAAAAACTTCAAACTTGCTGGCTTGATAACAATAAAGAATTCCCATTCATTTCCAGGCAGTGAAACTTAACCAAATTGTGGATTTCAATTTCGAAATGTACCTTCCTGAAATCTGTGAATTGTGATGTGAAGTTATTATTGCAGAAGGATGCTTACCTTTTTGTTCCAATGGCGTCTATTTCATCAATAAAGACAATAGAAGGTGCATGTTCTTCTGCTACACGGAATAATTCTCGTACCAACTTAGGACCATCACCCTAGGGAAGAAAAATATCATATTGTAACACATTGAAATTGAAATTGATGATAATTTGGTCAGTTATCATGTCTGATATTTTAGCTCTAAAATTGAAATTTGATCCAATTTCACATGCTTATTTTGTTGAACTTTGATGATCTCTACGAAATGCTATGAAATAAAAGGAAAAGAGCTGCTTTTCTACATACTTTTAAAAAATTCACTTACAAGATATTTTTGAATAAGTTCTGAACCAACAACACGCAGGAAAGTAGCTGATGTTTGATTGGCTACAGCTTTTGCTAATAAAGTTTTACCTGAAAAAATAAATGATCAGTTGATATTTAATTCAAAATTAGATAATAAATTCAAGCCCAACTGCAGGCCTATATGTTGGTCATTTGTCTTTGAAGCATAAAGGCTTTCATATGATTATGGAAGTTACAAAAAATAAGAGTAACAATGATTACAAACAGCAATATGAAGGATAACAGAAAAGCCAGAACTAACCTGTACCAGGTGGACCATATAATATTACACCTTTTGGTGGTTTAATACCCATTTCTTCATAATATTCAGGATGGGTTAATGGTAATTCTACAGATTCCTTTAAAAACAAAACAAATTATAAAAACATTTATTCTCGCAGATTTAGATGATAGTATGCAGAACAAACCATATAATTAAAATTCTCTTTGAAAAAAACCCAGCTTGTTCAAGTGATAGGTTTTTTTTAGTTATTATCACTATCTGTTTGTTCCCCTGTACTTAAGTATCAGAAAGTGTAATTTTAAGCTAAGGTAATCAGTAACCGTGTTCACAGATTACTGTTCGCATTGTAGTTTTCTTATTCATATGTTTCTGTGTATGACTGATAAATTCTATGTTTAAAGTTTATGTTGTGTTTGTAGCACAACTTTTAAAAAATTCATAATGTTCCCCTTTACCTTTATTTCTTGAATCTGAGAATCTAAGCCACCAATATCAGCATACGTTTCTTGTGGTGCCTTTTCTAATTTCATGACATTTACCATAGGATCTGTATCATCAGACAATACTCCTACTACAGCATGTACCTGAAGTTAACATATAGAAAGTATGTCAGTCTAGTGTAAAAAATACAATAAAGTTTAATGTATTTCACTGTTCACCCTTACAGCACACATTATCAATATTCTAAAGAGATTGTAAAGCAATTATTCAAACTTTTAAAGTTTATTGGAGACATTTAAAACATCCAATTTTCAAACTAATATTTTTAGCTGAATTAATTCCACTAAAACTAAGCATTTTCAGGGATAATTTTATTGCAAAAGAACTTATATAAGCAGCTTTTACGCTAGTAACGTCATATAAGCTTAAGCAAAGCCATATTTATAATTAAAACTACCAGACATTTGACATCAATATAGTATTAAATGTTTTCTATGCCAATAACTCAACATAATTCCTACTCAAGAGGCCAGTCAAACTTAATCCATTTAACAAAATCACAATGAAAATCGCAAATCACTATGAACTCACCTTATGATTTAATAATACAGAACAGCCTGGTTCAAGTTGATCTTTATCAACAAATGATAGAATACTAACATAATGTTCACTACCAACTGATGTAGAGACAATAGCATGATTATCATCTATAATCTCTTCCATATTACCAACAGACATAGGTGATCCTCTTAACTCATCTACTTTAGTTCTTTCTTCCTATAGTAAGAAAGTAAAACAACAACTTGAGTAAGGCAAACATAATCTATTGAAGTGACATAATGGTGGCTTTTTGTTTAATCCATTGATTTGCACCCTTATGGATCTAGAAAATCTTGAGACAATTTGCTTCAAGACTTCAATGCCAAATGCATTTTGCTAAACTATCTTCAACAATATCTGAATATTGATTTTAGCTAGAAAAAGAATGTTATCTGATGATTTAGTTCTTTTTGTTGAATTTGTTCAATACCGGTAATGAAATAAATTACATATTTGAACCATTGGACTTTTTCAAAGAGAAGTATAGATCGTTTTGGGACCATTTTGGCTAGAGGCATCTTCAAAATATGTTCTGTTTTGCACTTGATTAACAATTCCTTTAAATATTTGGGTTATGAGATTGCTGTAAAAAATCTTACTTCATGTTTTTCTTCTTGAGGTTTAAGTCTTTCTTGGTTTTTGATAAATTCTTCCTCCATTAATAAATAATCTTTTATTCTTTCTAACTTTAATAACTTTAATCGACATCTTGTGTATGGTGTGACTGAAATCAAATCAATATCATATCAGATATTTAATGGTCCTGGCACATTAAAAAGATAGCTTGCCAGGCAAGGTAACATACGCCCACTTCAGCAAATTTGAATATTTAAAAAAGTTGATTGCACCATTGCACTTATTAGAGCTGATATTTGGATGGATAAATTCGAATGAAAACTCTAGCCTCTATCGTGTACACAAATTAATTTTAACGTTTTTTCACAAGGTCAAGGGCAATAACTCAATAAACCGACAACTAGAAACGCACGTTTCTCGAATTTAACTGAGTTATTATCAAGATAAATACACATACCAAGTTAATTTCAACGTTTTTTTCACTATGTCAAGGGCAATAACCCATAAACCATCAACTGGAATAGCGCCATTTTCAAACTCATCCGAGATATTATCGAGATGAATACACATACCAAGTTTCATTCCAATCCGATAAAAACTCTAGCTTCTATCGTGTACAAAAGCTAATTTCAACGTTTTTACACTAAGTCAAGGGCAATAACTCATAAACCGACAACTGGAACTGCACCATTTTCGTACTCATCCAAGATATTATCAAGATGAATACACATACCAAGTTTTATTCAAATCGGATAAAAACTCGAGCTTCTATCGTGTGCAAAAGCTAATTTCAATGTTTTTACACTAAGTCAAGGGCAATAACTCATAAACCGACGACTGGAATTGCGCCATTTTCGAACTCATCCGAGATATTATCAAGATGAATACACATACCAAGTTTCATTCGAATCGGATAAAAACTCTGGTTTCTATCGCGTACACAAGTAATTGTTGACGGACGGACCGACGGACGGACGGACAGGGGTGACGGCAATATACGTCCACATTTTCATGTGGGCGTATAAAAATAATAATACCATGCCAGCTGATTTTCACATTTGACATTGACATCAAAGAAGATCAGATAAGCCCATCTGAATCCATTTCAAGCTATGCCAACTTAAACATGATGGTTGCCCTTATGGTTTACCTTGCGGAAGTTTGGTAGCAGCATCAGGTCCCTTCAACTTCTTCTTCTTTTTCCCTACTCTGGTAGGTACTGGTGGTTCATATTTCTTTTTCTTATCCTGCAAAAAATAGTTAACAAAAAAAAATATAGTTAATTTTTAGCGACAGAACACAATAATATGGCGCATTTTGATTTGGGCTATTATATGGATAGGAAGAACCTGCAACCTGGTAAACCCATCTACAATATTTGCCAATAATCATAAATTGAAGTGACCTAATAGTGATAATAGTGATAATTGGATAACTTCGCTTTAAAGGCCTATTTATTATTTTGTCAAAATTGTTGTGATAGTCATTACACTATTATATTATGGCAGTGGATAGAGAACCGGATTCGGTTCCCGACGGCAAAATACTACGGAACCGGATATTGTTACTGATTGGCTAATCCTCACCCTAACCCTAACCCAAACCCTAAAAAAACACATGTACATTGCTATCCTATCACTTCTCCCCGACCTGTGCTTTCGTAATTTCAATTTCATATTGTTATTACAACTACGATCACCTAAAAAAAAAGAAGTCGGGAACCGGATATTTAGCCACGTGATAAAATTAGCCAATCAGTTGGGAACCGGATCCGGTTCTCTATACACTTCGTTATATTATCATAAAAGAAACTTGACTTCACGAGCAGTGTGAATGGAAAAAACACTCGAGAAAATTCACCTTGTCATCAGATTTATCACCTCCCCCACCAGTTCCTCCTGATTGCTTCTGGCCCTGAAAATAGATGTGGTAAATATTAAATCATAAAAAATATACCGGTATTTGGTAATGATTATAATGTCAATGAATAAGCAAATTTGAGATAATTCGACAATCATTTGTGACAATGGGATGTATTATTGGAAGTATAATTCATGGTTCCACGCCAAATAATAAAAAGATTTGTGGTTGTGAAAAGTACAGAAAATGACACTTTCCATTAGAACAATTAAATATCAATGTTTAAATGATTTTAAGCAATTTCAATTATCTATTGGAAAAATAAGAGAAAAGAATGAACTCACCATTTTGACGGATGTGTAATTTACGCATGCGCCGATAGCCAAGGGAGATAATATTGTTGAGTCAGGACGACTCAGACCAAAAGCAATTTTGACGGTCTACTTCAGAGCCGTCTATAGAGACCGTCAAAATTGCTTTTAACCCATTTCATACCCCATCTTATGGAGTTGCGGAATCAGCAAAAGAATATTATTAAAAATGAGAGCCGCATATAAAATGTCTCATTTGAAACCAATGCGATCAGCTTATTTTTATGCATCATGATTTTTCTAAAAGACCGTATCTGAAACCGCGGGGTGTAGCAAGAATTTTACATTAATGGGGTTGGGGGTGCAATAAATTAGGGGCATTGTGATTTAAAATGGAGTGGGGTGGGGGTTTGGCATAAGGAAATCCAAGTGCCATGCTGAAACAGATTGAATTCATTGGGGGGAGTGGGACTAAGCGTTCCAATTTTAAGTAAGCCATATATATAGCCTACACTATTAACTTATTAATTGCAAACAGATGATCTCATATATATCGTGTGTCTAAAACAAAAACGTCCCCAAGTTTGACGGGAAGTATCTCCGCTGTGGATGAACCGACCTCTTTCTCACAGATTCAGTGCCTCGACTAACACTGTGACTAGGCGGCAGCAATGCCGCGCAGTGGCGGTATTCTGCCGCCCAGTGAACACAAAAGTCAGTCTCGGTCGGCAGTCCTATATATATTGTTAAAATATCCCTAGCAATCGACATTCTTTAGTGTAAAATATACCTAACATAACATAACAGAAATAAGAACTAGAGCCACACGTGGCACAGAGTGGAACTTTGCAAATGTGCAAATTGCTAAGGGGAATGTTAAAAATATCGACCATGAACTTAAATCCCAAATGCCAAAGAGGTCGACAACTTTTAAAATTTTTGTTTTTTTGAAAGGCATTACTCGATAACATACTCGAAGCAAAGTCCCACAATAATATGTTGTTTTCAACAACGGTATGATGTCTGTACATGTCAAAAGAGTTGGCTTGGGGGGGGGGGGCTAATTACAATCTGCCCCCCCCCCTAAAAAATATCAATTGTTTTTTTTTTTTCATGCATTAATTCATTTAACTGAGTCTTTTTTAGTCAAATGTCAGCAAATAGCGTTTACAGGCATCTTATTCTCAAAATTTTCTAGACGAGATCACAGACCCTACACAAATAATCTTAAACATTAAATTCAGTATCAGGATTTTACGTTTTCCAGGTGTCTAAACCTTAAGTTCGTTAGGATACTGCAATTGTGGGTATCTATTTCTCAAAATTTCTAGTCTAGGTCCCTCAAACCCTATACTAATTTTATGATCTTGAACTTTAATTTTGGTAGAATATGTCAGGAGGTTGCGTTTCCAGGCATCAAATTCTCAAAGTTTTCCCCTGATGGCCTTGAAACCATGATATGTACCTTATATTCGTCAGAAAATGTCAGGAAATTGTGTTTACAGGCGTTTAGTTCTCAAAATTATCTAGACTAGATCCCTCAGACTTTACTATACAAATAATCTTCAACCTCAAATTTGCTAGGAAATGTCAGGAACGTTCGTTTCCAGGCGTCTTATTCTCAAAATTTTCTTCTCGTGGTCTCGCAGTCCCTACACAAAAGAATCTGAAGTTGGTCAGGAAATTGCATTTGTGGGAGTCTATTTCTCACAATATGTCTACGCTAGATCCCTCAGACCCTATACAATTAATCTTGAACCATAATTTCGGTGGAATATGTCAGGAAATTGCGTTTTCAGGCGTAAAATTATCAAAATTGTCTTCTGGTGACCCTATACAAATAAACTGTCAATTAGTCAGAAAATGTCAGGAAAAAAGTGTTTACGGACTTGGCTGGCTACGGGCTTGTGTCTGTTTCACTGATTGCATTTTCGGTGATCTAGTTTTCATCTTCGTCTGTTCAATTAACTGCCGCCCAGTAACAATTCCTTAGACGAGGCACTGCACAGATTTACTTCAACATGTCCTTGCCAGCCCCTGAAAACATGAGATTCATCGAATAAACATTGTACAAGTAAGGCCTACTGCCTCGAACAAGTCAAAAAATTCAATATCAGAGCAAATTACATATTTCAACCTTACCCCTCAACGGCAGGTTTTATCTGACTAATTTCAACCTGTGTTCATTGTGCTTTAACCACATATCGACCTCCAATATCAAACATTTTCCATACTGATAAGCTCTTGATATTGAATCATTTTTTTGACATTCTATTTTGTTCGGGGCAGTAGGCCTACTTGTACAATTATTTTTATGTGATGACTCTCATATTATTTTCAGGGGCTGACAAGTATAATATTATGTGGTGAAGTAAATCAGTGAGAATTTTGAAAGAGATTGATTCATCAGAAGCTGATATACTTAGGGACGTTTTTGAAACACCCGATAATATAGACTAATGTACCGTAGCCTACGTGATACCATCGTAGGCCTACCATGCCAGCCCAAATTATGGCAAGCTAATGAGCTACGCATACCAATAACGACAATATAGTGCACTCTAGCTGAGTGCTTAACAAGGTATATGAGCCAAGAAGCGTATCTATTACTGCAAACAGTGCCTTCTGTGCCTCATCAGTGCAGTGCTAATAGTTGAGGGTTAGCCACCTCAGATGATCTCACAATAGCCTATAAGACTTCGATGTTTTTTGGATGCCAAATTGTTCCTATTTTACGTCCAATTAGACTCACTACTCAACCAGGTTTTACCATTTTTTAGGAGGACACAGGGCATCATGTCCCCCCCCCCCCCAGGTTTTCTGAAAGGGGAGGGGGGACATGTCCCTTTGCCACCACCACCCCCTCCCTGCGATCTGCGCCCATGGTCACCGGCTACACATATATCGATATGCTCAATGGAACACGTAGAAGTTTTAGAGTAGGCTACTGTACCAGAATATAGATATTTATAATAGATATAAGATATCAATGTAGGCCTAGTAGGAACAATTGGGAGACAGCCTACACAGTTTTCAGTTTATGCAGGAGAATGAGGAATGTTGCTGCACATAAAAGAAGAATTGAAGATTGGATCATCACCGATCCTAAAAGGATGAGTGTTTTTTTTTATTCTATAAAAACATACAAAAACTAAAGGTCGGTCAGTGTTAACATGAGAGATTTAGCTGTCGTTAAAAAAAAATTCCCGCCAAAACTTTTACCAATTCAATCAACCTTGACCTTTAATTTTCGCCTCAATATGAAAGCGGAAGTGAACTTTGTTGAGAGACATACCTTAGCAGAATGACATGAATTTATAATCTTTTAGTATTAATTAGGATGTCTGTCGTGTTTTGATTATTATTCAATGTGGGGTAGGTAGTTTTGGTTACATTAGAAATTTTCGTATACTTTCTTTTATTCACGTGAACAGTCTGAAAAATGAATAACGTTATGAATCACGAAGAAGACTGATCAGGCCCAGTCCAGAAACAGAATGTCACTGGTACTGACTGGTCACTGACACTGGTAGTACTACTGCCACTATATGAGTAATAGTAATGATAATAGATTTATGCCAAAGCTGCTACTAAACTATGGACTCTGATTAAATTTTTTGTTAACAAACTGGTATGTAAACTCATCTTGTGTCAGATGTGGAAGGGTTTTATTTGATAGACGCCAGAGAAAAAAAATGGAAGATTCCAGACCAGAGAGTTACAAATTACAAGAGAAAGAAGAAAGAAAGCTACTAGTACTGTCGTCGGCTGTTGTTCTGCAGAATATTTCTGCCAACTGAGAGTCCAAGATTGCCTTTGGGTTGATGATAATTTCAACAGAAAGTAGTTAATTTATCAGTGGCGTCGCCAAGTTTTCGAAACTGGGAGTGCAATGATAAAGATGAACTGACAAAATATAATGACCATGCTAGCGGAGTGAGTGCAGCGAATAATCGGTGGAGTCTTGGTGCAAAGCTCTGGGGTTTTAGCTATTTTTCACACTGCAGGAAGACTTATTGACATGGCATGCGACCGTCCGGACCAGTTATGACCTAATTTGACCTAATTATCTCAAATATCTTGAATATAATGAATGGTGTTTTTCGTTGTGTTTTCATGCGCGAGACTCTGTACTTTGACGCTTTACCATGCACTTGCTTGTAACGTCGCGACATAGATATAGTTCATAGCAATAGAATCTGTGGAGGAATTTTCTGACACCTGCTCGTGCATTTAATGCTACGTAGTGACTATCTGTTCACCATTTACACATTTTATCATCATTTTAAATACATATCTGTTTGTTTTCGTGTTATTTGTTTACAAATATTTGTAGCCTTGAATGACCCGTCTCTGATGTTTGAACTACCAGAATCACGAGATTACGTGATAACATTGATGTAGTCCGGTCAAATGGCCGCCGTTCATTACCGTGATATGTTGCAGAGCGCCAGCGTAACTTTCACGGAGACCGTTTGTTTTGATTCTACTCATTTACAGCTACTAGGAACCCAACTTGTTATCCATATAAGATATAGTTCTTTATTTATTGTATTTTTTTTATGTCAATTATCTGATAATTTGTGTTTCTAATAATCATTTGTGTACAGATAAACTTATTCTTAATCATATCTATTCATATTTATAAACAAAGGAAGACTTTTTGGCCCTTATCAGCCACTCTGCTATTAATGAGTAATTATGCACATGTGAGACAAACTTGTATTTTTCCATGTCATTAGATCACATCTACTTTCTATTCATATATAGCTATTAGAATTTTCATTTCTTAATCAGACCATAGAAATAGCATAGGACTGGAAGTCTAAGTCTTCACATCGTCTATTGAACTTCTGATTCAATTTATGGTTGACCTAGTTTCTCCTTTGGTGACAAGTTGACTCTAAGTAATACTGTGGCAGTCTGGCAGAGAAACTGGATGTTCCGGTCTAATTACATCGCGTTTAACATGGCTTTTAAATTAATATGACTTCTTGCAGAAACAGGAAGTTAAGTGAGTCCCCAAAACACATGCATGCCAAACATAAATCTTGTGTTATTATTCCCTACCTTACAGTTCTATGATCAGACATATTTAATATAGATGTTTACAGTTTAAAGGGATATTAAAAGTCTTTATGTTTATTCAATACAAAGTATTAAAAGCACTGATGATTTGCACCATTTCATATTTATGTGGGTGTTGTGATTACACTAAGATTAAAGTGTTTAATGACATCTCACATCACTATTACAAAAGTGCTAATGGCTTATATTTCTATTTTTATATCTAAGCATTTGAATAAATACATGAACCACAGACATCTGTCTGAAATTCAAATGATAAAAACCATGAGAGAATTCAGATACTTTGGATACCTTGTAATGGATAATTTTGAATTTTGTGTTCATTTTAAGATGTAGTACGGTATTCCTTTAAGAAAGGGGAATTTAGAAATAAATCACCAAATTTATGGAGAATATAGCTATTTAAATGTGATATTTGTTTTAGTGCCATGGTACCGGTATGCTGAATGTTACAAGGAATGGGTTAGTTTAATTGTATCTGGTCAGTAAAAATGACCACAGAAGATCTTCTTTCACCAAACCAACTGGTTAAAGACAGATGGAAAGTGGTGAGTATTATGTTTGGGTTAATGAGAAGAAACAAATGTCATGCAGTGTTGAATGATGGAAATTTTGCAATGTAGGGCTCAAGGTTACATTAATTTGGGCACACCCTGTATTTTATTTGTGGATGTGGATATATTGGAATGGAAATTGGAATGTCGCAAATTGATGCTATCAGTGTCCCCCGATACACAAACAAGTTTAGAAAACCACTTTACAATCCTTTTAAAGGCCTGCTACATGACAGAAGCTTTAGAATTTTCTTATTTTTCATTTATCAATTTCTAGCTATCAGGGATCTTTAAAAAAACAATTATTGAACACTGAATATTTATTCACATAACTTTTCTATTTTTGAAGACTTTGATTCTTCAGGTAGACTTTTGGCTTTATTAAGTGTTGAACTCATTGGGTCCTTGACTTGCGTACGGTATGTCATTCAAGTTAATGTCCTGCTTCTATAGATGGTCAGACTGTTGAGTGAATAAGTACAAGATAACTACTACATCCTATAGTACAGAACATATCCAGAATCAATATAAAACTGGTATAATTATACATTAACAAAATCAATACCATTATACCATTTTACTTGTTTTTTAACTATCATTAACAGAAACACTATCTTTTGATCATTTGAATTGTTCTTTTTACTGAATTTATAATATGATCTTCGGTTTAAATTGATAGATTTAGCTTAGTCTTTCATTTTGGCATTTCATCTCATCCAATTGTTTGGGCTAACCGAATTCATATATCAATGAGATTGAATACCCTTGGTTCCTAGCATTTAGGACTAGTAATTGGAGCTATGGTGGCCCAGTGATTTAGACACTAGCTCGATAACCTGACGGTCCAGGGTTCAACCTGACATGGGTCGACTAGGTTTTTTCAACACAGTTTTCCCTTGTTTCTGTTTGGATGGGACAATAAACTGAGGTGGTGTTTGCTACAGACTGCATGTTAAAGATCCCTCAGAAATTACAATTTGAAATTTGTCTAAGAGGCTAACAAGGTATCGCTTGTTGTGTTGTCATTCCAGTACTCAAGAAACTAGGAGTGATAAGGTCCAGACTGTGTACAGGCCAAGGGTTGTTCCATTCAATTTCGTATAGTTTTATTAAGTCTGAACCTTATGAAATTTAACAAAAAATCTCCCCAAAAACATGAAAAATGATACCGGTATGGCAATTTGAATAATTTACAGCACAGTCGAACAAACAATTCCAAATTATTGTATAGATGAATAAATTGGGATTTTTTAAACCAAAAATATTATCTTATTTTTTTTGTACATTTCACATTATTAAAGAATACAATACATAGAAAATAGTTATTTAAGCAAGCTTAGACACTTTGGAAAAAGTGTATGAAACATAAACCGTGGCCATTTTTATTATGGGCAGTGCACGTTAAAATCGCTTGACAAAAAGTGAAGATTCTTCCTGACAAAATTTCCTTCATTGCACACTACACGTGTTTGTCCCACTCCATTATCAAAAATTCGTATGTTGGATGTTGTATGTTTGTAGATTGTTTTATTTCAGAATAGATGATGGCTAGGTTAGTCATCAATCAATGATTACCTTGTACTAATCATGATAAGGTCCTTGACGCTAGATGAACTTGTCTATAATAGTCCAGATCAATAATAATTCTGTCTGATACTATTTATATACAGAGAAATATGAGATTGATATATAACTTATATTTATATTAAGAATATCATATTTCATACAATAACAAGGATGAATTCTAACAGATGGATCCAAGTCAAATTCCTGGGAATTGCAAACACATTACACATGCAAAGTACACAGAAAGAAGCGAATTACATATTAATGCATATAAGTATGAAATGGAATGACAATGAAATAATGTAATCAGGATAGGGCATGCAATGTGCAGTGAGGGAAATTTTGCAAGGACCTAATCAATAATCTACTATTATTTACGATTTCTAACAGTATCAGGATTTTTTACGTTTCTCTTTCCATGTGAGCTATTCTAACCCGCATCACTGACATGGGGAAACCACGTTGAAAAATAGAACCTCCAGGTCCTGGCAAGCATCTTATTCACTGAGCCCGCAGATAGATAGAAAAATAGATTCTTTTTGATATTCGGATCCAATTGCAAAACCTTAACACAAACTGTCTTTTGATACTTAATTTTGGGTGTTAAAAAAAAATTAAAACTGTTCAAGCCAGACTTAAATTCTGCTAATAAATACTTTAACTACCTAACAATAATGTTGACTGTGCGTGTTGACTCTTTGGAATTCACGTTCTGAAAAACTCAAGTCTACAAAATTTGATTTGCCATTATTTGTAAATTGTAGTTAAAGAAAATTGGTGGGGGTGGTTTTGGAGAGATTTACGAGGCCACAGATTTAGTTAATAAAGAATGCGTAGCTTTAAAATTAGAATCAGCCAAACAACCAAAACAAGTATTAAAAATGGAGGTAGCTGTCTTAAAGAAATTACAAGGTACAGTTAGCTTTTTGTTTCCAGACATATTTTAATAATCTAATAAAACCTATATTCATTGACTTGACTTGAAATTGTCAAGGCATTAAGATGAATGTAATCCCCAGCAATAAGTTTCTGTCTACTTCTTTAATAAGTTTCTATCTTCTTGTCTTTTAAGTTTCTGTCTAATTCTTCAATAATATTTCATCTTTTTATTTAATAAGTTTCCATCTTCTTGTTATATATAACTTTCTGCCTATATATTTATTTAACAAATTTCTGTCTACTTTATAATAAGTTTCTGCCTGACGTCTACTTATTTATTTAAAAGTTGGTAATTATCTGCCTTCTTTTTTTTTATAAGTCTCTGTCTTCTTTTTTAAAAAGTTTCTTTTTACTGCTTTAATAAGGTTTTGTCTACTTTAGTAAGTTTCTGTCTACTTTTTTAAGTTTCTATCTACTTTTATTAGTAAAATTATGTCAACTTTTATTAGTAATTTCTGTCTACTTTTATTAGTAATTTCTGTCTACTTTTATTAGTAATTTCTGTCTACTTTTATTAGTAATTTATGTGTACTTTTATTGTAAGTTTCTGTGTACTTTTATTGTAAGTTTCTGTCTACTTTTCTATTTTCAGGAAAAGATCATGTGTGTAGATTTATTGGTTGTGGTAGAAATGAGAAATATAATTATGTGGTCATGTCACTGCAGGGTAAAAATCTAGCTGAATTAAGGCGTGGACAACCTAAAGGATGTTTTGGTCTCAGTACAACATTAAGATTAGGTTCACAGATATTAAAAGCGATCGAATCAATACATGATGTTGGTTTTCTACATAGAGATGTTAAACCCGTAAGTATTTGTTATCTCTTAGAGAACTGATTGATAAAATTCTCAATCATAATACATGTATATTGACTTTTCTCTGTGAGAATATAATTTCTAGAATGAAAACATTTGATGAACAGCAAAATCAGAGACCATTGATTTAATAGAAATGTACAAACGGATAAGTCTTTCTGAATTTTGAAATTTGTCATTTTTTTGTTTGCGTTAAAGTGGATTTTTACTTGTAAGGGCTTGAATATATGAATAAAATAATCCTAGTTATTTTATATAAAAAATAATTTTTTTTTTTTGTAATTGGCTGTATTAAAAAATAAATTCTATCATAAGATTATTATTAAATTCTTTGTTTATCCTTCCAAAATCAATTAATACCATTTTAGACAATGGTGGTACTTTGTTTTTTTAATTGGCTGACTGATACAAGAAATCAGGCTCCTACTAAAAATGATAATTTCACAGTAAAGTATAAACTTGGCATTTCCTTCAAACTTTTTTTGCATGTTCCAGTAGATATTATACATCTGCATAGATACATTGCCAAGTTTTAGATTCCTTACTATAATAAACTTATAACTATTGTCAGGTTGTATTTCAATGATGTTTAAAACTATTTATCAGAATTTATTTAACACAATTCAGATACTAAAATTGTGACATGGCATATATTAAACTTTGGTTCTAAAATAAATGAACTATTAATATGAGAGAGATCACATTTAAAGCAGATAAAAAATTCAATATCCTGAAATTTCTTTATTTCTATTTTAAGAACTTGTACACAAATACAATTAGTTTGTATGGACGTATTTCTGTGATTTAAAAGGACACTACTTATTAGAATTAAAATAAAATTTATATTTTCGAATTTGGTCAATAAGGGTAGGCTATATATTCACTATTAGACTTACTTATTAGACTTATCAGATTATACAGAGATTCTGTTTGTAGTTAAGTCCTGCCTGATGTCCTTAGAGGAGATGGTATTCCTTTAAGTTCCAAAGTTACACTTTAGACAATATTTTGAATATTAAAACCCTTATTCATTAATGACGGCTTGTTTGATTCCAAAAGAAAAAATTTACGATTATGTCAAAACAGTTTGAATGATGTTTATCACACAGACTTAAAAACATATTACGTTTATATATTTCAGTCTAATTTTTCTATGGGCAAACCACCTAGTAATAGTCGTAAAGTATATATGTTAGATTTTGGTTTAGCGAGACAGTATACCAATGCTTCAGGTGAAGTTAGGCCACCAAGAGCTGCTGCCGGCTTTAGAGGAACTGTCAGATATGCTTCAGTTAATGCTCACAAAAACAAGGTAGGTTATTATTTTGTAGATTACAATATTGAAGGCCAAATAGTTCATACCTCTAAGTCTCAGAAATAGAAATTTGTTTAGCTAATCTAGTTCCTAATAGTGTTCACAGCTCACTGTCAAAATATTATCCTTCAAATCCATGTGTGTGTATCCATTATGATCGCTGTTTAAAAGTAATATATGGATCAATCTTTAGTGAGACTAAGCAAAATATAGAAAATAAATAAACAGAAATATGTACAGAGAATTTTTTATTCTGAGGTATATTTGAAAAGATGCTATTTCTGTGCAGTTCTAGTATATTCTGAAGACCCAGGACCCAAATCAACCCCACGTAAAATGCTGAATGTTTCTCATTTTATCTTGAAATAACTGATGTTATTCTATTATTTTCAGGAAATGGGTCGACATGATGATTTATGGTCTCTATTTTATATGCTAGTAGAGTTTATTGTGGGACAGTTGCCATGGAGAAAAATCAAGGACAAGGAACAAGTGGGTTTGATGAAAGAAAAATACGAACATATCCAACTTTTGAAAAACATGCCATCTGAATTTCGTGCCATATTGGAACATATACAGAAATTAGAATATTATGATAAACCTGATTATAATATGTTAAATAATTTATTAGAACAATGTATGAGACGTAAGAATATAAAAGACTCTGATGCGTATGATTGGGAGAAGAACTATGGTGATACATCTATTACTTTAACTACTACATCTCAACCTGTAGCTATTAAACAAACAGTTGCACCTCCTGGGTAAGATTTTAGTATTTCAACAGAAAAGCTTCATTCATATTAATTTCTTTAATAGAGTTTAATATGTCTTTGATAGGGCTGGGCGATATTAGTTAAAGTGGATATCACGATATTCATCATTAATATATCACGATATGGGTATATATCGCGATATTTTTAAGAAGGGTTTTTACTGGTTTTTGAAACAAAATGTTCATGTTTTGTTCTATCAAAAAAAATCTTATATGTAAGAAAAACAGTAAATATCTGTCAAAAACAACCAAATCTTCAATAGCATGAAAAAACACATCTTTTTCAAAAATCTAAAAGTATTAAGTTATGTGTTAAAACTGTTAAAATGACTTTATCTTGACCAAAATTTGACGATATATCATTATAATTACATATATCACGATATGGCGATATTTTGGTATTTTTATTTGAGGCGATATTACTAATGATAAAAATTCCTATACCGGTATTTATCGCGATACCGGTATATCGCCCAGCCCTAGTCTTTGAAGGTGTTTATTATTCTAAAGGCCTTCTTTCATTTCGTGATATGCTGACATATGGTTTTTCTAGTAAAGCCATTTACACACGTATTGATACTGCCCTGTCAGCCATTGGCGTTTCTAAGAATAATTAGGTAGAGGCGCAGAGTAGGGGCCACAGAAATACAGATTTGTCAAGAGAGGCTGTCAACAGTGCTCAGCACAAAGCATTTAATTGTCATATTCCCCCTCGCAATCCAAGGAAACACCACTGCTGTCAGCATTAGAGTTTGGAAAATGTAAAAATTACATTGTTTATGACTAAGGTCATGTTTACCTATCCATGAATTTTTCATATGAAAATCCCAGTCTTACTGAACTACGAATACAAATAGTACAGCCTTCACTCCCAAAATGATCTACTTAGAAGTTATATTAGTAATATGAGTTACATAGGTTGTACTTATTTTGATCCCATGTTTGATATTATTTCAGTGGAGTACAAGTAGGACCTAATACACCACATGGTGGCGCTACTGAAGTTATAGATGGTAACCTTAGTCAAGAGGATGGTGAAGATAAAAAATTACCTGCTGACCTAATAATAACTGATAATCGCTATCAACGAGATATTGACAATCGATTACGAGAAGAAAATGGCGACCCTGCCCTCTCTCCAAAACTACAACGTGAACAGACCGAGAAAGAAATCAAATATGAACCCGAGCAAAAAGCAAAAGACAATTGTGATAAAGACAATGATGTAAAAGGTTCAATGATGTCAAAAGAAGAAAGAAATCGTGAAATTATGTCTGAAACCAGATTAAAGGATTTTGATAATGAAATTAAAGAAAATGTAAAATCAAATGCCAAAGATCAGGGAAAGAACCTGGGTGATAAAAAGAATGGTACATCAGACACTCATGTGCTCGAATATGAACCAAAGCAAACATCAGACTTGTATAAGTATAAAAGTGGGGAAAAAATCCGATCGTTTACAACTTTGCCTCAGTCGTTTTCCAATGAGAATATGGATAATGTAGATCGAAGTAGACAATCTAGTAGAATATTAAGTAAGAACGTCACTGTAGATAATGATGATGATGGCCCTGAAGTGACGTACTTCAGCAAAGCTCCAGTCACTTTTGCCATGATGCAAACTGAAGAGAAGACACATACTGTAGGTGATGATAACATAGATGAAAATGCTACTAGAGCTGCTCCATTTACTGTTGCTAGTCAATTATGTGGTGTCTCTGCATTCGGTTCCAGTGGTGAAGAGAGTGATGCTGAACAGAGTGACGATGAAGTGGCAAAAGGTGCAGAAAGTCAGGGACGTTATAAACTGCCAAAAAGCCGATCAAAAAAACATTTAATGAATACTCTTGCCGATGAGGATGACATTAACTATGACAGTGTGACCAGAAATTCATTAGTATTTTTAGACGAGAAAGAAATGAAGCCTGGTTATCGTGGCTCATTAGTATTTGACGATGACGAAAGTGATATTGTGAATGCTAGAATGAGTTCAGTGAAAAAGGATGATTATACTTCTGTAGGACTGAATGAAATAGGTCAGTTGATGGGTTCTGATGTATCCCATAATAGAAATAATGGTAATAAGGCCACAAGTAGTACCGGTATATATTCTAGTCCCAGAAAAATGCCTCAATTTACCAAAGGCCTTGGAAATATCATTGGTCAAGGAACTTCATCGAAGCTGTTTATTAAAACAAGAGACAGTGGCTTGGAGGAAAAGAAATTTGGGAAGCTCCCTACGAAAGTTCATGTCAGTAAACCTCCAATCCAGCACGCTGTGAAAAAGGACAAAAATGTAGATGAGTTTTCAGTAGAGAACTCTGACAAAGTAGACAAAGTTTCTAAAAATTCAGTGGAAAAAGAGGCTGCTTTCAATGATATCCCTGTTTCGTCTACTCGACAGAAGATTAAATCGTTTGAGAATCGTGAAGAAAATCAGGCGCTGGCTCGTCAGATATTATCTAAAGTAACTTCTGTTGATAGTGGTAGTGTAGTGAAGAAAGATAGTGATAAACCCAGTAGTGCTATTAGACAATTTCCTGCAAGACAATCTAGTATAGACACTAGTTCTAGTAGTAAAAAATCACCCACTAGAATTCCTGTTAAAAAACGTTCAGCTTCAATGTCTCGTGTGACTCACAGTGAGCTCAATGAGGTACTCGCCAGTATTAGCCCTCGGTCATTGGATGGTGGAGAATCCAAGATTCCTCAACCCCCTCCTGGGGCCCCTCGTACAATTAATGCAAGGTGGGTATCAATTTGTTTATATTTGATAACTAAATATTGACTTCTTTTCCAGAATTTGCTGTATAGTCCTATGATTCTAGCTTTAAGAAATATCTGATAGACAATATTTAATACATACTATTGTATTCTGAGTTGCACTGCTGCCACTTTGATAGTATAGCCCTGCTTATGCCATGCAAAAATTGAATATATGAAAATAGAGTTTGAATCGCCTACTAGTTCTGGGAATAAAAAATAATTTATTTCTGTTGGACAATATTTCTTAGTCTCTTCTCTGTTGTATTTTGTACTGTTGTCGAAACCTTGACTATTTTTCCCTAGTTGCTAATTTCACTATAAAGTATCTTTAAAAAATTTCAATTTAAAGGCCAACACTAACTGTTATTTCCAATCGAAGAAAGAAACTACCATAAGGGTAATTTTACTTGTTGTCATAGCAATGCTGCTAGCATATTTGATAATTGTTTGATAATAATTTTGGTATCAAGATTTGCGGTTTACAGAATGATTTTGTTTTGCTGGTTTTGGAAATGCTTGGTGATAGTGCATAATATATCCAATATTTTTGTTGTTTTGTTGGATATGGCTGGTGTAGGCTTTATATATTCCATGTACTAAGATTTATAATTGGTGATGGATATTTTACCATTTAAAACAGGTTTTGGTATAAAAACTTAAAAAAAGGAAAATATTTTATTTATCAAAGAGGTTGCAAAAGATTTTCTAAATTTTTTAAAGGTATCAGGGGGTACTGATAAAACCAATTTGCACCATTCCAATTTTCATTCAAAAGTCTGTTGTTCTTGGAATTCCACTAAAAATAACGTGTTTCATGACGTCACCAGTTGGGAGCTTACCCCGGTAAGGTGACATCACAAATCGCATTAGTTTTGGTGGATTTGCAAGAAATAAAAACATCACAATGAAAATTGATGGTGCAAATGGATGCTATCAGTGTCCCCAATACACCTCTTTACAGTATATTATTTTTTCAATGTTTAGAATACATGTATTTAAATGTGTAGATTTTCCTATATAATTCTGATAGATTTTTGTGATATTGTTGTTTGAACCTTACTTCAGTTGCTTTTTGTTTATTTGCTGTGGCACGTTTTTTGTTTTGCAGACGACGTCGCTATAAAGTGGCATCAGCCAATACAAGTCCACGCGAACCTACATCACCGTGAGCATGTTTTTTCTACATAATTGACCTAGTTTTATTTGCCTGTCCGTTATCATCATCCAACTTACCAAAGTTTTGTCATATTGTCTTCCCTCCTGACCATAGCCATATAGCAACATGATGTAGGCATTCGAGTAGGTAAATTTTATTCCTTTTTTTGTGCACTTGTAATTATTCTAACCCATGCAGTAGATAAAACACCATTTAGTTTATTTCTTTAATATATTCCTTTCCATTTCCCACTGACCAAACTCTTTTCTTTCGTAGAAATTCTTCATAGATGCTTTATTGTTTTCAATTTATTTATAAGCTTAGTAGCTTATAGCTTTTTCTATGTGCATGCTTTGTTTAGAAGCAGTAACTGTCTTGTATTTGCAACTATGTTCTTGACAACACAAGAACAGCCTATATGAAGGGAGCCGCGGTGGCTCAGTGAGTTAAACACTTGCTCGCTAACCTGAAGGTCCAGGGTTCAATCCTGGCATGGGTCGAGATGATACCTTTGGATTTTTCAACCTGGTTTTCCCCTGTCAGTGATGCATGTCGGAGGGGCTGACATGAAAAAGGCGTCTAGTCGTTTGGATGGGACAATAAACCGAGGTACTGTGTGCTATTGGCTGTGCACGTTAAAGATCCCTCTACACGTTAAAGATCCCTCTACAGTTGGAAATCGAAAATAAGAGCAGGCTGATGCCGCTGTCCTGGCAAAATTTCCCTCATTGCACACTGCATGTTAGCCCGTCCTCAATTAGCCCATATAGTTGCAGAAAAGTAGGACGTAAAACTCCATTCATTTCATTTACAGCCTATATGAAGGCCGTATTTTGGCACTGATTAACTAAAATTATGTTTACCATTATGTGCATTCAAAACTCTGTTTCTCTCCTGTATAGCATCTTGTGTTCTCAAGCACATAGTTTATAATACATGTATAACTTTATGTGTAATACATACAACATACATTCTTCATTAATGTTTTCATGTGAAGAGTCAGATTTTGAAAATGGGATTACTAGTTATGGATTCCAGGCACAAAGTTTCATCAAATTTAAAAATGGATGGAATATTTGGAGTGTGTTTCATTTGAGGTCTTTGATGTAATCAAATTTATAATTTTTATTTCAGAAACCGAATTAGTGATGATGAAGATGAAGAAGAAGAAACTAATTTATAATGTAATGCTATCATATAGCATATTTTAGTTTATGCTATCATAGATCATAGTTATAGCATGTTTTATGATTAATATTATGTTATCATATAGCATATCTTATAATTGCCAAAAAGGTTTTCCATGAATTAACTTCAACAGTCAAGCTATTTGAAATCTGCACAGATTAGACGACCAATTTCAAGTAAACAAAATTCAGGAGACATAATTATACATGTATTGTAGTGGACACCTTAAAGCCAGAAATCTTTTCTAAAGCGTAACAAAATTTGGGAGATATACTGCAATAAATACTGTTATGGTGGACACTTCACAAGAAGTGCCATCAAAAAGAGAAAGCATAGCCTTAACTTCATTCAAAAATCCATTCAAATTGGCATAATTCACATTTAGATCAGATAGTGAAAACTTTTTGGCATTTGACAGTTATTAAAATATGGTTATGATTGCCTTCTTCTATAATTGACATGTAAGGAGAGTTGAAGTTTAGCTAAAGACAGGGAGTCGACTAGGACAATTTGACTTAATTTTACAGCTTTATTGTGATATCTTCCTTAACCAATCTCAAAATATTGTATATTATCATCTTATTATATCTCAAATTATACTTATCCTTTTAATGTCTACATATACTTATCTTTATCTGTTGTTTACATAAATTAATTTGGTCTGAGATGAAATGGCTAGATTGATTTTTTGGTCACACAACATTAAATTAAAAAGATAACAGTAGTTAAATTGATTTTGATATTGCCATTTTTTCCATTCCGTTATTGAAAGATATTAGGAAGAATCTCTTATTTCCTTTTTGTTTTTTTTAAATAAGAACATTTTATTACTTCATAAAGTTTACGTTGTACACCACATGCATCAAAAAAAAGTTCAAAAATAATGATTGAAACATAAGGGAGGTAATTCGTTTTTTTTTTTTTAGTTGGTTAGGAAAAGAAAAGAGAGAATATATACACTTTTGAGATATATTGTTTTGATCTCCATGCGAAAACTCGAAAATATAGAGTCCAAAATTTTGGTTGTTTGACGTATTACCCCATTAAACCAACCTTTACTGGGTACTTACATACACACCCATACACACATGGGTTGAAATGCAAAGGTTGGTTTGAGGTAAAGTCACTCCCAGCTATGTCACACCATGGGTCAGATTCTTATGTAGTGACCAGTAGTTGTTCAGAACTCAACCCAGGTAATGACAGCTTTGAGTGAAAGGGTTAGGTAAGATACTGCAAGGTTGACCATTTCTCATTGTGTTATGTGATATTATCATTATCAAAAGCGATTAGTCTTTCAATAGTTTCTCTATGAGAGGTTACAGAGTCGGTTTTGAGTATTCATTGTATGGATAAAGTATTTCGCAGCTAATATTGAAAATTCAACTATTCGTGCTTAACACAGTTTTCAATATTGTTTAAAATGATATTATCAAAATTTATCTTGATATTATTTGATATTCCTTTTAATTTTGATATTAATGCATTAAATTAATTGATATTTCCTAACTTTATCATTTTAAGCATTATAATCTTATTTAATCATAAATATGGTCACAAAGTACATTTATTCATTTTTTTGCTGACAATTTTTTTTACAAAAGTGTTTTTCTAATACTGAAAGCAGACATGAACTTGACATCCATAACCTACAATGAGCACAATGTTCTACCAGGCTTTAAAAGATAAGACTGTACTTGCTTAAATATCTGTAAGAAACTTATATATCATAGTATGAATTCCTTATTAATTTTTCTGTAGTGGCCTAGTTGTAGTCCCCATATATTACTTGCTTAATTATGCATATTTTTCATATAAATCAGCATTTAAGAGATATATATGACATCAAAACATCAAAATCAAATTTTGTGAGTGATAGGTAGAAGTAATAACTTGTGTTTTGATAAATTAAAAGTTTATTTTGTTATGATGAGTTGTTATGTTTTGATATTTTGTTGAATTTTATTTTTCAAGAATGTTTTATTGAGAGTGTTTTGACTGCCAATTGGTGAACTCTGGATTGAATACTTTTGTTGTTCTATTTTCTAATCATTTCTTTGTTTTAATGCATTTTGAAAGTGCTATGTTTTAATTATGATCTGAATTGAATGACTATCTATGAACTATGTAATATATTGTAGAACAGGCATTTAAACCTTATCATTGAATCTCAAAACCTTAGTATGCATTGCAATAGACCTTTTCATACTTTGATCATCTTGGATCCAGATCAAGGCTAATTAGCAATCACAAAAAAGTTAAGGCCTTGTCAGTGTGGTGAAATGGCCACCTTAAGAGTCTTCTCCAATCATACTAACTCAAAACTTTCCATATTTTACATCATAAAAATCAGAATTTAGTGATACAATTTATTTCCAGCAATGGTATTAAAAATGTATATTTTGTAAGAATGTAACGTGTTGTATATTTATGATTTTAACTACCCTGACATTTATGCATGCAAATCTACTTTAAAATAAGTGTTTCAAAATATTTCTACTGTAGTATATGTTGAAAACTTTTTAATAGATATAAAATTGTAAGTAATGAATTTACAATCCTTTTCAGGATGGATGACTGTCACATTTACCAATTATTGTTATGGGATTGTAAGATAAAGGTTTTTCTCAAATTTTATGTGTATCAGGAACACTGATAACATCAGTTTGCACCACTTAAAGCCTTCGAGATAAGTAACGTCATTAAAAATTTAGTAATTGCTAGAACCAAAATAGAATGGTGCAAATTTATATGATCAGTGTCCACAATACATTTACAATATTTAGAAAACCTTTACAAGGAAGAAAACAAATATATTTAATCTAATTTAAAAGAAAGAATCTCAATCTCATCTTATTCCTGTTACAAAATTTTTGTTCAAATGATTCTTTGGTGATTTTATTTTGATCTCTTTGCAATAAATGTTAAATAAAGTGCCCACCCAGGTTAATTTATTAATTGTATATGTATATCACGCAATATTTGTATGCTTTTAATCTTCTATATCAGTAATGTTAAATGCTACTGATAATAAACCATGAAATTATACACTGATATCTAGTTATTGTATTGAGGTGCTGAGTTCTAACAGAATTGGATATAACATGGGTACAAAGACAATTGACTAGCCCTCTTGGTTTTCAGACAGCCTGCTATTGTGCTTTGTCAATTATTCTCATATTCTTATTCAAAGTGATATAAAATGTTTGCTGAAAGAACTTCCCAATAGTGATGTTAAAGCTTTTCGTGAAATTGCAAGAAATAAACATCTGACTGAAAATTGCAATGTTGCAAATGGATGGTATCTGTGTCCTTTAAAGACAAGCAGCTTAAAAAACCTCTTTACGATCCTTATGACATATGTGTGGTGGGTTGGTTTATCAAAAAGGCAAATTGTTGAGAATATTTTAATTTTACAAAATATTTCCAGACATTGTTTACAAGGACAAAAAGGTTAGGTGAGGCTATGCACAAATATAGACTACATATTGCATGGCAAATACACACGCAACAAAAAAATAAAATAATTACAATGAAAACAACTGATAAGTAAGCAGTATATACAGCCATTTCAATATTGCCTAATGCAACATAATATTAAGAATTTCTTGCCTAACAATCTCTGTATTTATTACAGAATTTCTTTACCACACAAAATGACTATCAATTATTTGTCTATACATTTAATTAACTTTTAGTGCAGTTGAAAAGTAAGCATTCTCATAATTGTTAGTCGACACAGTTGTGGAATACCTATCACAAGCTAGAAATACATCAATCTTTTAAATTCACTCTTAACATTTCTGTTAAATATTCTTATGAAAAAAGTCTTTAATTAATGAACAAAGGCTCAAATGGCTAAGTGAAGGAAACGTAATATGTGAAAACACAACCATTTTAATTATTGAGGTAAAATATCACTGATAGTGGAAGAATAATATTTGCTGCAAGAAGTGCACTACAGATTAGAAAATATACCATGAATGCATCTAACCATATTTTTTTTTTAAAATAAATAACTACATTTCATAGTAACTGACATAATTGCCAAAATTAAAGTGAAGTGTCATTTGAAAGGTTACTAAATAAAATCAGTTTATACCTTGGATTTAGTCATTATTATCACAAAAATAACTTCATCCAATTTTTATCAATTATCGTCTTATTTTTGTCCAAACATGTCTTCATCTTCATGTGTAACAGTCATAGTGTATTACAATGCAAAACATTTCACGTTTTCACCAAATTTTTAACTAACATAAGTGCATGATGTGAAAGGTACCTAACATAAATAAAGCAACATAGACTTATTAACACCTAAACTTTAAAACAGAAACCAAAAATATACTTCCATCAAAAATAGTGATAGTTATATTTCTAATAACATTTACTAGTATGTATAAAGTATGATACATTGCTATAGTCAAACAAGCTATATTTGCAGAAATCCAGATCTTAAAACCTAAACATGAGCAGTCCATTTTACTTTGGGTAGATAAATAGTTATTCAACAATGTAAATCAGATTAATATTGTGTTCAATTCTACTTAAACTACCTATTAAAGTGGACTGTCCGTGTTTATGTTTTTAATAACTCAGAAGTGAAAAAATATTTTTGCTTGACTATGCTTGAAAAGTGGCCTGCACTTGTGTAATTATAGTTTATACATCTACATAATAAAAACTGCTGCTATGACATATCCACAAGTCTTAAATTTAAATGGTGCATAATGTACCATCATTCAAAAGAGCTATAAGGTATCTGTTATACAATTATAAAGCATTATTTAAAAATATTTTCAAACTATTTTAGAAATGGTTATGAAACTTAAGAAGTCAAACCAACAATTGTGTGCATTGCTTTAAAATAAAGTGAACTATTTATGTTTTAAATTGTGTCCAAATGTGTATAAAGCTGTCTTAAACCTCAAGGATAATCCAACTTTAAATTGCTGCTTAATTAACCTAAACTAGCTGTCATTGTTTACAAGTATTTTTTCAAACAATCAAAAATATCAACTATCAACATCTGAAAATAACTGGAGCCATTTTAATATTAAAAGGGAAATAAGACAAAGAATCACATTTAACATCATTTCAAGTATTCTCAACAATTTTTCTGAAATAATTTTCCAATCAGATGTAACAGATGATAACATAAACCTACTATGAGTCAACATTCATACATTGCAAGACTGTGGTCATGGTATCACAACATGTTACTAGTGTAGCCATCTATTTTGAGAACTTTTATTGAGAAATATTCCCTTTATTGCTTGCTTCTACTTAGATGCATTAAACACCTATTTGGAAAGTAAAAATTACTGAATAGTCTTTACAGTACATTTGAATATGGTTGCCTAAGAATTTTTGAAATATACTTTACAATATTGTGTACCATGAAAAACATAAATTCTCTTTGAATATGAGTTTCTAATAAATGAACATAAATTATAAGTGTTATTCAAAGAAGTCACACTTGCTCATCTTAAACCCTAAAGGATGTACATAACAAATTTTCGACAGTATATACATTGCTTCACTCAAAAAACAAATTTAATATACAAGAATATAAAGGGAGCCAGAAATAACCATTACACAAAATAGTTGATAATAATCTATTCTTTCCCTTCCATTAAGAAAACTGTACATGATGATATATTACATAAATTATTGTACAATTTTATATGAGTACATGATATTCTAACCATAACACTTTCTACGACGTGATATAATATATAATATTAGTAACCTATTAACACAGGGGCTCGTAGTTATATTTTTTTTTAAATATTGTTATACGGTGGTAAGAGAAATGAGTTACCACCGTATAACAATATTTAAAAAAAAATATAACTATGTGCCCCTGTGCCTATTAACATATAATGATAGTCAAACAAGTTGTCCTGTAAACAATTTCTATAGAAAATACCCAAAACTATACTTGCAGCTAAGAGTGATAATTTTGGGAAGATAAATCTTATCATATGTAAAATATATTTTTTGGAAATATATCACCTTCCTATTTCATAATACAGAAAACAGTGCAAAATTTCACAAATTTTCTAAGTTTGGATCTTTATATTAAGAAATTCCAAGACATAATTGATCATAAGATGTCTGTGAAAGGAACCCCAGACTTTTATCCTTAAAGAATATAAATTTTCATCTAATTTAGACTTGAAGGATACTAAATAAACACCTATCTTTTTTAGCTCAAAATGAGAGTAACTTTATACAGGAATATATTGTTGGATCAGAAACTAGTATACTGACTGCCTATATGATGTAATAATTAATGACTTTAATTTTAATTACACAAACTGTTTGCTACACTTACATGATTGAATTTAACACCCAAGACTTATAAATCTACTTTTAACATAGAACAAAACTTTTAAAAATTTCAGATAGAAATGATCTTTATGAAGAAAAAGAAAGAGAAATGATGATATAAAAAGAGAATATTAACAAATAGTTGCACCTATATACAATAACTTACAACCAGTAGATATCATAAGCAGAGAAATAGATTCTTAAAGGAATACCAACCTCTTAAAATAATATTCAAAAATTTAAAATTTGGCCAATTTGAGGATATATTCATCAGTGAACTAACCTGATGTCATAACTATAATACAGATTACCTGTATAATCAGACAAATACAAAAAACTAAGTAAATATCTCTAAAGCTGCAAGTAATTGATGAAAAACTCTTTAAAAAATTAGTGAGTGTTTTTCAATAATTACTTAATTATATGAATTTGTGGGTTTATACAGGGATTCTGTTCTATATTTATTGGACACAGTAAATCCACTGATAAATGTATAATTTTCTTGACAGAGTTTGAAAACTTTATTTTCATCTTAAGCAGTAGTATTTCTTATTCCAGCATTATACTGTCAACTCACACACATATTCAAATTAGTTTTAATCAAGTGTAATCACACTCATATCAAACAATATTCTTAGGAAACAGAAGTGTATTTAACTTGATCAAGTTTCAATTCAATCCTAATAATTTAAATAGTTTTAGCTGCATTAAAATATAATTCAGAAAAGACTAGGGTATGTGTCATGCATCAGTATACATTCATACACTAAAACGTGATAAAATTGCATGATAAATGTATCATAAAGCCAGTATTATGCCATTATTTGGTGTCATGCAGAATATCTTGTGGAGAGATAATTTGCTTCGCTGATCATATGTTTGTTGGCAGTCTATTTTTCACAATAAAGAATAGAGATATTGAGGTAATATTGTTTCATTGTCTTGATAAATACCACAACACCACATCCTTATATCTTACTGCCATAAACCAACATAGTCAATATTGTGTATGAGATATGAAACAAATCTAGCAGTTATACATCATGATATGTTGACTCATATTATGCTTTTCTTGGCTTAGGTAACTGCAAGACTTTAATCGGGGAGAAAGACCCTTTTAATCCTGAGTGAGGCCAATGCTGCAGATAAAACTGCTAAGCTATTGGCCTTATTTAAAGCTATGTCAGATTTACACGTTTTCAGTATTCTATAAGAATACAATATATTTTTCTTCTCTGCATATGTCTACTGATATAAGGACAGAAAAAATAACATAACAAAGGGAGATCACTCACCCAAACCAATAAATAACAACAGACACAGTTTTACACTCAACATTTGCTTCAAGCCAAGATGATATGAGAGACATATAATGGACACAAAATAATGAAAAGATTTCTCAAGTATGATCAAAAACAAACTTGAATCCATTTTCAATATACATCTGATTGACAAAACAACTTTTTGGGAGGAAGAAATTGGTTATTCTTAAAAGCAGACTTGGATAAAAAGATAATCAAAATGGAGAGTGTAAAAGAAATTCAGACATTTTGACAATCAAATGTAAAAAGAAAATGGAATTATAACATAAAGAATTTAACTCATAATAGAATAAATATTGAAGTATTATTATTAATAATATTGTCCACACAAATCACTCAGTTGTCAGGGCAACATGATGTACCCTAATCAAATAGCCTCTAGTCTGTACCATCACCCATATTTTTACATTTATCACTTGTTACCTCTTTACTATCAGCATATTATTGTGATATGGTCTGAACATTTGATTTTTGAACTAATAATTATTAAATCAGATATCAGTATCTTTTAGTTCTAAATAAATTAGCAGCCCTTGTTGACCTTAACTATAATCCAGATCAATTCAAAATGGCTGCCAAAACCAACCAGAGCAGACGCTGAATACACAACATGTCCAACCATCTTAAAGACTGCAAACCAAAGTTTGAGCTTTATCTGCAAAGTGACTAAACTATTCCTTCTACCATTCTCATACTAAAAGCTTAATTTCACTGGCAAAGTTTTCTTGTATATTGTTCATGCTCAAACTGTATCACAAGTACATATAGCATACAATATGAAAATTCAAGGGGAAAGAGGTATCATGTGACATCACCAATATTTGTAAATACATATTGAGAAAAGCTAGAGTGAAATTATTATATGTACTAAATTAACTAACTAGTTACAGCATTGACCGAGTTGTTCATTATTTTATTTTTATTATTTAATTCTAATTTTTCTAGTTTCTTCCATAGATCTTCTCGTTCTTTTTCCTTCTTCTTCTCTCTGGAAATTAAATGAATGGGAATTAAAAGATAGTGGACCACGGCCATATACGCCTAACGAAAAAGTCTTAATTTTAATCAGGAGTAAACTAAACTTTCTCAAACCTTTCAATTTAGGTCCAATAACATCCATTTTAAGTTTCATCAAAATTGGTTGAAAACTAAAAGAGTAATAGCATATTTAAGATTTGGGGCAAGGGCAATAACTCTGCTTGTAACGATCGAAAATAGCTCAAATTCGAACTTGATCTTCGTTTTATGAATATGTATACACATATCAAATTTCATTTGATTCCGTCAAAAACTCTAGTTTTTAGAGCGTTTACGAGCAAATGTTGACGGACGGACCGACAATATACGTCCTCATAGAGAGATGAGGGCGTATAAAAAGTACTACTGTTGCAATATCTTCTAAAACATATGCACATGATTACTGTTCATTTTGCTCTTTTTACCAATGAAGAAGACAGACGTGCCATGCATAAGAAATGAGGACATTTAAAAAAAAAAAAGAAGCACTAAAGCTACTATCCTCTATTTTCACTATAGTAAAATCTTATAAGCGTTAACTTAGCGTTTTATTTTCACTCTCACAAAAGCTAATATAAGCCTACATGTTGTCTAGATTTTTCAAGATTTTTGTCGTAAACAGTTCAGCATTTTTACATCATTAAGTTTAGAAAACCTCTTTACAATCCATTTAAATACATCTCAAATTAAGTTATTTAGAAAAAAATACTAATTCAACAACTTACTTTTGTCGTTCTGCTTTGTAATTGGCTGTTAATTCGTCAAATAATTTACTATTCATCTCCATAAAGGTTTTTAATACATTATAAACCAAGGCGACTATAGTTTGATTCCAATGTTCTTTAGATATTCTATATAATGCAGGAAACATGATGGGTAAAACTTGAGATGAGTTCTCTTCTATTAAACTCATAATATATTCATTATTCCAATAATATAATGCTCTTTCTGCAACCTACAAATAAACAAAATTAAGTATTTAACATGTATCAGGAGCTTAATGAGCATTTTTGAGTGACAATTTGGGTCTCTAAAAATAAGTACTAGAACTATACAAATTTTGCATAATCCCTTCCATTTTACCTCTATTTCAATATTTATCTTTCATTTTCTATATGTGTGTTTTTTATTCTATTATAGTCTCACTAAATTACAAATTTCACGTAATTTCTGATAATTATGGCTACAAAGGTTGCCGAGAAAAAATGAATATGGAGCTCTAGTGAGATCAATTTACCTGAAAGTGTGGACTGGATACACAGCGTGCTATTTGTTTAAACATTGGATCAATTATTTTCTGGAACTGAGTTGGTTCTATCACATCTAGTATTTCTTCGATTTCACCAATAAACATGACCTAATAAAATAATAGTTGTCTTAAGAACTTATTACCTCCCTTTAAGCATATGATCTAGATAATTATGCTCAATAGGTGTTCATCATTTGCTCTAGCATCAAGCGAAAAATACCTTGTCCAAATTGGTTTCAATAATTGTATAGTAGTGGACTCCCAAAGCCAAATGTATCATCAGGTGTTCCTAAAAGAGTGAGCACAGTTTTCTTTGGGTGTCCTGAAAACTGTAAGATGTTTCTGATGGAAACAAAATATAAAATCTTTCTACCAACCTCTTTTTGACTACTTGTTTTTGGCCAAATTTTTAACAAGCCTTTTATAACCTACAAAACACAAGAAACCATATCAAAACATTGTGAAGAAGATAAAACCATACAAGGTTTTAGGAGAAAAAAGGATTTTAATGATTCATCAACTTTTTTTTATAGAAATTATTGATTCCATTATTTGGATGAGCAGCAAAATCATATGCAGTATGCCAGAATGCCAGAATAACAACAACAGCTCGTCATACATAACTTTAACTTTGCTATAAGCCAGTTATATTAAATATCTACTCACATCTTCTGTTAACATGGCATCTTTTTCTAGAAACTGTACAACACAATATGCCAGCTAGAAAAAAATAAAACATATTACATGTACTCTACTTTATAAAATATGTACAACATTTTTCACAAGAATGTCTATGGTTTGTAATTTGACAAAGTTGCATCAGATTAATTTTGTTTCATCCTTAAAGCAGAACAGTGGGCATTTTCAGGTATTACATGGTGTTGTCTGGCAATTTTAAGCAAGGGATACACATGGATTTGAAGGCTCAAATACCATTGGTGACCTGTGAACACCATAACTGATGAACTATGTTTAAAAAATCATTTTTCTGAGATGAGATGGTGAATTTAATGCAATAATAATATGTGTAAAGAATTGCAAATTGTGTATTCTCTCTTAGAAACCTTATAATGTTTCATACAGCAAATGTGGATTTATAGAAGTAAACTATAACTATAAAACCAATTATAATCAATAAGGCTTACCTGAGCATGATATAAACTTAAACTTCGCGCCTTATGTAAAGGTATTAGTACCTTTGTTAAAAATAACTTATGCTCAGGTTTTAGTGGTAAAGCAAAACCATTGATAATGCTGAAAAAAAAAAAAAAACGTTCAGCATTTATTAGGGTTGATTTGGGCCTTGAATATATGCAAATAGCCTTCAGAAGTACTACTAATGCACAAAAATCACATAATTCCTCCAATTATATCCCTACCTTAAAATTTATCCTTCATATTCTTTATGTGTTTTCTATATAATGCATAGTCTTACTAAATGGCGAGTCGTAATTTTGACTTTTAATCATGTATGTTTGAAGGTTTAAATTTCGTAGGAGAGTTGTGAACAATATTACAGATTAGATAAGCTAACAAATTCCAGATTCTGAGACCAAAATGTTTTTGGTCGAATATTTAGTGAACATATCCCTTTATGCATCACATTTTGTCAATAACAGTATATATTCTCAGTTTGATAATAAATTTAGAATTTTAGACAATTTAGAAAATTTGATGGATAATATTGGATGAAATCCAACTGAATTGAAATCAAATCATGATATATCGTATATGAACTAAAAATAGAAGGATCATCTATATCTGCTTATTTATTAGATAAGTATTTATAGTTAAGCCAATTACATCAGGGTTAATAATAACATTAATCCTGGCATATATGGGTCATTCTCCGGTAATCCCTGCTTTTCGTGTCCCGAACAAAACTGTTTCAATAAATCTGTAATTTATGATGAGACACCCACTACAACAATTGTATATTTATCAACGATAATACTTCAATGTAGAAATACAGTAGAGATGATATTCCTTAAGTTTTAACATTTATTTTTTTGAACTTTTTTATCATGAACCATCAAAAAATGAGTGTCCCTCGCCATTCGATGAAAATTTCAAACATCTGAATAATCATTATTTATCTTTTCAAAGCGTCCTTTTTTAGTTGATTGTGTCAAAAATAATAAATTCTACTATTTGCATGATTTATATATATACATCTACAGAGTCTAAATTCAGAAAATTCAATTTTTCATTTGTAAAATTTATGTCCCCAGTTTTGTTGTCATCTCCGTAACGCAAGTATTAGATTGCAATATGTCATGAATGGAGCTCCATACAATGTCTACGCTATGACGTAGTTAACGTTGGCCACTACTTCTATGCACGTAAGTAGTTTGTTTTCTTAACAAAACATTCATTTCAGATGAATTCAAAGTTTAATCCTATCACCTCAAGAGTATGTTTATTCAATGTCATATCCGAACGCTCAAAATCTTTATGTCAAAGACAAATTTTCATAATTTTTAAGGCAATTTATGCAATTTTATAATGGCACGATTCTTCTGAGGCGGGAAACTCCATATTTCTATGTTTGACCTTGACTTCATAACCCATTCATTAATAGAATGGTCATCTCCGTCACGATCATTTCCGTCACATTTTCATTGATTTCAATAGTGACGGAGATGATTTTGTAGTGACGGAGATGATTTTTATCATCATTGTCTAATAAAAACATACGTTATTTGATATTTTCTGTTTCAGAATTGTTCTCACATATGCTAAAAGGGTAAAGCGATTCAGAAATTCCAAAAAGGTCAACCTGGAAGCGCAAGATAATTTTCTATTGCAGGAACAAATTTGAGATTGGTATAACTGGGCATAGTTACTGGTAGACATGTCTAGATCGACTATAAATATTGGAATATCATATTACAAAGACTCGACTCGATTAATAAATACGTTTTAATTATGTGTTTTAATTATTTCTTTACGTTTGTGTCACATCCGTAACGATTTTGTCATTTCCATCACGAAGTCATTTCCGTCACTAAGAGTATTAACTACAAAATAACAGTCTCTTTATTACATATTACATTTCCTTTGCTATAAATGCATTTATAAGTTTTGGTGCATTATTCATGAACAACTTCAATTTTCTTCTGCTGATATACCGTTCTTCAATGAAATTAACAGCTTATGATTTTCACAGTCAAACGAATTTCGTAATTGGCTTCGAAACTTATTCAAAATTTTGTACCGCAGTATCTCTTTAAACAAACATTTTTTTGTTTATATTGTTCTATATGGAAAGTCTTTAGTACTTGGCAAGATTAATCTTGTTACATTGATACAAAAAGATAAAAATGTATCATATGTAGAGTTAGTTCATTTGTGACGGAAATGACAAAGAATTCCACCAGGCATTTAATTTCGTCTGCAAAAAAATAAATATATATAGCTGTTCACTGCTTGAGGTTTTTTCATGTCACACAAAGGTATATCTTCACAATAAAGGTAAAAAACATGACAATTATCACTATAATTTATTTAGAAAATAAGTTCTTCAAAAGCAGGGATTATCGGAGAATGACCCATCTATATTAGGCTTCTGCATGACATAATTTTCACAATGTCAAGCTATTACAAACTTGGTCTTATACCTCAACTGTAATAACCACCTGTCTTGTATCACTGAAAGCCGCAATTTGATTGGAGAGTACTCACATGAATACAGCCAATCATACCCCTAAAAGATAGACCGTTTCAACCAAACCGATGCACTCACGAATTGCCATAAAACAAGAAAGGGGGCCATTGCAGATATAAAACGAAGTTTGACATTGTCAAGATGGCATGACACTGCTTATAAACTCTCAAAATAGTTTGTAACATGTGAAAATGTCTTCTCTATGTTAAACTCAGATAGTAACATTACAACATTAAAGATGGGTTTCCTTATTTCATGAAAAAAAAAAATGCTAATTCTTATAGAATGTATGAGTGTTCTAATAACTAGGAAAAATATCAGTCTCACATAATTACATGTCTTACATATTATTTAAATAAGATGAGAATTAACGACCAAATGGTCAATCAAGAAAGCTAAAAATGTTAAGTTTGTTTTTGGTTTATCCAGACAGTACATACATGGATATCCATCATTACTTAAATCTCTTCAATAAGATTATTATATGGATAATTATTAGAAACGTAAAATGTTTGCTTAATTTGACACTAAAAATAAGGAAACCCAACTTTAAAGGACAGCTTGAGGACATTGTGCTAAAAGAAGATGGTATTCCGATGACAGAATTATTTCTAATGATTTGAATGTGCTACAGCTAGGAACAAGTGGTTGTTAGAATACATCATATGAATAATGTCTAAGATGAAGAATAGACTGTACCTGCCAAGAATTTCCAATAATTCACCAACACCATTAAATGACTCAGTTTCATAAATAAACCTGTAAAAAATAAACCATTTAATCTGAATAAACACACAATTACATATCATACATGACATTATTTTAACAATTTGCTTTACAATTCATGGATTTGATTATAAACTGCTTCAGATAGGTTGAAGACAACACACCAGCGCAGTATGTTTATCAAAAAAGACCTTTGTAGGTGTGACGTCATCAAACACTTAGTTTACCAGTAAGTAGAATTGCAGAAACCACAGACATCTGATTAAATATTGGAATAAGGCAAATTGATGCTATAAGTGCCCCTGATATAAAACCTCTTTACAATCCATTTAAGATGCACTTTTCGAGACCCATTTTCTCAAAATTTAATGATTATCTTTTTAGTGAATTCAAATATCACTTTGAAAAAAGGACTGATAGTTTTGGATTTACATATTATGCACAGTTCCTTTCAAGAAATATCAACCAAAGACCATCAATTTGGATTAAATAATATTACAAAACTTGGGTACATGTATAGAGGTATAAAGAGGGCAAATAATATGTGAGGGGGAGTCGAGTTCAACATTGTAATAGAAAACTCATTTATCTGCAAAGCTACTCATTCTGCCCACAACCACAGAATGGCAAGATATATTCACACTATCAATAATAAATACAAAATCACATTTAACAAACGTTAAGTAATATTTTATAGATTTTCACCCTTCTTTTGACATTTAAACCCTAGACAACAGTGTTATAATAAGCAGCTTGTAGGGAGATTTTGATTAACTGTTCAATATGTAGGTGTATTCTATATATAGAAATATTTCTAGTTGTAAACATGTAGTAGTGGTATTTATTACTCAGTATGTGTGTCATAAATCTCTTGTGTTTACATGTTAACAGTATAAAGTACAAGTCTGCTGTGCAGTTATTGTATTATGCATGTTTAGACAAATTTTCTGCCAAGTATCAGGCAACTTAAAAGATAATCACATAAGTTTTTGATTTGAAATTTTAACAGTGTGTTTGGTATTATTTGGAATTCTCAGAAGTACCAAGTCTTTTGTTGAATTTTTTAGCGAATCATTTAGACTTAATCTTAAAAAATTTGCATTTCTTTGCTTATGATAGATGATGCTTATTTGATCACTTTAGAAGATTTTAAAACTTTTTATGTGTACGGGGAGAATTGATCCCTTAAATTTGCACGATTCCAATTTTCAAGCAGACTTACATGGTTCCAGCAATTCTAATCAACCAAAGTGTTTGATGACGTCACTAATGTTCAGATTCTTTAAGATAGAAACATTTTTACAAACCCTTTAACTTGAGATTTTTTTGAAAAATGAATTAGAGAAGAATATTACTCACCTGAGGAAAAAATTATTAATCTGTTTTCTGATGAAAGCCCGTAATCCTAAAAACTTTCCATATATACGATGTAGTACAGTTTTCAAAAAATCTCGTTCTCTTGGGTCTTCACTGTCAAATAATTCTAATAACTGAAAGTAGAAAATACAATATTCTCAGACATCAGTGTAGATTTGATGATTTCAAAACAGAGATCTAAAAGATAAATGTGTGGACCTAAAGGAATACCACCTCTTAAATGAACAAAAAATCTAAATTTTCAAAATTTGTCAAATGAGTATATATTCATCAAGGGACTTGCCTGGATGCATAACTATAAAACAGATTACCTAAATAATCTGATAAATCCAGAAAACAATGTTTATATACAATAATTGAAAAACTCTTAATCGAATTTAAGGCGTTTATCAATTATAACCTGTTATTATATATAATTATGGAAATTTACATAGTTTTATGGTTTTTTTTGCATTCTGTTTGTAAACTTTGGACACCGTTAATGAATATATACTCGGATTGAGCAAGTTTGTGAACTTAATTTTTTTTGTTCATTCTAAGAGGTGGTATCGCTTTAAAGTACACATTTGAGCACTTTCTATCCTGCTTTTTCCTAAAAAATTTCAAATTGTGCTGTGACATATATGTTTGTTTTTTTGGACAACCATCTCCCCATGTGAAAGATTATCTAATTTTTTAAAGTCCATTGTAACATTTAGACAAATTCTTCTGGAAAATTGATTAAATGTATCTATTTCTATACAGAGAACTAGGATAATTTAATTAACAAAATTAATATGTACAAAAACAAGCCATATTGCGACCTATATAATTATTATTCCTTGACATATCATAATTAAATTGACATGGAATGTTTTATTGATAACCCTTCAAACTACTTGAAAGATATCTTGCAATTTAATCTATTGATGTATAAATGCACCAACTAACACTTTTTAAATTCTAAATTTGTACTGTCAAGGGACTTCTCAAATTAGAATGTTATATTGAATGAAACTTTAAATTCATCAAACTGATCAATTCATAAATGAAATGGAGTTGAATTTTCTACTTATGGCAAATGAGGACAGTCAAACACCATGCAATGTACAATAAGGTAACTTTTGGCAGGATAGTGGTATTAGATTTGATTTTATCCAGCAATCGAAGGATCTTTAACGTGAACAGCATGTAGAAGAAGGGGTGTTTGTTTATTGTCCATTCCAAAAGGTTAGAATCTTTTCCATGTCAATCCCTCTGACCTGCATCATTATGGACAGGTGAACCTGATTTAAAAATCCAAAATAATACCTTCACTTTTGTCAGGAATGAACCCCAAAACTTCAGGTTAGCAAGCAAGGTCTTACTCATTGAGCCACTGTGGCTACCTATTCATCACTGATAGCGGAGGTTGGAGGGGGAAATGGGGTTGAAGTAGGTTAGCAAGCAAAAATTTATCTCACTGAACCACCACAGCTACCTGATTATCAATTAAGATTAAGCTTCTGTATTACTTGACAACGATTTGACCTGACTACTCTAAAAATACTTGCTATTTGTTTCAGTGAATAATAACAATCACAGTATGTTTCAGTTATGTGGCCCGATCATAGTGAATAATCTAATTATATACAGAACACAAACATTTCCTCTTGTTTACTATGTAGATATCTGTCGAGTTGACAATTGTTGTAGAGCACTGTTACTTAGGGTACAAATGTTTATAAAATACTGAAATTTCTACCAAAATTCCTGTCCTTACCCACAGTATTATAAACTGGAATAAAGTTAGTTTTGGGTCCTAATTTTCTGTACATGATCAGCTAGTAAGATTAACAAATGCCATGCAGTGTGCAATGAGGGAAATTTTGCCATGACAGCAGCATTAGCCTTCTCCTATTTTCATTATCTAACTTTCGAGGGATTTGTGTTTAATGACTTTCCGTTTCTACAGCCCCTCCAACATGCATCACTGACGGGGATTGGGGAAACCAGGTATCATTTGAAGTAATGTAAATAATTTAGGGTTAGAAATGAGAAAGTTTCGGCAAAATTCCTTCCCTTCCCCACAGGATGATGAAAGAGTCGAGGAGTGGTCTAAGATGAGAAAGATCAACATTGTAAATGGACAAGGTATATCACTTACAGTATTCATGTCAGGTGAAAATAGCCCCAAGGTCATGTTTAATTACTGTATGATATATAGGACTTAATAATGGTACATATAATATACATAAAATATACTCATTTTCCATTTACTTCATTCTATTTGCTATAGCTATGGGCTATTTTTGACTACAAGATTTATATTTTGACCCATCAGCCACATGTTTTCCACCTAAGGGACTAACTCCCACTGATGAAATAATTTACACCACAAGTGGTACCTGTTTGGCTCTTGGATAAGTTTAATTCAACTACCAAACCAAGAGTACCAAATCTATTCCATTACTCCTGACTACAATAATAGGCCATGGGCCGAGCTGTGCTATCTATCACAGAAAATGCACTTGGCCTCAAGTTTTTGGTGACTAGTAAATCTATATATCAAATTAATCAGTAAACTCCCCTCTTTCAGAATATGCATTGTTTTACCAAAAATATTGGTTCATTAATGAAAAAATGACTCTTGAAGACATCCACCCATTTTTCAATTATTGAAAAAATCAACAAATGGAACTATCAATTTTGCATTGTTTTTAATCAAGATAATTGAAATTAATAATATTGAGATAAATATAAAAGCAGATTTAGTTTTGTAAAATAATAATAAATTATCCATCATCATCATTTATCATCCTTTATCATCATTTATCATCCTTTATCATCATTCATCATCATTCTTTGTCATCATCATCATCATCATCATCGAAGATCATACAAACATGAATCATAGTTAAAATTTCATGAGTTAAGGATATTCATGGCAGGCAAATACTTATGGTGATTCAGAAAACTGATTTAGATATAATATATTTTTGAAAACTTGAATTTTTGGTTACCATGGTTACGGCAACCATATTGAATTTTCTTATTGCGTACTTCAAGAAGAGTTCTAGCTAACTTAGTTTTAATAAATATCAATGTATTTATGGAGCAAATGAAAGCTTAATTGCTCAACTACAAAATAAGGTAGATTTTGTAATTAAGTGACAAAATTGTACAGAAATATTCAAGCTGCAGACTGAAAAAATGTAATTTTCAAAAGATTTCTTAAATTCAATACATGTTTGCTGCAACAACAAGAACAAGTGGTTGCCTAGCAAGATATGCCCACTATTAACATATTTTTTGTATATGTCAAGCACTATAATTTAAATAAACATTTGTCGAACATAATATAAACTTATCTTGTGGATGTAAACCTACAACAAGTGGTTGCCTATATCAAGGGGCGCTCGATAGCACCTCTTTCTTAGAAAAAACAAAAAAGTTCTCAAATTTGTTTTATAAGAGTATATATTCATCAACGGTCCTTAAAGTATACAATCTGAATCAAATAAACCCACACATCTGTGTATTTTTCCATATAATTACAGGTCATAATTGAAAATCGCTTAAAATTTGAGTAAGCGTTTTTCAATTATTGTATATAAACATTGTTTACTGGATTTTTCAGCTTAAGGTTATCTGTTGTATAGTTTTGCCACCAGTTCAGCCCCGTCATATCGACCAAGTTTGATAATTTTATTTTTTAAATTGTACTAAAAGTCTTTAAATAAAAAAATAATCCGACTTAAACTATCAAATTCAAAGTGTTTTGACCAAGTCAAGGGCAATAACTCAAAATCCATCAAATTCTAACTTGTCAAAGATCTCATGAATAAATATGATCACAATAAATTCCATTTAAATCCGATGAAAACTGTAGCCTCTTTTGTGTTCACAAGCCAATTTTTGACTAAGTCAAGGGCATTAACTCAAAAATGATATCAGATGTCTTGAGTTTTTTGCAATTCCACTAAATCTAAGCAAATCTGAGGAAATAAGCAAGAGAAAAAGAACACAAGTTTTATTAAAGAAAAAAAACCATCCACATTATAACACAAAAACCCTGCACCCTAACAAATTTGTGAATAGAGCGAAGTCCACACAAACTTCCATATCGCACAAACTCAAGTCAAAGAATCATTACACAGGTTTTCTTATGAAGAGACGCTAAGATAGAGCTTTCATACCATCCGATCTTGACAATGCAGATGCCAAACATCAGCCCCCATTATAATAACTCATAAGAACATCAATTTCTATGCTCTAATGCGCCAAATCTTATTACAGTATAAATGTGAAAGCCCGGTCTTGTTAATCAAGTGCGACCAAATCTAAAAATAACAGCAAGGGAATCCTATGTACTGAAAGTGACGTATCCTAGCAAATCTTCTACACTGTAATGGCCATAGCTCCTCATGTCAAACAGCATGACATCAAAATTAGGATGGCAGTCAATAGACATTGTTAAGGCAGATCACAAAAATTGTGCACAAATAGGTATTATATATTTAGTTATAATGAGGTGAAAGACAACACCGGGTTGACTCTCGAAAGCACTGGCCTTGGAATCTCTAAGAAAATTTGTAGTTCATTGCTAAATGAATGCAAAATTGTTTAAGTGTTTACTGTAGCGTGTGCATTTTAAAAACAAAACTTTCTTCTCATAAACTCGGAGAACATTCCACAGCTCCAACTTCCAAGCGATGAAGTTAAAAACAAAATCAGGAACAATCTGTTTACAATTTTCCATATTGAGTTCATTAGCTTTAGGAGGTCAGAATCGAATTTGTTGTTCTACTAGGTATCCAAACAAAAACAATTGAATGTCCTTATTTGCTTAATACTTGTCCATTCACTGCTGAAATGGATTCACACATTTAAAGAGCTGGTCGGTATAAGTCTGCAAATTCATCTTGTTACATCTTGTGCTTGTCTAGAATTATTTGTATTATGAGTTGCCTTATATGTTCACTCACATTTGTATTGTTCGAATCATTGTCTCCATTTAATGTTATATATGAACATGATTATAGCAAGAGTCTTTATGGAATACAATCACTTTATTTTTAACAACACGACGTTTCGACAAGATTCCACAAGTCGTTATCAAGTGAACAAAATATAACAAATGAGAAACCATGTGGTAAAGCATAAATATATACAAAATGTAACAATGGGGTGTAATGATAAAATTAAATAAGGTTAATTGAAATATTAAGGATTAAGGTTGTTTTGATAATAATAATGATTGAAAGTTAATTACTAAAAGGGTTATAAGCTTGAAAAAATTAAATTAACACCTAGATATATAAGATAAACATGAAGGTAAAATAGATATGAAGATATTATGAATTAACTTGCTTGACCAAACTGAATAATATGAAATGCATATATCATACAAACTCCTAAAAATTGCATAAGACGGGAAAATAAGACTAAATAATTCTGTCATATGCTCTAGGGAGATACAGCCCATCTTCTCTGTTTAATTTTGGTTGGTGCCTCTTTATGTGTATTGCCTCCAGGATACGTCTTTTCTTTTTGTTTTGTTGATTTGTCTCTAAAATTTTAATTTTGTCCCAATTAACTGAATGTTGCCTGTTAAGTTCTAAATGTTCTGCCACTGCCGAGGTGTTACTGGTAGCTTTAGATTTATGCTCTGATATTCTTAAGTTTACTGGACGTTTAGTTTCGCCAATATATGCTTCTCCACAAGAACACTCTATGTGATAAACACAACCCTTAGGTGGGGGTGGACTTGTGGGGTTGTGCTTCCCGTTAGCTTTAAGGATATCTTTAAGTGTGGTACTTTTTTGGAAGACTGTTTCAATTCCTGCTTGTTTTTTCAGTAATCTTTTGATTTTGTATGAGATATTCCCATGGAATGGAATGAATACTTTAATGGGAGGTTGGTCAGGTTTAGTGAATTTAGGTCTTTCTGTGTTGAGTGTTCTATTGATGATTTTATCTACCATTCTTTGTGGGTATCCATTTAGGCTGGTGAATACATTCTTCAGGTGGTTAATTTCTTGAGGTAGGTTAGATTGATCAGAAATGTTTTGAGCTCTTTTGGTAAGGGTTGCAATGGTGGAGATCTTGGAGCTGTTTGGTTGGTCAGAACTGTAGTGAATATATTGATCTGTGTGTGTTGGCTTCCTGTAAACTGCTGTTTTTAAAACTCCATTGTTGTTATTGATGAGGATATCTAAAAAGGGCAAGCTATGGTTTTCTTCTATTTCAATAGTAAACTGTATTCTTGGATGGTGACTGTTAAGATGTTGTAGTAGAGCCTTTGGGTCATCTTCGGTTTTAATGACAGCAAAGGTGTCGTCCACTTTCCTATACCAGCATATTGGTGTGATAGGTGAACTCTGCAGGACTAATTCTTCAAAGGATTCCATGTAGATTTCACTTAGGAGGGGGGAAAGTGGACTTCCCATTGGTAACCCATGTAGTTGCTCATAGTAATCGTCACCCCAAGTGAAATAAGTTGAATCAATGCTTTCTCGTATTAGGTCTATGATGTTGTCAGTGGTCAGGGTCGGATGAATCGGATTAGTCAATTGTAGGATTTTGTTGCGTAGAATTTCTATAGCTTCTTTCCTCGGGATATTGGTAAACAAGTCTACCACATCATAAGAGATCATTTTACCGTCAAGGTTTTTGGTTAAGAGATTTTGTACAAGTTCACTGGAATCTTTTATGAAAGAATTAGCTGTTTTTCCTAATGGTGATAAAAGGTTTGATAAAAATTTTGCTGTATTGTAGTACACGGAGTCACGGGAGCAAATGAGTAGTCGTGCTTTCATCGGGTTCTTATGTATTTTAATTGTGGCTCTTGCATACGGAGGGCGAGGATGATTCGGTCGTAGTTGGTAATATAGGTTGGGTGTAATCTGGTTTTGGTTCTTTAGTTTTTGAAGGGTGTTCTCATGTTTCTTACGGTGGATTTCAGTGGGATTCTTCCTTATGCGTCTATACGTGGTAGAGTCATTCAGCAGGTTGGATACAATGGTTTGGTATTCTTTGGTGTCTAAAATAACTGTGGCTTTACCTTTGTCAGCTGGTACTATCGTTATGGTTTTGTCGTCTTTGAGATCTTTTAGTGCTAAGGTTTCGGTTCGGTTGGATTTTGGTGGATTTTTGGTTTTAGTCAATACATCCACGATTTGATGACGTAAGTAATCTACGTTGCCTCCAGGTGCTAATTGCCGAAGACCACGTTCTATACTCGCGATATAGTTGTCGGTTTTTGGTTTTCCACTAGGTACGTAATGTAATCCTCGTGCCAATAAGTTGATCTGATCATCTGTTAATGGTTTCTTGCTCAAATTGATGACAGTTTTGGTTAAGTAATTGTTCCTGGTTTGTTGGTTATGTTCTTTTGTTTGGGTTTTTGTTGTTTTCAGGCTTTCAAATTTATGTTTCTGCTTCTCTTTAGTTTTGTTGTCTAGTAGTCGGTTTTGGTTATTTTGAAGGTCTGATAGTTTAGTCCAATCTTCTTCGGTAACCAGGTTCTGCAGTTGCTGTTGGAGTTCTTGAGATTTTTCGTTCAGGCGATGTTTTTCATTTCGATAATGTTGAATTCGTTCTCTTAACAGTTGTTTCCCCGCTAGGTGAATTATTTTGCTAGCTGCTTTCGACTGTACGGGTGATTTTAGTGTTAATCCTTTAGGTGTAATATCACTATCCCTGCATCGCATCAAAAAGGTAAGGTTGTTACAAGTTCGTATATATTTAGCTCCATGGTTACTGATCTGGTTGAATAAGGTTACTGCCACATCTCCATATTGATGTTTGATATACTGTTTGATAGGCATTTAGTGATTGACATGAATATAGCAAGAGTCTTTATGGAATACAATCACTTTATTTTTAACAACACGACGTTTCGACAAGATTCCACAAGTCGTTATCAAGTGAACAAAATATAACAAATGAGAAACCATGTGGTAAAGCATAAATATATACAAAATGTAACAATGGGGTGTAATGATAAAATTAAATAAGGTTAATTGAAATATTAAGGATTAAGGTTGTTTTGATAATAATAATGATTGAAAGTTAATTACTAAAAGGGTTATAAGCTTGAAAAAATTAAATTAACACCTAGATATATAAGATAAACATGAAGGTAAAATAGATATGAAGATATTATGAATTAACTTGCTTGACCAAACTGAATAATATGAAATGCATATATCATACAAACTCCTAAAAATTGCATAAGACGGGAAAATAAGACTAAATAATTCTGTCATATGCTCTAGGGAGATACAGCCCATCTTCTCTGTTTAATTTTGGTTGGTGCCTCTTTATGTGTATTGCCTCCAGGATACGTCTTTTCTTTTTGTTTTGTTGATTTGTCTCTAAAATTTTAATTTTGTCCCAATTAACTGAATGTTGCCTGTTAAGTTCTAAATGTTCTGCCACTGCCGAGGTGTTACTGGTAGCTTTAGATTTATGCTCTGATATTCTTAAGTTTACTGGACGTTTAGTTTCGCCAATATATGCTTCTCCACAAGAACACTCTATGTGATAAACACAACCCTTAGGTGGGGGTGGACTTGTGGGGTTGTGCTTCCCGTTAGCTTTAAGGATATCTTTAAGTGTGGTACTTTTTTGGAAGACTGTTTCAATTCCTGCTTGTTTTTTCAGTAATCTTTTGATTTTGTATGAGATATTCCCATGGAATGGAATGAATACTTTAATGGGAGGTTGGTCAGGTTTAGTGAATTTAGGTCTTTCTGTGTTGAGTGTTCTATTGATGATTTTATCTACCATTCTTTGTGGGTATCCATTTAGGCTGGTGAATACATTCTTCAGGTGGTTAATTTCTTGAGGTAGGTTAGATTGATCAGAAATGTTTTGAGCTCTTTTGGTAAGGGTTGCAATGGTGGAGATCTTGGAGCTGTTTGGTTGGTCAGAACTGTAGTGAATATATTGATCTGTGTGTGTTGGCTTCCTGTAAACTGCTGTTTTTAAAACTCCATTGTTGTTATTGATGAGGATATCTAAAAAGGGCAAGCTATGGTTTTCTTCTATTTCAATAGTAAACTGTATTCTTGGATGGTGACTGTTAAGATGTTGTAGTAGAGCCTTTGGGTCATCTTCGGTTTTAATGACAGCAAAGGTGTCGTCCACTTTCCTATACCAGCATATTGGTGTGATAGGTGAACTCTGCAGGACTAATTCTTCAAAGGATTCCATGTAGATTTCACTTAGGAGGGGGGAAAGTGGACTTCCCATTGGTAACCCATGTAGTTGCTCATAGTAATCGTCACCCCAAGTGAAATAAGTTGAATCAATGCTTTCTCGTATTAGGTCTATGATGTTGTCAGTGGTCAGGGTCGGATGAATCGGATTAGTCAATTGTAGGATTTTGTTGCGTAGAATTTCTATAGCTTCTTTCCTCGGGATATTGGTAAACAAGTCTACCACATCATAAGAGATCATTTTACCGTCAAGGTTTTTGGTTAAGAGATTTTGTACAAGTTCACTGGAATCTTTTATGAAAGAATTAGCTGTTTTTCCTAATGGTGATAAAAGGTTTGATAAAAATTTTGCTGTATTGTAGTACACGGAGTCACGGGAGCAAATGAGTAGTCGTGCTTTCATCGGGTTCTTATGTATTTTAATTGTGGCTCTTGCATACGGAGGGCGAGGATGATTCGGTCGTAGTTGGTAATATAGGTTGGGTGTAATCTGGTTTTGGTTCTTTAGTTTTTGAAGGGTGTTCTCATGTTTCTTACGGTGGATTTCAGTGGGATTCTTCCTTATGCGTCTATACGTGGTAGAGTCATTCAGCAGGTTGGATACAATGGTTTGGTATTCTTTGGTGTCTAAAATAACTGTGGCTTTACCTTTGTCAGCTGGTACTATCGTTATGGTTTTGTCGTCTTTGAGATCTTTTAGTGCTAAGGTTTCGGTTCGGTTGGATTTTGGTGGATTTTTGGTTTTAGTCAATACATCCACGATTTGATGACGTAAGTAATCTACGTTGCCTCCAGGTGCTAATTGCCGAAGACCACGTTCTATACTCGCGATATAGTTGTCGGTTTTTGGTTTTCCACTAGGTACGTAATGTAATCCTCGTGCCAATAAGTTGATCTGATCATCTGTTAATGGTTTCTTGCTCAAATTGATGACAGTTTTGGTTAAGTAATTGTTCCTGGTTTGTTGGTTATGTTCTTTTGTTTGGGTTTTTGTTGTTTTCAGGCTTTCAAATTTATGTTTCTGCTTCTCTTTAGTTTTGTTGTCTAGTAGTCGGTTTTGGTTATTTTGAAGGTCTGATAGTTTAGTCCAATCTTCTTCGGTAACCAGGTTCTGCAGTTGCTGTTGGAGTTCTTGAGATTTTTCGTTCAGGCGATGTTTTTCATTTCGATAATGTTGAATTCGTTCTCTTAACAGTTGTTTCCCCGCTAGGTGAATTATTTTGCTAGCTGCTTTCGACTGTACGGGTGATTTTAGTGTTAATCCTTTAGGTGTAATATCACTATCCCTGCATCGCATCAAAAAGGTAAGGTTGTTACAAGTTCGTATATATTTAGCTCCATGGTTACTGATCTGGTTGAATAAGGTTACTGCCACATCTCCATATTGATGTTTGATATACTGTTTGATAGGCATTTAGTGATTGACATGAATATAGCAAGAGTCTTTATGGAATACAATCACTTTATTTTTAACAACACGACGTTTCGACAAGATTCCACAAGTCGTTATCAAGTGAACAAAATATAACAAATGAGAAACCATGTGGTAAAGCATAAATATATACAAAATGTAACAATGGGGTGTAATGATAAAATTAAATAAGGTTAATTGAAATATTAAGGATTAAGGTTGTTTTGATAATAATAATGATTGAAAGTTAATTACTAAAAGGGTTATAAGCTTGAAAAAATTAAATTAACACCTAGATATATAAGATAAACATGAAGGTAAAATAGATATGAAGATATTATGAATTAACTTGCTTGACCAAACTGAATAATATGAAATGCATATATCATACAAACTCCTAAAAATTGCATAAGACGGGAAAATAAGACTAAATAATTCTGTCATATGCTCTAGGGAGATACAGCCCATCTTCTCTGTTTAATTTTGGTTGGTGCCTCTTTATGTGTATTGCCTCCAGGATACGTCTTTTCTTTTTGTTTTGTTGATTTGTCTCTAAAATTTTAATTTTGTCCCAATTAACTGAATGTTGCCTGTTAAGTTCTAAATGTTCTGCCACTGCCGAGGTGTTACTGGTAGCTTTAGATTTATGCTCTGATATTCTTAAGTTTACTGGACGTTTAGTTTCGCCAATATATGCTTCTCCACAAGAACACTCTATGTGATAAACACAACCCTTAGGTGGGGGTGGACTTGTGGGGTTGTGCTTCCCGTTAGCTTTAAGGATATCTTTAAGTGTGGTACTTTTTTGGAAGACTGTTTCAATTCCTGCTTGTTTTTTCAGTAATCTTTTGATTTTGTATGAGATATTCCCATGGAATGGAATGAATACTTTAATGGGAGGTTGGTCAGGTTTAGTGAATTTAGGTCTTTCTGTGTTGAGTGTTCTATTGATGATTTTATCTACCATTCTTTGTGGGTATCCATTTAGGCTGGTGAATACATTCTTCAGGTGGTTAATTTCTTGAGGTAGGTTAGATTGATCAGAAATGTTTTGAGCTCTTTTGGTAAGGGTTGCAATGGTGGAGATCTTGGAGCTGTTTGGTTGGTCAGAACTGTAGTGAATATATTGATCTGTGTGTGTTGGCTTCCTGTAAACTGCTGTTTTTAAAACTCCATTGTTGTTATTGATGAGGATATCTAAAAAGGGCAAGCTATGGTTTTCTTCTATTTCAATAGTAAACTGTATTCTTGGATGGTGACTGTTAAGATGTTGTAGTAGAGCCTTTGGGTCATCTTCGGTTTTAATGACAGCAAAGGTGTCGTCCACTTTCCTATACCAGCATATTGGTGTGATAGGTGAACTCTGCAGGACTAATTCTTCAAAGGATTCCATGTAGATTTCACTTAGGAGGGGGGAAAGTGGACTTCCCATTGGTAACCCATGTAGTTGCTCATAGTAATCGTCACCCCAAGTGAAATAAGTTGAATCAATGCTTTCTCGTATTAGGTCTATGATGTTGTCAGTGGTCAGGGTCGGATGAATCGGATTAGTCAATTGTAGGATTTTGTTGCGTAGAATTTCTATAGCTTCTTTCCTCGGGATATTGGTAAACAAGTCTACCACATCATAAGAGATCATTTTACCGTCAAGGTTTTTGGTTAAGAGATTTTGTACAAGTTCACTGGAATCTTTTATGAAAGAATTAGCTGTTTTTCCTAATGGTGATAAAAGGTTTGATAAAAATTTTGCTGTATTGTAGTACACGGAGTCACGGGAGCAAATGAGTAGTCGTGCTTTCATCGGGTTCTTATGTATTTTAATTGTGGCTCTTGCATACGGAGGGCGAGGATGATTCGGTCGTAGTTGGTAATATAGGTTGGGTGTAATCTGGTTTTGGTTCTTTAGTTTTTGAAGGGTGTTCTCATGTTTCTTACGGTGGATTTCAGTGGGATTCTTCCTTATGCGTCTATACGTGGTAGAGTCATTCAGCAGGTTGGATACAATGGTTTGGTATTCTTTGGTGTCTAAAATAACTGTGGCTTTACCTTTGTCAGCTGGTACTATCGTTATGGTTTTGTCGTCTTTGAGATCTTTTAGTGCTAAGGTTTCGGTTCGGTTGGATTTTGGTGGATTTTTGGTTTTAGTCAATACATCCACGATTTGATGACGTAAGTAATCTACGTTGCCTCCAGGTGCTAATTGCCGAAGACCACGTTCTATACTCGCGATATAGTTGTCGGTTTTTGGTTTTCCACTAGGTACGTAATGTAATCCTCGTGCCAATAAGTTGATCTGATCATCTGTTAATGGTTTCTTGCTCAAATTGATGACAGTTTTGGTTAAGTAATTGTTCCTGGTTTGTTGGTTATGTTCTTTTGTTTGGGTTTTTGTTGTTTTCAGGCTTTCAAATTTATGTTTCTGCTTCTCTTTAGTTTTGTTGTCTAGTAGTCGGTTTTGGTTATTTTGAAGGTCTGATAGTTTAGTCCAATCTTCTTCGGTAACCAGGTTCTGCAGTTGCTGTTGGAGTTCTTGAGATTTTTCGTTCAGGCGATGTTTTTCATTTCGATAATGTTGAATTCGTTCTCTTAACAGTTGTTTCCCCGCTAGGTGAATTATTTTGCTAGCTGCTTTCGACTGTACGGGTGATTTTAGTGTTAATCCTTTAGGTGTAATATCACTATCCCTGCATCGCATCAAAAAGGTAAGGTTGTTACAAGTTCGTATATATTTAGCTCCATGGTTACTGATCTGGTTGAATAAGGTTACTGCCACATCTCCATATTGATGTTTGATATACTGTTTGATAGGCATTTAGTGATTGACATGAATATAGCAAGAGTCTTTATGGAATACAATCACTTTATTTTTAACAACACGACGTTTCGACAAGATTCCACAAGTCGTTATCAAGTGAACAAAATATAACAAATGAGAAACCATGTGGTAAAGCATAAATATATACAAAATGTAACAATGGGGTGTAATGATAAAATTAAATAAGGTTAATTGAAATATTAAGGATTAAGGTTGTTTTGATAATAATAATGATTGGAAGTTAATTACTAAAAGGGTTATAAGCTTGAAAAAATTAAATTAACACCTAGATATATAAGATAAACATGAAGGTAAAATAGATATGAAGATATTATGAATTAACTTGCTTGACCAAACTGAATAATATGAAATGCATATATCATACAAACTCCTAAAAATTGCATAAGACGGGAAAATAAGACTAAATAATTCTGTCATATGCTCTAGGGAGATACAGCCCATCTTCTCTGTTTAATTTTGGTTGGTGCCTCTTTATGTGTATTGCCTCCAGGATACGTCTTTTCTTTTTGTTTTGTTGATTTGTCTCTAAAATTTTAATTTTGTCCCAATTAACTGAATGTTGCCTGTTAAGTTCTAAATGTTCTGCCACTGCCGAGGTGTTACTGGTAGCTTTAGATTTATGCTCTGATATTCTTAAGTTTACTGGACGTTTAGTTTCGCCAATATATGCTTCTCCACAAGAACACTCTATGTGATAAACACAACCCTTAGGTGGGGGTGGACTTGTGGGGTTGTGCTTCCCGTTAGCTTTAAGGATATCTTTAAGTGTGGTACTTTTTTGGAAGACTGTTTCAATTCCTGCTTGTTTTTTCAGTAATCTTTTGATTTTGTATGAGATATTCCCATGGAATGGAATGAATACTTTAATGGGAGGTTGGTCAGGTTTAGTGAATTTAGGTCTTTCTGTGTTGAGTGTTCTATTGATGATTTTATCTACCATTCTTTGTGGGTATCCATTTAGGCTGGTGAATACATTCTTCAGGTGGTTAATTTCTTGAGGTAGGTTAGATTGATCAGAAATGTTTTGAGCTCTTTTGGTAAGGGTTGCAATGGTGGAGATCTTGGAGCTGTTTGGTTGGTCAGAACTGTAGTGAATATATTGATCTGTGTGTGTTGGCTTCCTGTAAACTGCTGTTTTTAAAACTCCATTGTTGTTATTGATGAGGATATCTAAAAAGGGCAAGCTATGGTTTTCTTCTATTTCAATAGTAAACTGTATTCTTGGATGGTGACTGTTAAGATGTTGTAGTAGAGCCTTTGGGTCATCTTCGGTTTTAATGACAGCAAAGGTGTCGTCCACTTTCCTATACCAGCATATTGGTGTGATAGGTGAACTCTGCAGGACTAATTCTTCAAAGGATTCCATGTAGATTTCACTTAGGAGGGGGGAAAGTGGACTTCCCATTGGTAACCCATGTAGTTGCTCATAGTAATCGTCACCCCAAGTGAAATAAGTTGAATCAATGCTTTCTCGTATTAGGTCTATGATGTTGTCAGTGGTCAGGGTCGGATGAATCGGATTAGTCAATTGTAGGATTTTGTTGCGTAGAATTTCTATAGCTTCTTTCCTCGGGATATTGGTAAACAAGTCTACCACATCATAAGAGATGATTTTACCGTCAAGGTTTTTGGTTAAGAGATTTTGTACAAGTTCACTGGAATCTTTTATGAAAGAATTAGCTGTTTTTCCTAATGGTGATAAAAGGTTTGATAAAAATTTTGCTGTATTGTAGTACACGGAGTCACGGGAGCAAATGAGTAGTCGTGCTTTCATCATTCCATAAAGACTCTTGCTATATTCATGTCAATCACTAAATGCCTATCAAACAGTATATCAAACATCAATATGGAGATGTGGCAGTAACCTTATTCAACCAGATCAGTAACCATGGAGCTAAATATATACGAACTTGTAACAACCTTACCTTTTTGATGCGATGCAGGGATAGTGATATTACACCTAAAGGATTAACACTAAAATCACCCGTACAGTCGAAAGCAGCTAGCAAAATAATTCACCTAGCGGGGAAACAACTGTTAAGAGAACGAATTCAACATTATCGAAATGAAAAACATCGCCTGAACGAAAAATCTCAAGAACTCCAACAGCAACTGCAGAACCTGGTTACCGAAGAAGATTGGACTAAACTATCAGACCTTCAAAATAACCAAAACCGACTACTAGACAACAAAACTAAAGAGAAGCAGAAACATAAATTTGAAAGCCTGAAAACAACAAAAACCCAAACAAAAGAACATAACCAACAAACCAGGAACAATTACTTAACCAAAACTGTCATCAATTTGAGCAAGAAACCATTAACAGATGATCAGATCAACTTATTGGCACGAGGATTACATTACGTACCTAGTGGAAAACCAAAAACCGACAACTATATCGCGAGTATAGAACGTGGTCTTCGGCAATTAGCACCTGGAGGCAACGTAGATTACTTACGTCATCAAATCGTGGATGTATTGACTAAAACCAAAAATCCACCAAAATCCAACCGAACCGAAACCTTAGCACTAAAAGATCTCAAAGACGACAAAACCATAACGATAGTACCAGCTGACAAAGGTAAAGCCACAGTTATTTTAGACACCAAAGAATACCAAACCATTGTATCCAACCTGCTGAATGACTCTACCACGTATAGACGCATAAGGAAGAATCCCACTGAAATCCACCGTAAGAAACATGAGAACACCCTTCAAAAACTAAAGAACCAAAACCAGATTACACCCAACCTATATTACCAACTACGACCGAATCATCCTCGCCCTCCGTATGCAAGAGCCACAATTAAAATACATAAGAACCCGATGAAAGCACGACTACTCATTTGCTCCCGTGACTCCGTGTACTACAATACAGCAAAATTTTTATCAAACCTTTTATCACCATTAGGAAAAACAGCTAATTCTTTCATAAAAGATTCCAGTGAACTTGTACAAAATCTCTTAACCAAAAACCTTGACGGTAAAATGATCTCTTATGATGTGGTAGACTTGTTTACCAATATCCCGAGGAAAGAAGCTATAGAAATTCTACGCAACAAAATCCTACAATTGACTAATCCGATTCATCCGACCCTGACCACTGACAACATCATAGACCTAATACGAGAAAGCATTGATTCAACTTATTTCACTTGGGGTGACGATTACTATGAGCAACTACATGGGTTACCAATGGGAAGTCCACTTTCCCCCCTCCTAAGTGAAATCTACATGGAATCCTTTGAAGAATTAGTCCTGCAGAGTTCACCTATCACACCAATATGCTGGTATAGGAAAGTGGACGACACCTTTGCTGTCATTAAAACCGAAGATGACCCAAAGGCTCTACTACAACATCTTAACAGTCACCATCCAAGAATACAGTTTACTATTGAAATAGAAGAAAACCATAGCTTGCCCTTTTTAGATATCCTCATCAATAACAACAATGGAGTTTTAAAAACAGCAGTTTACAGGAAGCCAACACACACAGATCAATATATTCACTACAGTTCTGACCAACCAAACAGCTCCAAGATCTCCACCATTGCAACCCTTACCAAAAGAGCTCAAAACATTTCTGATCAATCTAACCTACCTCAAGAAATTAACCACCTGAAGAATGTATTCACCAGCCTAAATGGATACCCACAAAGAATGGTAGATAAAATCATCAATAGAACACTCAACACAGAAAGACCTAAATTCACTAAACCTGACCAACCTCCCATTAAAGTATTCATTCCATTCCATGGGAATATCTCATACAAAATCAAAAGATTACTGAAAAAACAAGCAGGAATTGAAACAGTCTTCCAAAAAAGTACCACACTTAAAGATATCCTTAAAGCTAACGGGAAGCACAACCCCACAAGTCCACCCCCACCTAAGGGTTGTGTTTATCACATAGAGTGTTCTTGTGGAGAAGCATATATTGGCGAAACTAAACGTCCAGTAAACTTAAGAATATCAGAGCATAAATCTAAAGCTACCAGTAACACCTCGGCAGTGGCAGAACATTTAGAACTTAACAGGCAACATTCAGTTAATTGGGACAAAATTAAAATTTTAGAGACAAATCAACAAAACAAAAAGAAAAGACGTATCCTGGAGGCAATACACATAAAGAGGCACCAACCAAAATTAAACAGAGAAGATGGGCTGTATCTCCCTAGAGCATATGACAGAATTATTTAGTCTTATTTTCCCGTCTTATGCAATTTTTAGGAGTTTGTATGATATATGCATTTCATATTATTCAGTTTGGTCAAGCAAGTTAATTCATAATATCTTCATATCTATTTTACCTTCATGTTTATCTTATATATCTAGGTGTTAATTTAATTTTTTCAAGCTTATAACCCTTTTAGTAATTAACTTTCAATCATTATTATTATCAAAACAACCTTAATCCTTAATATTTCAATTAACCTTATTTAATTTTATCATTACACCCCATTGTTACATTTTGTATATATTTATGCTTTACCACATGGTTTCTCATTTGTTATATTTTGTTCACTTGATAACGACTTGTGGAATCTTGTCGAAACGTCGTGTTGTTAAAAATAAAGTGATTGTATTCCATAAAGACTCTTGCTATATTCATGTCAATCACTAAATGCCTATCAAACAGTATATCAAACATCAATATGGAGATGTGGCAGTAACCTTATTCAACCAGATCAGTAACCATGGAGCTAAATATATACGAACTTGTAACAACCTTACCTTTTTGATGCGATGCAGGGATAGTGATATTACACCTAAAGGATTAACACTAAAATCACCCGTACAGTCGAAAGCAGCTAGCAAAATAATTCACCTAGCGGGGAAACAACTGTTAAGAGAACGAATTCAACATTATCGAAATGAAAAACATCGCCTGAACGAAAAATCTCAAGAACTCCAACAGCAACTGCAGAACCTGGTTACCGAAGAAGATTGGACTAAACTATCAGACCTTCAAAATAACCAAAACCGACTACTAGACAACAAAACTAAAGAGAAGCAGAAACATAAATTTGAAAGCCTGAAAACAACAAAAACCCAAACAAAAGAACATAACCAACAAACCAGGAACAATTACTTAACCAAAACTGTCATCAATTTGAGCAAGAAACCATTAACAGATGATCAGATCAACTTATTGGCACGAGGATTACATTACGTACCTAGTGGAAAACCAAAAACCGACAACTATATCGCGAGTATAGAACGTGGTCTTCGGCAATTAGCACCTGGAGGCAACGTAGATTACTTACGTCATCAAATCGTGGATGTATTGACTAAAACCAAAAATCCACCAAAATCCAACCGAACCGAAACCTTAGCACTAAAAGATCTCAAAGACGACAAAACCATAACGATAGTACCAGCTGACAAAGGTAAAGCCACAGTTATTTTAGACACCAAAGAATACCAAACCATTGTATCCAACCTGCTGAATGACTCTACCACGTATAGACGCATAAGGAAGAATCCCACTGAAATCCACCGTAAGAAACATGAGAACACCCTTCAAAAACTAAAGAACCAAAACCAGATTACACCCAACCTATATTACCAACTACGACCGAATCATCCTCGCCCTCCGTATGCAAGAGCCACAATTAAAATACATAAGAACCCGATGAAAGCACGACTACTCATTTGCTCCCGTGACTCCGTGTACTACAATACAGCAAAATTTTTATCAAACCTTTTATCACCATTAGGAAAAACAGCTAATTCTTTCATAAAAGATTCCAGTGAACTTGTACAAAATCTCTTAACCAAAAACCTTGACGGTAAAATGATCTCTTATGATGTGGTAGACTTGTTTACCAATATCCCGAGGAAAGAAGCTATAGAAATTCTACGCAACAAAATCCTACAATTGACTAATCCGATTCATCCGACCCTGACCACTGACAACATCATAGACCTAATACGAGAAAGCATTGATTCAACTTATTTCACTTGGGGTGACGATTACTATGAGCAACTACATGGGTTACCAATGGGAAGTCCACTTTCCCCCCTCCTAAGTGAAATCTACATGGAATCCTTTGAAGAATTAGTCCTGCAGAGTTCACCTATCACACCAATATGCTGGTATAGGAAAGTGGACGACACCTTTGCTGTCATTAAAACCGAAGATGACCCAAAGGCTCTACTACAACATCTTAACAGTCACCATCCAAGAATACAGTTTACTATTGAAATAGAAGAAAACCATAGCTTGCCCCTTTTTAGATATCCTCATCAATAACAACAATGGAGTTTTAAAAACAGCAGTTTACAGGAAGCCAACACACACAGATCAATATATTCACTACAGTTCTGACCAACCAAACAGCTCCAAGATCTCCACCATTGCAACCCTTACCAAAAGAGCTCAAAACATTTCTGATCAATCTAACCTACCTCAAGAAATTAACCACCTGAAGAATGTATTCACCAGCCTAAATGGATACCCACAAAGAATGGTAGATAAAATCATCAATAGAACACTCAACACAGAAAGACCTAAATTCACTAAACCTGACCAACCTCCCATTAAAGTATTCATTCCATTCCATGGGAATATCTCATACAAAATCAAAAGATTACTGAAAAAACAAGCAGGAATTGAAACAGTCTTCCAAAAAAGTACCACACTTAAAGATATCCTTAAAGCTAACGGGAAGCACAACCCCACAAGTCCACCCCCACCTAAGGGTTGTGTTTATCACATAGAGTGTTCTTGTGGAGAAGCATATATTGGCGAAACTAAACGTCCAGTAAACTTAAGAATATCAGAGCATAAATCTAAAGCTACCAGTAACACCTCGGCAGTGGCAGAACATTTAGAACTTAACAGGCAACATTCAGTTAATTGGGACAAAATTAAAATTTTAGAGACAAATCAACAAAACAAAAAGAAAAGACGTATCCTGGAGGCAATACACATAAAGAGGCACCAACCAAAATTAAACAGAGAAGATGGGCTGTATCTCCCTAGAGCATATGACAGAATTATTTAGTCTTATTTTCCCGTCTTATGCAATTTTTAGGAGTTTGTATGATATATGCATTTCATATTATTCAGTTTGGTCAAGCAAGTTAATTCATAATATCTTCATATCTATTTTACCTTCATGTTTATCTTATATATCTAGGTGTTAATTTAATTTTTTCAAGCTTATAACCCTTTTAGTAATTAACTTTCAATCATTATTATTATCAAAACAACCTTAATCCTTAATATTTCAATTAACCTTATTTAATTTTATCATTACACCCCATTGTTACATTTTGTATATATTTATGCTTTACCACATGGTTTCTCATTTGTTATATTTTGTTCACTTGATAACGACTTGTGGAATCTTGTCGAAACGTCGTGTTGTTAAAAATAAAGTGATTGTATTCCATAAAGACTCTTGCTATATTCATGTCAATCACTAAATGCCTATCAAACAGTATGAACATGATTGTTGTTCTACTAGGTATCCAAACAAAAACAATTGAATGTCCTTTGAAGTTGATTTCTTGTTTACAAACAAACACTTAGTATACTTCTTCCAGAATGAGGCATGGTATCTTACTTCTATACTAACTGGATCAAAGTCTCCTATTTGCAGTAGTATAAAGCTTTTACTACTTTTAGTAAATTCGAACAATCTGATGCACATGATGAATGAAATAAGTTTTTCCACAGATCTTTTTTACCAGTTGATTTGCTCACTGTCATTTTACTCTTCCTACAAACAATACACTCTTAGGTAAATCATGGGTTGATCTTCTTTTAGTATTTGAAGGAAATATTTGGGACCTAGTGGGTACCTTTTTTTTACTTTAGAAGGTGTAGACTTTCAAGACTCAATCTCTTCTTCATTCAGTTTATCAGTAGGCCTATCACTACTATCAGCTAACCTGACAGTGTCCCCTTTTCTCTTCCATTCCTAGTTTGTTATTGATAACAATACCTATCTCTTTCTTTTCCATTCAGTTGGGGCCTGACTCTGTCATACATTTAACTAATTTTTCCCAAATAATGTTATTAACACTCCTTATGATACTATTTTTCCCTGGGTCAGCAACATGACAGATGTAATTCAGTGAATTGGCAGCCATGTCACTGTACAGGGCTGAAGAAAATGCTGCATTCTGATTGGTCAATAATCTAAAATTCCCATAGTGACGTTATGCTAAATTTTTTGGGTTATTTAGGTCATATTTAAATAACAAACATACTTTGGTGGTAAAACAATGTGGATTTGGGCCTTATTTAACACCCTCTTAATTATCACACTGAGATTTACTAGTCACCTTTCAGCTGTAGGCTACTGAAACGATAATTAGGGTTGGCCCATGGCCTATAACTACCTAGTATGCAATATCAGTTAACTGGAAGCTAACATTAATTTGTCATCTACCAACCAACCAACCAACCCACCAACAAACAGTTCATGACATGGTGATGAGAACATAGTCTCATAAAGGCACTTGTCTATACTGCCTAGGTCACTAAGTAAAGTCTAAGTCTGGCCTTCTCAAATGTAGGCCCGCGACGCCCTTGAGAATGGCCCCTCAAGAGTGACTCCTTCTGCTAAAACTCTGATCGCTATGCCAATTAAGCTCAATTTGTCCCTTGTATTTTTTTCATAAAATGCATTTGGCCCTTTACAAAAAGTCTGGTCTAAGTTTTCACCCCCACTTTGCTTACAGTGGATGAGGGACACCTACATTTACATGGAGTCCATAAGATTGGGTCTCAAGACATTATATAGCCATTCTAGAATGACTTATTGTTGTATTTTAGACCTGTGTAATGAGAAATGTGTGATGAGTCATACTTCCATTTTCTAGAACATTTTCTTGAATGAATTGTTGAGACAAAATACATACACACAATGTAAAGTTTTCAATATATGTTCTTAATGATAGCCACAGGGCTTGATTAAGTTCATGTATAATGTATCAGAATACAACTAATCTTTTCCATGCCAACATAAACTTCTTTCATTGACATAATGTCATGAATTTGAAATGTCATGAACTGGAAAAAGATGTAAGACTTGCGAAATAGTCTAAAATATCAAAAACTCTTTCAATGAAAGTTCAAAGTTGATTTGAATCTATATAAAATATGTACAGCAAGGAAAGTTGATCTACCAGTTGTACCAATAAAAGTAAGTATACCCTGCCACTATATACAAAGCCTCACATCTTATTGATAGTTTTGCATAATGAATATAATGTACTGGTATAGGAAAATTTGGTTTGCATTCATAAATTGGTGATCAATAATGTTATTGATTTTTATATGCCCACATATGTGGAGCATATATTGTTGTCACCCATGTCCGCTGGTCGGTCCACAATTGCTCGTTAACACTCTACAGGACACAATTCTTGACAGATTTTGCCGAAAACTTGTTGAAGGTTGAACATTTTTCAATGTTTTAAAATCAAAGCTGCCAGTGGGCATATAGTACCTTGCCTGGCAAGCTATCTCATTACATATATATTGAATTTTTAAAATCCTAAATGAATATAAACAAAGCGTTAATTTTGAAATTTCCTGTATTATATAAATAACAATAAGTTATCAATTCAAACATTTGGGTGTTGTTTAAAGGAATACTACCCATTATAATGAATTATATAAGTACTGTATAATATTCAAACCTGATGAATAAGAAAATATTCTCATCAGTGGATTTACCTGGTGTCATAACCCTACACCAAAAATCCCTCTATAATCAGAAAAATCCACAAGACTAAGTAATTAATGAAAAAAGTATTTGAGTAATTTTCAATTATTACTTGTAAATACTGGCAAGTCCAGCCATAAATAAATAATTTTATAACCCAAGTTTGAAATAACAAATTCTATATGTTTAATATAAGAGGAAGTATTCCTTTAAAAGTATTGTCTCTTTTTTTACAGACTGAATCTAACATGTATCAAATGTCAGTTCTGAAACCTGCTGAGAAAACAATCAATAACGTAACAGAAATAAATTGAATGTCTTATAAATTATTGTCAAGATAGTTAAAATGCAGCCTTCAATTTTAGAAAATAATTATATCTTCATACTAGGTTTCTTGTATACTAAGGTTTGTATGATATAATGAAAAAGATATTTTGGCTCTACTTTTTATGATTTTTTTGGGCAAATGAGGATGGGCAAATGCAGTTTGAAATTTTGCCTAGACGGCGGCATTAGCCTACTCTTTATTTTATTTCCAATGGATCTTGAATGTGCACAGCACTACGACTAAACTCTTTTCCATGTCAGTCCTCATACCTGCATCACTGACAGGGAGAAACTGGGTCGAAAAATCTGAAGCTATCACCTCGATCCATGGTGGGATTTAACCCCGGACCTCCGTTAGCAAGCAAGTGTGACTGAGCCATCACGGCTCCCAAATGTTGTAAAAAATGTATTTTACTTACAAAACATATGTATATAAGCTTAAATGATATGGTATGATAACGAAATAATTAAACAAGTTGACCTCAAGGCATATATCGGTTAATAACTAGAAATTGTAGACAGGTTACATAATGCATATAAACACTGAATCATTCAGTCATGCATTTATCAAATGTGTACTGAAACAAGTAATTAACTAGTCAACAACAACATAAAACATACAAATTTCAAAATGTTTTAACCAAAGTTGTTTAGTAATATAAAGGGAGAAAAGGATTCGGATTGTTAGTACTTGGTATCTTTATTCAGTAGAAATTGTGTCCATTGTGTAACTTTCCTTTATTTGTTTTTTCGAATTCTAATTCATCTGCTAAAACAACCGTTTATCTTCATTAATGATGAATGATTTTAGCATGTTTTGTTGTTAGAAACATAATAAAATTGTGAGAATGATTTGCATATCTGACTGAATTTATTTCTTTAACCGGAATCCTGCTGACAAAACTTTAAAAATCAATTAAAATTTAATCAATGACATTATCAATGAAATATTCCCAATCTAGCCCTCATTTACCTTTCTTTATTAATTGCAATAAATTAAAAAAGATCAATGTAAATTTCCAAATTACTGAAGAATTATTGAATCCTAGCTGAGTGGTTGAAATCATCAACTCATCAAAAACTGGCTCTCCTCAACCACCGAGAACTTTTAGCTCATTTCTATTACCATAAAATTCTACTTTAAATGTCTTCTGTCTGAATCTGTATCAACCATCTTACCATTAGATTAATGATAATGCAAACTGCTTGATCACAGAATTCATTTACTGTCATTTGATTGGCCAAATGGAGAACTGGTAACCAATCGCAATCAAGTTTTCTCAAACAATCAATGTCTCCAGTGCCTGATCTTATTAGTTCTGCTTAAGTTGGGAAGGAATTGACTTTTCATCAATAATAATAAGAGAAGATTGAATGCTGGAGGCTAGAAGAACTGTGGTATAGCCAGCTTATTACCATATTAACTTTATGTGACATTTGTTGTCATGACGTAATCTCGAAGACAGAAAACAAAAGCTTTTCTTACAATAAGATAAAAATATCTGAGGAAGGCAAATTGTTTTGTGCTTTTTGTTTTTTAATCAAGCATCAATTTTATATGGTGTATAACGGTAGGGACCCACGAATATGAACATTTGTGGATTTCCAGTCTCCTTTTGGGTCCAGTTATGAGTCTAATGATTCTACATGACCCCAAAAACATTCTAGTGTCCTCACTTTTTTAGATTTTACTTGCTCTCACTTTGCTTAATCAAAGTCAGGCACAAATCACTTTAATCATTCAACAAAAGACAGTTGTGATTTTCAAAAGAGCGTATATGTTATTGTATTCTTACTGCCAGTGATATAATGGCTTCACATTCTTAAATTAACAAGTATGTTTTTCTGGAATTAGCAGAATCAGATGCATATTCTGATAGATGATACTGATTGAAGCCTATAAAACAAATTAATCACAAAGAAAGTCAACTTGTCTATTGTCAAGTCTTAGAAAAAAATATTAGAATTGAAAACTTAGTGACATCAAAAAAGTAGTTGTAAAAATTATTAATGAGATAAACTTAAGGGGAATGTTCACCATTTTTTTGGGTTCATTTTAAATTTATGTAAACAGCCTTCAGAGTTACTAAACCTGTATGAGAATAAAAAAATTCCCTCTAAAAATTTCCTGTAGTTTCTTTCGTTTACAAATTTCTCTTCTCCCTAAAAATTAGGCTCCTCGATAATTATACGTCTTGTCTATAAAGTCCAATATGAAACCAGTACGAAAGTATGAGACTGGATAATCTAACCTTAACGCATGCTGCAAATGGCAGATGTTTTGAATTTCGATTCGATGAGCTCAATTTCAAACAAGGATAATCATATTTGCATGGATTTGAAGGATCAAATTTTTATGGTAAGCATTGAACACTTTTACTGATTAGATTATCCACAGCAACGGAGTTAGTGAACATTCCGCTTTAAATGGATGTTGATCGTTGAAATATCAAGTTTTAGAACAAGCACTTAAATGACTTGACTTGATTGACTTTATAAATATATTGAATATTTTTATAATCAGTCATATTCTACTCTAACTTAATGACCTCTGGAAAATTTTCATTTCCACTTGCTCACCATTCTTAATATTTTCAATCTGATAACTTGAACACAACAAAGTCAGGTAATAATTGAATGATCTAGCAAGTCTTTTTTTAAAAGGTAGTCTCCTTAGCAACCAAATATGTCAGGTCATTGACTTCAGTTATCCATTCAAGGGAAGATGCCGTGACTTTTCCAGGGTGATCCATGGAGATTCAGAATTGTCTGAAACCATTGTTAAATTTTTTGCTCATCATAACAGTTTCACAAAGTATTAACATCTTTATGGAAGAACGTCTCTTTGATACACTTTACTAAAGCCCCTCTCTCACCTACAGGAGTTGCAAGCTGAGTACGTCCCAAGTACTATTTATTATTCGAATACAAATCAGAAACTCCTAATATCCTCGTACCACTAGTGTCCATGAGTACAGCCAAGTTACAACTGAATTTGTCGAATTCCTTCCGAAATCCTTCTGAGTATATTACCGTAGGGGCTTAAGACAAAGATAGTGGACCACGGCCATATACGCCTAACGAAAAAGTCGATACAGGAAAAAATTTAATCAGGAGAAAACTAAACTTTCTCAAACCTTTCGATTTAGGTCCAATAACATCCATTTTAAGTTTCATCAAAATCGGTTGAAAACCCTAGCATATTTAAGATTTGGGGCAAGGGCAATAACTCTGCTTGTAACGATCGAAAATAGCTCAAATTCGAACTTGATCTTCGTTTTATGAATATGTATACACATATCAAATTTCATTTGATTCAGTCAAAAACTCTAGTTTTTAGAGCGTTTACAAGCAAATGTTGATGGACGGACCAACGGATTTGGGGCAAGGGCAATAACTCTGCTTGTAACGATCGAAAATAGCTCAAATTCGAACTTGATCTTCGTTTTATGAATATGTATACACATAACAAATTTCATTTGATTCCGTCAAAAACTCTAGTTTTTAGAGCGTTTACGAGCAAATGTTGACGGACGGACCGACGGACGGACCGACGGACGGACCGACGGACGGACGGACAGGGGTGACTACAATATACGTCCTCATAGAGAGATGAGGGCGTATAAAAAGAATACCGATGACTTATTTTCTTATTTTTAGTAATTTATAATCATTAAAGAATTTTATAGCCAGTCATTTTTTTCAACAGTCATCATCTAAATATGTATGATTTAATCAATCAGATTTAAAGCCCTGCATAATTAAAGTAATATTCTAGATATTTAAATACCAGTAATAAATAATTGAATAAAGCATTAAAAGGGCATGTTCACTATCCGTTCCAACAGGTCCAACAATTGAACCTTAGTATCATTTGCAGGATTTTGTTTTAGCTTTTTAAGTGTTCACAGCTCACTGTCAAATTTTAAGCTTTCAAATCCATGAAAGTTAAAATTGCGACTCATACTTTATTGATACTATGCCATAAATAGAAAAACCATAAATAGAAAACAGAGAAATTTCAAATTTGAGAAAAATTTAAAGGAATAATGCAATTTGTTGGAAGTACTCAAGACTTTTCCATATATTCAATACACAAATAAATCCCAAAAATTGATGACTGTTCCTCTTTAAGTAGTAATAACCACTATGTTTGATTATTTCTCTGTGGTTAGTTCTAGTAGACCTGTTCCAGACTTTATGAACTTTCTAGTGACATTGGTAGACTTGGAATGGCTCCAATAATCGTGTAATTGATAATGTAGGGGAGTAAAGACAAGTAATTTTCTAATTCATCAATGCCACAACCTTCACTAGATCATATTATACCATTTTACATTCTTACTAAAAGATGATGGAATATTCAGAACGTTATTATTTATAAACTAGTTCATCAGTCATGGTACATTACAATTAAATTATTTACTGGCATATTAGTAATGTTTACCAATGAAAATTATACAAAGCTCATACACTGTTTCCATTTAATAGAAAGCATTAATTAAAGCTACAGTTTGCCCAATTAAAAGGATTGTAAAGTGATTTTCTAAACTTTGTAAGTGTATCGGGGACACTGATAAAATCAATTTGCACCACTCCAATTTCTATTCCAATATCTGTGGTTCTTGCAATTCCACTAAAACTAACTTCACTGACAGTGATCTGCATAGTTATCAATAGTAGCTTCCGGTAGATCACTGTCAAAGAGGTCATAAAACGTGTTAGTTATAGTGGAATTACAAGAACCACAGATGTTGGAATGGGAATTGGAATGATGCAAATTGATGCTATCAGTGTCCCCGATACACATACAAAGTTTAGAAAATCACTTTACAACATTGCACTTCATAAAATGGGTGGCTGCTGACTTTGTCAACTGGTTGCTGTTATAGAACTAAAATTGGTAGGAAATTTAAAGGTATGAGATTATATGAGATCACACAGATGGCCATTCATACAAGTTTGACTGTATGTGTCAGTCTTCATAGCAATTCATATTGATTAATTAAAACTTATTCAAAGCCTTTAAAAAATACCAAAGTTGCAAAAATATGATGATTAATGAAAGCTTACCTGTAATACAAATTTTTGGTCTATATATTTCTTAGCCAAACTTGGTTGGAAGTCTGGAGATTCGAGGAACCGAAGAAAAAATTCATAAACAATCTGAAAAAAAAAATAAATGTGGAATCATGATTTAACGATAATAATCATGGTATTTTGTAAATTGACAACAGTAAATAATCCTCTTAGATGAAAGCAAATTTAAATTGCACAAATTCGGCAATACTTTGAAGATAGCCCTTAAACAGTCTTGGTGCCAGTGGGGGTACAAAGGGAGGGGGCAGGGCCTCTATTTGAACCCCACTTTATTTGTAAGAAATTATAAAATATTATTTTTATATACTGTTTGATATTTTTATATACTGTTTGATAGGCATTTAGTGATCGACACGAATAGAGTTAGAGTCTTTTATGGAATACAATCACTTTATTTCTTATAACACAACGTTTCGACAAGATTCCACTAGTCGTTATCAAGTGAACAAATATTTGTTATATTTTGTTCACTTGATAACGACTAGTGGAATCTTGTCGAAACGTCGTGTTATAAGAAATAAGGCTGGTGAATCCACTGCCATATAATCAGTCAGTATAACTGAAACAAGGATTAGAATTACCCACCTGTAAATGTGGCCATGATGCTTCTAATGTAGGATCATCTTCTTCAGGATCAAAATCAGGATTATCATTTGGTGGAAGAGTGCGGAATATATTACATGCAATCTGCAATAAACAAATCACATATTTACCGAATATCATACTTTTAGACAATTTACACAATATTAGTAATTCTACATAAATAATTTGAATGGCTTTGGGACTCTGGAGAACGCTAAAATCAACTGTAAACAGAAGACTTTTTCTTTAAAAATCTGTACAACAAGATGAAATATGGCATGAAGTACAAGGAATATCAAATTTAATCAATTTAGCGTTTAGCATATTAACTTGATCTGGTATATATTTATATTGATCTCATATCATACATTAGTAACCATCTATCACATCTCAAATGAACAGAAGTTTATCCAATTTCTTAATGGATCATCAAGGACATTGAAGGCAAGTTAAGTATTTTGAACAAATACAACCACAACAAATCTTAATCTTGTGGTTTTCATTGTGTAAAACTTCTTTGCAAATAGTAGTATCGATTACAACCTATATACAGGTATATATCACATCCTATGTATATGAAATTGAGTTTTAGGTCCCAATATTTTGTATCTGATTGGACTAATGACAGACAAAATTATAGAGTGCAAGAGGGTTATTAATGCATTAAGTCTTCTCTTTTTCCATTTCCCCTTAAGAGCCCCTCAAACCTAAACATTGTTACTTTTGAGCAACCCTGAACTATGCCAAATTCTGGATTAAGACTACTATACAGTTATGTAACATCAGGTTCATTATTACTTCTCAACTGTTAGATTATCATAATACCCATAAATGTGTTTGCAGCCCATGCAACCCTACGTGGTTTAACTAGCAACTGAAATTTGAGTTTAGACCCATGACCAGAGCACGAGAGATCTTTAAGGATACAGCCTGTATCACACAGAGCCTACGTTTAATAACTATTTATACTGAGTCTGGTCATTATTAAAACAATGATAAAGGTATTAGTTTATTGTCATGAGAAATCAATAATATTGTAAGCTAATGTGAGTGAACTTTGTAAGAAAATATATGGCTTATTAGATATGATAGTGAAGTATATATTTTTATGGTAGTATATATGTACATAGGAAATGATCATTAAATCATATCATTGTCAATTGAACTTGTTTACATTATATAGATATATAGGGGCATTTCTGACTTTTCAATGTAGGTAATGATCCTGTAAAAACTTTCAGAAAACTTTTTGGTATATGAATACAGCACATCAAGGAGAGATCAATGACAAGAGGTTTGGGTAAAAAAAAAAGATTGTATGCACAATACACACAATTCTTAAAGGGATATGTTCACTAACTTTTCGATCACGAAAATTTAAGTCTCAGAACCTGGAATTGTTTAGCTAATCTAATCCATAATGATGTTCACAACTCTCTCTTAAAATTTAAGCACTCAAATCCCTGCATATCCATAATTATCAACAATTGAAAGTAGGGGAAGAAAAAAAAACCTGTTAATATGATTATTGGAAAAACAACTAAACTATTGTTGTTGGTTACAACAGTTTGGTAGTGTCAGAAATGCATTGTGCGAAAGATAATTGTCACTTATAATTTTTTTCTTATCTATTGAGTATCACTGGAATCATAGTAGCACTCATATCTGCCATTCAATGATTGGAAGGGGAACAGTCAACATATTTTGGGGAATAATTTAGGTCTTTTTAAGCAAGCTAATAAATTCTGAGACTAAAGCTTAGAGTGTCCAGTGCAATGCAATTTGCCCAAGTTTCGGCAGTGAATTGTTTGGCCAAAGTACCGGCAAATAAAATTAGCTCAGTTTGTTTTTAGCTATAGGCAAGGTTAATATGCCTCTTTAATTCAAGCATTCACCTCTACAACTGATTATAATAAACATATGTAAACAGGATTACTAACACCAAGACTGGTAAACTTCTTGTTGGCGTGATAACAAAACATAATTCTATAGTTATGATGGAAATAGAAATACCGCTTTCTTATACAGACAATTAATATTAGTTCTAAAGAAGCCTTAGTTTGAAATGTCAGATAGACTTGTGAAGAGAAAAGGAGAAATGGTTAATGCCCTACAAAAAAAAAAGTTTCTATTTCACTGTTTTATACACCTCTATTTGATTGCTTTCTCAATGATTTATGGGTGTTTGGTTTGGAGAGTATGTTAAAGCAGACGCAGCCAATAAAAAATTAGCACAACCTGTTAATGATACAGCAAAATTTGATATATCTTGCAGAAAAGTTGAGAAATTTGTTAATCCAGCGAATGGTATGTTGTTGATTAGGTGCCAAACTATGAGTAGAACACCTTTTCTATTAATAGCCAGATGATTTGTTGCACTCATAGCGTGTTGATCTGATTTCAACTGAAGTCAAGGATAACATCAACAGTTCTCTTTTCAACTTGTTGAGCACATAGCAGGATCATGTTTTATGTCAATTACTACCCTTAATTTAAACCACAAATGTCAAACTGACTATATCAGTCTGAAGAAATGTGCTGACCCTGTTTCAGTTTCTTGTTAGTTATTTTGATAGTTGGTGGCTGAGGTAAGGTCAGAAAAATTGCATTCAGACTACTCACTAGGGTCAGCATGTTTCGGACTAACTAAATCACAACTTAAAAGATTATTTTGCTCAATGTAACTTGATGTATTTGAATCTAACAAGACACAATCCTGCTAAATTTAATGCAATAAAAACAGTTGAGGCTTGTAGACAACATTTGTTCCTTCGCTATAAATTTCATCCACTGGTTTTGATAGGTGACATATACATTTTATTATCTATCTGGTGATCAGGTAAAAATATGCATTAATTCAAAAGAGCAAATGTAACTGCTTGAACAGTGTTTGACATACAGTACCTTACACATCATTTCAAAGCGTATCTTTAAGTAGAAGACTTAAGCAGTAAGCTATTTACTCTTTGCAATTGCTTGCAATTTTTCATATATAAGGCAATCATGAGACATTTCAAGTTGAATTTCTCATTATCAGAGGTAAAATAACAGCATTAACATTTTTTGAAATATATATTGTATTGGTCAGCAATCACTTATCAGAAACACTTGCTAGACCAAGCCATTTTCACAATAGCTATAGAATATCGGACCAAGAAACAAGAGTGTTAAAGAATATTGTATTTGTCACTAGCCATTTGTTAAGAAGACTAGCTATAGAAACTATTGCCAAGAGGTTTAGCACCATAAATCAATAGAGAAAGTGTAAAGTAAATAATACTGGAAGAGGATATTGGGAGTGCATTAACAAGGAAATAGATGGAACCTATACTTGTATGTGGTTAGACACGCAATGATACTCTACCTCTTATTATTACTCAAGAGTTTCATTATTTCCTAAGGCCATGCAAACTTATTTATTTGAATTAAAAGGATTGTAAAAAGGTTTTTTGAACTTTGTATGTGTATCGGGGACACTGATAGCAACAATTTGCGCCATTCCAATTTCCATTCAGACGTCTGTGGTTCTTGCAATTCCACTAGCGCGTTTTATGATGTCACTAATACTGATCTGAATAGATATCAATAGTAACTTCCGGTAGATCACTATTAGTGACGTCATACAACGCGTTAGTTTTAGTGGAATTGCAAGAACCACAGACATCGGAATGGAAATTGGAATGGTGCAAATTGATGCTATCAGTGCTATCAATGCTTTACAATCCCTTTCAGTTAAATTATTAACTTGAAGTCAAATTTATCAAATCTTTAGCCACGCAGTCCCTGGGATAAGCAAATTGATATTTTTTGTTTAGAATATGATATATAACCTATTACAGTGAAATTTTCATGTCAAGCTAAGAATTATGTCAATAAAATCTAACTTATCACTGCAATTTTTTTTTTTTACTCCTAAAACAAATTATATGCACAGTAAGCTTAAAACAAACAGAAAAACAAGGCCAGACAAAAAATTGAAATAAAAATGTCAAAGCTTTCACTCAATATTAAAGCCAGTTTAAAATGGATTGAGAATTTTTTTTTTCTCAGGATTTGTGATGGCTACAAAAAGTATTATTTGAAATATGTTGGGTTGCTGTGATTTAAGGTCTACAACCATGAGTCAAATGAGATACAATGATAGAGACTGTCGTATCACGGGGCCGGATAGAGGTTGAAAGGCACCTACACCCTACATAAATCAAGATGGCCGAACTGACAACCCACTTTTTAACATTATAAAAAAAGTTCCACGGAAACAATTAGTAACCATGTACTTCACCGTCAATTTCTACCACTAAGAACAAAAGTGGCGGTGAAGAAGATTGTGTTTCAAAGAGGAATGTTCTAATTCAACTAATCAAAGAAAATGTCATAGCTGCGACTCAGAGCAATTAGTAAGAGACCAATTATCTTTGATCAATACTATAGAACCACATGCATTATTATTGATGAATTCAAAAGCCTCCTCTTTCCTTGACAAATTATCTGACAATTTTCTCCCAGATTCTTCATAGATAAGATTTCTCCGCAAACAGCCTGTTCCAGACAAGCAATTCATTTGGCTTTTGTTCTCAGTCTTGTTTTTTTAATACTCAAGTTTCAGATCAGATCTGTTAAAAATTTCAGGAAAAGGATTTAAAGATGTATCAAAATGATCTAAAGAGGTTTATATCTGGCACCAAATATGCCAAAATTTCTCAAAAACACGAAGCAATGTTTCAAAGGGATCACTTGATGACGTCACACTTGACAAGGTCTTATGTGGGGTCATCAAACACTTAGTTAAGTGGAATTGCTGAAGCCACAGTGGTCTGATTGGAAATTGAAATAGTGCAAATTGATGCCATAAGTGTCCTTGATACACATACAAAATTAAGAAAGCCTCTTCACAATCCCTTAAATAGTTCCTGATCTTTTAAGTTTGCATCAAAACAACAGCATTCCTTAAACAGCACAGGTTTTAAACCTTTCTTTATATTAGCTCTTTAAAGGATCCTACAGCCATATCCCCCTTCCTCAAATAAATCCTTTATGCGACTTTCTCTTCGGTTTTATGAGCAATTTTTTTTTATGAGAACATAACCAACTGAGAAAAAAACACCCCCAAAATGATGTAATTACCCCCAGTTTGAAATCCCCTAATACACAGTATATAGCCTTACAAACTTTGAACTTTAACTTAATTTGAATTGAGTCACATTGGTAGTAAGTTTTTGTAGTACAGTGAAAACTGCTCATGCGCCCACCTTTATTAAGCGCCCGCCTGCTATATGCGACCACAACAAAGTCCCCCCTACGATTTTTCAACTTGATTGTCGACTGCTAAGCGACCACCTTCATTACGCGACCAGCAACCACTGATTTACACTCCCATGAGATCATAAACACTCAATTAAGCGACCATGACACTTCTCACGTAGGCGATATTAAACGAGATTATAGATAATCGGCAATTTTACTAATCTTCAATCAATTAATTCAATGTCACGCTAGCTTGTTAATTAATTATAGCAGTTTAAGGATATAATATTTCTATTTCTTCATTTCTCCAAAATGTCGAAGCCTACACGCAAGTTCTAACATTATTGTTTACAAATAAACGAACGTGAATCTGCGAGATTGGTGCGTTCGATTTGTTGTTCCAGACACTTCTTATATGATTTCGATGAAGGAGCACGACACGGATATAGCACCGTGAATCGAATACACCTGCAATTCTTCGCGGATGTCGAAATAATAATGAAACAAGTACAACGGGAGACATATCGAGCCCTGCGCTTGCATGTTATCATCAAATTACAATAGAATTTAACACCTATTGATTGTAAAAGGCAAAAATGAATTGATCTTACTCAATTATCTATGACACCTTTGATTTTACCGATAATAGTTGTCCCAATAACTCAAGCGATCATGACCACGTGAGAGCGGTAATGGCCGATAGTAAAGTTTTTTTATAGTGGATCTTGACCAAATTTACGGCAAACATCGGCTGATGTGCGATTTTCAGGGTTGTACGATTTTCAGGTAAAAAATTCATTGAATCATAGAGTGTTTTAATCGGGACTGTATTCACTGTATATACATGTACATGGACATGCACTGAAATTAAAAATATTCTGCTATGTAATTTTATCCTACTCTCCTAAGAGACCACCTGCAGTAAGCGACCGTTTTGAGCAATTCCCTTCCGCGGTCTCTTAATACAGGTTTTACTGTACCTAACTGACAGCTAGTCAGACTAAAATAACTCTAGAAGAGAGATAGAAGGTCGAGATGTAGGTGGAAGAAAATATGTCTACAGTATGTGTAAATAGACATATTATTACCACTTGATGCATTACAGATTTCCTTCTACTATATCTTGTATACTCCTATCTGCGGACACAAATCACAAGATTTTTTAGCCTCAGTTAATAAGTGATAAGGGGTGATTGCAAATACCAGGCATTTTTCTAATCCTTAAAGGAACAAATTTTAAATTGCAATTGAACCATTTTGTAAAATATTTTTGTCTTTCAAGATGACAAATTGCAGTTCAAAAACATTTTGGGTTTCTGAAGCCTCTACTACATGTATTACAAAATAAGCTTATTTATATATATCAAATGTCATAATCTACATAATTTTTTTAATGGATCCACAATAATTTGTACTATATATATCAATTAGATGTTACAATATGTTTGATACAGTTTATATATTGACCTCTGTTTATTTAGGAATAGGAAATAAACCATGACAATTAAATGTTATTTTTCTCATCCCAACCCTATTTTTATTTTCTATAATTTATTCTACATCATGTTTTAAGAGTGATGAGTGTGTGACATATCATAGAATATATTTTTTCTATTGAAAAGAAAAAATTGGTAAAAAATATACTGTTGGAGATCAAGATTGTTAACTTCTTTGATTTAGAAACTTTATAATTGCTTGCTTGTGTGATTGTATATTGGGTGTCCCAATAAAAATGTCCTTAAGTTTGACGGTGAGTATCTCAGCTGTTGATGAACCGATCTCTTTCAAAATTCTCACAAATTTACTTCAACATGTCCTTGACAGACACTGAAAATATGAAAGTCATCGAATAAAAATTCTACAAGTACTGCCACGAACAAAATAGCATGTAAAAAAATTCAATATCAGAGCAAACTACATATTTGAATTTGTGTTCATTGTGTCTTCACCACATTACCACCAATATCAAACATTTTCCATCCTGATAAACTCTCACGGATCTCATCTAAAGGTACCACTTGAGAAGTGACCATCCTGCATTTCAGTTCATGTTTAATCAGTGTGTCCTTCTAACCCAAGTGCAGTACACCTGTTTCTTAAGAGAATCCCATACTGCCCAGAGTCATTACCATCACCAGTGGAACAAACTAGATGAACAGGAACTGAAAAGCAGGAAGGTAGCTTTTTGGGAGAAAATATCTTAAGATGAGATTGGTGAGAGTATTTCAGGATGGAAAATGAATGATATTGGTTGTCGATGTGGTGAAACACAATAGACACGGGTTGAAATGTGTAGTTTGCTCTGATATTGAATTTTTTGACATGCTATTTTGTTTGTGGCAGTACTTGTACAATTTTCGTTCGATGACTTTCATATTTCCAGGATCTGACAGACAAGGATATGTTGAAGTACATCTGTGAGAATTTTGAAAGAGATCGGTTAACCAACAGCTGAGATACTTACCGTCAAAGTTGAGGACGCTTTTTTTTGGTACACCCGATATATGACTCTGATTTTTAATGATTTTAAAATTATAATTCCTCGCGATATTGATGATTTTATTAATTTTCACAAAGAATATTCTTAATGATACAAATTTTTAACACTAATCATGTTATTTTGTTTCTTACCTAACTTCATGATCTAACCTAGGCCAGTGCTAGGCCACAGCAAAGACTCCTAGTCACTGCATAAAGAATAATCATTTTATCTATGATTTGACTCTGGGTGATTTCATCCATGACTTTGACTCCTGCAGATGATATTTTTATACAGATTTATCTAATCATTATGACTATTGGTGATTGGATAAAAGATTGCTACTCCTAGTGATTTTTACTCCAGGGGATTTGATCAAAAAATTGTAATACATGTATTTGTATAATTTCAAGAATGATAAATAATTTAGCAAGAAGAGATAGGTATTCAAAAATATCAGAATATTCTAAAAGTAACTAATTTAAGCCAGAAAGGCATGACATTAGGAATATAAACTAATTTTTGCCCATCCTACCTTGTACTATAAATACAACCATGTTATCGTTCTACTAAGTATTTCTATGTTCTAGTATATAAAGATACTAAATATAGATCACACAAAAACTTTCTAGGGCAATATTTTGTTGAAAACACCTTAAAATAAATTTAATTTTTTCAAAGCTATTGTTATGTGTAACATTATGACACTTATTCTTTTACAATCTTTTCAAAATGGAAAAAGAGAAACGTCTGCATTTTAACACAAAATATATTTTGCCTTGTATATGAATTTTGTGTAGAGAAAATAGATTTTTCATTCATGCTTCTTTTCTACCACCATTTCCCAAGGGTTTACTTGGTTTCTGAGGTGGCCAATTTTATTTGTCCCATAATTATGGAAATATGGTGTCTAAGGGAACATTTTAATCTAGGGTCTAAGGGAACATTTTGACGTGTGTAGTTCACAATGTAATAATATTACTTTATACAGAAAAAGAAATGACTACAATACAATTTGGATTGTATTTGTTTACAAATCACTAAGGGCTTCAACGCAATGAGAATCAATACAAAATGACTTCTTAAATAACTCTATTCTTTGAAATTAATTTTGTCAAGTACGGTCAATTCAGTAAATATAATTGTCCACAATTCACGCTTTATGACCATAAAAGAAATCACATTCTTACACTCATGCTTAAAGGTCTAATGTTTGTACTAAAAATGACTTTGATACAGAATTTTAAGGTGAATTTTTTGAAGGAACGGTAACATTTGTTATGTCAAGTCCAAACCTCTGATCATCAAGCTTACGTACAGCTTGCCAGGCAAGGTAATATACACCCACTTCAGAAAATTTGAATATTCCAAGTTGATTGCACCATCATCGCACTTATTTGAGCTGATATTTAGATGAATCAATTCTAAGATGAATACACATACCAAGTTTCATTCAAATCGTTTAAAAACTCTGGTCTCTATCATGTACACAAGAAATTTTCATATGGGCGTATGACAAAAACAAGATTTGTGTATTTGATGGGAAAACAGAAACAATACCTAGGTCTTAAAATAGAAAATACCAATTGATCTGACAGAATATACCTTAGAATCATCAAAAGATCTTAGTAATATTTCACATTCCAATTCAGGCCAATAACACCAGTAATTATAATCATATGTTTTTGGTACTCATGCCAGAAATTATAAATTTTAGTGAAAATGATTAAAGTTATTCACACCAAGGGCAGTTTATTTATTTACCAGTAGTTTATCAGTACACCGGTATATCCATACATTTACTTTAAGGGGAATGTTCAACATTTTTTACAATAGATTTGGGCCCTAGATAAATGTAAATAAGCTCCAGAAATACTAGAACTGTGCACAAAAATCACACAATCACTTCAATTATACCCCTACCTAGACATATATCTTTTGTTGTCTGAATGTGTTTTCTATATGTATAGTCTCACAAAAATACAAATCGTATATTTGACTTTCAAATGCTGATAATTATGGCTATACACTACACAGGGACTATCTCTAAATCATCAAATTCTGTACACTAATCGCTTGAGTATAATATGTCCATTTAATACACATGTACTTGTGTATATTGCTATATTGTATATCTTAAAAAAAAAATATCCAGTAGCCTGTGGTCATGTACTTGATCTCTAAATCATCAAACTTTGTACACAAATTTTTTTTTTTTTTTTTTTTTGGTGTCTATATGTTGTATATTGTATCTATGTTTGTCCCCATGGGCTGGGTGTGAGACAGGACCGTTACCACTCGTGGTATAGGGCCTAATTCTGACCCATGTAAAATAAAGAGTTTATTATTATTATTATTAAGGCTGAAATTTTGAGGGAGAGCTGTGAACACTAATACTAGTACCGATTAGCTAATTCCTTTAAATTAATCAAGTAGAGTCTTTCCAATCGGTTACCATTTTCCAACCAATTTTCTTTTTTCTTAATTATTTTAAATTGCATTAATGCATTGTAATTTAAGCTACATCAACTTCTTTTTGGCAAAGAGTTCAAATTCAGTTCTAAATTTGGAATTTTATCAAAAACTGCTGACAATGCTTTTTCTCAATTTCAATTGCTCAATTTAATTTCATTTCAATTTATCTTACAGTAACTAAATGCGAGCTTTAAAACAGTCAAAAGGTCATTTGAAAGAAAGCACTGAACCTTTACTTAAGGCAGAGCATATACCCTTTTATCTGCCATAAACTGACAGCCTAGACCCAAATATGTCTTATACTTCCTTTTAGTTGTCACCTCTAGTACTGGTGTGATATTGAGCCATAACATATTTGTTGTGACCCAGTATTGATTTATCTTATTATACAACATACATTCACTGTTTTCACAATTGAATAGTGCCACCTGCTCTGCCTTTGTAAACATTGTACACTACATTGTGGTACTGTGGTCTAAGTGCATCAGTTAGTTGAATAAATAGATATTTAATTACATGTAGTTGCAATACAAAGCTGATCATGTAACATTCATATGTGTTTGAATAATACTTTAAAAGTACATCAACTTATTATTATTATAAATATTAACTTCAATTCAACCATATGGACATTGGACAAATCCATTATAAATGGATTATAAATTTGTCCAAAACATATGACTTGGCTTGAACAATATTGATTTGGCTTTCAAAATATCATTAATTTGGGAACAACCTTCATCATTTTTTGATACTTTAACATTATGAATCAGCTATGATAGGCAGATATCTTGCCTGCTAAATCGATAGGAGCAATTTGTTACATATAATATTGTAAGGTTATTAGTCCTGAAGTTGATATTAAAGAGCAGAATAATATTTAATACCCAGTATATGAAATTTTAACTTACCAATCTAACAGTTTCAGGATATGTAGGTTCTGTGAGAACATTTCTTGTTGCTGTGATATAATCCACTAACTCATTTAAACAGGCTCGTTTAATTTCCTTACTCTTCAGATCCGAAACTGGATCCATAAAATCAAATACAACACAACATTGCTGTAATTTCTTAACAAATAATTCCTGTTGTTCAGATGGACTCACATCTACAATAACAAAGTGAATATTATTAGAATAGGTCAGGCTTACTGAGTATGATGGCATTAATGCTGGAAGGCAACAACCAACTCCTGGTTGACAGTGCTGACTGAAGTCCTGTTGTCAGGATGACATGGAGGTACAGGGGAACACAATGCAATGCATTTAACCCTTCTACTGCTAGAGGTAATCCCAAGCCCTGTGCTAGGCCCAGATTTTGAGGCAAAAAAAGCCCCCATCAAAACTATTTTTATGTGACAGAATGGTCCCCCTTGCGATATATTTATATTTTACTCCGTTATACCAGAACAACGCAATGAAAGAATAAAGAAATCGGCGACATTTAAAAAAAAAAAGTACCCAGTGATACTGGGTAGGCCTATGCGCATTTTAGCAACAGTTTATTATACCCAGTACTACTGGTTATATGCAATGAAAGGGTTAAGATTATACTAGAAAGATTCCTCCAAAACTGATGAAGACAGAACTCAGAGTTACATCTTTATTCCCATATGTTTCGGCCTTAAGTGGCCTACTAACCTTCTTTAGTAGGACAGAAAAAATTAAGAAAGTATGATGTCTCAATTCTCAAAAGAGTTTCTCAATAAAGAATAAAGGGACAACAATAGTACCGGTAAGTAAACTTTAACCCAAAACTGGCCTTATATCCAAGAGTCAATCAGACTATAAAAAGATTGTCCTTCAGACTCAGAGGTCTCATGTAATTATGTAAATATTGTGAATGTCATGTTATATAAAACAATAACACATTTGCATAAGAAGTATACCCATATATAACTAACCACTTACCAGTAGCTAAGCCTAAGACCATTTCTATTTTTAAAACATTTGATGGAACCATACGTCATAGCTATCTTAATGGGATTGTAAAGTGATTTTCTAAACTTTGTATGTGTATCGAGGACAGTGATATCATCAATTTGCTCCATTCCAATTTTCATTCTGAAGTCTGTGGTTCTTGCAATTTCACTAAAACTAACACGTTTTATTACGTCACAAACAGTGATCTACTGGAAGCTACTATTGATATCTATGCAGATCACTGTCAGTGACTTCATAAATCGTGTTAGTTTTAGAGGAAATGCAAGTATTACACACGTGGAAATTGGAATGGCGCAAATTGAGTGAACAGTAAACAGATATATACATGAGATTAAGCAACCATATTTCACCTCCCAAAATGCAGAGTACCGGTATTCAAAATATATCATATAGTTTCTGACTCAAACCCAGCCAATAACTGTCAGTTATATGTCACAGTAGAGATTCTAATCCAGTAGGATTTGCAATCCTCCTAGTAGAGATGCCAATTGTGATCTCTACTAGTAGAGATGCCAATTGCAATCTCTACTAGAAGGATTGCCAATCCAACTAGGACAGATGAAATCCTACTGGATTAGAATCTCTACTGTGACATATACATGTATCTCAATCTGAAGTAAGTAAGAATCAGCAAGTTTCCTACTTTCATTCTTATGTTTCAGTAGAAACTAAGTCATGAACATCAGATTTCATTAATGTCATTTCCATAGACAATAATCATTTTGAAAAGCATAATGGGAAGTGAGAAGTCAGTGCAAATAGAAAGTAATGAAACGCAACATAATTTTAACCATTCCTCCATATTCATAAAAAGACACAGGACTTTGGTTCACTTGATCAAAATAGCCTTGGGCACTGTATTTTAAGCAGTCAAAACAACTTTTTTTCTACAAGAGGGGTTGCTGTATTTATCTCTTATTCATAAGCTTCATTTGTTAGTTCCTATAGAAAACAAAACATTATGTAAACATTGCCACATATGTTTTTAACATTGGTGTTTAGGGTATTTGAAAGAACAAATGTATTACTTATAGTAGTACCCTATTATGTCTTTTACATTGATATAATACATAATATGACAATAATTCCATTGAAATTGTGACAATCCTCATGATATTATTATTGGAATATAATCCTTCAAAATTACCAATTATCAGAATTTTTCTTATAAATTTCCATTTTTAATTTTTATTGAAAAACAAGTTCTGTATTAGTGAAGACAAGTCAATGAATAATGTTACTTACAAATTTTTGTTTGAAAATACTGAATTGATAAATCCTTCACAGAAACATCACAAAAATTTCTTCATAGGAGAAGAATATGTGATACATAAAACTAGAATACTCTTTAAAATCGCAACTAATGACTATTCAATAGTATCATTTTTTGGTACGGTATATTATATATCAATCAGTCCCTACCTATTATATTATATTGTTTTTGTTTATTAAATCTACCCATGTCCTCCTAGACCTGTAAGTAAGTCTTTATATAAATAAAATCCATTAACTGTGACTAACAACTTATGTGTGAGCTCATAAAAACTAATGAAAGGAATTAGTAACTCTAAATGACGTAAAACTTGACAATAAACATAAGGATGAAACTGTCTTCTATTGTAGTTTGTTTACGTTAAATAAGCATGTCATCTCCTATTCATTTGAAGTAATTTTTTTTAGATTATTAAATTTTTAAGTGTTTTTTCCTTTGCTAAAATTTTTGTTTTTTTTACAAAAGAAATATTTTTTTCACACAATTTATTGATTTGATCAAAGTTTTCACTTAGATTTTTCAGAATGATTAAAGATTGACAAGGTCTATCTTATTATTTAACCAGAAAAAATACAGGGAGGGTAGCAATGAACAAAATATATTGGGATTGATATAGATAAGATAGAGAGACTGCCATAGTCCTTGTAACTCAAATACTAACAGGGAACAGCACTGCAGACATTTTATTTTGGGGGATTGATTTGGGTCTTGGATAACTATTCTTGCAAATAGTCTTCAAAGGCACCAGAACTGCACTGAAATTAATGGTATTATCCCTTCAAATAACATTAACTCGACATTTCACTTTAGTTTCTGATGTCCCTTTTAGGTGCATATCTGGGGTCCTATACTTTAAATTGTTACCTGGGATAAAATATCACATTCAATTCAACCTATTTTTGTAATGCGGTAGTTCAATAAAACATAATACAGGTTGCTTTACAACTTTTTGGGCTCAATAGTGATTCTTATATAATATACATCACTGATTATTGATCTTAGAAGAATTCTTTGAAATCAATCAAAAGTCTGTCATTGTCTTTGAGTTTTATATTATATTTTCAATACCCAAACATTCTTAACTAGATTGCTACCTATATATAACTATAAAAACATTAAAGAGAGTGGGAGACTAATGCTGATATAATTTTAATCTTCCTAACTATTTTGTCTAGTATTATTATAAGCTTAAGCTTATATTACAAAACAGAAATATATCAGTTCAATACAGACATGACAGTAAATTGTTTTAAGATAGATTTGGAAGGGTAAAAAATCAGCATTGTGACATTTGCTTTGACAACTGTCTATGACATTGCAGGTCATTTTTGCAGGCTAGGTTCAGATTTCTTGGCAATGCAGAAGAAAAACAAAAACACCACGGTGATTTGGAAGCCTTCAGATTAAAGGGCTTTATTACAATGGAGGATCAGATCATCAGGTAAAAAATACATTATAAGCTGCTTGTTTTAAATGGAAGGTTGTGGCTATAGATTGTTGTTTTATGTGCACTGATCATAATGCTGTCTGTAGATTAATATTTAAACAATGAGCTCATTAGTAACCATTTATTGGTTAATCATCTACATTGTTTCATATTAAACTAAAATATTATGTCAGATATTGCTATGAACATAGAAGGAATGATAACTATGTTGCAACATCAAAGCAATATGGCGTTTGGCATCATGTTTCAATTCTGTTTCCAAGAAGTGGGTCATGCTATTTTTAGAACAGCATTTCCTTTTAATAATTTGTAAGCTCTTGGACAACCATAAACTGTATTCTAACATCTGCTCTCAACTACAATCAATCCCACATAAGAAAATGGGACATATTCTATATTTAGACATATAAATTCTTAGCCAGGGAAGCATCAATGGCGATTATGAACAGATAAAGGAAACAGACATTAACCGGTCAAAAGGGTCGATTCGACCGCAAAATGGCAACATTGTTGCACATTGTAACGTTTCCACTTCATAACCCCATGTATAATAACATCTATTGATAACTACGTCATATTATGGATGTTGACAGTGTAATAAATTGTATGACAATATACAAACCTTTGAGATGAGGCAATGGCTGAAGCTCGGGGGCATTTTTAGTCCGATAATGTGATGATCCTTGAGACCGTTTTTGCTTCTTTGATTTGATAGATATTTTATTTGTGAAGGGATCGATACGATCTGATACTTTAGCAGACATTTTGATGGAAAATATAGAGTAAAAAGCGGGTGAACCGCGAGTTATATTACAAAACTAAATCATACATCTATGTTACGCAGAGAGAACATGGCTTCACAAGCCTTGCTTACGAGCCGACTTTTTGACAAGTCCGAGGATACAACTCGACACAGCTAGTTTAAATCCACAATTAACTCATCCGAAATATTTCTTTTATTCCATACACATGTTTAGCTGATTATATAAACTCCATAAAATATTAAGAACCAGAAAATAACGGAATTAATCACGCTTTTATGACTCCTTAGGGTGCTCAAAACAAATAATTTCAGTGTTGCTACTGCAGATCAAATGGTTTCTCAAATCTCGTCTTACGGCAAGGAGCGCGTGAAAAACCGAGACTTTAGTGGCCTTCACCTTAGAAGACATTATTGCTGGGGTCGGCGGGGGTCAAACTTGAAATAAGATTATCGATTTCTGAATGAAATTTTTTTAGTTAGGAATTCTGTGTTGAAGAGACTACCAATTTGTTAAATTTAGTTGTTTTATTTCTCTAGGAAACAACTGACATCTTTTCTGAAAACAATTCGGTTGTGAATTGTTTCCATTTCTTGAATAGAGTGATTTTGGTTTATTATAATTTATGACGAGTTATGTCCCTTTATTAGTTTTCAATTAAAAGAGCAGAAAGAATATCGGGCACTTGTTTCTGTAATTTACAGTATAAGAAATTCTATAAGAAAATTACATATATTATGGAGGAGTCACAGACAAAATTACGGTTTTCCTCACCAAAGCATTCACATAATAAATTTGACGATGAAAATATTACAACAGAATCTTCTGTGGAACAGGTAAAGTATCTACTCTCTGACCACAATGGGCTCAGAATCGCATTTTGCCTATTATTTTTTCATGAATTGAAATATCAACCCAAAATTAGTTCTGAGAGTCTTAGATTGTCTTTCTTTGGGTTGATGAAAATGACAACTATTAAAAAAATATTTATCTTGAAATATGATTTTACAGAGGGAAAATTTCAGTCCGAAATATGGGTCATTTTCACTTGAAATTTCTAGGAGGGAACTGTATTTATTTTATAATGAAAATTTTCAAACCATATATTTTCATGGACCCAAAGGCATTCTTAGACACATGGCATGCAATAGAAAAACATAATTTGAATATTTGTGACATCAGAGAAAAAATTCAATTCAGACCTCAATGTGGTCAGAGAGTAGGACTAAACTACACCACAGGCTCAGCAAGGGGAGTCAGTGGGAATGGGATTAGTGCCAGTTGAGGGACAGTGACTGAGATTTATCTATAATGAATCAATTGCATGCCTTTTGTCTAAGAAAGTCTTAGAAAGTAAGAGATTTATCAAAAGAAATAAACAAACCACCCTACCAGAAAACTGTCAGCAGTATTGTTTGCAAGTTGTTGTATCAATTTGTAAGTAATTGCATTATTGATTGGTGATTAGAGATATTAAATTCTACCTTTTGCATTACCTTTTCAGATCAGAGTAGAAGATGCAATATCAGTTATTATTGATGAGTTTAATAAAGAGATAGAGTCAGACCCAGAGTAAGTTCTTACTAAAGGAAGAAATAAAATTTATTTCAAATACTTTAGATGCAGATTTGTGTTTCTAAAAGTCAAGATGCATCAATGTTAACTTCAAATGGTCTATGAGTTAAAAGTAAAAGATTTATCCAAAGATGATTATTTTTTTTTTTAGAAATAGATGTTTGCAATTTAAATCCATTTCCATTAATTAGTTTTAAGGTTTTTCTGGGTGTGGGCACATGATTTAATTCATAGCTCATAGCACTGGAATTAAATTACAGATTAAGATAGAGAGAAACACATTAGCATACATCTAATCTTAATCTGATTGAATTCTTTTTAATGTTAATTGATCAGTTTATTTTTTTTTTTAAATAAAAAAGTATTATTTAATTTTTTGGTTGCCTCATTATTAGAAACTGAAATCAATTATTTTCATCTTTCAGCATTCCAGTATTAAAAAGAGATGATCATACTATGTTTCTATGGAAGGGACTGAGACATTTAGGCACATCATATGAGGTAACTCAATTATTTATCTTCGTTCAGTAACTTATATAGAAGGCATGTAGATATACAGAAAGCATAATATGGAAATATTTTTATTTTACATTTTCTGTGTTTGAAAATGCAAAAAATAGATATTTTAAATCAGTTAGATATATTCATTGATTATTATTTCAGTTCTGAATTTGTATTCTTTAAAAAGTCCTTTTAGCGCATGTGTTTATGTTGAATGTTCTGAACTTCTATTTATAGTGTTTAGATGCTAGTCGACCATGGCTTTGTTATTGGATATTACACAGTATGGAAATATTAGAAGAAACCATTCCAAATAGGACAGCTGTAGAGTAAGAGTTTTAACACAAAATCTTGTAGAACTCTGTGAACATATAAATTACATGAAATCAAGTAATGTTTATGTCATTATCTGCAGCTTTTAGAGATCAATGCATACTATGACATTAAAACAATCAAATTTTTAGTTTATAAAAAAATAATTTCATGAAATTTCTCAACAAACAAAAATTTTTTTTTAGATATATATATGGTTGCGGCAGATTGTGACAATAAAGGTGTTATAGAAATCAAAATATTGACTAATTTAAACGTTAGTTACAGTTAATAATGTTTTTTTTTTCAGGATTGCAAAATTCCTTGGTAAATGTCAATGTTCAACTGGTGGTTTTGCAGGTGATTTTGTTATGGCATTTCTTAATATAAAAACTTACGTTAACAACAAATTGTCATCATAAGATTTTTGTGAAATTTATTTGGCACATTATTTTTTTCTCTTTATTCTATTCTATTCTAGGGATTGTAAAGAGGGTTTTATACCTTATATGTGTATCGGGGACTTAAATTAAAAAATGATGTCACTGACAGTGATCTACTGGAAGCTACGATTGATATCTATGCAAATCATTGTCAGTGACGTGTTAGTTAAAGAAAAGTTAAAAGGGATTGTAATAAAACAGGTTTTCTAAACTTCTATTGACTCATTCACAAGTTACACAAGATTTATAAGTTTATGTTTGTTATTGTTTAGGTGGTCCTGGTCAAGTTGCTCATCTAGCACCAACTTATGCTGCTGTAAATGCTTTATGTATACTGAGTCAAGTTACAGATGAAGCTCTTAATGTCATAAACAGGTAAATTATCTCTTATAAATCAGAAAACTAGATGCCTTGACTAAATTCTGAGTGATTATCAGGTTCCATGAAATGTTTCTAAAAACTTTAGTTTTAGTCTTAGATTCAAACATATTAATTCAAATCAATTCAATTGTTGTCAATATTTGAAATTTGTTTGAGTGATTTATAGTTCCTAAGCTTATATATATGTGAAAATTTTATAAAGTTATGTTTTTTGTCTAGTTAATCTGGTAAACTGTATTGTGATACCATTTATTTTGACAGAGAAACACTATATGAATACTTATTACGAATGAGAACTGATGATGGTGCTTTTTTAATGCATGAAGGTGGAGAAGTTGATATCAGGTTAGATTAGCATTATTTAATGGTATTTTCATCCCATCAGCATTGGAAATTGTAATAGTGCAAATTGATGTCATCAGTATCCCCAAAACAAATTTATAAAACAAACCCTTAAGTGGCTCATTAGTTCATTTAGAGTTCCTCAGACCTCAGTGTTTTGCACATACTAAAACACTTAATATTCAATACTTTCCCCAAGTTTAACCTTTGTTATATTTTTTTTAACAGAGGGACATATTGTGCTGCAAGTGTAGCCAAACTTACAAATCTTTGTACTAAAGAATTATTTAAAGATACTCCACAATGGCTTGCAAGGTAAGTTGCTATTTGATTTAAAATTCTTATCCCATTGCATCTTCAAGATTTAACAGCACAGCTCACTAAATCAAAGAAAAAGGTAATGTTTAGCTAAGATGAAGAAACTCACTTAGAGAAAAGTAGTATCCTCATGCAAATGGGATATTTTATTAGCAAGGCTCTCCCAGGTAAGAATCAAAACACTCTTGCAAGTATTTCTCATTGCACATTTCATGACTGACTCTTTTGATTAGCTTTAGAAATTTAATTAGAGAAAAGGTAATTTTCATTTTTTGCAGATGTCAGACATATGAAGGAGGGTTTTCAGGAGCACCAGGGTTAGAGGCACATGGTGGTTACTCTTTCTGTGGTATAGCAGCACTTCTTATTCTCAATGCAACCAAACATTTTGATACCAAAGCTTTATTGGTAGGTATATTTTACCATACTGTAAACATAACTTTCCAATATTTGATGTTAATATGTAAATAAATCCTTTGTTTGATCCGGATAATTATGGATAAACATAAATTTGACTTTCAAGTTAAGATGGTGGCCTGAGAAAGATATTACCGACTAGCTTAGATGGCAAAGTCGCCTCCAACCTCCTTATAATATCATACTTTTAAGTTACTAATTGACCTACATGATTTCAGCGCTGGACAGTTAATAGACAGATGAAATATGAAGGTGGTTTTCAAGGAAGAACAAATAAATTGGTTGATGGTTGCTATTCATTCTGGCAAGGTGGAGCACTACCATTGATACATATGGTATTATGTGCTGAAGGTAGGTGTTTAAGCAATAAACTGTTACCCTATGGCGTGTATGGTCGTATATCAGGACACAGGTTGGCTGCAAAATTGAATGGATGCGCGCTAGGGCATTTATGATAAATTTTGCAGAATAGAAAGTTTACTCAAAACCATTTTGAATGCTATAAAAAGTCTGATGTAGATATCTAAATTGTGTACTTTCATGTCATCAAAATTATTGACCATGAAATTGGAAATCTGCATCTAAGCTGGCTTTTGATTGACAGTGATTATGATTTTGGATGGTTTTAGCATTGACAAGTGAAGTTTTCTTATTCCATTTTATTTTGTTTTTTAGAGGATCCAGCAGTGAGTGCTAATTCCTGGTTATTTGACACATCAGCTCTACAAGAATATTTATTAATATGTTGTCAGCATACTAATGGTGGTTTAATAGACAAACCAGGAAAGTAAGTAAAATTATTATATCATTTTTTTATGGCTACCAGGAGACCTTTAGTCTAGAATAATAAAAAAAAATATCAGTAATGCAGGTTGGAGGAACTAGCATGGAAGTTGTTCAGATGGTACATTAAAGTGAGGCCTCATAATTTTGCTACAGGTTATAGTATAGCTACACGCAACTGAAAAGATAGTGGACCACGGCCATATACGCCTAACGAAAAATCCTTAAATTCAATCAGGATCAAACTAAACTTTCTCAAACATTTCGATTTAGGTCCAATAACATCCATTTTAAGTTTCATCAAAATCGGTTGAAAACTAAGAGAGTAATAGCATATTCAAGATTTGGGGCAAGGGCCATAACTCTGCTTCTAACGATTGAAAATCGCTCAAATTTGAACTTGATCTTCATTTTATGAATATGTATACACATATTAAATTTCATTTGATTCCGTCAAGAACACTAGTTTTTAGAGCGTTTACAAGCAATTGATGTTGATAGAAGCACTTACTGTATAGAGGTTAAACGGCAAAAACTCCTAAAAACTGATGAATGAGGCCTAAAGCTTGAAAAAGCCTTAATTACAATCAGGAGTAAACTAAACTCTCTCAAACCTTTCGATTAAGGTTCAATAACATTCATTTTAAGTTTCATCAAAATCGGTTGAAAACTAAGAGAGTAATAGCATATTCAAGTTTTGGGGCAAGGGCCATAACTCTGCTTCTAACGATCGAAAATCGATCAAATTCGAACTTGATCTTCGTTTTATGAATATGTATACACATATTAAATTTCATTTGATTCCGTCAAAAACTCTAGTTTTTAGAGCGTTTACGAGCAAATGTTGACGGACGGACCGACGGACGGACGGACGGACGGACGGACGGACGGACGGACCGACGGACGGACAGGGGTGCCGACAATATACGTCCTCATAGAGAGATGAGGGCGTATAAAAATGGAGGCATATGCCACTGGATTTTTTTGTATCTTTGATACTACATGGCGTGTACTTGTCACAAGTGCTGAAATAACTATTTGTAGAATATAAAGAACACATTTTATTTACGATCATCAGATTATTGTCATTATTGAATCAAATTATTTTGTGTCGTGTGGTCAAAGGGAGGTAATTTCTTAAAAATAGTTATTTCCCTTTGACTGTATTAATTTGTCCTTTCTTTTCAGAACCAGAGATTATTATCATACTTGTTATTGTTTAAGTGGATTATCTGTAGCTCAACATTTTACAAGTGGTCATTTATACCACACTAATGTTGTGGGAAGTCCTAAAAATATAGTTGTAAGTTTATTTATTTCTCCAAATATTCTTGACCTGGCTGAGACTCTGAGAATTTCCAAATTTCAATTTGACATAAATTCATCTAAGCTAATCAGTAATTTTTTTCACAGCTCACAATTGCAATTTGTATCCGAAATCCATGTGCAATAGAACTTATTTTTTCTTGAGATTATGCCACATATTAAATGAAATTTCAAGCTATTTCGCGCTGTTCGTACTCTGAAAGCTATTTTACATATATCCAAGACCCCAATTAACCCTCTTTAACGGAACCACACTCTACTTTGTGACTCAACAAAAAAAGTATCATAATCAATAATGGTAATCTAGCCTGTGTTTTAAACCAAAATATTTTTCTTACATAGAGAAGTATTCATCCTGTCTTCAATATTGGTGTAGAAGCTGTAGTTAATGCACAAAGTTATTTTAGTCATCAAGTTCCAGTACATAAAGACAATGGAAAGACATCATGAAAATATTAATTTATCATTCCCAAAACCTTCTTCCAGTTTATTGTGTGTGTTACATGGCTAGGTTAACAAAATTATCTTATGGTATTACAACAACAACCAAAGACATGCGAGATTTTTTATACTGTCCATTGTATTGTTTACATTCTAAAATTTGTGCAATAAAGTTCTGTCAGAGGGTTGAATATTTAAGATTGACATAGTGAAGATCATTGTTGTTTGTTCATTATTAGTAAATAGGCATTCTTCATAGATAGGGCTTAATTGGTGTGTTCTGACCAGGTGTCAGTCTTTCTGAACTCCAAAACTGAACTCACTAAGCGAGCACCATCTTGGTTGCATAATAGATTTTAACTGTTTTGTTAGTTTTTTGGTATTATCATTTATGTGAGTAAATGAAAAGTAGAAAAAAGTAATCATATATAACTGTATGTGCGAAACAAATTAGATTGTGATATGTTTATCAATAACAAAAATCTTTCATTATATTGATAGTCTGAGAAATTTGTAAAGGTCAATATTTGAGTCGTCAATATAAAGGATATCATAGTATGTGCAAAATGTCATTAATTATATGTGTTCATTTTACTAGTACCGAATCTGGGAGATATTTTTCTAAGGAGATGTTATTTTAAGCGAAGTTTATTCGTGAATGAGAGTTTCAAGGTAATGTATTGTAAGGGAAAGAAAGTTTCAGTTTGTATTTGTAGGGTTTATGCTAGGGGCAGACAAGCGAATTTTTAAGCCCGATTTTGAGGGGGCACACATGTCGAATTTTATCTGCCGAATACTCAATGAACATGTCATTGCAAGCCGCTGACCCAATTCTTTAATGACGATCTTGGCTAGGCAGGGGTTGATATATCAAATACACATGACCTCTGGGACCACAGAACCACCAATTCATTTTCTTTTTGTGGACTCCAAAATTCTGGATCGGTCATTTTATTTAATTACATCGTTACGTCACGATATAAACATGATGCCTGATTAGTTGAAAGGTCTCGATCGGTCGATAAAATATGCCGGGTAGGGGAACACAAGCGAATCAGCCAAACATATCTAACATTTTTTATGCAGGTGATTTTGTAGGGCTGTAAAAAATTGTTGTCGATTAGACCGGGCACAAGTGCATATTTTTTCAAGCTATTATAAAATCCGCCGTGATAGGGCAAAAAAATACGCTTCTGTGCCCCTAGCATAACCCCGTTTTCTATTAAATGTTATGTGATATTAGAAAGTTTGTATTAGTACATGTATATTTAAATAAATCTTACACCAATCATATTTCTTTTCTGAAATGACATTGTTTTACCTTACACTATCAGTGTATTTTCCATCTGCTCTTGAATTGTCCTTTTAGTCCAGAAATATTGTCTTGCAAGTAACAGTAAGGTAATAAAGTTCACCTTTGCTAAAGTCGATAGGGCACAAAGCGTTATCAGTTAAAGAAAAGTTTAAAGGGATTGTCAAAAGGTTTTTTAAACTTTGTATATGTATCGCGTACACTGATACATGGTTCCCGCGGTCCTTGAAATTCCTGGAAAATCATGGAATATGAAAATAAGTTTTCAAGGCCTGGAATATCCTTGAATTTCCCATTTTTCCTAAAATATTCTTGAAAATCCTTGATTTTTTTTTATATACCCGTATTTCATAGAGCGTGATTTCGGTGATAGCATCAATTTGCGCCATTCCAATTTCCATTCAGATGTCTGTGGTTCTTGCAATTCAACTTAAACTAATGCGTTTTATGACGTCACCCCCACTGATCTACTGGAAGCAACTATTGATATCTAAGCAGATCAGTGGGGGTGAAGTCATAATATGCGTTAGTTTAAGTGGAATTGCAAGAACTACAGACGTTGTTGATGCTATCAGTGTCTCGGATACACTTACAAAGTTTAGAAAATCTCTTTACAATCTCTTAACTTTTGTTTTTGCACACACATGCTACCTATCATCATCGATGACAACACCAATTTGATTATCAGATGCTTTATTCCAACATTCATGCCATATAACAAATCTAGTGCATGATGATATTAATGATTGTGTCAGTGTTTTCATTGGACAGAAATTAAAATCAAATAAAAACATACTGGTAGTAATAAATTAACTAGTCTTAACTATACATTTCACCAAGGAAAGAATCTTGTTTAAAAAAAAAAATATATTAGGACCATATTACCAAAAGGAAAATTATATATTCTGCTTTAAGTATTTTAGAATTTACCTTTAATTTTAGGAGAGGGAGAGTTTGATTCTCCCAAATGTTCACGCTCTATCAAACTAAGCCTAAATTGTTAGATCACTTGAAACAAACATCCAAATTGTTGGTATAAATAAATGGATCTTGTCCATAAATATATATCAAAATATACAAATCAAATATCATGCCATAAAATTCTTCTAAAAAAGATATTCTGCAACTCAACAATTTTAGGCTCTCTTTGAGACTGATAAATTCCAAATTCAAAGTCGATACTTTCACATTTGTAATGTTATTTCTGCCAAAAGCCAAATGATTCAGGCATCAAATTAAATCTGAAAATTATAATAATAATAATCAAAATAAAAGATTACTCAAGATAGAATAATTAACCAAAATTAATAACAGTTTTGTATCATTTCTCGTGATAACAAAATAAAAATATAAATATACTTTGTTCTATCTTGGGACAAATATGGATAGAAGTTGAATCTACATTTAGGCATTCTAATACATAGATGGTAAATTGTCAGTTAAACTTTTCTCAAAATGATGATGTTAACACTCATTCTTTCAAGCCAAGCATTTGAAACCATTTTTAATGAGCATTGTGCTCAATACTTCTGATAAGGAATATATTTCTAAAGCATACCAGTCATAAAAAGCATAGATGATTTTACACAGCTATGATAAAAATATTTGGTTAAAATTGAAAATAATGAATGGATTCTCCTATAGCCATGCACAGAGATCTTATGTTTGTAGGTAGTAAAAAGGACGAGTATAAATTGTGCATGGTTTCAGATAATGATAATATAGATGCTGATATAATTATAATATATAATAATGGTAAATGATGACAAAAGTATATCTATAAAACAACTTCCATCTCTGTAATAATTAAGAACTCGACACAGAAATGACTCTAAATTGACATCCCCACTTCATTTGCTGCCTTAAACATTCAACTAAGAGTCGTTTCAACTAGCTGATAGCTTTAATTTTTTACGATGACTACCGTTAATATCTATGGATTCCGAACTACTGGTATCAGTTTCTTCCGAGATGCCATCGAATGAAACTGTCTCACCATTGGTAGACGTCTGAGCATACTGTCCGGTATTCTTAGCCTTCTCTAAAGCTCGAACTGAAAAGAAATAAGTTCTCATATGCATCCAAAAATTTCATTCCATTGGATCAAAGTTTCACTAACCCCAGTTTAAATCTAGACTTAAAAATTTCTCATTGATTGTAAGCTACCATACAAATTTTGCATCAGATATCAGAAAGAAGCAAAATGAAGTGCATATTTCTTAAAATAAATGCCTTGAAAATGTCTCACAATCCTTTACAACTAATAAACCTACTTTGTTTTTCTAAAACTGTGTTTTGTTTCTTTAAATCTTCAATATCATGTTGATTCCCCTGATTTTTCTTTCTCATAAACTGAATATAGTCTGCCGCTTTCTTTAATACTTGAGCTCGGGATACCTAAAAAATTTGTTACAAGTTGTTACAATTTCATTATATAATCTGCAATTATTACTATCTTAATAATCCCATCACAATTTTTCACCTTTTCTGGCATTTTTATGACCTAAATCAATCAGCTCATAAAGAGAAATTTGAATTTGGTAACATTTCTTTGGCAACACTCCTAAAAGAACTTAGCTATTATAAAACACAAATTAACATACATTTACCTTTTCTCCTTGTAATGACGGAACAGAATCCCTCAAACTGTGAAAACTTCCCTTAATGTGGTCTCTCCTCTTTCTCTCTAATGCATTATGGTGTGCTCTTTTCTCAGTCTGGAAAAAAAAGAAAAGGCCTTCAATAAAAAAGCCAAATGATGGAATTGGTTCCCCGTTAGACAAACACATGTTAGAAACAGCTTTAATGATTTCTCTAGTTTCATTACTGAATTGGCAATGATGTTCGTTTTACCTTCAGTATAATGTGATTAGGTAATAATGGTAATAATTTGGCAAAGTTTTCAACATCAAGTCAATGAACACAGGCCAAGAGTCATTAACACTGGTAGAATTCAAATCTCCAGCAGATTTTAAAAACATTTGCCAATTAAAACAAAGACAGCGAAAAGATATCCAATACTGTTTCAGTCTGAATGAAAAGGAATCAAGTAACTTCTCACTTGTTTAGTGTGAAAAGACAGAAACTGAATCGAAACTAAAAAATAACTAAGGTGGTACAATCTCCCAATCGTCCATCAAAAGGCCAACAAGTTTAATGATTAAAAAAAATTTCATACTACATCTTACATGTTCATATTATGTTATTAAACTATAGTGCTGAGCTTTAGCAATATACTTCCTCATGAAATATAAATAATATAACTAAATAGATAACCATTTAATAGATAATTCATGTATTCAGTCAATCATAGATCAAAACAATCATCAAGTTTGCTCATTTATAATTCAAATTACTAGTAATGGACATAATTAAAGCTTATATAACTTAGGTGTTGACAGGTAGCCAAACTAAAATGACACATAAATAAGGCAATTTTATGGATAAATACTTCTAGAATGTTTATTACTTCAACGTTTCAATGAAGTGCTCTCACCGTCATCAGGAATATAATAATGAGTATTTTTATTCCTGATGATGGTGTGAGAACAACATTGAAACGTTGAAGTAATAAATATTCTAGAAGTATTTATCCATAAAATTGATTTATTTTTCAAGAACCTGTGCTTCTAAAATGTCATTGAAAAATTAAAATGACATGGTTCCCCTGCCACCCAACGCTACAAATAGTCAGTAATCTGATGACTAAAATGACCCATGGAGTTTTGAATATTAAAGGGGCAGTCTGAATTTTTTTAGGTCAAAAATTTTTTTTGCTCAAATTTGTGAAAACTTTACACCAAGCCGTTAATTTTTAAACGCTAAAAACATGCTAAAATTTTTAGTTTGTAATGTTTTTTGGATGCTGATAGGAAACTACTGAACGGATTTGAGTAAAATAAACGTCTAATTGTAGAGAAATGTCCCTCTTGTGTATTTAAAAGGTTTAACCTAGAAATATTGAGCCACTTAAAGGCACAAAACTAGGTCAAATTGCTTAATTAACAATAAGTATTCCCTGTTTGTAATTCACTCTTTAAAACCAAATTCAGTTTGATCAAGAAGGTATAGAGATACAATAAGCATACTTTAAAAATACTCTCAGGTAGCATTTGCGATTTTTTTAACAATGAAAACTTTTTTCAAAAAAGCAGAATGGCCCTTTAAGTTTAATCGTGTAGAGGCAACTTTCTGCTATAGCCATAAATGCGCACATATTATAAAAGTTATACTACAGGTAACTAACTAGTAATTAATGGATTGTGTCAGAGTAAAAAAAAGAAATACATGTCAATTCAATTTTCTATTTGCCTTATTATTTCTGAATTTTATAGTTAAGTCAATAATGTAAGCTTAGATATACATACAAAGGACCTGTGTTCTATTACTGATCTATATAAAAAAAGTTCAACAATAGTACATGATAATCACACTTGAAAATTTTAAGTACAATACAAAGAATTTGTATTTGTATGGTTAATAATCACTTGATAACGTTACCTGTATGTGTAATGAAACGTTGTGTTCAATAATAAATAGAAGTCTATATCCATAAAAACTGTTGTTTCTTAATACAAAGAATGTTTATTACAAAATTCCATTATGACAAAGAATTCAATCATCAACCTAATAAAAAATATTTCTAATTATATTCTTTCAATCTGTCACAACAGAAATTCAATCAAAAAATTTATTAGAAAATTTAACCTCATTTTGAAGTCTTATTTATGTTTTTTTTTTCTATGAGACATTTTCCAGGTCATCAATGTGCCAGAAAGAAATATAAACCAGCACTTTAAGACCAAAATGTTTATAAAGTTTATAAATTTATTCTCTTCGCAAACCCTTTAATTTAAATGTATCTTGTGAAAATTAGCCTGTGCATCCTTTTTACCAGAACTATATACCTTAAATGATTCTGTTTTACAGTTAAAATACATTACTAATCTAATACTAAATCTACAGGAGAGAATATGTGATCAATAAGAAACTAAACCTATAAAAATACAATAATGAAATAAGAGAATGTGAATATGGTGGACTGGAATATTAGATCAACTTTGTTTTTAACTTGTATATATTTATTGCTTATTAAAGGGCTATTTTTACACATATCATATCGAGAATGGACTTGTCATACGTTTGACAGGTTTAGATATAGTATAGTATAGCCGTATTGGCACGCGCTTGGGTCAATAGTCACGTGGTAGCCACTATAAATGTGTTTTGACGTTCGAAAACAATCCAAGCATGCTGATCTGTCAAAATCAAATTCTGTCAAATTTTCCACACACAAGAATTTGCAAAATTCCCCAGGTGCATGAACGATGAAAATAATCTCATTTGCAGTTACCTGGTTAGCAAACTGGCTTGATGAGGCCGTATTTGAACCGGATTGGGAGAGTCCACTTACACTATCAACATCATCAAAATCTTCCTGAAAAGGAACAGAAATCCATTATTTGTAGCTCAATATCTCAGCAAATAAAGCATCTACAAAAATGAATTTGCGTTTAAAATATAGATCATAAAACCGACTAAAACTTACGTCACTTTCAACATCGACTTCCCTGTCTTCATCGCTCATCGTGCGATCAAAGCCCATTCACCAACCAGCTACTAAACAACCCGAGCTCCCAATATGGCGACTACACAACGCCACGCGGTCAAACCACGTGCTGTACGAGGGCTGTCAAAATAGGAAAAACCTCAAAGCGTGAAAAATTCAGATGAAGTACAACGGTAAAAGATGGGAAATAAAGGAAATAACGAAAGTGTATTATATTGTGCAGAATAATGGCGTGAAATTGGATATTTTGGCATAAATTATTCAATGACCTTGACCACATCTATGTTTTGATTTGTATAGGTCAAAGGTCACGAGAGTTATAGTCTTGTTTACCCAGTCTTATGAAAATGTTATGCATGCCGATATTGGACAATCACGACTTAAATTATATTCAAGGGACAATACTCTGAATATGTTTACATTGGAATTCCTTAAATTTGCAACTCTGAGAAAATGAGTTTCAATTAAAATTTAATGTATAATGGAATGTCATGGGCGCAGTTTGCACAACCAACGCCACTGCCATAAATGGAAGTTTGACATCGTTAAATGATAATGTCAACATTATCAAAGTAATGCTTACAGGTCCATGTCAAGTTGGTATGTCATTAATTTAACATTGCATTTGCAAATCATAATTATTAGTATTACATTAACCCATTATGATCTGTGCACCAAAGAAAGATTGAATCCTTTTTTATCAAGAAATATGAAATTCAAAGGATCTGAGTTCAATTTGACATAAAGCACAATTTTCATGATGATGACAATGTAGATTGTTGTAACATTGTGTGTAATAAAACTAAGGATTAGTGTACCAAAAATTGTGTTCCATTATTTAATGTGATATCTACCCCTAAATGTTGCTAAAGGATAAGCTATATTATGGTCACATATAATCATTAACTCATAAAAATATAAACACATTTTTTTTTCAGGCAAATCTTACCTTTTGTCTAATTGGCTGTATGGCTTTGAATCTGATGATGTAAAAGGAACAAATGACTTCAACATGAAAAAAGTCACATCAAAAACTGGTCAAGTATTTACTGTATGGGAAATCTCTTCAAAACCAAATTTGAAATCTATTCGAAGGAATATTTTTTACGGAACCCAAGGTAATAATTCATGGTAGGCCTACTTTTATGCCAAATATTAGATGAAGATGTTTCTCTGAAGCTTAAAAGAAACAAGTTAATCATACCATAAGACCACTCATTCAAACAAACATTGACTCATTGGTAAAAAAATCTCGAAATGTTTGATATTTGATGAAATTGTATTTTATTTCTGATAAAACTACTCATACATAAATTAAGACATGTCATAAATTAAACCTAAAATAAAAAAAAATTTTCTTCCAGGAATTGTTTATGTTGTGAGAAATATTGATCAGAATGAAGAATATTGGATGGAGATAGAGAAAGACATTAAAACTTTATTACTAGAACCTGAATTAAAAGATATACCAGTTTTAATAGTTTTAAATCAATCAGAAACAAGTATGTTATTTTTTTCCTTATATATAAAATAAAGAGCTAATAAATAAATACTAATTAATTTGCTCAGTACAATATAATCTGAAGAATTTGTGAGACTCTTAGTAACAACAAACTTTAAGTTCTGATTTATAACTTGCATCTTTCTGCAATTACCAGTAGTGCATTGAGTCTGAGTGCATTGAAGGCCTTGCTTTCACCCTATAATTAGAACTTTAAAACTTTACATACAGATGCAAATATTAGACTCTGTAGACTGCATTAATTGAAGAGCATACATGTTGCTCATTTCTTACTAAGTACAATTTTGTATAATACAATTGCGAATATGTATAATTATGTCTATTTTTTCTGAAAATTGTATAATTTTAGATGGGATACCAGCCAATGAATTGAAATCTAAAATAAATCTACCAGCTGATGGTAAATACAGCTATCATGTAGTCCACAGTGAACAGCCAGAAGAAATTGACAACATATTAATGACTATGGAATCTCTTTTAAATCCCATTAAAATACATGTCGATGCAAAAATTTCTGAGAAAAGTTGATATTATTTAATCTTTATATATGCACAAATATGTCATTTTAATTGAAGACCTCGAAAGTATCTTTACAATTTTTGGAGTAATACCCAACCTCAATCTAACATAATATATATATACCACACAAATATTTTAACTTTGTTTGAAACTTTCTTTGTATGTCCTATATCATTTTCCCAAAATTAGTTCAAATCTTATTTATTTACTTTATATAACAATAATTGTTAAAGTCAGATTTTGACTAAAATCACGGGTTCTAGAAAATTCCATCGTAATGTACTCACACGTGGATATTGTTGTGTACGTGACATTCGACTATAGCTATTGACAGCTGGGCCCCGTTCCACTAAAGTGCGTAAGTTTACGCAAAAGAATTTGACTTACGCATATCTTACGTGAAATCTTACGCCTGTTTCACTAAGCAACTTACGAAGTTCTTAGCTACGCAAGTTATCACGCGCGTAATCGACAACATTGTTTTCACGAATTTACCTCTTTATTTCATCAAAAAACAGAAAAGAAATATGTATTATAACACTTTAGAGTCCTACAAACACTTTAAAACAGTCTTTATTGATGAAAATTTACGACTTCATCCTCAAAATGGCATTATGATTTTCGAAGCGTGAAATGACGTCAACATGACATTTTCGACGTCATCGTAACTAATGTTTGACGGTAGGAAAACTGAAAGCTCAAAATGACAAAAATAGGGCAAATAATACAGAAAAAACGTGAAAAACATTCAAAGTTTTAATATTTATGAGTTCACAAAACAAAAAAAGGAGAGTTTCATTTATTTTCAAGCATTTCTTGGTCTAAGAAAAAAGTTACGACAGGGTGTAGCTGTCTTAAGTTACGCAAAAACTTCTTGACGTAAGAATCTTAGTGAAACGCAAATTTGGGGATTTTTCTTACGTAAGTCAGACTTAAGACAATTTTGGACTTAAGAAGTTTAGTGGAACGGGGGCCTGGCCAATAAGTAAGGGACATAACTCTAATGAGCAAAATTACATTTTTCAGCTATCCGGAATAAACCGCTAAAATTTATCGGGAACGGAAATGTGCGGATAAACGAGGTTCCACTGTATTCTTAAATATTCTTTATGGATGTCTAGGTTGCTTTCAAACCACTACTTAATACTAAAATCTCCTTGTGGAATTCTGAAAATTAAGATTGTCTATCAGAACCTTGCTTGATAAAAGTTTTTCGTTGATGAAAAATTTGAACTTTGGACCTATGGTAAATGTTTCATATCAATGATATAGGTCTAATTCTTCAATAATATACAACATTGTAGATCCGTCCAATACAATCTAGTTCATATACAACCGATTGTGCCAAATTTACTCACTATCTCTGTTTATCTATATATTGTTGTTGTTTGTAATATAATTGTTTTAAATTATAACACAATAATAATAATTGTACTATTTTATTTTTATGATGTAGTTTAAATCATAATAAATTATTTTTTGTTTCATCTAGTTTTGTAAACTGTCAACAATACCAGAAATACGCCTAGTGCCAAACCTAAGTGTATGCTTTCATTTAAGGTTTCAAACATTTTTCATTTATTCATACTAAAAAAGGCTCTTCATATTTTTGGATTTGATGTGAATACAAGACATACCTTAAGACAACTACAGCATTAGGTTTGGCATTTCAGTGTACTATATCTAAGGTTTGACAGGTAGCACTTTTCAGATGCAGAACTAAATAATGAAACAATAATGATCTTCTACAGTTCTCATCACAATGTCTATCACACGTATAAATTGCCTGAATATTTCAATAATCAAAAGTTTGTAATTGATAAACACGCTGTCCTTTCTTTAATAAAAATCCTTGATTATTGAGAGAACTTATAAAACCTTCAAAATCTGTCACTAGAATATTGATATCCTGAAATGAAAAACAGTGAAAATAGTCAATAGATGAAAATGAAATGTGCAATGAGGGAAATTTTGCACAGACATTAGCTTACTAATTTTCGACTTCCAACTGTCCATGGAGAGTATGAACAGTCCGGAAAACATCAAACATTTTAGTTAAATCTGTTATTGATTTTGGCCATCTGTAAAGACTTTCAAATGTTTCACCCAATTGGAATTTCATACATTGAGAGCACAGGAGCACAATTATTGGAGTTTGACCAATATATTTGAAACTGTGAGGAAAAGAATCACATCAAAATCTATTTTATCCCAATTGTTACACACCTTAGCTATTTGTCTCATCTGATCTACTGTAAAAATAGAATTATAAGTTTGTTCTGCTATTCGCTGTAAAGCAGCAATGAATTTCTTAGGCTGAAAAATTGAGACACATTTCACATACAGATTAATCTTAGAAATGGACTTTACTGACTAAAAGGAAATGAGGGCTCGGGACGGAAATCTTACTGCACCAGCATGATAAGCCTACTCCTTTTTAATTTCCAATGGTACAGCCTGTAGCACAAAAAACAAAGGTTCATTTTCAAAATTATTTGTGCTGGTAAATGTTTTCTATGGATTGAACCCAAGACACTTTGGTTAGCAGAAAAGTTTTGATTTGCTGAGCTATTTCAAATGGTTCCCCTCTGCTCACGACTTTCTAAATACTAATATAATTCTCACCTTTGAACGTCCACTCATACCAGAGCCATGCTGAGATCTTTGAAAATCTATACAACCAAACTGATCAGAAAACGTTTCAAACATACTGAAATATAGAGTCTTAGAGCATCAGATGCCATACAAGTGCAGAAAAGCAGGACGTAAAACTCCATTCATTTCATTTCTGTTATGATTATATTCTTAACATGTTAATATAGATGATCTCTCCAATTGGCCAAAAAGGCAATCCATGTTGATCCTCCAAAGTTTATTGATAATTTCTGTTTCTACATTAGCTCGAAAGAAAAGCAGGCGAAAACAGCATTTCATTTCAGAAAATGAAAAAGATTGAAAAAGTCAGTTTTTAGGCTCTAGCACAGTGGTTCCCAATCTGGGGGCCATGGCCCACTAGGGGCCCAAGGAGTATTTGTCAGGGGGCCATGGGACATGAAGATATGTATAATTTTTTCACTAGCACAAATTTTATTTAACTGTATTCTGCTGTGTAAGGTCTGTAGTTCCTTGTGGTCAAATGCATTTTGCCTCCCGATGATGAGGAGGCACAAAACCACCCCTTGGGCGATATTTTGAATTAAGCAGGGGGCCACGGTATGAAAAAGGTTGGGAACCACTGCTCTAGCATAACCTAACCAGCTGAAATTTCAGTTCTTTAGTTGAAAAGTAGACATTGGAGTTACATAATTATTTGGCCAATGGGTAAAAAATCTAAATACATGTGATTCTCACCTATATTTCATGATTTCAACAACTTGTTCAGCATCAGCTTGTGTAGCTTCTTCTCTTAATTCTAATCTAGCTCTAGCTTCTGTTAGTCTTATTAATGATTCTAATTGTCTCGTAGTGATAGGTGTACTGTCTTGACTTTGATGTTTCTTTCGTAAGTTTAAATAAAATTCCTACAAATCAATTGATTTTTTTCAAAATGTATGTGTGCAATATAGGGCATGATAATATATCAGTGATGTTGATTTTAGAAAGTTCCCAGACATTTTATCATTTGAATTAAGATTTTGTGTCAATTTTTGGAATTCATAAAATATTCCCTAAAATTCTAACATATTTGTAGAGGAAAAAAACTCAATTGCAGTGTCATTTTGGAGCTCAAATCAGACATGACTGGCAAATACAAATAGATAAACAGCCTTGTTGTATACTGAACCAAAACTTTTCTTTTCAACAATAAAGTTCAGTTTAGTTTTTTGAGAAACACTGTTTTTCTACAGACAAGTATTTATCAATGTTAAATGGTAATAGTGAAAAAATACCTGCAAGACCTTAGCAGCTTCACTACCAATTTTAGGGTGTACATACTTTCTTGCATAACCAATATACTACAATAAAATAAATCCAATGAGTTCTATCTACATAGGTTTGAATCCTGCTTGCAGTGACTTTTTCCCCATCCTCATTAGCCCATTAGACGCAGAAAAGTAGGACGTAAAACTCCATTTTATTTAATAAAAGTAGTGATCAAATTGTATAAGTCATACCTTTCTAAGTAACTGATTTGGTATTGGATCAAAAGCTTCTGTTTTAGGTATTTTTAATTTCTCACTGAGTGGTTTGTCAGCTTCCCATTGTAATCTTGATTCATCTAAATTTTCCTATAATAAATAAATCTTAACTCTTAATCCAAGATGTCTAATTGGATATTCATGCAGATAATTGTTCTTTTATTAGCACAAATTTTTTAACATTTTTGCAATTAATCTGTAAGCTTATTATACCATAAATAACTTCATATCTATAGAAATGTACACTTACAATTTGTTGTCTTTGAACTGAAACTTTGGTCACAGGTCTACAAATACATAAAAACTGTTAATCATCAATTATTTTCATACTCCTCACTCACACAATAAATATTGAAATTGTATATGGACTTTTCACATGGTTGGTTCATTGAATGTATCATTTAAAAAATTTAAACAGTTTACAGAAATTTTTTTACGAAGAGAACATTAAACTCTAATAAAATTCATCACTTCAGAATTGAATTTCAGTTTTATTTTCTACTTTTCTACTTTTCTACCAGAGGCTATTGAATTAAGGAAACATGTTGATCTGTACAATGAAAGGAATTTTGTACCTACCTAGTTTTCTTACCAGCATGTAATGACATAACATGATCTGATAGCATACAATCTAGTTCCTAAAACACAACATAATACTGGCTTGAAGAGACATATTTTTAATGTTTTGAATCATTTACTACCTTTAAAGGGATTGTGATGGATTTCCTAAACTATTATGTTTACATGTTTACACTGATTGCAATTCAAATTTTCATTCTCACATCTGTTGTTCGATACACATAAAAAGTTTAGATAACCTCTTTATAATCCTTTTAGGTACAAATATATTTTGAATCATTTACTGGCTTTTAGAAGAAAATCTTTTTGATATTGAGTCATAGACCGGCTTTCAGCATTTTTTTGTTTGAAGAAATACAATATCTTACCTCATCTGGATTATCTAACAAAATAAATACCAAATCAAATCTTGATAGTAGAGCACTTCCCATTCTATAAATAAACATTTCAGGAAAATATTATCAAAACAGAAGCTGAAACATAGTTACTAAAAGTTTGACGCTGTGCAATCTTCAGAAAACTGATCTACATGTGCATGTATTTCAGTATTCGTCCAAACTGAAGATTGCAAAGCACATTATACAACTTACTTGAGATTTTCTGAAACAGTTTTTCCTTTATTATAATGGCCCCCAACAGGATTAGCCGCAGCTATTATAGATGTTCTTGCTGGTAAACTAAAATAAATCATACCAAATCTTTTTTTTATTTAGGAAAAGGTTATTTTACATGAGAACCACAGTATTTTGATAGGAAAAATGGTTTTCAAAAAAGGGAATATATTTGGAATATAAAAGAATGTTTTTATTTTATCTAAATGAAAAAAAGAGGATATATCATTCAACAGCAATATTATTTTGTAAAAGTAAATAAATTCATTCCATTCTAAGGCTGTCTAAATATTTATTAATGAAAAAGATCATACCTACATACTATACCAGCCTTGGCAATACTTATACTTTGTTGTTCCTACAAAAAAAAAAAAATTGAAATCGTGTGAATATATATGTAATTGAGGAGTTGAATAATCAAAAAACTGCTTAACCTACATATAATTTTAAGTTTAAAATTCAACAAAATCAATAAACATGCTGGAAATGTACAAAATTCTTGTATTTCAAAAGGCTTTTTTATATCCCCAGTCACTGGCCCCAGCCCAGTGACTATATTTCATGCCTTCACATTTTATTTTCAAAATTATCATGTGTTCAATTTTTCTGACCTTCAGTTGTCCATACTCAAGGCTATTCCGGAAAAAGAAACATCTCCCCCTATGATGGTAATCACTTTAGATTTATCTTACCATAGCTTCCAGTAATGCTTGATGTTGTGATGTCATCTTATCAAATTCATCAATACAGCAACATCCCTGATCAGATAACACCAAGGCTCCTGCTTCTAATGCATAGTCACCAGAACCACTATCTTTAGATAATGTCACCTACAATAATCACCAGAATATCTTAGATAGTGTTGTTGAAAATAATCACCAGAACGTCATCAGATGATATCTTCTAGTAATCAAGATAATACCAATCATCACCACCACCAAGGTCATATAAAATAATCACCAGATACACTATATGCAGATACTGTCTCCCCAAGTATTTTTGTCTCCATATATAATGTCATATAAGATAATCACCAAGCCCTGTCAGCTATAAAGAATGTTATATAGGAACGACTAACATACATACCGTGAGACCAGTAGTAGTTGTTGTATTACCACAAACATAAACACTTCTAGGTGCTATATTAGATACAGCTTGTAACATCTATAATAATTCATCAAAAATATTAAAAATAAACATTATATCAAGATGTAGTACCCTTGAAATGCATTGTTTGTTTTGTATGCCTTGTCAATGCTTATGTGTATCATAATTAAAAAGATAGCTTGCCAGGCAAGGTAATATACGCCCACTGGAAGCTTTGTTTGAAAAAGAACATTTGGCAGAAAACAGCAACCATCAAATATTCAACCTGTAGTCGGAGGCCTACATTTCGTTCAGAACTTAAATTAGGTGTCGTCCAAACAATTTTTTTCTCGATTTCATTAAGGCTTCAGCATTCATCAAGTTTAGTCAAAATCCTTCTCTGTTATGAGCTAAAAACTAAAACCTATTTTATACAAGAAAGGCAATAAGTCATATCAAATATTTTTTTGATTTTCGATAGGGTTTATCGTGTGATAATAAACTATTTCAATAGGTTTCATATTTACAACCTAAAAATCAACGCGTTTTAAAGAACAAGGGCAATAATTCAATAATTTAATAGGGTTCATCCTTGAGTGATAATAAACAATTTCAGCAAGTTTCATTAAAATCCGTAAAGAATTGTGACTTGTAGAGTGTTAACAAGCTAAAAATCGAACGCGTTTTAAAGAACAAGGGCAATAATTCATGTTAAATATTTTACGATTCTTTTGATTTTCAATAGGGTTCATCCTTGGGTGATAATAAACAATTTCAGCAAGTTTCGTCAAAATCCGTAAAGAATTGTGACTTGTAGAGTGTTAACAAGCAATTGTGGACGGACGGACGGACCGACGGACATGGGTGACGGCAATATACGCTCCACATTTCATGTGGGCGTATAAAAAGCTTATGGACTTTACTTAGTTGTTGTTATTCATGCATTTCATGCTTTTTTTTTGCAGGTATCTTTTCTGTACCTCAAAAAGTTCTACTGAATAATGAAGAAATATCACATTTTTACCTGACTCTTGCCTAAGCCTGGATCACCAACTATGAGTATGTGAGGATCACCTCGAACTGGTATTCTATTCTGAAATATCAAAATTTCAACAAATATAGTCAGTTATAGTCAGTTAGAAAACTAAAAACCCAGTTCCTAGCATTTAAGTAAGTCCAAGTCCGATATTCGACTTTTTAAAAAGTAGCATTGCTTTAGTCACTCATTTTATAAATTGCCTAGACAGAATCAACCTTGAATTCATAAGATAGCTTGCCAGGCAAGGTAACATACGCCCACCTCAGCAAATTTAAATATTTAAAAAAGTTGATTGCACCATCGCACTTATTTGAGCTGATATTTAGATGAATCAATTCGAATGAAAACTCTAGTCTCTATCGAAAGCAATAACTCATAAACCAACGACTGGAATTGCACCATTTTCGAACTTATCCGAGATATTATCAAGATAAATACACATACCAAGTTTCATTCAAATCGGATAAAAACTCTAGCTTCTATTGCGTACACAAGTTAATTTTAACATTTTTTCACTAAGTCAAGGGCAATAACTCATAAATCGACAACTGGATTTGCGCTATTTTCGAACTCATCCGAGATATTATCAAGATGAATACACATACCAAGTTTCTTTCAAATCGGATAAAAACTCTAGCTTCTATCGCGTACACAAGTTAATTTTAACGTTTTTTCACTAAGTCAAGGGCAATAACTCATAAACCGACAACTGGATTTGCGCTATTTTCGAACTTATCCGAGATATTATCAAGATAAATACACATACCAAGTTTCTTTCAAATCGGATAAAAACTCTAGCTTCTATCGCGTACACAAGTTAATTTTAACGTTTTTTTCACTAAGTCAAGGGCAATAACTCATAAACCGACAACTGGATTTGCGCTATTTTCGAACTCATCCGAGATATTATCAAGATGAATAAACATACCAAGTTTCATTCAAATCGGATAAAAACTCTAGCTTCTATTGCGTACACAAGTTAATTTTAACGTTTTTTCACTAAGTCAAGGGCAATAACTCATAAACCGACAACTGGATTTGCGCTATTTTCGAACTCATCCGAGATATTATCAAGATGAATACACATACCAAGTTTCTTTCAAATCGGATAAAAACTCTAGCTTCTATCGCGTACACAAGTTAATTTTAACATTTTTTCACTAAGTCAAGGGCAATAACTCATAACCCGACAACTGGATTTGCGCTATTTTCGAACTCATCCGAGATATTATCAAGATGAATACACATACCAAGTTTCTTTCAAATCGGATAAAAACTCTAGCTTCTATCGCGTACACAAGTTCATTTTAACGTTTTTTTCACTAAGTCAAGGGCAATAACTCATAAACCGACGACTGGAATAGCGCCATTTTCGAACTTATCCGAGATATTATCAAGATGAATACACATACCAAGTTTCATTTGAATCGGATAAAAACTCTGGTTTCTATTGCGTACACAAGAAATTGTTGACGGACGGACGGACCGACGGACCGACGGACGGACGGACAGGGGTGACGGCAATATACGTCCACATTTTCATGTGGGCGTATAAAAATGAAATGGAGTTTTAAGTCCTGCTTTTCCTGTATGGGCTAATGAATGAACTGACATCATAGACAGGACTTTTATGCCATTTCTAAAGAAGTCAATTTACCTTATCATTAGTATATTTATTTGAACCACCAAATAATGTTAAAACTAGCCCAGCTTTCACCATCTGTAATAAAAACACTAATATGTCATATATTTTAATGAATCAGAAACTAAGAAAATTAAATGGAGTTTTACTCTTACTTTTCTGAACAATACACCATACAACAGGCAAACACCATGCAGTGTACAAGGAGGGAAATTTTGCCTAGACAGAAACATATTTTCAACTATCAAGGGATCATTAATGTGCACATCCTATTGCACACAGAGAAACTTAGACAAGGTTTATTTTGTTTAATATGGGAGAAAACATGACTCTTTATTGTTTAGCTAAAGTGTACATGATCCACTCAGCACTATAACAAACACTAACATCTTAGAAAAATTCTCCACTGTGAGAAACAAAGGCACACCTACAATTGACTTACTATAAATAAGATAACACCTTACCTCATGGCCATAAATTGATGGACAAATTGATCTGAAATACAGAAATATAAGATGGTGAAATTCCATGCAACAGAGATATTAAACTTGTAGTGTACATCAATTAATGAGAATTGGCAAACAAAAAAAATATGAAAAAAAAAATAATGTTAAGTACCGTACCGGTAATGTAAAATAGCAGCTTTGCCCCCGACGACCCCATTAGGCATGCACCTATAACCCATGACATGAATCTACCAGTGTAAGGTTCAAGGCGCTTAAGGGTATTGATTGGGCTAGCGTTCGAGAAAAAAAAACACGAGATGGAAGTTTTGCGAATTACTTATTATTTTTGGGCTCAGATTGAAGATAATTATTATTACTTTATTTGTAAACTATATAGAATGAAAAAAAACGAAAAAAAATTAGGTATTTTGTTAGTTTTTGCTAAAAAATTAGGAAAAAGTAGCAAAATGTGTCCCGGTTGATACAAGATTTCTCAGCCATTTTTTATTGGAAAATTACGATCTTGGTCTTGATTGAAAGCTTACTCAATAAGGATGAAACGTACAGAGAGTTTTTTCGAAAATTCTAATCAGTTTGGCCCCTGAAAAATGTTTGCCGTACCTACAAATAAATTTTCGTATTTCCATGGTAACCACCAAAATAATATTTTTTTTTGGAAAATCGCTCTGTACGTTTCTCGGCAATGTAATTGTCTACATTTATGCCAAGTTTGATGTAGATTGATCCATTCACATTTTTTTAAACTTGTATCAAAGGTTTGAAATGTCCAATTTTTATGACATGTTTGAAAGGGCTGTCAACTCATTAAAAAAAATCCGATTGACGTGAAATCAACCTTAAACTATCGAGAAGGACCCCAAATCATCAACAAATGCACAACAAGTCTCAAGAAATCATTATTTCATATACTTATTCCATTTTTTCATAACGTCAAATAGCCCAATTAACACCCTTAAGCAATTCCTAATTCGATAACAAGAAAATTTAGACCTCTGACTAAATGGAGCCATAAGAAAAATTAGACATACCCTATCAACAATCTAAATAAATGTTCTTCACTTTGTATTTCTTCTATAGCATATAATTCTTTCATTGAAAAATCCATAGCTAAACCATTTGAACTTTCATTTTGATTAGATTTACTATTGCCCTTTAAATTAGTTACACTATTGACATGTAGGTATAACAAAAACATACATTTATCTTTACTTCGACTTCTGTCTACAAATACAAAATTTGTCAAAAATATAAAGAAATAATAATAATCACTTTTCATCACTTATCTAATTAAAAAAATAAATTTCGCTAATTGAACTAGTGATAATTTTAAATGTAAAATAAAAATATTCAGCCCCTTCTCCAAAAAAAAAAAAGGTCAAAATTTCAAGAATTTATGAAAAAGTAAGCAACAATGCAAAGGTTTATGAAATTCCTGGATAAATAACTCTACCCTATACATCTAATATGTTCCCATCAATGGCAACAAGGAAGAATAATACATTCAATCCAAAATGTCATATACTACTTTTTTTTGCAAATTTTCACACTTTAACAACATCAATATTCTTTCCTTTTTTTGACACTCTTTGAAGAGTTCTGTCTGGTTCATTTAAGAATTGGTTGAAAGATGTATAACACATGGTAAAAGTAAGCTTAAACATAATACAAACTTACTTTCTTCACAATTATTGACTTTAACAATACCAGTAACAGTAACAATATCACCCGGTACACAGGTATCAACTAAAATTAAAAAGTTACAGTAACAATATCACCAGGTACACAGGTATCAACTAAAAGTTACAGTAACAATGCCACCAAAAATATACATTGCTGGTGCCGTCACAAATTTATCTTAATACAGCTCCTTTTGACCATACATTAGCTTTTGTCAAATACATGACATAAATTATGTTTTTCCCATTTGGCTTTTGAAATCCCCATCTTGGGGAGGGGGACCAACCAGCATAGGTTGTGGTCGGAGTCAAGTACGTCGTAAAGCGCCGCAAGCGCAAGCCAAAACGTAAGGTCCTTGTCCTCGAGAAAAAATGGAAAATGGATATTTCCATGTTTTGAGTTGATAATAGGGACTTCCTACTATGATTTTCATGTGATTGATTTTGATTCTTCAAAAAATCTATTTTACTAATCAAATTATGGGGGGGACCAAGACGCTTTCGTCTCCCCCTAAATCCACGCCCTTGCATACCAATCTTACCTAAATCATATGTTAAATCACAATCAATGGTTCGAGGTATTCTTCCAGATTCCTTCTGATCATCACTCATTATTTCCTGCACCCTTTATTATAAAAAGACAATATATTTATAGTAAATTATCAAAGCCATTAAATGTCAATTAGCTCATATACATGTTGGCCAACTTATTTTTTTTTAAATATTAGCAAATTGTGTTAGTTTTTTGTGATCAGATGAGTAAATACAATATAAAATTTTACCTGATTGTTTGCCAGTCAATAGTTTCTGTATAACTTGATGAAACTTGAGGTGTAAATATTCTACCGCGACAATGATTTGATACACACTACCAAGAAAAAAGTTATATTATATAGTATAGTACAGTGGGGTGCAATAAATATTCGTACAAAATGGCAATGTGATTACATTAGCGCTACGAACATATATATTGAGGGTAATAACGTGGTTTACAAATAGATAAGGAACGTCGGAAGTTATTCATATCATAGTTAAATCATGTGACATTTCATTTGTCACGTTATTTTCTTGTCATTTTTGGGCGAAAGCTAGTTTGGGCGTAAGGGGAAAGAATTGAGCAAGGAGGTAAAAGAAATCGCTTGGAAATTATTACAAAGGGGGAAAACCATCACCTACCCATCAGAAACGTTGGACGTGTCAAACGGGGTACGGGGTACAATAGTAAGTTTTAAGAAGCGTGTAGAACGAAGGGGGTACATAGAAAACACCCGAGACGAGGCAGGCAACCTTATTTTTTGGTACGAATATTTATTGCATGGTACTGTACATGTATATCTTATATTTGTATGTTTAGGTACGTTACGACTGGTAAGTAAAGTAATTTTTATGATACTTACTCTGGTTGGTGTAATATATTTCCCATCTGGTAAGGCTAAACACTGAAATATACAATAATAAAAATCCTTATGAAAAATATATACATTTGAAATATACTTTACTTTTACCTTAAATAAGATCAAAAAATTTCTTGTTTAAAAATGTTTACTGAATAACTGAAATTCGATGAATTTCTCTAAACCAAAATGATTGGGATACTACATTTGCCAAATTTTTATTAAAAACTTACTTACCTGTAAAGTACCACAAGTCATACATTCAAAACCCATATTAGTACATAATGGTTTAATATTGCTTACACGTACTACAGTTCCTTTTATAGATATAAATTTACCTACAAAATCAAAATCATTTATATATAGATATAACTATATTCTTGGCATAAATTCTCTAGAATTGCCAACTGAAGCACTAAAAATATTCTCAAGAACATACAAAAACAAGAATGGCCACTTCTGGGGAAATGGAAAGTGACAAGAACATATCTATAAAAAAATATTTTATCAATGAATATTCTGCTTGTAATGTGATCATAACTTAAAGGGATTGTCAAGTGTATTTCTAAACTTTGTATGTGTATCGGGGACACTGATAGCATCAATTTGCGCCATTCCAATTTCCATTCCGACGTCTGTGGTTCTTGCAATTCCACTAAAAATAACGCATTTTATGATCTATGCAGATCACTGTCAGTGACGTCATAAAACGCGTTAGTTTTAGTGGAATTGCAATAACCACAGACGTCAGAATGGAAATTGGAATGGCACAAATTGATGCTATCAGTGTCCCTGATACACATACAAAGTTCAGAAATACGCTTTACAATCCCTTTAAAATAATCACGAAATAGATCAAAGGATGATCTTAACAAATAAGTTGAAGGTTATATGATGGTACTTTGAAAATGATAAGATACATACCATAACAATTAGCCTTGACTAATTTTAAAGGGGTTAGAGCACCGATGTTGTGAATTCTGGCATGTATGATTGGTACAGTATATTCTGTTTGTTGGGAAGCGGGTACATCAGACATAGCTTCATCATGTTCTCTTTTACGGAAATTATATACAACCTTAAATTAGAATCCAACTCTTGACAATTAACAACTTGACCAGTAGAACAATTACAAATGCTACTTCCACAACGTCTTTATATGAGCTCTACATGTAGCACTATGTGACACCTGTAACAGCCACCCTTTAATTAAGTCAGATGACTGCGGCCACAGCCCACTATTGCAGAAGCTAAAAATTTTTTAAAGGACCTTTACGAGAGTGACACCATGAAGTGCTTAGTTTTAGAGGTAATGCAACATCCAAAGACAGCTGACTGAAAATAGGAATGGTGCAAATTGACACTTGAAAACAAATAGCATTATATCCTTTTGGTACAAATCAGTATAGGTCATATTCCTCTCAACAATGTCTATTGAATCGGGTAAGGAGAACATTTCTTATGTCAACAGATGCTTTATTGAAATGCAATGATTTATAATTAGATTTTAAATGATCAAATACCTGATGTATGGCTAGTCCTAGACATGCTATTATTTTCTCTGGGCTGTTTCGTAATTCACTAGCCAAGTTAGGATAGGTGCTGACAATAGCTGTAAATAGAAAATCTTTAATGGTAAATACTTTAATTTGTTAACAATATTGAAAGAAACAACTATATTTTACAAGGATAACAACATAGATTTACAAGGATCCTTTCAACTAGCTACCGGTAGTCTTTGGGCACCTCTGGGCACTTATCTTTCCCTGTTTATTTGAAGATAATGAATTTACTGGCATTCCTGAGGAAGTTTTTTATCATCATGTTCTTTGTTAGTTTGATAGTCCCCATGTTAAATTGTAAGCGGCTTCTCTGAGAAGGGTTTTTGAAAAAAAGACTGTTGAATTCAAAATCAAAACAAGCTCAACTATAGAAATACTTACTATTGTCAGTTGTCAGTTCCTTGAAATCAACTTTTAGAAAACCTTTAACTTCAATATCACCCTGTAAAACAATAAACATGTACCGGGGTATATACTTTTAGTTTAAACATCTGTGACAAAATGTTTCGAAACAACAATGGAAAGATTTTTGAAAAATAAGACAAAACATTATTTTGAACTTTTCTACATCTTATTGGATATAGACTCAACACAGCTTTGACTCAAGTTTTAGTACAAAGATTTCCTAGATGACTAATAAATCTTCAACTCACCAAATCATAAGAACTAGACCAGCTAATAAAATATTTCTCGAATATCTGAATCATCTTAACTGTAGGGGAGTGGTCAGAATAACCTGAAAAATTCAAAATAGACATATTTCCATGCCATGTTCAAAAGGGGACATGTGAGACAAAAATGTCGGAACTCTTCACAAAAATGTTCAGATTTTCATCGCAGAAAAATGTGTAATGAAACCGAAATGACTAACCTCTTCAATAGGGAGGTCAAATTGAGCCACACAATCACATCTCAAAAAAAAAAGGCAGACATACCTTCTTCAGGAAAATAGTGTTTCCATCCTTTGTATGGTGATATGATTTCAATATGAGCTTGAGCTAATCTTGGTCTATTGTTTTGTGGTGTTGGATCACCCATAAAACTTAACTGGGAACCAGCAGGTCCTGAAATTTCAAGATTATGAAAAGAAATATTAATTATGTAAAATATTCATAACATACTGTTTAGAAAAAAAATGAAAATAGAAAGATCTATATTTTAAAATTATTACTACTCATGGCATTGATAACTCAATTATAGAAATCAGCACAGCGAAACATAATACTTTGCCACCTATGAGACATGAGTGAGTGTCCCATCATCTTAATTAAATTACTAATTCACAAAATATCAAACAATGTAGTGTACATATTACAGTGTTTTTTTAATTGCTTAACATATAAGCTACGACCCAACAAACATGAGGAATTTTGTCAGATCATCGATGACAAAAGTACCAATACCGGTACATAATAAGTTACTTTACTTAAATAGAGAAATAAATTCTACTATTACCGGTACCTGTATTAGCTTGATTATTTCCTCTTCCTCGGTTACCATATTGATTGTAGTAACCTCCTCTTCCTCTCCAGTTACCACCTCTACCTCTCCAGTTACTGTTACCCCTACCATTTCCACCTCTCCATGCCTGGTAACCTCCTCTATTATTCCATTTATTACCTCCACCACGACCATTCCATTGTCCACTCATTTTATTTTCTTAGACATATCTCTAACATAAAAAAGCTTTGGGCCTTGAATAAGTGTAAAAAGTCTCCTGAAGTAGTACAACTGCAAAAAAATGGCATAATTCAATTTTACCCCCACCCAAACATTCATCTTTCATTTTCTGTATATTTGTGTTTTCTATGCAACGCAAAATTGCGCTAATATATGAGTCGTATCTAACTTTGTGAACATTTCTACGGAAAAGATAAGCTAAAAAAAATCCAGGTTCTGAGACTAAAATTCTATTGGCAGACGGATAGTGAACATGCTCTTTTAATAATGATTAAAGTATGAAATGAAGATATCGGCATAGTGGCAGTATAGTGGCCTTGACACTTCACTTTACCTTACTACTACTCACGACCTAACAGTACGACAGGTTTTATCTGACTAGACATAACAGTAGCATGTCTCAACTAAAATAAGAAGAACCATTGGACCACCACCCACTACTCTTCGGACACGCGACTGACATTACACATTTCTAGTCGATTAAATTAAATAAGTTGCCCCCCCCCCCCCTTTTTTTTTTTTTAATTTAGGCTACTGGGTTAATTACGGGCCTAGTCTACCGACAAACGGTTGGCTACAAATTAAGAAAATAAGTATTGGCAATAACGTAGCCTTATCGTATAAGTATAATGAATTTTATTGTACTAATACCTGTGACAGTGAGCACCTGTAACTTGTTTAACTTATTTCTGATTTGTTTACCGCGCCATATTGGAAGGGAGGCAACTCTTTTTTACTGTAAGACTACTGATCAAAATGGAGCCAAGATAGTGTGAAGAGACATTATGACAATTCAATAACGAATCGATCAGACTGATTATTCTTATGAGCACAGATCGCGTTGGGGACAATTCATTTGATCTAGTCTGCATTATTCTCGGTATTAAATGATATTTAATTCTAAAGCCGTGTCTACACTACCTTAAAAATTGGCTCGCTTGAAGTGAACCGGGCCTGCCTGACAGTTTTCACTAATTCGTTTCCGGCAATTTAGATGTTCTAAAGATATACGGGAGACCCCTAAATTTACCTTCCAATTCCGCTTCAAGACTTTGCCGCTTTGGCTTTTGGGACCATTAAAAAATAGACCAGAACCCGTTAAACGCAGTAGCGGCGCATGGTAACCATCCGATATTAGCGCGCGCCAGATAACTTCAATATAACTAGGCCTAAGTAGGCCTATGATAAACGACCGACAACCGGATCGCTTTCAATACGGCTAATTGCCGCTGTCGTTGGGAAATTTTCACCAGAAAACATTGCTAGTGTCTCCTACAGAAATAATGCAACAAGCGAGATCAAAAATGTTGACTGTCACACGTTTTGTCGAGTTTCAGAAGTCGAAATTTAATTATATTCAGAAAAATAAAATTTTAAATCCGTATCCGTATGGACCTGGATGGATAGATCGTCGCCATCAGTCATCTGTGATCTACAATGCCATTTTCAGCGGCACCATCAGCTATGGAACCAGAGTAGCAGTACATAGGCAGTATCGTTACAAATTCACCGGACACCACGTTTCGGTCTTGTCTAAGAATCACCCGCTGCTCAAAACCAAGCTATAATTCTTGTACTGGGTGAAAATTCAACATCTCTGCTATCTATTTCAGGCGAAAACAGAAAAAGTTATAAGACTATATTTATAAAAATTTCGAGAAAAATGAGTTTGATAATTTGTACCCAATTTTCGAGAAGACAAATTCCTCAAATTTTTAGTTTCAGAAAGTTGCCGACACTAAAAAATTCTTAGCACCCAGACTATCAACGGCAGAAACTTGAAATTTGAAACTTAAATAACTTCAGATCGATGTGAAAACGCAGTGCAAATGTTAACTTTCCAGCTCCAATAGTTTCAAAATGAGTTTGAAAATTTGTACCCAATTTTCGTGAAGACTTATTCCTCTTCGGTTTCAGAAAGTTGTCGACACTAAAAAATTCGTAGCACCCAGGCTATTAACGGCGGGAACTTGGAATTTGAAACACAATAACTTCACATCGATGTGCAAACAGCCTGTCAAAAATTTAATCTTATATTAAAAAAAGTAAAAAATTTAAAGTTAAAGTCTGTCAAAGATTTGGTCTTTTCCCAATAACAAAATTGAAAAAGTGAAGAACTGACTCCCATCCAAAACTAAAGGGCCATAACTTCGCCAATTTTGATCCTAGAGGTATGATTTTTGTACAGAATGCAAGTTTATCATTTCCTATGACTATTTCAGGCGAAAACAGAAAAAAACCAAAAAAAAAACCAATTTTGATCAAAAGACTTTCTCTCAAATTTATTGAAAATTTCAGACAATCAAAAGGCTTTTACCAAAAATAGTGTTTGAAATCACGTAATACCAATGACGTCCATAAAATGTGAAATAATTTAGAGTCAACGCGTATGGAATCTTGCCGTTAAGCTGACAAAATTCCCTTCCCCAATGCACATTGCAGTGCATGTCATTGTCCGTCTCATTAACCCGGGCAGGTGTAGAAATATAGGACGTTAAATCAATTTCATTTTATCTAAAAATAAATCATAATCTGATTTAGTTTTGCGAAGCTGGCTTGAATCCGATTAGAAAAGTGAATTTTTAGGTCAAAGGTCAAATAAACTCGGGGCGCCACTCTACGGTAAAACCTAGAATTAATAATAGAATAATGATTCGCGCTACTGTTATTTGTTTATATTTTAATGTCTTAAATTGATGATGTGAACAAAGGAGACATTTTGGTGTTAAGAGGACATATTAAGCTTGAGTTTAAACGCTGAATATATATCCCATATCCCAATGTAGCCATGGAATCCTCCGAAGTATAGTTGGGTTTTATTTACCTCCACAAACATGGCGGACAATGAAGACGAAAATGGCTTGATAACCATTCCTACACTTCCTAATGTTTCCGATTCCTTGCATCCTGACTCTGTCATCGTTAATGAGGCAGGTGAGGAGAGAGTGATAACTGATGAAGAGGCAGAAGACATTTTACAACAAGCTATTCAAGATGCTCAAGAGTTTGGAGAGGAGGCAGTGGCATTGTCTTATGTGACAGCAGATGGAGAAACTGATACAAACATTGTAACACAAGAAATAGTAAACAATGGTGTGTCTAACAATAGTCATGCTTTAGTCAGTGTCCAAGAGAATGCTGGATATGATGTTGCATATGCAGTTGTTAACGAAAATGGTGACATTATTCAAACGGCTGACACCATGTCACTTGATGACAGTGGCATGGACAACATTATGTTGGCATCAGAATCTCAAAGCCAAAATCAAGTTGTGACTTTTCAACAAACACCATCATCAGATAACACAGTAACATTGGAGGCTAATGAATTTACAAATTCTGTGCAACAGGGTGGGTTAAATGTGACTTTAGTTCCAGCAAACCAGAATAGTGTTGCGCCAATAGGTTCAAGCCAAAATCCAATACGCATCGTTCAACAAGGGAATCAATATACTCCAGTGCAACAATTAACTGCAGAACAACTGCAACAAATAATGCATGTAGTTCAAGAACAGCAACTGGCTAAATCTGCAGATAGTAATAACGGTTCTAGTATATTATATAATCCACAAACTAATACAAGAATAGTGTATCGTGTTATTTATCCCTCAGAGCTCCATAAATCAACTGGTAATTCTGTGTCAGAGAATAGTACCTGTATCGAAATTGGAAGTCAAACAGGAGTTGATAATACTCAAATTCAACGTAGAGCATATAAAAAACGTTCTAGAGAAGATGAAGAAGACAAAGTTGAGGTTCCAGAATTATCTAAGGAAGAGAAAGAAGAGAGGAAAAAACATCGCCCAAGGACTAGATCTGGACGTGTCTCTAAACCACCTAAACATATGGTTAAAGACTATAAACATATTCATGTGTTAGACTGGGATGAAGATTATGATGATTCTGATGGGGGGTATTCTGACTTTAAAATAAGTGATGAAGACAAACGGGGAGCCAAACCATCAGTGGAAAATGGAGAAAATAGTAGAGATGCTGCAGATACAGATGGTAAGCATGATAATAATGACTGTATTATTATTGATATATATGTACCTGTACTTATAATTATGAAAAACATTTGTAAATTGCTTAATCTCATGTCTTTTCTTAGCTCAGTTGTTGGTGACTTTTATTTTTGTACGGTAAGTACCGTATGAAAAGCAATCCATTTTACATCTGCTCAGTCCCTCCAATCAAATATTGATACACTAATAAACTTTAGTCTTAATCTTATAGGTCTCAGCGGTGTAGAACGGGTAAAAAATCATAAATGTGAAACATGTGAGAAAGCGTATATTGGTCATGGTGGTTTACGGCGTCACTATCAACTTAATCCTTCACACGGTTCATTACCAGATGATCCAGAAGATGCAGACAAAGGTAGGTGTAGAATTTAAACCTTGAATGATAAAAAATATTCAAGGTTTTTGAAATACATTTGAATTTTCTTTTGAAGAGAAATTTCTGTAAGCTAACCGTATAATTTGCTTTAAAGGGAAGCATTCAATATTTGAATGTATGTAAATAGCCTAGAACAGTACTTGAAACTACAATCAGTATCACATGTGTTTTCTGTATAAAGCCTAATCTCATTAAAATTTAAGGTCATATTTTTTACTTTCAAACATTGATAAATATTGGTAAGAATTCGGAGACTAAGGTGTGATTTGGATTGTGCGAATTCCCCTTTAGTTAAAAAAAACCATATTCATATTAAATTAAACAGATGTGCCAATTCATACTTTTTATTAGGAAAAAAGGTAAGCTTATATATGTAAGCTCTCTTATATTATATCGGTGAATTTATTTTGAATGATACAATTAATGTTAATGAAAAAATTGAATTTAAATGTATAGTGGTACCAGTATTTAAATGAAATGTATATTTTCATATACCACTGACATAAAAATGTGCCTTAGGGCCTATATATTCTGATTTATGAAGTAAAACAGCTGTTACTTAATACAGCTACCTATTTCTGATGAGATGATAAAATTTGATTGATTTTTCAGCTTCAAGTATAAATAGCAATAATAATAAAAGTAATGGAAGTATATGCAGCCTATCAGAGGACAGTAACACTCAAGATTCATTATTGAGCCAATCAGTGACTCCAATATCAAATACAGTGATTCAACCAACAAAACGACGTGGGCCAGGGAGACCCCCCTTTAATGTTGAAGGTGCACCTGGTAAGAGGAGAGCCAAACTACAAGATGTAAGTTCATTTTTCAGCTCAACCTTCGTCATTGTTCGAGACTATATAAAGACTCGGTCATGATGGGCGGCCATCTTGCCCGGTAAATGAGCAAGGGAAGATAACTCTTGTTCTTCGATTGTCTGTTTTTACCGCGAAAGGAGACGACACTCTCTGAAGAATGAATTTGATTGGCTGAACTGTAATTTATTCAATATGGCAAGCTCCTTATAGTATACAAGGTTACCTAGCACTAGTCTAGTTTGGAAGTTGATACAAGTGTCATTGAGCTTAAAATCTAAAGAAAAGTAAGCATTTTTAAAGTAATCGATTTGACCAAATAAAATTGAGGTTTATATTGTAAAAATGAAAGAAATTGATTGGAGCCTGCTGTATTTTTTATGTGAAAAAAATGCATTTTCACAAAGTTGCCAACTTCATTAGCCAAAACTGAAGAGAAACGAGGTATCGATATATTTTTTTCTAAATATGTTACATTTGCTTGATGGATATTTCTTTTGTTATTTCAGCTAATAAGACAATGTACTGATGATGAACTCATGGAGATTGTTCTACCTCGCTTAGCCAAAGTGGTCACTTTATGGGAGTTTCTCATGATGAAGTTAGAAAAGGGAGGAAAGGCTACACCTAAAGTTGAAGATATCTTCCATGAATTTGAGTCCATACAGAAACAAGTGGCAAAAACGTGTCAAGATTGTCTGATACCAGTAACAGAGAATAAAGAGTCTAATGAGTCAAGCACTGGATCTAAACTACAGGTATCAGTTTCTTTTAGATTAGATTACATTTCGTTTTGGTTATTTTTTGATTGTCGACTCAGTCAGTCAGTGTAATCTAACAAGGTTTACAGCTAATCAAAAACTACCTTCAAGATCGCGAGTCTATGCATTGTGGGAAGATTTTGTGATATACGTTATTCTGATTGGCGGAAGGGTGGTAGTGCTATAAATAGCTTATTTCGTCACCAGAAGACGCTCGCTCTAATTTTAATTAGATTGTATGGTTGTATCACATGATTTTGACCGATTTAGTAGTGGCAGGTGTTGGGCTTGAAGCAGACCATGCTTACTCTTTTCGAAACACCGATGGTACTTCTCTTTGAATATTCCACTACTATATAACTATTGCTCTCAATTTTGCCATGGTTTTAAATGCAGTTTTGATTAACAGAGTTGCTGTGCTTGTACAGATTTTTATTATCATCACATCATAAAATTTACAAATAATAATTATGTTATTCAATACTGGTCAAAAATTATGTTGTTGAATACTGGTCAAAAATTATGTTATTCAATACTGGTCAAAAATTATGTTGTTGAATATTGGTCAAAAATTGTTATGTTGAATATTGAACAAGAATATTGAATCATAAATTACTGTTTTAAATCCAAATCTCCCTGTATTTCTGTTATTAATGGTGTCTATGTTGATCAGTTCATGTAAATGCTATAAAATTGACAGTTTTAATTTCTGTACTTGCTATTCATATTAATGAAGAATCTAATAATTTTATGAAATCACTATCACACAGGGAGATGATTATAATCAAAAGCTCTTTTAAGATGCAGAAAATTTAGTTTAGGACTTATTATCTCATATCTTTGACATTATCCAATCTAATTTCCACAATTTACAGAAGCATTTGTAAATAATGTTTAATATTGAAAACATAGCTTTACTGATGCAGACTTGAATTGAAATAAGATTTTTCAATGATTTATTCAGTGCTTTTAAATTTGATTTGTGTTTCCACAGTTGCATGTTATGTCATTCTTTTCAATTTCAGATTGAGGATTCATCTTTGGCTGCTAGTTTAGGACTGAAAATAGGACAATATCAGGTGAAATCTTTGCCTACACAAGAAAAATCATTCCACTATAAATTTCTTACCACTGAACCTCGTGGAATACCAACCAAACGTCAAAATAATCGTCGAACAATTGAAATAGTGACACCAGACGAATTAATTCAAACCAATTCAAAGAAACCTCGAATGACTACAATACTTAATAACAATGTGCTCTCAATGGCAGCAAAAAGTGCAACACCCACGGTTGTCACGGCAACCAGCTCATTAACTACTTCATCTATACCCACATCAGGAATCACCCAAGCATCTTCATCTTCCTCTTTATTAACTCCTTCTCTTTCAAATACATCAATAACACCCATTTCTCAAAACCATACCATTATATCCGAGCCTCCAACATCATCAATAACCTCTCAATTAGTCAACACAGCATCTACTTCAAATGGCACTTCCCATGTCAGAAACACCCAAACAGTCATATTAACAAACAGTGCTCCCACCTCGAACTCTTTTCCTACTCTAAATGGAGGAACAATCTTAGCTGTGAATGGCAGCGGTAATCCAGTTCAGGAAAATTATCGTGTTCAAATAGTAGGAAACAGTGCAGTGCTAAATTCGTCTTCAATGAACTCTACACTTGGTGCAAGTAATTCAGTGCTATTAACAAATTCATCTATTGGAAACCAACCCATGCTAGTGAATTCAGTGAATGGAAATAAGTCAATCCAATTAAACAATTCAGTGAATGGAAATAATACCGTTTCACTACTAAATCCTACAAAAATTTCTGAAAATAGTGTGGTTTATGTTCAGGGAAACAACCCAGCGCCACTAGAAAATAATTCAGTTTTTGGAAACAACACAATTCTTGTCAATTCAGCTAACACAAATTCTTTACTGAATGGAGATTCAATGAAAACTGCTGAGACTGTAACTAATGCCATTGAAATTACTCCAAAAATAGAAATGCCTGAAACATCTGTGCCAAATTTCATGAATCCAGATGAGTTAACCAATCCTGCTATAGATGTGAAACCAGATATTTCTAGTGAACAATTAGATATGAAAAACAATGAATTGCAGTTACAAGTGCTAAACACTGATCAAACAGTTCAAAATGATGCAGAACTAGGTCAAGGGGAGATTATAAGTGAGCAAGGGGAGATTATCAATTCTGTAGGTGAATTTGGTTCGGAACAAATACTAAATGTTGGTCAAATTGAAGGTGAAATATTGACACCTGATCAAATAGTGACGTCTGGTTCTAATATATATCAAACTGAAGATGGTATTTTAATCATTCAGCAGCCAGATGGGACCACATTTCAGTTACAAGGTGCTGAAGGAATTCCTATGGAAACTGTGCAAGCATTACTATCAATGGAGAGTGAGGGTCAGTATGTTGAACAAGAACAAATCCAAACTGACCTGCAGTAGTTTTGGGTAAATTCTGACAAGTATTTTTTTTCTGCTGGTCTCAAGTGTTGAAAGAATAGAATCAAATTATTATTCCTATTTCCATAATCCATACATGTAGATTACATCCCCTAGTTTGAGCTTTTTAAGATATGGCAAGCTACATTTTTTCTTGATTTTATTTAGACTATTTTAGCAGGGGCGCAGTAAAACATCAGCATTTGTTTATTTATGAATTACCCAATTCGAATAATAAGAATTAATTGTAAATTTTGTTTTTCTAAGTGCTATAATCTGGAAAAATGTTTTATTTAATTTATTCTTGAACTGAATTATGTTAGTAAATAATTCTGGATGAGGATTAGGTTCAGGCAGGACAGATTGCTGAACCCTGCTTAATAACGTCAACCAAGAGTGATTTTTGTATCCTTTTGGTACCAGTACTTACAGTACATTTTGTACTAGACAAATTTGGGCATTCTTCAAATTAACAAAGTATACCAGGATGACTGTTCAGTAAAAGAATACATCTGGCTTCTAGATTTCTTAGTCACAAACTAAACAATAGAATATTTTTTTGTTAATTTTCTAGAATTTTCTTTGGCGGATTTTACAGACCATTGCAAACTGTCCCAGCCTAAAACTTATTCTTTAGCAATTGTTACGGTACTTTTTGATCAGAATTATGTTGCATCACAAATTAGCTTATAATAAATATTAGGTATCATTGATATTCATTAAACAGTGCTTAGATATAATAACAATGATTTAGCTTTATTGAGACCATTAAATCAACTACCCTCTCCAGCATGTGGTATTTTTCTAGCCAGTTGTTTCCCTTTGATTAGTGGTGCTAGTTTGGTAAGCTCTGGAAGTGTACATTTAAACGATTCACTTGCACCGAAAAGAAAGGTATAAGCTTTAAGGTGATATACAGTGCAGTGCTATAAATATTCATACAATATGGTGGCGTGATTATATTCACGTTACGACCCTATATATTTATAGCGTAATAACATGGTTTATATATATATTCGGAACGTTGGCAGTTATTTATATAATAGTTTAATCATGTGACATTTCATTTGTCACATGATCTTGTTGTCGTCTGCTTTGTAAACAAATCTGAGCGGGGAAAGCAAGATGAGGTTGTAAGGGGAAAGAATTGAGCAAGGAGGTAATAATCCATCACCTACACATCAGAAACGTTGGACGTGTCCAGGAGTACAATAGCAAGCATGCATGTGTAACAAATTTTAAGAAGTGTGCAGAAAGAAGGGGATACATAGAAAACACCCGAGACGAGGAAGGAAACCTATTTCTTAGTACGAATATTTATTGCACCCCACTGTATCTGAATCTGTGATGTTTGATTAATGCCAGACTTGGTACAGATGTAACCTTTTCAGAACTCACCAATTAAGCACCACCTATGATTTTTATATTGAGGCAATAGATTATAGAACTACACGTTATAATCTGTATATAGGCAGCAGCTATTTATGGAGAAAGAATGTCATCACTAAATGTTCATGAACTATTATATTGACATTAGTACCATGATTATACAGGTCTATTTTGTTCAGTATGTTTGAAAGGCATTATGTGTATTAACCATGGAATTTGTAATTGGTGCGCAAGATATTAAGTGGGTTTAGCATTTCAAGTATCGATTATCAAATGTCATCATTGATTAAAATTCCAAGTCAAATTTTTTGTAACATAATCTGTTAACCATTATTGGACAAGTCAAATCGTTTTATATCATGATGATCATAAAAAATTCTAGACATTACTTTAGTTTCATTTGTCTACGATGCGAGATATTGATAAATAACAAACATTTAAGTACAAAAGATTATTAATCCAATATTGATCGGTAGCCTGGTTTTGATAATCGATACCCAGTCTTAGTACGAACTAATGTTAAAAATTAATGTTTGAATGTATCCTTTATATACATCTTTGAGAGTACTACTGATGCATACTCTCTCTTTAACATTATGCAAGATGAAATGTCCAGACTAAAAATGTTAACTTATACATAAATTAAATCAGTTGGCAAATAAAAAATTAATCACAAAAACCATCACATGCTGAAACCAAACTTAATGCCAATCAATATTGGATGATAGTGTTAGACATTTGTTATCCATGCATGTATTTTTTACAATAAACTTCAGTCCTAGGTTAGATAATAATACTTTCATGTCATTTTGTTTGCACCATTTTTATCTTATTTGTTATTTAAAGAAGAATATTATTGTCTTGTAATGTTCTTGTACAATTGTACAATTAAAACATTGTTTTCAAGTACTCAATTGTAGTCATCATTTCTTCTTGACTAATTACCATTCCATATCACGTTGTCTGACATGAGAGAAAAAGGTTGAGCATTTATGGGAGAGATTTTTCTAGATTCACTCAATGGAAATAAGAGATGTGCATTATATTGGAAATTATTATTTACAATTTAATCTTTATTAAATTGAAGATTAATAATACAGATAGTGGACCACAGCTATATACGCCCAACGACAAAGCCTTCAATTTAATCGGGAGTAAACTAAACTTTCTCAAACCGTAAGATTTAGGTCCAATAGCATCCATTTTAAGTTTCATCAAAATCGGTTGAAAACTAAGAGAGTAATAGCATATTCAAGATTTTGGGGCAAGGGCAATAACTCTGCTTCTAATAATTGCAAATAGCTCAAATTCGAACTTGATGTTCGTTTTATGAATATGTATACACATACCAAATTTCATTTGATTCCATCAAAAACTCTAGTTTTTAGAGCGTTTACGAGCAAATATTGACGGACGGATGGACAGGGGTGCTGACAATATACGTCCTCATAGACTCAATAGAGAGATGAGGGCGTATAAAAATCATCTTTTATACCATAGAGCAAAACTATTTTAGCACAACTCCACTGCCCAGTTAGATTAAATTGTATTTAGAGATATAACAGACTTCCAATGTTAAAACTTTCACATCATTTCTTCCTGGTTTCATTTCTGCTCTGTGACAATATATTTTCAACAAATCCAATATGAATGTGTTCAGAACATTAAGAATTATTTTGTATATCAATACAAAAACTTCCATTTCCACTCCTGATATCCTGATGTTTCATATACATATTCACTTTAATCCTGTTTCTAATAATAAACTTTCCAACAGCAATTCAGCTTTTGAAGAAATATAGGGTTGATGAATCCAGGAGGCAGAGTAGAACATCATCATTTTACGATTGGATGCATGTGCCACATTTTCTATCAAACATTTCTTTAATTTTAATTCTTCTTGGTACATGTCATGGATTTCACTAATACATTCCACTGAAAGAGAAGAGAATATACAATTTTATAGCACTATTATAGATTATTGATATTATATTTACATAGCCCAACAAATTTTGGTTGTATTATGATAATATGTCAAGGTACAACGAACTCAGTTTAATGTTTTACACCAGTGTTTCTCAACTGAGAGCCACTTGGCTCCCTGAGGGGTAATGGGTGACTTGAAGGGAGCGATGGAAGCAAAAGGGGTAATTGGGGAGCTATGGTATTTCTGGGAAGTTAATCGCTATTTCTGGAAATAATCAGCAGGATGGCTAGCAAATGAAAGGAGATGGCCTCAGATGCACTGAAATTGATCCTAATTTTCAAAATTTTCCAGGGGGAGAACCACCGCAGATCCTCCGACAGCGGCTTCGCGCCTGCAGCACTCGCGCTCCGCAGTCAAAAAAGGTTGAGAAACACTGTTTTACACTATAGTGATCATTGGTTAATTTTGCATGCACCTCATACTGAATTAATTTTTGACAATAAAAAATTTACCGAAATGCAAGAGAAACATCATATGGATATGTCATATAAAAGGTTGGATCCTTGTTTTCAAATGCAATTTTAAGGCAATAAAAAGTTGGCAGTAGAATGTTAAATAAAGGGATTGTAAAGAGGATTTTCTAGCCTTTTTGTGTGTATGAGAGACACTTTAAACTTTTATTTGGTACATTCAAAATTCCTGCTGGGTGCCTTCACCGGATATGATGCACACCCTGCTGCTATGAAGGTTCATACCCCATTAGAAGTTAGAAGTGTCTCTCTTACACATAAAGATAGTGGACCACGGCCATATACGCCTAACGAAAAAGTCTTAAATTTAATCAGGAGAAAATTTAACTTTCTCAAACCTTTCGATTTAGATCCAATAACATCCATTTTAAGTTTCATCAAAATCGGTTGAAAACTAAGAGAGTAATGGCATATTTAAGATTTGGGGCAAGGGCAATAACTCTGCTTGTAACAATCGAAAATAGCTCAAATTCGAACTTGATCTTCGTTTTATGAATATGTATACACATATCAAATTTCATTTGATTCCGTCAAAAACTCTAGTTTTTAGAGCGTTTACAAGCAAATGTTGATGGACAGACCGACGGATTTGGGGCAAGGGCAATAACTCTGCTTCTAACAATCGAAAATAGCTCAAATTCTAACTTGATCTTCGTTTTATGAATATGTATACACATATCAAATTTCATTTGATTCCGTCAAAAACTCTAGTTCTTAGAGCGTTTACGAGCAAATGTTGACGGACGGACGGACGGACGGACAGACAGGGGTGCCGACAATATACGTCCTCATAGAGAGATGAGGGCGTATAAAAAGGCTAGAAATCCTCTTAACAATCCCTTTAAGTTTATAAATTCATGAACTGCCAGTATCTTGTCAAATTTTATTAATATCAGAATTAACGTTTCTTCTACCTTTCAGTATTTATTTACAGTTCAAAAAAACTTTGTAAATAGCAATAAGGAAAATGCAATCTTTGAGGATAAGCTTATACAAACAAGGTCAAGGCAAGGAGTTTTATGATAATGATTTACAAATCCCTTAAACAAATTTACTTAGTTAAATATTTGGTATCTGTTGTACAGTTGTGACATCAGGTAAGTCCACTGTTTCAATCTGCATTCATTTAACATATTACGGTAATGGTTTGAGAATTAAATATTATAAAGTATATACCAAAGTCATGAAGTGTCCAAGTCTTGAAGAATATTTCACTTTGACTTTCACCATGTTGATAATCACTCAATTCAATAATACCATAAATCATTATTATAATTTTTTCTACCTTCATCACTGCCTTTTTCTGAAAAAACACACAATACATAAATCTTACTGGGATATCCTTTAAGGCTTTAATAAAAGTCATTATGTTCATAATATCTAGGGTTAATAGTCAACAATTTTAGTGGTTGATTTGGGACTTGATTTTATGTAGTCTAAAGACCTGTTAAAACTGCATCAAATTCTGAAAATAAACTTTAATAACTCAATTAGCTGGAGAAAAATCCTACAAATGTGATGCTTGTAAAAAGAGTTTTACTGATCAAGTGTCACTAATTGCACATGAGAATACAAAATGGAGATGTTGTTGAAGAGGGTTTTACCTAGCAAAATACACATAATTTCACATAGAATGCATATTTGAGAGAACTCATACATGTGATGTTAATGAAAAACACTTAAATACAAAGTCAAGAACACAAAATTTTCACATGCTGGTAAAAACCCTTATAAATGTGCTGTTATAGTGATTATTACCATTGTTTGATACAGTTGTAAAAGTTGTTCACATAATGGTTCTAATGAAACTGGTAAATCATCTGATTCTTTAATCTCATCAAATCTAAAAACAAAACGAAATAATCTTTTAAAAATTAAAAAAAAAAGGGTGGAAATACATAAAATCCAAATAGTTATACATGCACAAGCTAGAAATATGGATATATAGTCATCAACTTTGAGTTTAAAATTATTCAAATTCATATACAATGTAAAAAAAAAATGTCACATGCGCAGTAAAAACCTCTAGAAAACTTACACTTTCTCCAATTTGATGTTAGCTATTTGGTGAAAAAGACTTGTACCCTGTAAATTGAGTTGCTTCCAGGCTAAAATTGCATTATGAACATCAGCAGCTCCATCTTTTAACTTTCTTGGTTTTCCAGTAAGGTTACCTTGTGGAAGTTCTGCAACTAAATGGACATTGGAATTATAGAATACTTTAAAATACAATTAGAAATCTTAGAAAATCTCCATAAAATCTTGACAATTGGAAGAACGACTGGTGCGAAAAAAAAAAATCCAAATATGCTTATCTTATAATAAGACAAGGTCTGAAACCTTGACATCTTTTTTGTCATTTCCTTAACTATCTTACCAGGCGATTTGACAGGAGAAAATATCATTTCTGTGATTTGTTTTAATGGTGATGACATTTTCACACGTGTGTTTGTTTACAGGCTGCGAACAAATCTCAAACCATCCTTTTTTACGAAAAGGAAATATATATACATTTACTTTTTATCTAAACGATAATACATGTAGTTAGTCAAGAGGGAAAAAATGCAATAAATAAAAAATATATTTCGTTTTGTGAGTAACGAGAAATTTGATTTTAAAGATTTAATTCAGACCACTGTTAACTCCCCCAGTACGATACTCTAAATAAACAAGGTTCAAAGGTTGTGAATGCTTTATAACAGTTAACTGTTAAACAAAAAAATCATAAAAAAGAAGATATAAATAGTTCTGATTTACAATACAAAGAATAAATACAGCCACATTCTTAACAGTGACAGTACGCTTACTCTTCTAAGAACCTCTTTTGCTTGAGAAAGACACTTTTCAATAATGTCAATGATGTCTTGATTGAGCTGTCTGTCACTGTCAGTGTCTTGTCGTTCGGATGGGATAATGAATAAAGACTGTGAAAGATCCCTCAACACTATGACATTTAAGATCGAAAAAGATTAGGCTAATGAATGCCACCCACAGATGTCCTGGCAAAATTTGGATTATGTGGCACATCTCCATTAGCCATGATTAGCCTAGCCTTTAAAGGGTCTAGTAAACAAAAAACCTTTAAAAGGGCCTTTACATGTTTAAAAAGGCCAATACATGTAATTACATTTCATTTCAGTTGTTGGCAGTTGATAAAAGACTTTTTGGCATCCTGCAACATAAAAGATGGTTATTTTTCTGGTCCGATATTCTATCTCCTTTTGCTCTTAAATCTGTGAAGTAGAAATAGATGACAAATTTCAATTTCAAATAAAAAAAATTTAAATTAAAAGAATTAAGAGAAATAACAAGAATGTAATTGTTTTTTTTCTCTGAAGGTTTAGTGTTCTTAACTGTTAAAGATTCAACATGGCATCAGATGAAAAGATAGATATTGTGGTGGTTGGAAGTTGTATTATGGATTTAATTAGGTGAGAAAGCCCTTAATAGTTCTCAATAAATTCATGTCTGCATGACAGTGTGTGGTATAACCACACCCGCAGCCAGGGGAGGTGTAAGGGGTTCGTACAACCTTGGAAATGTTCATATTAATACATATTTTTAAGTATTCAATTATATTTAATACCGGTACGCAATTTACATAAACAGTGATTTAACAATTTTTTCTTATTTGTTCTCAAAGTTATACAGAAAGACAGCCCAAACCTGGTGAAACTATTAAAGGTAGTAAATTTATCACAGGTTTTGGTGGTAAAGGAGCAAATCAGTGTTTTATGGCAGCTAACATGGGAGCAAAATGTCTAATGGTTTCTAAGGTATAATAGAATATATTTAAATATTCTCTTATTTACCTGAGGTCAGGCCATATATTATTTTATTTAGGGTTCAATTTTGAACTGCCTTGCATTGCACTTTTCTTGTCCAAATGACTTGTTTTGCTACCATGATCAACCAAAATAAAAATATCTCACAATAATTTGAGTGAATCAAATCAAATTGTAATTCAAGATAATTTTACATTTGCTGCAACTCAAGGTCAGGGTCATTGAGCAGGGGCGGAGCCAGGATTTTAGAGAAAGGGGTAGCTCTGAAATATATCATGCTTTAAATTTTTAGAGGGTTCTGACATCAGTTGGCCAAAAATAGAGGGGGGAGGGACTGGGGAGCCCCCTCCCCTTGGATCCGCCCCTGTTGAGACAGCTCAATTATTATTGGTTCAAGTGGATTTTTGGCCTTATACAAATTCATTTCAATTGCTATAACCTGCAATTCGCTGCAAAAATAAATAAGAAAATAGTTATGACCAATGGCTGATGTAGCTGTTCTAAATTTTAACTCTGGATCTCCACTCTCCAGTATTGGTGGTATGAAAACTCTCCACTTCAACTAACTCAATTCAGATTTCTGCTTTAGATCATACTTGAATGTAGCTTATATAAAAAAAAAAATATGCCGCATCTCTTACTTTTGAATTTTCAAATCTTATATCATGTTTTGTTATATTAAGGTTGGGAATGATGATTTTGGAAATAGTTATATAAGAAATTATCAAGAACATGGGATGAGCACAGGTAGGACCTTCGAGGAGTTTCATTTATAACAACTGAAATAGAGAGTACCGGTATCATTATTGATATGGTAATGCACATTCCAATGGCCAGATTAGATCAAATTGTTAAAAGATAATATGTGTATCAGACCACAGACTCTTGATATTTTGTTTATAAAATAGGATCAATTGTATAAAAAATAGTATGATAGTTTAATACAAATTTATGTTGGCACTAATAACCATTGACCATATATATGTTTATTTTTATAGCATTTTTAAGATTGAAGAACACTAGACCAGTTCAAGTATATGAATCTTAAGTGAAGAAATAAAGAAATATATTTGTGTTTGTTACAGATCATGTGAAGCAGACATCTGAAGCATCTACTGCTATAGCTGCTATTACTGTTAGTCAAGATGGTAAGTAGGGACTCAAAACATAACAACACATTGGGTTTATTTGATTCTGTTAGTATATTTTGGACACCGTTGGTGAATATATACTCTTAATGACCAAGTTTGAGAACTTAATTCTTTGGTTCATTCTTTAAATCATTTTGATGATTTAATTTTCATTGTTTGTTAATTTAATTTTTAATGTTTGTAAATTTTATTTTCAATGTTTGTAAATTTAATTTTCATTGTTTGAAAATTTAATTTTCATTGATTGTAAATTTAATTTACATTGTTTGTGAATTTAATGTCATAGTTTATAGATTTAATTTTCATGGTTTGTAAATTTAATTTTCATTGACCTGATTGTAAATTTAATATCCATTGATGGTAAATTTAATTTCCATTGATGGTAAATTTAATATCCATTGATAGTAAATTTAATTTTCATGGTTTGTAAATTGAATTTTCATTGATTGTAAATTTAATTTTCATCTTTTGTAAATTTAATGTCATAGTTTATAGATTTAATTTTCATTGTTTGTAAATTTAATTGCTATTGTTTCTATATTTAATTTTCATTGTTTGTAAATTTAATTTTCATTCAGTTTGTATATTTAATTTTTATCGTTGGTAAATTTAATTTTTCATTGTGCATAAAGTAAATTTAATTTCCATTGTTTGTAAATTTATTTTTCATTGTTTGTAAATTTAATTTTCATTGTTTATAGATTAAATTTTCATAGTTTGAGAACTGTGAATTCAGCATTGTTAAAGGTGACTATTTTTTATCAGAAATAATTTTGTTATGTTGCAGGTCAGAATTGTATTATAATTGTAACTGGTGCTTTAGATTTATTAACAGAATCAGATGTTTTACAAGCTGAGTCATGTATAAAAAACTGTAAGGTGATGTTATGTCAGTTAGAGATAGATCAGAATGTTTCATTGTTTGCTATGAAATTAGCAAAGAAACATGGAGGTATGAATAAAAAATATTGTAAAGCTGTTTTTTAAATTTAGAATTTTTTAGGTATACGGTATACAGTCAAAATTGATAGCATACATTTGCACCATTCCAATAATTTTCAGTTGGATATCCGTTAGTCTTGCAATACTTTTACAATCATAAAATTCTTAGGTTTCTTGGATTTCGAAGAGCCAGACTGAATAGTGTAATGCTATCAGAATCATAATGAGGATGTTTATGTCCAAAATATATGTACAGAAATATGACTGACAATTTGTCAGATAATATGAAAAACATATCATAATATAGTTCAATTTCTTGTTTCAGTAAAAACAATTTTTAATTCAGCACCAGCTCAATGTAATATAAATCCTGAATTTTTTACTACCTGTGATATTTTTTGTGCCAATGAAACAGAGGTAAAACCATTTTGTCTCTCAATTGTAATTTTTATCTCGAAATTGTAACTGATCAAGATGAATTAGAGAAATACTGCCTCAAAGAATAAAACAATATAAAAATTCTCAAAACTTGGTCAACAAGAGTATTTATATTTATAAGTGAATTTACTTGGTGTCATAATTATTCAACAGATTATCACATGTAATATATCATTATTGAATAAATGCTCATCAGTGAGCTGAAATCAAAAAATAATTCATGTTTGAGACAAAAAAAACATCGATTGAAAAGTATTGTGAATCTGGAAAATTTTGCTTGAGCTTAGCTGTATTATATGGAATGGGTGTATTTTCAGACAGAAATTCTGACAAGGTTAAGTGTAAAATCATTAGAGGAAGGTAAAAAAGCTGTTAAAGCACTATTAGAGAAGGGCTGTAATACAGTAATATTAACATTTGGTGAACATGGATCATTGTTTGCTTCAAATGGCAGTCCTACAGTAGTTCATGTACCAATCACAAAAGTTAAAGCAGTGGACACAACGGTAGGTTTAGGTTAAATTTGATAACCAACTTTCATTTATGGAATGAGGTTTAAACCCCAATATTCAATGAAATACCAATAAGGATATTGTAATTTGTATACTAAAAAGTTTGTTGCAGGCTCAGTAACTTGATTAAAACTGAGCTTCAGTAGTCTTGTTTCTAGGTGGATTGTAATGATTTCGAATGATGTGTTCTCAAATGCATAGTCCCATCTTGCACCCCTTGCAGTAGCATTATTATACATGGCAATGTGTAGGCCTACACAGTTGCCAGTTTTAGAATGTAAAAAAATGACCTTAGAGAACTGCAAATTTCTACTTTGCAAATATTCCATGAATTGTATGTATAATGAATATAATTTCAGGGAGCTGGGGATGCGTATTTAGGAAGTTTAGCCTATTATATAGCCCTAATGCCTGAATTACCATTATTAGAAGCCATAAAAAGAGCCAGTACTATAGCAGGAATATCTGTTCAGTCTCCAGGAACCCAAGCAAGTTTTCCAAAACGTGAACAGTTACCAAACAATTTATTTTGATCTATATATAATGGACTAAAGCATTTTGTTATTACTGTATCATTATCTGTAGAAAAAGAAGAATTTCATGTACCATAGTCATTTTTAATTTTTTTATTAGAAAGTATTGCAGTACAGCGACAGTGGATGTTGGAGTGCATTTGAGCCAAATGCCACCTGTTCTCCTTTAAACAGCACCAGTTAAGTAATGGAGCCCAATGTTCAATTCTATGCTACTATGTGTCTGTGATTTTATTAAATGTAATAATAGGTTTTCAACTGGAAATTTTCATGTCCCCTGAACAGATATTGCCCACGGAAGTCTTAGAAGCATGATTAAGTGACAACATTTTGCTTTTTTGATACAAACGTTTATTCATTTTAGTCAATTAAAAGATTGATTGCTAGATAAGCATGACACCCCCCGCTCCGCAGCAGCTTAATACCAGTTAAGATTGCGTGCGCCAACTCCATTGTATCTAGAAACAGAGTTCATATCATTTTAATTATTAGTAGCTTTAAGTCAACAATTAATTTGATGTAGATTTCATGTAGTCTGGATTTCAAATGATGAATTACCTCCCTTTAACTATATAATTATTGCACAACCCCATACATAAGATTTATAATGAAGAAATTATGTGTAGTAAATGGGTGAGCCGTGGTGTTGTGGTCTACGGGTCTGATATGACCTCTCTTCCTCTGAGACAGAAGCATGGGATTTCTACCTCTCATCTGGAGATCTTGTATCTTCTGATGTTTGGTAATCCACAATATCAATTCGATACTTACCTTTTGTAAAAGAGAATTGATGTGGTCTATAGTAATGATTTTCCAACTGGAAACGTCTAAACTCATAAGATAAGAATTTATTGGATTTTCTAATGAACTTTTAAATATTCATGAATGTATGTAGCCTATAAAGAGTCCACATAGCTGATACTTGAATTTTAGTATATAGATATATCTTTTAATATCAATTAATTTCATGTAGACTTCGTGTAATCTGGATTTCAAATAATGAATTATCTCCCTTTAACTATAATAATTATTGCACAACCCCATACATAAGATTTATAATGAAGAAATTATGTGTAGTAAATAGGTGAGCCGTGGTGTGATACGACCTCTCTTCCTCTGAGACAGAAGCATGGGATTTCTACCTCTCATCTGGAGATCTTGTATCTTCTAATGTTTGGTAATCCACAATATCAATTCGATACTTACCTTTTGTAAAACATAGAATTCTTTGGAAAGGAAAAAAATTCCATTCAAACTATGGCTTATCTGATGACATAGATTAAATTTTATTATATTTTTTATTTAATGGGCATTTAATATGAGCTCATCTGTGCTAATCCCTGGGGTATGGTCAGTTGTGCCTAATAGGTATATCATCGGTGTGACTAAAAAGATTATGTTGATATAAACATGTTCCAAAATGGAATGTGAGCCTATAAATCCCCTCCGTGTTAATTCCTCAGAAAAGGTCGCTTCTTATACAGGTCGTAATTACCTTTCAAGAACACTTAATACCACTTGATTGCGTGTGTCAACTTCATCGTACCTATAAAAAGAGTTCACATAATTTTAATTATAAGTAGCTGTAAGTATCAATTAATTTGATGTAGATTTCACGTAGTCTGGATTTTAAATGATGAATTATCTCCCTTTAACTATAATAATTATTGCACAACCCCATACATAAGATTTATAATGAAGAAAGTATATGTAGTAAATGGGTGAGCCGTGGTGTTGTGGTCTACGGGTCTGACATGACCTCTCTTCCTCTGAGACAGAAGCATGGGATTTCTACCTCTCATCTGGAGATCTTGTATCTTCTGATGTTTGGTAATCCACAATATCAATTCGATACTTACCTTTTGTAATAGAGAATCCTTTGGAAAGAAAAATTCCATTCAAACAATGAAATGTCTGATGACATAGATTAAATTTTATTATATTTTTGATTTATTGGGTAGTTGATAAGTGCTTATCTATGCTAATTCCTGAGGTATGGTCAGTTGTGCCTGTGCCTAATGGGATTATCAGCGGTGTGACTAAAAAGATAATGCCGAAATGAATAGTGCCAATATGAAATGTGAGCTTATAAATCCCTTCCATGTTAATTTCTCAGATATGGTCGCTTCTTATACAGGTCGTAATAACCTTTCAAGAACACTTAGTACCACTTGATTGCGTGTGTCAACTTCATCGTACCTATAAAAAGAGTTCACATAATTTTAATTATAAGTAGCTGTAAGTATCAATTAATTTGATGTAGATTTCACGTAGTCTGGATTTTAAATGATGAATTATCTCCCTTTAACTATATAATTATTGCACAACCCCATACATAAGATTTATAATGAAGAAATTATGTGTAGTAAATGGGTGAGCCGTGGTGTTGTGGTCTACGGGTCTGATATGACCTCTCTTCCTCTGAGACAGAAGCATGGGATTTCTACCTCTCATCTGGAGATCTTGTATCTTCTGATGTTTGGTAATCCACAATATCAATTCGATACTTACCTTTTGTAAAAGAGAATCCTTTGGAAAGAAAAATTCCATTCAAACAATGACTTATCTGATGACATAGATTAAATTTTATTATATTTTTGATTTATTGGGTAGTTGATAAGTGCTTATCTATGCTAATTCCTGAGGTATGGTCAGTTGTGCCTGTGCCTAATGGGATTATCAGCGATGTGACTAAAAAGATTATGCCGAAATGAATAGTGCCAATATGAAATGTGAGCTTATAAATCCCTTTCATGTTAATTTCTCAGATATGGTCGCTTCTTATACAATTTCTGGTTGTGACAAGACCAAATCTTTGAAAGCCCATATCTCGAAAACTATTGGAGATAGAGAGTTGCCATCTGCACTGTGCTTGCACATCAATGTGTAGTCAATACCTGTCAAATTTCAAGTTTCTACCGTCAACGGTCTGGCTGCTGGAGCACTTTTAGTTTCAGTTTTCCTCTTGAAAAAAATGGTTAAACTTCAAAGTCGATTTTCTCCAAAGTTTGAAAATTTTTCCGAACTCTGTTTTCGACTGAAATAGACAGAAGAGATGTTAAACTTTCACCCAGTACAAAAATCAAAGATCTAGCATCAAAATTGGCCAGTTTATGGCCATTTTAGTTTTGGGGTCAATTTTTCACTTTTTCAATAAAATAGCAAATCTTTGACAGGCTGTTTCTCAGAAACTATTGGAGCTGGAGAGTTGCAATTTGCACTGCCTTTGCACATTGATATGAAGTCATTATGTGTCAAATTTCAAGTTCCTGTCGTTAATAGTTTAGGCGCTACGAATTTTTTAGTGTCGGCAACTCTCTAAAACTGAAATTTGAGGACTTTGTCTTCTCGAAAATTGGGTACAATTTTCAAACGCATTTTTCTCGAAATTTTGAAAAATATGAAATTTTGTTTTCTGCATGAAAAAGATAGCAGAGATGCTAAATTTTCACCCAGTACAAAAATTATAGCTCTAGGATCAAAATTGGCTCAGTTATGGCCATTTTAGTTTGGGGGTACCTTTTTTCAATTTCTGGTTGGGACAAGACCAAATCTTTGAAAGCCCATATCTCGAAAACTATTGGCGATAGAGAGTTGCCATTTGCACTGTGCTTGCACATCCATGTGTAGTCAATACCTGTCAAATTTCAAGTTTCTACCGTCAACGGCCTGGCTGCTGGAGCACTTTTAGTTTCAGTTTTCCTCTTCAAAAAAATGGTTAAACTTCAAAGTCGATTTTCTCCAAAGTTTGAAAATTTTTCCGAACTCTGTTTTCGACTGAAATAGACAGAAGAGATGTTAAACTTTCACCCAGTACAAAAATCAAAGCTCTAGCATCAAAATTGGCCAGTTTATGGCCATTTTAGTTTTGGGGTCAATTTTTCACTTTTTCAATAAAATAGCAAATCTTTGACAGGCTGTTTCGCAGAAACTATTGGAGCTGGAGAGTTGCAATTTGCACTGCCTTTGCACATTGATATGAAGTCATTATGTGTCAAATTTCAAGTTCCTGTCGTTAATAGTTTGGGCGCTACGAATTTTTTAGTGTCGGCAACTCTCTAAAACTGAAATTTGAGGACTTTGTCTTCTCGAAAATTGGGTACAATTTTCAAACGCATTTTTCTCGAAATTTTGAAAAATATGAAATTTTTTTTTCTGCATGAAAAAGATAGCAGAGATGCTAAATTTTCACCCAGTACCAAAATTATAGCTCTAGGATCAAAATTGGCTCAGTTATGGCCATTTTAGTTTGGGGGTACCTTTTTTCAATTTCTGGTTGGGACAAGACCAAATCTTTGAAAGCCCATATCTCGAAAACTATTGGCGATAGAGAGTTGCCATTTGCACTGTGCTTGCACATCCATGTGTAGTCAATACCTGTCAAATTTCAAGTTTCTACCGTCAACGGCCTGGCTGCTGGAGCACTTTTAGTTTCAGTTTTCCTCTTGAAAAAAATGGTTAAACTTCAAAGTCGATTTTCTCCAAAGTTTGAAAATTTTTCCGAACTCTGTTTTCGACTGAAATAGACAGAAGAGATGTTAAACTTTCACCCAGTACAAAAATCAAAGCTCTAGCATCAAAATTGGCCAGTTTATGGCCATTTTAGTTTTGGGGTCAATTTTTCACTTTTTCAATAAAATAGCAAATCTTTGACAGGCTGTTTCGCAGAAACTATTGGAGCTGGAGAGTTGCAATTTGCACTGCCTTTGCACATTGATATGAAGTCATTATGTGTCAAATTTCAAGTTCCTGTCGTTAATAGTTTGGGCGCTACGAATTTTTTAGTGTCGGCAACTCTCTAAAACTGAAATTTGAGGACTTTGTCTTCTCGAAAATTGGGTACAATTTTCAAACGCATTTTTCTCGAAATTTTGAAAAATATGAAATTTTTTTTTCTGCATGAAAAAGATAGCAGAGATGCTAAATTTTCACCCAGTACCAAAATTATAGCTCTAGGATCAAAATTGGCTCAGTTATGGCCATTTTAGTTTGGGGGTACCTTTTTTCAATTTCTGGTTGGGACAAGACCAAATCTTTGAAAGCCCATATCTCGAAAACTATTGGCGATAGAGAGTTGCCATTTGCACTGTGCTTGCACATCCATGTGTAGTCAATACCTGTCAAATTTCAAGTTTCTACCGTCAACGGCCTGGCTGCTGGAGCACTTTTAGTTTCAGTTTTCCTCTTGAAAAAAATGGTTAAACTTCAAAGTCGATTTTCTCCAAAGTTTGAAAATTTTTCCGAACTCTGTTTTCGACTGAAATAGACAGAAGAGATGTTAAACTTTCACCCAGTACAAAAATCAAAGCTCTAGCATCAAAATTGGCCAGTTTATGGCCATTTTAGTTTTGGGGTCAATTTATTCACTTTTTCAATAAAATAGCAAATCTTTGACAGGCTGTTTCGCAGAAACTATTGGAGCTGGAGAGTTGCAATTTGCACTGCCTTTGCACATTGATATGAAGTCATTATGTGTCAAATTTCAAGTTCCTGTCGTTAATAGTTTGGGCGCTACGAATTTTAGTGTCGGCAACTCTCTAAAACTGAAATTTGAGGACTTTGTCTTCTCGAAAATTGGGTACAATTTTCAAACGCATTTTTCTCGAAATTTTGAAAAATATGAAATTTTTTTTTCTGCATGAAAAAGATAGCAGAGATGCTAAATTTTCACCCAGTACCAAAATTATAGCTCTAGGATCAAAATTGGCTCAGTTATGGCCATTTTAGTTTGGGGGTACCTTTTTTCAATTTCTGGTTGGGACAAGACCAAATCTTTGAAAGCCCATATCTCGAAAACTATTGGCGATAGAGAGTTGCCATTTGCACTGTGCTTGCACATCCATGTGTAGTCAATACCTGTCAAATTTCAAGTTTCTACCGTCAACGGCCTGGCTGCTGGAGCACTTTTAGTTTCAGTTTTCCTCTTCAAAAAAATGGTTAAACTTCAAAGTCGATTTTCTCCAAAGTTTGAAAATTTTTCCGAACTCTGTTTTCGACTGAAATAGACAGAAGAGATGTTAAACTTTCACCCAGTACAAAAATCAAAGCTCTAGCATCAAAATTGGCCAGTTTATGGCCATTTTAGTTTTGGGGTCAATTTATTCACTTTTTCAATAAAATAGCAAATCTTTGACAGGCTGTTTCGCAGAAACTATTGGAGCTGGAGAGTTGCAATTTGCACTGCCTTTGCACATTGATATGAAGTCATTATGTGTCAAATTTCAAGTTCCTGTCGTTAATAGTTTGGGCGCTACGAATTTTAGTGTCGGCAACTCTCTAAAACTGAAATTTGAGGACTTTGTCTTCTCGAAAATTGGGTACAATTTTCAAACGCATTTTTCTCGAAATTTTGAAAAATATGAAATTTTTTTTTCTGCATGAAAAAGATAGCAGAGATGCTAAATTTTCACCCAGTACCAAAATTATAGCTCTAGGATCAAAATTGGCTCAGTTATGGCCATTTTAGTTTGGGGGTACCTTTTTTCAATTTCTGGTTGGGACAAGACCAAATCTTTGAAAGCCCATATCTCGAAAACTATTGGCGATAGAGAGTTGCCATTTGCACTGTGCTTGCACATCCATGTGTAGTCAATACCTGTCAAATTTCAAGTTTCTACCGTCAACGGCCTGGCTGCTGGAGCACTTTTAGTTTCAGTTTTCCTCTTGAAAAAAATGGTTAAACTTCAAAGTCGATTTTCTCCAAAGTTTGAAAATTTTTCCGAACTCTGTTTTCGACTGAAATAGACAGAAGAGATGTTAAACTTTCACCCAGTACAAAAATCAAAGCTCTAGCATCAAAATTGGCCAGTTTATGGCCATTTTAGTTTTGGGGTCAATTTTTCACTTTTTCAATAAAATAGCAAATCTTTGACAGGCTGTTTCGCAGAAACTATTGGAGCTGGAGAGTTGCAATTTGCACTGCCTTTGCACATTGATATGAAGTCATTATGTGTCAAATTTCAAGTTCCTGTCGTTAATAGTTTGGGCGCTACGAATTTTTTAGTGTCGGCAACTCTCTAAAACTGAAATTTGAGGACTTTGTCTTCTCGAAAATTGGGTACAATTTTCAAACGCATTTTTCTCGAAATTTTGAAAAATATGAAATTTTTTTTTCTGCATGAAAAAGATAGCAGAGATGCTAAATTTTCACCCAGTACCAAAATTATAGCTCTAGGATCAAAATTGGCTCAGTTATGGCCATTTTAGTTTGGGGGTACCTTTTTTCAATTTCTGGTTGGGACAAGACCAAATCTTTGAAAGCCCATATCTCGAAAACTATTGGCGATAGAGAGTTGCCATTTGCACTGTGCTTGCACATCCATGTGTAGTCAATACCTGTCAAATTTCAAGTTTCTACCGTCAACGGCCTGGCTGCTGGAGCACTTTTAGTTTCAGTTTTCCTCTTGAAAAAAATGGTTAAACTTCAAAGTCGATTTTCTCCAAAGTTTGAAAATTTTTCCGAACTCTGTTTTCGACTGAAATAGACAGAAGAGATGTTAAACTTTCACCCAGTACAAAAATCAAAGCTCTAGCATCAAAATTGGCCAGTTTATGGCCATTTTAGTTTTGGGGTCAATTTTTCACTTTTTCAATAAAATAGCAAATCTTTGACAGGCTGTTTCGCAGAAACTATTGGAGCTGGAGAGTTGCAATTTGCACTGCCTTTGCACATTGATATGAAGTCATTATGTGTCAAATTTCAAGTTCCTGTCGTTAATAGTTTGGGCGCTACGAATTTTTTAGTGTCGGCAACTCTCTAAAACTGAAATTTGAGGACTTTGTCTTCTCGAAAATTGGGTACAATTTTCAAACGCATTTTTCTCGAAATTTTGAAAAATATGAAATTTTTTTTTCTGCATGAAAAAGATAGCAGAGATGCTAAATTTTCACCCAGTACCAAAATTATAGCTCTAGGATCAAAATTGGCTCAGTTATGGCCATTTTAGTTTGGGGGTACCTTTTTTCAATTTCTGGTTGGGACAAGACCAAATCTTTGAAAGCCCATATCTCGAAAACTATTGGCGATAGAGAGTTGCCATTTGCACTGTGCTTGCACATCCATGTGTAGTCAATACCTGTCAAATTTCAAGTTTCTACCGTCAACGGCCTGGCTGCTGGAGCACTTTTAGTTTCAGTTTTCCTCTTGAAAAAAATGGTTAAACTTCAAAGTCGATTTTCTCCAAAGTTTGAAAATTTTTCCGAACTCTGTTTTCGACTGAAATAGACAGAAGAGATGTTAAACTTTCACCCAGTACAAAAATCAAAGCTCTAGCATCAAAATTGGCCAGTTTATGGCCATTTTAGTTTTGGGGTCAATTTTTCACTTTTTCAATAAAATAGCAAATCTTTGACAGGCTGTTTCGCAGAAACTATTGGAGCTGGAGAGTTGCAATTTGCACTGCCTTTGCACATTGATATGAAGTCATTATGTGTCAAATTTCAAGTTCCTGTCGTTAATAGTTTGGGCGCTACGAATTTTTTAGTGTCGGCAACTCTCTAAAACTGAAATTTGAGGACTTTGTCTTCTCGAAAATTGGGTACAATTTTCAAACGCATTTTTCTCGAAATTTTGAAAAATATGAAATTTTTTTTTCTGCATGAAAAAGATAGCAGAGATGCTAAATTTTCACCCAGTACCAAAATTATAGCTCTAGGATCAAAATTGGCTCAGTTATGGCCATTTTAGTTTGGGGGTACCTTTTTTCAATTTCTGGTTGGGACAAGACCAAATCTTTGAAAGCCCATATCTCGAAAACTATTGGCGATAGAGAGTTGCCATTTGCACTGTGCTTGCACATCCATGTGTAGTCAATACCTGTCAAATTTCAAGTTTCTACCGTCAACGGCCTGGCTGCTGGAGCACTTTTAGTTTCAGTTTTCCTCTTGAAAAAAATGGTTAAACTTCAAAGTCGATTTTCTCCAAAGTTTGAAAATTTTTCCGAACTCTGTTTTCGACTGAAATAGACAGAAGAGATGTTAAACTTTCACCCAGTACAAAAATCAAAGCTCTAGCATCAAAATTGGCCAGTTTATGGCCATTTTAGTTTTGGGGTCAATTTTTCACTTTTTCAATAAAATAGCAAATCTTTGACAGGCTGTTTCGCAGAAACTATTGGAGCTGGAGAGTTGCAATTTGCACTGCCTTTGCACATTGATATGAAGTCATTATGTGTCAAATTTCAAGTTCCTGTCGTTAATAGTTTGGGCGCTACGAATTTTTTAGTGTCGGCAACTCTCTAAAACTGAAATTTGAGGACTTTGTCTTCTCGAAAATTGGGTACAATTTTCAAACGCATTTTTCTCGAAATTTTGAAAAATATGAAATTTTTTTTTCTGCATGAAAAAGATAGCAGAGATGCTAAATTTTCACCCAGTACCAAAATTATAGCTCTAGGATCAAAATTGGCTCAGTTATGGCCATTTTAGTTTGGGGGTACCTTTTTTCAATTTCTGGTTGGGACAAGACCAAATCTTTGAAAGCCCATATCTCGAAAACTATTGGCGATAGAGAGTTGCCATTTGCACTGTGCTTGCACATCCATGTGTAGTCAATACCTGTCAAATTTCAAGTTTCTACCGTCAACGGCCTGGCTGCTGGAGCACTTTTAGTTTCAGTTTTCCTCTTGAAAAAAATGGTTAAACTTCAAAGTCGATTTTCTCCAAAGTTTGAAAATTTTTCCGAACTCTGTTTTCGACTGAAATAGACAGAAGAGATGTTAAACTTTCACCCAGTACAAAAATCAAAGCTCTAGCATCAAAATTGGCCAGTTTATGGCCATTTTAGTTTTGGGGTCAATTTTTCACTTTTTCAATAAAATAGCAAATCTTTGACAGGCTGTTTCGCAGAAACTATTGGAGCTGGAGAGTTGCAATTTGCACTGCCTTTGCACATTGATATGAAGTCATTATGTGTCAAATTTCAAGTTCCTGTCGTTAATAGTTTGGGCGCTACGAATTTTTTAGTGTCGGCAACTCTCTAAAACTGAAATTTGAGGACTTTGTCTTCTCGAAAATTGGGTACAATTTTCAAACGCATTTTTCTCGAAATTTTGAAAAATATGAAATTTTTTTTTCTGCATGAAAAAGATAGCAGAGATGCTAAATTTTCACCCAGTACCAAAATTATAGCTCTAGGATCAAAATTGGCTCAGTTATGGCCATTTTAGTTTGGGGGTACCTTTTTTCAATTTCTGGTTGGGACAAGACCAAATCTTTGAAAGCCCATATCTCGAAAACTATTGGCGATAGAGAGTTGCCATTTGCACTGTGCTTGCACATCCATGTGTAGTCAATACCTGTCAAATTTCAAGTTTCTACCGTCAACGGCCTGGCTGCTGGAGCACTTTTAGTTTCAGTTTTCCTCTTGAAAAAAATGGTTAAACTTCAAAGTCGATTTTCTCCAAAGTTTGAAAATTTTTCCGAACTCTGTTTTCGACTGAAATAGACAGAAGAGATGTTAAACTTTCACCCAGTACAAAAATCAAAGCTCTAGCATCAAAATTGGCCAGTTTATGGCCATTTTAGTTTTGGGGTCAATTTTTCACTTTTTCAATAAAATAGCAAATCTTTGACAGGCTGTTTCGCAGAAACTATTGGAGCTGGAGAGTTGCAATTTGCACTGCCTTTGCACATTGATATGAAGTCATTATGTGTCAAATTTCAAGTTCCTGTCGTTAATAGTTTGGGCGCTACGAATTTTTTAGTGTCGGCAACTCTCTAAAACTGAAATTTGAGGACTTTGTCTTCTCGAAAATTGGGTACAATTTTCAAACGCATTTTTCTCGAAATTTTGAAAAATATGAAATTTTTTTTTCTGCATGAAAAAGATAGCAGAGATGCTAAATTTTCACCCAGTACCAAAATTATAGCTCTAGGATCAAAATTGGCTCAGTTATGGCCATTTTAGTTTGGGGGTACCTTTTTTCAATTTCTGGTTGGGACAAGACCAAATCTTTGAAAGCCCATATCTCGAAAACTATTGGCGATAGAGAGTTGCCATTTGCACTGTGCTTGCACATCCATGTGTAGTCAATACCTGTCAAATTTCAAGTTTCTACCGTCAACGGCCTGGCTGCTGGAGCACTTTTAGTTTCAGTTTTCCTCTTGAAAAAAATGGTTAAACTTCAAAGTCGATTTTCTCCAAAGTTTGAAAATTTTTCCGAACTCTGTTTTCGACTGAAATAGACAGAAGAGATGTTAAACTTTCACCCAGTACAAAAATCAAAGCTCTAGCATCAAAATTGGCCAGTTTATGGCCATTTTAGTTTTGGGGTCAATTTTTCACTTTTTCAATAAAATAGCAAATCTTTGACAGGCTGTTTCGCAGAAACTATTGGAGCTGGAGAGTTGCAATTTGCACTGCCTTTGCACATTGATATGAAGTCATTATGTGTCAAATTTCAAGTTCCTGTCGTTAATAGTTTGGGCGCTACGAATTTTTTAGTGTCGGCAACTCTCTAAAACTGAAATTTGAGGACTTTGTCTTCTCGAAAATTGGGTACAATTTTCAAACGCATTTTTCTCGAAATTTTGAAAAATATGAAATTTTTTTTTCTGCATGAAAAAGATAGCAGAGATGCTAAATTTTCACCCAGTACCAAAATTATAGCTCTAGGATCAAAATTGGCTCAGTTATCGCCATTTTAGTTTGGGGGTACCTTTTTTCAATTTCTGGTTGGGACAAGACCAAATCTTTGAAAGCCCATATCTCGAAAACTATTGGCGATAGAGAGTTGCCATTTGCACTGTGCTTGCACATCCATGTGTAGTCAATACCTGTCAAATTTCACGTTTCTACCGTCAACGGCCTGGCTGCTGGAGCACTTTTAGTTTCAGTTTTCCTCTTCAAAAAAATGGTTAAACTTCAAAGTCGATTTTCTCCAAAGTTTGAAAATTTTTCCGAACTCTGTTTTCGACTGAAATAGACAGAAGAGATGTTAAACTTTCACCCAGTACAAAAATCAAAGCTCTAGCATCAAAATTGGCCAGTTTATGGCCATTTTAGTTTTGGGGTCAATTTTTCACTTTTTCAATAAAATAGCAAATCTTTGACAGGCTGTTTCGCAGAAACTATTGGAGCTGGAGAGTTGCAATTTGCACTGCCTTTGCACATTGATATGAAGTCATTATGTGTCAAATTTCAAGTTCCTGTCGTTAATAGTTTGGGCGCTACGAATTTTTTAGTGTCGGCAACTCTCTAAAACTGAAATTTGAGGACTTTGTCTTCTCGAAAATTGGGTACAATTTTCAAACGCATTTTTCTCGAAATTTTGAAAAATATGAAATTTTTTTTTCTGCATGAAAAAGATAGCAGAGATGCTAAATTTTCACCCAGTACCAAAATTATAGCTCTAGGATCAAAATTGGCTCAGTTATGGCCATTTTAGTTTGGGGGTACCTTTTTCAATTTCTGGTTGGGACAAGACCAAATCTTTGAAAGCCCATATCTCGAAAACTATTGGCGATAGAGAGTTGCCATTTGCACTGTGCTTGCACATCCATGTGTAGTCAATACCTGTCAAATTTCAAGTTTCTACCGTCAACGGCCTGGCTGCTGGAGCACTTTTAGTTTCAGTTTTCCTCTTGAAAAAAATGGTTAAACTTCAAAGTCGATTTTCTCCAAAGTTTGAAAATTTTTCCGAACTCTGTTTTCGACTGAAATAGACAGAAGAGATGTTAAACTTTCACCCAGTACAAAAATCAAAGCTCTAGCATCAAAATTGGCCAGTTTATGGCCATTTTAGTTTTGGGGTCAATTTTTCACTTTTTCAATAAAATAGCAAATCTTTGACAGGCTGTTTCGCAGAAACTATTGGAGCTGGAGAGTTGCAATTTGCACTGCCTTTGCACATTGATATGAAGTCATTATGTGTCAAATTTCAAGTTCCTGTCGTTAATAGTTTGGGCGCTACGAATTTTTTAGTGTCGGCAACTCTCTAAAACTGAAATTTGAGGACTTTGTCTTCTCGAAAATTGGGTACAATTTTCAAACGCATTTTTCTCGAAATTTTGAAAAATATGAAATTTTTTTTTCTGCATGAAAAAGATAGCAGAGATGCTAAATTTTCACCCAGTACCAAAATTATAGCTCTAGGATCAAAATTGGCTCAGTTATGGCCATTTTAGTTTGGGGGTACCTTTTTCAATTTCTGGTTGGGACAAGACCAAATCTTTGAAAGCCCATATCTCGAAAACTATTGGCGATAGAGAGTTGCCATTTGCACTGTGCTTGCACATCCATGTGTAGTCAATACCTGTCAAATTTCAAGTTTCTACCGTCAACGGCCTGGCTGCTGGAGCACTTTTAGTTTCAGTTTTCCTCTTGAAAAAAATGGTTAAACTTCAAAGTCGATTTTCTCCAAAGTTTGAAAATTTTTCCGAACTCTGTTTTCGACTGAAATAGACATAAGAGATGTTAAACTTTCACCCAGTACAAAAATCAAAGCTCTAGCATCAAAATTGGCCAGTTTATGGCCATTTTAGTTTTGGGGTCAATTTTTCACTTTTTCAATAAAATAGCAAATCTTTGACAGGCTGTTTCGCAGAAACTATTGGAGCTGGAGAGTTGCAATTTGCACTGCCTTTGCACATTGATATGAAGTCATTATGTGTCAAATTTCAAGTTCCTGTCGTTAATAGTTTGGGCGCTACGAATTTTTTAGTGTCGGCAACTCTCTAAAACTGAAATTTGAGGACTTTGTCTTCTCGAAAATTGGGTACAATTTTCAAACGCATTTTTCTCGAAATTTTGAAAAATATGAAATTTTTTTTTCTGCATGAAAAAGATAGCAGAGATGCTAAATTTGCACCCAGTACCAAAATTATAGCTCTAGGATCAAAATTGGCTCAGTTATGGCCATTTTAGTTTGGGGGTACCTTTTTTCAATTTCTGGTTGGGACAAGACCAAATCTTTGAAAGCCCATATCTCGAAAACTATTGGCGATAGAGAGTTGCCATTTGCACTGTGCTTGCACATCCATGTGTAGTCAATACCTGTCAAATTTCAAGTTTCTACCGTCAACGGCCTGGCTGCTGGAGCACTTTTAGTTTCAGTTTTCCTCTTGAAAAAAATGGTTAAACTTCAAAGTCGATTTTCTCCAAAGTTTGAAAATTTTTCCGAACTCTGTTTTCGACTGAAATAGACAGAAGAGATGTTAAACTTTCACCCAGTACAAAAATCAAAGCTCTAGCATCAAAATTGGCCAGTTTATGGCCATTTTAGTTTTGGGGTCAATTTTTCACTTTTTCAATAAAATAGCAAATCTTTGACAGGCTGTTTCGCAGAAACTATTGGAGCTGGAGAGTTGCAATTTGCACTGCCTTTGCACATTGATATGAAGTCATTATGTGTCAAATTTCAAGTTCCTGTCGTTAATAGTTTGGGCGCTACGAATTTTTTAGTGTCGGCAACTCTCTAAAACTGAAATTTGAGGACTTTGTCTTCTCGAAAATTGAGTACAATTTTCAAACGCATTTTTCTCGAAATTTTGAAAAATATGAAATTTTTTTTTCTGCATGAAAAAGATAGCAGAGATGCTAAATTTTCACCCAGTACCAAAATTATAGCTCTAGGATCAAAATTGGCAGTAGTATACGAAGACTCAATTTGGTCGCACCTTTCCCCATGCCATTTTCATCCCATGGGGAAACTTGCAACCAAATTGAGTCTTCCCAAAACACACCTTAACACCCTACATTTCATAAAACAGCCTACATTTTTCATAGAATTCTTACGACAAACACCTTCAATAAATTTCCTACATTCCATCAAAAAAGCATATTAAAAATAGGATGAGTTTAATTTTAAAACATGAACAATACAGATTCGAAGATTATTCAGGCGACGGTATCTTTTCATCTATATTTTCGCTAGGTTCAAAAATAATTCCAAAAGTAGCTAGCTTTGTTTCAAACAACAAATCCCTAATTTCCTCCGGAGCTCAAGCAGTTGGGTCCGTGGCAAAAGCAGGAATTAGAATAAACGACGCCGTGAAAAAATTCGACGAACTGAAAGAATTACAGCAAATAAGAGAACTACGAAACAAGAGAATAGAACAGCAGGTAAAAGAGGGAAAAGGGTTTAAAGTTATAGGATAAAAATGATAGTCGCTCACGCTCCAAAAACTTATTTTGGTTCCGATATTCAAAAATCATTAGGATATCTTCCTGGATTTCCATGGGCCAAATACTCTGGCGAGAAACATCTTCCAGGTCATAATTACACCGGTCCAGGTACTAGATTAGATCTGCGATTAGACGAAAACGATAAACCAAAACCAGGTGAAGAACCTGTCAATAGAGTTGACGCTGCTGCACTTAAACATGATATTTTATACAGAAACAAAGACATAAACTTCAGACACGAAGCAGACAAACAAATGATAATCGAACTCGAAAATATTCCAAATCCAACATTCAAAGAGAGAATGCAAAGAGCGCTAATCATTAAATTGTTAAAAGCAAAGATGAAATTGGGCATGGGATTAGCGGATAAAATTCATAAAGAATTTAGAAAAACTAAAAACTTTTTAAAAGTTAAAGTGTTTGAAAAAGATGAAATATGGTCAGCCGATTTAATTCATATGCCAGTCGAAAGAGGATTTAAATATTGCTTAACAGTTATAGATTTGTATACGAGATATGCTTGGGTTATTCCTCTCAAAAACAAAACAGGAATATCAGTCAAACATTCATTTGAAACCATAATGAAACAATCTGACAGACGGCCCCAAAAGTTATGGGTAGATAAAGGGAGTGAATTTTATAACAAAAATATGAAATCTCTGGGGTTTGAAATTTACAGTACTCATAACGAAGGTAAAGCTGTAGTAATAGAAAGATTCAACAGGACTCTAAAAAATAAACTTTTCAAAAAGTTCACGGAATTGAAATCTCAAAAGTGGCTTAAAATATTACCAGAACTCCTAGACGAATACAATAACAAAATTCATTCATCTATAGGTGTCACACCAACACAAGCCTCAAAGAATCCAGATATCATAAAGACAATTAACGCGCAACATAACTACGAAAATGAAATAAAGAATCTAAATGTCAAACCCAAATTTAAAATTGGAGATCGAGTTCGTATTTTCAAATATAAAAGTAAATTCGAAAAAGGATATGTTGGTTATTGGACAAACGAAATATTTATCGTAGATAAAGTTAATAGCACATCCCCTCCAACATATGAATTAATCGATCAAGACAAAGAACAAATTATAGGTAGGTTTTATCAAAATGAACTTCAAAAAACTGACTTTTAAAAATGAATGAATTTCTCGATAAATATGGTACCGATACAACCACAAACTTCCAACTTATGAGATGGGCGAATGAGTTAAACTTATCACCGTTTTATTATTGTATGAGAGATGAAATAAATAATCTCAAAAGTAAGAAAGGTAAATTCTACGCTATAACAAATATACACACTTCCGATCAGAAAGGTGTTCATCATTCTGCTTTGTACAAAGACTCTAACTTTTATTTTTTCGACTCTTTTGGATTAGATCCCACTGAAGAGATAATGAATATAACTAATCAACCAATTAAATCTTCTACATTTCAAATACAAAAGCCGGGTCAAAAGTTTTGTGGACAACTTTCACTTTGGGTTTTATATCAGTTGAGTTTAGGAAAACAGTTCGAAGAAATTGTAATAAATTTAACTCAATAAAAAATGGCAAATAAATTTGGTTTGGGCGCTTTACCTTTAGATACTAAAAAAACAAACACTACATTTTCAATCAATAAAATCAAACCATATTTTGTGGATCAAATCGGAGACATTCTTCAGGGTGATATTGATATGAACAATTTTGGTATAACTAATTTAAAGTTAGCAGAAAATGATAATGATGCTGTTAACAAGAAATATTTAATGGATCAAATAAATTTAATTGAAGTAGATAAAGACCATTTAAAAGATCGAATAGCTGATGTGAAAAGATTCTTCAAACGACAAATAAATAATAAAGATTTTATAAATGAATCTAAATTGAAAGAATTAGATTATATTGATGATGGTAAATTACAAAAAGAAGTAACAAGTTTAAAAAGTTTTATTCAACAACAATTAGTCAATACAGTAGATAAAACTCAATTACAAAATTTAAGGTCATTAATATCTAAATTAGATGACAAGATTACAAAGCAAAAAGTAGATCTTAAACAACTAATATCCAATATTAATCCAGGCATAAGTGAAGACAAATTAACCGCATTAGAAAGTAAACTTAGTGATGATAGCGAAATACAAAAACAAATAAAATCTATTCAACAAAAATTAATAAATGTAGTAGATAAAAATCAATTACAAAATTTAAGGTCATCAATATCTAATTTAGATGATAAACTATCAAAACAAAAAGTAGATTTTAAAAAACTAATATCCAACATTAGTCCAGGCATAAGTGAAGATAAATTACAACAAGAATTAACTGCTCTGGAAACTAAATTTAAAACTGAATTACAAAACGAACTAAAAACTATTGATGATAGTGAAATTAAAACTTATATTCAACAACAGATAGAAAATATTGATGATAGTGAAATTAAAACTTATATTCAACAACAAATACAAAATATTGATTATAGTGAGATTCAACAACGGATAACTACTATTAATAATGAAGTTTTAAAACAGCAAACAAATATAAGCACATTACAAAATAATCTCAATGAACTAGAATATATTAAACCCTATTATTTCTTTCTTCCATCTTTTAAAGAGGACAAAGAACATATAAAGGGGGATGACCGTGAAAGAATCTATTCTAATTATAAATATGGGTTTAAAATAATTATTAGATTTATTGATCTTCCTACAAGGGTTGATTATACTGAGTTTGCTATGCCTACAAGGATTTTTGATAGTCTGAGTCAGAGTCTCATATGGGGGAAAACTATAATTGAAATTGTTTTTCCTATGAAGGTAAAAGTCGATTTTTCAATTCGTGATCGATTCACTAATTGTAAATCTCTTTTATTTTTTCACTTTATCAAAAATGATAACATCGTAGATACTAAAGAACTTAAACATTGGGAGGAACTTATACCTTTTAATATTTCGTCAAATCAGTTCTATGTAGATAAGCTTAGAATCTCAATCGAACCGGAAGATAATTTGGTGGGATATTGCGCATTTGATTTATTTGATGACATGATATTGGAAACGGAAACTCCACCATCAATAAACATAATTAGAAATCCAAAACCACGAGAAGAAGAAACACAGATTTATGAGTTTTTACGAACAACAGACTTTGAATATGTGAAACTATATTTTGTTCATAATGATCTTTTCTTCTCTGTTGATGTTAATAAAAATCAACAATTTAAACATTTTCCAATAGCATTAACAGAAACTCTATATGTATCATATTTTTTCATAGAAATCTCTATTGAAAAAAAAAACAAATTTTCTTGTTTATCGGGATAAGAAGAACAAGGAGTCAAAACAAGAAGCATTCTTAGTACAGGTACATGTCACTATTGTACAAAACCCTAAGGATATACGTAGAGCATTATCGGAAGTTCACTTAATTTAACGTTTAAAAATGGAACAAGAAAGCAGACAAAAATACATGATAGACAAACAAATAGAATTAAAAGAAAAACTAAGACAATTTAACAAATGCAGAAAAACATGGAGTAGAATCGATTCTGTTTTCAAAACATTAAGTACAGTTTTAACAGTAGGAATAACGGTGGCAACAGCTTCCAATAATTGTCCCAACTGTATTAGCTGCGTTCACTGCCGTTCAAACTTCATCTTGTGGTTTGATAACTTTAGGTTTTACATCAAAACAGAAAGCTCATTATAAAAGGAAAATCGAAATTTTAAATGCGTATCTTAATAAATTGTTTATTTTTTTCGAAAGATCGAGAGAAGACAAGAACATAACAGTTGAAGAATTAGAAAAATTCAATGAAATTTTAGATAAATTTAATGTAGAAATGTCATCAATAAAAGTTAAAAATTCATAATTAAAATAGATACTTAAAAAAAGAAGATGGAAAATATTGAAAATTTAAACAATTCTTTTTCAAAATTATTCAAGGCAATACCTACTTTATCTTCGCAAGAAAAATTCAAATATCTAGCCGAAAATGTAGAAGAAGATGAAATCAAAATATCAAATATACTTTTTTCAGAATTAATCAAGAGAATAACTATTCTATTTAACGATTTTAAAATCAAAGGTCAAATTGAAATAAATGGTCAAATATATGAAGTTGGGGAATATAAACAAGACATGAGATTATCTGGATTCAATGCTCAAACTTTCCAAGTTATTTATTCAAAGATGGATGATAAATCTGACGCATCTGATTGGTATTTTACAGGAGAGATTTGTTTCCGCAAAAATAATTTTAGTATAATAAAAAGATCTAAAACTGGCAGAGGTGGTAATTTACTTAAAAAGATAAATGAGTACAAAGGCAAAAATTGTTTCATACCAAGCGATGGTTATTGTTTTATAAAGTGTGTAAATCACTTCATGAATAAAGACTTAACAAAAGAATTTAAAGATTTCGTCAATAGTTTTCAAAAATCAAACCGAAAAGGAGTTATGACATCTGCTAGAATCTCTGATTTCAATAAGAAATTTAATACTTATTTTCAAATTTATATGCCCGCACATAGACATTTTCAACCAAAGAAAGTATCCGAAGAATTAGATTGGGTATTTTATTTACACAAAGAACATTTTTGTTTGATAAGAAGAAGTAACAAAAAGTTAGGCATTCAAGAAATAGAAGATAATTACGATGAAAATGTATGGAGAACCTGTGGGGATGATGACGCACTAACTTGTTTTGCTCAGTTAAAACTAAATGTGATTTCACACCCTCATGATGATACTTTATACGCATGGGATTGCGAAACCTATAACGAAAATAAAGCCATTCCTTATTGTTGTACTTTAGTCAATTTGGAAAAACTAAGGAAAAAACTAGAACTAATTAAAAGAGTATTCCCAGATTTAAAACCAACTGATCCCATTCCAGAAGAATATTACAACAAACTCATGACTAATATAGTAGAAATATTTGTAGGAACAGATTGTTTTGATCAGATGTTGCGTCGTTTAGGAAGAGTAGATGAAAAAAGATTAACCTTAATTTCCCATAACGGGAGTGGTTTTGACAACTGGGTTGCACTTCAAACCATTGATAAACTAACACAATGTCCACTAGTAGCAGATAATAAAATTCTATCTCTTCCTATATCTAATCCATATACAGAAGAAAGATTGCAGAAAAAATGGAAAAGAGAGAAAGAGATATCTGATAAAAATAAATATTTACAACATATATCTCTCACTTGTTCCTATCAACATGAAAGATCTAGTTTGGAGGCATGGGGGAATTCGTCTAATCTACCGATGAATTTGAGGAAGATTGTCGATATTAATATTGCAAAATACACCAAAGATAATTGGGAATCTTTAAGACACGAATGGGAACCGTACGCTAAAAGAGATACCTTATGTCTCGCAGCTTGTTTGATAAAATACAATCAAGCAATGAGAGAAACTGTCTTCCAAAACGTTTCAAATAATCTTACGGCTCCATCTTTATCTTTAAAGGGTTGGTATTATTTATATCATTACGATAAAGAAATGGTTGAAGAAGAATGGTACGAAACTACTAGAATGGTTCTGAAACACACCGAAAAGCAAAACATAGAAAAAGTTTACTCGCATACTCACCCTTTTATAAGATATTTTATAAGACAAAGTATTAAAGGAGGAAGAGTTTCAGCAAACAGAAAATCATTTGAAACGAACAAAATGGATGAAATTTGTGATGTATTAAAGGAATACACAAAACTTGAAAGCAATAACATAATTGATTTATTTAAAGAATATAGTAAAAGTGATACAGATAAAACGGAAGTTCACTCGAGACTTAAAAAAATAAAATGTACTAAACTGATGACATTTGACGCCAACGGTTTGTACGCTTCCGCTATGACAGAAGGTGAATATCCAAAAGCTGAAAGTGCAAGAGCGTTTCTACCAGAAGAAAATAGAAAATTTGTCAAGCTCTTTAATGAACAGAAATTCAGACCTAGAACTGCTATTTTAAAAGTCTGGTTTGAATATCCCAAAAACATGTTCTTCCAACCCATACCAGCTAAAGATAAAATCACTTTCACGAATAAAGAAGGTAAAAAGGAAACTGGCACTAAAATCAGATTCAGAAATGGTTTCTGTTCAGATGTTTTAACATCAGTCGATATTCAAGAAATAGTGAAAGCCGGTGGACGAATTATTAAAATATTAGATGGTATAGTTTACGAAGAAAATTTTGAAAATCCACCCTATAGAGATTATATTTTGATTTTGAAGGAATTAAGGAGTAAATACAAAAAGGAAGGGGATATGGTTGCCAGTAACTGCATGAAGTTGTTAGGTAATTCCTTATACGGTAAATCTATTCAGAGGGATAGAAATACCTCATTACACTTATGGAATGGAGAAACCTTTCGCCTTAATTACGACAAACACGTCATGAAGTATGACAGACTAAATGATAGTCAATACATTGTGGAGATTAATGACGAAGAAAAAGAGTTTGTTCCTCCAAAGGATTTTACGAGATTAACACCCACTCATTTAGGTACGTTTATATTATCACACAGTAAAAAAATAATGAATAATTTTATTCACGTAATAGATGGTTTTTATAAACCAGAAATATACTATACTGATACCGATAGTTTATACATTTCTTCTAGCAATTGGGATAAATTAAATGAAGCTGGGTTGGTGTCCGAAAATGAGTATTGTAAAGGAAAGAATGATTATGGTGATGGTGGAATTATATTTGGTTTATATTTAGCGCCAAAAGTTAAATACAATATCATTCTAACTTCCGACGGTGTTCTAAAAGAAAAGAAAACGTTTAAGGGTTACTCGAACTATAAGGTTAAGGTAGAGGATTATATTCAATTAGCTAGTGGACATGACATAACGAATGAATTCGATAAACCATGGGGGAAGAGTTTTACTAATGGAATAGTTATTCCTAAAGAAAAACAAACTAAAAAATTTAAAAGTTATCTGAATCTCATAAAGAGAAAAGCACCGAACGATGAAGGAATCATGTATCCTTACAATGATAAAGAGGAGATGTCCTTGGATGAAAACTATGAATTTGATGACTTTGATTATCTAACTCTTCAAGAAGAATGTTAATTTTTTTGTTTTAAATGAAGTTGAATAACAATTTCCTCGTTACCAAAATCTATAAACCTATTTTTGCCATCTTTGATTTCCAGATTTATATCTTTGATCATAAAGGAATTAAGTGGTAAATACGTAGTTTGAAATGGTTTCTCTATAATTCTATATCCTATCGGTACAGTGAACGTTGGAAGACTGTAAATAATCTGACGTTTGTATTTATTGAAAAATCCACCGTTTATTAAATTGCAATGTATATTGATCACATCGACATCATTCTCGATATTAGCTTTATTTGGTGCTATAGTTGATTGGGTGTATACTCGTTTATCAAATCCTAGTAACGTATTCAATGAATTTTCTACGTTGAAATCAACTTGACTATTATTTCTTAATATCAATTTCATTTTGTTCAGATTTAAATTACCTTCGAATTCAATATTGTTTTTACCATTGACACTTCCTGCGTATTCAGATAGGTATTCGTTAATGGCTATGTATTCGTAACTTCCTGGTAGTAAACTTATGGTTTTGAATGTTGCTCCATTATCTGTTGATATTTTTATTTTGTTATTATCTTCGTTGATATTTCTAATGGAATTGTAAACAGAGAAATACTTTAATCCCAATTCATATTCTTGATTTCGATCGAGTTCATACTCATAATCTAGAGATAATTTAATGTCTGATTTATTTGAGGTGATGACGAATAGTTGACTCATTTTTAATAACACTTTTATAATCATTTTTATCTATGATACCTTTTTGTAGGAGTCTTTTTAATATACAATTTAATTCATTATATTGTCTGTGTGATTGATGTCCTTCCTTCATTGCCGCTAATATTATTTGCAATCTATTAAGCAATTCTTCGTTGTTGTCTGGTAGAAAAATTACACCATCTCCTGTATGTCCCAAAAAGTCATCGATTTCTTCTATAATATCATCAGTGTAGTTATCATCACTACCATCGGTGTTATCATCTAATTCTTTTTCCAGTCTTCTTAATCTTAAAGTTTTTGGTCCTCCTGTCCTTGTCGATGTAAGAATTTCCACGTATGAATTCAAATCTTTGAAATTATAATCTTTATCATACCCATTCAAAAGATTAATCATACCGGGTGTTAAATCATATATAGCGTCTATTCTGTCAATCTTAAATGTTGGGTTGAGTTGATTGAAACGTATCCTAAAACCGTTAAGAATCAATCCATCCTGATCAATTGTTGGCTTTATTGTTTTGGCTAGGGTTGGATTTGGATTTGAAAAATAACGTTTTATATCATCTAATGTCCTGATTACGATTCCATCATCTTCAATGGGATATTCTATTTGTGGAGGAGATGGTGGTTGTTGAATTTGTTGTTTAGGAGCTTCTAATTTATTCTTGATATCCTCTTGACTTTTTAATATTGGTTTAAATAAAGTTTGTAGATTTTCCGTTAATCCAAGTTGTTGTAATCTGTTATTTTCAACTTGGGTCTTTATTTTATTCTTAGCTTTGATATATTCTCTATTTCTTTTTAAAATATTATTCCATTCCATTTTTAAAAAAATAAATTAACATATGTTGATCATTACTCTTTCACCCGCAGGTTTTCTGGTATTAACGAATACATATCCATGTTCCTCTGGATTTCTCCATTGAGCTTTACAAACCTTTTTAAATGAATCTCTGTCCATTCCGTGATTTATCGACTGTATGATTTGAGATAAATCTTTATCGTTTAATTCAAATAATAAAAAACAATTAGCATTTTTTCTAATAAACATAGAATCCATCCCGTAAAAAGATTGGGATTGGTATAAGCAGTGACAGTTGTGATGTCTTCCCTTCGTGAAGAATTCTTGTTGAACAGATTGATTTTTTTGCGCTACGCAGTCGTCAAACAATATTAAGTTCTTTCGTTTACTATCAATATTAGACAAGTCCAGATCATTTACATTTTTTGTCAGAAACACTTTTATGTCAGTTGGATTGAAAGATGGATTCTTTTCTTTTATGAAGTTATCTAAGATATCTTTTATTTCTATCTCATCGTTGTCCTCGTAATATTGAAATAATTCTTGAACATATTTCTTTGGTAAATATTCTAAAGCTTCGAGAAATTGATAATACGGTTGTTCTGGTGTTGTTGTGTAGATATATAGAGAATCAAAATCTAAAAGGTTGGGTGTTGTCAACATGTTAAAAGTGAGATGAGTTTTCCCAGAACCGGAACTACCGCATATACACATGAGCATTGGATTATTAGGAAATATTTCTGAATGATTAAATTTCTTTCTCATTTTTATGTACCAAAAATTACACCTTCTCCTTTATACTTTGAAAGATATATTCCTTCTCCAGTGTGTATATTTTTAAAAAATATTCCATTACCCTTATGTTTGACTTTGATTTCCCCTGTGTCAATACTATCCACTAATTTAGTTAATCCTTGTTTGACAGTTTTCTTAGTTTCTTCACTAAATCGTTTTCCAAATTCTTTAACTGTACCTAATATGTCTGCTACTCCCGACCCTTTTGCTAACTTTTCCATTTCCAAATTATGTCTACGTTTTTCACTTTTTTCAGCTTCGGCTGCTTTCTTGGCATTGACGGCTTGAACTATTCCTGCCGTTCCGCCGGCCGTGGCACCGGCTGCGGCCAAACCAGCAAAGATCAAGGGTAGGAAAGGTAAAAATCCACCTTCCTTTATGTTCTTGTCAATTCTTTCCAAATCTATATCATCTCGTACTTTACAGTGTTTATATTTATCAATAAGTTTTTTAGTTATGCTAATTCTTTTACCATTGTAAGTAATTGTAGTTGGCTTTTCTGTTTCGATAGCATCTATTATTCTTTTTACTAAAGTTTCGGGTTTCATTTTTAAGGGATTAATTTATTCTATTCGAATCATCCGTCTGTCGGATATTTTTATTATATGTTTTGCTTCTTCCAATAATAAACAATAACCGGTTACATCTCCTTGTGTTTTTTCGATATGAATATTTATGTTTACTCCAGTTTTGAAAAGATCTTCTTGATGAGCTGATAGATCAAAACAGAAGATTGGGTGATTAATTGCAAAATCTACATATCCAAACTGAGGTGGATTTCCAAATAATTCACACATATTTTTATAATTTCTATACAATTCATTATAATCCTTTGTGGATGGATTAATAGTTAAAGGTTGGTTAGGATAATTATCGTTGTTTAATCTTACTTGAACTTTACGGATTATAGGATCTTCAGTTTGGTTCTTTGCCACTCTAAAGATACTGTTGTTATTTGTCTGAGAATCTGGTAAGTTCTTGAAACCAACTATTAAATATCTTGCTGGTTTAATGCTGTTAGTGATTGGCCATGTTGTGGATTCTCCAGTTAAAGTCATGCTCCCTACAGTGTTGCGCCGAAGAAAAGCTATTTCAATGTCTTTAGTTAACGAGTTGAATATTCTCGTTTCTACTTCAATTGATGGTGTTATTACGGGTATGAAAAGTTGGAGATTTGTTATTTCTAATTTTGCATTTGAATTAGCTTCTCCAAAGAATATCTTATCGTCATTAATTTCTCTTTGTAAATGAATTTTAAATGGTAAACCTATAGAAACTTTTCGATGTTCTAAAAGACCGAATAAAGGATATAATTTCCAATTTACGTAATTACCCCATCTATTATCCTCAACAACATTATTGTACTGATTTACTCGTTTGTCAAACCCATGGTTTACTGCTCTACCGATTCTCTCAATGCTATTTCTGGCAATGACTCTCATTCTAGCGACATCAGCATCGTTAGCTACGGTTCTTACTGGTTCTTTTAAAACGTTCCCATCACCAACATCGGGTATCCAACCCGAGACTGAATCGTAGTTTTTGGGGTAAAGGACTGTTTTCAACATTGTGTCAAATTCTCCAGGGTGTTTGATGGTTTCTATGGGGTTTGATCCCGCTTCCAAAACCATTTCGCTAAATAAAGAAGGAAAGAAATTATTTTCTAATGTTGTATTAGTCTGTGGGACTCTATTTTCATTTGCTGTTCCGTCCTTGATTTTGAAATCGCATCTGAAATAGGCATCGGAAAGTAATAACCAATTTGACAGACTATTGATCTCGAAAGTGACCCTACCACCATCATTCAATTGTGATTTAGACCCCACAGATGCATTAATAATAATGTAATCCTCTTTCTTACGATTAAATGAATAAAGAATTGGATCGTATAATCTAAAAATTGGATCAAGAATTTTATTTGCCATTTTTAAGGGGGGATAATTTTAGGTTTTTCCAATCAGTAATTTAAAACTATAATTTGTGCAAAAATAAGTCATTTTTATTATACAAAACAAAATAACAATTCAAAAGGACATATATATAAGTTCAACAATGTATATACTATATTATCAACTCATAGCAACGTTGTTAATGAGAGACACTGTAGTGTCTAGTGTTGAAACGGTTAGTGATTTTTACGACCCGGGTAACCGTCGGCCATAACCGGTTATTTTCCGGTTAACCCCGAATAATTTCATAAGCTTTATAACAAGAATGAAGAACCGCATTTGTAGCGTAAACTAAATCTCAGTTAGTACAAACGAGTTCCGAAGTTGCCGAAGAAGAGTTGACCTACTTTGGATCAGTTCCATTAGGAATTGTCGGTAAATAAATACCAACAACCCATCGAAGCAGACATCAGATTACACCCAAATTGGCCAGACGAAATAACCCCACTGTCATTCATTGGCAAGGTATCAAATAAGCGTCCAAACACGAACATGGTCGGGTACATTTAGCACCAACTTGGAATGGACGGCAGTATGATAACATAGTCAAGATCATCAAGGTTACTAGTACTCAGAGAAGACAATGAACGCCTGGATAATCAAGTTAAACAAAAAACCAAACGGGCGGTGTTTGATACAATTCGGACAAAATTATTTGTTCCACTCATGAAGTAATTTTAATTCTACAATGACTATAATTACTTATATAAACGGAACAAGATAATCTTTTATATGATATATAATAATAACGTAGTCTAATCGTGATACCTATATTTAAGATATAATGTAACGATTTGAAACTTTGATATACCCCGGTTGCGGACGATATTGTCAGGCACTAAATTTAATAGACACCGCCGGATGTTTGACTATCTCACAAGAATGTTAAAAGCGAAAGTAGAAAGTAAATGAAAGTGAGAAATTCATTGGCTGATATAAATAGACATCTCTTATTGTCCAATCAGATAATAGCATGCTTTGTTGATGGATTTTTACGAGTGTCTTTTCATAAATATTTTCAACAAGATGTTATTTTACGGCTTTATCGTTCTGTGATAAACATCGGAGATCGTGAAGATGAAAAAACAACTATTTGATGAGCTCTATGGTTACTAATATTCAGTTGAGAATACGGCGGATTTATGTTATAAAATGCCGTTTTTTACACGCATTTCTTTATTAAAATTAGCATTTTACAAATAGACGGTTAACCGATCATCTGAAATCAGACCCGGTTACCCGTGAAATCGTACCCGATATCGGTTAACTGATTAACCGTTTCAACACTAGTAGTGTCCCTGCATAGAAACGGCAATAAACAGACCGTTGTTAATGAGAGACACTGTAGTGTCCCTGCATAGAAACGGCAATAAACAGACCGTTGTTAATGACAGCCACTAGAATAGCCGTCTATAGCAACGACAGTAAACACACGGTTACTAATCAAGGCTTCTATAGTGTCCTTGCATAGAAACGATAGTAAACAACCCGTTGTCAATGAGAGCCACTGTAGTGTCCCTGGGTCGATATTGTACAGGAGAAAATTTCACAATATAAAATGAATAACATTATCGATTGAAAGTCACAGCTTTTGTTGAAATAACATAACAAGTATATTGATTTTTACAATAATGTTGAAACTGTGATAACTATACAAACTTATTCTTCTTTCCAAAACGCCGCTTCTACAGGATTAATAGTTAACTCCCGTTCAATTTTGGGAATTGACTTAATAATTGTAGAAATAGGCATTGACAATTTCTGTAGTTTCGGGTAGTCTTTAACGAGATCGGCAAGTCTTCTTAAGCTTTTACTCCAAGATACCGAAATAGTTAATTCTTTTTCAACGAAAGCGTTAAAGGTTCCCATTTTTAAAATTGAAAGTTTTTTCAACCACAATCCAAATACTACATAATACTGGATCGATCGAGAAGAATGTCGTTTTATATATTTATCACATTTCACAGTTATTTCTTCAACGTTTGTGTTTATAGTATTGTCAAAAGGTGGTATTTCCAAAGACGCTTCAACAGAACACAATAATGTTTTTAAATGTTTTAAATAATCTTCGGGTGTTTTAGGAAGCGGCTGTTCAAATTTAAGTTCCTTTGGTCTTTTACACAGGTTTTTTTTGTGTCCTTGATGAAATGTCTGCGCGCTTAAAAATCCATTCGTTTCCAATTCTATTTTAACTGTTTTGTAATGATGTAAATGGTCCTCGTGGTAAGTAATGTGTTCTTGTATTGCTGTTGCAATATCCTCTGGGGCTGAAACAAATATCAAATTCATATTATATATCAAAACAATATATCAAAAAACAATATATATTTTCAAAAAACACCAAGCTTATTAATCTAATATATCAAATTACATACCTGGGGTTGTGTCCATATTTTCTTCACTCATTTTTGCTAGAAGGGCGAACTAATGTCTCAAATACAGCTTGCAACCTCAATATTATCACGTAATGTATTTGATTAGATTCTTAGAAATAGTTTATTGATCACTTCACCATGAATACAGTTAGCTCATAGTAATCAAATAATGACGTTTATACGGGATGTATTGATTAATAATCAAGCCTTTACAATATGATTAATATTGATTTTTTGAAGCTGCTGCACAAGTTGATTTATACACTACAATTCTAAATGTACTAGAATTGTATATTGATAATGTAACATGATTAAAGGGAACTAAATCTGTCAATCTTAATAAAACCAGACCACAACGAGTTTTTTACATAAATAAATCATTTTAAAATAGTGGGATAATATGTAATTTGAGGTATTTTATGATGGAATTTGAGGTATTTTATGCTAGGTAGGGTCTTGATGGAATGTAGGAAATTTATTGAAGGTGTTTGTCGTAAGAATTCTATGAAAAATGTAGGCTGTTTTATGAAATGTAGGGTGTTAAGGTGTGTTTTGGGAAGACTCAATTTGGTTGCAAGTTTCCCCATGGGATGAAAATGGCATGGGGAAAGGTGCGACCAAATTGAGTCTTCGTATACTACTATTGGCTCAGTTATGGCCATTTTAGTTTGGGGGTACCTTTTTTCAATTTCTGGTTGGGACAAGACCAAATCTTTGAAAGCCCATATCTCGAAAACTATTGGCGATAGAGAGTTGCCATTTGCACTGTGCTTGCACATCCATGTGTAGTCAATACCTGTCAAATTTCAAGTTTCTACCGTCAACGGCCTGGCTGCTGGAGCACTTTTAGTTTCAGTTTTCCTCTTGAAAAAAATGGTTAAACTTCAAAGTCGATTTTCTCCAAAGTTTGAAATTTTTTCCGAACTCTGTTTTCGACTGAAATAGACAGAAGAGATGTTAAACTTTCACCCAGTACAAAAATCAAAGCTCTAGCATCAAAATTGGCCAGTTTATGGCCATTTTAGTTTTGGGGTCAATTTTTCACTTTTTCAATAAAATAGCAAATCTTTGACAGGCTGTTTCGCAGAAACTATTGGAGCTGGAGAGTTGCAATTTGCACTGCCTTTGCACATTGATATGAAGTCATTATGTGTCAAATTTCAAGTTCCTGTCGTTAATAGTTTGGGCGCTACGAATTTTTTAGTGTCGGCAACTCTCTAAAACTGAAATTTGAGGACTTTGTCTTCTCGAAAATTGGGTACAATTTTCAAACGCATTTTTCTCGAAATTTTGAAAAATATGAAATTTTTTTTTCTGCATGAAAAAGATAGCAGAGATGCTAAATTTTCACCCAGTACCAAAATTATAGCTCTAGGATCAAAATTGGCTCAGTTATGGCCATTTTAGTTTGGGGGTACCTTTTTTCAATTTCTGGTTGGGACAAGACCAAATCTTTGAAAGCCCATATCTCGAAAACTATTGGCGATAGAGAGTTGCCATTTGCACTGTGCTTGCACATCCATGTGTAGTCAATACCTGTCAAATTTCAAGTTTCTACCGTCAACGGCCTGGCTGCTGGAGCACTTTTAGTTTCAGTTTTCCTCTTGAAAAAAATGGTTAAACTTCAAAGTCGATTTTCTCCAAAGTTTGACAATTTTTCAGAACTCTGTTTTCGACTGAAATAGACAGAAGAGATGTTAAACTTTCACCCAGTACAAAAATCAAAGCTCTAGCATCAAAATTGGCCAGTTTATGGCCATTTTAGTTTTGGGGTCAATTTTTCAATAAAATAGCAAATCTTTGACAGGCTGTTTCGCAGAAACTATTGGAGCTGGAGAGTTGCAATTTGCACTGCCTTTGCACATTGATATGAAGTCATTATGTGTCAAATTTCAAGTTCCTGTCGTTAATAGTTTGGGCGCTACGAATTTTTTAGTGTCGGCAACTCTCTAAAACTGAAATTTGAGGACTTTGTCTTCTCGAAAATTGGGTACAATTTTCAAACGCATTTTTCTCGAAATTTTGAAAAATATGAAATTTTTTTTTCTGCATGAAAAAGATAGCAGAGATGCTAAATTTTCACCCAGTACCAAAATTATAGCTCTAGGATCAAAATTGGCTCAGTTATGGCCATTTTAGTTTGGGGGTACCTTTTTTCAATTTCTGGTTGGGACAAGACCAAATCTTTGAAAGCCCATATCTCGAAAACTATTGGCGATAGAGAGTTGCCATTTGCACTGTGCTTGCACATCCATGTGTAGTCAATACCTGTCAAATTTCAAGTTTCTACCGTCAACGGCCTGGCTGCTGGAGCACTTTTAGTTTCAGTTTTCCTCTTGAAAAAAATGGTTAAACTTCAAAGTCGATTTTCTCCAAAGTTTGAAAATTTTTCCGAACTCTGTTTTCGACTGAAATAGACAGAAGAGATGTTAAACTTTCACCCAGTACAAAAATCAAAGCTCTAGCATCAAAATTGGCCAGTTTATGGCCATTTTAGTTTTGGGGTCAATTTTTCACTTTTTCAATAAAATAGCAAATCTTTGACAGGCTGTTTCGCAGAAACTATTGGAGCTGGAGAGTTGCAATTTGCACTGCCTTTGCACATTGATATGAAGTCATTATGTGTCAAATTTCAAGTTCCTGTCGTTAATAGTTTGGGCGCTACGAATTTTTTAGTGTCGGCAACTCTCTAAAACTGAAATTTGAGGACTTTGTCTTCTCGAAAATTGGGTACAATTTTCAAACGCATTTTTCTCGAAATTTTGAAAAATATGAAATTTTTTTTTCCTGCATGAAAAAGATAGCAGAGATGCTAAATTTTCACCCAGTACCAAAATTATAGCTCTAGGATCAAAATTGGCTCAGTTATGGCCATTTTAGTTTGGGGGTACCTTTTTTCAATTTCTGGTTGGGACAAGACCAAATCTTTGAAAGCCCATATCTCGAAAACTATTGGCGATAGAGAGTTGCCATTTGCACTGTGCTTGCACATCCATGTGTAGTCAATACCTGTCAAATTTCAAGTTTCTACCGTCAACGGCCTGGCTGCTGGAGCACTTTTAGTTTCAGTTTTCCTCTTGAAAAAAATGGTTAAACTTCAAAGTCGATTTTCTCCAAAGTTTGAAAATTTTTCCGAACTCTGTTTTCGACTGAAATAGACAGCAGAGATGTTAAATTTTCACCCAGTACAAAAATCAAAGCTCTAGCATCAAAATTGGCCAGTTTATGGCCATTTTAGTTTTGGGGTCAATTTTTCACTTTTTCAATAAAATAGCAAATCTTTGACAGGCTGTTTCGCAGAAACTATTGGAGCTGGAGAGTTGCAATTTGCACTGCCTTTGCACATTGATATGAAGTCATTATGTGTCAAATTTCAAGTTCCTGTCGTTAATAGTTTGGGCGCTACGAATTTTTTAGTGTCGGCAACTCTCTAAAACTGAAATTTGAGGACTTTGTCTTCTCGAAAATTGGGTACAATTTTCAAACGCATTTTTCTCGAAATTTTGAAAAATATGAAATTTTTTTTCTGCATGAAAAAGATAGCAGAGATGCTAAATTTTCACCCAGTACCAAAATTATAGCTCTAGGATCAAAATTGGCTCAGTTATGGCCATTTTAGTTTGGGGGTACCTTTTTTCAATTTCTGGTTGGGACAAGACCAAATCTTTGAAAGCCCATATCTCGAAAAACTATTGGCGATAGAGAGTTGCCATTTGCACTGTGCTTGCACATCCATGTGTAGTCAATACCTGTCAAATTTCAAGTTTCTACCGTCAACGGCCTGGCTGCTGGAGCACTTTTAGTTTCAGTTTTCCTCTTGAAAAAAATGGTTAAACTTCAAAGTCGATTTTCTCCAAAGTTTGAAAATTTTTCCGAACTCTGTTTTCGACTGAAATAGACAGAAGAGATGTTAAACTTTCACCCAGTACAAAAATCAAAGCTCTAGCATCAAAATTGGCCAGTTTATGGCCATTTTAGTTTTGGGGTCAATTTTTCACTTTTTCAATAAAATAGCAAATCTTTGACAGGCTGTTTCGCAGAAACTATTGGAGCTGGAGAGTTGCAATTTGCACTGCCTTTGCACATTGATATGAAGTCATTATGTGTCAAATTTCAAGTTCCTGTCGTTAATAGTTTGGGCGCTACGAATTTTTTAGTGTCGGCAACTCTCTAAAACTGAAATTTGAGGACTTTGTCTTCTCGAAAATTGGGTACAATTTTCAAACGCATTTTTCTCGAAATTTTGAAAAATATGAAATTTTTTTTTCCTGCATGAAAAAGATAGCAGAGATGCTAAATTTTCACCCAGTACCAAAATTATAGCTCTAGGATCAAAATTGGCTCAGTTATGGCCATTTTAGTTTGGGGGTACCTTTTTTCAATTTCTGGTTGGGACAAGACCAAATCTTTGAAAGCCCATATCTCGAAAACTATTGGCGATAGAGAGTTGCCATTTGCACTGTGCTTGCACATCCATGTGTAGTCAATACCTGTCAAATTTCAAGTTTCTACCGTCAACGGCCTGGCTGCTGGAGCACTTTTAGTTTCAGTTTTCCTCTTGAAAAAAATGGTTAAACTTCAAAGTCGATTTTCTCCAAAGTTTGAAAATTTTTCCGAACTCTGTTTTCGACTGAAATAGACAGAAGAGATGTTAAATTTTCACCCAGTACAAAAATCAAAGCTCTAGCATCAAAATTGGCCAGTTTATGGCCATTTTAGTTTTGGGGTCAATTTTTCACTTTTTCAATAAAATAGCAAATCTTTGACAGGCTGTTTCGCAGAAACTATTGGAGCTGGAGAGTTGCAATTTGCACTGCCTTTGCACATTGATATGAAGTCATTATGTGTCAAATTTCAAGTTCCTGTCGTTAATAGTTTGGGCGCTACGAATTTTTTAGTGTCGGCAACTCTCTAAAACTGAAATTTGAGGACTTTGTCTTCTCGAAAATTGGGTACAATTTTCAAACGCATTTTTCTCGAAATTTTGAAAAATATGAAATTTTTTTTCTGCATGAAAAAGATAGCAGAGATGCTAAATTTTCACCCAGTACCAAAATTATAGCTCTAGGATCAAAATTGGCTCAGTTATGGCCATTTTAGTTTGGGGGTACCTTTTTTCAATTTCTGGTTGGGACAAGACCAAATCTTTGAAAGCCCATATCTCGAAAAACTATTGGCGATAGAGAGTTGCCATTTGCACTGTGCTTGCACATCCATGTGTAGTCAATACCTGTCAAATTTCAAGTTTCTACCGTCAACGGCCTGGCTGCTGGAGCACTTTTAGTTTCAGTTTTCCTCTTGAAAAAAATGGTTAAACTTCAAAGTCGATTTTCTCCAAAGTTTGAAAATTTTTCCGAACTCTGTTTTCGACTGAAATAGACAGAAGAGATGTTAAACTTTCACCCAGTACAAAAATCAAAGCTCTAGCATCAAAATTGGCCAGTTTATGGCCATTTTAGTTTTGGGGTCAATTTTTCACTTTTTCAATAAAATAGCAAATCTTTGACAGGCTGTTTCGCAGAAACTATTGGAGCTGGAGAGTTGCAATTTGCACTGCCTTTGCACATTGATATGAAGTCATTATGTGTCAAATTTCAAGTTCCTGTCGTTAATAGTTTGGGCGCTACGAATTTTTTAGTGTCGGCAACTCTCTAAAACTGAAATTTGAGGACTTTGTCTTCTCGAAAATTGGGTACAATTTTCAAACGCATTTTTCTCGAAATTTTGAAAAATATGAAATTTTTTTTTCTGCATGAAAAAGATAGCAGAGATGCTAAATTTTCACCCAGTACCAAAATTATAGCTCTAGGATCAAAATTGGCTCAGTTATGGCCATTTTAGTTTGGGGGTACCTTTTTTCAATTTCTGGTTGGGACAAGACCAAATCTTTGAAAGCCCATATCTCGAAAACTATTGGCGATAGAGAGTTGCCATTTGCACTGTGCTTGCACATCTATGTGTAGTCAATACCTGTCAAATTTCAAGTTTCTACCGTCAACGGCCTGGCTGCTGGAGCACTTTTAGTTTCACTTTTCCTCTTGAAAAAAAATGGTTAAACTTCAAAGTCGATTTTCTCCAAAGTTTGAAAATTTTTCCGAACTCTGTTTTCGACTGAAATAGACATAAGAGATGTTAAACTTTCACCCAGTACAAAAATCAAAGCTCTAGCATCAAAATGGGCCAGTTTATGGCCATTTTAGTTTTGGGGTCAATTTTTCACTTTTTCAATAAAATAGCAAATCTTTGACAGGCTGTTTCGCAGAAACTATTGGAGCTGGAGAGTTGCAATTTGCACTGCCTTTGCACATTGATATGAAGTCATTATGTGTCAAATTTCAAGTTCCTGTCGTTAATAGTTTGGGCGCTACGAATTTTTTAGTGTCGGCAACTCTCTAAAACTGAAATTTGAGGACTTTGTCTTCTCGAAAATTGGGTACAATTTTCAAACGCATTTTTCTCGAAATTTTGAAAAATATGAAATTTTTTTTTCTGCATGAAAAAGATAGCAGAGATGCTAAATTTTCACCCAGTACCAAAATTATAGCTCTAGGATCAAAATTGGCTCAGTTATGGCCATTTTAGTTTGGGGGTACCTTTTTTCAATTTCTGGTTGGGACAAGACCAAATCTTTGAAAGCCCATATCTCGAAAAACTATTGGCGATAGAGAGTTGCCATTTGCACTGTGCTTGCACATCCATGTGTAGTCAATACCTGTCAAATTTCAAGTTTCTACCGTCAACGGCCTGGCTGCTGGAGCACTTTTAGTTTCAGTTTTCCTCTTGAAAAAAATGGTTAAACTTCAAAGTCGATTTTCTCCAAAGTTTGAAAATTTTTCCGAACTCTGTTTTCGACTGAAATAGACAGAAGAGATGTTAAACTTTCACCCAGTACAAAAATCAAAGCTCTAGCATCAAAATTGGCCAGTTTATGGCCATTTTAGTTTTGGGGTCAATTTTTCACTTTTTCAATAAAATAGCAAATCTTTGACAGGCTGTTTCGCAGAAACTATTGGAGCTGGAGAGTTGCAATTTGCACTGCCTTTGCACATTGATATGAAGTCATTATGTGTCAAATTTCAAGTTCCTGTCGTTAATAGTTTGGGCGCTACGAATTTTTTAGTGTCGGCAACTCTCTAAAACTGAAATTTGAGGACTTTGTCTTCTCGAAAATTGGGTACAATTTTCAAACGCATTTTTCTCGAAATTTTGAAAAATATGAAAAATTTTTTTCTGCATGAAAAAGATAGCAGAGATGCTAAATTTTCACCCAGTACCAAAATTATAGCTCTAGGATCAAAATTGGCTCAGTTATGGCCATTTTAGTTTGGGGGTACCTTTTTTCAATTTCTGGTTGGGACAAGACCAAATCTTTGAAAGCCCATATCTCGAAAACTATTGGCGATAGAGAGTTGCCATTTGCACTGTGCTTGCACATCCATGTGTAGTCAATACCTGTCAAATTTCAAGTTTCTACCGTCAACGGCCTGGCTGCTGGAGCACTTTTAGTTTCAGTTTTCCTCTTGAAAAAAATGGTTAAACTTCAAAGTCGATTTTCTCCAAAGTTTGACAATTTTTCCGAACTCTGTTTTCGACTGAAATAGACAGAAGAGATGTTAAACTTTCACCCAGTACAAAAATCAAAGCTCTAGCATCAAAATTGGCCAGTTTATGGCCATTTTAGTTTTGGGGTCAATTTTTCACTTTTTCAATAAAATAGCAAATCTTTGACAGGCTGTTTCGCAGAAACTATTGGAGCTGGAGAGTTGCAATTTGCACTGCCTTTGCACATTGATATGAAGTCATTATGTGTCAAATTTCAAGTTCCTGTCGTTAATAGTTTGGGCGCTACGAATTTTTTAGTGTCGGCAACTCTCTAAAACTGAAATTTGAGGACTTTGTCTTCTCGAAAATTGGGTACAATTTTCAAACGCATTTTTCTCGAAATTTTGAAAAATATGAAATTTTTTTTTCTGCATGAAAAAGATAGCAGAGATGCTAAATTTTCACCCAGTACCAAAATTATAGCTCTAGGATCAAAATTGGCTCAGTTATGGCCATTTTAGTTTGGGGGTACCTTTTTTCAATTTCTGGTTGGGACAAGACCAAATCTTTGAAAGCCCATATCTCGAAAAACTATTGGCGATAGAGAGTTGCCATTTGCACTGTGCTTGCACATCCATGTGTAGTCAATACCTGTCAAATTTCAAGTTTCTACCGTCAACGGCCTGGCTGCTGGAGCACTTTTAGTTTCAGTTTTCCTCTTGAAAAAAATGGTTAAACTTCAAAGTCGATTTTCTCCAAAGTTTGACAATTTTTCAGAACTCTGTTTTCGACTGAAATAGACAGAAGAGATGTTAAACTTTCACCCAGTACAAAAATCAAAGCTCTAGCATCAAAATTGGCCAGTTTATGGCCATTTTAGTTTTGGGGTCAATTTTTCACTTTTTCAATAAAATAGCAAATCTTTGACAGGCTGTTTCGCAGAAACTATTGGAGCTGGAGAGTTGCAATTTGCACTGCCTTTGCACATTGATATGAAGTCATTATGTGTCAAATTTCAAGTTCCTGTCGTTAATAGTTTGGGCGCTACGAATTTTTTAGTGTCGGCAACTCTCTAAAACTGAAATTTGAGGACTTTGTCTTCTCGAAAATTGGGTACAATTTTCAAACGCATTTTTCTCGAAATTTTGAAAAATATGAAATTTTTTTTTCTGCATGAAAAAGATAGCAGAGATGCTAAATTTTCACCCAGTACCAAAATTATAGCTCTAGGATCAAAATTGGCTCAGTTATGGCCATTTTAGTTTGGGGGTACCTTTTTTCAATTTCTGGTTGGGACAAGACCAAATCTTTGAAAGCCCATATCTCGAAAAACTATTGGCGATAGAGAGTTGCCATTTGCACTGTGCTTGCACATCCATGTGTAGTCAATACCTGTCAAATTTCAAGTTTCTACCGTCAACGGCCTGGCTGCTGGAGCACTTTTAGTTTCAGTTTTCCTCTTGAAAAAAATGGTTAAACTTCAAAGTCGATTTTCTCCAAAGTTTGAAAATTTTTCCGAACTCTGTTTTCGACTGAAATAGACAGAAGAGATGTTAAACTTTCACCCAGTACAAAAATCAAAGCTCTAGCATCAAAATTGGCCAGTTTATGGCCATTTTAGTTTTGGGGTCAATTTTTCACTTTTTCAATAAAATAGCAAATCTTTGACAGGCTGTTTCGCAGAAACTATTGGAGCTGGAGAGTTGCAATTTGCACTGCCTTTGCACATTGATATGAAGTCATTATGTGTCAAATTTCAAGTTCCTGTCGTTAATAGTTTGGGCGCTACGAATTTTTTAGTGTCGGCAACTCTCTAAAACTGAAATTTGAGGACTTTGTCTTCTCGAAAATTGGGTACAATTTTCAAACGCATTTTTCTCGAAATTTTGAAAAATATGAAATTTTTTTTTCTGCATGAAAAAGATAGCAGAGATGCTAAATTTTCACCCAGTACCAAAATTATAGCTCTAGGATCAAAATTGGCTCAGTTATGGCCATTTTAGTTTGGGGGTACCTTTTTTCAATTTCTGGTTGGGACAAGACCAAATCTTTGAAAGCCCATATCTCGAAAAACTATTGGCGATAGAGAGTTGCCATTTGCACTGTGCTTGCACATCCATGTGTAGTCAATACCTGTCAAATTTCAAGTTTCTACCGTCAACGGCCTGGCTGCTGGAGCACTTTTAGTTTCAGTTTTCCTCTTGAAAAAAATGGTTAAACTTCAAAGTCGATTTTCTCCAAAGTTTGAAAATTTTTCCGAACTCTGTTTTCGACTGAAATAGACAGAAGAGATGTTAAACTTTCACCCAGTACAAAAATCAAAGCTCTAGCATCAAAATTGGCCAGTTTATGGCCATTTTAGTTTTGGGGTCAATTTTTCACTTTTTCAATAAAATAGCAAATCTTTGACAGGCTGTTTCGCAGAAACTATTGGAGCTGGAGAGTTGCAATTTGCACTGCCTTTGCACATTGATATGAAGTCATTATGTGTCAAATTTCAAGTTCCTGTCGTTAATAGTTTGGGCGCTACGAATTTTTTAGTGTCGGCAACTCTCTAAAACTGAAATTTGAGGACTTTGTCTTCTCGAAAATTGGGTACAATTTTCAAACGCATTTTTCTCGAAATTTTGAAAAATATGAAATTTTTTTTTCTGCATGAAAAAGATAGCAGAGATGCTAAATTTTCACCCAGTACCAAAATTATAGCTCTAGGATCAAAATTGGCTCAGTTATGGCCATTTTAGTTTGGGGGTACCTTTTTTCAATTTCTGGTTGGGACAAGACCAAATCTTTGAAAGCCCATATCTCGAAAAACTATTGGCGATAGAGAGTTGCCATTTGCACTGTGCTTGCACATCCATGTGTAGTCAATACCTGTCAAATTTCAAGTTTCTACCGTCAACGGCCTGGCTGCTGGAGCACTTTTAGTTTCAGTTTTCCTCTTGAAAAAAATGGTTAAACTTCAAAGTCGATTTTCTCCAAAGTTTGAAAATTTTTCCGAACTCTGTTTTCGACTGAAATAGACAGAAGAGATGTTAAACTTTCACCCAGTACAAAAATCAAAGCTCTAGCATCAAAATTGGCCAGTTTATGGCCATTTTAGTTTTGGGGTCAATTTTTCACTTTTTCAATAAAATAGCAAATCTTTGACAGGCTGTTTCGCAGAAACTATTGGAGCTGGAGAGTTGCAATTTGCACTGCCTTTGCACATTGATATGAAGTCATTATGTGTCAAATTTCAAGTTCCTGTCGTTAATAGTTTGGGCGCTACGAATTTTTTAGTGTCGGCAACTCTCTAAAACTGAAATTTGAGGACTTTGTCTTCTCGAAAATTGGGTACAATTTTCAAACGCATTTTTCTCGAAATTTTGAAAAATATGAAATTTTTTTTTCTGCATGAAAAAGATAGCAGAGATGCTAAATTTTCACCCAGTACCAAAATTATAGCTCTAGGATCAAAATTGGCTGAGTTATGGCCATTTTAGTTTGGGGGTACCTTTTTTCAATTTCTGGTTGGGACAAGACCAAATCTTTGAAAGCCCATATCTCGAAAACTATTGGCGATAGAGAGTTGCCATTTGCACTGTGCTTGCACATCCATGTGTAGTCAATACCTGTCAAATTTCAAGTTTCTACCGTCAACGGCCTGGCTGCTGGAGCACTTTTAGTTTCAGTTTTCCTCTTGAAAAAAATGGTTAAACTTCAAAGTCGATTTTCTCCAAAGTTTGAAAATTTTTCCGAACTCTGTTTTCGACTGAAATAGACAGAAGAGATGTTAAACTTTCACCCAGTACAAAAATCAAAGCTCTAGCATCAAAATGGGCCAGTTTATGGCCATTTTAGTTTTGGGGTCAATTTTTCACTTTTTCAATAAAATAGCAAATCTTTGACAGGCTGTTTCGCAGAAACTATTGGAGCTGGAGAGTTGCAATTTGCACTGCCTTTGCACATTGATATGAAGTCATTATGTGTCAAATTTCAAGTTCCTGTCGTTAATAGTTTGGGCGCTACGAATTTTTTAGTGTCGGCAACTCTCTAAAACTGAAATTTGAGGACTTTGTCTTCTCGAAAATTGGGTACAATTTTCAAACGCATTTTTCTCGAAATTTTGAAAAATATGAAATTTTTTTTTCTGCATGAAAAAGATAGCAGAGATGCTAAATTTTCACCCAGTACCAAAATTATAGCTCTAGGATCAAAATTGGCTCAGTTATGGCCATTTTAGTTTGGGGGTACCTTTTTTCAATTTCTGGTTGGGACAAGACCAAATCTTTGAAAGCCCATATCTCGAAAACTATTGGCGATAGAGAGTTGCCATTTGCACTGTGCTTGCACATCCATGTGTAGTCAATACCTGTCAAATTTCAAGTTTCTACCGTCAACGGCCTGGCTGCTGGAGCACTTTTAGTTTCAGTTTTCCTCTTGAAAAAAATGGTTAAACTTCAAAGTCGATTTTCTCCAAAGTTTGAAAATTTTTCCGAACTCTGTTTTCGACTGAAATAGACAGAAGAGATGTTAAACTTTCACCCAGTACAAAAATCAAAGCTCTAGCATCAAAATTGGCCAGTTTATGGCCATTTTAGTTTTGGGGTCAATTTTTCACTTTTTCAATAAAATAGCAAATCTTTGACAGGCTGTTTCGCAGAAACTATTGGAGCTGGAGAGTTGCAATTTGCACTGCCTTTGCACATTGATATGAAGTCATTATGTGTCAAATTTCAAGTTCCTGTCGTTAATAGTTTGGGCGCTACGAATTTTTTAGTGTCGGCAACTCTCTAAAACTGAAATTTGAGGACTTTGTCTTCTCGAAAATTGGGTACAATTTTCAAACGCATTTTTCTCGAAATTTTGAAAAATATGAAATTTTTTTTTCTGCATGAAAAAGATAGCAGAGATGCTAAATTTTCACCCAGTACCAAAATTATAGCTCTAGGATCAAAATTGGCTCAGTTATGGCCATTTTAGTTTGGGGGTACCTTTTTTCAATTTCTGGTTGGGACAAGACCAAATCTTTGAAAGCCCATATCTCGAAAAACTATTGGCGATAGAGAGTTGCCATTTGCACTGTGCTTGCACATCCATGTGTAGTCAATACCTGTCAAATTTCAAGTTTCTACCGTCAACGGCCTGGCTGCTGGAGCACTTTTAGTTTCAGTTTTCCTCTTGAAAAAAATGGTTAAACTTCAAAGTCGATTTTCTCCAAAGTTTGAAAATGTTTCCGAACTCTGTTTTCGACTGAAATAGACAGAAGAGATGTTAAACTTTCACCCAGTACAAAAATCAAAGCTCTAGCATCAAAATTGGCCAGTTTATGGCCATTTTAGTTTTGGGGTCAATTTTTCACTTTTTCAATAAAATAGCAAATCTTTGACAGGCTGTTTCGCAGAAACTATTGGAGCTGGAGAGTTGCAATTTGCACTGCCTTTGCACATTGATATGAAGTCATTATGTGTCCAATTTCAAGTTCCTGTCGTTAATAGTTTGGGCGCTACGAATTTTTTAGTGTCGGCAACTCTCTAAAACTGAAATTTGAGGACTTTGTCTTCTCGAAAATTGGGTACAATTTTCAAACGCATTTTTCTCGAAATTTTGAAAAATATGAAATTTTTTTTTCTGCATGAAAAAGATAGCAGAGATGCTAAATTTTCACCCAGTACCAAAATTATAGCTCTAGGATCAAAATTGGCTCAGTTATGGCCATTTTAGTTTGGGGGTACCTTTTTTCAATTTCTGGTTGGGACAAGACCAAATCTTTGAAAGCCCATATCTCGAAAAACTATTGGCGATAGAGAGTTGCCATTTGCACTGTGCTTGCACATCCATGTGTAGTCAATACCTGTCAAATTTCAAGTTTCTACCGTCAACGGCCTGGCTGCTGGAGCACTTTTAGTTTCAGTTTTCCTCTTGAAAAAAATGGTTAAACTTCAAAGTCGATTTTCTCCAAAGTTTGAAAATTTTTCCGAACTCTGTTTTCGACTGAAATAGACAGAAGAGATGTTAAACTTTCACCCAGTACAAAAATCAAAGCTCTAGCATCAAAATTGGCCAGTTTATGGCCATTTTAGTTTTGGGGTCAATTTTTCACTTTTTCAATAAAATAGCAAATCTTTGACAGGCTGTTTCGCAGAAACTATTGGAGCTGGAGAGTTGCAATTTGCACTGCCTTTGCACATTGATATGAAGTCATTATGTGTCAAATTTCAAGTTCCTGTCGTTAATAGTTTGGGCGCTACGAATTTTTTAGTGTCGGCAACTCTCTAAAACTGAAATTTGAGGACTTTGTCTTCTCGAAAATTGGGTACAATTTTCAAACGCATTTTTCTCGAAATTTTGAAAAATATGAAATTTTTTTTTCTGCATGAAAAAGATAGCAGAGATGCTAAATTTTCACCCAGTACCAAAATTATAGCTCTAGGATCAAAATTGGCTCAGTTATGGCCATTTTAGTTTGGGGGTACCTTTTTTCAATTTCTGGTTGGGACAAGACCAAATCTTTGAAAGCCCATATCTCGAAAAACTATTGGCGATAGAGAGTTGCCATTTGCACTGTGCTTGCACATCCATGTGTAGTCAATACCTGTCAAATTTCAAGTTTCTACCGTCAACGGCCTGGCTGCTGGAGCACTTTTAGTTTCAGTTTTCCTCTTGAAAAAAATGGTTAAACTTCAAAGTCGATTTTCTCCAAAGTTTGAAAATTTTTCCGAACTCTGTTTTCGACTGAAATAGACAGAAGAGATGTTAAACTTTCACCCAGTACAAAAATCAAAGCTCTAGCATCAAAATTGGCCAGTTTATGGCCATTTTAGTTTTGGGGTCAATTTTTCACTTTTTCAATAAAATAGCAAATCTTTGACAGGCTGTTTCGCAGAAACTATTGGAGCTGGAGAGTTGCAATTTGCACTGCCTTTGCACATTGATATGAAGTCATTATGTGTCAAATTTCAAGTTCCTGTCGTTAATAGTTTGGGCGCTACGAATTTTTTAGTGTCGGCAACTCTCTAAAACTGAAATTTGAGGACTTTGTCTTCTCGAAAATTGGGTACAATTTTCAAACGCATTTTTCTCGAAATTTTGAAAAATATGAAAAATTTTTTTCTGCATGAAAAAGATAGCAGAGATGCTAAATTTTCACCCAGTACCAAAATTATAGCTCTAGGATCAAAATTGGCTCAGTTATGGCCATTTTAGTTTGGGGGTACCTTTTTTCAATTTCTGGTTGGGACAAGACCAAATCTTTGAAAGCCCATATCTCGAAAAACTATTGGCGATAGAGAGTTGCCATTTGCACTGTGCTTGCACATCCATGTGTAGTCAATACCTGTCAAATTTCAAGTTTCTACCGTCAACGGCCTGGCTGCTGGAGCACTTTTAGTTTCAGTTTTCCTCTTGAAAAAAATGGTTAAACTTCAAAGTCGATTTTCTCCAAAGTTTGAAAATTTTTCCGAACTCTGTTTTCGACTGAAATAGACAGAAGAGATGTTAAACTTTCACCCAGTACAAAAATCAAAGCTCTAGCATCACAATTGGCCAGTTTATGGCCATTTTAGTTTTGGGGTCAATTTTTCACTTTTTCAATAAAATAGCAAATCTTTGACAGGCTGTTTCGCAGAAACTATTGGAGCTGGAGAGTTGCAATTTGCACTGCCTTTGCACATTGATATGAAGTCATTATGTGTCAAATTTCAAGTTCCTGTCGTTAATAGTTTGGGCGCTACGAATTTTTTAGTGTCGGCAACTCTCTAAAACTGAAATTTGAGGACTTTGTCTTCTCGAAAATTGGGTACAATTTTCAAACGCATTTTTCTCGAAATTTTGAAAAATATGAAATTTTTTTTTCTGCATGAAAAAGATAGCAGAGATGCTAAATTTTCACCCAGTACCAAAATTATAGCTCTAGGATCAAAATTGGCTCAGTTATGGCCATTTTAGTTTGGGGGTACCTTTTTTCAATTTCTGGTTGGGACAAGACCAAATCTTTGAAAGCCCATATCTCGAAAAACTATTGGCGATAGAGAGTTGCCATTTGCACTGTGCTTGCACATCCATGTGTAGTCAATACCTGTCAAATTTCAAGTTTCTACCGTCAACGGCCTGGCTGCTGGAGCACTTTTAGTTTCAGTTTTCCTCTTGAAAAAAATGGTTAAACTTCAAAGTCGATTTTCTCCAAAGTTTGAAAATTTTTCCGAACTCTGTTTTCGACTGAAATAGACAGAAGAGATGTTAAACTTTCACCCAGTACAAAAATCAAAGCTCTAGCATCAAAATTGGCCAGTTTATGGCCATTTTAGTTTTGGGGTCAATTTTTCACTTTTTCAATAAAATAGCAAATCTTTGACAGGCTGTTTCGCAGAAACTATTGGAGCTGGAGAGTTGCAATTTGCACTGCCTTTGCACATTGATATGAAGTCATTATGTGTCAAATTTCAAGTTCCTGTCGTTAATAGTTTGGGCGCTACGAATTTTTTAGTGTCGGCAACTCTCTAAAACTGAAATTTGAGGACTTTGTCTTCTCGAAAATTGGGTACAATTTTCAAACGCATTTTTCTCGAAATTTTGAAAAATATGAAAAATTTTTTTCTGCATGAAAAAGATAGCAGAGATGCTAAATTTTCACCCAGTACCAAAATTATAGCTCTAGGATCAAAATTGGCTCAGTTATGGCCATTTTAGTTTGGGGGTACCTTTTTTCAATTTCTGGTTGGGACAAGACCAAATCTTTGAAAGCCCATATCTCGAAAACTATTGGCGATAGAGAGTTGCCATTTGCACTGTGCTTGCACATCCATGTGTAGTCAATACCTGTCAAATTTCAAGTTTCTACCGTCAACGGCCTGGCTGCTGGAGCACTTTTAGTTTCAGTTTTCCTCTTGAAAAAAATGGTTAAACTTCAAAGTCGATTTTCTCCAAAGTTTGAAAATTTTTCCGAACTCTGTTTTCGACTGAAATAGACAGAAGAGATGTTAAACTTTCACCCAGTACAAAAATCAAAGCTCTAGCATCAAAATTGGCCAGTTTATGGCCATTTTAGTTTTGGGGTCAATTTTTCACTTTTTCAATAAAATAGCAAATCTTTGACAGGCTGTTTCGCAGAAACTATTGGAGCTGGAGAGTTGCAATTTGCACTGCCTTTGCACATTGATATGAAGTCATTATGTGTCAAATTTCAAGTTCCTGTCGATAATAGTTTGGGCGCTACGAATTTTTTAGTGTCGGCAACTCTCTAAAACTGAAATTTGAGGACTTTGTCTTCTCGAAAATTGGGTACAATTTTCAAACGCATTTTTCTCGAAATTTTGAAAAATATGAAATTTTTTTTTCTGCATGAAAAAGATAGCAGAGATGCTAAATTTTCACCCAGTACCAAAATTATAGCTCTAGGATCAAAATTGGCTCAGTGATGGCCATTTTAGTTTGGGGGTACCTTTTTTCAATTTCTGGTTGGGACAAGACCAAATCTTTGAAAGCCCATATCTCGAAAACTATTGGCGATAGAGAGTTGCCATTTGCACTGTGCTTGCACATTCATGTGTAGTCAATACCTGTCAAATTTCAAGTTTCTACCGTCAACGGCCTGGCTGCTGGAGCACTTTTAGTTTCAGTTTTCCTCTTGAAAAAAATGGTTAAACTTCAAAGTCGATTTTCTCCAAAGTTTGAAAATTTTTCCGAACTCTGTTTTCGACTGAAATAGACAGACGAGATGTTAAACTTTCACCCAGTACAAAAATCAAAGCTCTAGCATCAAAATTGGCCAGTTTATGGCCATTTTAGTTTTGGGGTCAATTTTTCACTTTTTCAATAAAATAGCAAATCTTTGACAGGCTGTTTCGCAGAAACTATTGGAGCTGGAGAGTTGCAATTTGCACTGCCTTTGCACATTGATATGAAGTCATTATGTGTCAAATTTCAAGTTCCTGTCGTTAATAGTTTGGGCGCTACGAATTTTTTAGTGTCGGCAACTCTCAGTAGTGTAGGTAGACTCAATTCGGTCGCACCTTTCCCCATGCCATTTTCATCCCATGGGGAAACTTGCAACCAAATTGAGTCTACCCAAAACACACCTTAACACCCTACATTTCATAAAACAGCCTACATTTTTCATAGAATTCTTACGACAAACACCTTCAATAAATTTCCTACATTCCATCAAAAAAGCATATTAAAAATAGGATGAGTTTAATTTTAAAACATGAACAATACAGATTCGAAGATTATTCAGGCGACGGTATCTTTTCATCTATATTTTCGCTAGGTTCAAAAATAATTCCAAAAGTAGCTGGCTTTGTTTCAAACAACAAATCCCTAATTTCCTCCGGTGCTCAAGCAGTTGGGTCCGTGGCAAAAGCAGGAATTAGAATAAACGACGCCGTGAAAAAATCCGACGAACTGAAAGAATTACAGCAAATAAGAGAACTACGAAACAGGAGAATAGAACAACAAGCTTTAGATAAAAAAACAGGAAAAGGTTTTAAAGTAATTGGATAAAAATGTCTTTGATAATTGCTCAAAATCCAAAAACTTATTTTGGTTCCGATATTCAAAAATCATTAGGATATCTTCCTGGATTTCCATGGGCCAAATACTCTGGCGAGAAACATCTTCCAGGTCATAATTACACCGGTCCAGGTACTAGATTAGATCTGCGATTAGACGAAAACGATAAACCAAAACCAGGGGAAGAACCAGTCAATAGAGTTGACGCTGCTGCGCTTAAACACGACATACTTTACAGAAACAAAGACATAAACTTCAGACACGAAGCAGACAAACAAATGATAATCGAACTCGAAAATATTCCAAATCCAACATTCAAAGAGAGAATGCAAAGAGCGCTAATCATTAAACTGTTAAAAGCAAAGATGAAATTGGGTATGGGATTGGCGGATGAAATTCATAAAGAATTTAGAAAAAACAAACATTATTTAAAAGTTAAAGTATTTGATAAAGATGAAATATGGTCAGCAGATTTAATTAATATGCCAGTTGAAAGAGGATTTAAATATTGCTTAACAGTTATAGATTTGTATACGAGATATGCTTGGGTTATTCCTCTCAAAAACAAAACTGGAATATCAGTCAAACACGCATTTGAAACCATAATGAAACAATCTGACAGACGGCCCCAAAAGTTATGGGTAGATAAAGGGAGCGAATTTTATAACAAAAATATGAAATCTGTGGGGTTTGAAATTTACAGTACTCACAACGAAGGTAAGGCTGTAGTTATTGAAAGATTCAACAGGACTCTAAAAAATAAACTTTTCAAAAAGTTCACGGAATTAAAATCTCAAAAATGGCTAAAAATATTACCAGAGGTCGTAGACGAATACAATAACAAAATACATTCATCTATAGGAGTGTCACCAGCACAAGCCTCAAAAAATCCAAATATTATAAGATCAATTAACGCGCAACATAACTACGAAAATGAAATAAAGAATCTAAATGTCAAACCCAAATTTAAAATTGGAGATCGAGTTCGTATTTTCAAATATAAAAGTAAATTCGAAAAAGGATATGTTGGTTATTGGACAAACGAAATATTTATCGTAGATAAAGTTAATAGCACATCCCCTCCAACATATGAATTAATCGATCAAGACAAAGAACAAATTATAGGTAGGTTTTATCAAAATGAACTTCAAAAAACTGACTTTTAAAAATGAATGAATTTCTCGATAAATATGGTACCGATACAACCACAAACTTCCAACTTATGAGATGGGCGAATGAGTTAAATATATCACCGTTTTATTATTGTATGAGAGATGAAATAAATAATCTCAAAAGTAAGAAAGGTAAATTCTACGCTATAACAAATATACACACTTCCGATCAAAAAGGTGTTCATCATTCTGCTTTGTACAAAGACTCTAACTTTTATTTTTTCGACTCTTTTGGATTAGATCCCACTGAAGAGATAATGAATCTAACTAATCAACCAATTAAATCTTCTACATTTCAAATACAAAAGCCGGGTCAAAAGTTTTGTGGTCAGCTTTCACTTTGGGTTTTATATCAGTTGAGTTTAGGAAAACAGTTCGAAGAAATTGTAATAAATTTAACTCAATAAAAATGGCAAATAAATTTGGTTTAGGTGCTTTACCTTTAGATACTAAAAAACCAAACACTACATTTTCAATCAATAAAATCAAACCATATTTTGTGGATCAAATCGGAGACATTCTTCAGGGTGATATTGATATGAACAATTTTGGTATAACTAATTTAAAGTTAGCAGAAAATGATAATGATGCTGTTAACAAGAAATATTTAATGGATCAAATAAATTTAATTGAAGTAGATAAAGACCATTTAAAAGATCGAATAGCTGATGTGAAAAGATTCTTCAAACGACAAATAAATAATAAAGATTTTATAAATGAATCTAAATTGAAAGAATTAGATTATATTGATGATGGTAAATTACAAAAAGAAGTAACAAGTTTAAAAAGTTTTATTCAACAACAATTAGTCAATACAGTAGATAAAACTCAATTACAAAATTTAAGGTCATTAATATCTAAATTAGATGACAAGATTACAAAGCAAAAAGTAGATCTTAAACAACTAATATCCAATATTAATCCAGGCATAAGTGAAGACAAATTAACCGCATTAGAAAGTAAACTTAGTGATGATAGCGAAATACAAAAACAAATAGAATCTATTCAACAAAAATTAATAAATGTAGTAGATAAAAATCAATTACAAAATTTAAGGTCATCAATATCTAATTTAGATGATAAACTATCAAAACAAAAAGTAGATTTTAAAAAACTAATATCCAACATTAGTCCAGGCATAAGTGAAGATAAATTACAACAAGAATTAACTGCTCTGGAAAGTAAATTTAAAACTGAATTACAAAACGAACTAAAAACTATTGATGATAGTGAAATTAAAACTTATATTCAACAACAGATAGAAAATATTGATGATAGTGAAATTAAAACTTATATTCAACAACAAATACAAAATATTGATTATAGTGAGATTCAACAACGGATAACTACTATTAATAATGAAGTTTTAAAACAGGAAACAAATATAACCACATTACAAAATAATCTCAATGAATTAGAATATATTAAACCCTATTATTTCTTTCTTCCATTTTCTAAAGACTATAAAGATTATTCGGTGGAAGAAATCACTGGAGAATTCATTCGTGGTTATAAATATGGGTTTAAAGTAAATATTAAAAAAGATATAGATCCTCATGGAAGCTTATCTGATATTATGACTTCTTTTGAGGGGAATACTATAATTGACATATTTTTTCCTATGAAGGTAAAAGTCGATTTTCCAATTCATGGTCAATTCACTAATTATAACACTCTTTTATCTGTTCACTTTATCAAAAATGCTAACATCGTAGATACTAAAATATTTAATCTTTGGGGGGAAAATTTTAATATTTCGTCAAATCAGTTGTATATAGATAACCTTAGAATCTCAATCGAGCCGAATGATAAAAGAGCGTCTTATACAGCTGAGTTATTTGATATGATATTGGAAACGGAAACTCCACCATCAATAAACATAATTAGAAATCCAAAACCACGAGAAGAAGAAACACAGATTTATGAGTTTTTACGAACAACAGACTTTGAATATGTGAAACTATATTTTGTTCATAATGATCTTTTCTTCTCTGTTGATGTTAATAAAAATCAACAATTTAAACATTTTCCAATAGCATTAACAGAAAATCTATATGTATCATATTTTTTCATAGAAATCTCTATTGAAAAAAAAACAAATTTTTTTGTTTATCGGGATAAGAAGAACAAGGAGTCAAAACAAGAAGCATTCTTAGTACAGGTACATGTCACTATTGTACAAAACCCTAAGGATATACGTAGAGCATTATCGGAAGTTCACTTAATTTAACGTTTAAAAATGGAACAAGAAAGCAGACAAAAATACATGATAGACAAACAAATAGAATTAAAAGAAAAACTAAGACAATTTAACAAATGCAGAAAAACATGGAGTAGAATCGATTCTGTTTTCAAAACATTAAGTACAGTTTTAACAGTAGGAATAACGGTGGCAACAGCTGTAACCGGTGGATTAATGCTTCCAATAATTGTCCCAACTGTATTAGCCGCGTTCACTGCCGTTCAAACTTCATCTTGTGGTTTGATAACTTTAGGTTTTACATCAAAACAGAAAGCTCATTATAAAAGGAAAATCGAAATTTTAAATGCGTATCTTAATAAATTGTTTATTTTTTTCGAAAGATCGAGAGAAGACAAGAACATAACAGTTGAAGAATTAGAAAAATTCAATGAAATTTTAGATAAATTTAATGTAGAAATGTCATCAATAAAAGTTAAAAATTCATAATTAAAATAGATACTTAAAAAAAGAAGATGGAAAATATTGAAAATTTAAACAATTCTTTTTCAAAATTATTCAAGGCAATACCTACTTTATCTTCGCAAGAAAAATTCAAATATCTAGCCGAAAATGTAGAAGAAGATGAAATCAAAATATCAAATATACTTTTTTCAGAATTAATCAAGAGAATAACTATTCTATTTAACGATTTTAAAATCAAAGGTCAAATTGAAATAAATGGTCAAATATATGAAGTTGGGGAATATAAACAAGACATGAGATTATCTGGATTCAATGCTCAAACTTTCCAAGTTATTTATTCAAAGATGGATGATAAATCTGACGCATCTGATTGGTATTTTACAGGAGAGATTTGTTTCCGCAAAAATAATTTTAGTATAATAAAAAGATCTAAAACTGGCAGAGGTGGTAATTTACTTAAAAAGATAAATGAGTACAAAGGCAAAAATTGTTTCATACCAAGCGATGGTTATTGTTTTATAAAGTGTGTAAATCACTTCATGAATAAAGACTTAACAAAAGAATTTAAAGATTTCGTCAATAGTTTTCAAAAATCAAACCGAAAAGGAGTTATGACATCTGCTAGAATCTCTGATTTCAATAAGAAATTTAATACTTATTTTCAAATTTATATGCCCGCACATAGACATTTTCAACCAAAGAAAGTATCCGAAGAATTAGATTGGGTATTTTATTTACACAAAGAACATTTTTGTTTGATAAGAAGAAATAACAAAAAGTTAGGCATTCAAGAAATAAAAGATAATTACGATGAAAATGTATGGAGAACCTGTGGGGATGATGACGCACTAACTTGTTTTGCTCAGTTAAAACTAAATGTGATTTCACACCCTCATGATGATACTTTATACGCATGGGATTGCGAAACTTATAACGAAAATAAAGCCATTCCTTATTGTTGTACTTTAGTCAATTTGGAAAAACTAAGGAAAAAACTAGAACTAATTAAAAGAGTATTCCCAGATTTAAAACCAACTGATCCCATTCCAGAAGAATATTACAACAAACTCATGACTAATATAGTAGAAATATTTGTAGGAACAGATTGTTTTGATCAGATGTTGCGTCGTTTAGGAAGAGTAGATGAAAAAAGATTAACCTTAATTTCCCATAACGGGAGTGGTTTTGACAACTGGGTTGCACTTCAAACCATTGATAAACTAACACAATGTCCACTAGTAGCAGATAATAAAATTCTATCTCTTCCTATATCTAATCCATATACAGAAGAAAGATTACAGAAAAAATGGAAAAGAGAGAAAGAGATACCTGATAAAAATAAATATTTACAACATATATCTCTCACTTGTTCCTATCAACATGAAAGATCTAGTTTGGAGGCATGGGGGAATTCGTCTAATCTACCGATGAATTTGAGGAAGATTGCCGATATTAATATTGCAAAATACACCAAAGATAATTGGGAATCTTTAAGACACGAATGGGAACCGTACGCTAAAAGAGATACCTTATGTCTCGCAGCTTGTTTGATAAAATACAATAAAGCAATGAGAGAAACTGTCTTCCAAAACGTTTCAAATAATCTTACGGCTCCATCTTTATCTTTAAAGGGTTGGTATTATTTATATCATTACGATAAAGAAATGGTTGAAGAAGAATGGTACGAAAGTACTAGAATGGTTCTGAAACACACCGAAAAGCAAAACATAGAAAAAGTTTACTCGCATACTCACCCTTTTATAAGATATTTTATAAGACAAAGTATTAAAGGAGGAAGAGTTTCAGCAAACAGAAAATCATTTGAAACGAACAAAATGGATGAAATTTGTGATGTATTAAGGGAATACACAAAACTTGAAAGCAATAACATAATTGATTTATTTAAAGAATATAGTAAAAGTGATACAGATAAAACGGAAGTTCACTCGAGACTTAAAAAAATAAAATGTACTAAACTGATGGCATTTGACGCCAACGGTTTGTACGCTTCCGCTATGACAGAAGGTGAATATCCAAAAGCTGAAAGTGCAAGAGCGTTTCTACCAGAAGAAAATAGAAAATTTGTCAAGCTCTTTAATGAACAGAAATTCAGACCTAGAACTGCTATTTTAAAAGTCTGGTTTGAATATCCCAAAAACATGTTCTTTCAACCCATACCAGCTAAAGATAAAATCACTTTCACGAATAAAGAAGGTAAAAAGGAAACTGGCACTAAAATCAGATTCAGAAATGGTTTCTGTTCAGATGTTTTAACATCAGTCGATATTCAAGAAATAGTGAAAGCCGGTGGACGAATTATTAAAATATTAGATGGTATAGTTTACGAAGAAAATTTTAAAAATCCACCCTATAGAGATTATATTTTGATTTTGAAGGAATTAAGGAGTAAATATAAAAAGGAAGGGGATATGGTTGCCAGTAACTGCATGAAGTTGTTAGGTAATGCCCTGTATGGGAAATCTATTCAGAGGGATAGAAATACCTCATTACACTTATGGAATGGAGAAACCTTTCGCCTTAATTACGACAAACACGTCAAAAAGTATGACAGACTAAATGATAGTCAATACATTGTTGAGATTAATGACGAAGAAAAAGAGTTTGTTCCTCCAAAGGATTTTACGAGATTAACACCCACTCATTTAGGTACGTTTATATTATCACACAGTAAAAAAATAATGAATAATTTTATTCACGTAATAGATGGTTTTTATAAACCAGAAATATACTATACTGATACCGATAGTTTATACATTTCTTCTAGCAATTGGGATAAATTAAATGAAGCTGGGTTGGTGTCCGAAAATGAGTATTGTAAAGGAAAGAATGATTATGGTGATGGTGGAATTATATTTGGTTTATATTTAGCGCCAAAAGTTAAATACAATATCATTCTAACTTCCGACGGTGTTCTAAAAGAAAAGAAAACGTTTAAGGGTTACTCGAACTATAAGGTTAAGGTAGAGGATTATATTCAATTAGCTAGTGGACATGACATAACGAATGAATTCGATAAACCATGGGGGAAGAGTTTTACTAATGGAATAGTTATTCCTAAAGAAAAACAAACTAAAAAATTTAAAAGTTATCTGAATCTCATAAAGAGAAAAGCACCGAACGATGAAGGAATCATGTATCCTTACAATGATAAAGAGGAGATGTCCTTGGATGAAAACTATGAATTTGATGACTTTGATTATCTAACTCTTCAAGAAGAATGTTAATTTTTTTGTTTTAAATGAAGTTGAATAACAATTTCCTCGTTACCAAAATCTATAAACCTATTTTTGCCATCTTTGATTTCCAGATTTATATCTTTGATCATAAAGGAATTAAGTGGTAAATACGTAGTTTGAAATGGTTTCTCTATAATTCTATATCCAATCGGAACAGTGAATGTTGGAAGACTGTAAATAATCTGACGTTTGTATTTATTGAAAAATCCACCGTTTATTAAATTGCAATGTATATTGATCACATCGACATCATTCTCGATATTAGCTTTATTTGGTGCTATAGTTGATTGGGTGTATACTCGTTTATCAAATCCTAGTAACGTATTCAATGAATTTTCTACGTTGAAATCAACTTGACTATTATTTCTTAATATCAATTTCATTTTGTTCAAATTTAAATTACCTTCGAATTCAATATTGTTTTTACCATTGACACTTCCTGCGTATTCAGATAGGTATTCGTTAATGGCTATGTATTCGTAACTTCCTGGTAGTAAACTTATGGTTTTGAATGTTGCTCCATTATCTGTTGATATTTTTATTTTGTTATTATCTTCGTTGATATTTCTAATGGAATTGTAAACAGAGAAATACTTTAATCCCAATTCATATTCTTGATTTCGATCGAGTTCATACTCATAATCTAGAGATAATTTAATGTCTGATTTATTTGAGGTGATGACGAATAGTTGACTCATTTTTAATAACACTTTTATAATCATTTTTATCTATGATACCTTTTTGTAGGAGTCTTTTTAATATACAATTTAATTCATTATATTGTCTGTGTGATTGATGTCCTTCCTTCATTGCCGCTAATATTATTTGTAATCTATTAAGCAATTCTTCGTTATTGTCTGGTAGAAAAATTACACCATCTCCTGTATGTCCCAAAAAGTCATCGATTTCTTCTATAATATCATCAGTGTAGTTATCATCACTACCATCGGTGTTATCATCTAATTCTTTTTCCAGTCTTCTTAATCTTAAAGTTTTTGGTCCTCCTGTCCTTGTCGATGTAAGAATTTCCACGTATGAATTTAAATCTTTGAAATTATAATCTTTATCATACCCATTCAAAAGATTAATCATACCGGGTGTTAAATCATATATAGCGTCTATTCTGTCAATCTTAAATGTTGGGTTGAGTTGATTGAAACGTATCCTAAAACCGTTAAGAATCAATCCATCCTGATCAATTGTTGGCTTTATTGTTTTGGCTAGGGTTGGATTTGGATTTGAAAAATAACGTTTTATATCATCTAATGTCCTGATTACGATTCCATCATCTTCAATGGGATATTCTATTTGTGGAGGAGATTGTTGAATTTGTTGTTTAGGAGCTTCTAATTTATTCTTGATATCCTCTTGACTTTTTAATATTGGTTTAAATAAAGTTTGTAGATTTTCTGTTAATCCAAGTTGTTGTAATCTGTTATTTTCAACTTGGGTCTTTATTTTATTCTTAGCTTTGATATATTCTCTATTTCTTTTTAAAATATTATTCCATTCCATTTTTAAAAAAATAAATTAACATATGTTGATCATTACTCTTTCACCCGCAGGTTTTCTGGTATTAACGAATACATATCCATGTCCTCTGGATTTCTCCATTGAGCTTTACAAACCTTTTTAAACGAATCTCTGTCCATTCCGTGATTATCGACTGTATGATTTGAGATAAATCTTTATCGTTTAATTCAAATAATAAAAAACAATTAGCATTTTTTCTAATAAACATAGAATCCATCCCGTAAAAAGATTGGGATTGGTATAAGCAGTGACAGTTGTGATGTCTTCCCTTCGTGAAGAATTCTTGTTGAACAGATTGATTTTTTTGCGCTACGCAGTCGTCAAACAATATTAAGTTCTTTCGTTTACTATCAATATTAGACAAGTCCAAATCATTTACATTTTTTGTCAGAAACACTTTTATGTCAGTTGGATTGAAAGATGGATTCTTTTCTTTTATGAAGTTATCTAAGATATCTTTTATTTCTATCTCATCGTTGTCCTCGTAATATTGAAATAATTCTTGAACATATTTCTTTGGTAAATATTCTAAAGCTTCGAGAAATTGATAATACGGTTGTTCTGGTGTTGTTGTGTAGATATACAAAGAATCGAAATCTAAAAGGTTGGGTGTTGTCAACATGTTAAAAGTGAGATGAGTTTTACCAGAACCGGAACTACCGCATATACACATGAGCATTGGATTATTAGGAAATATTTCTGAATGATTAAATTTCTTTCCCATTTTTATGTACCAAAAATTACACCTTCTCCTTTATACTTTGAAAGATATATTCCTTCTCCAGTGTGTATATTTTTAAAAACTATTCCATTACCCTTATGTTTGACTTTGATTTCCCCTGTGTCAATACTATCCACTAATTTAGTTAATCCTTGTTTGACAGTTTTCTTAGTTTCTTCACTAAATCGATTTCCAAATTCTTTAACTGTATCTAATATGTCTGCTACTCCCGAACCTTTTGCTAACTTTTCCATTTCCAAATTATGTCTACGTTTTTCACTTTTTTCAGCTTCGGCTGCTTTCTTGGCATTGACGGCTTGAACTATTCCTGCCGTTCCGCCGGCCGTGGCACCTGCGGCTGCAAGCCCAGCAAAGATCAAGGGTAGGAAAGGTAAAAATCCACCTGCCTTTATGTTCTTGTCAATTCTTTCTAAATCTATATCATCTCGCACTTTACAGTGTTTATATGTATCAATAAGTTTTTTAGTTATTCTGATTCTTTTACCATTGTAAGTAATTGTAGTTGGCTTTTCTGTTTCGATAGCGTCTATTATTCTTTTTACTAAAGTTTCGGGTTTCATTTTTAAGGGATTAATTTATTCTATTCGAATCATCCGTCTGTCGGATATTTTTATTATATGTTTTGCTTCTTCCAATAATAAACAATAACCGGTTACATCTCCTTGTGTTTTTTCGATATGAATATTTATGTTTACTCCAGTTTTGAAAAGATCTTCTTGATGAGCTGATAGATCAAAACAGAAGATTGGGTGATTAATTGCAAAATCTACATATCCAAACTGAGGTGGATTTCCAAATAATTCACACATATTTTTATAATTTCTATACAATTCATTATAATCCTTTGTGGATGGATTAATAGTTAAAGGTTGGTTAGGATAATTATCGTTGTTTAATCTTACTTGAACTTTACGGATTATAGGATCTTGAGTTTGGTTCATTGCCACTCTAAAGATATTGTTGTTATTTGTCTGAGAATCTGGTAAGTTCTTGAAACCAACTATTAAATATCTTGCTGGTTTAATGCTGTTAGTGATTGGCCATGTTGTGGATTCTCCAGTTAAAGTCATACTCCCTACAGTGTTGCGCCGAAGAAAAGCTATTTCAATGTCTTTAGTTAACGAGTTGAATATTCTCGTTTCTACTTCAATTGATGGTGTTATTACGGGTATGAAAAGTTGGAGATTTGTTATTTCTAATTTTGCATTTGAATTAGCTTCTCCAAAGAATATCTTATCGTCATTAATTTCTCTTTGTAAATGAATTTTAAATGGTAAACCTATAGAAACTTTTCTATGTTCTAAAAGACCGAATAAAGGATATAATTTCCAATTTACGTAATTACCCCATCTATTATCCTCAACAACATTATTGTACTGATTTACTCGTTTGTCAAACCCATGGTTTACTGCTCTACCGATTCTCTCAATGCTATTTCTGGCAATGACTCTCATTCTAGCGATATCAGCATCGTTAGCTACAGTTTTTACTGGTTCTTTTAAAACGGTCCCATCACCAACATCGGGTATCCAACCCGAGACTGAATCGTAGTTTTTGGGGTAAAGGACTGTTTTCAACATTGTGTCAAATTCTCCAGGGTGTTTGATGGTTTCTATGGGGTTTGATCCCGCTTCCAAAACCATTTCGCTAAATAAAGAAGGAAAGAAATTATTTTCTAATGTTGTATTAGTCTGTGGGACTCTATTTTCATTTGCTGTTCCGTCCTTGATTTTGAAATCGCATCTGAAATAGGCATCGGAAAGTAATAACCAATTTGACAGACTATTGATCTCGAAAGTGACCCTACCACCATCATTCAATTGTGATTTAGACCCCACAGATGCATTAATAATAATGTAATCCTCTTTCTTACGACTAAATGAATAAAGAATTGGATCGTATAATCTAAAAATTGGATCAAGAATTTTATTTGCCATTTTTAGAGGAATTATTTTGATAAAATACAATACATTTACTATATGCATATACATGTATAACGTTTAATAACAACAATAAATAAATTCAATAATTTGTAGTAACAGCTTTTACTGTATTAATCAACTCCATAGTTTAAAGTATTATTATATAAATAACAATGTGTAAAGGGAGGTAACAACTTATACTGTATCAATCAACTCCTTGACTACGGATAAACACTGGTATCCAGGGACCGCTTTGAAGAAATCGCTGTGTAGTTACAAGTATTATTTCTATAAACAAATTGGTTACTAAGGACCGTAACAAGTGGTGAATATCGATTATCAACATGTTGCATTACACAAAGAAAGTTGTTACGGGTAAAATCAATAGTGCATTCAGACAGAGTCATAAACGAGTGAAGCATTGAATCAATACATTCTGTATAATCTAGAAACTCTATAACGTGAATATTGTACAGTCATTATGAATCACGTTCCTTTCCAAAACCTTTGTTGTTCAGGACTGGCTTTTAATTCCTTGTTAATATCAGGTATTAAACTAAGAAATTGAGAAAGTGAAACTGTGACTGTTTTAAACTTTGGGTATTCTGTACAGAGTTTTGCTAGACGTCTTAGTTTTCTACAATGGCTTAGCGAAATACTTAAATTGGTTTTAACGAAATTACTAAATAAACCAAAATTTAATATAAAAAGTTTCTGGAGTCACTGTCCATACGTTACATAGACTTGAATAGTTTGCGCTGAGTTTTGTTTAATAAAAATATCGCAATCCTTAACTATGTCTTTAACCGTATTCTCCTCGTTTATACTATTGTCAAAATGTTTCAATTCCTGCGAATGGGGCAAATCACACACACTATTTTTGAGTTTTTTTAACACTTCCTTATCTTTGGTAAAACTTTTGTTGAAAGTTAGAGGTTTTGGTTTTCTAATAAGTGATTTTTTCATTTCAAAATGATAATCTGCAACTGTTTCTGTACCTTCAAGTAGTATCTTTTCTCTTAATTCCATATAATGATCTAAATGCATCTGGTGGTAATTTATGTGAGCTTCAATATCAGTTGTATAAATCTGAGCTGAAAATAAAAAAAACATAGTGTTTTAACAAGGAAAACAATTTGACACGCTCGTACGCCACCCAGCTATAAAATGACAGATAATTACATATTAAAATGTACTTACCTGTGTCTGAAGATTGAGATCCCACTGACATGCTTTCTTCTGCCATGTTCTCCCCTGTAGATGTGTCTGTCTCAAACAAAGAACGCAAACTGAATACTATTCTTAGAAACAGCTTGTTTCCATTTACCTGCAGTGAGCTCATAGTAATCAATGTATTGATGTTTATATATTCATGCAATATTGATCTATAATAAAGACCTTACAATATCATGATAATGCAACATGGTTAAAGGGTACACAAGTCTGTCGATCTTAATAAAAACCAGACCACAATGGATTTCTAAGATAAATAAATCATTTTCAAATAGTGGGATAATATGTAATTTGAGGTATTTTATGATGGAATTTGGGGTATTTTATGCTAGGTAGGGACTTGATGGAATGTAGGAAATTTATTGAAGGTGTTTGTCGTAAGAATTCTATGAAAAATGTAGGCTGTTTTATGAAATGTAGGGTGTTAAGGTGTGTTTTGGGTAGACTCAATTTGGTTGCAAGTTTCCCCATGGGATGAAAATGGCATGGGGAAAGGTGCGACCGAATTGAGTCTACCTACACTACTACTCCCTAAAACTGAAATTTGAGGACTTTGTCTTCTCGAAAATTGGGTACAATTTTCAAACGCATTTTTCTCGAAATTTTGAAAAATATGAAATTTTTTTTTCTGCATGAAAAAGATAGCAGAGATGCTAAATTTTCACCCAGTACCAAAATTATAGCTCTAGGATCAAAATTGGCTCAGTTATGGCCATTTTAGTTTGGGGGTACCTTTTTTCAATTTCTGGTTGGGACAAGACCAAATCTTTGAAAGCCCATATCTCGAAAACTATTGGCGATAGAGAGTTGCCATTTGCACTGTGCTTGCACATCCATGTGTAGTCAATACCTGTCAAATTTCAAGTTTCTACCGTCAACGGCCTGGCTGCTGGAGCACTTTTAGTTTCAGTTTTCCTCTTGAAAAAAATGGTTAAACTTCAAAGTCGATTTTCTCCAAAGTTTGAAAATTTTTCCGAACTCTGTTTTCGACTGAAATAGACAGAAGAGATGTTAAACTTTCACCCAGTACAAAAATCAAAGCTCTAGCATCAAAATTGGCCAGTTTATGGCCATTTTAGTTTTGGGGTCAATTTTTCACTTTTTCAATAAAATAGCAAATCTTTGACAGGCTGTTTCGCAGAAACTATTGGAGCTGGAGAGTTGCAATTTGCACTGCCTTTGCACATTGATATGAAGTCATTATGTGTCAAATTTCAAGTTCCTGTCGTTAATAGTTTGGGCGCTACGAATTTTTTAGTGTCGGCAACTCTCTAAAACTGAAATTTGAGGACTTTGTCTTCTCGAAAATTGGGTACAATTTTCAAACGCATTTTTCTCGAAATTTTGAAAAATATGAAATTTTTTTTTCTGCATGAAAAAGATAGCAGAGATGCTAAATTTTCACCCAGTACCAAAATTATAGCTCTAGGATCAAAATTGGCTCAGTTATGGCCATTTTAGTTTGGGGGTACCTTTTTCAATTTCTGGTTGGGTCAAGACCAAATCTTTGAAAGCCCATATCTCGAAAACTATTGGCGATAGAGAGTTGCCATTTGCACTGTGCTTGCACATCCATGTGTAGTCAATACCTGTCAAATTTCAAGTTTCTACCGTCAACGGCCTGGCTGCTGGAGCACTTTTAGTTTCAGTTTTCCTCTTGAAAAAAATGGTTAAACTTCAAAGTCGATTTTCTCCAAAGTTTGAAAATTTTTCCGAACTCTGTTTTCGACTGAAATAGACAGAAGAGATGTTAAACTTTCACCCAGTACAAAAATCAAAGCTCTAGCATCACAATTGGCCAGTTTATGGCCATTTTAGTTTTGGGGTCAATTTTTCACTTTTTCAATAAAATAGCAAATCTTTGACAGGCTGTTTCGCAGAAACTATTGGAGCTGGAGAGTTGCAATTTGCACTGCCTTTGCACATTGATATGAAGTCATTATGTGTCAAATTTCAAGTTCCTGTCGTTAATAGTTTGGGCGCTACGAATTTTTTAGTGTCGGCAACTCTCTAAAACTGAAATTTGAGGACTTTGTCTTCTCGAAAATTGGGTACAATTTTCAAACGCATTTTTCTCGAAATTTTGAAAAATATGAATTTTTTCTTTTCTGCATGAAAAAGATAGCAGAGATGCTAAATTTTCACCCAGTACCAAAATTATAGCTCTAGGATCAAAATTGGCTCAGTTATGGCCATTTTAGTTTGGGGGTACCTTTTTTCAATTTCTGGTTGGGACAAGACCAAATCTTTGAAAGCCCATATCTCGAAAACTATTGGCGATAGAGAGTTGCCATTTGCACTGTGCTTGCACATCCATGTGTAGTCAATACCTGTCAAATTTCAAGTTTCTACCGTCAACGGCCTGGCTGCTGGAGCACTTTTAGTTTCAGTTTTCCTCTTGAAAAAAATGGTTAAACTTCAAAGTCGATTTTCTCCAAAGTTTGAAAATTTTTCCGAACTCTGTTTTCGACTGAAATAGACAGAAGAGATGTTAAACTTTCACCCAGTACAAAAATCAAAGCTCTAGCATCAAAATTGGCCAGTTTATGGCCATTTTAGTTTTGGGGTCAATTTTTCACTTTTTCAATAAAATAGCAAATCTTTGACAGGCTGTTTCGCAGAAACTATTGGAGCTGGAGAGTTGCAATTTGCACTGCCTTTGCACATTGATATGAAGTCATTATGTGTCAAATTTCAAGTTCCTGTCGTTAATAGTTTGGGCGCTACGAATTTTTTAGTGTCGGCAACTCTCTAAAACTGAAATTTGAGGACTTTGTCTTCTCGAAAATTGGGTACAATTTTCAAACGCATTTTTCTCGAAATTTTGAAAAATATGAAATTTTTTTTTCTGCATGAAAAAGATAGCAGAGATGCTAAATTTTCACCCAGTACCAAAATTATAGCTCTAGGATCAAAATTGGCTCAGTTATGGCCATTTTAGTTTGGGGGTACCTTTTTTCAATTTCTGGTTGGGACAAGACCAAATCTTTGAAAGCCCATATCTCGAAAACTATTGGCGATAGAGAGTTGCCCTTTGCACTGTGCTTGCACATCCATGTGTAGTCAATACCTGTCAAATTCAAGTTTCTACCGTCAACGGCCTGGCTGCTGGAGCACTTTTAGTTTCAGTTTTCCTCTTGAAAAAAATGGTTAAACTTCAAAGTCGATTTTCTCCAAAGTTTGAAAATTTTTCCGAACTCTGTTTTCGACTGAAATAGACAGAAGAGATGTTAAACTTTCACCCAGTACAAAAATCAAAGCTCTAGCATCAAAATTGGCCAGTTTATGGCCATTTTAGTTTTGGGGTCAATTTTTCACTTTTTCAATAAAATAGCAAATCTTTGACAGGCTGTTTCGCAGAAACTATTGGAGCTGGAGAGTTGCAATTTGCACTGCCTTTGCACATTGATATGAAGTCATTATGTGTCAAATTTCAAGTTCCTGTCGTTAATAGTTTGGGCGCTACGAATTTTTTAGTGTCGGCAACTCTCTAAAACTGAAATTTGAGGACTTTGTCTTCTCGAAAATTGGGTACAATTTTCAAACGCATTTTTCTCGAAATTTTGAAAAATATGAAATTTTTTTTTCTGCATGAAAAAGATAGCAGAGATGCTAAATTTTCACCCAGTACCAAAATTATAGCTCTAGGATCAAAATTGGCTCAGTTATGGCCATTTTAGTTTGGGGGTACCTTTTTTCAATTTCTGGTTGGGACAAGACCAAATCTTTGAAAGCCCATATCTCGAAAACTATTGGCGATAGAGAGTTGCCATTTGCACTGTGCTTGCACATCCATGTGTAGTCAATACCTGTCAAATTTCAAGTTTCTACCGTCAACGGCCTGGCTGCTGGAGCACTTTTAGTTTCAGTTTTCCTCTTGAAAAAAATGGTTAAACTTCAAAGTCGATTTTCTCCAAAGTTTGAAAATTTTTCCGAACTCTGTTTTCGACTGAAATAGACAGAAGAGATGTTAAACTTTCACCCAGTACAAAAATCAAAGCTCTAGCATCAAAATTGGCCAGTTTATGGCCATTTTAGTTTTGGGGTCAATTTTTCACTTTTTCAATAAAATAGCAAATCTTTGACAGGCTGTTTCGCAGAAACTATTGGAGCTGGAGAGTTGCAATTTGCACTGCCTTTGCACATTGATATGAAGTCATTATGTGTCAAATTTCAAGTTCCTGTCGTTAATAGTTTGGGCGCTACGAATTTTTTAGTGTCGGCAACTCTCTAAAACTGAAATTTGAGGACTTTGTCTTCTCGAAAATTGGGTACAATTTTCAAACGCATTTTTCTCGAAATTTTGAAAAATATGAAATTTTTTTTTCTGCATGAAAAAGATAGCAGAGATGCTAAATTTTCACCCAGTACCAAAATTATAGCTCTAGGATCAAAATTGGCTCAGTTATGGCCATTTTAGTTTGGGGGTACCTTTTTCAATTTCTGGTTGGGTCAAGACCAAATCTTTGAAAGCCCATATCTCGAAAACTATTGGCGATAGAGAGTTGCCATTTGCACTGTGCTTGCACATCCATGTGTAGTCAATACCTGTCAAATTTCAAGTTTCTACCGTCAACGGCCTGGCTGCTGGAGCACTTTTAGTTTCAGTTTTCCTCTTGAAAAAAATGGTTAAACTTCAAAGTCGATTTTCTCCAAAGTTTGAAAATTTTTCCGAACTCTGTTTTCGACTGAAATAGACAGAAGAGATGTTAAACTTTCACCCAGTACAAAAATCAAAGCTCTAGCATCACAATTGGCCAGTTTATGGCCATTTTAGTTTTGGGGTCAATTTTTCACTTTTTCAATAAAATAGCAAATCTTTGACAGGCTGTTTCGCAGAAACTATTGGAGCTGGAGAGTTGCAATTTGCACTGCCTTTGCACATTGATATGAAGTCATTATGTGTCAAATTTCAAGTTCCTGTCGTTAATAGTTTGGGCGCTACGAATTTTTTAGTGTCGGCAACTCTCTAAAACTGAAATTTGAGGACTTTGTCTTCTCGAAAATTGGGTACAATTTTCAAACGCATTTTTCTCGAAATTTTGAAAAATATGAATTTTTTCTTTTCTGCATGAAAAAGATAGCAGAGATGCTAAATTTTCACCCAGTACCAAAATTATAGCTCTAGGATCAAAATTGGCTCAGTTATGGCCATTTTAGTTTGGGGGTACCTTTTTTCAATTTCTGGTTGGGACAAGACCAAATCTTTGAAAGCCCATATCTCGAAAACTATTGGCGATAGAGAGTTGCCATTTGCACTGTGCTTGCACATCCATGTGTAGTCAATACCTGTCAAATTTCAAGTTTCTACCGTCAACGGCCTGGCTGCTGGAGCACTTTTAGTTTCAGTTTTCCTCTTGAAAAAAATGGTTAAACTTCAAAGTCGATTTTCTCCAAAGTTTGAAAATTTTTCCGAACTCTGTTTTCGACTGAAATAGACAGAAGAGATGTTAAACTTTCACCCAGTACAAAAATCAAAGCTCTAGCATCAAAATTGGCCAGTTTATGGCCATTTTAGTTTTGGGGTCAATTTTTCACTTTTTCAATAAAATAGCAAATCTTTGACAGGCTGTTTCGCAGAAACTATTGGAGCTGGAGAGTTGCAATTTGCACTGCCTTTGCACATTGATATGAAGTCATTATGTGTCAAATTTCAAGTTCCTGTCGTTAATAGTTTGGGCGCTACGAATTTTTTAGTGTCGGCAACTCTCTAAAACTGAAATTTGAGGACTTTGTCTTCTCGAAAATTGGGTACAATTTTCAAACGCATTTTTCTCGAAATTTTGAAAAATATGAAATTTTTTTTTCTGCATGAAAAAGATAGCAGAGATGCTAAATTTTCACCCAGTACCAAAATTATAGCTCTAGGATCAAAATTGGCTCAGTTATGGCCATTTTAGTTTGGGGGTACCTTTTTTCAATTTCTGGTTGGGACAAGACCAAATCTTTGAAAGCCCATATCTCGAAAACTATTGGCGATAGAGAGTTGCCATTTGCACTGTGCTTGCACATCCATGTGTAGTCAATACCTGTCAAATTTCAAGTTTCTACCGTCAACGGCCTGGCTGCTGGAGCACTTTTAGTTTCAGTTTTCCTCTTGAAAAAAATGGTTAAACTTCAAAGTCGATTTTTTTCCGAACTCTGTTTTCGACTGAAATAGACAGAAGAGATGTTAAACTTTCACCCAGTACAAAAATCAAAGCTCTAGCATCACAATTGGCCAGTTTATGGCCATTTTAGTTTTGGGGTCAATTTTTCACTTTTTCAATAAAATAGCAAATCTTTGACAGGCTGTTTCGCAGAAACTATTGGAGCTGGAGAGTTGCAATTTGCACTGCCTTTGCACATTGATATGAAGTCATTATGTGTCAAATTTCAAGTTCCTGTCGTTAATAGTTTGGGCGCTACGAATTTTTTAGTGTCGGCAACTCTCTAAAACTGAAATTTGATGACTTTGTCTTCTCGAAAATTGGGTACAATTTTCAAACGCATTTTTCTCGAAATTTTGAAAAATATGAAATTTTTTTTTCTGCATGAAAAAGATAGCAGAGATGCTAAATTTTCACCCAGTACCAAAATTATAGCTCTAGGATCAAAATTGGCTCAGTTATGGCCATTTTAGTTTGGGGGTACCTTTTTTCAATTTCTGGTTGGGACAAGACCAAATCTTTGAAAGCCCATATCTCGAAAACTATTGGCGATAGAGAGTTGCCATTTGCACTGTGCTTGCACATCCATGTGTAGTCAATACCTGTCAAATTTCAAGTTTCTACCGTCAACGGCCTGGCTGCTGGAGCACTTTTAGTTTCAGTTTTCCTCTTGAAAAAAATGGTTAAACTTCAAAGTCGATTTTCTCCAAAGTTTGAAAATTTTTCCGAACTCTGTTTTCGACTGAAATAGACAGAAGAGATGTTAAACTTTCACCCAGTACAAAAATCAAAGCTCTAGCATCAAAATTGGCCAGTTTATGGCCATTTTAGTTTTGGGGTCAATTTTTCACTTTTTCAATAAAATAGCAAATCTTTGACAGGCTGTTTCGCAGAAACTATTGGAGCTGGAGAGTTGCAATTTGCACTGCCTTTGCACATTGATATGAAGTCATTATGTGTCAAATTTCAAGTTCCTGTCGTTAATAGTTTGGGCGCTACGAATTTTTTAGTGTCGGCAACTCTCTAAAACTGAAATTTGAGGACTTTGTCTTCTCGAAAATTGGGTACAATTTTCAAACGCATTTTTCTCGAAATTTTGAAAAATATGAAATTTTTTTTTCTGCATGAAAAAGATAGCAGAGATGCTAAATTTTCACCCAGTACCAAAATTATAGCTCTAGGATCAAAATTGGCTCAGTTATGGCCATTTTAGTTTGGGGGTACCTTTTTCAATTTCTGGTTGGGACAAGACCAAATCTTTGAAAGCCCATATCTCGAAAACTATTGGCGATAGAGAGTTGCCATTTGCACTGTGCTTGCACATCCATGTGTAGTCAATACCTGTCAAATTTCAAGTTTCTACCGTCAACGGCCTGGCTGCTGGAGCACTTTTAGTTTCAGTTTTCCTCTTGAAAAAAATGGTTAAACTTCAAAGTCGATTTTCTCCAAAGTTTGAAAATTTTTCCGAACTCTGTTTTCGACTGAAATAGACAGAAGAGATGTGAAACTTTCACCCAGTACAAAAATCAAAGCTCTAGCATCAAAATTGGCCAGTTTATGGCCATTTTAGTTTTGGGGTCAATTTTTCACTTTTTCAATAAAATAGCAAATCTTTGACAGGCTGTTTCGCAGAAACTATTGGAGCTGGAGAGTTGCAATTTGCACTGCCTTTGCACATTGATATGAAGTCATTATGTGTCAAATTTCAAGTTCCTGTCGTTAATAGTTTGGGCGCTACGAATTTTTTAGTGTCGGCAACTCTCTAAAACTGAAATTTGAGGACTTTGTCTTCTCGAAAATTGGGTACAATTTTCAAACGCATTTTTCTCGAAATTTTGAAAAATATGAAATTTTTTTTTCTGCATGAAAAAGATAGCAGAGATGCTAAATTTTCACCCAGTACCAAAATTATAGCTCTAGGATCAAAATTGGCTCAGTTATGGCCATTTTAGTTTGGGGGTACCTTTTTCAATTTCTGGTTGGGACAAGACCAAATCTTTGAAAGCCCATATCTCGAAAACTATTGGCGATAGAGAGTTGCCATTTGCACTGTGCTTGCACATCCATGTGTAGTCAATACCTGTCAAATTTCAAGTTTCTACCGTCAACGGCCTGGCTGCTGGAGCACTTTTAGTTTCAGTTTTCCTCTTGAAAAAAATGGTTAAACTTCAAAGTCGATTTTCTCCAAAGTTTGAAAATTTTTCCGAACTCTGTTTTCGACTGAAATAGACAGAAGAGATGTGAAACTTTCACCCAGTACAAAAATCAAAGCTCTAGCATCAAAATTGGCCAGTTTATGGCCATTTTAGTTTTGGGGTCAATTTTTCACTTTTTCAATAAAATAGCAAATCTTTGACAGGCTGTTTCGCAGAAACTATTGGAGCTGGAGAGTTGCAATTTGCACTGCCTTTGCACATTGATATGAAGTCATTATGTGTCAAATTTCAAGTTCCTGTCGTTAATAGTTTGGGCGCTACGAATTTTTTAGTGTCGGCAACTCTCTAAAACTGAAATTTGAGGACTTTGTCTTCTCGAAAATTGGGTACAATTTTCAAACGCATTTTTCTCGAAATTTTGAAAAATATGAATTTTTTTTTTCTGCATGAAAAAGATAGCAGAGATGCTAAATTTTCACCCAGTACCAAAATTATAGCTCTAGGATCAAAATTGGCTCAGTTATGGCCATTTTAGTTTGGGGGTACCTTTTTTCAATTTCTGGTTGGGACAAGACCAAATCTTTGAAAGCCCATATCTCGAAAACTATTGGCGATAGAGAGTTGCCATTTGCACTGTGCTTGCACATCCATGTGTAGTCAATACCTGTCAAATTTCAAGTTTCTACCGTCAACGGCCTGGCTGCTGGAGCACTTTTAGTTTCAGTTTTCCTCTTGAAAAAAATGGTTAAACTTCAAAGTCGATTTTCTCCAAAGTTTGAAAATTTTTCCGAACTCTGTTTTCGACTGAAATAGACAGAAGAGATGTTAAACTTTCACCCAGTACAAAAATCAAAGCTCTAGCATCAAAATTGGCCAGTTTATGGCCATTTTAGTTTTGGGGTCAATTTTTCACTTTTTCAATAAAATAGCAAATCTTTGACAGGCTGTTTCGCAGAAACTATTGGAGCTGGAGAGTTGCAATTTGCACTGCCTTTGCACATTGATATGAAGTCATTATGTGTCAAATTTCAAGTTCCTGTCGTTAATAGTTTGGGCGCTACGAATTTTTTAGTGTCGGCAACTCTCTAAAACTGAAATTTGAGGACTTTGTCTTCTCGAAAATTGGGTACAATTTTCAAACGCATTTTTCTCGAAATTTTGAAAAATATGAATTTTTTTTTTCTGCATGAAAAAGATAGCAGAGATGCTAAATTTTCACCCAGTACCAAAATTATAGCTCTAGGATCAAAATTGGCTCAGTTATGGCCATTTTAGTTTGGGGGTACCTTTTTTCAATTTCTGGTTGGGACAAGACCAAATCTTTGAAAGCCCATATCTCGAAAACTATTGGCGATAGAGAGTTGCCATTTGCACTGTGCTTGCACATCCATGTGTAGTCAATACCTGTCAAATTTCAAGTTTCTACCGTCAACGGCCTGGCTGCTGGAGCACTTTTAGTTTCAGTTTTCCTCTTGAAAAAAATGGTTAAACTTCAAAGTCGATTTTCTCCAAAGTTTGAAAATTTTTCCGAACTCTGTTTTCGACTGAAATAGACAGAAGAGATGTTAAACTTTCACCCAGTACAAAAATCAAAGCTCTAGCATCAAAATTGGCCAGTTTATGGCCATTTTAGTTTTGGGGTCAATTTTTCACTTTTTCAATAAAATAGCAAATCTTTGACAGGCTGTTTCGCAGAAACTATTGGAGCTGGAGAGTTGCAATTTGCACTGCCTTTGCACATTGATATGAAGTCATTATGTGTCAAATTTCAAGTTCCTGTCGTTAATAGTTTGGGCGCTACGAATTTTTTAGTGTCGGCAACTCTCTAAAACTGAAATTTGAGGACTTTGTCTTCTCGAAAATTGGGTACAATTTTCAAACGCATTTTTCTCGAAATTTTGAAAAATATGAAATTTTTTTTTCTGCATGAAAAAGATAGCAGAGATGCTAAATTTTCACCCAGTACCAAAATTATAGCTCTAGGATCAAAATTGGCTCAGTTATGGCCATTTTAGTTTGGGGGTACCTTTTTCAATTTCTGGTTGGGACAAGACCAAATCTTTGAAAGCCCATATCTCGAAAACTATTGGCGATAGAGAGTTGCCATTTGCACTGTGCTTGCACATCCATGTGTAGTCAATACCTGTCAAATTTCAAGTTTCTACCGTCAACGGCCTGGCTGCTGGAGCACTTTTAGTTTCAGTTTTCCTCTTGAAAAAAATGGTTAAACTTCAAAGTCGATTTTCTCCAAAGTTTGAAAATTTTTCCGAACTCTGTTTTCGACTGAAATAGACAGAAGAGATGTGAAACTTTCACCCAGTACAAAAATCAAAGCTCTAGCATCAAAATTGGCCAGTTTATGGCCATTTTAGTTTTGGGATCAATTTTTCACTTTTTCAATAAAATAGCAAATCTTTGACAGGCTGTTTCGCAGAAACTATTGGAGCTGGAGAGTTGCAATTTGCACTGCCTTTGCACATTGATATGAAGTCATTATGTGTCAAATTTCAAGTTCCTGTCGTTAATAGTTTGGGCGCTACGAATTTTTTAGTGTCGGCAACTCTCTAAAACTGAAATTTGAGGACTTTGTCTTCTCGAAAATTGGGTACAATTTTCAAACGCATTTTTCTCGAAATTTTGAAAAATATGAATTTTTTTTTTCTGCATGAAAAAGATAGCAGAGATGCTAAATTTTCACCCAGTACCAAAATTATAGCTCTAGGATCAAAATTGGCTCAGTTATGGCCATTTTAGTTTGGGGGTACCTTTTTTCAATTTCTGGTTGGGACAAGACCAAATCTTTGAAAGCCCATATCTCGAAAACTATTGGCGATAGAGAGTTGCCATTTGCACTGTGCTTGCACATCCATGTGTAGTCAATACCTGTCAAATTTCAAGTTTCTACCGTCAACGGCCTGGCTGCTGGAGCACTTTTAGTTTCAGTTTTCCTCTTGAAAAAAATGGTTAAACTTCAAAGTCGATTTTCTCCAAAGTTTGAAAATTTTTCCGAACTCTGTTTTCGACTGAAATAGACAGAAGAGATGTTAAACTTTCACCCAGTACAAAAATCAAAGCTCTAGCATCAAAATTGGCCAGTTTATGGCCATTTTAGTTTTGGGGTCAATTTTTCACTTTTTCAATAAAATAGCAAATCTTTGACAGGCTGTTTCGCAGAAACTATTGGAGCTGGAGAGTTGCAATTTGCACTGCCTTTGCACATTGATATGAAGTCATTATGTGTCAAATTTCAAGTTCCTGTCGTTAATAGTTTGGGCGCTACGAATTTTTTAGTGTCGGCAACTCTCTAAAACTGAAATTTGAGGACTTTGTCTTCTCGAAAATTGGGTACAATTTTCAAACGCATTTTTCTCGAAATTTTGAAAAATATGAAATTTTTTTTTCTGCATGAAAAAGATAGCAGAGATGCTAAATTTTCACCCAGTACCAAAATTATAGCTCTAGGATCAAAATTGGCTCAGTTATGGCCATTTTAGTTTGGGGGTACCTTTTTTCAATTTCTGGTTGGGACAAGACCAAATCTTTGAAAGCCCATATCTCGAAAACTATTGGCGATAGAGAGTTGCCATTTGCACTGTGCTTGCACATCCATGTGTAGTCAATACCTGTCAAATTTCAAGTTTCTACCGTCAACGGCCTGGCTGCTGGAGCACTTTTAGTTTCAGTTTTCCTCTTGAAAAAAATGGTTAAACTTCAAAGTCGATTTTCTCCAAAGTTTAAAAATTTTTCTGAACTCTGTTTTCGACTGAAAAAGACAGAAGAGATGTTAAACTTTCACCCAGTACAAAAATCAAAGCTCTAGCATCAAAATTGGCCAGTTTATGGCCATTTTAGTTTTGGGGTCAATTTTTCACTTTTTCAATAAAATAGCAAATCTTTGACAGGCTGTTTCGCAGAAACTATTGGAGCTGGAGAGTTGCAATTTGCACTGCCTTTGCACATTGATATGAAGTCATTATGTGTCAAATTTCAAGTTCCTGTCGTTAATAGTTTGGGCGCTACGAATTTTTTAGTGTCGGCAACTCTCTAAAACTGAAATTTGAGGACTTTGTCTTCTCGAAAATTGGGTACAATCTTCAAACGCATTTTTCTCGAAATTTTGAAAAATATGAAATTTTTTTTTCTGCATGAAAAAGATAGCAGAGATGCTAAATTTTCACCCAGTACCAAAATTATAGCTCTAGGATCAAAATTGGCTCAGTTATGGCCATTTTAGTTTGGGGGTACCTTTTTTCAATTTCTGGTTGGGACAAGACCAAATCTTTGAAAGCCCATATCTCGAAAACTATTGGCGATAGAGAGTTGCCATTTGCACTGTGCTTGCACATCCATGTGTAGTCAATACCTGTCAAATTTCAAGTTTCTACCGTCAACGGCCTGGCTGCTGGAGCACTTTTAGTTTCAGTTTTCCTCTTGAAAAAAATGGTTAAACTTCAAAGTCGATTTTCTCCAAAGTTTGAAAATTTTTCCGAACTCTGTTTTCGACTGAAATAGACAGAAGAGATGTTAAACTTTCACCCAGTACAAAAATCAAAGCTCTAGCATCAAAATTGGCCAGTTTATGGCCATTTTAGTTTTGGGGTCAATTTTTCACTTTTTCAATAAAATAGCAAATCTTTGACAGGCTGTTTCGCAGAAACTATTGGAGCTGGAGAGTTGCAATTTGCACTGCCTTTGCACATTGATATGAAGTCATTATGTGTCAAATTTCAAGTTCCTGTCGTTAATAGTTTGGGCGCTACGAATTTTTTAGTGTCGGCAACTCTCTAAAACTGAAATTTGAGGACTTTGTCTTCTCGAAAATTGGGTACAATTTTCAAACGCATTTTTCTCGAAATTTTGAAAAATATGAAATTTTTTTTTCTGCATGAAAAAGATAGCAGAGATGCTAAATTTTCACCCAGTACCAAAATTATAGCTCTAGGATCAAAATTGGCTCAGTTATGGCCATTTTAGTTTGGGGGTACCTTTTTTCAATTTCTGGTTGGGACAAGACCAAATCTTTGAAAGCCCATATCTCGAAAACTATTGGCGATAGAGAGTTGCCATTTGCACTGTGCTTGCACATCCATGTGTAGTCAATACCTGTCAAATTTCAAGTTTCTACCGTCAACGGCCTGGCTGCTGGAGCACTTTTAGTTTCAGTTTTCCTCTTGAAAAAAATGGTTAAACTTCAAAGTCGATTTTCTCCAAAGTTTGAAAATTTTTCCGAACTCTGTTTTCGACTGAAATAGACAGAAGAGATGTTAAACTTTCACCCAGTACAAAAATCAAAGCTCTAGCATCAAAATTGGCCAGTTTATGGCCATTTTAGTTTTGGGGTCAATTTTTCACTTTTTCAATAAAATAGCAAATCTTTGACAGGCTGTTTCGCAGAAACTATTGGAGCTGGAGAGTTGCAATTTGCACTGCCTTTGCACATTGATATGAAGTCATTATGTGTCAAATTTCAAGTTCCTGTCGTTAATAGTTTGGGCGCTACGAATTTTTTAGTGTCGGCAACTCTCTAAAACTGAAATTTGAGGACTTTGTCTTCTCGAAAATTGGGTACAATTTTCAAACGCATTTTTCTCGAAATTTTGAAAAATATGAAATTTTTTTTTCTGCATGAAAAAGATAGCAGAGATGCTAAATTTTCACCCAGTACCAAAATTATAGCTCTAGGATCAAAATTGGCTCAGTTATGGCCATTTTAGTTTGGGGGTACCTTTTTTCAATTTCTGGTTGGGACAAGACCAAATCTTTGAAAGCCCATATCTCGAAAACTATTGGCGATAGAGAGTTGCCATTTGCACTGTGCTTGCACATCCATGTGTAGTCAATACCTGTCAAATTTCAAGTTTCTACCGTCAACGGCCTGGCTGCTGGAGCACTTTTAGTTTCAGTTTTCCTCTTGAAAAAAATGGTTAAACTTCAAAGTCGATTTTCTCCAAAGTTTAAAAATTTTTCTGAACTCTGTTTTCGACTGAAAAAGACAGAAGAGATGTTAAACTTTCACCCAGTACAAAAATCAAAGCTCTAGCATCAAAATTGGCCAGTTTATGGCCATTTTAGTTTTGGGGTCAATTTTTCACTTTTTCAATAAAATAGCAAATCTTTGACAGGCTGTTTCGCAGAAACTATTGGAGCTGGAGAGTTGCAATTTGCACTGCCTTTGCACATTGATATGAAGTCATTATGTGTCAAATTTCAAGTTCCTGTCGTTAATAGTTTGGGCGCTACGAATTTTTTAGTGTCGGCAACTCTCTAAAACTGAAATTTGAGGACTTTGTCTTCTCGAAAATTGGGTACAATTTTCAAACGCATTTTTCTCGAAATTTTGAAAAATATGAAATTTTTTTTTCTGCATGAAAAAGATAGCAGAGATGCTAAATTTTCACCCAGTACCAAAATTATAGCTCTAGGATCAAAATTTGCACTGCCTTTGCACATTGATATGAAGTCATTATGTGTCAAATTTCAAGTTCCTGTCGTTAATAGTTTGGGCGCTACGAATTTTTTAGTGTCGGCAACTCTCTAAAACTGAAATTTGAGGACTTTGTCTTCTCGAAAATTGGGTACAATTTTCAAACGCATTTTTCTCGAAATTTTGAAAAATATGAAATTTTTTTTTCTGCATGAAAAAGATAGCAGAGATGCTAAATTTTCACCCAGTACCAAAATTATAGCTCTAGGATCAAAATTGGCTCAGTTATGGCCATTTTAGTTTGGGGGTACCTTTTTTCAATTTCTGGTTGGGACAAGACCAAATCTTTGAAAGCCCATATCTCGAAAACTATTGGCGATAGAGAGTTGCCATTTGCACTGTGCTTGCACATCCATGTGTAGTCAATACCTGTCAAATTTCAAGTTTCTACCGTCAACGGCCTGGCTGCTGGAGCACTTTTAGTTTCAGTTTTCCTCTTGAAAAAAATGGTTAAACTTCAAAGTCGATTTTCTCCAAAGTTTGACAATTTTTCCGAACTCTGTTTTCGACTGAAATAGACAGAAGAGATGTTAAACTTTCACCCAGTACAAAAATCAAAGCTCTAGCATCAAAATTGGCCAGTTTATGGCCATTTTAGTTTTGGGGTCAATTTTTCACTTTTTCAATAAAATAGCAAATCTTTGACAGGCTGTTTCGCAGAAACTATTGGAGCTGGAGAGTTGCAATTTGCACTGCCTTTGCACATTGATATGAAGTCATTATGTGTCAAATTTCAAGTTCCTGTCGTTAATAGTTTGGGCGCTACGAATTTTTTAGTGTCGGCAACTCTCTAAAACTGAAATTTGAGGACTTTGTCTTCTCGAAAATTGGGTACAATTTTCAAACGCATTTTTCTCGAAATTTTGAAAAATATGAAATTTTTTTTCCTGCATGAAAAAGATAGCAGAGATGCTAAATTTTCACCCAGTACCAAAATTATAGCTCTAGGATCAAAATTGGCTCAGTTATGGCCATTTTAGTTTGGGGGTACCTTTTTTCAATTTCTGGTTGGGACAAGACCAAATCTTTGAAAGCCCATATCTCGAAAACTATTGGCGATAGAGAGTTGCCATTTGCACTGTGCTTGCACATCCATGTGTAGTCAATACCTGTCAAATTTCAAGTTTCTACCGTCAACGGCCTGGCTGCTGGAGCACTTTTAGTTTCAGTTTTCCTCTTGAAAAAAATGGTTAAACTTCAAAGTCGATTTTCTCCAAAGTTTGACAATTTTTCCGAACTCTGTTTTCGACTGAAATAGACAGAAGAGATGTTAAACTTTCACCCAGTACAAAAATCAAAGCTCTAGCATCAAAATTGGCCAGTTTATGGCCATTTTAGTTTTGGGGTCAATTTTTCACTTTTTCAATAAAATAGCAAATCTTTGACAGGCTGTTTCGCAGAAACTATTGGAGCTGGAGAGTTGCAATTTGCACTGCCTTTGCACATTGATATGAAGTCATTATGTGTCAAATTTCAAGTTCCTGTCGTTAATAGTTTGGGCGCTACGAATTTTTTAGTGTCGGCAACTCTCTAAAACTGAAATTTGAGGACTTTGTCTTCTCGAAAATTGGGTACAATTTTCAAACGCATTTTTCTCGAAATTTTGAAAAATATGAAATTTTTTTTTCCTGCATGAAAAAGATAGCAGAGATGCTAAATTTTCACCCAGTACCAAAATTATAGCTCTAGGATCAAAATTGGCTCAGTTATGGCCATTTTAGTTTGGGGGTACCTTTTTTCAATTTCTGGTTGGGACAAGACCAAATCTTTGAAAGCCCATATCTCGAAAACTATTGGCGATAGAGAGTTGCCATTTGCACTGTGCTTGCACATCCATGTGTAGTCAATACCTGTCAAATTTCAAGTTTCTACCGTCAACGGCCTGGCTGCTGGAGCACTTTTAGTTTCAGTTTTCCTCTTGAAAAAAATGGTTAAACTTCATAGTCGATTTTCTCCAAAGTTTGAAAATTTTTCCGAACTCTGTTTTCGACTGAAATAGACAGAAGAGATGTTAAACTGTCACCCAGTACAAAAATCAAAGCTCTAGCATCAAAATTGGCCAGTTTATGGCCATTTTAGTTTTGGGGTCAATTTTTCACTTTTTCAATAAAATAGCAAATCTTTGACAGGCTGTTTCGCAGAAACTATTGGAGCTGGAGAGTTGCAATTTGCACTGCCTTTGCACATTGATATGAAGTCATTATGTGTCAAATTTCAAGTTCCTGTCGTTAATAGTTTGGGCGCTACGAATTTTTTAGTGTCGGCAACTCTCTAAAACTGAAATTTGAGGACTTTGTCTTCTCGAAAATTGGGTACAATTTTCAAACGCATTTTTCTCGAAATTTTGAAAAATATGAAATTTTTTTTTCTGCATGAAAAAGATAGCAGAGATGCTAAATTTTCACCCAGTACCAAAATTATAGCTCTAGGATCAAAATTGGCTCAGTTATGGCCATTTTAGTTTGGGGGTACCTTTTTTCAATTTCTGGTTGGGACAAGACCAAATCTTTGAAAGCCCATATCTCGAAAACTATTGGCGATAGAGAGTTGCCATTTGCACTGTGCTTGCACATCCATGTGTAGTCAATACCTGTCAAATTTCAAGTTTCTACCGTCAACGGCCTGGCTGCTGGAGCACTTTTAGTTTCAGTTTTCCTCTTGAAAAAAATGGTTAAACTTCAAAGTCGATTTTCTCCAAAGTTTGACAATTTTTCCGAACTCTGTTTTCGACTGAAATAGACAGAAGAGATGTTAAACTTTCACCCAGTACAAAAATCAAAGCTCTAGCATCAAAATTGGCCAGTTTATGGCCATTTTAGTTTTGGGGTCAATTTTTCACTTTTTCAATAAAATAGCAAATCTTTGACAGGCTGTTTCGCAGAAACTATTGGAGCTGGAGAGTTGCAATTTGCACTGCCTTTGCACATTGATATGAAGTCATTATGTGTCAAATTTCAAGTTCCTGTCGTTAATAGTTTGGGCGCTACGAATTTTTTAGTGTCGGCAACTCTCTAAAACTGAAATTTGAGGACTTTGTCTTCTCGAAAATTGGGTACAATTTTCAAACGCATTTTTCTCGAAATTTTGAAAAATATGAAATTTTTTTTCCTGCATGAAAAAGATAGCAGAGATGCTAAATTTTCACCCAGTACCAAAATTATAGCTCTAGGATCAAAATTGGCTCAGTTATGGCCATTTTAGTTTGGGGGTACCTTTTTTCAATTTCTGGTTGGGACAAGACCAAATCTTTGAAAGCCCATATCTCGAAAACTATTGGCGATAGAGAGTTGCCATTTGCACTGTGCTTGCACATCCATGTGTAGTCAATACCTGTCAAATTTCAAGTTTCTACCGTCAACGGCCTGGCTGCTGGAGCACTTTTAGTTTCAGTTTTCCTCTTGAAAAAAATGGTTAAACTTCAAAGTCGATTTTCTCCAAAGTTTGACAATTTTTCCGAACTCTGTTTTCGACTGAAATAGACAGAAGAGATGTTAAACTTTCACCCAGTACAAAAATCAAAGCTCTAGCATCAAAATTGGCCAGTTTATGGCCATTTTAGTTTTGGGGTCAATTTTTCACTTTTTCAATAAAATAGCAAATCTTTGACAGGCTGTTTCGCAGAAACTATTGGAGCTGGAGAGTTGCAATTTGCACTGCCTTTGCACATTGATATGAAGTCATTATGTGTCAAATTTCAAGTTCCTGTCGTTAATAGTTTGGGCGCTACGAATTTTTTAGTGTCGGCAACTCTCTAAAACTGAAATTTGAGGACTTTGTCTTCTCGAAAATTGGGTACAATTTTCAAACGCATTTTTCTCGAAATTTTGAAAAATATGAAATTTTTTTTTCCTGCATGAAAAAGATAGCAGAGATGCTAAATTTTCACCCAGTACCAAAATTATAGCTCTAGGATCAAAATTGGCTCAGTTATGGCCATTTTAGTTTGGGGGTACCTTTTTTCAATTTCTGGTTGGGACAAGACCAAATCTTTGAAAGCCCATATCTCGAAAACTATTGGCGATAGAGAGTTGCCATTTGCACTGTGCTTGCACATCCATGTGTAGTCAATACCTGTCAAATTTCAAGTTTCTACCGTCAACGGCCTGGCTGCTGGAGCACTTTTAGTTTCAGTTTTCCTCTTGAAAAAAATGGTTAAACTTCAAAGTCGATTTTCTCCAAAGTTTGAAAATTTTTCCGAACTCTGTTTTCGACTGAAATAGACAGAAGAGATGTTAAACTTTCACCCAGTACAAAAATCAAAGCTCTAGCATCAAAATTGGCCAGTTTATGGCCATTTTAGTTTTGGGGTCAATTTTTCACTTTTTCAATAAAATAGCAAATCTTTGACAGGCTGTTTCGCAGAAACTATTGGAGCTGGAGAGTTGCAATTTGCACTGCCTTTGCACATTGATATGAAGTCATTATGTGTCAAATTTCAAGTTCCTGTCGTTAATAGTTTGGGCGCTACGAATTTTTTAGTGTCGGCAACTCTCTAAAACTGAAATTTGAGGACTTTGTCTTCTCGAAAATTGGGTACAATTTTCAAACGCATTTTTCTCGAAATTTTGAAAAATATGAAATTTTTTTTTCTGCATGAAAAAGATAGCAGAGATGCTAAATTTTCACCCAGTACCAAAATTATAGCTCTAGGATCAAAATTGGCTCAGTTATGGCCATTTTAGTTTGGGGGTACCTTTTTTCAATTTCTGGTTGGGACAAGACCAAATCTTTGAAAGCCCATATCTCGAAAACTATTGGCGATAGAGAGTTGCCATTTGCACTGTGCTTGCACATCCATGTGTAGTCAATACCTGTCAAATTTCAAGTTTCTACCGTCAACGGCCTGGCTGCTGGAGCACTTTTAGTTTCAGTTTTCCTCTTGAAAAAAATGGTTAAACTTCAAAGTCGATTTTCTCCAAAGTTTGAAAATTTTTCCGAACTCTGTTTTCGACTGAAATAGACAGAAGAGATGTTAAACTTTCACCCAGTACAAAAATCAAAGCTCTAGCATCAAAATTGGCCAGTTTATGGCCATTTTAGTTTTGGGGTCAATTTTTCACTTTTTCAATAAAATAGCAAATCTTTGACAGGCTGTTTCGCAGAAACTATTGGAGCTGGAGAGTTGCAATTTGCACTGCCTTTGCACATTGATATGAAGTCATTATGTGTCAAATTTCAAGTTCCTGTCGTTAATAGTTTGGGCGCTACGAATTTTTTAGTGTCGGCAACTCTCTAAAACTGAAATTTGAGGACTTTGTCTTCTCGAAAATTGGGTACAATTTTCAAACGCATTTTTCTCGAAATTTTGAAAAATATGAAATTTTTTTTTCTGCATGAAAAAGATAGCAGAGATGCTAAATTTTCACCCAGTACCAAAATTATAGCTCTAGGATCAAAATTGGCTCAGTTATGGCCATTTTAGTTTGGGGGTACCTTTTTTCAATTTCTGGTTGGGACAAGACCAAATCTTTGAAAGCCCATATCTCGAAAACTATTGGCGATAGAGAGTTGCCATTTGCACTGTGCTTGCACATCCATGTGTAGTCAATACCTGTCAAATTTCAAGTTTCTACCGTCAACGGCCTGGCTGCTGGAGCACTTTTAGTTTCAGTTTTCCTCTTGAAAAAAATGGTTAAACTTCAAAGTCGATTTTCTCCAAAGTTTGAAAATTTTTCCGAACTCTGTTTTCGACTGAAATAGACAGAAGAGATGTTAAACTTTCACCCAGTACAAAAATCAAAGCTCTAGCATCAAAATTGGCCAGTTTATGGCCATTTTAGTTTTGGGGTCAATTTTTCACTTTTTCAATAAAATAGCAAATCTTTGACAGGCTGTTTCGCAGAAACTATTGGAGCTGGAGAGTTGCAATTTGCACTGCCTTTGCACATTGATATGAAGTCATTATGTGTCAAATTTCAAGTTCCTGTCGTTAATAGTTTGGGCGCTACGAATTTTTTAGTGTCGGCAACTCTCTAAAACTGAAATTTGAGGACTTTGTCTTCTCGAAAATTGGGTACAATTTTCAAACGCATTTTTCTCGAAATTTTGAAAAATATGAAATTTTTTTTTCTGCATGAAAAAGATAGCAGAGATGCTAAATTTTCACCCAGTACCAAAATTATAGCTCTAGGATCAAAATTGGCTCAGTTATGGCCATTTTAGTTTGGGGGTACCTTTTTTCAATTTCTGGTTGGGACAAGACCAAATCTTTGAAAGCCCATATCTCGAAAACTATTGGCGATAGAGAGTTGCCATTTGCACTGTGCTTGCACATCCATGTGTAGTCAATACCTGTCAAATTTCAAGTTTCTACCGTCAACGGCCTGGCTGCTGGAGCACTTTTAGTTTCAGTTTTCCTCTTGAAAAAAATGGTTAAACTTCAAAGTCGATTTTCTCCAAAGTTTGAAAATTTTTCCGAACTCTGTTTTCGACTGAAATAGACAGAAGAGATGTTAAACTTTCACCCAGTACAAAAATCAAAGCTCTAGCATCAAAATTGGCCAGTTTATGGCCATTTTAGTTTTGGGGTCAATTTTTCACTTTTTCAATAAAATAGCAAATCTTTGACAGGCTGTTTCGCAGAAACTATTGGAGCTGGAGAGTTGCAATTTGCACTGCCTTTGCACATTGATATGAAGTCATTATGTGTCAAATTTCAAGTTCCTGTCGTTAATAGTTTGGGCGCTACGAATTTTTTAGTGTCGGCAACTCTCTAAAACTGAAATTTGAGGACTTTGTCTTCTCGAAAATTGGGTACAATTTTCAAACGCATTTTTCTCGAAATTTTGAAAAATATGAAATTTTTTTTTCTGCATGAAAAAGATAGCAGAGATGCTAAATTTTCACCCAGTACCAAAATTATAGCTCTAGGATCAAAATTTGCACTGCCTTTGCACATTGATATAAAGTCATTATGTGTCAAATTTCAAGTTCCTGTCGTTAATAGTTTGGGCGCTACGAATTTTTTAGTGTCGGCAACTCTCTAAAACTGAAATTTGAGGACTTTGTCTTCTCGAAAATTGGGTACAATTTTCAAACGCATTTTTCTCGAAATTTTGAAAAATATGAAATTTTTTTTTCTGCATGAAAAAGATAGCAGAGATGCTAAATTTTCACCCAGTACCAAAATTATAGCTCTAGGATCAAAATTGGCTCAGTTATGGCCATTTTAGTTTGGGGGTACCTTTTTTCAATTTCTGGTTGGGACAAGACCAAATCTTTGAAAGCCCATATCTCGAAAACTATTGGCGATAGAGAGTTGCCATTTGCACTGTGCTTGCACATCCATGTGTAGTCAATACCTGTCAAATTTCAAGTTTCTACCGTCAACGGCCTGGCTGCTGGAGCACTTTTAGTTTCAGTTTTCCTCTTGAAAAAAATGGTTAAACTTCAAAGTCGATTTTCTCCAAAGTTTGAAAATTTTCCGAACTCTGTTTTCGACTGAAATAGACAGAAGAGATGTTAAACTTTCACCCAGTACAAAAATCAAAGCTCTAGCATCAAAATTGGCCAGTTTATGGCCATTTTAGTTTTGGGGTCAATTTTTCACTTTTTCAATAAAATAGCAAATCTTTGACAGGCTGTTTCGCAGAAACTATTGGAGCTGGAGAGTTGCAATTTGCACTGCCTTTGCACATTGATATGAAGTCATTATGTGTCAAATTTCAAGTTCCTGTCGTTAATAGTTTGGGCGCTACGAATTTTTTAGTGTCGGCAACTCTCTAAAACTGAAATTTGAGGACTTTGTCTTCTCGAAAATTGGGTACAATTTTCAAACGCATTTTTCTCGAAATTTTGAAAAATATGAAATTTTTTTTTCCTGCATGAAAAAGATAGCAGAGATGCTAAATTTTCACCCAGTACCAAAATTATAGCTCTAGGATCAAAATTGGCTCAGTTATGGCCATTTTAGTTTGGGGGTACCTTTTTTCAATTTCTGGTTGGGACAAGACCAAATCTTTGAAAGCCCATATCTCGAAAACTATTGGCGATAGAGAGTTGCCATTTGCACTGTGCTTGCACATCCATGTGTAGTCAATACCTGTCAAATTTCAAGTTTCTACCGTCAACGGCCTGGCTGCTGGAGCACTTTTAGTTTCAGTTTTCCTCTTGAAAAAAATGGTTAAACTTCAAAGTCGATTTTCTCCAAAGTTTGAAAATTTTTCCGAACTCTGTTTTCGACTGAAATAGACAGAAGAGATGTTAAACTTTCACCCAGTACAAAAATCAAAGCTCTAGCATCAAAATTGGCCAGTTTATGGCCATTTTAGTTTTGGGGTCAATTTTTCACTTTTTCAATAAAATAGCAAATCTTTGACAGGCTGTTTCGCAGAAACTATTGGAGCTGGAGAGTTGCAATTTGCACTGCCTTTGCACATTGATATGAAGTCATTATGTGTCAAATTTCAAGTTCCTGTCGTTAATAGTTTGGGCGCTACGAATTTTTTAGTGTCGGCAACTCTCTAAAACTGAAATTTGAGGACTTTGTCTTCTCGAAAATTGGGTACAATTTTCAAACGCATTTTTCTCGAAATTTTGAAAAATATGAAATTTTTTTTTCTGCATGAAAAAGATAGCAGAGATGCTAAATTTTCACCCAGTACCAAAATTATAGCTCTAGGATCAAAATTTGCACTGCCTTTGCACATTGATATGAAGTCATTATGTGTCAAATTTCAAGTTCCTGTCGTTAATAGTTTGGGCGCTACGAATTTTTTAGTGTCGGCAACTCTCTAAAACTGAAATTTGAGGACTTTGTCTTCTCGAAAATTGGGTACAATTTTCAAACGCATTTTTCTCGAAATTTTGAAAAATATGAAATTTTTTTTTCTGCATGAAAAAGATAGCAGAGATGCTAAATTTTCACCCAGTACCAAAATTATAGCTCTAGGATCAAAATTGGCTCAGTTATGGCCATTTTAGTTTGGGGGTACCTTTTTTCAATTTCTGGTTGGGACAAGACCAAATCTTTGAAAGCCCATATCTCGAAAACTATTGGCGATAGAGAGTTGCCATTTGCACTGTGCTTGCACATCCATGTGTAGTCAATACCTGTCAAATTTCAAGTTTCTACCGTCAACGGCCTGGCTGCTGGAGCACTTTTAGTTTCAGTTTTCCTCTTGAAAAAAATGGTTAAACTTCAAAGTCGATTTTCTCCAAAGTTTGAAAATTTTTCCGAACTCTGTTTTCGACTGAAATAGACAGAAGAGATGTTAAACTTTCACCCAGTACAAAAATCAAAGCTCTAGCATCAAAATTGGCCAGTTTATGGCCATTTTAGTTTTGGGGTCAATTTTTCACTTTTTCAATAAAATAGCAAATCTTTGACAGGCTGTTTCGCAGAAACTATTGGAGCTGGAGAGTTGCAATTTGCACTGCCTTTGCACATTGATATGAAGTCATTATGTGTCAAATTTCAAGTTCCTGTCGTTAATAGTTTGGGCGCTACGAATTTTTTAGTGTCGGCAACTCTCTAAAACTGAAATTTGAGGACTTTGTCTTCTCGAAAATTGGGTACAATTTTCAAACGCATTTTTCTCGAAATTTTGAAAAATATGAAATTTTTTTTTCTGCATGAAAAAGATAGCAGAGATGCTAAATTTTCACCCAGTACCAAAATTATAGCTCTAGGATCAAAATTGGCTCAGTTATGGCCATTTTAGTTTGGGGGTACCTTTTTTCAATTTCTGGTTGGGACAAGACCAAATCTTTGAAAGCCCATATCTCGAAAACTATTGGCGATAGAGAGTTGCCATTTGCACTGTGCTTGCACATCCATGTGTAGTCAATACCTGTCAAATTTCAAGTTTCTACCGTCAACGGCCTGGCTGCTGGAGCACTTTTAGTTTCAGTTTTCCTCTTGAAAAAAATGGTTAAACTTCAAAGTCGATTTTCTCCAAAGTTTGACAATTTTTCCGAACTCTGTTTTCGACTGAAATAGACAGAAGAGATGTTAAACTTTCACCCAGTACAAAAATCAAAGCTCTAGCATCAAAATTGGCCAGTTTATGGCCATTTTAGTTTTGGGGTCAATTTTTCACTTTTTCAATAAAATAGCAAATCTTTGACAGGCTGTTTCGCAGAAACTATTGGAGCTGGAGAGTTGCAATTTGCACTGCCTTTGCACATTGATATGAAGTCATTATGTGTCAAATTTCAAGTTCCTGTCGTTAATAGTTTGGGCGCTACGAATTTTTTAGTGTCGGCAACTCTCTAAAACTGAAATTTGAGGACTTTGTCTTCTCGAAAATTGGGTACAATTTTCAAACGCATTTTTCTCGAAATTTTGAAAAATATGAAATTTTTTTTTCCTGCATGAAAAAGATAGCAGAGATGCTAAATTTTCACCCAGTACCAAAATTATAGCTCTAGGATCAAAATTGGCTCAGTTATGGCCATTTTAGTTTGGGGGTACCTTTTTTCAATTTCTGGTTGGGACAAGACCAAATCTTTGAAAGCCCATATCTCGAAAACTATTGGCGATAGAGAGTTGCCATTTGCACTGTGCTTGCACATCCATGTGTAGTCAATACCTGTCAAATTTCAAGTTTCTACCGTCAACGGCCTGGCTGCTTGAGCACTTTTAGTTTCAGTTTTCCTCTTGAAAAAAATGGTTAAACTTCAAAGTCGATTTTCTCCAAAGTTTGAAAATTTTTCCGAACTCTGTTTTCGACTGAAATAGACAGAAGAGATGTTAAACTGTCACCCAGTACAAAAATCAAAGCTCTAGCATCAAAATTGGCCAGTTTATGGCCATTTTAGTTTTGGGGTCAATTTTTCACTTTTTCAATAAAATAGCAAATCTTTGACAGGCTGTTTCGCAGAAACTATTGGAGCTGGAGAGTTGCAATTTGCACTGCCTTTGCACATTGATATGAAGTCATTATGTGTCAAATTTCAAGTTCCTGTCGTTAACAGTTTGGGCGCTACGAATTTTTTAGTGTCGGCAACTCTCTAAAACTGAAATTTGAGGACTTTGTCTTCTCGAAAATTGGGTACAATTTTCAAACGCATTTTTCTCGAAATTTTGAAAAATATGAAATTTTTTTTTCTGCATGAAAAAGATAGCAGAGATGCTAAATTTTCACCCAGTACCAAAATTATAGCTCTAGGATCAAAATTGGCTCAGTTATGGCCATTTTAGTTTGGGGGTACCTTTTTTCAATTTCTGGTTGGGACAAGACCAAATCTTTGAAAGCCCATATCTCGAAAACTATTGGCGATAGAGAGTTGCCATTTGCACTGTGCTTGCACATCCATGTGTAGTCAATACCTGTCAAATTTCAAGTTTCTACCGTCAACGGCCTGGCTGCTGGAGCACTTTTAGTTTCAGTTTTCCTCTTGAAAAAAATGGTTAAACTTCAAAGTCGATTTTCTCCAAAGTTTGAAAATTTTTCCGAACTCTGTTTTCGACTGAAATAGACAGAAGAGATGTTAAACTTTCACCCAGTACAAAAATCAAAGCTCTAGCATCAAAATTGGCCAGTTTATGGCCATTTTAGTTTTGGGGTCAATTTTTCACTTTTTCAATAAAATAGCAAATCTTTGACAGGCTGTTTCGCAGAAACTATTGGAGCTGGAGAGTTGCAATTTGCACTGCCTTTGCACATTGATATGAAGTCATTATGTGTCAAATTTCAAGTTCCTGTCGTTAATAGTTTGGGCGCTACGAATTTTTTAGTGTCGGCAACTCTCTAAAACTGAAATTTGAGGACTTTGTCTTCTCGAAAATTGGGTACAATTTTCAAACGCATTTTTCTCGAAATTTTGAAAAATATGAAATTTTTTTTTCTGCATGAAAAAGATAGCAGAGATGCTAAATTTTCACCCAGTACCAAAATTATAGCTCTAGGATCAAAATTGGCTCAGTTATGGCCATTTTAGTTTGGGGGTACCTTTTTTCAATTTCTGGTTGGGACAAGACCAAATCTTTGAAAGCCCATATCTCGAAAACTATTGGCGATAGAGAGTTGCCATTTGCACTGTGCTTGCACATCCATGTGTAGTCAATACCTGTCAAATTTCAAGTTTCTACCGTCAACGGCCTGGCTGCTGGAGCACTTTTAGTTTCAGTTTTCCTCTTGAAAAAAATGGTTAAACTTCAAAGTCGATTTTCTCCAAAGTTTGAAAATTTTTCCGAACTCTGTTTTCGACTGAAATAGACAGAAGAGATGTTAAACTTTCACCCAGTACAAAAATCAAAGCTCTAGCATCAAAATTGGCCAGTTTATGGCCATTTTAGTTTTGGGGTCAATTTTTCACTTTTTCAATAAAATAGCAAATCTTTGACAGGCTGTTTCGCAGAAACTATTGGAGCTGGAGAGTTGCAATTTGCACTGCCTTTGCACATTGATATGAAGTCATTATGTGTCAAATTTCAAGTTCCTGTCGTTAATAGTTTGGGCGCTACGAATTTTTTAGTGTCGGCAACTCTCTAAAACTGAAATTTGAGGACTTTGTCTTCTCGAAAATTGGGTACAATTTTCAAACGCATTTTTCTCGAAATTTTGAAAAATATGAAATTTTTTTTTCTGCATGAAAAAGATAGCAGAGATGCTAAATTTTCACCCAGTACCAAAATTATAGCTCTAGGATCAAAATTGGCTCAGTTATGGCCATTTTAGTTTGGGGGTACCTTTTTTCAATTTCTGGTTGGGACAAGACCAAATCTTTGAAAGCCCATATCTCGAAAACTATTGGCGATAGAGAGTTGCCATTTGCACTGTGCTTGCACATCCATGTGTAGTCAATACCTGTCAAATTTCAAGTTTCTACCGTCAACGGCCTGGCTGCTGGAGCACTTTTAGTTTCAGTTTTCCTCTTGAAAAAAATGGTTAAACTTCAAAGTCGATTTTCTCCAAAGTTTGAAAATTTTTCCGAACTCTGTTTTCGACTGAAATAGACAGAAGAGATGTTAAACTTTCACCCAGTACAAAAATCAAAGCTCTAGCATCAAAATTGGCCAGTTTATGGCCATTTTAGTTTTGGGGTCAATTTTTCACTTTTTCAATAAAATAGCAAATCTTTGACAGGCTGTTTCGCAGAAACTATTAGAGCTGGAGAGTTGCAATTTGCACTGCCTTTGCACATTGATATGAAGTCATTATGTGTCAAATTTCAAGTTCCTGTCGTTAATAGTTTGGGCGCTACGAATTTTTTAGTGTCGGCAACTCTCTAAAACTGAAATTTGAGGACTTTGTCTTCTCGAAAATTGGGTACAATTTTCAAACGCATTTTTCTCGAAATTTTGAAAAATATGAAATTTTTTTTTCTGCATGAAAAAGATAGCAGAGATGCTAAATTTTCACCCAGTACCAAAATTATAGCTCTAGGATCAAAATTGGCTCAGTTATGGCCATTTTAGTTTGGGGGTACCTTTTTTCAATTTCTGGTTGGGACAAGACCAAATCTTTGAAAGCCCATATCTCGAAAACTATTGGCGATAGAGAGTTGCCATTTGCACTGTGCTTGCACATCCATGTGTAGTCAATACCTGTCAAATTTCAAGTTTCTACCGTCAACGGCCTGGCTGCTGGAGCACTTTTAGTTTCAGTTTTCCTCTTGAAAAAAATGGTTAAACTTCAAAGTCGATTTTCTCCAAAGTTTGAAAATTTTTCCGAACTCTGTTTTCGACTGAAATAGACAGAAGAGATGTTAAACTTTCACCCAGTACAAAAATCAAAGCTCTAGCATCAAAATTGGCCAGTTTATGGCCATTTTAGTTTTGGGGTCAATTTTTCACTTTTTCAATAAAATAGCAAATCTTTGACAGGCTGTTTCGCAGAAACTATTGGAGCTGGAGAGTTGCAATTTGCACTGCCTTTGCACATTGATATGAAGTCATTATGTGTCAAATTTCAAGTTCCTGTCGTTAATAGTTTGGGCGCTACGAATTTTTTAGTGTCGGCAACTCTCTAAAACTGAAATTTGAGGACTTTGTCTTCTCGAAAATTGGGTACAATTTTCAAACGCATTTTTCTCGAAATTTTGAAAAATATGAAATTTTTTTTTCTGCATGAAAAAGATAGCAGAGATGCTAAATTTTCACCCAGTACCAAAATTATAGCTCTAGGATCAAAATTGGCTCAGTTATGGCCATTTTAGTTTGGGGGTACCTTTTTTCAATTTCTGGTTGGGACAAGACCAAATCTTTGAAAGCCCATATCTCGAAAACTATTGGCGATAGAGAGTTGCCATTTGCACTGTGCTTGCACATCCATGTGTAGTCAATACCTGTCAAATTTCAAGTTTCTACCGTCAACGGCCTGGCTGCTGGAGCACTTTTAGTTTCAGTTTTCCTCTTGAAAAAAATGGTTAAACTTCAAAGTCGATTTTCTCCAAAGTTTGAAAATTTTTCCGAACTCTGTTTTCGACTGAAATAGACAGAAGAGATGTTAAACTTTCACCCAGTACAAAAATCAAAGCTCTAGCATCAAAATTGGCCAGTTTATGGCCATTTTAGTTTTGGGGTCAATTTTTCACTTTTTCAATAAAATAGCAAATCTTTGACAGGCTGTTTCGCAGAAACTATTGGAGCTGGAGAGTTGCAATTTGCACTGCCTTTGCACATTGATATGAAGTCATTATGTGTCAAATTTCAAGTTCCTGTCGTTAATAGTTTGGGCGCTACGAATTTTTTAGTGTCGGCAACTCTCTAAAACTGAAATTTGAGGACTTTGTCTTCTCGAAAATTGGGTACAATTTTCAAACGCATTTTTCTCGAAATTTTGAAAAATATGAAATTTTTTTTTCTGCATGAAAAAGATAGCAGAGATGCTAAATTTTCACCCAGTACCAAAATTATAGCTCTAGGATCAAAATTGGCTCAGTTATGGCCATTTTAGTTTGGGGGTACCTTTTTTCAATTTCTGGTTGGGACAAGACCAAATCTTTGAAAGCCCATATCTCGAAAACTATTGGCGATAGAGAGTTGCCATTTGCACTGTGCTTGCACATCCATGTGTAGTCAATACCTGTCAAATTTCAAGTTTCTACCGTCAACGGCCTGGCTGCTGGAGCACTTTTAGTTTCAGTTTTCCTCTTGAAAAAAATGGTTAAACTTCAAAGTCGATTTTCTCCAAAGTTTGAAAATTTTTCCGAACTCTGTTTTCGACTGAAATAGACAGAAGAGATGTTAAACTTTCACCCAGTACAAAAATCAAAGCTCTAGCATCAAAATTGGCCAGTTTATGGCCATTTTAGTTTTGGGGTCAATTTTTCACTTTTTCAATAAAATAGCAAATCTTTGACAGGCTGTTTCGCAGAAACTATTAGAGCTGGAGAGTTGCAATTTGCACTGCCTTTGCACATTGATATGAAGTCATTATGTGTCAAATTTCAAGTTCCTGTCGTTAATAGTTTGGGCGCTACGAATTTTTTAGTGTCGGCAACTCTCTAAAACTGAAATTTGAGGACTTTGTCTTCTCGAAAATTGGGTACAATTTTCAAACGCATTTTTCTCGAAATTTTGAAAAATATGAAATTTTTTTTTCTGCATGAAAAAGATAGCAGAGATGCTAAATTTTCACCCAGTACCAAAATTATAGCTCTAGGATCAAAATTGGCTCAGTTATGGCCATTTTAGTTTGGGGGTACCTTTTTTCAATTTCTGGTTGGGACAAGACCAAATCTTTGAAAGCCCATATCTCGAAAACTATTGGCGATAGAGAGTTGCCATTTGCACTGTGCTTGCACATCCATGTGTAGTCAATACCTGTCAAATTTCAAGTTTCTACCGTCAACGGCCTGGCTGCTGGAGCACTTTTAGTTTCAGTTTTCCTCTTGAAAAAAATGGTTAAACTTCAAAGTCGATTTTCTCCAAAGTTTGAAAATTTTTCCGAACTCTGTTTTCGACTGAAATAGACAGAAGAGATGTTAAACTTTCACCCAGTACAAAAATCAAAGCTCTAGCATCAAAATTGGCCAGTTTATGGCCATTTTAGTTTTGGGGTCAATTTTTCACTTTTTCAATAAAATAGCAAATCTTTGACAGGCTGTTTCGCAGAAACTATTGGAGCTGGAGAGTTGCAATTTGCACTGCCTTTGCACATTGATATGAAGTCATTATGTGTCAAATTTCAAGTTCCTGTCGTTAATAGTTTGGGCGCTACGAATTTTTTAGTGTCGGCAACTCTCTAAAACTGAAATTTGAGGACTTTGTCTTCTCGAAAATTGGGTACAATTTTCAAACGCATTTTTCTCGAAATTTTGAAAAATATGAAATTTTTTTTTCTGCATGAAAAAGATAGCAGAGATGCTAAATTTTCACCCAGTACCAAAATTATAGCTCTAGGATCAAAATTGGCTCAGTTATGGCCATTTTAGTTTGGGGGTACCTTTTTTCAATTTCTGGTTGGGACAAGACCAAATCTTTGAAAGCCCATATCTCGAAAACTATTGGCGATAGAGAGTTGCCATTTGCACTGTGCTTGCACATCCATGTGTAGTCAATACCTGTCAAATTTCAAGTTTCTACCGTCAACGGCCTGGCTGCTGGAGCACTTTTAGTTTCAGTTTTCCTCTTGAAAAAAATGGTTAAACTTCAAAGTCGATTTTCTCCAAAGTTTGAAAATTTTTCCGAACTCTGTTTTCGACTGAAATAGACAGAAGAGATGTTAAACTTTCACCCAGTACAAAAATCAAAGCTCTAGCATCAAAATTGGCCAGTTTATGGCCATTTTAGTTTTGGGGTCAATTTTTCACTTTTTCAATAAAATAGCAAATCTTTGACAGGCTGTTTCGCAGAAACTATTAGAGCTGGAGAGTTGCAATTTGCACTGCCTTTGCACATTGATATGAAGTCATTATGTGTCAAATTTCAAGTTCCTGTCGTTAATAGTTTGGGCGCTACGAATTTTTTAGTGTCGGCAACTCTCTAAAACTGAAATTTGAGGACTTTGTCTTCTCGAAAATTGGGTACAATTTTCAAACGCATTTTTCTCGAAATTTTGAAAAATATGAAATTTTTTTTTCTGCATGAAAAAGATAGCAGAGATGCTAAATTTTCACCCAGTACCAAAATTATAGCTCTAGGATCAAAATTGGCTCAGTTATGGCCATTTTAGTTTGGGGGTACCTTTTTTCAATTTCTGGTTGGGACAAGACCAAATCTTTGAAAGCCCATATCTCGAAAACTATTGGCGATAGAGAGTTGCCATTTGCACTGTGCTTGCACATCCATGTGTAGTCAATACCTGTCAAATTTCAAGTTTCTACCGTCAACGGCCTGGCTGCTGGAGCACTTTTAGTTTCAGTTTTCCTCTTGAAAAAAATGGTTAAACTTCAAAGTCGATTTTCTCCAAAGTTTGAAAATTTTTCCGAACTCTGTTTTCGACTGAAATAGACAGAAGAGATGTTAAACTTTCACCCAGTACAAAAATCAAAGCTCTAGCATCAAAATTGGCCAGTTTATGGCCATTTTAGTTTTGGGGTCAATTTTTCACTTTTTCAATAAAATAGCAAATCTTTGACAGGCTGTTTCGCAGAAACTATTGGAGCTGGAGAGTTGCAATTTGCACTGCCTTTGCACATTGATATGAAGTCATTATGTGTCAAATTTCAAGTTCCTGTCGTTAATAGTTTGGGCGCTACGAATTTTTTAGTGTCGGCAACTCTCTAAAACTGAAATTTGAGGACTTTGTCTTCTCGAAAATTGGGTACAATTTTCAAACGCATTTTTCTCGAAATTTTGAAAAATATGAAATTTTTTTTTCTGCATGAAAAAGATAGCAGAGATGCTAAATTTTCACCCAGTACCAAAATTATAGCTCTAGGATCAAAATTGGCTCAGTTATGGCCATTTTAGTTTGGGGGTACCTTTTTTCAATTTCTGGTTGGGACAAGACCAAATCTTTGAAAGCCCATATCTCGAAAACTATTGGCGATAGAGAGTTGCCATTTGCACTGTGCTTGCACATCCATGTGTAGTCAATACCTGTCAAATTTCAAGTTTCTACCGTCAACGGCCTGGCTGCTGGAGCACTTTTAGTTTCAGTTTTCCTCTTGAAAAAAATGGTTAAACTTCAAAGTCGATTTTCTCCAAAGTTTGAAAATTTTTCCGAACTCTGTTTTCGACTGAAATAGACAGAAGAGATGTTAAACTTTCACCCAGTACAAAAATCAAAGCTCTAGCATCAAAATTGGCCAGTTTATGGCCATTTTAGTTTTGGGGTCAATTTTTCACTTTTTCAATAAAATAGCAAATCTTTGACAGGCTGTTTCGCAGAAACTATTAGAGCTGGAGAGTTGCAATTTGCACTGCCTTTGCACATTGATATGAAGTCATTATGTGTCAAATTTCAAGTTCCTGTCGTTAATAGTTTGGGCGCTACGAATTTTTTAGTGTCGGCAACTCTCTAAAACTGAAATTTGAGGACTTTGTCTTCTCGAAAATTGGGTACAATTTTCAAACGCATTTTTCTCGAAATTTTGAAAAATATGAAATTTTTTTTTCTGCATGAAAAAGATAGCAGAGATGCTAAATTTTCACCCAGTACCAAAATTATAGCTCTAGGATCAAAATTGGCTCAGTTATGGCCATTTTAGTTTGGGGGTACCTTTTTTCAATTTCTGGTTGGGACAAGACCAAATCTTTGAAAGCCCATATCTCGAAAACTATTGGCGATAGAGAGTTGCCATTTGCACTGTGCTTGCACATCCATGTGTAGTCAATACCTGTCAAATTTCAAGTTTCTACCGTCAACGGCCTGGCTGCTGGAGCACTTTTAGTTTCAGTTTTCCTCTTGAAAAAAATGGTTAAACTTCAAAGTCGATTTTCTCCAAAGTTTGAAAATTTTTCCGAACTCTGTTTTCGACTGAAATAGACAGAAGAGATGTTAAACTTTCACCCAGTACAAAAATCAAAGCTCTAGCATCAAAATTGGCCAGTTTATGGCCATTTTAGTTTTGGGGTCAATTTTTCACTTTTTCAATAAAATAGCAAATCTTTGACAGGCTGTTTCGCAGAAACTATTGGAGCTGGAGAGTTGCAATTTGCACTGCCTTTGCACATTGATATGAAGTCATTATGTGTCAAATTTCAAGTTCCTGTCGTTAATAGTTTGGGCGCTACGAATTTTTTAGTGTCGGCAACTCTCTAAAACTGAAATTTGAGGACTTTGTCTTCTCGAAAATTGGGTACAATTTTCAAACGCATTTTTCTCGAAATTTTGAAAAATATGAAATTTTTTTTTCCTGCATGAAAAAGATAGCAGAGATGCTAAATTTTCACCCAGTACCAAAATTATAGCTCTAGGATCAAAATTGGCTCAGTTATGGCCATTTTAGTTTGGGGGTACCTTTTTTCAATTTCTGGTTGGGACAAGACCAAATCTTTGAAAGCCCATATCTCGAAAACTATTGGCGATAGAGAGTTGCCATTTGCACTGTGCTTGCACATCCATGTGTAGTCAATACCTGTCAGATTTCAAGTTTCTACCGTCAACGGCCTGGCTGCTGGAGCACTTTTAGTTTCAGTTTTCCTCTTGAAAAAAATTGTTAAACTTCAAAGTCGATTTTCTCCAAAGTTTGAAAATTTTTCCGAACTCTGTTTTCGACTGAAATAGACAGAAGAGATGTTAAACTTTCACCCAGTACAAAAATCAAAGCTCTAGCATCAAAATTGGCCAGTTTATGGCCATTTTAGTTTTGGGGTCAATTTTTCACTTTTTCAATAAAATAGCAAATCTTTGACAGGCTGTTTCGCAGAAACTATTGGAGCTGGAGAGTTGCAATTTGCACTGCCTTTGCACATTGATATGAAGTCATTATGTGTCAAATTTCAAGTTCCTGTCGTTAATAGTTTGGGCGCTACGAATTTTTTAGTGTCGGCAACTCTCTAAAACTGAAATTTGAGGACTTTGTCTTCTCGAAAATTGGGTACAATTTTCAAACGCATTTTTCTCGAAATTTTGAAAAATATGAAATTTTTTTTTCTGCATGAAAAAGATAGCAGAGATGCTAAATTTTCACCCAGTACCAAAATTATAGCTCTAGGATCAAAATTGGCTCAGTTATGGCCATTTTAGTTTGGGGGTACCTTTTTTCAATTTCTGGTTGGGACAAGACCAAATCTTTGAAAGCCCATATCTCGAAAACTATTGGCGATAGAGAGTTGCCATTTGCACTGTGCTTGCACATCCATGTGTAGTCAATACCTGTCAAATTTCAAGTTTCTACCGTCAACGGCCTGGCTGCTGGAGCACTTTTAGTTTCAGTTTTCCTCTTGAAAAAAATGGTTAAACTTCAAAGTCGATTTTCTCCAAAGTTTGAAAATTTTTCCGAACTCTGTTTTCGACTGAAATAGACAGAAGAGATGTGAAACTTTCACCCAGTACAAAAATCAAAGCTCTAGCATCAAAATTGGCCAGTTTATGGCCATTTTAGTTTTGGGGTCAATTTTTCACTTTTTCAATAAAATAGCAAATCTTTGACAGGCTGTTTCGCAGAAACTATTGGAGCTGGAGAGTTGCAATTTGCACTGCCTTTGCACATTGATATGAAGTCATTATGTGTCAAATTTCAAGTTCCTGTCGTTAATAGTTTGGGCGCTACGAATTTTTTAGTGTCGGCAACTCTCTAAAACTGAAATTTGAGGACTTTGTCTTCTCGAAAATTGGGTACAATTTTCAAACGCATTTTTCTCGAAATTTTGAAAAATATGAAATTTTTTTTTCCTGCATGAAAAAGATAGCAGAGATGCTAAATTTTCACCCAGTACCAAAATTATAGCTCTAGGATCAAAATTGGCTCAGTTATGGCCATTTTAGTTTGGGGGTACCTTTTTTCAATTTCTGGTTGGGACAAGACCAAATCTTTGAAAGCCCATATCTCGAAAACTATTGGCGATAGAGAGTTGCCATTTGCACTGTGCTTGCACATCCATGTGTAGTCAATACCTGTCAAATTTCAAGTTTCTACCGTCAACGGCCTGGCTGCTGGAGCACTTTTAGTTTCAGTTTTCCTCTTGAAAAAAATGGTTAAACTTCAAAGTCGATTTTCTCCAAAGTTTGACAATTTTTCCGAACTCTGTTTTCGACTGAAATAGACAGAAGAGATGTTAAACTTTCACCCAGTACAAAAATCAAAGCTCTGGCATCAAAATTGGCCAGTTTATGGCCATTTTAGTTTTGGGGTCAATTTTTCACTTTTTCAATAAAATAGCAAATCTTTGACAGGCTGTTTCGCAGAAACTATTGGAGCTGGAGAGTTGCAATTTGCACTGCCTTTGCACATTGATATGAAGTCATTATGTGTCAAATTTCAAGTTCCTGTCGTTAATAGTTTGGGCGCTACGAATTTTTTAGTGTCGGCAACTCTCTAAAACTGAAATTTGAGGACTTTGTCTTCTCGAAAATTGGGTACAATTTTCAAACGCATTTTTCTCGAAATTTTGAAAAATATGAAATTTTTTTTTCTGCATGAAAAAGATAGCAGAGATGCTAAATTTTCACCCAGTACCAAAATTATAGCTCTAGGATCAAAATTTGCACTGCCTTTGCACATTGATATGAAGTCATTATGTGTCAAATTTCAAGTTCCTGTCGTTAATAGTTTGGGCGCTACGAATTTTTTAGTGTCGGCAACTCTCTAAAACTGAAATTTGAGGACTTTGTCTTCTCGAAAATTGGGTACAATTTTCAAACGCATTTTTCTCGAAATTTTGAAAAATATGAAATTTTTTTTTCTGCATGAAAAAGATAGCAGAGATGCTAAATTTTCACCCAGTACCAAAATTATAGCTCTAGGATCAAAATTGGCTCAGTTATGGCCATTTTAGTTTGGGGGTACCTTTTTTCAATTTCTGGTTGGGACAAGACCAAATCTTTGAAAGCCCATATCTCGAAAACTATTGGCGATAGAGAGTTGCCATTTGCACTGTGCTTGCACATCCATGTGTAGTCAATACCTGTCAAATTTCAAGTTTCTACCGTCAACGGCCTGGCTGCTGGAGCACTTTTAGTTTCAGTTTTCCTCTTGAAAAAAATGGTTAAACTTCAAAGTCGATTTTTTTCCGAACTCTGTTTTCGACTGAAATAGACAGAAGAGATGTTAAACTTTCACCCAGTACAAAAATCAAAGCTCTAGCATCACAATTGGCCAGTTTATGGCCATTTTAGTTTTGGGGTCAATTTTTCACTTTTTCAATAAAATAGCAAATCTTTGACAGGCTGTTTCGCAGAAACTATTGGAGCTGGAGAGTTGCAATTTGCACTGCCTTTGCACATTGATATGAAGTCATTATGTGTCAAATTTCAAGTTCCTGTCGTTAATAGTTTGGGCGCTACGAATTTTTTAGTGTCGGCAACTCTCTAAAACTGAAATTTGATGACTTTGTCTTCTCGAAAATTGGGTACAATTTTCAAACGCATTTTTCTCGAAATTTTGAAAAATATGAAATTTTTTTTTCTGCATGAAAAAGATAGCAGAGATGCTAAATTTTCACCCAGTACCAAAATTATAGCTCTAGGATCAAAATTGGCTCAGTTATGGCCATTTTAGTTTGGGGGTACCTTTTTTCAATTTCTGGTTGGGACAAGACCAAATCTTTGAAAGCCCATATCTCGAAAACTATTGGCGATAGAGAGTTGCCATTTGCACTGTGCTTGCACATCCATGTGTAGTCAATACCTGTCAAATTTCAAGTTTCTACCGTCAACGGCCTGGCTGCTGGAGCACTTTTAGTTTCAGTTTTCCTCTTGAAAAAAATGGTTAAACTTCAAAGTCGATTTTCTCCAAAGTTTGAAAATTTTTCCGAACTCTGTTTTCGACTGAAATAGACAGAAGAGATGTTAAACTTTCACCCAGTACAAAAATCAAAGCTCTAGCATCAAAATTGGCCAGTTTATGGCCATTTTAGTTTTGGGGTCAATTTTTCACTTTTTCAATAAAATAGCAAATCTTTGACAGGCTGTTTCGCAGAAACTATTGGAGCTGGAGAGTTGCAATTTGCACTGCCTTTGCACATTGATATGAAGTCATTATGTGTCAAATTTCAAGTTCCTGTCGTTAATAGTTTGGGCGCTACGAATTTTTTAGTGTCGGCAACTCTCTAAAACTGAAATTTGAGGACTTTGTCTTCTCGAAAATTGGGTACAATTTTCAAACGCATTTTTCTCGAAATTTTGAAAAATATGAAATTTTTTTTTCTGCATGAAAAAGATAGCAGAGATGCTAAATTTTCACCCAGTACCAAAATTATAGCTCTAGGATCAAAATTGGCTCAGTTATGGCCATTTTAGTTTGGGGGTACCTTTTTTCAATTTCTGGTTGGGACAAGACCAAATCTTTGAAAGCCCATATCTCGAAAACTATTGGCGATAGAGAGTTGCCATTTGCACTGTGCTTGCACATCCATGTGTAGTCAATACCTGTCAAATTTCAAGTTTCTACCGTCAACGGCCTGGCTGCTGGAGCACTTTTAGTTTCAGTTTTCCTCTTGAAAAAAATGGTTAAACTTCAAAGTCGATTTTCTCCAAAGTTTGAAAATTTTTCCGAACTCTGTTTTCGACTGAAATAGACAGAAGAGATGTTAAACTTTCACCCAGTACAAAAATCAAAGCTCTAGCATCAAAATTGGCCAGTTTATGGCCATTTTAGTTTTGGGGTCAATTTTTCACTTTTTCAATAAAATAGCAAATCTTTGACAGGCTGTTTCGCAGAAACTATTAGAGCTGGAGAGTTGCAATTTGCACTGCCTTTGCACATTGATATGAAGTCATTATGTGTCAAATTTCAAGTTCCTGTCGTTAATAGTTTGGGCGCTACGAATTTTTTAGTGTCGGCAACTCTCTAAAACTGAAATTTGAGGACTTTGTCTTCTCGAAAATTGGGTACAATTTTCAAACGCATTTTTCTCGAAATTTTGAAAAATATGAAATTTTTTTTTCTGCATGAAAAAGATAGCAGAGATGCTAAATTTTCACCCAGTACCAAAATTATAGCTCTAGGATCAAAATTGGCTCAGTTATGGCCATTTTAGTTTGGGGGTACCTTTTTTCAATTTCTGGTTGGGACAAGACCAAATCTTTGAAAGCCCATATCTCGAAAACTATTGGCGATAGAGAGTTGCCATTTGCACTGTGCTTGCACATCCATGTGTAGTCAATACCTGTCAAATTTCAAGTTTCTACCGTCAACGGCCTGGCTGCTGGAGCACTTTTAGTTTCAGTTTTCCTCTTGAAAAAAATGGTTAAACTTCAAAGTCGATTTTCTCCAAAGTTTGAAAATTTTTCCGAACTCTGTTTTCGACTGAAATAGACAGAAGAGATGTTAAACTTTCACCCAGTACAAAAATCAAAGCTCTAGCATCAAAATTGGCCAGTTTATGGCCATTTTAGTTTTGGGGTCAATTTTTCACTTTTTCAATAAAATAGCAAATCTTTGACAGGCTGTTTCGCAGAAACTATTGGAGCTGGAGAGTTGCAATTTGCACTGCCTTTGCACATTGATATGAAGTCATTATGTGTCAAATTTCAAGTTCCTGTCGTTAATAGTTTGGGCGCTACGAATTTTTTAGTGTCGGCAACTCTCTAAAACTGAAATTTGATGACTTTGTCTTCTCGAAAATTGGGTACAATTTTCAAACGCATTTTTCTCGAAATTTTGAAAAATATGAAATTTTTTTTTCTGCATGAAAAAGATAGCAGAGATGCTAAATTTTCACCCAGTACCAAAATTATAGCTCTAGGATCAAAATTGGCTCAGTTATGGCCATTTTAGTTTGGGGGTACCTTTTTTCAATTTCTGGTTGGGACAAGACCAAATCTTTGAAAGCCCATATCTCGAAAACTATTGGCGATAGAGAGTTGCCATTTGCACTGTGCTTGCACATCCATGTGTAGTCAATACCTGTCAAATTTCAAGTTTCTACCGTCAACGGCCTGGCTGCTGGAGCACTTTTAGTTTCAGTTTTCCTCTTGAAAAAAATGGTTAAACTTCAAAGTCGATTTTCTCCAAAGTTTGAAAATTTTTCCGAACTCTGTTTTCGACTGAAATAGACAGAAGAGATGTTAAACTTTCACCCAGTACAAAAATCAAAGCTCTAGCATCAAAATTGGCCAGTTTATGGCCATTTTAGTTTTGGGGTCAATTTTTCACTTTTTCAATAAAATAGCAAATCTTTGACAGGCTGTTTCGCAGAAACTATTGGAGCTGGAGAGTTGCAATTTGCACTGCCTTTGCACATTGATATGAAGTCATTATGTGTCAAATTTCAAGTTCCTGTCGTTAATAGTTTGGGCGCTACGAATTTTTTAGTGTCGGCAACTCTCTAAAACTGAAATTTGAGGACTTTGTCTTCTCGAAAATTGGGTACAATTTTCAAACGCATTTTTCTCGAAATTTTGAAAAATATGAAATTTTTTTTTCCTGCATGAAAAAGATAGCAGAGATGCTAAATTTTCACCCAGTACCAAAATTATAGCTCTAGGATCAAAATTGGCTCAGTTATGGCCATTTTAGTTTGGGGGTACCTTTTTTCAATTTCTGGTTGGGACAAGACCAAATCTTTGAAAGCCCATATCTCGAAAACTATTGGCGATAGAGAGTTGCCATTTGCACTGTGCTTGCACATCCATGTGTAGTCAATACCTGTCAAATTTCAAGTTTCTACCGTCAACGGCCTGGCTGCTGGAGCACTTTTAGTTTCAGTTTTCCTCTTGAAAAAAATGGTTAAACTTCAAAGTCGATTTTCTCCAAAGTTTGAAATTTTTTCCGAACTCTGTTTTCGACTGAAATAGACAGAAGAGATGTTAAACTTTCACCCAGTACAAAAATCAAAGCTCTAGCATCAAAATTGGCCAGTTTATGGCCATTTTAGTTTTGGGGTCAATTTTTCACTTTTTCAATAAAATAGCAAATCTTTGACAGGCTGTTTCGCAGAAACTATTGGAGCTGGAGAGTTGCAATTTGCACTGCCTTTGCACATTGATATGAAGTCATTATGTGTCAAATTTCAAGTTCCTGTCGTTAATAGTTTGGGCGCTACGAATTTTTTAGTGTCGGCAACTCTCTAAAACTGAAATTTGAGGACTTTGTCTTCTCGAAAATTGGGTACAATTTTCAAACGCATTTTTCTCGAAATTTTGAAAAATATGAAATTTTTTTTTCCTGCATGAAAAAGATAGCAGAGATGCTAAATTTTCACCCAGTACCAAAATTATAGCTCTAGGATCAAAATTGGCTCAGTTATGGCCATTTTAGTTTGGGGGTACCTTTTTTCAATTTCTGGTTGGGACAAGACCAAATCTTTGAAAGCCCATATCTCGAAAACTATTGGCGATAGAGAGTTGCCATTTGCACTGTGCTTGCACATCCATGTGTAGTCAATACCTGTCAAATTTCAAGTTTCTACCGTCAACGGCCTGGCTGCTGGAGCACTTTTAGTTTCAGTTTTCCTCTTGAAAAAAATGGTTAAACTTCAAAGTCGATTTTCTCCAAAGTTTGAAAATTTTTCCGAACTCTGTTTTCGACTGAAATAGACAGAAGAGATGTTAAACTTTCACCCAGTACAAAAATCAAAGCTCTAGCATCAAAATTGGCCAGTTTATGGCCATTTTAGTTTTGGGGTCAATTTTTCACTTTTTCAATAAAATAGCAAATCTTTGACAGGCTGTTTCGCAGAAACTATTGGAGCTGGAGAGTTGCAATTTGCACTGCCTTTGCACATTGATATGAAGTCATTATGTGTCAAATTTCAAGTTCCTGTCGTTAATAGTTTGGGCGCTACGAATTTTTTAGTGTCGGCAACTCTCTAAAACTGAAATTTGAGGACTTTGTCTTCTCGAAAATTGGGTACAATTTTCAAACGCATTTTTCTCGAAATTTTGAAAAATATGAAATTTTTTTTTCTGCATGAAAAAGATAGCAGAGATGCTAAATTTTCACCCAGTACCAAAATTATAGCTCTAGGATCAAAATTTGCACTGCCTTTGCACATTGATATGAAGTCATTATGTGTCAAATTTCAAGTTCCTGTCGTTAATAGTTTGGGCGCTACGAATTTTTTAGTGTCGGCAACTCTCTAAAACTGAAATTTGAGGACTTTGTCTTCTCGAAAATTGGGTACAATTTTCAAACGCATTTTTCTCGAAATTTTGAAAAATATGAAATTTTTTTTTCTGCATGAAAAAGATAGCAGAGATGCTAAATTTTCACCCAGTACCAAAATTATAGCTCTAGGATCAAAATTGGCTCAGTTATGGCCATTTTAGTTTGGGGGTACCTTTTTTCAATTTCTGGTTGGGACAAGACCAAATCTTTGAAAGCCCATATCTCGAAAACTATTGGCGATAGAGAGTTGCCATTTGCACTGTGCTTGCACATCCATGTGTAGTCAATACCTGTCAAATTTCAAGTTTCTACCGTCAACGGCCTGGCTGCTGGAGCACTTTTAGTTTCAGTTTTCCTCTTGAAAAAAATGGTTAAACTTCAAAGTCGATTTTCTCCAAAGTTTGACAATTTTTCCGAACTCTGTTTTCGACTGAAATAGACAGAAGAGATGTTAAACTTTCACCCAGTACAAAAATCAAAGCTCTAGCATCAAAATTGGCCAGTTTATGGCCATTTTAGTTTTGGGGTCAATTTTTCACTTTTTCAATAAAATAGCAAATCTTTGACAGGCTGTTTCGCAGAAACTATTGGAGCTGGAGAGTTGCAATTTGCACTGCCTTTGCACATTGATATGAAGTCATTATGTGTCAAATTTCAAGTTCCTGTCGTTAATAGTTTGGGCGCTACGAATTTTTTAGTGTCGGCAACTCTCTAAAACTGAAATTTGAGGACTTTGTCTTCTCGAAAATTGGGTACAATTTTCAAACGCATTTTTCTCGAAATTTTGAAAAATATGAAATTTTTTTTTCCTGCATGAAAAAGATAGCAGAGATGCTAAATTTTCACCCAGTACCAAAATTATAGCTCTAGGATCAAAATTGGCTCAGTTATGGCCATTTTAGTTTGGGGGTACCTTTTTTCAATTTCTGGTTGGGACAAGACCAAATCTTTGAAAGCCCATATCTCGAAAACTATTGGCGATAGAGAGTTGCCATTTGCACTGTGCTTGCACATCCATGTGTAGTCAATACCTGTCAAATTTCAAGTTTCTACCGTCAACGGCCTGGCTGCTGGAGCACTTTTAGTTTCAGTTTTCCTCTTGAAAAAAATGGTTAAACTTCAAAGTCGATTTTCTCCAAAGTTTGACAATTTTTCCGAACTCTGTTTTCGACTGAAATAGACAGAAGAGATGTTAAACTTTCACCCAGTACAAAAATCAAAGCTCTAGCATCAAAATTGGCCAGTTTATGGCCATTTTAGTTTTGGGGTCAATTTTTCACTTTTTCAATAAAATAGCAAATCTTTGACAGGCTGTTTCGCAGAAACTATTGGAGCTGGAGAGTTGCAATTTGCACTGCCTTTGCACATTGATATGAAGTCATTATGTGTCAAATTTCAAGTTCCTGTCGTTAATAGTTTGGGCGCTACGAATTTTTTAGTGTCGGCAACTCTCTAAAACTGAAATTTGAGGACTTTGTCTTCTCGAAAATTGGGTACAATTTTCAAACGCATTTTTCTCGAAATTTTGAAAAATATGAAATTTTTTTTTCCTGCATGAAAAAGATAGCAGAGATGCTAAATTTTCACCCAGTACCAAAATTATAGCTCTAGGATCAAAATTGGCTCAGTTATGGCCATTTTAGTTTGGGGGTACCTTTTTTCAATTTCTGGTTGGGACAAGACCAAATCTTTGAAAGCCCATATCTCGAAAACTATTGGCGATAGAGAGTTGCCATTTGCACTGTGCTTGCACATCCATGTGTAGTCAATACCTGTCAAATTTCAAGTTTCTACCGTCAACGGCCTGGCTGCTGGAGCACTTTTAGTTTCAGTTTTCCTCTTGAAAAAAATGGTTAAACTTCAAAGTCGATTTTCTCCAAAGTTTGAAAATTTTTCCGAACTCTGTTTTCGACTGAAATAGACAGAAGAGATGTTAAACTTTCACCCAGTACAAAAATCAAAGCTCTAGCATCAAAATTGGCCAGTTTATGGCCATTTTAGTTTTGGGGTCAATTTTTCACTTTTTCAATAAAATAGCAAATCTTTGACAGGCTGTTTCGCAGAAACTATTGGAGCTGGAGAGTTGCAATTTGCACTGCCTTTGCACATTGATATGAAGTCATTATGTGTCAAATTTCAAGTTCCTGTCGTTAATAGTTTGGGCGCTACGAATTTTTTAGTGTCGGCAACTCTCTAAAACTGAAATTTGAGGACTTTGTCTTCTCGAAAATTGGGTACAATTTTCAAACGCATTTTTCTCGAAATTTTGAAAAATATGAAATTTTTTTTTCTGCATGAAAAAGATAGCAGAGATGCTAAATTTTCACCCAGTACCAAAATTATAGCTCTAGGATCAAAATTGGCTCAGTTATGGCCATTTTAGTTTGGGGGTACCTTTTTTCAATTTCTGGTTGGGACAAGACCAAATCTTTGAAAGCCCATATCTCGAAAACTATTGGCGATAGAGAGTTGCCATTTGCACTGTGCTTGCACATCCATGTGTAGTCAATACCTGTCAAATTTCAAGTTTCTACCGTCAACGGCCTGGCTGCTGGAGCACTTTTAGTTTCAGTTTTCCTCTTGAAAAAAATGGTTAAACTTCAAAGTCGATTTTCTCCAAAGTTTGACAATTTTTCCGAACTCTGTTTTCGACTGAAATAGACAGAAGAGATGTTAAACTTTCACCCAGTACAAAAATCAAAGCTCTAGCATCAAAATTGGCCAGTTTATGGCCAGTTTAGTTTTGGGGTCAATTTTTCACTTTTTCAATAAAATAGCAAATCTTTGACAGGCTGTTTCGCAGAAACTATTGGAGCTGAAGAGTTGCAATTTGCACTGCCTTTGCACATTGATATGAAGTCATTATGTGTCAAATTTCAAGTTCCTGTCGTTAATAGTTTGGGCGCTACGAATTTTTTAGTGTCGGCAACTCTCTAAAACTGAAATTTGAGGACTTTGTCTTCTCGAAAATTGGGTACAATTTTCAAACGCATTTTTCTCGAAATTTTGAAAAATATGAAATTTTTTTTTCCTGCATGAAAAAGATAGCAGAGATGCTAAATTTTCACCCAGTACCAAAATTATAGCTCTAGGATCAAAATTGGCTCAGTTATGGCCATTTTAGTTTGGGGGTACCTTTTTTCAATTTCTGGTTGGGACAAGACCAAATCTTTGAAAGCCCATATCTCGAAAACTATTGGCGATAGAGAGTTGCCATTTGCACTGTGCTTGCACATCCATGTGTAGTCAATACCTGTCAAATTTCAAGTTTCTACCGTCAACGGCCTGGCTGCTGGAGCACTTTTAGTTTCAGTTTTCCTCTTGAAAAAAATGGTTAAACTTCAAAGTCGATTTTCTCCAAAGTTTGAAAATTTTTCCGAACTCTGTTTTCGACTGAAATAGACAGAAGAGATGTTAAACTTTCACCCAGTACAAAAATCAAAGCTCTAGCATCAAAATTGGCCAGTTTATGGCCATTTTAGTTTTGGGGTCAATTTTTCACTTTTTCAATAAAATAGCAAATCTTTGACAGGCTGTTTCGCAGAAACTATTGGAGCTGGAGAGTTGCAATTTGCACTGCCTTTGCACATTGATATGAAGTCATTATGTGTCAAATTTCAAGTTCCTGTCGTTAATAGTTTGGGCGCTACGAATTTTTTAGTGTCGGCAACTCTCTAAAACTGAAATTTGAGGACTTTGTCTTCTCGAAAATTGGGTACAATTTTCAAACGCATTTTTCTCGAAATTTTGAAAAATATGAAATTTTTTTTTCTGCATGAAAAAGATAGCAGAGATGCTAAATTTTCACCCAGTACCAAAATTATAGCTCTAGGATCAAAATTGGCTCAGTTATGGCCATTTTAGTTTGGGGGTACCTTTTTTCAATTTCTGGTTGGGACAAGACCAAATCTTTGAAAGCCCATATCTCGAAAACTATTGGCGATAGAGAGTTGCCATTTGCACTGTGCTTGCACATCCATGTGTAGTCAATACCTGTCAAATTTCAAGTTTCTACCGTCAACGGCCTGGCTGCTGGAGCACTTTTAGTTTCAGTTTTCCTCTTGAAAAAAATGGTTAAACTTCAAAGTCGATTTTCTCCAAAGTTTGAAAATTTTTCCGAACTCTGTTTTCGACTGAAATAGACAGAAGAGATGTTAAACTTTCACCCAGTACAAAAATCAAAGCTCTAGCATCAAAATTGGCCAGTTTATGGCCATTTTAGTTTTGGGGTCAATTTTTCACTTTTTCAATAAAATAGCAAATCTTTGACAGGCTGTTTCGCAGAAACTATTGGAGCTGGAGAGTTGCAATTTGCACTGCCTTTGCACATTGATATGAAGTCATTATGTGTCAAATTTCAAGTTCCTGTCGTTAATAGTTTGGGCGCTACGAATTTTTTAGTGTCGGCAACTCTCTAAAACTGAAATTTGAGGACTTTGTCTTCTCGAAAATTGGGTACAATTTTCAAACGCATTTTTCTCGAAATTTTGAAAAATATGAAATTTTTTTTTCTGCATGAAAAAGATAGCAGAGATGCTAAATTTTCACCCAGTACCAAAATTATAGCTCTAGGATCAAAATTGGCTCAGTTATGGCCATTTTAGTTTGGGGGTACCTTTTTTCAATTTCTGGTTGGGACAAGACCAAATCTTTGAAAGCCCATATCTCGAAAACTATTGGCGATAGAGAGTTGCCATTTGCACTGTGCTTGCACATCCATGTGTAGTCAATACCTGTCAAATTTCAAGTTTCTACCGTCAACGGCCTGGCTGCTGGAGCACTTTTAGTTTCAGTTTTCCTCTTGAAAAAAATGGTTAAACTTCAAAGTCGATTTTCTCCAAAGTTTGAAAATTTTTCCGAACTCTGTTTTCGACTGAAATAGACAGAAGAGATGTTAAACTTTCACCCAGTACAAAAATCAAAGCTCTAGCATCAAAATTGGCCAGTTTATGGCCATTTTAGTTTTGGGGTCAATTTTTCACTTTTTCAATAAAATAGCAAATCTTTGACAGGCTGTTTCGCAGAAACTATTGGAGCTGGAGAGTTGCAATTTGCACTGCCTTTGCACATTGATATGAAGTCATTATGTGTCAAATTTCAAGTTCCTGTCGTTAATAGTTTGGGCGCTATGAATTTTTTAGTGTCGGCAACTCTCTAAAACTGAAATTTGAGGACTTTGTCTTCTCGAAAATTGGGTACAATTTTCAAACGCATTTTTCTCGAAATTTTGAAAAATATGAAATTTTTTTTTCCTGCATGAAAAAGATAGCAGAGATGCTAAATTTTCACCCAGTACCAAAATTATAGCTCTAGGATCAAAATTGGCTCAGTTATGGCCATTTTAGTTTGGGGGTACCTTTTTTCAATTTCTGGTTGGGACAAGACCAAATCTTTGAAAGCCCATATCTCGAAAACTATTGGCGATAGAGAGTTGCCATTTGCACTGTGCTTGCACATCCATATGTAGTCAATACCTGTCAAATTTCAAGTTTCTACCGTCAACGGCCTGGCTGCTGGAGCACTTTTAGTTTCAGTTTTCCTCTTGAAAAAAATGGTTAAACTTCAAAGTCGATTTTCTCCAAAGTTTGAAAATTTTTCCGAACTCTGTTTTCGACTGAAATAGACAGAAGAGATGTTAAACTTTCACCCAGTACAAAAATCAAAGCTCTAGCATCAAAATTGGCCAGTTTATGGCCATTTTAGTTTTGGGGTCAATTTTTCACTTTTTCAATAAAATAGCAAATCTTTGACAGGCTGTTTCGCAGAAACTATTGGAGCTGGAGAGTTGCAATTTGCACTGCCTTTGCACATTGATATGAAGTCATTATGTGTCAAATTTCAAGTTCCTGTCGTTAATAGTTTGGGCGCTACGAATTTTTTAGTGTCGGCAACTCTCTAAAACTGAAATTTGAGGACTTTGTCTTCTCGAAAATTGGGTACAATTTTCAAACGCATTTTTCTCGAAATTTTGAAAAATATGAAATTTTTTTTTCTGCATGAAAAAGATAGCAGAGATGCTAAATTTTCACCCAGTACCAAAATTATAGCTCTAGGATCAAAATTGGCTCAGTTATGGCCATTTTAGTTTGGGGGTACCTTTTTTCAATTTCTGGTTGGGACAAGACCAAATCTTTGAAAGCCCATATCTCGAAAACTATTGGCGATAGAGAGTTGCCATTTGCACTGTGCTTGCACATCCATGTGTAGTCAATACCTGTCAAATTTCAAGTTTCTACCGTCAACGGCCTGGCTGCTGGAGCACTTTTAGTTTCAGTTTTCCTCTTGAAAAAAATGGTTAAACTTCAAAGTCGATTTTCTCCAAAGTTTGAAAATTTTTCCGAACTCTGTTTTCGACTGAAATAGACAGAATAGATGTTAAACTTTCACCCAGTACAAAAATCAAAGCTCTAGCATCAAAATTGGCCAGTTTATGGCCATTTTAGTTTTGGGGTCAATTTTTCACTTTTTCAATAAAATAGCAAATCTTTGACAGGCTGTTTCGCAGAAACTATTGGAGCTGGAGAGTTGCAATTTGCACTGCCTTTGCACATTGATATGAAGTCATTATGTGTCAAATTTCAAGTTCCTGTCGTTAATAGTTTGGGCGCTACGAATTTTTTAGTGTCGGCAACTCTCTAAAACTGAAATTTGAGGACTTTGTCTTCTCGAAAATTGGGTACAATTTTCAAACGCATTTTTCTCGAAATTTTGAAAAATATGAAATTTTTTTTTCTGCATGAAAAAGATAGCAGAGATGCTAAATTTTCACCCAGTACCAAAATTATAGCTCTAGGATCAAAATTGGCTCAGTTATGGCCATTTTAGTTTGGGGGTACCTTTTTTCAATTTCTGGTTGGGACAAGACCAAATCTTTGAAAGCCCATATCTCGAAAACTATTGGCGATAGAGAGTTGCCATTTGCACTGTGCTTGCACATCCATGTGTAGTCAATACCTGTCAAATTTCAAGTTTCTACCGTCAACGGCCTGGCTGCTGGAGCACTTTTAGTTTCAGTTTTCCTCTTGAAAAAAATGGTTAAACTTCAAAGTCGATTTTCTCCAAAGTTTGAAAATTTTTCCGAACTCTGTTGTCGACTGAAATAGACAGAAGAGATGTTAAACTTTCACCCAGTACAAAAATCAAAGCTCTAGCATCAAAATTGGCCAGTTTATGGCCATTTTAGTTTTGGGGTCAATTTTTCACTTTTTCAATAAAATAGCAAATCTTTGACAGGCTGTTTCGCAGAAACTATTGGAGCTGGAGAGTTGCAATTTGCACTGCCTTTGCACATTGATATGAAGTCATTATGTGTCAAATTTCAAGTTCCTGTCGTTAATAGTTTGGGCGCTACGAATTTTTTAGTGTCGGCAACTCTCTAAAACTGAAATTTGAGGACTTTGTCTTCTCGAAAATTGGGTACAATTTTCAAACGCATTTTTCTCGAAATTTTGAAAAATATGAAATTTTTTTTTCTGCATGAAAAAGATAGCAGAGATGCTAAATTTTCACCCAGTACCAAAATTATAGCTCTAGGATCAAAATTGGCTCAGTTATGGCCATTTTAGTTTGGGGGTACCTTTTTTCAATTTCTGGTTGGGACAAGACCAAATCTTTGAAAGCCCATATCTCGAAAACTATTGGCGATAGAGAGTTGCCATTTGCACTGTGCTTGCACATCCATGTGTAGTCAATACCTGTCAAATTTCAAGTTTCTACCGTCAACGGCCTGGCTGCTGGAGCACTTTTAGTTTCAGTTTTCCTCTTGAAAAAAATGGTTAAACTTCAAAGTCGATTTTCTCCAAAGTTTGAAAATTTTTCCGAACTCTGTTTTCGACTGAAATAGACAGAAGAGATGTTAAACTTTCACCCAGTACAAAAATCAAAGCTCTAGCATCAAAATTGGCCAGTTTATGGCCATTTTAGTTTTGGGGTCAATTTTTCACTTTTTCAATAAAATAGCAAATCTTTGACAGGCTGTTTCGCAGAAACTATTAGAGCTGGAGAGTTGCAATTTGCACTGCCTTTGCACATTGATATGAAGTCATTATGTGTCAAATTTCAAGTTCCTGTCGTTAATAGTTTGGGCGCTACGAATTTTTTAGTGTCGGCAACTCTCTAAAACTGAAATTTGAGGACTTTGTCTTCTCGAAAATTGGGTACAATTTTCAAACGCATTTTTCTCGAAATTTTGAAAAATATGAAATTTTTTTTTCTGCATGAAAAAGATAGCAGAGATGCTAAATTTTCACCCAGTACCAAAATTATAGCTCTAGGATCAAAATTGGCTCAGTTATGGCCATTTTAGTTTGGGGGTACCTTTTTTCAATTTCTGGTTGGGACAAGACCAAATCTTTGAAAGCCCATATCTCGAAAACTATTGGCGATAGAGAGTTGCCATTTGCACTGTGCTTGCACATCCATGTGTAGTCAATACCTGTCAAATTTCAAGTTTCTACCGTCAACGGCCTGGCTGCTGGAGCACTTTTAGTTTCAGTTTTCCTCTTGAAAAAAATGGTTAAACTTCAAAGTCGATTTTCTCCAAAGTTTGAAAATTTTTCCGAACTCTGTTTTCGACTGAAATAGACAGAAGAGATGTTAAACTTTCACCCAGTACAAAAATCAAAGCTCTAGCATCAAAATTGGCCAGTTTATGGCCATTTTAGTTTTGGGGTCAATTTTTCACTTTTTCAATAAAATAGCAAATCTTTGACAGGCTGTTTCGCAGAAACTATTGGAGCTGGAGAGTTGCAATTTGCACTGCCTTTGCACATTGATATGAAGTCATTATGTGTCAAATTTCAAGTTCCTGTCGTTAATAGTTTGGGCGCTACGAATTTTTTAGTGTCGGCAACTCTCTAAAACTGAAATTTGAGGACTTTGTCTTCTCGAAAATTGGGTACAATTTTCAAACGCATTTTTCTCGAAATTTTGAAAAATATGAAATTTTTTTTTCTGCATGAAAAAGATAGCAGAGATGCTAAATTTTCACCCAGTACCAAAATTATAGCTCTAGGATCAAAATTTGCACTGCCTTTGCACATTGATATGAAGTCATTATGTGTCAAATTTCAAGTTCCTGTCGTTAATAGTTTGGGCGCTACGAATTTTTTAGTGTCGGCAACTCTCTAAAACTGAAATTTGAGGACTTTGTCTTCTCGAAAATTGGGTACAATTTTCAAACGCATTTTTCTCGAAATTTTGAAAAATATGAAATTTTTTTTTCTGCATGAAAAAGATAGCAGAGATGCTAAATTTTCACCCAGTACCAAAATTATAGCTCTAGGATCAAAATTGGCTCAGTTATGGCCATTTTAGTTTGGGGGTACCTTTTTTCAATTTCTGGTTGGGACAAGACCAAATCTTTGAAAGCCCATATCTCGAAAACTATTGGCGATAGAGAGTTGCCATTTGCACTGTGCTTGCACATCCATGTGTAGTCAATACCTGTCAAATTTCAAGTTTCTACCGTCAACGGCCTGGCTGCTGGAGCACTTTTAGTTTCAGTTTTCCTCTTGAAAAAAATGGTTAAACTTCAAAGTCGATTTTCTCCAAAGTTTGAAAATTTTCCGAACTCTGTTTTCGACTGAAATAGACAGAAGAGATGTTAAACTTTCACCCAGTACAAAAATCAAAGCTCTAGCATCAAAATTGGCCAGTTTATGGCCATTTTAGTTTTGGGGTCAATTTTTCACTTTTTCAATAAAATAGCAAATCTTTGACAGGCTGTTTCGCAGAAACTATTGGAGCTGGAGAGTTGCAATTTGCACTGCCTTTGCACATTGATATGAAGTCATTATGTGTCAAATTTCAAGTTCCTGTCGTTAATAGTTTGGGCGCTACGAATTTTTTAGTGTCGGCAACTCTCTAAAACTGAAATTTGAGGACTTTGTCTTCTCGAAAATTGGGTACAATTTTCAAACGCATTTTTCTCGAAATTTTGAAAAATATGAAATTTTTTTTTCTGCATGAAAAAGATAGCAGAGATGCTAAATTTTCACCCAGTACCAAAATTATAGCTCTAGGATCAAAATTTGCACTGCCTTTGCACATTGATATGAAGTCATTATGTGTCAAATTTCAAGTTCCTGTCGTTAATAGTTTGGGCGCTACGAATTTTTTAGTGTCGGCAACTCTCTAAAACTGAAATTTGAGGACTTTGTCTTCTCGAAAATTGGGTACAATTTTCAAACGCATTTTTCTCGAAATTTTGAAAAATATGAAATTTTTTTTTCTGCATGAAAAAGATAGCAGAGATGCTAAATTTTCACCCAGTACCAAAATTATAGCTCTAGGATCAAAATTGGCTCAGTTATGGCCATTTTAGTTTGGGGGTACCTTTTTTCAATTTCTGGTTGGGACAAGACCAAATCTTTGAAAGCCCATATCTCGAAAACTATTGGCGATAGAGAGTTGCCATTTGCACTGTGCTTGCACATCCATGTGTAGTCAATACCTGTCAAATTTCAAGTTTCTACCGTCAACGGCCTGGCTGCTGGAGCACTTTTAGTTTCAGTTTTCCTCTTGAAAAAAATGGTTAAACTTCAAAGTCGATTTTCTCCAAAGTTTGACAATTTTTCCGAACTCTGTTTTCGACTGAAATAGACAGAAGAGATGTTAAACTTTCACCCAGTACAAAAATCAAAGCTCTAGCATCAAAATTGGCCAGTTTATGGCCATTTTAGTTTTGGGGTCAATTTTTCACTTTTTCAATAAAATAGCAAATCTTTGACAGGCTGTTTCGCAGAAACTATTGGAGCTGGAGAGTTGCAATTTGCACTGCCTTTGCACATTGATATGAAGTCATTATGTGTCAAATTTCAAGTTCCTGTCGTTAATAGTTTGGGCGCTACGAATTTTTTAGTGTCGGCAACTCTCTAAAACTGAAATTTGAGGACTTTGTCTTCTCGAAAATTGGGTACAATTTTCAAACGCATTTTTCTCGAAATTTTGAAAAATATGAAATTTTTTTTTCTGCATGAAAAAGATAGCAGAGATGCTAAATTTTCACCCAGTACCAAAATTATAGCTCTAGGATCAAAATTGGCTCAGTTATGGCCATTTTAGTTTGGGGGTACCTTTTTTCAATTTCTGGTTGGGACAAGACCAAATCTTTGAAAGCCCATATCTCGAAAACTATTGGCGATAGAGAGTTGCCATTTGCACTGTGCTTGCACATCCATGTGTAGTCAATACCTGTCAAATTTCAAGTTTCTACCGTCAACGGCCTGGCTGCTGGAGCACTTTTAGTTTCAGTTTTCCTCTTGAAAAAAATGGTTAAACTTCAAAGTCGATTTTCTCCAAAGTTTGACAATTTTTCCGAACTCTGTTTTCGACTGAAATAGACAGAAGAGATGTTAAACTTTCACCCAGTACAAAAATCAAAGCTCTAGCATCAAAATTGGCCAGTTTATGGCCATTTTAGTTTTGGGGTCAATTTTTCACTTTTTCAATAAAATAGCAAATCTTTGACAGGCTGTTTCGCAGAAACTATTGGAGCTGGAGAGTTGCAATTTGCACTGCCTTTGCACATTGATATGAAGTCATTATGTGTCAAATTTCAAGTTCCTGTCGTTAATAGTTTGGGCGCTACGAATTTTTTAGTGTCGGCAACTCTCTAAAACTGAAATTTGAGGACTTTGTCTTCTCGAAAATTGGGTACAATTTTCAAACGCATTTTTCTCGAAATTTTGAAAAATATGAAATTTTTTTTTCCTGCATGAAAAAGATAGCAGAGATGCTAAATTTTCACCCAGTACCAAAATTATAGCTCTAGGATCAAAATTGGCTCAGTTATGGCCATTTTAGTTTGGGGGTACCTTTTTTCAATTTCTGGTTGGGACAAGACCAAATCTTTGAAAGCCCATATCTCGAAAACTATTGGCGATAGAGAGTTGCCATTTGCACTGTGCTTGCACATCCATGTGTAGTCAATACCTGTCAAATTTCAAGTTTCTACCGTCAACGGCCTGGCTGCTGGAGCACTTTTAGTTTCAGTTTTCCTCTTGAAAAAAATGGTTAAACTTCAAAGTCGATTTTCTCCAAAGTTTGAAAATTTTTCCGAACTCTGTTTTCGACTGAAATAGACAGAAGAGATGTTAAACTTTCACCCAGTACAAAAATCAAAGCTCTAGCATCAAAATTGGCCAGTTTATGGCCATTTTAGTTTTGGGGTCAATTTTTCACTTTTTCAATAAAATAGCAAATCTTTGACAGGCTGTTTCGCAGAAACTATTGGAGCTGGAGAGTTGCAATTTGCACTGCCTTTGCACATTGATATGAAGTCATTATGTGTCAAATTTCAAGTTCCTGTCGTTAATAGTTTGGGCGCTACGAATTTTTTAGTGTCGGCAACTCTCTAAAACTGAAATTTGAGGACTTTGTCTTCTCGAAAATTGGGTACAATTTTCAAACGCATTTTTCTCGAAATTTTGAAAAATATGAAATTTTTTTTTCTGCATGAAAAAGATAGCAGAGATGCTAAATTTTCACCCAGTACCAAAATTATAGCTCTAGGATCAAAATTGGCTCAGTTATGGCCATTTTAGTTTGGGGGTACCTTTTTTCAATTTCTGGTTGGGACAAGACCAAATCTTTGAAAGCCCATATCTCGAAAACTATTGGCGATAGAGAGTTGCCATTTGCACTGTGCTTGCACATCCATGTGTAGTCAATACCTGTCAAATTTCAAGTTTCTACCGTCAACGGCCTGGCTGCTGGAGCACTTTTAGTTTCAGTTTTCCTCTTGAAAAAAATGGTTAAACTTCAAAGTCGATTTTCTCCAAAGTTTGAAAATTTTTCCGAACTCTGTTTTCGACTGAAATAGACAGAAGAGATGTTAAACTTTCACCCAGTACAAAAATCAAAGCTCTAGCATCAAAATTGGCCAGTTTATGGCCATTTTAGTTTTGGGGTCAATTTTTCACTTTTTCAATAAAATAGCAAATCTTTGACAGGCTGTTTCGCAGAAACTATTAGAGCTGGAGAGTTGCAATTTGCACTGCCTTTGCACATTGATATGAAGTCATTATGTGTCAAATTTCAAGTTCCTGTCGTTAATAGTTTGGGCGCTACGAATTTTTTAGTGTCGGCAACTCTCTAAAACTGAAATTTGAGGACTTTGTCTTCTCGAAAATTGGGTACAATTTTCAAACGCATTTTTCTCGAAATTTTGAAAAATATGAAATTTTTTTTTCTGCATGAAAAAGATAGCAGAGATGCTAAATTTTCACCCAGTACCAAAATTATAGCTCTAGGATCAAAATTGGCTCAGTTATGGCCATTTTAGTTTGGGGGTACCTTTTTTCAATTTCTGGTTGGGACAAGACCAAATCTTTGAAAGCCCATATCTCGAAAACTATTGGCGATAGAGAGTTGCCATTTGCACTGTGCTTGCACATCCATGTGTAGTCAATACCTGTCAAATTTCAAGTTTCTACCGTCAACGGCCTGGCTGCTGGAGCACTTTTAGTTTCAGTTTTCCTCTTGAAAAAAATGGTTAAACTTCAAAGTCGATTTTCTCCAAAGTTTGAAAATTTTTCCGAACTCTGTTTTCGACTGAAATAGACAGAAGAGATGTTAAACTTTCACCCAGTACAAAAATCAAAGCTCTAGCATCAAAATTGGCCAGTTTATGGCCATTTTAGTTTTGGGGTCAATTTTTCACTTTTTCAATAAAATAGCAAATCTTTGACAGGCTGTTTCGCAGAAACTATTGGAGCTGGAGAGTTGCAATTTGCACTGCCTTTGCACATTGATATGAAGTCATTATGTGTCAAATTTCAAGTTCCTGTCGTTAATAGTTTGGGCGCTACGAATTTTTTAGTGTCGGCAACTCTCTAAAACTGAAATTTGAGGACTTTGTCTTCTCGAAAATTGGGTACAATTTTCAAACGCATTTTTCTCGAAATTTTGAAAAATATGAAATTTTTTTTTCTGCATGAAAAAGATAGCAGAGATGCTAAATTTTCACCCAGTACCAAAATTATAGCTCTAGGATCAAAATTTGCACTGCCTTTGCACATTGATATGAAGTCATTATGTGTCAAATTTCAAGTTCCTGTCGTTAATAGTTTGGGCGCTACGAATTTTTTAGTGTCGGCAACTCTCTAAAACTGAAATTTGAGGACTTTGTCTTCTCGAAAATTGGGTACAATTTTCAAACGCATTTTTCTCGAAATTTTGAAAAATATGAAATTTTTTTTTCTGCATGAAAAAGATAGCAGAGATGCTAAATTTTCACCCAGTACCAAAATTATAGCTCTAGGATCAAAATTGGCTCAGTTATGGCCATTTTAGTTTGGGGGTACCTTTTTTCAATTTCTGGTTGGGACAAGACCAAATCTTTGAAAGCCCATATCTCGAAAACTATTGGCGATAGAGAGTTGCCATTTGCACTGTGCTTGCACATCCATGTGTAGTCAATACCTGTCAAATTTCAAGTTTCTACCGTCAACGGCCTGGCTGCTGGAGCACTTTTAGTTTCAGTTTTCCTCTTGAAAAAAATGGTTAAACTTCAAAGTCGATTTTCTCCAAAGTTTGAAAATTTTCCGAACTCTGTTTTCGACTGAAATAGACAGAAGAGATGTTAAACTTTCACCCAGTACAAAAATCAAAGCTCTAGCATCAAAATTGGCCAGTTTATGGCCATTTTAGTTTTGGGGTCAATTTTTCACTTTTTCAATAAAATAGCAAATCTTTGACAGGCTGTTTCGCAGAAACTATTGGAGCTGGAGAGTTGCAATTTGCACTGCCTTTGCACATTGATATGAAGTCATTATGTGTCAAATTTCAAGTTCCTGTCGTTAATAGTTTGGGCGCTACGAATTTTTTAGTGTCGGCAACTCTCTAAAACTGAAATTTGAGGACTTTGTCTTCTCGAAAATTGGGTACAATTTTCAAACGCATTTTTCTCGAAATTTTGAAAAATATGAAATTTTTTTTTCCTGCATGAAAAAGATAGCAGAGATGCTAAATTTTCACCCAGTACCAAAATTATAGCTCTAGGATCAAAATTGGCTCAGTTATGGCCATTTTAGTTTGGGGGTACCTTTTTTCAATTTCTGGTTGGGACAAGACCAAATCTTTGAAAGCCCATATCTCGAAAACTATTGGCGATAGAGAGTTGCCATTTGCACTGTGCTTGCACATCCATGTGTAGTCAATACCTGTCAAATTTCAAGTTTCTACCGTCAACGGCCTGGCTGCTGGAGCACTTTTAGTTTCAGTTTTCCTCTTGAAAAAAATGGTTAAACTTCAAAGTCGATTTTCTCCAAAGTTTGACAATTTTTCCGAACTCTGTTTTCGACTGAAATAGACAGAAGAGATGTTAAACTTTCACCCAGTACAAAAATCAAAGCTCTAGCATCAAAATTGGCCAGTTTATGGCCATTTTAGTTTTGGGGTCAATTTTTCACTTTTTCAATAAAATAGCAAATCTTTGACAGGCTGTTTCGCAGAAACTATTGGAGCTGGAGAGTTGCAATTTGCACTGCCTTTGCACATTGATATGAAGTCATTATGTGTCAAATTTCAAGTTCCTGTCGTTAATAGTTTGGGCGCTACGAATTTTTTAGTGTCGGCAACTCTCTAAAACTGAAATTTGAGGACTTTGTCTTCTCGAAAATTGGGTACAATTTTCAAACGCATTTTTCTCGAAATTTTGAAAAATATGAAATTTTTTTTTCTGCATGAAAAAGATAGCAGAGATGCTAAATTTTCACCCAGTACCAAAATTATAGCTCTAGGATCAAAATTGGCTCAGTTATGGCCATTTTAGTTTGGGGGTACCTTTTTTCAATTTCTGGTTGGGACAAGACCAAATCTTTGAAAGCCCATATCTCGAAAACTATTGGCGATAGAGAGTTGCCATTTGCACTGTGCTTGCACATCCATGTGTAGTCAATACCTGTCAAATTTCAAGTTTCTACCGTCAACGGCCTGGCTGCTGGAGCACTTTTAGTTTCAGTTTTCCTCTTGAAAAAAATGGTTAAACTTCAAAGTCGATTTTCTCCAAAGTTTGACAATTTTTCCGAACTCTGTTTTCGACTGAAATAGACAGAAGAGATGTTAAACTTTCACCCAGTACAAAAATCAAAGCTCTAGCATCAAAATTGGCCAGTTTATGGCCATTTTAGTTTTGGGGTCAATTTTTCACTTTTTCAATAAAATAGCAAATCTTTGACAGGCTGTTTCGCAGAAACTATTGGAGCTGGAGAGTTGCAATTTGCACTGCCTTTGCACATTGATATGAAGTCATTATGTGTCAAATTTCAAGTTCCTGTCGTTAATAGTTTGGGCGCTACGAATTTTTTAGTGTCGGCAACTCTCTAAAACTGAAATTTGAGGACTTTGTCTTCTCGAAAATTGAGTACAATTTTCAAACGCATTTTTCTCGAAATTTTGAAAAATATGAAATTTTTTTTTCCTGCATGAAAAAGATAGCAGAGATGCTAAATTTTCACCCAGTACCAAAATTATAGCTCTAGGATCAAAATTGGCTCAGTTATGGCCATTTTAGTTTGGGGGTACCTTTTTTCAATTTCTGGTTGGGACAAGACCAAATCTTTGAAAGCCCATATCTCGAAAACTATTGGCGATAGAGAGTTGCCATTTGCACTGTGCTTGCACATCCATGTGTAGTCAATACCTGTCAAATTTCAAGTTTCTACCGTCAACGGCCTGGCTGCTGGAGCACTTTTAGTTTCAGTTTTCCTCTTGAAAAAAATGGTTAAACTTCAAAGTCGATTTTCTCCAAAGTTTGAAAATTTTTCCGAACTCTGTTTTCGACTGAAATAGACAGAAGAGATGTTAAACTTTCACCCAGTACAAAAATCAAAGCTCTAGCATCAAAATTGGCCAGTTTATGGCCATTTTAGTTTTGGGGTCAATTTTTCACTTTTTCAATAAAATAGCAAATCTTTGACAGGCTGTTTCGCAGAAACTATTGGAGCTGGAGAGTTGCAATTTGCACTGCCTTTGCACATTGATATGAAGTCATTATGTGTCAAATTTCAAGTTCCTGTCGTTAATAGTTTGGGCGCTACGAATTTTTTAGTGTCGGCAACTCTCTAAAACTGAAATTTGAGGACTTTGTCTTCTCGAAAATTGGGTACAATTTTCAAACGCATTTTTCTCGAAATTTTGAAAAATATGAAATTTTTTTTTCTGCATGAAAAAGATAGCAGAGATGCTAAATTTTCACCCAGTACCAAAATTATAGCTCTAGGATCAAAATTGGCTCAGTTATGGCCATTTTAGTTTGGGGGTACCTTTTTTCAATTTCTGGTTGGGACAAGACCAAATCTTTGAAAGCCCATATCTCGAAAACTATTGGCGATAGAGAGTTGCCATTTGCACTGTGCTTGCACATCCATGTGTAGTCAATACCTGTCAAATTTCAAGTTTCTACCGTCAACGGCCTGGCTGCTGGAGCACTTTTAGTTTCAGTTTTCCTCTTGAAAAAAATGGTTAAACTTCAAAGTCGATTTTCTCCAAAGTTTGAAAATTTTTCCGAACTCTGTTTTCGACTGAAATAGACAGAAGAGATGTTAAACTTTCACCCAGTACAAAAATCAAAGCTCTAGCATCAAAATTGGCCAGTTTATGGCCATTTTAGTTTTGGGGTCAATTTTTCACTTTTTCAATAAAATAGCAAATCTTTGACAGGCTGTTTCGCAGAAACTATTGGAGCTGGAGAGTTGCAATTTGCACTGCCTTTGCACATTGATATGAAGTCATTATGTGTCAAATTTCAAGTTCCTGTCGTTAATAGTTTGGGCGCTACGAATTTTTTAGTGTCGGCAACTCTCTAAAACTGAAATTTGAGGACTTTGTCTTCTCGAAAATTGGGTACAATTTTCAAACGCATTTTTCTCGAAATTTTGAAAAATATGAAATTTTTTTTTCTGCATGAAAAAGATAGCAGAGATGCTAAATATTCACCCAGTACCAAAATTATAGCTCTAGGATCAAAATTGGCTCAGTTATGGCCATTTTAGTTTGGGGGTACCTTTTTTCAATTTCTGGTTGGGACAAGACCAAATCTTTGAAAGCCCATATCTCGAAAACTATTGGCGATAGAGAGTTGCCATTTGCACTGTGCTTGCACATCCATGTGTAGTCAATACCTGTCAAATTTCAAGTTTCTACCGTCAACGGCCTGGCTGCTGGAGCACTTTTAGTTTCAGTTTTCCTCTTGAAAAAAATGGTTAAACTTCAAAGTCGATTTTCTCCAAAGTTTAAAATTTTTTCTGAACTCTGTTTTCGACTGAAAAAGACAGAAGAGATGTTAAACTTTCACCCAGTACAAAAATCAAAGCTCTAGCATCAAAATTGGCCAGTTTATGGCCATTTTAGTTTTGGGGTCAATTTTTCACTTTTTCAATAAAATAGCAAATCTTTGACAGGCTGTTTCGCAGAAACTATTGGAGCTGGAGAGTTGCAATTTGCACTGCCTTTGCACATTGATATGAAGTCATTATGTGTCAAATTTCAAGTTCCTGTCGTTAATAGTTTGGGCGCTACGAATTTTTTAGTGTCGGCAACTCTCTAAAACTGAAATTTGAGGACTTTGTCTTCTCGAAAATTGGGTACAATTTTCAAACGCATTTTTCTCGAAATTTTGAAAAATATGAAATTTTTTTTTCTGCATGAAAAAGATAGCAGAGATGCTAAATTTTCACCCAGTACCAAAATTATAGCTCTAGGATCAAAATTGGCTCAGTTATGGCCATTTTAGTTTGGGGGTACCTTTTTTCAATTTCTGGTTGGGACAAGACCAAATCTTTGAAAGCCCATATCTCGAAAACTATTGGCGATAGAGAGTTGCCATTTGCACTGTGCTTGCACATCCATGTGTAGTCAATACCTGTCAAATTTCAAGTTTCTACCGTCAACGGCCTGGCTGCTGGAGCACTTTTAGTTTCAGTTTTCCTCTTGAAAAAAATGGTTAAACTTCAAAGTCGATTTTCTCCAAAGTTTGAAAATTTTTCCGAACTCTGTTTTCGACTGAAATAGACAGAAGAGATGTTAAACTTTCACCCAGTACAAAAATCAAAGCTCTAGCATCAAAATTGGCCAGTTTATGGCCATTTTAGTTTTGGGGTCAATTTTTCACTTTTTCAATAAAATAGCAAATCTTTGACAGGCTGTTTCGCAGAAACTATTGGAGCTGGAGAGTTGCAATTTGCACTGCCTTTGCACATTGATATGAAGTCATTATGTGTCAAATTTCAAGTTCCTGTCGTTAATAGTTTGGGCGCTACGAATTTTTTAGTGTCGGCAACTCTCTAAAACTGAAATTTGAGGACTTTGTCTTCTCGAAAATTGGGTACAATTTTCAAACGCATTTTTCTCGAAATTTTGAAAAATATGAAATTTTTTTTTCTGCATGAAAAAGATAGCAGAGATGCTAAATTTTCACCCAGTACCAAAATTATAGCTCTAGGATCAAAATTGGCTCAGTTATGGCCATTTTAGTTTGGGGGTACCTTTTTTCAATTTCTGGTTGGGACAAGACCAAATCTTTGAAAGCCCATATCTCGAAAACTATTGGCGATAGAGAGTTGCCATTTGCACTGTGCTTGCACATCCATGTGTAGTCAATACCTGTCAAATTTCAAGTTTCTACCGTCAACGGCCTGGCTGCTGGAGCACTTTTAGTTTCAGTTTTCCTCTTGAAAAAAATGGTTAAACTTCAAAGTCGATTTTCTCCAAAGTTTGAAAATTTTTCCGAACTCTGTTTTCGACTGAAATAGACAGAAGAGATGTTAAACTTTCACCCAGTACAAAAATCAAAGCTCTAGCATCAAAATTGGCCAGTTTATGGCCATTTTAGTTTTGGGGTCAATTTTTCACTTTTTCAATAAAATAGCAAATCTTTGACAGGCTGTTTCGCAGAAACTATTAGAGCTGGAGAGTTGCAATTTGCACTGCCTTTGCACATTGATATGAAGTCATTATGTGTCAAATTTCAAGTTCCTGTCGTTAATAGTTTGGGCGCTACGAATTTTTTAGTGTCGGCAACTCTCTAAAACTGAAATTTGAGGACTTTGTCTTCTCGAAAATTGGGTACAATTTTCAAACGCATTTTTCTCGAAATTTTGAAAAATATGAAATTTTTTTTTCTGCATGAAAAAGATAGCAGAGATGCTAAATTTTCACCCAGTACCAAAATTATAGCTCTAGGATCAAAATTGGCTCAGTTATGGCCATTTTAGTTTGGGGGTACCTTTTTTCAATTTCTGGTTGGGACAAGACCAAATCTTTGAAAGCCCATATCTCGAAAACTATTGGCGATAGAGAGTTGCCATTTGCACTGTGCTTGCACATCCATGTGTAGTCAATACCTGTCAAATTTCAAGTTTCTACCGTCAACGGCCTGGCTGCTGGAGCACTTTTAGTTTCAGTTTTCCTCTTGAAAAAAATGGTTAAACTTCAAAGTCGATTTTCTCCAAAGTTTGAAAATTTTTCCGAACTCTGTTTTCGACTGAAATAGACAGAAGAGATGTTAAACTTTCACCCAGTACAAAAATCAAAGCTCTAGCATCAAAATTGGCCAGTTTATGGCCATTTTAGTTTTGGGGTCAATTTTTCACTTTTTCAATAAAATAGCAAATCTTTGACAGGCTGTTTCGCAGAAACTATTAGAGCTGGAGAGTTGCAATTTGCACTGCCTTTGCACATTGATATGAAGTCATTATGTGTCAAATTTCAAGTTCCTGTCGTTAATAGTTTGGGCGCTACGAATTTTTTAGTGTCGGCAACTCTCTAAAACTGAAATTTGAGGACTTTGTCTTCTCGAAAATTGGGTACAATTTTCAAACGCATTTTTCTCGAAATTTTGAAAAATATGAAATTTTTTTTTCTGCATGAAAAAGATAGCAGAGATGCTAAATTTTCACCCAGTACCAAAATTATAGCTCTAGGATCAAAATTGGCTCAGTTATGGCCATTTTAGTTTGGGGGTACCTTTTTTCAATTTCTGGTTGGGACAAGACCAAATCTTTGAAAGCCCATATCTCGAAAACTATTGGCGATAGAGAGTTGCCATTTGCACTGTGCTTGCACATCCATGTGTAGTCAATACCTGTCAAATTTCAAGTTTCTACCGTCAACGGCCTGGCTGCTGGAGCACTTTTAGTTTCAGTTTTCCTCTTGAAAAAAATGGTTAAACTTCAAAGTCGATTTTCTCCAAAGTTTGAAAATTTTTCCGAACTCTGTTTTCGACTGAAATAGACAGAAGAGATGTTAAACTTTCACCCAGTACAAAAATCAAAGCTCTAGCATCAAAATTGGCCAGTTTATGGCCATTTTAGTTTTGGGGTCAATTTTTCACTTTTTCAATAAAATAGCAAATCTTTGACAGGCTGTTTCGCAGAAACTATTGGAGCTGGAGAGTTGCAATTTGCACTGCCTTTGCACATTGATATGAAGTCATTATGTGTCAAATTTCAAGTTCCTGTCGTTAATAGTTTGGGCGCTACGAATTTTTTAGTGTCGGCAACTCTCTAAAACTGAAATTTGAGGACTTTGTCTTCTCGAAAATTGGGTACAATTTTCAAACGCATTTTTCTCGAAATTTTGAAAAATATGAAATTTTTTTTTCTGCATGAAAAAGATAGCAGAGATGCTAAATTTTCACCCAGTACCAAAATTATAGCTCTAGGATCAAAATTGGCTCAGTTATGGCCATTTTAGTTTGGGGGTACCTTTTTTCAATTTCTGGTTGGGACAAGACCAAATCTTTGAAAGCCCATATCTCGAAAACTATTGGCGATAGAGAGTTGCCATTTGCACTGTGCTTGCACATCCATGTGTAGTCAATACCTGTCAAATTTCAAGTTTCTACCGTCAACGGCCTGGCTGCTGGAGCACTTTTAGTTTCAGTTTTCCTCTTGAAAAAAATGGTTAAACTTCAAAGTCGATTTTCTCCAAAGTTTGAAAATTTTTCCGAACTCTGTTTTCGACTGAAATAGACAGAAGAGATGTTAAACTTTCACCCAGTACAAAAATCAAAGCTCTAGCATCAAAATTGGCCAGTTTATGGCCATTTTAGTTTTGGGGTCAATTTTTCACTTTTTCAATAAAATAGCAAATCTTTGACAGGCTGTTTCGCAGAAACTATTGGAGCTGGAGAGTTGCAATTTGCACTGCCTTTGCACATTGATATGAAGTCATTATGTGTCAAATTTCAAGTTCCTGTCGTTAATAGTTTGGGCGCTACGAATTTTTTAGTGTCGGCAACTCTCTAAAACTGAAATTTGAGGACTTTGTCTTCTCGAAAATTGGGTACAATTTTCAAACGCATTTTTCTCGAAATTTTGAAAAATATGAAATTTTTTTTTCCTGCATGAAAAAGATAGCAGAGATGCTAAATTTTCACCCAGTACCAAAATTATAGCTCTAGGATCAAAATTGGCTCAGTTATGGCCATTTTAGTTTGGGGGTACCTTTTTTCAATTTCTGGTTGGGACAAGACCAAATCTTTGAAAGCCCATATCTCGAAAACTATTGGCGATAGAGAGTTGCCATTTGCACTGTGCTTGCACATCCATGTGTAGTCAATACCTGTCAAATTTCAAGTTTCTACCGTCAACGGCCTGGCTGCTGGAGCACTTTTAGTTTCAGTTTTCCTCTTGAAAAAAATTGTTAAACTTCAAAGTCGATTTTCTCCAAAGTTTGAAAATTTTTCCGAACTCTGTTTTCGACTGAAATAGACAGAAGAGATGTTAAACTTTCACCCAGTACAAAAATCAAAGCTCTAGCATCAAAATTGGCCAGTTTATGGCCATTTTAGTTTTGGGGTCAATTTTTCACTTTTTCAATAAAATAGCAAATCTTTGACAGGCTGTTTCGCAGAAACTATTGGAGCTGGAGAGTTGCAATTTGCACTGCCTTTGCACATTGATATGAAGTCATTATGTGTCAAATTTCAAGTTCCTGTCGTTAATAGTTTGGGCGCTACGAATTTTTTAGTGTCGGCAACTCTCTAAAACTGAAATTTGAGGACTTTGTCTTCTCGAAAATTGGGTACAATTTTCAAACGCATTTTTCTCGAAATTTTGAAAAATATGAAATTTTTTTTTCTGCATGAAAAAGATAGCAGAGATGCTAAATTTTCACCCAGTACCAAAATTATAGCTCTAGGATCAAAATTGGCTCAGTTATGGCCATTTTAGTTTGGGGGTACCTTTTTTCAATTTCTGGTTGGGACAAGACCAAATCTTTGAAAGCCCATATCTCGAAAACTATTGGCGATAGAGAGTTGCCATTTGCACTGTGCTTGCACATCCATGTGTAGTCAATACCTGTCAAATTTCAAGTTTCTACCGTCAACGGCCTGGCTGCTGGAGCACTTTTAGTTTCAGTTTTCCTCTTGAAAAAAATGGTTAAACTTCAAAGTCGATTTTCTCCAAAGTTTGAAAATTTTTCCGAACTCTGTTTTCGACTGAAATAGACAGAAGAGATGTTAAACTTTCACCCAGTACAAAAATCAAAGCTCTAGCATCAAAATTGGCCAGTTTATGGCCATTTTAGTTTTGGGGTCAATTTTTCACTTTTTCAATAAAATAGCAAATCTTTGACAGGCTGTTTCGCAGAAACTATTGGAGCTGGAGAGTTGCAATTTGCACTGCCTTTGCACATTGATATGAAGTCATTATGTGTCAAATTTCAAGTTCCTGTCGTTAATAGTTTGGGCGCTACGAATTTTTTAGTGTCGGCAACTCTCTAAAACTGAAATTTGAGGACTTTGTCTTCTCGAAAATTGGGTACAATTTTCAAACGCATTTTTCTCGAAATTTTGAAAAATATGAAATTTTTTTTTCTGCATGAAAAAGATAGCAGAGATGCTAAATTTTCACCCAGTACCAAAATTATAGCTCTAGGATCAAAATTGGCTCAGTTATGGCCATTTTAGTTTGGGGGTACCTTTTTTCAATTTCTGGTTGGGACAAGACCAAATCTTTGAAAGCCCATATCTCGAAAACTATTGGCGATAGAGAGTTGCCATTTGCACTGTGCTTGCACATCCATGTGTAGTCAATACCTGTCAAATTTCAAGTTTCTACCGTCAACGGCCTGGCTGCTGGAGCACTTTTAGTTTCAGTTTTCCTCTTGAAAAAAATGGTTAAACTTCAAAGTCGATTTTCTCCAAAGTTTGAAAATTTTTCCGAACTCTGTTTTCGACTGAAATAGACAGAAGAGATGTTAAACTTTCACCCAGTACAAAAATCAAAGCTCTAGCATCAAAATTGGCCAGTTTATGGCCATTTTAGTTTTGGGGTCAATTTTTCACTTTTTCAATAAAATAGCAAATCTTTGACAGGCTGTTTCGCAGAAACTATTGGAGCTGGAGAGTTGCAATTTGCACTGCCTTTGCACATTGATATGAAGTCATTATGTGTCAAATTTCAAGTTCCTGTCGTTAATAGTTTGGGCGCTACGAATTTTTTAGTGTCGGCAACTCTCTAAAACTGAAATTTGAGGACTTTGTCTTCTCGAAAATTGGGTACAATTTTCAAACGCATTTTTCTCGAAATTTTGAAAAATATGAAATTTTTTTTTCCTGCATGAAAAAGATAGCAGAGATGCTAAATTTTCACCCAGTACCAAAATTATAGCTCTAGGATCAAAATTGGCTCAGTTATGGCCATTTTAGTTTGGGGGTACCTTTTTTCAATTTCTGGTTGGGACAAGACCAAATCTTTGAAAGCCCATATCTCGAAAACTATTGGCGATAGAGAGTTGCCATTTGCACTGTGCTTGCACATCCATGTGTAGTCAATACCTGTCAAATTTCAAGTTTCTACCGTCAACGGCCTGGCTGCTGGAGCACTTTTAGTTTCAGTTTTCCTCTTGAAAAAAATGGTTAAACTTCAAAGTCGATTTTCTCCAAAGTTTGAAAATTTTCCGAACTCTGTTTTCGACTGAAATAGACAGAAGAGATGTTAAACTTTCACCCAGTACAAAAATCAAAGCTCTAGCATCAAAATTGGCCAGTTTATGGCCATTTTAGTTTTGGGGTCAATTTTTCACTTTTTCAATAAAATAGCAAATCTTTGACAGGCTGTTTCGCAGAAACTATTGGAGCTGGAGAGTTGCAATTTGCACTGCCTTTGCACATTGATATGAAGTCATTATGTGTCAAATTTCAAGTTCCTGTCGTTAATAGTTTGGGCGCTACGAATTTTTTAGTGTCGGCAACTCTCTAAAACTGAAATTTGAGGACTTTGTCTTCTCGAAAATTGGGTACAATTTTCAAACGCATTTTTCTCGAAATTTTGAAAAATATGAAATTTTTTTTTCTGCATGAAAAAGATAGCAGAGATGCTAAATTTTCACCCAGTACCAAAATTATAGCTCTAGGATCAAAATTGGCTCAGTTATGGCCATTTTAGTTTGGGGGTACCTTTTTTCAATTTCTGGTTGGGACAAGACCAAATCTTTGAAAGCCCATATCTCGAAAACTATTGGCGATAGAGAATTGCCATTTGCACTGTGCTTGCACATCCATGTGTAGTCAATACCTGTCAAATTTCAAGTTTCTACCGTCAACGGCCTGGCTGCTGGAGCACTTTTAGTTTCAGTTTTCCTCTTGAAAAAAATGGTTAAACTTCAAAGTCGATTTTCTCCAAAGTTTGAAAATTTTTCCGAACTCTGTTTTCGACTGAAATAGACAGAAGAGATGTTAAACTTTCACCCAGTACAAAAATCAAAGCTCTAGCATCAAAATTGGCCAGTTTATGGCCATTTTAGTTTTGGGGTCAATTTTTCACTTTTTCAATAAAATAGCAAATCTTTGACAGGCTGTTTCGCAGAAACTATTGGAGCTGGAGAGTTGCAATTTGCACTGCCTTTGCACATTGATATGAAGTCATTATGTGTCAAATTTCAAGTTCCTGTCGTTAATAGTTTGGGCGCTACGAATTTTTTAGTGTCGGCAACTCTCTAAAACTGAAATTTGAGGACTTTGTCTTCTCGAAAATTGGGTACAATTTTCAAACGCATTTTTCTCGAAATTTTGAAAAATATGAAATTTTTTTTTCTGCATGAAAAAGATAGCAGAGATGCTAAATTTTCACCCAGTACCAAAATTATAGCTCTAGGATCAAAATTGGCTCAGTTATGGCCATTTTAGTTTGGGGGTACCTTTTTTCAATTTCTGGTTGGGACAAGACCAAATCTTTGAAAGCCCATATCTCGAAAACTATTGGCGATAGAGAGTTGCCATTTGCACTGTGCTTGCACATCCATGTGTAGTCAATACCTGTCAAATTTCAAGTTTCTACCGTCAACGGCCTGGCTGCTGGAGCACTTTTAGTTTCAGTTTTCCTCTTGAAAAAAATGGTTAAACTTCAAAGTCGATTTTCTCCAAAGTTTGAAAATTTTTCCGAACTCTGTTTTCGACTGAAATAGACAGAAGAGATGTTAAACTTTCACCCAGTACAAAAATCAAAGCTCTAGCATCAAAATTGGCCAGTTTATGGCCATTTTAGTTTTGGGGTCAATTTTTCACTTTTTCAATAAAATAGCAAATCTTTGACAGGCTGTTTCGCAGAAACTATTGGAGCTGGAGAGTTGCAATTTGCACTGCCTTTGCACATTGATATGAAGTCATTATGTGTCAAATTTCAAGTTCCTGTCGTTAATAGTTTGGGCGCTACGAATTTTTTAGTGTCGGCAACTCTCTAAAACTGAAATTTGAGGACTTTGTCTTCTCGAAAATTGGGTACAATTTTCAAACGCATTTTTCTCGAAATTTTGAAAAATATGAAATTTTTTTTTCTGCATGAAAAAGATAGCAGAGATGCTAAATTTTCACCCAGTACCAAAATTATAGCTCTAGGATCAAAATTGGCTCAGTTATGGCCATTTTAGTTTGGGGGTACCTTTTTTCAATTTCTGGTTGGGACAAGACCAAATCTTTGAAAGCCCATATCTCGAAAACTATTGGCGATAGAGAGTTGCCATTTGCACTGTGCTTGCACATCCATGTGTAGTCAATACCTGTCAAATTTCAAGTTTCTACCGTCAACGGCCTGGCTGCTGGAGCACTTTTAGTTTCAGTTTTCCTCTTGAAAAAAATGGTTAAACTTCAAAGTCGATTTTCTCCAAAGTTTGAAAATTTTTCCGAACTCTGTTTTCGACTGAAATAGACAGAAGAGATGTTAAACTTTCACCCAGTACAAAAATCAAAGCTCTAGCATCAAAATTGGCCAGTTTATGGCCATTTTAGTTTTGGGGTCAATTTTTCACTTTTTCAATAAAATAGCAAATCTTTGACAGGCTGTTTCGCAGAAACTATTGGAGCTGGAGAGTTGCAATTTGCACTGCCTTTGCACATTGATATGAAGTCATTATGTGTCAAATTTCAAGTTCCTGTCGTTAATAGTTTGGGCGCTACGAATTTTTTAGTGTCGGCAACTCTCTAAAACTGAAATTTGAGGACTTTGTCTTCTCGAAAATTGGGTACAATTTTCAAACGCATTTTTCTCGAAATTTTGAAAAATATGAAATTTTTTTTTCTGCATGAAAAAGATAGCAGAGATGCTAAATTTTCACCCAGTACCAAAATTATAGCTCTAGGATCAAAATTGGCTCAGTTATGGCCATTTTAGTTTGGGGGTACCTTTTTTCAATTTCTGGTTGGGACAAGACCAAATCTTTGAAAGCCCATATCTCGAAAACTATTGGCGATAGAGAGTTGCCATTTGCACTGTGCTTGCACATCCATGTGTAGTCAATACCTGTCAAATTTCAAGTTTCTACCGTCAACGGCCTGGCTGCTGGAGCACTTTTAGTTTCAGTTTTCCTCTTGAAAAAAATGGTTAAACTTCAAAGTCGATTTTCTCCAAAGTTTGAAAATTTTTCCGAACTCTGTTTTCGACTGAAATAGACAGAAGAGATGTTAAACTTTCACCCAGTACAAAAATCAAAGCTCTAGCATCAAAATTGGCCAGTTTATGGCCATTTTAGTTTTGGGGTCAATTTTTCACTTTTTCAATAAAATAGCAAATCTTTGACAGGCTGTTTCGCAGAAACTATTGGAGCTGGAGAGTTGCAATTTGCACTGCCTTTGCACATTGATATGAAGTCATTATGTGTCAAATTTCAAGTTCCTGTCGTTAATAGTTTGGGCGCTACGAATTTTTTAGTGTCGGCAACTCTCTAAAACTGAAATTTGAGGACTTTGTCTTCTCGAAAATTGGGTACAATTTTCAAACGCATTTTTCTCGAAATTTTGAAAAATATGAAATTTTTTTTTCTGCATGAAAAAGATAGCAGAGATGCTAAATTTTCACCCAGTACCAAAATTATAGCTCTAGGATCAAAATTGGCTCAGTTATGGCCATTTTAGTTTGGGGGTACCTTTTTTCAATTTCTGGTTGGGACAAGACCAAATCTTTGAAAGCCCATATCTCGAAAACTATTGGCGATAGAGAGTTGCCATTTGCACTGTGCTTGCACATCCATGTGTAGTCAATACCTGTCAAATTTCAAGTTTCTACCGTCAACGGCCTGGCTGCTGGAGCACTTTTAGTTTCAGTTTTCCTCTTGAAAAAAATGGTTAAACTTCAAAGTCGATTTTCTCCAAAGTTTGAAAATTTTTCCGAACTCTGTTTTCGACTGAAATAGACAGAAGAGATGTTAAACTTTCACCCAGTACAAAAATCAAAGCTCTAGCATCAAAATTGGCCAGTTTATGGCCATTTTAGTTTTGGGGTCAATTTTTCACTTTTTCAATAAAATAGCAAATCTTTGACAGGCTGTTTCGCAGAAACTATTAGAGCTGGAGAGTTGCAATTTGCACTGCCTTTGCACATTGATATGAAGTCATTATGTGTCAAATTTCAAGTTCCTGTCGTTAATAGTTTGGGCGCTACGAATTTTTTAGTGTCGGCAACTCTCTAAAACTGAAATTTGAGGACTTTGTCTTCTCGAAAATTGGGTACAATTTTCAAACGCATTTTTCTCGAAATTTTGAAAAATATGAAATTTTTTTTTCTGCATGAAAAAGATAGCAGAGATGCTAAATTTTCACCCAGTACCAAAATTATAGCTCTAGGATCAAAATTGGCTCAGTTATGGCCATTTTAGTTTGGGGGTACCTTTTTTCAATTTCTGGTTGGGACAAGACCAAATCTTTGAAAGCCCATATCTCGAAAACTATTGGCGATAGAGAGTTGCCATTTGCACTGTGCTTGCACATCCATGTGTAGTCAATACCTGTCAAATTTCAAGTTTCTACCGTCAACGGCCTGGCTGCTGGAGCACTTTTAGTTTCAGTTTTCCTCTTGAAAAAAATGGTTAAACTTCAAAGTCGATTTTCTCCAAAGTTTGAAAATTTTTCCGAACTCTGTTGTCGACTGAAATAGACAGAAGAGATGTTAAACTTTCACCCAGTACAAAAATCAAAGCTCTAGCATCAAAATTGGCCAGTTTATGGCCATTTTAGTTTTGGGGTCAATTTTTCACTTTTTCAATAAAATAGCAAATCTTTGACAGGCTGTTTCGCAGAAACTATTGGAGCTGGAGAGTTGCAATTTGCACTGCCTTTGCACATTGATATGAAGTCATTATGTGTCAAATTTCAAGTTCCTGTCGTTAATAGTTTGGGCGCTACGAATTTTTTAGTGTCGGCAACTCTCTAAAACTGAAATTTGAGGACTTTGTCTTCTCGAAAATTGGGTACAATTTTCAAACGCATTTTTCTCGAAATTTTGAAAAATATGAAATTTTTTTTTCTGCATGAAAAAGATAGCAGAGATGCTAAATTTTCACCCAGTACCAAAATTATAGCTCTAGGATCAAAATTGGCTCAGTTATGGCCATTTTAGTTTGGGGGTACCTTTTTTCAATTTCTGGTTGGGACAAGACCAAATCTTTGAAAGCCCATATCTCGAAAACTATTGGCGATAGAGAGTTGCCATTTGCACTGTGCTTGCACATCCATGTGTAGTCAATACCTGTCAAATTTCAAGTTTCTACCGTCAACGGCCTGGCTGCTGGAGCACTTTTAGTTTCAGTTTTCCTCTTGAAAAAAATGGTTAAACTTCAAAGTCGATTTTCTCCAAAGTTTGAAAATTTTTCCGAACTCTGTTTTCGACTGAAATAGACAGAAGAGATGTTAAACTTTCACCCAGTACAAAAATCAAAGCTCTAGCATCAAAATTGGCCAGTTTATGGCCATTTTAGTTTTGGGGTCAATTTTTCACTTTTTCAATAAAATAGCAAATCTTTGACAGGCTGTTTCGCAGAAACTATTAGAGCTGGAGAGTTGCAATTTGCACTGCCTTTGCACATTGATATGAAGTCATTATGTGTCAAATTTCAAGTTCCTGTCGTTAATAGTTTGGGCGCTACGAATTTTTTAGTGTCGGCAACTCTCTAAAACTGAAATTTGAGGACTTTGTCTTCTCGAAAATTGGGTACAATTTTCAAACGCATTTTTCTCGAAATTTTGAAAAATATGAAATTTTTTTTTCTGCATGAAAAAGATAGCAGAGATGCTAAATTTTCACCCAGTACCAAAATTATAGCTCTAGGATCAAAATTGGCTCAGTTATGGCCATTTTAGTTTGGGGGTACCTTTTTTCAATTTCTGGTTGGGACAAGACCAAATCTTTGAAAGCCCATATCTCGAAAACTATTGGCGATATAGAGTTGCCATTTGCACTGTGCTTGCACATCCATGTGTAGTCAATACCTGTCAAATTTCAAGTTTCTACCGTCAACGGCCTGGCTGCTGGAGCACTTTTAGTTTCAGTTTTCCTCTTGAAAAAAATGGTTAAACTTCAAAGTCGATTTTCTCCAAAGTTTGAAAATTTTTCCGAACTCTGTTTTCGACTGAAATAGACAGAAGAGATGTTAAACTTTCACCCAGTACAAAAATCAAAGCTCTAGCATCAAAATTGGCCAGTTTATGGCCATTTTAGTTTTGGGGTCAATTTTTCACTTTTTCAATAAAATAGCAAATCTTTGACAGGCTGTTTCGCAGAAACTATTGGAGCTGGAGAGTTGCAATTTGCACTGCCTTTGCACATTGATATGAAGTCATTATGTGTCAAATTTCAAGTTCCTGTCGTTAATAGTTTGGGCGCTACGAATTTTTTAGTGTCGGCAACTCTCTAAAACTGAAATTTGAGGACTTTGTCTTCTCGAAAATTGGGTACAATTTTCAAACGCATTTTTCTCGAAATTTTGAAAAATATGAAATTTTTTTTTCTGCATGAAAAAGATAGCAGAGATGCTAAATTTTCACCCAGTACCAAAATTATAGCTCTAGGATCAAAATTGGCTCAGTTATGGCCATTTTAGTTTGGGGGTACCTTTTTTCAATTTCTGGTTGGGACAAGACCAAATCTTTGAAAGCCCATATCTCGAAAACTATTGGCGATAGAGAGTTGCCATTTGCACTGTGCTTGCACATCCATGTGTAGTCAATACCTGTCAAATTTCAAGTTTCTACCGTCAACGGCCTGGCTGCTGGAGCACTTTTAGTTTCAGTTTTCCTCTTGAAAAAAATGGTTAAACTTCAAAGTCGATTTTCTCCAAAGTTTGAAAATTTTTCCGAACTCTGTTTTCGACTGAAATAGACAGAAGAGATGTTAAACTTTCACCCAGTACAAAAATCAAAGCTCTAGCATCAAAATTGGCCAGTTTATGGCCATTTTAGTTTTGGGGTCAATTTTTCACTTTTTCAATAAAATAGCAAATCTTTGACAGGCTGTTTCGCAGAAACTATTGGAGCTGGAGAGTTGCAATTTGCACTGCCTTTGCACATTGATATGAAGTCATTATGTGTCAAATTTCAAGTTCCTGTCGTTAATAGTTTGGGCGCTACGAATTTTTTAGTGTCGGCAACTCTCTAAAACTGAAATTTGAGGACTTTGTCTTCTCGAAAATTGGGTACAATTTTCAAACGCATTTTTCTCGAAATTTTGAAAAATATGAAATTTTTTTTTCTGCATGAAAAAGATAGCAGAGATGCTAAATTTTCACCCAGTACCAAAATTATAGCTCTAGGATCAAAATTGGCTCAGTTATGGCCATTTTAGTTTGGGGGTACCTTTTTTCAATTTCTGGTTGGGACAAGACCAAATCTTTGAAAGCCCATATCTCGAAAACTATTGGCGATAGAGAGTTGCCATTTGCACTGTGCTTGCACATCCATGTGTAGTCAATACCTGTCAAATTTCAAGTTTCTACCGTCAACGGCCTGGCTGCTGGAGCACTTTTAGTTTCAGTTTTCCTCTTGAAAAAAATGGTTAAACTTCAAAGTCGATTTTCTCCAAAGTTTGAAAATTTTTCCGAACTCTGTTTTCGACTGAAATAGACAGAAGAGATGTTAAACTTTCACCCAGTACAAAAATCAAAGCTCTAGCATCAAAATTGGCCAGTTTATGGCCATTTTAGTTTTGGGGTCAATTTTTCACTTTTTCAATAAAATAGCAAATCTTTGACAGGCTGTTTCGCAGAAACTATTGGAGCTGGAGAGTTGCAATTTGCACTGCCTTTGCACATTGATATGAAGTCATTATGTGTCAAATTTCAAGTTCCTGTCGTTAATAGTTTGGGCGCTACGAATTTTTTAGTGTCGGCAACTCTCTAAAACTGAAATTTGAGGACTTTGTCTTCTCGAAAATTGGGTACAATTTTCAAACGCATTTTTCTCGAAATTTTGAAAAATATGAAATTTTTTTTTCTGCATGAAAAAGATAGCAGAGATGCTAAATTTTCACCCAGTACCAAAATTATAGCTCTAGGATCAAAATTGGCTCAGTTATGGCCATTTTAGTTTGGGGGTACCTTTTTTCAATTTCTGGTTGGGACAAGACCAAATCTTTGAAAGCCCATATCTCGAAAACTATTGGCGATAGAGAGTTGCCATTTGCACTGTGCTTGCACATCCATGTGTAGTCAATACCTGTCAAATTTCAAGTTTCTACCGTCAACGGCCTGGCTGCTGGAGCACTTTTAGTTTCAGTTTTCCTCTTGAAAAAAATGGTTAAACTTCAAAGTCGATTTTCTCCAAAGTTTGAAAATTTTTCCGAACTCTGTTTTCGACTGAAATAGACAGAAGAGATGTTAAACTTTCACCCAGTACAAAAATCAAAGCTCTAGCATCAAAATTGGCCAGTTTATGGCCATTTTAGTTTTGGGGTCAATTTTTCACTTTTTCAATAAAATAGCAAATCTTTGACAGGCTGTTTCGCAGAAACTATTAGAGCTGGAGAGTTGCAATTTGCACTGCCTTTGCACATTGATATGAAGTCATTATGTGTCAAATTTCAAGTTCCTGTCGTTAATAGTTTGGGCGCTACGAATTTTTTAGTGTCGGCAACTCTCTAAAACTGAAATTTGAGGACTTTGTCTTCTCGAAAATTGGGTACAATTTTCAAACGCATTTTTCTCGAAATTTTGAAAAATATGAAATTTTTTTTTCTGCATGAAAAAGATAGCAGAGATGCTAAATTTTCACCCAGTACCAAAATTATAGCTCTAGGATCAAAATTGGCTCAGTTATGGCCATTTTAGTTTGGGGGTACCTTTTTTCAATTTCTGGTTGGGACAAGACCAAATCTTTGAAAGCCCATATCTCGAAAACTATTGGCGATAGAGAGTTGCCATTTGCACTGTGCTTGCACATCCATGTGTAGTCAATACCTGTCAAATTTCAAGTTTCTACCGTCAACGGCCTGGCTGCTGGAGCACTTTTAGTTTCAGTTTTCCTCTTGAAAAAAATGGTTAAACTTCAAAGTCGATTTTCTCCAAAGTTTGAAAATTTTTCCGAACTCTGTTTTCGACTGAAATAGACAGAAGAGATGTTAAACTTTCACCCAGTACAAAAATCAAAGCTCTAGCATCAAAATTGGCCAGTTTATGGCCATTTTAGTTTTGGGGTCAATTTTTCACTTTTTCAATAAAATAGCAAATCTTTGACAGGCTGTTTCGCAGAAACTATTGGAGCTGGAGAGTTGCAATTTGCACTGCCTTTGCACATTGATATGAAGTCATTATGTGTCAAATTTCAAGTTCCTGTCGTTAATAGTTTGGGCGCTACGAATTTTTTAGTGTCGGCAACTCTCTAAAACTGAAATTTGAGGACTTTGTCTTCTCGAAAATTGGGTACAATTTTCAAACGCATTTTTCTCGAAATTTTGAAAAATATGAAATTTTTTTTTCTGCATGAAAAAGATAGCAGAGATGCTAAATTTTCACCCAGTACCAAAATTATAGCTCTAGGATCAAAATTGGCTCAGTTATGGCCATTTTAGTTTGGGGGTACCTTTTTTCAATTTCTGGTTGGGACAAGACCAAATCTTTGAAAGCCCATATCTCGAAAACTATTGGCGATAGAGAGTTGCCATTTGCACTGTGCTTGCACATCCATGTGTAGTCAATACCTGTCAAATTTCAAGTTTCTACCGTCAACGGCCTGGCTGCTGGAGCACTTTTAGTTTCAGTTTTCCTCTTGAAAAAAATGGTTAAACTTCAATGTCGATTTTCTCCAAAGTTTGAAAATTTTTCCGAACTCTGTTTTCGACTGAAATAGACAGAAGAGATGTTAAACTTTCACCCAGTACAAAAATCAAAGCTCTAGCATCAAAATTGGCCAGTTTATGGCCATTTTAGTTTTGGGGTCAATTTTTCACTTTTTCAATAAAATAGCAAATCTTTGACAGGCTGTTTCGCAGAAACTATTGGAGCTGGAGAGTTGCAATTTGCACTGCCTTTGCACATTGATATGAAGTCATTATGTGTCAAATTTCAAGTTCCTGTCGTTAATAGTTTGGGCGCTACGAATTTTTTAGTGTCGGCAACTCTCTAAAACTGAAATTTGAGGACTTTGTCTTCTCGAAAATTGGGTACAATTTTCAAACGCATTTTTCTCGAAATTTTGAAAAATATGAAATTTTTTTTTCTGCATGAAAAAGATAGCAGAGATGCTAAATTTTCACCCAGTACCAAAATTATAGCTCTAGGATCAAAATTGGCTCAGTTATGGCCATTTTAGTTTGGGGGTACCTTTTTTCAATTTCTGGTTGGGACAAGACCAAATCTTTGAAAGCCCATATCTCGAAAACTATTGGCGATAGAGAGTTGCCATTTGCACTGTGCTTGCACATCCATGTGTAGTCAATACCTGTCAAATTTCAAGTTTCTACCGTCAACGGCCTGGCTGCTGGAGCACTTTTAGTTTCAGTTTTCCTCTTGAAAAAAATGGTTAAACTTCAAAGTCGATTTTCTCCAAAGTTTGAAAATTTTTCCGAACTCTGTTTTCGACTGAAATAGACAGAAGAGATGTTAAACTTTCACCCAGTACAAAAATCAAAGCTCTAGCATCAAAATTGGCCAGTTTATGGCCATTTTAGTTTTGGGGTCAATTTTTCACTTTTTCAATAAAATAGCAAATCTTTGACAGGCTGTTTCGCAGAAACTATTGGAGCTGGAGAGTTGCAATTTGCACTGCCTTTGCACATTGATATGAAGTCATTATGTGTCAAATTTCAAGTTCCTGTCGTTAATAGTTTGGGCGCTACGAATTTTTTAGTGTCGGCAACTCTCTAAAACTGAAATTTGAGGACTTTGTCTTCTCGAAAATTGGGTACAATTTTCAAACGCATTTTTCTCGAAATTTTGAAAAATATGAAATTTTTTTTTCTGCATGAAAAAGATAGCAGAGATGCTAAATTTTCACCCAGTACCAAAATTATAGCTCTAGGATCAAAATTGGCTCAGTTATGGCCATTTTAGTTTGGGGGTACCTTTTTTCAATTTCTGGTTGGGACAAGACCAAATCTTTGAAAGCCCATATCTCGAAAACTATTGGCGATAGAGAGTTGCCATTTGCACTGTGCTTGCACATCCATGTGTAGTCAATACCTGTCAAATTTCAAGTTTCTACCGTCAACGGCCTGGCTGCTGGAGCACTTTTAGTTTCAGTTTTCCTCTTGAAAAAAATGGTTAAACTTCAAAGTCGATTTTCTCCAAAGTTTGAAAATTTTTCCGAACTCTGTTTTCGACTGAAATAGACAGAAGAGATGTTAAACTTTCACCCAGTACAAAAATCAAAGCTCTAGCATCAAAATTGGCCAGTTTATGGCCATTTTAGTTTTGGGGTCAATTTTTCACTTTTTCAATAAAATAGCAAATCTTTGACAGGCTGTTTCGCAGAAACTATTGGAGCTGGAGAGTTGCAATTTGCACTGCCTTTGCACATTGATATGAAGTCATTATGTGTCAAATTTCAAGTTCCTGTCGTTAATAGTTTGGGCGCTACGAATTTTTTAGTGTCGGCAACTCTCTAAAACTGAAATTTGAGGACTTTGTCTTCTCGAAAATTGGGTACAATTTTCAAACGCATTTTTCTCGAAATTTTGAAAAATATGAAATTTTTTTTTCTGCATGAAAAAGATAGCAGAGATGCTAAATTTTCACCCAGTACCAAAATTATAGCTCTAGGATCAAAATTGGCTCAGTTATGGCCATTTTAGTTTGGGGGTACCTTTTTTCAATTTCTGGTTGGGACAAGACCAAATCTTTGAAAGCCCATATCTCGAAAACTATTGGCGATAGAGAGTTGCCATTTGCACTGTGCTTGCACATCCATGTGTAGTCAATACCTGTCAAATTTCAAGTTTCTACCGTCAACGGCCTGGCTGCTGGAGCACTTTTAGTTTCAGTTTTCCTCTTGAAAAAAATGGTTAAACTTCAAAGTCGATTTTCTCCAAAGTTTGAAAATTTTTCCGAACTCTGTTTTCGACTGAAATAGACAGAAGAGATGTTAAACTTTCACCCAGTACAAAAATCAAAGCTCTAGCATCAAAATTGGCCAGTTTATGGCCATTTTAGTTTTGGGGTCAATTTTTCACTTTTTCAATAAAATAGCAAATCTTTGACAGGCTGTTTCGCAGAAACTATTAGAGCTGGAGAGTTGCAATTTGCATTGCCTTTGCACATTGATATGAAGTCATTATGTGTCAAATTTCAAGTTCCTGTCGTTAATAGTTTGGGCGCTACGAATTTTTTAGTGTCGGCAACTCTCTAAAACTGAAATTTGAGGACTTTGTCTTCTCGAAAATTGGGTACAATTTTCAAACGCATTTTTCTCGAAATTTTGAAAAATATGAAATTTTTTTTTCTGCATGAAAAAGATAGCAGAGATGCTAAATTTTCACCCAGTACCAAAATTATAGCTCTAGGATCAAAATTGGCTCAGTTATGGCCATTTTAGTTTGGGGGTACCTTTTTTCAATTTCTGGTTGGGACAAGACCAAATCTTTGAAAGCCCATATCTCGAAAACTATTGGCGATAGAGAGTTGCCATTTGCACTGTGCTTGCACATCCATGTGTAGTCAATACCTGTCAAATTTCAAGTTTCTACCGTCAACGGCCTGGCTGCTGGAGCACTTTTAGTTTCAGTTTTGCTCTTGAAAAAAATGGTTAAACTTCAAAGTCGATTTTCTCCAAAGTTTGAAAATTTTCCGAACTCTGTTTTCGACTGAAATAGACAGAAGAGATGTTAAACTTTCACCCAGTACAAAAATCAAAGCTCTAGCATCAAAATTGGCCAGTTTATGGCCATTTTAGTTTTGGGGTCAATTTTTCACTTTTTCAATAAAATAGCAAATCTTTGACAGGCTGTTTCGCAGAAACTATTGGAGCTGGAGAGTTGCAATTTGCACTGCCTTTGCACATTGATATGAAGTCATTATGTGTCAAATTTCAAGTTCCTGTCGTTAATAGTTTGGGCGCTACGAATTTTTTAGTGTCGGCAACTCTCTAAAACTGAAATTTGAGGACTTTGTCTTCTCGAAAATTGGGTACAATTTTCAAACGCATTTTTCTCGAAATTTTGAAAAATATGAAATTTTTTTTTCCTGCATGAAAAAGATAGCAGAGATGCTAAATTTTCACCCAGTACCAAAATTATAGCTCTAGGATCAAAATTGGCTCAGTTATGGCCATTTTAGTTTGGGGGTACCTTTTTTCAATTTCTGGTTGGGACAAGACCAAATCTTTGAAAGCCCATATCTCGAAAACTATTGGCGATAGAGAGTTGCCATTTGCACTGTGCTTGCACATCCATGTGTAGTCAATACCTGTCAAATTTCAAGTTTCTACCGTCAACGGCCTGGCTGCTGGAGCACTTTTAGTTTCAGTTTTCCTCTTGAAAAAAATGGTTAAACTTCAAAGTCGATTTTCTCCAAAGTTTGAAAATTTTTCCGAACTCTGTTTTCGACTGAAATAGACAGAAGAGATGTGAAACTTTCACCCAGTACAAAAATCAAAGCTCTAGCATCAAAATTGGCCAGTTTATGGCCATTTTAGTTTTGGGGTCAATTTTTCACTTTTTCAATAAAATAGCAAATCTTTGACAGGCTGTTTCGCAGAAACTATTGGAGCTGGAGAGTTGCAATTTGCACTGCCTTTGCACATTGATATGAAGTCATTATGTGTCAAATTTCAAGTTCCTGTCGTTAATAGTTTGGGCGCTACGAATTTTTTAGTGTCGGCAACTCTCTAAAACTGAAATTTGAGGACTTTGTCTTCTCGAAAATTGGGTACAATTTTCAAACGCATTTTTCTCGAAATTTTGAAAAATATGAAATTTTTTTTTCTGCATGAAAAAGATAGCAGAGATGCTAAATTTTCACCCAGTACCAAAATTATAGCTCTAGGATCAAAATTGGCTCAGTTATGGCCATTTTAGTTTGGGGGTACCTTTTTCAATTTCTGGTTGGGACAAGACCAAATCTTTGAAAGCCCATATCTCGAAAACTATTGGCGATAGAGAGTTGCCATTTGCACTGTGCTTGCACATCCATGTGTAGTCAATACCTGTCAAATTTCAAGTTTCTACCGTCAACGGCCTGGCTGCTGGAGCACTTTTAGTTTCAGTTTTCCTCTTGAAAAAAATGGTTAAACTTCAAAGTCGATTTTCTCCAAAGTTTGAAAATTTTTCCGAACTCTGTTTTCGACTGAAATAGACAGAAGAGATGTGAAACTTTCACCCAGTACAAAAATCAAAGCTCTAGCATCAAAATTGGCCAGTTTATGGCCATTTTAGTTTTGGGGTCAATTTTTCACTTTTTCAATAAAATAGCAAATCTTTGACAGGCTGTTTCGCAGAAACTATTGGAGCTGGAGAGTTGCAATTTGCACTGCCTTTGCACATTGATATGAAGTCATTATGTGTCAAATTTCAAGTTCCTGTCGTTAATAGTTTGGGCGCTACGAATTTTTTAGTGTCGGCAACTCTCTAAAACTGAAATTTGAGGACTTTGTCTTCTCGAAAATTGGGTACAATTTTCAAACGCATTTTTCTCGAAATTTTGAAAAATATGAAATTTTTTTTTCTGCATGAAAAAGATAGCAGAGATGCTAAATTTTCACCCAGTACCAAAATTATAGCTCTAGGATCAAAATTGGCTCAGTTATGGCCATTTTAGTTTGGGGGTACCTTTTTTCAATTTCTGGTTGGGACAAGACCAAATCTTTGAAAGCCCATATCTCGAAAACTATTGGCGATAGAGAGTTGCCATTTGCACTGTGCTTGCACATCCATGTGTAGTCAATACCTGTCAAATTTCAAGTTTCTACCGTCAACGGCCTGGCTGCTGGAGCACTTTTAGTTTCAGTTTTCCTCTTGAAAAAAATGGTTAAACTTCAAAGTCGATTTTCTCCAAAGTTTGAAAATTTTTCCGAACTCTGTTTTCGACTGAAATAGACAGAAGAGATGTTAAACTTTCACCCAGTACAAAAATCAAAGCTCTAGCATCAAAATTGGCCAGTTTATGGCCATTTTAGTTTTGGGGTCAATTTTTCACTTTTTCAATAAAATAGCAAATCTTTGACAGGCTGTTTCGCAGAAACTATTGGAGCTGGAGAGTTGCAATTTGCACTGCCTTTGCACATTGATATGAAGTCATTATGTGTCAAATTTCAAGTTCCTGTCGTTAATAGTTTGGGCGCTACGAATTTTTTAGTGTCGGCAACTCTCTAAAACTGAAATTTGAGGACTTTGTCTTCTCGAAAATTGGGTACAATTTTCAAACGCATTTTTCTCGAAATTTTGAAAAATATGAAATTTTTTTTTCTGCATGAAAAAGATAGCAGAGATGCTAAATTTTCACCCAGTACCAAAATTATAGCTCTAGGATCAAAATTGGCTCAGTTATGGCCATTTTAGTTTGGGGGTACCTTTTTCAATTTCTGGTTGGGACAAGACCAAATCTTTGAAAGCCCATATCTCGAAAACTATTGGCGATAGAGAGTTGCCATTTGCACTGTGCTTGCACATCCATGTGTAGTCAATACCTGTCAAATTTCAAGTTTCTACCGTCAACGGCCTGGCTGCTGGAGCACTTTTAGTTTCAGTTTTCCTCTTGAAAAAAATGGTTAAACTTCAAAGTCGATTTTCTCCAAAGTTTGAAAATTTTTCCGAACTCTGTTTTCGACTGAAATAGACAGAAGAGATGTGAAACTTTCACCCAGTACAAAAATCAAAGCTCTAGCATCAAAATTGGCCAGTTTATGGCCATTTTAGTTTTGGGGTCAATTTTTCACTTTTTCAATAAAATAGCAAATCTTTGACAGGCTGTTTCGCAGAAACTATTGGAGCTGGAGAGTTGCAATTTGCACTGCCTTTGCACATTGATATGAAGTCATTATGTGTCAAATTTCAAGTTCCTGTCGTTAATAGTTTGGGCGCTACGAATTTTTTAGTGTCGGCAACTCTCTAAAACTGAAATTTGAGGACTTTGTCTTCTCGAAAATTGGGTACAATTTTCAAACGCATTTTTCTCGAAATTTTGAAAAATATGAAATTTTTTTTTCTGCATGAAAAAGATAGCAGAGATGCTAAATTTTCACCCAGTACCAAAATTATAGCTCTAGGATCAAAATTGGCTCAGTTATGGCCATTTTAGTTTGGGGGTACCTTTTTTCAATTTCTGGTTGGGACAAGACCAAATCTTTGAAAGCCCATATCTCGAAAACTATTGGCGATAGAGAGTTGCCATTTGCACTGTGCTTGCACATCCATGTGTAGTCAATACCTGTCAAATTTCAAGTTTCTACCGTCAACGGCCTGGCTGCTGGAGCACTTTTAGTTTCAGTTTTCCTCTTGAAAAAAATGGTTAAACTTCAAAGTCGATTTTCTCCAAAGTTTGAAAATTTTTCCGAACTCTGTTTTCGACTGAAATAGACAGAAGAGATGTTAAACTTTCACCCAGTACAAAAATCAAAGCTCTAGCATCAAAATTGGCCAGTTTATGGCCATTTTAGTTTTGGGGTCAATTTTTCACTTTTTCAATAAAATAGCAAATCTTTGACAGGCTGTTTCGCAGAAACTATTGGAGCTGGAGAGTTGCAATTTGCACTGCCTTTGCACATTGATATGAAGTCATTATGTGTCAAATTTCAAGTTCCTGTCGTTAATAGTTTGGGCGCTACGAATTTTTTAGTGTCGGCAACTCTCTAAAACTGAAATTTGAGGACTTTGTCTTCTCGAAAATTGGGTACAATTTTCAAACGCATTTTTCTCGAAATTTTGAAAAATATGAAATTTTTTTTTCTGCATGAAAAAGATAGCAGAGATGCTAAATTTTCACCCAGTACCAAAATTATAGCTCTAGGATCAAAATTGGCTCAGTTATGGCCATTTTAGTTTGGGGGTACCTTTTTTCAATTTCTGGTTGGGACAAGACCAAATCTTTGAAAGCCCATATCTCGAAAACTATTGGCGATAGAGAGTTGCCATTTGCACTGTGCTTGCACATCCATGTGTAGTCAATACCTGTCAAATTTCAAGTTTCTACCGTCAACGGCCTGGCTGCTGGAGCACTTTTAGTTTCAGTTTTCCTCTTGAAAAAAATGGTTAAACTTCAAAGTCGATTTTCTCCAAAGTTTGAAAATTTTTCCGAACTCTGTTTTCGACTGAAATAGACAGAAGAGATGTTAAACTTTCACCCAGTACAAAAATCAAAGCTCTAGCATCAAAATTGGCCAGTTTATGGCCATTTTAGTTTTGGGGTCAATTTTTCACTTTTTCAATAAAATAGCAAATCTTTGACAGGCTGTTTCGCAGAAACTATTGGAGCTGGAGAGTTGCAATTTGCACTGCCTTTGCACATTGATATGAAGTCATTATGTGTCAAATTTCAAGTTCCTGTCGTTAATAGTTTGGGCGCTACGAATTTTTTAGTGTCGGCAACTCTCTAAAACTGAAATTTGAGGACTTTGTCTTCTCGAAAATTGGGTACAATTTTCAAACGCATTTTTCTCGAAATTTTGAAAAATATGAAATTTTTTTTTCTGCATGAAAAAGATAGCAGAGATGCTAAATTTTCACCCAGTACCAAAATTATAGCTCTAGGATCAAAATTGGCTCAGTTATGGCCATTTTAGTTTGGGGGTACCTTTTTTCAATTTCTGGTTGGGACAAGACCAAATCTTTGAAAGCCCATATCTCGAAAACTATTGGCGATAGAGAGTTGCCATTTGCACTGTGCTTGCACATCCATGTGTAGTCAATACCTGTCAAATTTCAAGTTTCTACCGTCAACGGCCTGGCTGCTGGAGCACTTTTAGTTTCAGTTTTCCTCTTGAAAAAAATGGTTAAACTTCAAAGTCGATTTTCTCCAAAGTTTGAAAATTTTTCCGAACTCTGTTTTCGACTGAAATAGACAGAAGAGATGTTAAACTTTCACCCAGTACAAAAATCAAAGCTCTAGCATCAAAATTGGCCAGTTTATGGCCATTTTAGTTTTGGGGTCAATTTTTCACTTTTTCAATAAAATAGCAAATCTTTGACAGGCTGTTTCGCAGAAACTATTGGAGCTGGAGAGTTGCAATTTGCACTGCCTTTGCACATTGATATGAAGTCATTATGTGTCAAATTTCAAGTTCCTGTCGTTAATAGTTTGGGCGCTACGAATTTTTTAGTGTCGGCAACTCTCTAAAACTGAAATTTGAGGACTTTGTCTTCTCGAAAATTGGGTACAATTTTCAAACGCATTTTTCTCGAAATTTTGAAAAATATGAAATTTTTTTTTCTGCATGAAAAAGATAGCAGAGATGCTAAATTTTCACCCAGTACCAAAATTATAGCTCTAGGATCAAAATTGGCTCAGTTATGGCCATTTTAGTTTGGGGGTACCTTTTTTCAATTTCTGGTTGGGACAAGACCAAATCTTTGAAAGCCCATATCTCGAAAACTATTGGCGATAGAGAGTTGCCATTTGCACTGTGCTTGCACATCCATGTGTAGTCAATACCTGTCAAATTTCAAGTTTCTACCGTCAACGGCCTGGCTGCTGGAGCACTTTTAGTTTCAGTTTTCCTCTTGAAAAAAATGGTTAAACTTCAAAGTCGATTTTCTCCAAAGTTTGAAAATTTTTCCGAACTCTGTTTTCGACTGAAATAGACAGAAGAGATGTTAAACTTTCACCCAGTACAAAAATCAAAGCTCTAGCATCAAAATTGGCCAGTTTATGGCCATTTTAGTTTTGGGGTCAATTTTTCACTTTTTCAATAAAATAGCAAATCTTTGACAGGCTGTTTCGCAGAAACTATTGGAGCTGGAGAGTTGCAATTTGCACTGCCTTTGCACATTGATATGAAGTCATTATGTGTCAAATTTCAAGTTCCTGTCGTTAATAGTTTGGGCGCTACGAATTTTTTAGTGTCGGCAACTCTCTAAAACTGAAATTTGAGGACTTTGTCTTCTCGAAAATTGGGTACAATTTTCAAACGCATTTTTCTCGAAATTTTGAAAAATATGAAATTTTTTTTTCTGCATGAAAAAGATAGCAGAGATGCTAAATTTTCACCCAGTACCAAAATTATAGCTCTAGGATCAAAATTGGCTCAGTTATGGCCATTTTAGTTTGGGGGTACCTTTTTTCAATTTCTGGTTGGGACAAGACCAAATCTTTGAAAGCCCATATCTCGAAAACTATTGGCGATAGAGAGTTGCCATTTGCACTGTGCTTGCACATCCATGTGTAGTCAATACCTGTCAAATTTCAAGTTTCTACCGTCAACGGCCTGGCTGCTGGAGCACTTTTAGTTTCAGTTTTCCTCTTGAAAAAAATGGTTAAACTTCAAAGTCGATTTTCTCCAAAGTTTGAAAATTTTTCCGAACTCTGTTTTCGACTGAAATAGACAGAAGAGATGTTAAACTTTCACCCAGTACAAAAATCAAAGCTCTAGCATCAAAATTGGCCAGTTTATGGCCATTTTAGTTTTGGGGTCAATTTTTCACTTTTTCAATAAAATAGCAAATCTTTGACAGGCTGTTTCGCAGAAACTATTGGAGCTGGAGAGTTGCAATTTGCACTGCCTTTGCACATTGATATGAAGTCATTATGTGTCAAATTTCAAGTTCCTGTCGTTAATAGTTTGGGCGCTACGAATTTTTTAGTGTCGGCAACTCTCTAAAACTGAAATTTGAGGACTTTGTCTTCTCGAAAATTGGGTACAATTTTCAAACGCATTTTTCTCGAAATTTTGAAAAATATGAAATTTTTTTTTCTGCATGAAAAAGATAGCAGAGATGCTAAATTTTCACCCAGTACCAAAATTATAGCTCTAGGATCAAAATTGGCTCAGTTATGGCCATTTTAGTTTGGGGGTACCTTTTTTCAATTTCTGGTTGGGACAAGACCAAATCTTTGAAAGCCCATATCTCGAAAACTATTGGCGATAGAGAGTTGCCATTTGCACTGTGCTTGCACATCCATGTGTAGTCAATACCTGTCAAATTTCAAGTTTCTACCGTCAACGGCCTGGCTGCTGGAGCACTTTTAGTTTCAGTTTTCCTCTTGAAAAAAATGGTTAAACTTCAAAGTCGATTTTCTCCAAAGTTTGAAAATTTTTCCGAACTCTGTTTTCGACTGAAATAGACAGAAGAGATGTTAAACTTTCACCCAGTACAAAAATCAAAGCTCTAGCATCAAAATTGGCCAGTTTATGGCCATTTTAGTTTTGGGGTCAATTTTTCACTTTTTCAATAAAATAGCAAATCTTTGACAGGCTGTTTCGCAGAAACTATTGGAGCTGGAGAGTTGCAATTTGCACTGCCTTTGCACATTGATATGAAGTCATTATGTGTCAAATTTCAAGTTCCTGTCGTTAATAGTTTGGGCGCTACGAATTTTTTAGTGTCGGCAACTCTCTAAAACTGAAATTTGAGGACTTTGTCTTCTCGAAAATTGGGTACAATTTTCAAACGCATTTTTCTCGAAATTTTGAAAAATATGAAATTTTTTTTTCTGCATGAAAAAGATAGCAGAGATGCTAAATTTTCACCCAGTACCAAAATTATAGCTCTAGGATCAAAATTGGCTCAGTTATGGCCATTTTAGTTTGGGGGTACCTTTTTTCAATTTCTGGTTGGGACAAGACCAAATCTTTGAAAGCCCATATCTCGAAAACTATTGGCGATAGAGAGTTGCCATTTGCACTGTGCTTGCACATCCATGTGTAGTCAATACCTGTCAAATTTCAAGTTTCTACCGTCAACGGCCTGGCTGCTGGAGCACTTTTAGTTTCAGTTTTCCTCTTGAAAAAAATGGTTAAACTTCAAAGTCGATTTTCTCCAAAGTTTGAAAATTTTTCCGAACTCTGTTTTCGACTGAAATAGACAGAAGAGATGTTAAACTTTCACCCAGTACAAAAATCAAAGCTCTAGCATCAAAATTGGCCAGTTTATGGCCATTTTAGTTTTGGGGTCAATTTTTCACTTTTTCAATAAAATAGCAAATCTTTGACAGGCTGTTTCGCAGAAACTATTGGAGCTGGAGAGTTGCAATTTGCACTGCCTTTGCACATTGATATGAAGTCATTATGTGTCAAATTTCAAGTTCCTGTCGTTAATAGTTTGGGCGCTACGAATTTTTTAGTGTCGGCAACTCTCTAAAACTGAAATTTGAGGACTTTGTCTTCTCGAAAATTGGGTACAATTTTCAAACGCATTTTTCTCGAAATTTTGAAAAATATGAAATTTTTTTTTCTGCATGAAAAAGATAGCAGAGATGCTAAATTTTCACCCAGTACCAAAATTATAGCTCTAGGATCAAAATTGGCTCAGTTATGGCCATTTTAGTTTGGGGGTACCTTTTTTCAATTTCTGGTTGGGACAAGACCAAATCTTTGAAAGCCCATATCTCGAAAACTATTGGCGATAGAGAGTTGCCATTTGCACTGTGCTTGCACATCCATGTGTAGTCAATACCTGTCAAATTTCAAGTTTCTACCGTCAACGGCCTGGCTGCTGGAGCACTTTTAGTTTCAGTTTTCCTCTTGAAAAAAATGGTTAAACTTCAAAGTCGATTTTCTCCAAAGTTTGAAAATTTTTCCGAACTCTGTTTTCGACTGAAATAGACAGAAGAGATGTTAAACTTTCACCCAGTACAAAAATCAAAGCTCTAGCATCAAAATTGGCCAGTTTATGGCCATTTTAGTTTTGGGGTCAATTTTTCACTTTTTCAATAAAATAGCAAATCTTTGACAGGCTGTTTCGCAGAAACTATTGGAGCTGGAGAGTTGCAATTTGCACTGCCTTTGCACATTGATATGAAGTCATTATGTGTCAAATTTCAAGTTCCTGTCGTTAATAGTTTGGGCGCTACGAATTTTTTAGTGTCGGCAACTCTCTAAAACTGAAATTTGAGGACTTTGTCTTCTCGAAAATTGGGTACAATTTTCAAACGCATTTTTCTCGAAATTTTGAAAAATATGAAATTTTTTTTTCTGCATGAAAAAGATAGCAGAGATGCTAAATTTTCACCCAGTACCAAAATTATAGCTCTAGGATCAAAATTGGCTCAGTTATGGCCATTTTAGTTTGGGGGTACCTTTTTTCAATTTCTGGTTGGGACAAGACCAAATCTTTGAAAGCCCATATCTCGAAAACTATTGGCGATAGAGAGTTGCCATTTGCACTGTGCTTGCACATCCATGTGTAGTCAATACCTGTCAAATTTCAAGTTTCTACCGTCAACGGCCTGGCTGCTGGAGCACTTTTAGTTTCAGTTTTCCTCTTGAAAAAAATGGTTAAACTTCAAAGTCGATTTTCTCCAAAGTTTGAAAATTTTTCCGAACTCTGTTTTCGACTGAAATAGACAGAAGAGATGTTAAACTTTCACCCAGTACAAAAATCAAAGCTCTAGCATCAAAATTGGCCAGTTTATGGCCATTTTAGTTTTGGGGTCAATTTTTCACTTTTTCAATAAAATAGCAAATCTTTGACAGGCTGTTTCGCAGAAACTATTGGAGCTGGAGAGTTGCAATTTGCACTGCCTTTGCACATTGATATGAAGTCATTATGTGTCAAATTTCAAGTTCCTGTCGTTAATAGTTTGGGCGCTACGAATTTTTTAGTGTCGGCAACTCTCTAAAACTGAAATTTGAGGACTTTGTCTTCTCGAAAATTGGGTACAATTTTCAAACGCATTTTTCTCGAAATTTTGAAAAATATGAAATTTTTTTTTCTGCATGAAAAAGATAGCAGAGATGCTAAATTTTCACCCAGTACCAAAATTATAGCTCTAGGATCAAAATTGGCTCAGTTATGGCCATTTTAGTTTGGGGGTACCTTTTTTCAATTTCTGGTTGGGACAAGACCAAATCTTTGAAAGCCCATATCTCGAAAACTATTGGCGATAGAGAGTTGCCATTTGCACTGTGCTTGCACATCCATGTGTAGTCAATACCTGTCAAATTTCAAGTTTCTACCGTCAACGGCCTGGCTGCTGGAGCACTTTTAGTTTCAGTTTTCCTCTTGAAAAAAATGGTTAAACTTCAAAGTCGATTTTCTCCAAAGTTTGAAAATTTTTCCGAACTCTGTTTTCGACTGAAATAGACAGAAGAGATGTTAAACTTTCACCCAGTACAAAAATCAAAGCTCTAGCATCAAAATTGGCCAGTTTATGGCCATTTTAGTTTTGGGGTCAATTTTTCACTTTTTCAATAAAATAGCAAATCTTTGACAGGCTGTTTCGCAGAAACTATTGGAGCTGGAGAGTTGCAATTTGCACTGCCTTTGCACATTGATATGAAGTCATTATGTGTCAAATTTCAAGTTCCTGTCGTTAATAGTTTGGGCGCTACGAATTTTTTAGTGTCGGCAACTCTCTAAAACTGAAATTTGAGGACTTTGTCTTCTCGAAAATTGGGTACAATTTTCAAACGCATTTTTCTCGAAATTTTGAAAAATATGAAATTTTTTTTTCTGCATGAAAAAGATAGCAGAGATGCTAAATTTTCACCCAGTACCAAAATTATAGCTCTAGGATCAAAATTGGCTCAGTTATGGCCATTTTAGTTTGGGGGTACCTTTTTTCAATTTCTGGTTGGGACAAGACCAAATCTTTGAAAGCCCATATCTCGAAAACTATTGGCGATAGAGAGTTGCCATTTGCACTGTGCTTGCACATCCATGTGTAGTCAATACCTGTCAAATTTCAAGTTTCTACCGTCAACGGCCTGGCTGCTGGAGCACTTTTAGTTTCAGTTTTCCTCTTGAAAAAAATGGTTAAACTTCAAAGTCGATTTTCTCCAAAGTTTGAAAATTTTTCCGAACTCTGTTTTCGACTGAAATAGACAGAAGAGATGTTAAACTTTCACCCAGTACAAAAATCAAAGCTCTAGCATCAAAATTGGCCAGTTTATGGCCATTTTAGTTTTGGGGTCAATTTTTCACTTTTTCAATAAAATAGCAAATCTTTGACAGGCTGTTTCGCAGAAACTATTGGAGCTGGAGAGTTGCAATTTGCACTGCCTTTGCACATTGATATGAAGTCATTATGTGTCAAATTTCAAGTTCCTGTCGTTAATAGTTTGGGCGCTACGAATTTTTTAGTGTCGGCAACTCTCTAAAACTGAAATTTGAGGACTTTGTCTTCTCGAAAATTGGGTACAATTTTCAAACGCATTTTTCTCGAAATTTTGAAAAATATGAAATTTTTTTTTCTGCATGAAAAAGATAGCAGAGATGCTAAATTTTCACCCAGTACCAAAATTATAGCTCTAGGATCAAAATTGGCTCAGTTATGGCCATTTTAGTTTGGGGGTACCTTTTTTCAATTTCTGGTTGGGACAAGACCAAATCTTTGAAAGCCCATATCTCGAAAACTATTGGCGATAGAGAGTTGCCATTTGCACTGTGCTTGCACATCCATGTGTAGTCAATACCTGTCAAATTTCAAGTTTCTACCGTCAACGGCCTGGCTGCTGGAGCACTTTTAGTTTCAGTTTTCCTCTTGAAAAAAATGGTTAAACTTCAAAGTCGATTTTCTCCAAAGTTTGAAAATTTTTCCGAACTCTGTTTTCGACTGAAATAGACAGAAGAGATGTTAAACTTTCACCCAGTACAAAAATCAAAGCTCTAGCATCAAAATTGGCCAGTTTATGGCCATTTTAGTTTTGGGGTCAATTTTTCACTTTTTCAATAAAATAGCAAATCTTTGACAGGCTGTTTCGCAGAAACTATTGGAGCTGGAGAGTTGCAATTTGCACTGCCTTTGCACATTGATATGAAGTCATTATGTGTCAAATTTCAAGTTCCTGTCGTTAATAGTTTGGGCGCTACGAATTTTTTAGTGTCGGCAACTCTCTAAAACTGAAATTTGAGGACTTTGTCTTCTCGAAAATTGGGTACAATTTTCAAACGCATTTTTCTCGAAATTTTGAAAAATATGAAATTTTTTTTTCTGCATGAAAAAGATAGCAGAGATGCTAAATTTTCACCCAGTACCAAAATTATAGCTCTAGGATCAAAATTGGCTCAGTTATGGCCATTTTAGTTTGGGGGTACCTTTTTTCAATTTCTGGTTGGGACAAGACCAAATCTTTGAAAGCCCATATCTCGAAAACTATTGGCGATAGAGAGTTGCCATTTGCACTGTGCTTGCACATCCATGTGTAGTCAATACCTGTCAAATTTCAAGTTTCTACCGTCAACGGCCTGGCTGCTGGAGCACTTTTAGTTTCAGTTTTCCTCTTGAAAAAAATGGTTAAACTTCAAAGTCGATTTTCTCCAAAGTTTGAAAATTTTTCCGAACTCTGTTTTCGACTGAAATAGACAGAAGAGATGTTAAACTTTCACCCAGTACAAAAATCAAAGCTCTAGCATCAAAATTGGCCAGTTTATGGCCATTTTAGTTTTGGCGTCAATTTTTCACTTTTTCAATAAAATAGCAAATCTTTGACAGGCTGTTTCGCAGAAACTATTGGAGCTGGAGAGTTGCAAGTTGCACTGCCTTTGCACATTGATATGAAGTCATTATGTGTCAAATTTCAAGTTCCTGTCGTTAATAGTTTGGGCGCTACGAATTTTTTAGTGTCGGCAACTCTCTAAAACTGAAATTTGAGGACTTTGTCTTCTCGAAAATTGGGTACAATTTTCAAACGCATTTTTCTCGAAATTTTGAAAAATATGAAATTTTTTTTTCTGCATGAAAAAGATAGCAGAGATGCTAAATTTTCACCCAGTACCAAAATTATAGCTCTAGGATCAAAATTGGCTCAGTTATGGCCATTTTAGTTTGGGGGTACCTTTTTTCAATTTCTGGTTGGGACAAGACCAAATCTTTGAAAGCCCATATCTCGAAAACTATTGGCGATAGAGAGTTGCCATTTGCACTGTGCTTGCACATCCATGTGTAGTCAATACCTGTCAAATTTCAAGTTTCTACCGTCAACGGCCTGGCTGCTGGAGCACTTTTAGTTTCAGTTTTCCTCTTGAAAAAAATGGTTAAACTTCAAAGTCGATTTTCTCCAAAGTTTGAAAATTTTTCCGAACTCTGTTTTCGACTGAAATAGACAGAAGAGATGTTAAACTTTCACCCAGTACAAAAATCAAAGCTCTAGCATCAAAATTGGCCAGTTTATGGCCATTTTAGTTTTGGGGTCAATTTTTCACTTTTTCAATAAAATAGCAAATCTTTGACAGGCTGTTTCGCAGAAACTATTGGAGCTGGAGAGTTGCAATTTGCACTGCCTTTGCACATTGATATGAAGTCATTATGTGTCAAATTTCAAGTTCCTGTCGTTAATAGTTTGGGCGCTACGAATTTTTTAGTGTCGGCAACTCTCTAAAACTGAAATTTGAGGACTTTGTCTTCTCGAAAATTGGGTACAATTTTCAAACGCATTTTTCTCGAAATTTTGAAAAATATGAAATTTTTTTTTCTGCATGAAAAAGATAGCAGAGATGCTAAATTTTCACCCAGTACCAAAATTATAGCTCTAGGATCAAAATTGGCTCAGTTATGGCCATTTTAGTTTGGGGGTACCTTTTTTCAATTTCTGGTTGGGACAAGACCAAATCTTTGAAAGCCCATATCTCGAAAACTATTGGCGATAGAGAGTTGCCATTTGCACTGTGCTTGCACATCCATGTGTAGTCAATACCTGTCAAATTTCAAGTTTCTACCGTCAACGGCCTGGCTGCTGGAGCACTTTTAGTTTCAGTTTTCCTCTTGAAAAAAATGGTTAAACTTCAAAGTCGATTTTCTCCAAAGTTTGAAAATTTTTCCGAACTCTGTTTTCGACTGAAATAGACAGAAGAGATGTTAAACTTTCACCCAGTACAAAAATCAAAGCTCTAGCATCAAAATTGGCCAGTTTATGGCCATTTTAGTTTTGGGGTCAATTTTTCACTTTTTCAATAAAATAGCAAATCTTTGACAGGCTGTTTCGCAGAAACTATTGGAGCTGGAGAGTTGCAATTTGCACTGCCTTTGCACATTGATATGAAGTCATTATGTGTCAAATTTCAAGTTCCTGTCGTTAATAGTTTGGGCGCTACGAATTTTTTAGTGTCGGCAACTCTCTAAAACTGAAATTTGAGGACTTTGTCTTCTCGAAAATTGGGTACAATTTTCAAACGCATTTTTCTCGAAATTTTGAAAAATATGAAATTTTTTTTTCTGCATGAAAAAGATAGCAGAGATGCTAAATTTTCACCCAGTACCAAAATTATAGCTCTAGGATCAAAATTGGCTCAGTTATGGCCATTTTAGTTTGGGGGTACCTTTTTTCAATTTCTGGTTGGGACAAGACCAAATCTTTGAAAGCCCATATCTCGAAAACTATTGGCGATAGAGAGTTGCCATTTGCACTGTGCTTGCACATCCATGTGTAGTCAATACCTGTCAAATTTCAAGTTTCTACCGTCAACGGCCTGGCTGCTGGAGCACTTTTAGTTTCAGTTTTCCTCTTGAAAAAAATGGTTAAACTTCAAAGTCGATTTTCTCCAAAGTTTGAAAATTTTTCCGAACTCTGTTTTCGACTGAAATAGACAGAAGAGATGTTAAACTTTCACCCAGTACAAAAATCAAAGCTCTAGCATCAAAATTGGCCAGTTTATGGCCATTTTAGTTTTGGGGTCAATTTTTCACTTTTTCAATAAAATAGCAAATCTTTGACAGGCTGTTTCGCAGAAACTATTGGAGCTGGAGAGTTGCAATTTGCACTGCCTTTGCACATTGATATGAAGTCATTATGTGTCAAATTTCAAGTTCCTGTCGTTAATAGTTTGGGCGCTACGAATTTTTTAGTGTCGGCAACTCTCTAAAACTGAAATTTGAGGACTTTGTCTTCTCGAAAATTGGGTACAATTTTCAAACGCATTTTTCTCGAAATTTTGAAAAATATGAAATTTTTTTTTCTGCATGAAAAAGATAGCAGAGATGCTAAATTTTCACCCAGTACCAAAATTATAGCTCTAGGATCAAAATTGGCTCAGTTATGGCCATTTTAGTTTGGGGGTACCTTTTTTCAATTTCTGGTTGGGACAAGACCAAATCTTTGAAAGCCCATATCTCGAAAACTATTGGCGATAGAGAGTTGCCATTTGCACTGTGCTTGCACATCCATGTGTAGTCAATACCTGTCAAATTTCAAGTTTCTACCGTCAACGGCCTGGCTGCTGGAGCACTTTTAGTTTCAGTTTTCCTCTTGAAAAAAATGGTTAAACTTCAAAGTCGATTTTCTCCAAAGTTTGAAAATTTTTCCGAACTCTGTTTTCGACTGAAATAGACAGAAGAGATGTTAAACTTTCACCCAGTACAAAAATCAAAGCTCTAGCATCAAAATTGGCCAGTTTATGGCCATTTTAGTTTTGGGGTCAATTTTTCACTTTTTCAATAAAATAGCAAATCTTTGACAGGCTGTTTCGCAGAAACTATTGGAGCTGGAGAGTTGCAATTTGCACTGCCTTTGCACATTGATATGAAGTCATTATGTGTCAAATTTCAAGTTCCTGTCGTTAATAGTTTGGGCGCTACGAATTTTTTAGTGTCGGCAACTCTCTAAAACTGAAATTTGAGGACTTTGTCTTCTCGAAAATTGGGTACAATTTTCAAACGCATTTTTCTCGAAATTTTGAAAAATATGAAATTTTTTTTTCTGCATGAAAAAGATAGCAGAGATGCTAAATTTTCACCCAGTACCAAAATTATAGCTCTAGGATCAAAATTGGCTCAGTTATGGCCATTTTAGTTTGGGGGTACCTTTTTTCAATTTCTGGTTGGGACAAGACCAAATCTTTGAAAGCCCATATCTCGAAAACTATTGGCGATAGAGAGTTGCCATTTGCACTGTGCTTGCACATCCATGTGTAGTCAATACCTGTCAAATTTCAAGTTTCTACCGTCAACGGCCTGGCTGCTGGAGCACTTTTAGTTTCAGTTTTCCTCTTGAAAAAAATGGTTAAACTTCAAAGTCGATTTTCTCCAAAGTTTGAAAATTTTTCCGAACTCTGTTTTCGACTGAAATAGACAGAAGAGATGTTAAACTTTCACCCAGTACAAAAATCAAAGCTCTAGCATCAAAATTGGCCAGTTTATGGCCATTTTAGTTTTGGGGTCAATTTTTCACTTTTTCAATAAAATAGCAAATCTTTGACAGGCTGTTTCGCAGAAACTATTGGAGCTGGAGAGTTGCAATTTGCACTGCCTTTGCACATTGATATGAAGTCATTATGTGTCAAATTTCAAGTTCCTGTCGTTAATAGTTTGGGCGCTACGAATTTTTTAGTGTCGGCAACTCTCTAAAACTGAAATTTGAGGACTTTGTCTTCTCGAAAATTGGGTACAATTTTCAAACGCATTTTTCTCGAAATTTTGAAAAATATGAAATTTTTTTTTCTGCATGAAAAAGATAGCAGAGATGCTAAATTTTCACCCAGTACCAAAATTATAGCTCTAGGATCAAAATTGGCTCAGTTATGGCCATTTTAGTTTGGGGGTACCTTTTTTCAATTTCTGGTTGGGACAAGACCAAATCTTTGAAAGCCCATATCTCGAAAACTATTGGCGATAGAGAGTTGCCATTTGCACTGTGCTTGCACATCCATGTGTAGTCAATACCTGTCAAATTTCAAGTTTCTACCGTCAACGGCCTGGCTGCTGGAGCACTTTTAGTTTCAGTTTTCCTCTTGAAAAAAATGGTTAAACTTCAAAGTCGATTTTCTCCAAAGTTTGAAAATTTTTCCGAACTCTGTTTTCGACTGAAATAGACAGAAGAGATGTTAAACTTTCACCCAGTACAAAAATCAAAGCTCTAGCATCAAAATTGGCCAGTTTATGGCCATTTTAGTTTTGGGGTCAATTTTTCACTTTTTCAATAAAATAGCAAATCTTTGACAGGCTGTTTCGCAGAAACTATTGGAGCTGGAGAGTTGCAATTTGCACTGCCTTTGCACATTGATATGAAGTCATTATGTGTCAAATTTCAAGTTCCTGTCGTTAATAGTTTGGGCGCTACGAATTTTTTAGTGTCGGCAACTCTCTAAAACTGAAATTTGAGGACTTTGTCTTCTCGAAAATTGGGTACAATTTTCAAACGCATTTTTCTCGAAATTTTGAAAAATATGAAATTTTTTTTTCTGCATGAAAAAGATAGCAGAGATGCTAAATTTTCACCCAGTACCAAAATTATAGCTCTAGGATCAAAATTGGCTCAGTTATGGCCATTTTAGTTTGGGGGTACCTTTTTTCAATTTCTGGTTGGGACAAGACCAAATCTTTGAAAGCCCATATCTCGAAAACTATTGGCGATAGAGAGTTGCCATTTGCACTGTGCTTGCACATCCATGTGTAGTCAATACCTGTCAAATTTCAAGTTTCTACCGTCAACGGCCTGGCTGCTGGAGCACTTTTAGTTTCAGTTTTCCTCTTGAAAAAAATGGTTAAACTTCAAAGTCGATTTTCTCCAAAGTTTGAAAATTTTTCCGAACTCTGTTTTCGACTGAAATAGACAGAAGAGATGTTAAACTTTCACCCAGTACAAAAATCAAAGCTCTAGCATCAAAATTGGCCAGTTTATGGCCATTTTAGTTTTGGGGTCAATTTTTCACTTTTTCAATAAAATAGCAAATCTTTGACAGGCTGTTTCGCAGAAACTATTGGAGCTGGAGAGTTGCAATTTGCACTGCCTTTGCACATTGATATGAAGTCATTATGTGTCAAATTTCAAGTTCCTGTCGTTAATAGTTTGGGCGCTACGAATTTTTTAGTGTCGGCAACTCTCTAAAACTGAAATTTGAGGACTTTGTCTTCTCGAAAATTGGGTACAATTTTCAAACGCATTTTTCTCGAAATTTTGAAAAATATGAAATTTTTTTTTCTGCATGAAAAAGATAGCAGAGATGCTAAATTTTCACCCAGTACCAAAATTATAGCTCTAGGATCAAAATTGGCTCAGTTATGGCCATTTTAGTTTGGGGGTACCTTTTTTCAATTTCTGGTTGGGACAAGACCAAATCTTTGAAAGCCCATATCTCGAAAACTATTGGCGATAGAGAGTTGCCATTTGCACTGTGCTTGCACATCCATGTGTAGTCAATACCTGTCAAATTTCAAGTTTCTACCGTCAACGGCCTGGCTGCTGGAGCACTTTTAGTTTCAGTTTTCCTCTTGAAAAAAATGGTTAAACTTCAAAGTCGATTTTCTCCAAAGTTTGAAAATTTTTCCGAACTCTGTTTTCGACTGAAATAGACAGAAGGGATGTTAAACTTTCACCCAGTACAAAAATCAAAGCTCTAGCATCAAAATTGGCCAGTTTATGGCCATTTTAGTTTTGGGGTCAATTTTTCACTTTTTCAATAAAATAGCAAATCTTTGACAGGCTGTTTCGCAGAAACTATTGGAGCTGGAGAGTTGCAATTTGCACTGCCTTTGCACATTGATATGAAGTCATTATGTGTCAAATTTCAAGTTCCTGTCGTTAATAGTTTGGGCGCTACGAATTTTTTAGTGTCGGCAACTCTCTAAAACTGAAATTTGAGGACTTTGTCTTCTCGAAAATTGGGTACAATTTTCAAACGCATTTTTCTCGAAATTTTGAAAAATATGAAATTTTTTTTTCTGCATGAAAAAGATAGCAGAGATGCTAAATTTTCACCCAGTACCAAAATTATAGCTCTAGGATCAAAATTGGCTCAGTTATGGCCATTTTAGTTTGGGGGTACCTTTTTTCAATTTCTGGTTGGGACAAGACCAAATCTTTGAAAGCCCATATCTCGAAAACTATTGGCGATAGAGAGTTGCCATTTGCACTGTGCTTGCACATCCATGTGTAGTCAATACCTGTCAAATTTCAAGTTTCTACCGTCAACGGCCTGGCTGCTGGAGCACTTTTAGTTTCAGTTTTCCTCTTGAAAAAAATGGTTAAACTTCAAAGTCGATTTTCTCCAAAGTTTGAAAATTTTTCCGAACTCTGTTTTCGACTGAAATAGACAGAAGGGATGTTAAACTTTCACCCAGTACAAAAATCAAAGCTCTAGCATCAAAATTGGCCAGTTTATGGCCATTTTAGTTTTGGGGTCAATTTTTCACTTTTTCAATAAAATAGCAAATCTTTGACAGGCTGTTTCGCAGAAACTATTGGAGCTGGAGAGTTGCAATTTGCACTGCCTTTGCACATTGATATGAAGTCATTATGTGTCAAATTTCAAGTTCCTGTCGTTAATAGTTTGGGCGCTACGAATTTTTTAGTGTCGGCAACTCTCTAAAACTGAAATTTGAGGACTTTGTCTTCTCGAAAATTGGGTACAATTTTCAAACGCATTTTTCTCGAAATTTTGAAAAATATGAAATTTTTTTTTCTGCATGAAAAAGATAGCAGAGATGCTAAATTTTCACCCAGTACCAAAATTATAGCTCTAGGATCAAAATTGGCTCAGTTATGGCCATTTTAGTTTGGGGGTACCTTTTTTCAATTTCTGGTTGGGACAAGACCAAATCTTTGAAAGCCCATATCTCGAAAACTATTGGCGATAGAGAGTTGCCATTTGCACTGTGCTTGCACATCCATGTGTAGTCAATACCTGTCAAATTTCAAGTTTCTACCGTCAACGGCCTGGCTGCTGGAGCACTTTTAGTTTCAGTTTTCCTCTTGAAAAAAATGGTTAAACTTCAAAGTCGATTTTCTCCAAAGTTTGAAAATTTTTCCGAACTCTGTTTTCGACTGAAATAGACAGAAGAGATGTTAAACTTTCACCCAGTACAAAAATCAAAGCTCTAGCATCAAAATTGGCCAGTTTATGGCCATTTTAGTTTTGGGGTCAATTTTTCACTTTTTCAATAAAATAGCAAATCTTTGACAGGCTGTTTCGCAGAAACTATTGGAGCTGGAGAGTTGCAATTTGCACTGCCTTTGCACATTGATATGAAGTCATTATGTGTCAAATTTCAAGTTCCTGTCGTTAATAGTTTGGGCGCTACGAATTTTTTAGTGTCGGCAACTCTCTAAAACTGAAATTTGAGGACTTTGTCTTCTCGAAAATTGGGTACAATTTTCAAACGCATTTTTCTCGAAATTTTGAAAAATATGAAATTTTTTTTTCTGCATGAAAAAGATAGCAGAGATGCTAAATTTTCACCCAGTACCAAAATTATAGCTCTAGGATCAAAATTGGCTCAGTTATGGCCATTTTAGTTTGGGGGTACCTTTTTTCAATTTCTGGTTGGGACAAGACCAAATCTTTGAAAGCCCATATCTCGAAAACTATTGGCGATAGAGAGTTGCCATTTGCACTGTGCTTGCACATCCATGTGTAGTCAATACCTGTCAAATTTCAAGTTTCTACCGTCAACGGCCTGGCTGCTGGAGCACTTTTAGTTTCAGTTTTCCTCTTGAAAAAAATGGTTAAACTTCAAAGTCGATTTTCTCCAAAGTTTGAAAATTTTTCCGAACTCTGTTTTCGACTGAAATAGACAGAAGAGATGTTAAACTTTCACCCAGTACAAAAATCAAAGCTCTAGCATCAAAATTGGCCAGTTTATGGCCATTTTAGTTTTGGGGTCAATTTTTCACTTTTTCAATAAAATAGCAAATCTTTGACAGGCTGTTTCGCAGAAACTATTGGAGCTGGAGAGTTGCAATTTGCACTGCCTTTGCACATTGATATGAAGTCATTATGTGTCAAATTTCAAGTTCCTGTCGTTAATAGTTTGGGCGCTACGAATTTTTTAGTGTCGGCAACTCTCTAAAACTGAAATTTGAGGACTTTGTCTTCTCGAAAATTGGGTACAATTTTCAAACGCATTTTTCTCGAAATTTTGAAAAATATGAAATTTTTTTTTTCTGCATGAAAAAGATAGCAGAGATGCTAAATTTTCACCCAGTACCAAAATTATAGCTCTAGGATCAAAATTGGCTCAGTTATGGCCATTTTAGTTTGGGGGTACCTTTTTTCAATTTCTGGTTGGGACAAGACCAAATCTTTGAAAGCCCATATCTCGAAAACTATTGGCGATAGAGAGTTGCCATTTGCACTGTGCTTGCACATCCATGTGTAGTCAATACCTGTCAAATTTCAAGTTTCTACCGTCAACGGCCTGGCTGCTGGAGCACTTTTAGTTTCAGTTTTCCTCTTGAAAAAAATGGTTAAACTTCAAAGTCGATTTTCTCCAAAGTTTGAAAATTTTTCCGAACTCTGTTTTCGACTGAAATAGACAGAAGAGATGTTAAACTTTCACCCAGTACAAAAATCAAAGCTCTAGCATCAAAATTGGCCAGTTTATGGCCATTTTAGTTTTGGGGTCAATTTTTCACTTTTTCAATAAAATAGCAAATCTTTGACAGGCTGTTTCGCAGAAACTATTGGAGCTGGAGAGTTGCAATTTGCACTGCCTTTGCACATTGATATGAAGTCATTATGTGTCAAATTTCAAGTTCCTGTCGTTAATAGTTTTGGGCGCTACGAATTTTTTAGTGTCGGCAACTCTCTAAAACTGAAATTTGAGGACTTTGTCTTCTCGAAAATTGGGTACAATTTTCAAACGCATTTTTCTCGAAATTTTGAAAAATATGAAATTTTTTTTTCTGCATGAAAAAGATAGCAGAGATGCTAAATTTTCACCCAGTACCAAAATTATAGCTCTAGGATCAAAATTGGCTCAGTTATGGCCATTTTAGTTTGGGGGTACCTTTTTTCAATTTCTGGTTGGGACAAGACCAAATCTTTGAAAGCCCATATCTCGAAAACTATTGGCGATAGAGAGTTGCCATTTGCACTGTGCTTGCACATCCATGTGTAGTCAATACCTGTCAAATTTCAAGTTTCTACCGTCAACGGCCTGGCTGCTGGAGCACTTTTAGTTTCAGTTTTCCTCTTGAAAAAAATGGTTAAACTTCAAAGTCGATTTTCTCCAAAGTTTGAACATTTTTCCGAACTCTGTTTTCGACTGAAATAGACAGAAGAGATGTTAAACTTTCACCCAGTACAAAAATCAAAGCTCTAGCATCAAAATTGGCCAGTTTATGGCCATTTTAGTTTTGGGGTCAATTTTTCACTTTTTCAATAAAATAGCAAATCTTTGACAGGCTGTTTCGCAGAAACTATTGGAGCTGGAGAGTTGCAATTTGCACTGCCTTTGCACATTGATATGAAGTCATTATGTGTCAAATTTCAAGTTCCTGTCGTTAATAGTTTGGGCGCTACGAATTTTTTAGTGTCGGCAACTCTCTAAAACTGAAATTTGAGGACTTTGTCTTCTCGAAAATTGGGTACAATTTTCAAACGCATTTTTCTCGAAATTTTGAAAAATATGAAATTTTTTTTTCTGCATGAAAAAGATAGCAGAGATGCTAAATTTTCACCCAGTACCAAAATTATAGCTCTAGGATCAAAATTGGCTCAGTTATGGCCATTTTAGTTTGGGGGTACCTTTTTTCAATTTCTGGTTGGGACAAGACCAAATCTTTGAAAGCCCATATCTCGAAAACTATTGGCGATAGAGAGTTGCCATTTGCACTGTGCTTGCACATCCATGTGTAGTCAATACCTGTCAAATTTCAAGTTTCTACCGTCAACGGCCTGGCTGCTGGAGCACTTTTAGTTTCAGTTTTCCTCTTGAAAAAAATGGTTAAACTTCAAAGTCGATTTTCTCCAAAGTTTGAACATTTTTCCGAACTCTGTTTTCGACTGAAATAGACAGAAGAGATGTTAAACTTTCACCCAGTACAAAAATCAAAGCTCTAGCATCAAAATTGGCCAGTTTATGGCCATTTTAGTTTTGGGGTCAATTTTTCACTTTTTCAATAAAATAGCAAATCTTTGACAGGCTGTTTCGCAGAAACTATTGGAGCTGGAGAGTTGCAATTTGCACTGCCTTTGCACATTGATATGAAGTCATTATGTGTCAAATTTCAAGTTCCTGTCGTTAATAGTTTGGGCGCTACGAATTTTTTAGTGTCGGCAACTCTCTAAAACTGAAATTTGAGGACTTTGTCTTCTCGAAAATTGGGTACAATTTTCAAACGCATTTTTCTCGAAATTTTGAAAAATATGAAATTTTTTTTTCTGCATGAAAAAGATAGCAGAGATGCTAAATTTTCACCCAGTACCAAAATTATAGCTCTAGGATCAAAATTGGCTCAGTTATGGCCATTTTAGTTTGGGGGTACCTTTTTTCAATTTCTGGTTGGGACAAGACCAAATCTTTGAAAGCCCATATCTCGAAAACTATTGGCGATAGAGAGTTGCCATTTGCACTGTGCTTGCACATCCATGTGTAGTCAATACCTGTCAAATTTCAAGTTTCTACCGTCAACGGCCTGGCTGCTGGAGCACTTTTAGTTTCAGTTTTCCTCTTGAAAAAAATGGTTAAACTTCAAAGTCGATTTTCTCCAAAGTTTGAAAATTTTTCCGAACTCTGTTTTCGACTGAAATAGACAGAAGAGATGTTAAACTTTCACCCAGTACAAAAATCAAAGCTCTAGCATCAAAATTGGCCAGTTTATGGCCATTTTAGTTTTGGGGTCAATTTTTCACTTTTTCAATAAAATAGCAAATCTTTGACAGGCTGTTTCGCAGAAACTATTGGAGCTGGAGAGTTGCAATTTGCACTGCCTTTGCACATTGATATGAAGTCATTATGTGTCAAATTTCAAGTTCCTGTCGTTAATAGTTTGGGCGCTACGAATTTTTTAGTGTCGGCAACTCTCTAAAACTGAAATTTGAGGACTTTGTCTTCTCGAAAATTGGGTACAATTTTCAAACGCATTTTTCTCGAAATTTTGAAAAATATGAAATTTTTTTTTCTGCATGAAAAAGATAGCAGAGATGCTAAATTTTCACCCAGTACCAAAATTATAGCTCTAGGATCAAAATTGGCTCAGTTATGGCCATTTTAGTTTGGGGGTACCTTTTTTCAATTTCTGGTTGGGACAAGACCAAATCTTTGAAAGCCCATATCTCGAAAACTATTGGCGATAGAGAGTTGCCATTTGCACTGTGCTTGCACATCCATGTGTAGTCAATACCTGTCAAATTTCAAGTTTCTACCGTCAACGGCCTGGCTGCTGGAGCACTTTTAGTTTCAGTTTTCCTCTTGAAAAAAATGGTTAAACTTCAAAGTCGATTTTCTCCAAAGTTTGAAAATTTTTCCGAACTCTGTTTTCGACTGAAATAGACAGAAGAGATGTTAAACTTTCACCCAGTACAAAAATCAAAGCTCTAGCATCAAAATTGGCCAGTTTATGGCCATTTTAGTTTTGGGGTCAATTTTTCACTTTTTCAATAAAATAGCAAATCTTTGACAGGCTGTTTCGCAGAAACTATTGGAGCTGGAGAGTTGCAATTTGCACTGCCTTTGCACATTGATATGAAGTCATTATGTGTCAAATTTCAAGTTCCTGTCGTTAATAGTTTGGGCGCTACGAATTTTTTAGTGTCGGCAACTCTCTAAAACTGAAATTTGAGGACTTTGTCTTCTCGAAAATTGGGTACAATTTTCAAACGCATTTTTCTCGAAATTTTGAAAAATATGAAATTTTTTTTTCTGCATGAAAAAGATAGCAGAGATGCTAAATTTTCACCCAGTACCAAAATTATAGCTCTAGGATCAAAATTGGCTCAGTTATGGCCATTTTAGTTTGGGGGTACCTTTTTTCAATTTCTGGTTGGGACAAGACCAAATCTTTGAAAGCCCATATCTCGAAAACTATTGGCGATAGAGAGTTGCCATTTGCACTGTGCTTGCACATCCATGTGTAGTCAATACCTGTCAAATTTCAAGTTTCTACCGTCAACGGCCTGGCTGCTGGAGCACTTTTAGTTTCAGTTTTCCTCTTGAAAAAAATGGTTAAACTTCAAAGTCGATTTTCTCCAAAGTTTGAAAATTTTTCCGAACTCTGTTTTCGACTGAAATAGACAGAAGAGATGTTAAACTTTCACCCAGTACAAAAATCAAAGCTCTAGCATCAAAATTGGCCAGTTTATGGCCATTTTAGTTTTGGGGTCAATTTTTCACTTTTTCAATAAAATAGCAAATCTTTGACAGGCTGTTTCGCAGAAACTATTGGAGCTGGAGAGTTGCAATTTGCACTGCCTTTGCACATTGATATGAAGTCATTATGTGTCAAATTTCAAGTTCCTGTCGTTAATAGTTTGGGCGCTACGAATTTTTTAGTGTCGGCAACTCTCTAAAACTGAAATTTGAGGACTTTGTCTTCTCGAAAATTGGGTACAATTTTCAAACGCATTTTTCTCGAAATTTTGAAAAATATGAAATTTTTTTTTCTGCATGAAAAAGATAGCAGAGATGCTAAATTTTCACCCAGTACCAAAATTATAGCTCTAGGATCAAAATTGGCTCAGTTATGGCCATTTTAGTTTGGGGGTACCTTTTTTCAATTTCTGGTTGGGACAAGACCAAATCTTTGAAAGCCCATATCTCGAAAACTATTGGCGATAGAGAGTTGCCATTTGCACTGTGCTTGCACATCCATGTGTAGTCAATACCTGTCAAATTTCAAGTTTCTACCGTCAACGGCCTGGCTGCTGGAGCACTTTTAGTTTCAGTTTTCCTCTTGAAAAAAATGGTTAAACTTCAAAGTCGATTTTCTCCAAAGTTTGAAAATTTTTCCGAACTCTGTTTTCGACTGAAATAGACAGAAGAGATGTTAAACTTTCACCCAGTACAAAAATCAAAGCTCTAGCATCAAAATTGGCCAGTTTATGGCCATTTTAGTTTTGGGGTCAATTTTTCACTTTTTCAATAAAATAGCAAATCTTTGACAGGCTGTTTCGCAGAAACTATTGGAGCTGGAGAGTTGCAATTTGCACTGCCTTTGCACATTGATATGAAGTCATTATGTGTCAAATTTCAAGTTCCTGTCGTTAATAGTTTGGGCGCTACGAATTTTTTAGTGTCGGCAACTCTCTAAAACTGAAATTTGAGGACTTTGTCTTCTCGAAAATTGGGTACAATTTTCAAACGCATTTTTCTCGAAATTTTGAAAAATATGAAATTTTTTTTTCTGCATGAAAAAGATAGCAGAGATGCTAAATTTTCACCCAGTACCAAAATTATAGCTCTAGGATCAAAATTGGCTCAGTTATGGCCATTTTAGTTTGGGGGTACCTTTTTTCAATTTCTGGTTGGGACAAGACCAAATCTTTGAAAGCCCATATCTCGAAAACTATTGGCGATAGAGAGTTGCCATTTGCACTGTGCTTGCACATCCATGTGTAGTCAATACCTGTCAAATTTCAAGTTTCTACCGTCAACGGCCTGGCTGCTGGAGCACTTTTAGTTTCAGTTTTCCTCTTGAAAAAAATGGTTAAACTTCAAAGTCGATTTTCTCCAAAGTTTGAAAATTTTTCCGAACTCTGTTTTCGACTGAAATAGACAGAAGAGATGTTAAACTTTCACCCAGTACAAAAATCAAAGCTCTAGCATCAAAATTGGCCAGTTTATGGCCATTTTAGTTTTGGGGTTAAAATAGCAAATCTTTGACAGGCTGTTTCGCAGAAACTATTGGAGCTGGAGAGTTGCAATTTGCACTGCCTTTGCACATTGATATGAAGTCATTATGTGTCAAATTTCAAGTTCCTGTCGTTAATAGTTTGGGGCGCTACGAATTTTTTAGTGTCGGCAACTCTCTAAAACTGAAATTTGAGGACTTTGTCTTCTCGAAAATTGGGTACAATTTTTCAAACGCATTTTTTCTCGAAATTTTGAAAAATATGAAATTTTTTTTTTCTGCATGAAAAAGATAGCAGAGATGCTAAATTTTCACCCAGTACCAAAATTATAGCTCTAGGATCAAAATTGGCTCAGTTATTGGCCATTTTAGTTTGGGGGTACCTTTTTTCAATTTCTGGTTGGGCACAAGACCAAATCTTTGAAAGCCCATATCTCGAAAACTATTGGCGATAGAGAGTTGCCATTTGCACTGTGCTTGCACATCCATGTGTAGTCAATACCTGTCAAATTTCAAGTTTCTACCGTCAACGGCCTGGCTGCTGGAGCACTTTTAGTTTCAGTTTTCCTCTTGAAAAAAATGGGTTAAACTTCAAAGTCGATTTTCTCCAAAGTTTGAAAATTTTTCCGAACTCTGTTTTCGACTGAAATAGACAGAAGAGATGTTAAACTTTCACCCAGTACAAAAATCAAAGCTCTAGCATCAAAATTGGCCAGTTTATGGCCATTTTAGTTTTGGGGTCAATTTTTCACTTTTTCAATAAAATAGCAAATCTTTGACAGGCTGTTTCGCAGAAACTATTGGAGCTGGAGAGTTGCAATTTGCACTGCCTTTGCACATTGATATGAAGTCATTATGTGTCAAAATTTCAAGTTCCTGTCGTTAATAGTTTGGGCGCTACGAATTTTTTAGTGTCGGCAACTCTCTAAAACTGAAATTTGAGGACTTTGTCTTCTCGAAAATTGGGGTACAATTTTCAAACGCATTTTTCTCGAAATTTTGAAAAATATGAAATTTTTTTTTCTGCATGAAAAAGATAGCAGAGATGCTAAATTTTCACCCAGTACCAAAATTATAGCTCTAGGATCAAAATTGGCTCAGTTATGGCCATTTTAGTTTGGGGGTACCTTTTTTCAATTTCTGGTTGGGACAAGACCAAATCTTTGAAAGCCCATATCTCGAAAAACTATTGGCGATAGAGAGTTGCCATTTGCACTGTGCTTGCACATCCATGTGTAGTCAATACCTGTCAAATTTCAAGTTTCTACCGTCAACGGCCTGGCTGCTGGAGCACTTTTAGTTTCAGTTTTCCTCTTGAAAAAAATGGTTAAACTTCAAAGTCGATTTTCTCCAAAGTTTGAAAATTTTTCCGAACTCTGTTTTCGACTGAAATAGACAGAAGAGATGTTAAACTTTCACCCAGTACAAAATCAAAGCTCTAGCATCAAAATTGGCCAGTTTATGGCCATTTTAGTTTTGGGGTCAATTTTTCACTTTTTTCAATAAAATAGCAAATCTTTGACAGGCTGTTTCGCAGAAACTATTGGAGCTGGAGAGTTGCAATTTGCACTGCCTTTGCACATTGATATGAAGTCATTATGTGTCAAATTTCAAGTTCCTGTCGTTAATAGTTTGGGCGCTATACGAATTTTTTAGTGTCGGCAACTCTCTAAAACTGAAATTTGAGGACTTTGTCTTCTCGAAAATTGGGTACAATTTTCAAAACGCATTTTCTCGAATTTTGAAAAATATGAAATTTTTTTTTCTGCATGAAAAAGATAGCAGAGATGCTAAATTTTCACCCAGTACCAAAATTATAGCTCTAGGATCAAAATTGGCTCAGTTATGGCCATTTTAGTTTGGGGGTACCTTTTTTCAATTTCTGGTTGGGACAAGACCAAATCTTTGAAAGCCCATATCTCGAAAACTATTGCGATAGAGAGTTGCCATTTGCACTGTGCTTGCACATCCATGTGTAGTCAATACCTGTCAAATTTCAAGTTTCTACCGTCAACGGCCTGGCTGCTGGAGCACTTTTAGTTTCAGTTTTCCTCTTGAAAAAAATGGTTAAACTTCAAAGTCGATTTTCCTCCAAAGTTTGAAAATTTTTCCGAACTCTGTTTTCGACTGAAATAGACAGAAGAGATGTTAAACTTTCACCCAGTACAAAAATCAAAGCTCTAGCATCAAAATTGGCCAGTTTATGGCCATTTTAGTTTTGGGGTCAATTTTTCACTTTTTCAATAAAATAGCAAATCTTTGACAGGCTGTTTCGCAGAAACTATTGGAGCTGGAGAGTTGCAATTTGCACTGCCTTTGCACATTGATATGAAGTCATTATGTGTCAAATTTCAAGTTCCTGTCGTTAATAGTTTGGGCGCTACGAATTTTTTTAGTGTCGGCAACTCTCTAAAACTGAAATTTGAGGACTTTGTCTTCTCGAAAATTGGGTACAATTTTCAAACGCATTTTTCTCGAAATTTTGAAAATATGAAATTTTTTTTTCTGCATGAAAAAAGATAGCAGAGATGCTAAATTTTCACCCAGTACCAAAATTATAGCTCTAGGATCAAAATTGGCTCAGTTATGGCCATTTTAGTTTGGGGGTACCTTTTTTCAATTTCTGGTTGGGACAAGACCAAATCTTTGAAAGCCCATATCTCGAAAACTATTGGCGATAGAGAGTTGCCATTTGCACTGTGCTTGCACATCCATGTGTAGTCAATACCTGTCAAATTTCAAGTTTCTACCGTCAACGGCCTGGCTGCTGGAGCACTTTTAGTTTCAGTTTTCCTCTTGAAAAAAATGGTTAAACTTCAAAGTCGATTTTCTCCAAAGTTTGAAAATTTTTCCGAACTCTGTTTTCGACTGAAATAGACAGAAGAGATGTTAAACTTTCACCCAGTACAAAAATCAAAGCTCTAGCATCAAAATTCGGCCAGTTTATGGCCATTTTAGTTTTGGGGTCAATTTTTCACTTTTTCAATAAAATAGCAAATCTTTGACAGGCTGTTTCGCAGAAACTATTGGAGCTGGAGAGTTGCAATTTGCACTGCCTTTGCACATTGATATGAAGTCATTATGTGTCAAATTTCAAGTTCCTGTCGTTAATAGTTTGGGCGCTACGAATTTTTTAGTGTCGGCAACTCTCTAAAACTGAAATTTGAGGACTTTGTCTTCTCGAAAATTGGGTACAATTTTCAAACGCATTTTTCTCGAAATTTTGAAAAATATGAAATTTTTTTTTCTGCATGAAAAAGATAGCAGAGATGCTAAATTTTCACCCAGTACCAAAATTATAGCTCTAGGATCAAAATTGGCTCAGTTATGGCCATTTTAGTTTGGGGGTAACCTTTTTTCAATTTCTGGTTGGGACAAGACCAAATCTTTGAAAGCCCATATCTCGAAAACTATTGGCGATAGAGAGTTGCCATTTGCACTGTGCTTGCACATCCATGTGTAGTCAATACCTGTCAAATTTCAAGTTTCTACCGTCAACGGCCTGGCTGCTGGAGCACTTTTAGTTTCAGTTTTCCTCTTGAAAAAAATGGTTAAACTTCAAAGTCGATTTTCTCCAAAGTTTGAAAATTTTTCCGAACTCTGTTTTCGACTGAAATAGACAGAAGAGATGTTAAACTTTCACCCAGTACAAAAATCAAAGCTCTAGCATCAAAATTGGCCAGTTTATGGCCATTTTAGTTTTGGGGTCAATTTTTCCACTTTTTCAATAAAATAGCAAATCTTTGACAGGCTGTTCGCAGAAACTATTGGAGCTGGAGAGTTGCAATTTGCACTGCCTTTGCACATTGATATGAAGTCATTATGTGTCAAATTTCAAGTTCCTGTCGTTAATAGTTTGGGCGCTACGAATTTTTTAGTGTCGGCAACTCTCTAAAACTGAATTTGAGGACTTTGTCTTCTCGAAAATTGGGTACAATTTTCAAAACGCATTTTTCTCGAAATTTTGAAAAATATGAAATTTTTTTTTCTGCATGAAAAAGATAGCAGAGATGCTAAAATTTTCACCCAGTACCAAAATTATAGCTCTAGGATCAAAATTGGCTCAGTTATGGCCATTTTAGTTTGGGGGTACCTTTTTTCAATTTCTGGTTGGGACAAGACCAAATCTTTGAAAGCCCATATCTCGAAAACTATTGGCGATAGAGAGTTGCCATTTGCACTGTGCTTGCACATCCATGTGTAGTCAATACCTGTCAAATTTCAAGTTTCTACCGTCAACGGCCTGGCTGCTGGAGCACTTTTAGTTTCAGTTTTCCTCTTGAAAAAAATGGTTAAACTTCAAAGTCGATTTTCTCCAAAGTTTGAAAATTTTTCCGAACTCTGTTTTCGACTGAAATAGACAGAAGAGATGTTAAACTTTCACCCAGTACAAAAATCAAAGCTCTAGCATCAAAATTGGCCAGTTTATGGCCATTTTAGTTTTGGGGTCAATTTTTCACTTTTTCAATAAAATAGCAAATCTTTGACAGGCTGTTTTCGCAGAAACTATTGGAGCTGGAGAGTTGCAATTTGCACTGCCTTTGCACATTGATATGAAGTCATTATGTGTCAAATTTCAAGTTCCTGTCGTTAATAGTTTGGGCGCTACGAATTTTTTAGTGTCGGCAACTCTCTAAAACTGAAATTTGAGGACTTTGTCTTCTCGAAAATTGGGTACAATTTTCAAACGCATTTTTCTCGAAATTTTGAAAAATATGAAATTTTTTTTTCTGCATGAAAAAGATAGCAGAGATGCTAAATTTTCACCCAGTACCAAAATTATAGCTCTAGGATCAAAATTGGCTCAGTTATGGCCATTTTAGTTTGGGGGTACCTTTTTTCAATTTCTGGTTGGGACAAGACCAAATCTTTGAAAGCCCATATCTCGAAAACTATTGGCGATAGAGAGTTGCCATTTGCACTGTGCTTGCACATCCATGTGTAGTCAATACCTGTCAAATTTCAAGTTTCTACCGTCAACGGCCTGGCTGCTGGAGCACTTTTAGTTTCAGTTTTCCTCTTGAAAAAAATGGTTAAACTTCAAAGTCGATTTTCTCCAAAGTTTGAAAATTTTTCCGAACTCTGTTTTCGACTGAAATAGACAGAAGAGATGTTAAACTTTCACCCAGTACAAAAATCAAAGCTCTAGCATCAAAATTGGCCAGTTTATGGCCATTTTAGTTTTGGGGTCAATTTTTCACTTTTTCAATAAAATAGCAAATCTTTGACAGGCTGTTTCGCAGAAACTATTGGAGCTGGAGAGTTGCAATTTGCACTGCCTTTGCACATTGATATGAAGTCATTATGTGTCAAATTTCAAGTTCCTGTCGTTAATAGTTTGGGCGCTACGAATTTTTTAGTGTCGGCAACTCTCTAAAACTGAAATTTGAGGACTTTGTCTTCTCGAAAATTGGGTACAATTTTCAAACGCATTTTTCTCGAAATTTTGAAAAATATGAAATTTTTTTTTCTGCATGAAAAAGATAGCAGAGATGCTAAATTTTCACCCAGTACCAAATTATAGCTCTAGGATCAAAATTGGCTCAGTTATGGCCATTTTAGTTTGGGGGTACCTTTTTTCAATTTCTGGTTGGGACAAGACCAAATCTTTGAAAGCCCATATCTCGAAAACTATTGGCGATAGAGAGTTGCCATTTGCACTGTGCTTGCACATCCATGTGTAGTCAATACCTGTCAAATTTCAAGTTTCTACCGTCAACGGCCTGGCTGCTGGAGCACTTTTAGTTTCAGTTTTCCTCTTGAAAAAAATGGTTAAACTTCAAAGTCGATTTTCTCCAAAGTTTGAAAATTTTTCCGAACTCTGTTTTCGACTGAAATAGACAGAAGAGATGTTAAACTTTCACCCAGTACAAAAATCAAAGCTCTAGCATCAAAATTGGCCAGTTTATGGCCATTTTAGTTTTGGGGTCAATTTTTCACTTTTTCAATAAAATAGCAAATCTTTGACAGGCTGTTTCGCAGAAAACTATTGGAGCTGGAGAGTTGCAATTTGCACTGCCTTTGCACATTGATATGAAGTCATTATGTGTCAAATTTCAAGTTCCTGTCGTTAATAGTTTGGGCGCTACGAATTTTTTAGTGTCGGCAAACTCTCTAAAACTGAAATTTGAGGACTTTGTCTTCTCGAAAATTGGGTACAATTTTCAAACGCATTTTTCTCGAAATTTTGAAAAATATGAAATTTTTTTTTCTGCATGAAAAAGATAGCAGAGATGCTAAATTTTCACCCAGTACCAAAATTATAGCTCTAGGATCAAAATTGGCTCAGTTATGGCCATTTTAGTTTGGGGGTACCTTTTTTCAATTTCTGGTTGGGACAAGACCAAATCTTTGAAAGCCCATATCTCGAAAACTATTGGCGATAGAGAGTTGCCATTTGCACTGTGCTTGCACATCCATGTGTAGTCAATACCTGTCAAATTTCAAGTTTCTACCGTCAACGGCCTGGCTGCTGGAGCACTTTTAGTTTCAGTTTTCCTCTTGAAAAAAATGGTTAAACTTCAAAGTCGATTTTTCTCCAAAGTTTGAAAATTTTTCCGAACTCTGTTTTCGACTGAAATAGACAGAAGAGATGTTAAACTTTCACCCAGTACAAAAATCAAAGCTCTAGCATCAAAATTGGCCAGTTTATGGCCATTTTAGTTTTGGGGGTCAATTTTTCACTTTTTCAATAAAATAGCAAATCTTTGACAGGCTGTTTCGCAGAAACTATTGGAGCTGGAGAGTTGCAATTTGCACTGCCTTTGCACATTGATATGAAGTCATTATGTGTCAAATTTCAAGTTCCTGTCGTTAATAGTTTGGGCGCTACGAATTTTTTAGTGTCGGCAACTCTCTAAAACTGAAATTTGAGGACTTTGTCTTCTCGAAAATTGGGTACAATTTTCAAACGCATTTTTCTCGAAATTTTGAAAAATATGAAATTTTTTTTTCTGCATGAAAAAGATAGCAGAGATGCTAAATTTTCACCCAGTACCAAAATTATAGCTCTAGGATCAAAATTGGCTCAGTTATGGCCATTTTAGTTTGGGGGTACCTTTTTTCAATTTCTGGTTGGGACAAGACCAAATCTTTGAAAGCCCATATCTCGAAAACTATTGGCGATAGAGAGTTGCCATTTGCACTGTGCTTGCACATCCATGTGTAGTCAATACCTGTCAAATTTCAAGTTTCTACCGTCAACGGCCTGGCTGCTGGAGCACTTTTAGTTTCAGTTTTCCTCTTGAAAAAAATGGTTAAACTTCAAAGTCGATTTTCTCCAAAGTTTGAAAATTTTTCCGAACTCTGTTTTCGACTGAAATAGACAGAAGAGATGTTAAACTTTCACCCAGTACAAAAATCAAAGCTCTAGCATCAAAATTGGCCAGTTTATGGCCATTTTAGTTTTGGGGTCAATTTTTCACTTTTTCAATAAAATAGCAAATCTTTGACAGGCTGTTTCGCAGAAACTATTGGAGCTGGAGAGTTGCAATTTGCACTGCCTTTGCACATTGATATGAAGTCATTATGTGTCAAATTTCAAGTTCCTGTCGTTAATAGTTTGGGCGCTACGAATTTTTTAGTGTCGGCAACTCTCTAAAACTGAAATTTGAGGACTTTGTCTTCTCGAAAATTGGGTACAATTTTCAAACGCATTTTTCTCGAAATTTTGAAAAATATGAAATTTTTTTTTCTGCATGAAAAAGATAGCAGAGATGCTAAATTTTCACCCAGTACCAAAATTATAGCTCTAGGATCAAAATTGGCTCAGTTATGGCCATTTTAGTTTGGGGGTACCTTTTTTCAATTTCTGGTTGGGACAAGACCAAATCTTTGAAAGCCCATATCTCGAAAACTATTGGCGATAGAGAGTTGCCATTTGCACTGTGCTTGCACATCCATGTGTAGTCAATACCTGTCAAATTTCAAGTTTCTACCGTCAACGGCCTGGCTGCTGGAGCACTTTTAGTTTCAGTTTTCCTCTTGAAAAAAATGGTTAAACTTCAAAGTCGATTTTCTCCAAAGTTTGAAAATTTTTCCGAACTCTGTTTTCGACTGAAATAGACAGAAGAGATGTTAAACTTTCACCCAGTACAAAAATCAAAGCTCTAGCATCAAAATTGGCCAGTTTATGGCCATTTTAGTTTTGGGGTCAATTTTTCACTTTTTCAATAAAATAGCAAATCTTTGACAGGCTGTTTCGCAGAAACTATTGGAGCTGGAGAGTTGCAATTTGCACTGCCTTTGCACATTGATATGAAGTCATTATGTGTCAAATTTCAAGTTCCTGTCGTTAATAGTTTGGGCGCTACGAATTTTTTAGTGTCGGCAACTCTCTAAAACTGAAATTTGAGGACTTTGTCTTCTCGAAAATTGGGTACAATTTTCAAACGCATTTTTCTCGAAATTTTGAAAAATATGAAATTTTTTTTTCTGCATGAAAAAGATAGCAGAGATGCTAAATTTTCACCCAGTACCAAAATTATAGCTCTAGGATCAAAATTGGCTCAGTTATGGCCATTTTAGTTTGGGGGTACCTTTTTTCAATTTCTGGTTGGGACAAGACCAAATCTTTGAAAGCCCATATCTCGAAAACTATTGGCGATAGAGAGTTGCCATTTGCACTGTGCTTGCACATCCATGTGTAGTCAATACCTGTCAAATTTCAAGTTTCTACCGTCAACGGCCTGGCTGCTGGAGCACTTTTAGTTTCAGTTTTCCTCTTGAAAAAAATGGTTAAACTTCAAAGTCGATTTTCTCCAAAGTTTGAAAATTTTTCCGAACTCTGTTTTCGACTGCAATAGACAGAAGAGATGTTAAACTTTCACCCAGTACAAAAATCAAAGCTCTAGCATCAAAATTGGCCAGTTTATGGCCATTTTAGTTTTGGGGTCAATTTTTTCACTTTTTCAATAAAATAGCAAATCTTTGACAGGCTGTTTCGCAGAAACTATTGGAGCTGGAGAGTTGCAATTTGCACTGCCTTTGCACATTGATATGAAGTCATTATGTGTCAAATTTCAAGTTCCTGTCGTTAATAGTTTGGGCGCTACGAATTTTTTAGTGTCGGCAACTCTCTAAAACTGAAATTTGAGGACTTTGTCTTCTCGAAAATTGGGTACAATTTTCAAACGCATTTTTCTCGAAATTTTGAAAAATATGAAATTTTTTTTTCTGCATGAAAAAGATAGCAGAGATGCTAAATTTTCACCCAGTACCAAAATTATAGCTCTAGGATCAAAATTGGCTCAGTTATGGCCATTTTAGTTTGGGGGTACCTTTTTTCAATTTCTGGTTGGGACAAGACCAAATCTTTGAAAGCCCATATCTCGAAAACTATTGGCGATAGAGAGTTGCCATTTGCACTGTGCTTGCACATCCATGTGTAGTCAATACCTGTCAAATTTCAAGTTTCTACCGTCAACGGCCTGGCTGCTGGAGCACTTTTAGTTTCAGTTTTCCTCTTGAAAAAAATGGTTAAACTTCAAAGTCGATTTTCTCCAAAGTTTGAAAATTTTTCCGAACTCTGTTTTCGACTGAAATAGACAGAAGAGATGTTAAACTTTCACCCAGTACAAAAATCAAAGCTCTAGCATCAAAATTGGCCAGTTTATGGCCATTTTAGTTTTGGGGTCAATTTTTCACTTTTTCAATAAAATAGCAAATCTTTGACAGGCTGTTTCGCAGAAACTATTGGAGCTGGAGAGTTGCAATTTGCACTGCCTTTGCACATTGATATGAAGTCATTATGTGTCAAATTTCAAGTTCCTGTCGTTAATAGTTTGGGCGCTACGAATTTTTTAGTGTCGGCAACTCTCTAAAACTGAAATTTGAGGACTTTGTCTTCTCGAAAATTGGGTACAATTTTCAAACGCATTTTTCTCGAAATTTTGAAAAATATGAAATTTTTTTTTCTGCATGAAAAAGATAGCAGAGATGCTAAATTTTCACCCAGTACCAAAATTATAGCTCTAGGATCAAAATTGGCTCAGTTATGGCCATTTTAGTTTGGGGGTACCTTTTTTCAATTTCTGGTTGGGACAAGACCAAATCTTTGAAAGCCCATATCTCGAAAACTATTGGCGATAGAGAGTTGCCATTTGCACTGTGCTTGCACATCCATGTGTAGTCAATACCTGTCAAATTTCAAGTTTCTACCGTCAACGGCCTGGCTGCTGGAGCACTTTTAGTTTCAGTTTTCCTCTTGAAAAAAATGGTTAAACTTCAAAGTCGATTTTCTCCAAAGTTTGAAAATTTTTCCGAACTCTGTTTTCGACTGAAATAGACAGAAGAGATGTTAAACTTTCACCCAGTACAAAAATCAAAGCTCTAGCATCAAAATTGGCCAGTTTATGGCCATTTTAGTTTTGGGGTCAATTTTTCACTTTTTCAATAAAATAGCAAATCTTTGACAGGCTGTTTCGCAGAAACTATTGGAGCTGGAGAGTTGCAATTTGCACTGCCTTTGCACATTGATATGAAGTCATTATGTGTCAAATTTCAAGTTCCTGTCGTTAATAGTTTGGGCGCTACGAATTTTTTAGTGTCGGCAACTCTCTAAAACTGAAATTTGAGGACTTTGTCTTCTCGAAAATTGGGTACAATTTTCAAACGCATTTTTCTCGAAATTTTGAAAAATATGAAATTTTTTTTTCTGCATGAAAAAGATAGCAGAGATGCTAAATTTTCACCCAGTACCAAAATTATAGCTCTAGGATCAAAATTGGCTCAGTTATGGCCATTTTAGTTTGGGGGTACCTTTTTTCAATTTCTGGTTGGGACAAGACCAAATCTTTGAAAGCCCATATCTCGAAAACTATTGGCGATAGAGAGTTGCCATTTGCACTGTGCTTGCACATCCATGTGTAGTCAATACCTGTCAAATTTCAAGTTTCTACCGTCAACGGCCTGGCTGCTGGAGCACTTTTAGTTTCAGTTTTCCTCTTGAAAAAAATGGTTAAACTTCAAAGTCGATTTTCTCCAAAGTTTGAAATTTTTTCCGAACTCTGTTTTCGACTGAAATAGACAGAAGAGATGTTAAACTTTCACCCAGTACAAAAATCAAAGCTCTAGCATCAAAATTGGCCACTTTATGGCCATTTTAGTTTTGGGGTCAATTTTTCACTTTTTCAATAAAATAGCAAATCTTTGACAGGCTGTTTCGCAGAAACTATTGGAGCTGGAGAGTTTCAATTTGCACTGCCTTTGCACATTGATATGAAGTCATTATGTGTCAAATTTCAAGTTCCTGTCGTTAATAGTTTGGGCGCTACGAATTTTTTAGTGTCGGCAACTCTCTAAAACTGAAATTTGAGGACTTTGTCTTCTCGAAAATTGGGTACAATTTTCAAACGCATTTTTCTCGAAATTTTGAAAAATATGAAATTTTTTTTTCTGCATGAAAAAGATAGCAGAGATGCTAAATTTTCACCCAGTACCAAAATTATAGCTCTAGGATCAAAATTGGCTCAGTTATGGCCATTTTAGTTTGGGGGTACCTTTTTTCAATTTCTGGTTGGGACAAGACCAAATCTTTGAAAGCCCATATCTCGAAAACTATTGGAGATAGAGAGTTGCCATTTGCACTGTGCTTGCACATCCATGTGTAGTCAATACCTGTCAAATTTCAAGTTTCTACCGTCAACGGCCTGGCTGCTGGAGCACTTTTAGTTTCAGTTTTCCTCTTGAAAAAAATGGTTAAACTTCAAAGTCGATTTTCTCCAAAGTTTGAAAATTTTTCCGAACTCTGTTTTCGACTGAAATAGACAGAAGAGATGTTAAACTTTCACCCAGTACAAAAATCAAAGCTCTAGCATCAAAATTGGCCAGTTTATGGCCATTTTAGTTTTGGGGTCAATTTTTCACTTTTTCAATAAAATAGCAAATCTTTGACAGGCTGTTTCGCAGAAACTATTGGAGCTGGAGAGTTGCAATTTGCACTGCCTTTGCACATTGATATGAAGTCATTATGTGTCAAATTTCAAGTTCCTGTCGTTAATAGTTTGGGCGCTACGAATTTTTTAGTGTCGGCAACTCTCTAAAACTGAAATTTGAGGACTTTGTCTTCTCGAAAATTGGGTACAATTTTCAAACGCATTTTTCTCGAAATTTTGAAAAATATGAAATTTTTTTTTCTGCATGAAAAAGATAGCAGAGATGCTAAATTTTCACCCAGTACCAAAATTATAGCTCTAGGATCAAAATTGGCTCAGTTATGGCCATTTTAGTTTGGGGGTACCTTTTTTCAATTTCTGGTTGGGACAAGACCAAATCTTTGAAAGCCCATATCTCGAAAACTATTGGCGATAGAGAGTTGCCATTTGCACTGTGCTTGCACATCCATGTGTAGTCAATACCTGTCAAATTTCAAGTTTCTACCGTCAACGGCCTGGCTGCTGGAGCACTTTTAGTTTCAGTTTTCCTCTTGAAAAAAATGGTTAAACTTCAAAGTCGATTTTCTCCAAAGTTTGAAAATTTTTCCGAACTCTGTTTTCGACTGAAATAGACAGAAGAGATGTTAAACTTTCACCCAGTACAAAAATCAAAGCTCTAGCATCAAAATTGGCCAGTTTATGGCCATTTTAGTTTTGGGGTCAATTTTTCACTTTTTCAATAAAATAGCAAATCTTTGACAGGCTGTTTCGCAGAAACTATTGGAGCTGGAGAGTTGCAATTTGCACTGCCTTTGCACATTGATATGAAGTCATTATGTGTCAAATTTCAAGTTCCTGTCGTTAATAGTTTGGGCGCTACGAATTTTTTAGTGTCGGCAACTCTCTAAAACTGAAATTTGAGGACTTTGTCTTCTCGAAAATTGGGTACAATTTTCAAACGCATTTTTCTCGAAATTTTGAAAAATATGAAATTTTTTTTTCTGCATGAAAAAGATAGCAGAGATGCTAAATTTTCACCCAGTACCAAAATTATAGCTCTAGGATCAAAATTGGCTCAGTTATGGCCATTTTAGTTTGGGGGTACCTTTTTTCAATTTCTGGTTGGGACAAGACCAAATCTTTGAAAGCCCATATCTCGAAAACTATTGGCGATAGAGAGTTGCCATTTGCACTGTGCTTGCACATCCATGTGTAGTCAATACCTGTCAAATTTCAAGTTTCTACCGTCAACGGCCTGGCTGCTGGAGCACTTTTAGTTTCAGTTTTCCTCTTGAAAAAAATGGTTAAACTTCAAAGTCGATTTTCTCCAAAGTTTGAAAATTTTTCCGAACTCTGTTTTCGACTGAAATAGACAGAAGAGATGTTAAACTTTCACCCAGTACAAAAATCAAAGCTCTAGCATCAAAATTGGCCAGTTTATGGCCATTTTAGTTTTGGGGTCAATTTTTCACTTTTTCAATAAAATAGCAAATCTTTGACAGGCTGTTTCGCAGAAACTATTGGAGCTGGAGAGTTGCAATTTGCACTGCCTTTGCACATTGATATGAAGTCATTATGTGTCAAATTTCAAGTTCCTGTCGTTAATAGTTTGGGCGCTACGAATTTTTTAGTGTCGGCAACTCTCTAAAACTGAAATTTGAGGACTTTGTCTTCTCGAAAATTGGGTACAATTTTCAAACGCATTTTTCTCGAAATTTTGAAAAATATGAAATTTTTTTTTCTGCATGAAAAAGATAGCAGAGATGCTAAATTTTCACCCAGTACCAAAATTATAGCTCTAGGATCAAAATTGGCTCAGTTATGGCCATTTTAGTTTGGGGGTACCTTTTTTCAATTTCTGGTTGGGACAAGACCAAATCTTTGAAAGCCCATATCTCGAAAACTATTGGCGATAGAGAGTTGCCATTTGCACTGTGCTTGCACATCCATGTGTAGTCAATACCTGTCAAATTTCAAGTTTCTACCGTCAACGGCCTGGCTGCTGGAGCACTTTTAGTTTCAGTTTTCCTCTTGAAAAAAATGGTTAAACTTCAAAGTCGATTTTCTCCAAAGTTTGAAAATTTTTCCGAACTCTGTTTTCGACTGAAATAGACAGAAGAGATGTTAAACTTTCACCCAGTACAAAAATCAAAGCTCTAGCATCAAAATTGGCCAGTTTATGGCCATTTTAGTTTTGGGGTCAATTTTTCACTTTTTCAATAAAATAGCAAATCTTTGACAGACTGTTTCGCAGAAACTATTGGAGCTGGAGAGTTGCAATTTGCACTGCCTTTGCACATTGATATGAAGTCATTATGTGTCAAATTTCAAGTTCCTGTCGTTAATAGTTTGGGCGCTACGAATTTTTTAGTGTCGGCAACTCTCTAAAACTGAAATTTGAGGACTTTGTCTTCTCGAAAATTGGGTACAATTTTCAAACGCATTTTTCTCGAAATTTTGAAAAATATGAAATTTTTTTTTCTGCATGAAAAAGATAGCAGAGATGCTAAATTTTCACCCAGTACCAAAATTATAGCTCTAGGATCAAAATTGGCTCAGTTATGGCCATTTTAGTTTGGGGGTACCTTTTTTCAATTTCTGGTTGGGACAAGACCAAATCTTTGAAAGCCCATATCTCGAAAACTATTGGCGATAGAGAGTTGCCATTTGCACTGTGCTTGCACATCCATGTGTAGTCAATACCTGTCAAATTTCAAGTTTCTACCGTCAACGGCCTGGCTGCTGGAGCACTTTTAGTTTCAGTTTTCCTCTTGAAAAAAATGGTTAAACTTCAAAGTCGATTTTCTCCAAAGTTTGAAAATTTTTCCGAACTCTGTTTTCGACTGAAATAGACAGAAGAGATGTTAAACTTTCACCCAGTACAAAAATCAAAGCTCTAGCATCAAAATTGGCCAGTTTATGGCCATTTTAGTTTTGGGGTCAATTTTTCACTTTTTCAATAAAATAGCAAATCTTTGACAGGCTGTTTCGCAGAAACTATTGGAGCTGGAGAGTTGCAATTTGCACTGCCTTTGCACATTGATATGAAGTCATTATGTGTCAAATTTCAAGTTCCTGTCGTTAATAGTTTGGGCGCTACGAATTTTTTAGTGTCGGCAACTCTCTAAAACTGAAATTTGAGGACTTTGTCTTCTCGAAAATTGGGTACAATTTTCAAACGCATTTTTCTCGAAATTTTGAAAAATATGAAATTTTTTTTTCTGCATGAAAAAGATAGCAGAGATGCTAAATTTTCACCCAGTACCAAAATTATAGCTCTAGGATCAAAATTGGCTCAGTTATGGCCATTTTAGTTTGGGGGTACCTTTTTTCAATTTCTGGTTGGGACAAGACCAAATCTTTGAAAGCCCATATCTCGAAAACTATTGGCGATAGAGAGTTGCCATTTGCACTGTGCTTGCACATCCATGTGTAGTCAATACCTGTCAAATTTCAAGTTTCTACCGTCAACGGCCTGGCTGCTGGAGCACTTTTAGTTTCAGTTTTCCTCTTGAAAAAAATGGTTAAACTTCAAAGTCGATTTTCTCCAAAGTTTGAAAATTTTTCCGAACTCTGTTTTCGACTGAAATAGACAGAAGAGATGTTAAACTTTCACCCAGTACAAAAATCAAAGCTCTAGCATCAAAATTGGCCAGTTTATGGCCATTTTAGTTTTGGGGTCAATTTTTCACTTTTTCAATAAAATAGCAAATCTTTGACAGGCTGTTTCGCAGAAACTATTGGAGCTGGAGAGTTGCAATTTGCACTGCCTTTGCACATTGACATGAAGTCATTATGTGTCAAATTTCAAGTTCCTGTCGTTAATAGTTTGGGCGCTACGAATTTTTTAGTGTCGGCAACTCTCTAAAACTGAAATTTGAGGACTTTGTCTTCTCGAAAATTGGGTACAATTTTCAAACGCATTTTTCTCGAAATTTTGAAAAATATGAAATTTTTTTTTCTGCATGAAAAAGATAGCAGAGATGCTAAATTTTCACCCAGTACCAAAATTATAGCTCTAGGATCAAAATTGGCTCAGTTATGGCCATTTTAGTTTGGGGGTACCTTTTTTCAATTTCTGGTTGGGACAAGACCAAATCTTTGAAAGCCCATATCTCGAAAACTATTGGCGATAGAGAGTTGCCATTTGCACTGTGCTTGCACATCCATGTGTAGTCAATACCTGTCAAATTTCAAGTTTCTACCGTCAACGGCCTGGCTGCTGGAGCACTTTTAGTTTCAGTTTTCCTCTTGAAAAAAATGGTTAAACTTCAAAGTCGATTTTCTCCAAAGTTTGAAAATTTTTCCGAACTCTGTTTTCGACTGAAATAGACAGAAGAGATGTTAAACTTTCACCCAGTACAAAAATCAAAGCTCTAGCATCAAAATTGGCCAGTTTATGGCCATTTTAGTTTTGGGGTCAATTTTTCACTTTTTCAATAAAATAGCAAATCTTTGACAGGCTGTTTCGCAGAAACTATTGGAGCTGGAGAGTTGCAATTTGCACTGCCTTTGCACATTGATATGAAGTCATTATGTGTCAAATTTCAAGTTCCTGTCGTTAATAGTTTGGGCGCTACGAATTTTTTAGTGTCGGCAACTCTCTAAAACTGAAATTTGAGGACTTTGTCTTCTCGAAAATTGGGTACAATTTTCAAACGCATTTTTCTCGAAATTTTGAAAAATATGAAATTTTTTTTTCTGCATGAAAAAGATAGCAGAGATGCTAAATTTTCACCCAGTACCAAAATTATAGCTCTAGGATCAAAATTGGCTCAGTTATGGCCATTTTAGTTTGGGGGTACCTTTTTTCAATTTCTGGTTGGGACAAGACCAAATCTTTGAAAGCCCATATCTCGAAAACTATTGGCGATAGAGAGTTGCCATTTGCACTGTGCTTGCACATCCATGTGTAGTCAATACCTGTCAAATTTCAAGTTTCTACCGTCAACGGCCTGGCTGCTGGAGCACTTTTAGTTTCAGTTTTCCTCTTGAAAAAAATGGTTAAACTTCAAAGTCGATTTTCTCCAAAGTTTGAAAATTTTTCCGAACTCTGTTTTCGACTGAAATAGACAGAAGAGATGTTAAACTTTCACCCAGTACAAAAATCAAAGCTCTAGCATCAAAATTGGCCAGTTTATGGCCATTTTAGTTTTGGGGTCAATTTTTCACTTTTTCAATAAAATAGCAAATCTTTGACAGGCTGTTTCGCAGAAACTATTGGAGCTGGAGAGTTGCAATTTGCACTGCCTTTGCACATTGATATGAAGTCATTATGTGTCAAATTTCAAGTTCCTGTCGTTAATAGTTTGGGCGCTACGAATTTTTTAGTGTCGGCAACTCTCTAAAACTGAAATTTGAGGACTTTGTCTTCTCGAAAATTGGGTACAATTTTCAAACGCATTTTTCTCGAAATTTTGAAAAATATGAAATTTTTTTTTCTGCATGAAAAAGATAGCAGAGATGCTAAATTTTCACCCAGTACCAAAATTATAGCTCTAGGATCAAAATTGGCTCAGTTATGGCCATTTTAGTTTGGGGGTACCTTTTTTCAATTTCTGGTTGGGACAAGACCAAATCTTTGAAAGCCCATATCTCGAAAACTATTGGCGATAGAGAGTTGCCATTTGCACTGTGCTTGCACATCCATGTGTAGTCAATACCTGTCAAATTTCAAGTTTCTACCGTCAACGGCCTGGCTGCTGGAGCACTTTTAGTTTCAGTTTTCCTCTTGAAAAAAATGGTTAAACTTCAAAGTCGATTTTCTCCAAAGTTTGAAAATTTTTCCGAACTCTGTTTTCGACTGAAATAGACAGAAGAGATGTTAAACTTTCACCCAGTACAAAAATCAAAGCTCTAGCATCAAAATTGGCCAGTTTATGGCCATTTTAGTTTTGGGGTCAATTTTTCACTTTTTCAATAAAATAGCAAATCTTTGACAGGCTGTTTCGCAGAAACTATTGGAGCTGGAGAGTTGCAATTTGCACTGCCTTTGCACATTGATATGAAGTCATTATGTGTCAAATTTCAAGTTCCTGTCGTTAATAGTTTGGGCGCTACGAATTTTTTAGTGTCGGCAACTCTCTAAAACTGAAATTTGAGGACTTTGTCTTCTCGAAAATTGGGTACAATTTTCAAACGCATTTTTCTCGAAATTTTGAAAAATATGAAATTTTTTTTTCTGCATGAAAAAGATAGCAGAGATGCTAAATTTTCACCCAGTACCAAAATTATAGCTCTAGGATCAAAATTGGCTCAGTTATGGCCATTTTAGTTTGGGGGTACCTTTTTTCAATTTCTGGTTGGGACAAGACCAAATCTTTGAAAGCCCATATCTCGAAAACTATTGGCGATAGAGAGTTGCCATTTGCACTGTGCTTGCACATCCATGTGTAGTCAATACCTGTCAAATTTCAAGTTTCTACCGTCAACGGCCTGGCTGCTGGAGCACTTTTAGTTTCAGTTTTCCTCTTGAAAAAAATGGTTAAACTTCAAAGTCGATTTTCTCCAAAGTTTGAAAATTTTTCCGAACTCTGTTTTCGACTGAAATAGACAGAAGAGATGTTAAACTTTCACCCAGTACAAAAATCAAAGCTCTAGCATCAAAATTGGCCAGTTTATGGCCATTTTAGTTTTGGGGTCAATTTTTCACTTTTTCAATAAAATAGCAAATCTTTGACAGGCTGTTTCGCAGAAACTATTGGAGCTGGAGAGTTGCAATTTGCACTGCCTTTGCACATTGATATGAAGTCATTATGTGTCAAATTTCAAGTTCCTGTCGTTAATAGTTTGGGCGCTACGAATTTTTTAGTGTCGGCAACTCTCTAAAACTGAAATTTGAGGACTTTGTCTTCTCGAAAATTGGGTACAATTTTCAAACGCATTTTTCTCGAAATTTTGAAAAATATGAAATTTTTTTTTCTGCATGAAAAAGATAGCAGAGATGCTAAATTTTCACCCAGTACCAAAATTATAGCTCTAGGATCAAAATTGGCTCAGTTATGGCCATTTTAGTTTGGGGGTACCTTTTTTCAATTTCTGGTTGGGACAAGACCAAATCTTTGAAAGCCCATATCTCGAAAACTATTGGCGATAGAGAGTTGCCATTTGCACTGTGCTTGCACATCCATGTGTAGTCAATACCTGTCAAATTTCAAGTTTCTACCGTCAACGGCCTGGCTGCTGGAGCACTTTTAGTTTCAGTTTTCCTCTTGAAAAAAATGGTTAAACTTCAAAGTCGATTTTCTCCAAAGTTTGAAAATTTTTCCGAACTCTGTTTTCGACTGAAATAGACAGAAGAGATGTTAAACTTTCACCCAGTACAAAAATCAAAGCTCTAGCATCAAAATTGGCCAGTTTATGGCCATTTTAGTTTTGGGGTCAATTTTTCACTTTTTCAATAAAATAGCAAATCTTTGACAGGCTGTTTCGCAGAAACTATTGGAGCTGGAGAGTTGCAATTTGCACTGCCTTTGCACATTGATATGAAGTCATTATGTGTCAAATTTCAAGTTCCTGTCGTTAATAGTTTGGGCGCTACGAATTTTTTAGTGTCGGCAACTCTCTAAAACTGAAATTTGAGGACTTTGTCTTCTCGAAAATTGGGTACAATTTTCAAACGCATTTTTCTCGAAATTTTGAAAAATATGAAATTTTTTTTTCTGCATGAAAAAGATAGCAGAGATGCTAAATTTTCACCCAGTACCAAAATTATAGCTCTAGGATCAAAATTGGCTCAGTTATGGCCATTTTAGTTTGGGGGTACCTTTTTTCAATTTCTGGTTGGGACAAGACCAAATCTTTGAAAGCCCATATCTCGAAAACTATTGGCGATAGAGAGTTGCCATTTGCACTGTGCTTGCACATCCATGTGTAGTCAATACCTGTCAAATTTCAAGTTTCTACCGTCAACGGCCTGGCTGCTGGAGCACTTTTAGTTTCAGTTTTCCTCTTGAAAAAAATGGTTAAACTTCAAAGTCGATTTTCTCCAAAGTTTGAAAATTTTTCCGAACTCTGTTTTCGACTGAAATAGACAGAAGAGATGTTAAACTTTCACCCAGTACAAAAATCAAAGCTCTAGCATCAAAATTGGCCAGTTTATGGCCATTTTAGTTTTGGGGTCAATTTTTCACTTTTTCAATAAAATAGCAAATCTTTGACAGGCTGTTTCGCAGAAACTATTGGAGCTGGAGAGTTGCAATTTGCACTGCCTTTGCACATTGATATGAAGTCATTATGTGTCAAATTTCAAGTTCCTGTCGTTAATAGTTTGGGCGCTACGAATTTTTTAGTGTCGGCAACTCTCTAAAACTGAAATTTGAGGACTTTGTCTTCTCGAAAATTGGGTACAATTTTCAAACGCATTTTTCTCGAAATTTTGAAAAATATGAAATTTTTTTTTCTGCATGAAAAAGATAGCAGAGATGCTAAATTTTCACCCAGTACCAAAATTATAGCTCTAGGATCAAAATTGGCTCAGTTATGGCCATTTTAGTTTGGGGGTACCTTTTTTCAATTTCTGGTTGGGACAAGACCAAATCTTTGAAAGCCCATATCTCGAAAACTATTGGCGATAGAGAGTTGCCATTTGCACTGTGCTTGCACATCCATGTGTAGTCAATACCTGTCAAATTTCAAGTTTCTACCGTCAACGGCCTGGCTGCTGGAGCACTTTTAGTTTCAGTTTTCCTCTTGAAAAAAATGGTTAAACTTCAAAGTCGATTTTCTCCAAAGTTTGAAAATTTTTCCGAACTCTGTTTTCGACTGAAATAGACAGAAGAGATGTTAAACTTTCACCCAGTACAAAAATCAAAGCTCTAGCATCAAAATTGGCCAGTTTATGGCCATTTTAGTTTTGGGGTCAATTTTTCACTTTTTCAATAAAATAGCAAATCTTTGACAGGCTGTTTCGCAGAAACTATTGGAGCTGGAGAGTTGCAATTTGCACTGCCTTTGCACATTGATATGAAGTCATTATGTGTCAAATTTCAAGTTCCTGTCGTTAATAGTTTGGGCGCTACGAATTTTTTAGTGTCGGCAACTCTCTAAAACTGAAATTTGAGGACTTTGTCTTCTCGAAAATTGGGTACAATTTTCAAACGCATTTTTCTCGAAATTTTGAAAAATATGAAATTTTTTTTTCTGCATGAAAAAGATAGCAGAGATGCTAAATTTTCACCCAGTACCAAAATTATAGCTCTAGGATCAAAATTGGCTCAGTTATGGCCATTTTAGTTTGGGGGTACCTTTTTTCAATTTCTGGTTGGGACAAGACCAAATCTTTGAAAGCCCATATCTCGAAAACTATTGGCGATAGAGAGTTGCCATTTGCACTGTGCTTGCACATCCATGTGTAGTCAATACCTGTCAAATTTCAAGTTTCTACCGTCAACGGCCTGGCTGCTGGAGCACTTTTAGTTTCAGTTTTCCTCTTGAAAAAAATGGTTAAACTTCAAAGTCGATTTTCTCCAAAGTTTGAAAATTTTTCCGAACTCTGTTTTCGACTGAAATAGACAGAAGAGATGTTAAACTTTCACCCAGTACAAAAATCAAAGCTCTAGCATCAAAATTGGCCAGTTTATGGCCATTTTAGTTTTGGGGTCAATTTTTCACTTTTTCAATAAAATAGCAAATCTTTGACAGGCTGTTTCGCAGAAACTATTGGAGCTGGAGAGTTGCAATTTGCACTGCCTTTGCACATTGATATGAAGTCATTATGTGTCAAATTTCAAGTTCCTGTCGTTAATAGTTTGGGCGCTACGAATTTTTTAGTGTCGGCAACTCTCTAAAACTGAAATTTGAGGACTTTGTCTTCTCGAAAATTGGGTACAATTTTCAAACGCATTTTTCTCGAAATTTTGAAAAATATGAAATTTTTTTTTCTGCATGAAAAAGATAGCAGAGATGCTAAATTTTCACCCAGTACCAAAATTATAGCTCTAGGATCAAAATTGGCTCAGTTATGGCCATTTTAGTTTGGGGGTACCTTTTTTCAATTTCTGGTTGGGACAAGACCAAATCTTTGAAAGCCCATATCTCGAAAACTATTGGCGATAGAGAGTTGCCATTTGCACTGTGCTTGCACATCCATGTGTAGTCAATACCTGTCAAATTTCAAGTTTCTACCGTCAACGGCCTGGCTGCTGGAGCACTTTTAGTTTCAGTTTTCCTCTTGAAAAAAATGGTTAAACTTCAAAGTCGATTTTCTCCAAAGTTTGAAAATTTTTCCGAACTCTGTTTTCGACTGAAATAGACAGAAGAGATGTTAAACTTTCACCCAGTACAAAAATCAAAGCTCTAGCATCAAAATTGGCCAGTTTATGGCCATTTTAGTTTTGGGGTCAATTTTTCACTTTTTCAATAAAATAGCAAATCTTTGACAGGCTGTTTCGCAGAAACTATTGGAGCTGGAGAGTTGCAATTTGCACTGCCTTTGCACATTGATATGAAGTCATTATGTGTCAAATTTCAAGTTCCTGTCGTTAATAGTTTGGGCGCTACGAATTTTTTAGTGTCGGCAACTCTCTAAAACTGAAATTTGAGGACTTTGTCTTCTCGAAAATTGGGTACAATTTTCAAACGCATTTTTCTCGAAATTTTGAAAAATATGAAATTTTTTTTTCTGCATGAAAAAGATAGCAGAGATGCTAAATTTTCACCCAGTACCAAAATTATAGCTCTAGGATCAAAATTGGCTCAGTTATGGCCATTTTAGTTTGGGGGTACCTTTTTTCAATTTCTGGTTGGGACAAGACCAAATCTTTGAAAGCCCATATCTCGAAAACTATTGGCGATAGAGAGTTGCCATTTGCACTGTGCTTGCACATCCATGTGTAGTCAATACCTGTCAAATTTCAAGTTTCTACCGTCAACGGCCTGGCTGCTGGAGCACTTTTAGTTTCAGTTTTCCTCTTGAAAAAAATGGTTAAACTTCAAAGTCGATTTTCTCCAAAGTTTGAAAATTTTTCCGAACTCTGTTTTCGACTGAAATAGACAGAAGAGATGTTAAACTTTCACCCAGTACAAAAATCAAAGCTCTAGCATCAAAATTGGCCAGTTTATGGCCATTTTAGTTTTGGGGTCAATTTTTCACTTTTTCAATAAAATAGCAAATCTTTGACAGGCTGTTTCGCAGAAACTATTGGAGCTGGAGAGTTGCAATTTGCACTGCCTTTGCACATTGATATGAAGTCATTATGTGTCAAATTTCAAGTTCCTGTCGTTAATAGTTTGGGCGCTACGAATTTTTTAGTGTCGGCAACTCTCTAAAACTGAAATTTGAGGACTTTGTCTTCTCGAAAATTGGGTACAATTTTCAAACGCATTTTTCTCGAAATTTTGAAAAATATGAAATTTTTTTTTCTGCATGAAAAAGATAGCAGAGATGCTAAATTTTCACCCAGTACCAAAATTATAGCTCTAGGATCAAAATTGGCTCAGTTATGGCCATTTTAGTTTGGGGGTACCTTTTTTCAATTTCTGGTTGGGACAAGACCAAATCTTTGAAAGCCCATATCTCGAAAACTATTGGCGATAGAGAGTTGCCATTTGCACTGTGCTTGCACATCCATGTGTAGTCAATACCTGTCAAATTTCAAGTTTCTACCGTCAACGGCCTGGCTGCTGGAGCACTTTTAGTTTCAGTTTTCCTCTTCAAAAAAATGGTTAAACTTCAAAGTCGATTTTCTCCAAAGTTTGAAAATTTTTCCGAACTCTGTTTTCGACTGAAATAGACAGAAGAGATGTTAAACTTTCACCCAGTACAAAAATCAAAGCTCTAGCATCAAAATTGGCCAGTTTATGGCCATTTTAGTTTTGGGGTCAATTTTTCACTTTTTCAATAAAATAGCAAATCTTTGACAGGCTGTTTCGCAGAAACTATTGGAGCTGGAGAGTTGCAATTTGCACTGCCTTTGCACATTGATATGAAGTCATTATGTGTCAAATTTCAAGTTCCTGTCGTTAATAGTTTGGGCGCTACGAATTTTTTAGTGTCGGCAACTCTCTAAAACTGAAATTTGAGGACTTTGTCTTCTCGAAAATTGGGTACAATTTTCAAACGCATTTTTCTCGAAATTTTGAAAAATATGAAATTTTTTTTTCTGCATGAAAAAGATAGCAGAGATGCTAAATTTTCACCCAGTACCAAAATTATAGCTCTAGGATCAAAATTGGCTCAGTTATGGCCATTTTAGTTTGGGGGTACCTTTTTTCAATTTCTGGTTGGGACAAGACCAAATCTTTGAAAGCCCATATCTCGAAAACTATTGGCGATAGAGAGTTGCCATTTGCACTGTGCTTGCACATCCATGTGTAGTCAATACCTGTCAAATTTCAAGTTTCTACCGTCAACGGCCTGGCTGCTGGAGCACTTTTAGTTTCAGTTTTCCTCTTGAAAAAAATGGTTAAACTTCAAAGTCGATTTTCTCCAAAGTTTGAAAATTTTTCCGAACTCTGTTTTCGACTGAAATAGACAGAAGAGATGTTAAACTTTCACCCAGTACAAAAATCAAAGCTCTAGCATCAAAATTGGCCAGTTTATGGCCATTTTAGTTTTGGGGTCAATTTTTCACTTTTTCAATAAAATAGCAAATCTTTGACAGGCTGTTTCGCAGAAACTATTGGAGCTGGAGAGTTGCAATTTGCACTGCCTTTGCACATTGATATGAAGTCATTATGTGTCAAATTTCAAGTTCCTGTCGTTAATAGTTTGGGCGCTACGAATTTTTTAGTGTCGGCAACTCTCTAAAACTGAAATTTGAGGACTTTGTCTTCTCGAAAATTGGGTACAATTTTCAAACGCATTTTTCTCGAAATTTTGAAAAATATGAAATTTTTTTTTCTGCATGAAAAAGATAGCAGAGATGCTAAATTTTCACCCAGTACCAAAATTATAGCTCTAGGATCAAAATTGGCTCAGTTATGGCCATTTTAGTTTGGGGGTACCTTTTTTCAATTTCTGGTTGGGACAAGACCAAATCTTTGAAAGCCCATATCTCGAAAACTATTGGCGATAGAGAGTTGCCATTTGCACTGTGCTTGCACATCCATGTGTAGTCAATACCTGTCAAATTTCAAGTTTCTACCGTCAACGGCCTGGCTGCTGGAGCACTTTTAGTTTCAGTTTTCCTCTTGAAAAAAATGGTTAAACTTCAAAGTCGATTTTCTCCAAAGTTTGAAAATTTTTCCGAACTCTGTTTTCGACTGAAATAGACAGAAGAGATGTTAAACTTTCACCCAGTACAAAAATCAAAGCTCTAGCATCAAAATTGGCCAGTTTATGGCCATTTTAGTTTTGGGGTCAATTTTTCACTTTTTCAATAAAATAGCAAATCTTTGACAGGCTGTTTCGCAGAAACTATTGGAGCTGGAGAGTTGCAATTTGCACTGCCTTTGCACATTGATATGAAGTCATTATGTGTCAAATTTCAAGTTCCTGTCGTTAATAGTTTGGGCGCTACGAATTTTTTAGTGTCGGCAACTCTCTAAAACTGAAATTTGAGGACTTTGTCTTCTCGAAAATTGGGTACAATTTTCAAACGCATTTTTCTCGAAATTTTGAAAAATATGAAATTTTTTTTTCTGCATGAAAAAGATAGCAGAGATGCTAAATTTTCACCCAGTACCAAAATTATAGCTCTAGGATCAAAATTGGCTCAGTTATGGCCATTTTAGTTTGGGGGTACCTTTTTTCAATTTCTGGTTGGGACAAGACCAAATCTTTGAAAGCCCATATCTCGAAAACTATTGGCGATAGAGAGTTGCCATTTGCACTGTGCTTGCACATCCATGTGTAGTCAATACCTGTCAAATTTCAAGTTTCTACCGTCAACGGCCTGGCTGCTGGAGCACTTTTAGTTTCAGTTTTCCTCTTGAAAAAAATGGTTAAACTTCAAAGTCGATTTTCTCCAAAGTTTGAAAATTTTTCCGAACTCTGTTTTCGACTGAAATAGACAGAAGAGATGTTAAACTTTCACCCAGTACAAAAATCAAAGCTCTAGCATCAAAATTGGCCAGTTTATGGCCATTTTAGTTTTGGGGTCAATTTTTCACTTTTTCAATAAAATAGCAAATCTTTGACAGGCTGTTTCGCAGAAACTATTGGAGCTGGAGAGTTGCAATTTGCACTGCCTTTGCACATTGATATGAAGTCATTATGTGTCAAATTTCAAGTTCCTGTCGTTAATAGTTTGGGCGCTACGAATTTTTTAGTGTCGGCAACTCTCTAAAACTGAAATTTGAGGACTTTGTCTTCTCGAAAATTGGGTACAATTTTCAAACGCATTTTTCTCGAAATTTTGAAAAATATGAAATTTTTTTTTCTGCATGAAAAAGATAGCAGAGATGCTAAATTTTCACCCAGTACCAAAATTATAGCTCTAGGATCAAAATTGGCTCAGTTATGGCCATTTTAGTTTGGGGGTACCTTTTTTCAATTTCTGGTTGGGACAAGACCAAATCTTTGAAAGCCCATATCTCGAAAACTATTGGCGATAGAGAGTTGCCATTTGCACTGTGCTTGCACATCCATGTGTAGTCAATACCTGTCAAATTTCAAGTTTCTACCGTCAACGGCCTGGCTGCTGGAGCACTTTTAGTTTCAGTTTTCCTCTTGAAAAAAATGGTTAAACTTCAAAGTCGATTTTCTCCAAAGTTTGAAAATTTTTCCGAACTCTGTTTTCGACTGAAATAGACAGAAGAGATGTTAAACTTTCACCCAGTACAAAAATCAAAGCTCTAGCATCAAAATTGGCCAGTTTATGGCCATTTTAGTTTTGGGGTCAATTTTTCACTTTTTCAATAAAATAGCAAATCTTTGACAGGCTGTTTCGCAGAAACTATTGGAGCTGGAGAGTTGCAATTTGCACTGCCTTTGCACATTGATATGAAGTCATTATGTGTCAAATTTCAAGTTCCTGTCGTTAATAGTTTGGGCGCTACGAATTTTTTAGTGTCGGCAACTCTCTAAAACTGAAATTTGAGGACTTTGTCTTCTCGAAAATTGGGTACAATTTTCAAACGCATTTTTCTCGAAATTTTGAAAAATATGAAATTTTTTTTTCTGCATGAAAAAGATAGCAGAGATGCTAAATTTTCACCCAGTACCAAAATTATAGCTCTAGGATCAAAATTGGCTCAGTTATGGCCATTTTAGTTTGGGGGTACCTTTTTTCAATTTCTGGTTGGGACAAGACCAAATCTTTGAAAGCCCATATCTCGAAAACTATTGGCGATAGAGAGTTGCCATTTGCACTGTGCTTGCACATCCATGTGTAGTCAATACCTGTCAAATTTCAAGTTTCTACCGTCAACGGCCTGGCTGCTGGAGCACTTTTAGTTTCAGTTTTCCTCTTGAAAAAAATGGTTAAACTTCAAAGTCGATTTTCTCCAAAGTTTGAAAATTTTTCCGAACTCTGTTTTCGACTGAAATAGACAGAAGAGATGTTAAACTTTCACCCAGTACAAAAATCAAAGCTCTAGCATCAAAATTGGCCAGTTTATGGCCATTTTAGTTTTGGGGTCAATTTTTCACTTTTTCAATAAAATAGCAAATCTTTGACAGGCTGTTTCGCAGAAACTATTGGAGCTGGAGAGTTGCAATTTGCACTGCCTTTGCACATTGATATGAAGTCATTATGTGTCAAATTTCAAGTTCCTGTCGTTAATAGTTTGGGCGCTACGAATTTTTTAGTGTCGGCAACTCTCTAAAACTGAAATTTGAGGACTTTGTCTTCTCGAAAATTGGGTACAATTTTCAAACGCATTTTTCTCGAAATTTTGAAAAATATGAAATTTTTTTTTCTGCATGAAAAAGATAGCAGAGATGCTAAATTTTCACCCAGTACCAAAATTATAGCTCTAGGATCAAAATTGGCTCAGTTATGGCCATTTTAGTTTGGGGGTACCTTTTTTCAATTTCTGGTTGGGACAAGACCAAATCTTTGAAAGCCCATATCTCGAAAACTATTGGCGATAGAGAGTTGCCATTTGCACTGTGCTTGCACATCCATGTGTAGTCAATACCTGTCAAATTTCAAGTTTCTACCGTCAACGGCCTGGCTGCTGGAGCACTTTTAGTTTCAGTTTTCCTCTTGAAAAAAATGGTTAAACTTCAAAGTCGATTTTCTCCAAAGTTTGAAAATTTTTCCGAACTCTGTTTTCGACTGAAGTAGACAGAAGAGATGTTAAACTTTCACCCAGTACAAAAATCAAAGCTCTAGCATCAAAATTGGCCAGTTTATGGCCATTTTAGTTTTGGGGTCAATTTTTCACTTTTTCAATAAAATAGCAAATCTTTGACAGGCTGTTTCGCAGAAACTATTGGAGCTGGAGAGTTGCAATTTGCACTGCCTTTGCACATTGATATGAAGTCATTATGTGTCAAATTTCAAGTTCCTGTCGTTAATAGTTTGGGCGCTACGAATTTTTTAGTGTCGGCAACTCTCTAAAACTGAAATTTGAGGACTTTGTCTTCTCGAAAATTGGGTACAATTTTCAAACGCATTTTTCTCGAAATTTTGAAAAATATGAAATTTTTTTTTCTGCATGAAAAAGATAGCAGAGATGCTAAATTTTCACCCAGTACCAAAATTATAGCTCTAGGATCAAAATTGGCTCAGTTATGGCCATTTTAGTTTGGGGGTACCTTTTTTCAATTTCTGGTTGGGACAAGACCAAATCTTTGAAAGCCCATATCTCGAAAACTATTGGCGATAGAGAGTTGCCATTTGCACTGTGCTTGCACATCCATGTGTAGTCAATACCTGTCAAATTTCAAGTTTCTACCGTCAACGGCCTGGCTGCTGGAGCACTTTTAGTTTCAGTTTTCCTCTTGAAAAAAATGGTTAAACTTCAAAGTCGATTTTCTCCAAAGTTTGAAAATTTTTCCGAACTCTGTTTTCGACTGAAATAGACAGAAGAGATGTTAAACTTTCACCCAGTACAAAAATCAAAGCTCTAGCATCAAAATTGGCCAGTTTATGGCCATTTTAGTTTTGGGGTCAATTTTTCACTTTTTCAATAAAATAGCAAATCTTTGACAGGCTGTTTCGCAGAAACTATTGGAGCTGGAGAGTTGCAATTTGCACTGCCTTTGCACATTGATATGAAGTCATTATGTGTCAAATTTCAAGTTCCTGTCGTTAATAGTTTGGGCGCTACGAATTTTTTAGTGTCGGCAACTCTCTAAAACTGAAATTTGAGGACTTTGTCTTCTCGAAAATTGGGTACAATTTTCAAACGCATTTTTCTCGAAATTTTGAAAAATATGAAATTTTTTTTTCTGCATGAAAAAGATAGCAGAGATGCTAAATTTTCACCCAGTACCAAAATTATAGCTCTAGGATCAAAATTGGCTCAGTTATGGCCATTTTAGTTTGGGGGTACCTTTTTTCAATTTCTGGTTGGGACAAGACCAAATCTTTGAAAGCCCATATCTCGAAAACTATTGGCGATAGAGAGTTGCCATTTGCACTGTGCTTGCACATCCATGTGTAGTCAATACCTGTCAAATTTCAAGTTTCTACCGTCAACGGCCTGGCTGCTGGAGCACTTTTAGTTTCAGTTTTCCTCTTGAAAAAAATGGTTAAACTTCAAAGTCGATTTTCTCCAAAGTTTGAAAATTTTTCCGAACTCTGTTTTCGACTGAAATAGACAGAAGAGATGTTAAACTTTCACCCAGTACAAAAATCAAAGCTCTAGCATCAAAATTGGCCAGTTTATGGCCATTTTAGTTTTGGGGTCAATTTTTCACTTTTTCAATAAAATAGCAAATCTTTGACAGGCTGTTTCGCAGAAACTATTGGAGCTGGAGAGTTGCAATTTGCACTGCCTTTGCACATTGATATGAAGTCATTATGTGTCAAATTTCAAGTTCCTGTCGTTAATAGTTTGGGCGCTACGAATTTTTTAGTGTCGGCAACTCTCTAAAACTGAAATTTGAGGACTTTGTCTTCTCGAAAATTGGGTACAATTTTCAAACGCATTTTTCTCGAAATTTTGAAAAATATGAAATTTTTTTTTCTGCATGAAAAAGATAGCAGAGATGCTAAATTTTCACCCAGTACCAAAATTATAGCTCTAGGATCAAAATTGGCTCAGTTATGGCCATTTTAGTTTGGGGGTACCTTTTTTCAATTTCTGGTTGGGACAAGACCAAATCTTTGAAAGCCCATATCTCGAAAACTATTGGCGATAGAGAGTTGCCATTTGCACTGTGCTTGCACATCCATGTGTAGTCAATACCTGTCAAATTTCAAGTTTCTACCGTCAACGGCCTGGCTGCTGGAGCACTTTTAGTTTCAGTTTTCCTCTTGAAAAAAATGGTTAAACTTCAAAGTCGATTTTCTCCAAAGTTTGAAAATTTTTCCGAACTCTGTTTTCGACTGAAATAGACAGAAGAGATGTTAAACTTTCACCCAGTACAAAAATCAAAGCTCTAGCATCAAAATTGGCCAGTTTATGGCCATTTTAGTTTTGGGGTCAATTTTTCACTTTTTCAATAAAATAGCAAATCTTTGACAGGCTGTTTCGCAGAAACTATTGGAGCTGGAGAGTTGCAATTTGCACTGCCTTTGCACATTGATATGAAGTCATTATGTGTCAAATTTCAAGTTCCTGTCGTTAATAGTTTGGGCGCTACGAATTTTTTAGTGTCGGCAACTCTCTAAAACTGAAATTTGAGGACTTTGTCTTCTCGAAAATTGGGTACAATTTTCAAACGCATTTTTCTCGAAATTTTGAAAAATATGAAATTTTTTTTTCTGCATGAAAAAGATAGCAGAGATGCTAAATTTTCACCCAGTACCAAAATTATAGCTCTAGGATCAAAATTGGCTCAGTTATGGCCATTTTAGTTTGGGGGTACCTTTTTTCAATTTCTGGTTGGGACAAGACCAAATCTTTGAAAGCCCATATCTCGAAAACTATTGGCGATAGAGAGTTGCCATTTGCACTGTGCTTGCACATCCATGTGTAGTCAATACCTGTCAAATTTCAAGTTTCTACCGTCAACGGCCTGGCTGCTGGAGCACTTTTAGTTTCAGTTTTCCTCTTGAAAAAAATGGTTAAACTTCAAAGTCGATTTTCTCCAAAGTTTGAAAATTTTTCCGAACTCTGTTTTCGACTGAAATAGACAGAAGAGATGTTAAACTTTCACCCAGTACAAAAATCAAAGCTCTAGCATCAAAATTGGCCAGTTTATGGCCATTTTAGTTTTGGGGTCAATTTTTCACTTTTTCAATAAAATAGCAAATCTTTGACAGGCTGTTTCGCAGAAACTATTGGAGCTGGAGAGTTGCAATTTGCACTGCCTTTGCACATTGATATGAAGTCATTATGTGTCAAATTTCAAGTTCCTGTCGTTAATAGTTTGGGCGCTACGAATTTTTTAGTGTCGGCAACTCTCTAAAACTGAAATTTGAGGACTTTGTCTTCTCGAAAATTGGGTACAATTTTCAAACGCATTTTTCTCGAAATTTTGAAAAATATGAAATTTTTTTTTCTGCATGAAAAAGATAGCAGAGATGCTAAATTTTCACCCAGTACCAAAATTATAGCTCTAGGATCAAAATTGGCTCAGTTATGGCCATTTTAGTTTGGGGGTACCTTTTTTCAATTTCTGGTTGGGACAAGACCAAATCTTTGAAAGCCCATATCTCGAAAACTATTGGCGATAGAGAGTTGCCATTTGCACTGTGCTTGCACATCCATGTGTAGTCAATACCTGTCAAATTTCAAGTTTCTACCGTCAACGGCCTGGCTGCTGGAGCACTTTTAGTTTCAGTTTTCCTCTTGAAAAAAATGGTTAAACTTCAAAGTCGATTTTCTCCAAAGTTTGAAAATTTTTCCGAACTCTGTTTTCGACTGAAATAGACAGAAGAGATGTTAAACTTTCACCCAGTACAAAAATCAAAGCTCTAGCATCAAAATTGGCCAGTTTATGGCCATTTTAGTTTTGGGGTCAATTTTTCACTTTTTCAATAAAATAGCAAATCTTTGACAGGCTGTTTCGCAGAAACTATTGGAGCTGGAGAGTTGCAATTTGCACTGCCTTTGCACATTGATATGAAGTCATTATGTGTCAAATTTCAAGTTCCTGTCGTTAATAGTTTGGGCGCTACGAATTTTTTAGTGTCGGCAACTCTCTAAAACTGAAATTTGAGGACTTTGTCTTCTCGAAAATTGGGTACAATTTTCAAACGCATTTTTCTCGAAATTTTGAAAAATATGAAATTTTTTTTTCTGCATGAAAAAGATAGCAGAGATGCTAAATTTTCACCCAGTACCAAAATTATAGCTCTAGGATCAAAATTGGCTCAGTTATGGCCATTTTAGTTTGGGGGTACCTTTTTTCAATTTCTGGTTGGGACAAGACCAAATCTTTGAAAGCCCATATCTCGAAAACTATTGGCGATAGAGAGTTGCCATTTGCACTGTGCTTGCACATCCATGTGTAGTCAATACCTGTCAAATTTCAAGTTTCTACCGTCAACGGCCTGGCTGCTGGAGCACTTTTAGTTTCAGTTTTCCTCTTGAAAAAAATGGTTAAACTTCAAAGTCGATTTTCTCCAAAGTTTGAAAATTTTTCCGAACTCTGTTTTCGACTGAAATAGACAGAAGAGATGTTAAACTTTCACCCAGTACAAAAATCAAAGCTCTAGCATCAAAATTGGCCAGTTTATGGCCATTTTAGTTTTGGGGTCAATTTTTCACTTTTTCAATAAAATAGCAAATCTTTGACAGGCTGTTTCGCAGAAACTATTGGAGCTGGAGAGTTGCAATTTGCACTGCCTTTGCACATTGATATGAAGTCATTATGTGTCAAATTTCAAGTTCCTGTCGTTAATAGTTTGGGCGCTACGAATTTTTTAGTGTCGGCAACTCTCTAAAACTGAAATTTGAGGACTTTGTCTTCTCGAAAATTGGGTACAATTTTCAAACGCATTTTTCTCGAAATTTTGAAAAATATGAAATTTTTTTTTCTGCATGAAAAAGATAGCAGAGATGCTAAATTTTCACCCAGTACCAAAATTATAGCTCTAGGATCAAAATTGGCTCAGTTATGGCCATTTTAGTTTGGGGGTACCTTTTTTCAATTTCTGGTTGGGACAAGACCAAATCTTTGAAAGCCCATATCTCGAAAACTATTGGCGATAGAGAGTTGCCATTTGCACTGTGCTTGCACATCCATGTGTAGTCAATACCTGTCAAATTTCAAGTTTCTACCGTCAACGGCCTGGCTGCTGGAGCACTTTTAGTTTCAGTTTTCCTCTTGAAAAAAATGGTTAAACTTCAAAGTCGATTTTCTCCAAAGTTTGAAAATTTTTCCGAACTCTGTTTTCGACTGAAATAGACAGAAGAGATGTTAAACTTTCACCCAGTACAAAAATCAAAGCTCTAGCATCAAAATTGGCCAGTTTATGGCCATTTTAGTTTTGGGGTCAATTTTTCACTTTTTCAATAAAATAGCAAATCTTTGACAGGCTGTTTCGCAGAAACTATTGGAGCTGGAGAGTTGCAATTTGCACTGCCTTTGCACATTGATATGAAGTCATTATGTGTCAAATTTCAAGTTCCTGTCGTTAATAGTTTGGGCGCTACGAATTTTTTAGTGTCGGCAACTCTCTAAAACTGAAATTTGAGGACTTTGTCTTCTCGAAAATTGGGTACAATTTTCAAACGCATTTTTCTCGAAATTTTGAAAAATATGAAATTTTTTTTTCTGCATGAAAAAGATAGCAGAGATGCTAAATTTTCACCCAGTACCAAAATTATAGCTCTAGGATCAAAATTGGCTCAGTTATGGCCATTTTAGTTTGGGGGTACCTTTTTTCAATTTCTGGTTGGGACAAGACCAAATCTTTGAAAGCCCATATCTCGAAAACTATTGGCGATAGAGAGTTGCCATTTGCACTGTGCTTGCACATCCATGTGTAGTCAATACCTGTCAAATTTCAAGTTTCTACCGTCAACGGCCTGGCTGCTGGAGCACTTTTAGTTTCAGTTTTCCTCTTGAAAAAAATGGTTAAACTTCAAAGTCGATTTTCTCCAAAGTTTGAAAATTTTTCCGAACTCTGTTTTCGACTGAAATAGACAGAAGAGATGTTAAACTTTCACCCAGTACAAAAATCAAAGCTCTAGCATCAAAATTGGCCAGTTTATGGCCATTTTAGTTTTGGGGTCAATTTTTCACTTTTTCAATAAAATAGCAAATCTTTGACAGGCTGTTTCGCAGAAACTATTGGAGCTGGAGAGTTGCAATTTGCACTGCCTTTGCACATTGATATGAAGTCATTATGTGTCAAATTTCAAGTTCCTGTCGTTAATAGTTTGGGCGCTACGAATTTTTTAGTGTCGGCAACTCTCTAAAACTGAAATTTGAGGACTTTGTCTTCTCGAAAATTGGGTACAATTTTCAAACGCATTTTTCTCGAAATTTTGAAAAATATGAAATTTTTTTTTCTGCATGAAAAAGATAGCAGAGATGCTAAATTTTCACCCAGTACCAAAATTATAGCTCTAGGATCAAAATTGGCTCAGTTATGGCCATTTTAGTTTGGGGGTACCTTTTTTCAATTTCTGGTTGGGACAAGACCAAATCTTTGAAAGCCCATATCTCGAAAACTATTGGCGATAGAGAGTTGCCATTTGCACTGTGCTTGCACATCCATGTGTAGTCAATACCTGTCAAATTTCAAGTTTCTACCGTCAACGGCCTGGCTGCTGGAGCACTTTTAGTTTCAGTTTTCCTCTTGAAAAAAATGGTTAAACTTCAAAGTCGATTTTCTCCAAAGTTTGAAAATTTTTCCGAACTCTGTTTTCGACTGAAATAGACAGAAGAGATGTTAAACTTTCACCCAGTACAAAAATCAAAGCTCTAGCATCAAAATTGGCCAGTTTATGGCCATTTTAGTTTTGGGGTCAATTTTTCACTTTTTCAATAAAATAGCAAATCTTTGACAGGCTGTTTCGCAGAAACTATTGGAGCTGGAGAGTTGCAATTTGCACTGCCTTTGCACATTGATATGAAGTCATTATGTGTCAAATTTCAAGTTCCTGTCGTTAATAGTTTGGGCGCTACGAATTTTTTAGTGTCGGCAACTCTCTAAAACTGAAATTTGAGGACTTTGTCTTCTCGAAAATTGGGTACAATTTTCAAACGCATTTTTCTCGAAATTTTGAAAAATATGAAATTTTTTTTTCTGCATGAAAAAGATAGCAGAGATGCTAAATTTTCACCCAGTACCAAAATTATAGCTCTAGGATCAAAATTGGCTCAGTTATGGCCATTTTAGTTTGGGGGTACCTTTTTTCAATTTCTGGTTGGGACAAGACCAAATCTTTGAAAGCCCATATCTCGAAAACTATTGGCGATAGAGAGTTGCCATTTGCACTGTGCTTGCACATCCATGTGTAGTCAATACCTGTCAAATTTCAAGTTTCTACCGTCAACGGCCTGGCTGCTGGAGCACTTTTAGTTTCAGTTTTCCTCTTGAAAAAAATGGTTAAACTTCAAAGTCGATTTTCTCCAAAGTTTGAAAATTTTTCCGAACTCTGTTTTCGACTGAAATAGACAGAAGAGATGTTAAACTTTCACCCAGTACAAAAATCAAAGCTCTAGCATCAAAATTGGCCAGTTTATGGCCATTTTAGTTTTGGGGTCAATTTTTCACTTTTTCAATAAAATAGCAAATCTTTGACAGGCTGTTTCGCAGAAACTATTGGAGCTGGAGAGTTGCAATTTGCACTGCCTTTGCACATTGATATGAAGTCATTATGTGTCAAATTTCAAGTTCCTGTCGTTAATAGTTTGGGCGCTACGAATTTTTTAGTGTCGGCAACTCTCTAAAACTGAAATTTGAGGACTTTGTCTTCTCGAAAATTGGGTACAATTTTCAAACGCATTTTTCTCGAAATTTTGAAAAATATGAAATTTTTTTTTCTGCATGAAAAAGATAGCAGAGATGCTAAATTTTCACCCAGTACCAAAATTATAGCTCTAGGATCAAAATTGGCTCAGTTATGGCCATTTTAGTTTGGGGGTACCTTTTTTCAATTTCTGGTTGGGACAAGACCAAATCTTTGAAAGCCCATATCTCGAAAACTATTGGCGATAGAGAGTTGCCATTTGCACTGTGCTTGCACATCCATGTGTAGTCAATACCTGTCAAATTTCAAGTTTCTACCGTCAACGGCCTGGCTGCTGGAGCACTTTTAGTTTCAGTTTTCCTCTTGAAAAAAATGGTTAAACTTCAAAGTCGATTTTCTCCAAAGTTTGAAAATTTTTCCGAACTCTGTTTTCGACTGAAATAGACAGAAGAGATGTTAAACTTTCACCCAGTACAAAAATCAAAGCTCTAGCATCAAAATTGGCCAGTTTATGGCCATTTTAGTTTTGGGGTCAATTTTTCACTTTTTCAATAAAATAGCAAATCTTTGACAGGCTGTTTCGCAGAAACTATTGGAGCTGGAGAGTTGCAATTTGCACTGCCTTTGCACATTGATATGAAGTCATTATGTGTCAAATTTCAAGTTCCTGTCGTTAATAGTTTGGGCGCTACGAATTTTTTAGTGTCGGCAACTCTCTAAAACTGAAATTTGAGGACTTTGTCTTCTCGAAAATTGGGTACAATTTTCAAACGCATTTTTCTCGAAATTTTGAAAAATATGAAATTTTTTTTTCTGCATGAAAAAGATAGCAGAGATGCTAAATTTTCACCCAGTACCAAAATTATAGCTCTAGGATCAAAATTGGCTCAGTTATGGCCATTTTAGTTTGGGGGTACCTTTTTTCAATTTCTGGTTGGGACAAGACCAAATCTTTGAAAGCCCATATCTCGAAAACTATTGGCGATAGAGAGTTGCCATTTGCACTGTGCTTGCACATCCATGTGTAGTCAATACCTGTCAAATTTCAAGTTTCTACCGTCAACGGCCTGGCTGCTGGAGCACTTTTAGTTTCAGTTTTCCTCTTGAAAAAAATGGTTAAACTTCAAAGTCGATTTTCTCCAAAGTTTGAAAATTTTTCCGAACTCTGTTTTCGACTGAAATAGACAGAAGAGATGTTAAACTTTCACCCAGTACAAAAATCAAAGCTCTAGCATCAAAATTGGCCAGTTTATGGCCATTTTAGTTTTGGGGTCAATTTTTCACTTTTTCAATAAAATAGCAAATCTTTGACAGGCTGTTTCGCAGAAACTATTGGAGCTGGAGAGTTGCAATTTGCACTGCCTTTGCACATTGATATGAAGTCATTATGTGTCAAATTTCAAGTTCCTGTCGTTAATAGTTTGGGCGCTACGAATTTTTTAGTGTCGGCAACTCTCTAAAACTGAAATTTGAGGACTTTGTCTTCTCGAAAATTGGGTACAATTTTCAAACGCATTTTTCTCGAAATTTTGAAAAATATGAAATTTTTTTTCTGCATGAAAAAGATAGCAGAGATGCTAAATTTTCACCCAGTACCAAAATTATAGCTCTAGGATCAAAATTGGCTCAGTTATGGCCATTTTAGTTTGGGGGTACCTTTTTTCAATTTCTGGTTGGGACAAGACCAAATCTTTGAAAGCCCATATCTCGAAAACTATTGGCGATAGAGAGTTGCCATTTGCACTGTGCTTGCACATCCATGTGTAGTCAATACCTGTCAAATTTCAAGTTTCTACCGTCAACGGCCTGGCTGCTGGAGCACTTTTAGTTTCAGTTTTCCTCTTGAAAAAAATGGTTAAACTTCAAAGTCGATTTTCTCCAAAGTTTGAAAATTTTTCCGAACTCTGTTTTCGACTGAAATAGACAGAAGAGATGTTAAACTTTCACCCAGTACAAAAATCAAAGCTCTAGCATCAAAATTGGCCAGTTTATGGCCATTTTAGTTTTGGGGTCAATTTTTCACTTTTTCAATAAAATAGCAAATCTTTGACAGGCTGTTTCGCAGAAACTATTGGAGCTGGAGAGTTGCAATTTGCACTGCCTTTGCACATTGATATGAAGTCATTATGTGTCAAATTTCAAGTTCCTGTCGTTAATAGTTTGGGCGCTACGAATTTTTTAGTGTCGGCAACTCTCTAAAACTGAAATTTGAGGACTTTGTCTTCTCGAAAATTGGGTACAATTTTCAAACGCATTTTTCTCGAAATTTTGAAAAATATGAAATTTTTTTTTCTGCATGAAAAAGATAGCAGAGATGCTAAATTTTCACCCAGTACCAAAATTATAGCTCTAGGATCAAAATTGGCTCAGTTATGGCCATTTTAGTTTGGGGGTACCTTTTTTCAATTTCTGGTTGGGACAAGACCAAATCTTTGAAAGCCCATATCTCGAAAACTATTGGCGATAGAGAGTTGCCATTTGCACTGTGCTTGCACATCCATGTGTAGTCAATACCTGTCAAATTTCAAGTTTCTACCGTCAACGGCCTGGCTGCTGGAGCACTTTTAGTTTCAGTTTTCCTCTTGAAAAAAATGGTTAAACTTCAAAGTCGATTTTCTCCAAAGTTTGAAAATTTTTCCGAACTCTGTTTTCGACTGAAATAGACAGAAGAGATGTTAAACTTTCACCCAGTACAAAAATCAAAGCTCTAGCATCAAAATTGGCCAGTTTATGGCCATTTTAGTTTTGGGGTCAATTTTTCACTTTTTCAATAAAATAGCAAATCTTTGACAGGCTGTTTCGCAGAAACTATTGGAGCTGGAGAGTTGCAATTTGCACTGCCTTTGCACATTGATATGAAGTCATTATGTGTCAAATTTCAAGTTCCTGTCGTTAATAGTTTGGGCGCTACGAATTTTTTAGTGTCGGCAACTCTCTAAAACTGAAATTTGAGGACTTTGTCTTCTCGAAAATTGGGTACAATTTTCAAACGCATTTTTCTCGAAATTTTGAAAAATATGAAATTTTTTTTTCTGCATGAAAAAGATAGCAGAGATGCTAAATTTTCACCCAGTACCAAAATTATAGCTCTAGGATCAAAATTGGCTCAGTTATGGCCATTTTAGTTTGGGGGTACCTTTTTTCAATTTCTGGTTGGGACAAGACCAAATCTTTGAAAGCCCATATCTCGAAAACTATTGGCGATAGAGAGTTGCCATTTGCACTGTGCTTGCACATCCATGTGTAGTCAATACCTGTCAAATTTCAAGTTTCTACCGTCAACGGCCTGGCTGCTGGAGCACTTTTAGTTTCAGTTTTCCTCTTGAAAAAAATGGTTAAACTTCAAAGTCGATTTTCTCCAAAGTTTGAAAATTTTTCCGAACTCTGTTTTCGACTGAAATAGACAGAAGAGATGTTAAACTTTCACCCAGTACAAAAATCAAAGCTCTAGCATCAAAATTGGCCAGTTTATGGCCATTTTAGTTTTGGGGTCAATTTTTCACTTTTTCAATAAAATAGCAAATCTTTGACAGGCTGTTTCGCAGAAACTATTGGAGCTGGAGAGTTGCAATTTGCACTGCCTTTGCACATTGATATGAAGTCATTATGTGTCAAATTTCAAGTTCCTGTCGTTAATAGTTTGGGCGCTACGAATTTTTTAGTGTCGGCAACTCTCTAAAACTGAAATTTGAGGACTTTGTCTTCTCGAAAATTGGGTACAATTTTCAAACGCATTTTTCTCGAAATTTTGAAAAATATGAAATTTTTTTTTCTGCATGAAAAAGATAGCAGAGATGCTAAATTTTCACCCAGTACCAAAATTATAGCTCTAGGATCAAAATTGGCTCAGTTATGGCCATTTTAGTTTGGGGGTACCTTTTTTCAATTTCTGGTTGGGACAAGACCAAATCTTTGAAAGCCCATATCTCGAAAACTATTGGCGATAGAGAGTTGCCATTTGCACTGTGCTTGCACATCCATGTGTAGTCAATACCTGTCAAATTTCAAGTTTCTACCGTCAACGGCCTGGCTGCTGGAGCACTTTTAGTTTCAGTTTTCCTCTTGAAAAAAATGGTTAAACTTCAAAGTCGATTTTCTCCAAAGTTTGAAAATTTTTCCGAACTCTGTTTTCGACTGAAATAGACAGAAGAGATGTTAAACTTTCACCCAGTACAAAAATCAAAGCTCTAGCATCAAAATTGGCCAGTTTATGGCCATTTTAGTTTTGGGGTCAATTTTTCACTTTTTCAATAAAATAGCAAATCTTTGACAGGCTGTTTCGCAGAAACTATTGGAGCTGGAGAGTTGCAATTTGCACTGCCTTTGCACATTGATATGAAGTCATTATGTGTCAAATTTCAAGTTCCTGTCGTTAATAGTTTGGGCGCTACGAATTTTTTAGTGTCGGCAACTCTCTAAAACTGAAATTTGAGGACTTTGTCTTCTCGAAAATTGGGTACAATTTTCAAACGCATTTTTCTCGAAATTTTGAAAAATATGAAATTTTTTTTTCTGCATGAAAAAGATAGCAGAGATGCTAAATTTTCACCCAGTACCAAAATTATAGCTCTAGGATCAAAATTGGCTCAGTTATGGCCATTTTAGTTTGGGGGTACCTTTTTTCAATTTCTGGTTGGGACAAGACCAAATCTTTGAAAGCCCATATCTCGAAAACTATTGGCGATAGAGAGTTGCCATTTGCACTGTGCTTGCACATCCATGTGTAGTCAATACCTGTCAAATTTCAAGTTTCTACCGTCAACGGCCTGGCTGCTGGAGCACTTTTAGTTTCAGTTTTCCTCTTGAAAAAAATGGTTAAACTTCAAAGTCGATTTTCTCCAAAGTTTGAAAATTTTTCCGAACTCTGTTTTCGACTGAAATAGACAGAAGAGATGTTAAACTTTCACCCAGTACAAAAATCAAAGCTCTAGCATCAAAATTGGCCAGTTTATGGCCATTTTAGTTTTGGGGTCAATTTTTCACTTTTTCAATAAAATAGCAAATCTTTGACAGGCTGTTTCGCAGAAACTATTGGAGCTGGAGAGTTGCAATTTGCACTGCCTTTGCACATTGATATGAAGTCATTATGTGTCAAATTTCAAGTTCCTGTCGTTAATAGTTTGGGCGCTACGAATTTTTTAGTGTCGGCAACTCTCTAAAACTGAAATTTGAGGACTTTGTCTTCTCGAAAATTGGGTACAATTTTCAAACGCATTTTTCTCGAAATTTTGAAAAATATGAAATTTTTTTTTCTGCATGAAAAAGATAGCAGAGATGCTAAATTTTCACCCAGTACCAAAATTATAGCTCTAGGATCAAAATTGGCTCAGTTATGGCCATTTTAGTTTGGGGGTACCTTTTTTCAATTTCTGGTTGGGACAAGACCAAATCTTTGAAAGCCCATATCTCGAAAACTATTGGCGATAGAGAGTTGCCATTTGCACTGTGCTTGCACATCCATGTGTAGTCAATACCTGTCAAATTTCAAGTTTCTACCGTCAACGGCCTGGCTGCTGGAGCACTTTTAGTTTCAGTTTTCCTCTTGAAAAAAATGGTTAAACTTCAAAGTCGATTTTCTCCAAAGTTTGAAAATTTTTCCGAACTCTGTTTTCGACTGAAATAGACAGAAGAGATGTTAAACTTTCACCCAGTACAAAAATCAAAGCTCTAGCATCAAAATTGGCCAGTTTATGGCCATTTTAGTTTTGGGGTCAATTTTTCACTTTTTCAATAAAATAGCAAATCTTTGACAGGCTGTTTCGCAGAAACTATTGGAGCTGGAGAGTTGCAATTTGCACTGCCTTTGCACATTGATATGAAGTCATTATGTGTCAAATTTCAAGTTCCTGTCGTTAATAGTTTGGGCGCTACGAATTTTTTAGTGTCGGCAACTCTCTAAAACTGAAATTTGAGGACTTTGTCTTCTCGAAAATTGGGTACAATTTTCAAACGCATTTTTCTCGAAATTTTGAAAAATATGAAATTTTTTTTTCTGCATGAAAAAGATAGCAGAGATGCTAAATTTTCACCCAGTACCAAAATTATAGCTCTAGGATCAAAATTGGCTCAGTTATGGCCATTTTAGTTTGGGGGTACCTTTTTTCAATTTCTGGTTGGGACAAGACCAAATCTTTGAAAGCCCATATCTCGAAAACTATTGGCGATAGAGAGTTGCCATTTGCACTGTGCTTGCACATCCATGTGTAGTCAATACCTGTCAAATTTCAAGTTTCTACCGTCAACGGCCTGGCTGCTGGAGCACTTTTAGTTTCAGTTTTCCTCTTGAAAAAAATGGTTAAACTTCAAAGTCGATTTTCTCCAAAGTTTGAAAATTTTTCCGAACTCTGTTTTCGACTGAAATAGACAGAAGAGATGTTAAACTTTCACCCAGTACAAAAATCAAAGCTCTAGCATCAAAATTGGCCAGTTTATGGCCATTTTAGTTTTGGGGTCAATTTTTCACTTTTTCAATAAAATAGCAAATCTTTGACAGGCTGTTTCGCAGAAACTATTGGAGCTGGAGAGTTGCAATTTGCACTGCCTTTGCACATTGATATGAAGTCATTATGTGTCAAATTTCAAGTTCCTGTCGTTAATAGTTTGGGCGCTACGAATTTTTTAGTGTCGGCAACTCTCTAAAACTGAAATTTGAGGACTTTGTCTTCTCGAAAATTGGGTACAATTTTCAAACGCATTTTTCTCGAAATTTTGAAAAATATGAAATTTTTTTTTCTGCATGAAAAAGATAGCAGAGATGCTAAATTTTCACCCAGTACCAAAATTATAGCTCTAGGATCAAAATTGGCTCAGTTATGGCCATTTTAGTTTGGGGGTACCTTTTTTCAATTTCTGGTTGGGACAAGACCAAATCTTTGAAAGCCCATATCTCGAAAACTATTGGCGATAGAGAGTTGCCATTTGCACTGTGCTTGCACATCCATGTGTAGTCAATACCTGTCAAATTTCAAGTTTCTACCGTCAACGGCCTGGCTGCTGGAGCACTTTTAGTTTCAGTTTTCCTCTTGAAAAAAATGGTTAAACTTCAAAGTCGATTTTCTCCAAAGTTTGAAAATTTTTCCGAACTCTGTTTTCGACTGAAATAGACAGAAGAGATGTTAAACTTTCACCCAGTACAAAAATCAAAGCTCTAGCATCAAAATTGGCCAGTTTATGGCCATTTTAGTTTTGGGGTCAATTTTTCACTTTTTCAATAAAATAGCAAATCTTTGACAGGCTGTTTCGCAGAAACTATTGGAGCTGGAGAGTTGCAATTTGCACTGCCTTTGCACATTGATATGAAGTCATTATGTGTCAAATTTCAAGTTCCTGTCGTTAATAGTTTGGGCGCTACGAATTTTTTAGTGTCGGCAACTCTCTAAAACTGAAATTTGAGGACTTTGTCTTCTCGAAAATTGGGTACAATTTTCAAACGCATTTTTCTCGAAATTTTGAAAAATATGAAATTTTTTTTTCTGCATGAAAAAGATAGCAGAGATGCTAAATTTTCACCCAGTACCAAAATTATAGCTCTAGGATCAAAATTGGCTCAGTTATGGCCATTTTAGTTTGGGGGTACCTTTTTTCAATTTCTGGTTGGGACAAGACCAAATCTTTGAAAGCCCATATCTCGAAAACTATTGGCGATAGAGAGTTGCCATTTGCACTGTGCTTGCACATCCATGTGTAGTCAATACCTGTCAAATTTCAAGTTTCTACCGTCAACGGCCTGGCTGCTGGAGCACTTTTAGTTTCAGTTTTCCTCTTGAAAAAAATGGTTAAACTTCAAAGTCGATTTTCTCCAAAGTTTGAAAATTTTTCCGAACTCTGTTTTCGACTGAAATAGACAGAAGAGATGTTAAACTTTCACCCAGTACAAAAATCAAAGCTCTAGCATCAAAATTGGCCAGTTTATGGCCATTTTAGTTTTGGGGTCAATTTTTCACTTTTTCAATAAAATAGCAAATCTTTGACAGGCTGTTTCGCAGAAACTATTGGAGCTGGAGAGTTGCAATTTGCACTGCCTTTGCACATTGATATGAAGTCATTATGTGTCAAATTTCAAGTTCCTGTCGTTAATAGTTTGGGCGCTACGAATTTTTTAGTGTCGGCAACTCTCTAAAACTGAAATTTGAGGACTTTGTCTTCTCGAAAATTGGGTACAATTTTCAAACGCATTTTTCTCGAAATTTTGAAAAATATGAAATTTTTTTTTCTGCATGAAAAAGATAGCAGAGATGCTAAATTTTCACCCAGTACCAAAATTATAGCTCTAGGATCAAAATTGGCTCAGTTATGGCCATTTTAGTTTGGGGGTACCTTTTTTCAATTTCTGGTTGGGACAAGACCAAATCTTTGAAAGCCCATATCTCGAAAACTATTGGCGATAGAGAGTTGCCATTTGCACTGTGCTTGCACATCCATGTGTAGTCAATACCTGTCAAATTTCAAGTTTCTACCGTCAACGGCCTGGCTGCTGGAGCACTTTTAGTTTCAGTTTTCCTCTTGAAAAAAATGGTTAAACTTCAAAGTCGATTTTCTCCAAAGTTTGAAAATTTTTCCGAACTCTGTTTTCGACTGAAATAGACAGAAGAGATGTTAAACTTTCACCCAGTACAAAAATCAAAGCTCTAGCATCAAAATTGGCCAGTTTATGGCCATTTTAGTTTTGGGGTCAATTTTTCACTTTTTCAATAAAATAGCAAATCTTTGACAGGCTGTTTCGCAGAAACTATTGGAGCTGGAGAGTTGCAATTTGCACTGCCTTTGCACATTGATATGAAGTCATTATGTGTCAAATTTCAAGTTCCTGTCGTTAATAGTTTGGGCGCTACGAATTTTTTAGTGTCGGCAACTCTCTAAAACTGAAATTTGAGGACTTTGTCTTCTCGAAAATTGGGTACAATTTTCAAACGCATTTTTCTCGAAATTTTGAAAAATATGAAATTTTTTTTTCTGCATGAAAAAGATAGCAGAGATGCTAAATTTTCACCCAGTACCAAAATTATAGCTCTAGGATCAAAATTGGCTCAGTTATGGCCATTTTAGTTTGGGGGTACCTTTTTTCAATTTCTGGTTGGGACAAGACCAAATCTTTGAAAGCCCATATCTCGAAAACTATTGGCGATAGAGAGTTGCCATTTGCACTGTGCTTGCACATCCATGTGTAGTCAATACCTGTCAAATTTCAAGTTTCTACCGTCAACGGCCTGGCTGCTGGAGCACTTTTAGTTTCAGTTTTCCTCTTGAAAAAAATGGTTAAACTTCAAAGTCGATTTTCTCCAAAGTTTGAAAATTTTTCCGAACTCTGTTTTCGACTGAAATAGACAGAAGAGATGTTAAACTTTCACCCAGTACAAAAATCAAAGCTCTAGCATCAAAATTGGCCAGTTTATGGCCATTTTAGTTTTGGGGTCAATTTTTCACTTTTTCAATAAAATAGCAAATCTTTGACAGGCTGTTTCGCAGAAACTATTGGAGCTGGAGAGTTGCAATTTGCACTGCCTTTGCACATTGATATGAAGTCATTATGTGTCAAATTTCAAGTTCCTGTCGTTAATAGTTTGGGCGCTACGAATTTTTTAGTGTCGGCAACTCTCTAAAACTGAAATTTGAGGACTTTGTCTTCTCGAAAATTGGGTACAATTTTCAAACGCATTTTTCTCGAAATTTTGAAAAATATGAAATTTTTTTTTCTGCATGAAAAAGATAGCAGAGATGCTAAATTTTCACCCAGTACCAAAATTATAGCTCTAGGATCAAAATTGGCTCAGTTATGGCCATTTTAGTTTGGGGGTACCTTTTTTCAATTTCTGGTTGGGACAAGACCAAATCTTTGAAAGCCCATATCTCGAAAACTATTGGCGATAGAGAGTTGCCATTTGCACTGTGCTTGCACATCCATGTGTAGTCAATACCTGTCAAATTTCAAGTTTCTACCGTCAACGGCCTGGCTGCTGGAGCACTTTTAGTTTCAGTTTTCCTCTTGAAAAAAATGGTTAAACTTCAAAGTCGATTTTCTCCAAAGTTTGAAAATTTTTCCGAACTCTGTTTTCGACTGAAATAGACAGAAGAGATGTTAAACTTTCACCCAGTACAAAAATCAAAGCTCTAGCATCAAAATTGGCCAGTTTATGGCCATTTTAGTTTTGGGGTCAATTTTTCACTTTTTCAATAAAATAGCAAATCTTTGACAGGCTGTTTCGCAGAAACTATTGGAGCTGGAGAGTTGCAATTTGCACTGCCTTTGCACATTGATATGAAGTCATTATGTGTCAAATTTCAAGTTCCTGTCGTTAATAGTTTGGGCGCTACGAATTTTTTAGTGTCGGCAACTCTCTAAAACTGAAATTTGAGGACTTTGTCTTCTCGAAAATTGGGTACAATTTTCAAACGCATTTTTCTCGAAATTTTGAAAAATATGAAATTTTTTTTTCTGCATGAAAAAGATAGCAGAGATGCTAAATTTTCACCCAGTACCAAAATTATAGCTCTAGGATCAAAATTGGCTCAGTTATGGCCATTTTAGTTTGGGGGTACCTTTTTTCAATTTCTGGTTGGGACAAGACCAAATCTTTGAAAGCCCATATCTCGAAAACTATTGGCGATAGAGAGTTGCCATTTGCACTGTGCTTGCACATCCATGTGTAGTCAATACCTGTCAGTAGTTATAGTAGTTATAGATTTAAAGCATGTTTCCCCCATTCCATTTTTCATTTCATGGGGGAAAAAACATGCTTTAAATCTATAACTACATGAGGAAAAAATGCAACCAAATTGAGCGTACCCAAAACAAAACCTCTACATTTCATAAAACACCCTACATTTTTCATAGAATTCTTACAACAAACACCTTCAATAAATTTCCTACATTCCATCAAAAAAAAACATATTAAAAATAGGATGAGTTTAATTTTAAAACATGAACAATACAGATTCGAAGATTATTCAGGCGACGGTATCTTTTCATCTATATTTTCTCTAGGTTCAAAAATAATTCCAAAAGTAGCTAGCTTTGTTTCAAACAACAAATCCCTAATTTCCTCCGGAGCTCAAGCAGTTGGGTCCGTGGCAAAAGCAGGCTTAAGAATAAACGACGCCGTGAAAAAATCCGACGAACTGAAAGAATTACAGCAAATAAGAGAACTACGAAACAAGAGAATAGAACAGCAGGTAAAAGAGGGAAAAGGGTTTAAAGTTATAGGATAAAAATGATAGTCGCTCACGCTCCAAAAACCTATTTTGGTTCCGATATTCAAAAATCATTAGGATATCTTCCTGGTTTTCCATGGGCTAAATACTCCGGTGAGAAACATCTTCCGGGTCATAATTATACTGGCCCAGGCACTAGGTTAGATCTGCGATTAGACGAAAACGATAAACCCAAACCAGGGGAAGAACCTGTCAATAGAGTTGACGCTGCTGCACTTAAACACGACATACTTTACAGAAACAAAGACATAAACTTCAGACACGAAGCAGACAAACAAATGATAATCGAACTCGAAAATATTCCAAATCCAACATTCAAAGAGAAAATGCAAAGAGCGATAATCATAAAACTGTTAAAAGCAAAGATGAAATTGGGTATGGGATTGGCAGATGAAATTCATAAAGAATTTAGAAAAAACAAACATTATTTAAAAGTTAAAGTATTTGATAAAGATGAAATATGGTCAGCAGATTTAATTAATATGCCAGTTGAAAGGGGATATAAATATTGTTTAACAGTTATTGATTTATATACACGTTATGCTTGGGTTATTCCTCTCAAAAACAAAACTGGAATATCAGTCAAACACGCATTTGAAACCATAATGAAACAATCTGACAGACGGCCCCAAAAGTTATGGGTAGATAAAAGGAGCGAATTTTATAACAAAAATATGAAATCTGTGGGGTTTGAAATTTACAGTACTCACAACGAAGGTAAGGCTGTAGTTATTGAAAGATTCAACAGGACTCTAAAAAATAAACTATTCAAAAAGTTCACGGAATTAAAATCTCAAAAATGGCTAAAAATATTACCAGAGGTCGTAGACGAATACAATAACAAAATACATTCATCTATAGGAGTGTCACCAGCACAAGCCTCAAAAAATCCAAATATTATAAGATCAATTAACGCGCAACATAACTACGAAAATGAGATAAACAATTTAAATATTAAACCCAAATTTAAAGTCGGAGATCGAGTTCGTATTTATAAATATAAAAGTAAATTCGAAAAAGGATATGTTGGTTATTGGACAAACGAAATATTTATCGTAGATAAAGTTAATAGTACATCTCCTCCAACATATGAATTAATCGATCAAGACAAAGAACAAATTATAGGTAGGTTTTATCAAAATGAACTTCAAAAAACCGACTTTTAAAAATGAATGAATTTCTCGATAAATATGGAACCGATACAACCACAAACTTCCAACTTATGAGATGGGCGAATGAGTTAAACATATCACCGTTTTATTATTGTATGAGAGATGAAATAAATCATCTCAAAAGTAAGAAAGGTAAATTCTATGCTATAACAAATATACACACTTCCGATCAAAAAGGTGTTCATCATTCTGCTTTGTACAAAGACTCTAACTTTTATTTTTTCGACTCTTTTGGATTAGATCCCACTGAAGAGATAATGAATATAACTAATCAACCAATTACATCTTCTACATTTCAAATACAAAAGCCGGGTCAAAAGTTTTGTGGACAACTTTCACTTTGGGTTTTATATCAGTTGAGTTTAGGAAAACAGTTCGAAGAAATTGTGATAAATTTAACTCAATAAAAATGGCAAATAAATTTGGTTTAGGCGCTTTATCTTTAGATACTAAAAAACCAAACACTACATTTTCAATCAATAAAATCAAACCATATTTTGTGGATCAAATCGGAGACATTCTTCAGGGTGATATTGATATGAATAATTTTGGTATAACTAATTTAAAATCTCCGGAAAACGATAATGATGCCGTTGATAAGAAATATTTAATGGATCAAATAAATTTAATTGAAGTAGATAAAAACCATTTAAAAGATCGAATAGCTGATGTGAAAAGATTCTTCAAACGACAAATAAATAATAAAGATTTTATAAATGAATCGGAATTGAAAGAATTAGATTATATTGATGATAGTAAATTACAAAAAGAAGTAACAAGTTTAAAAAGTTTTATTCAACAGCAATTAGTCAATACAATAGATAAAACTCAATTACAAAATTTAAGGTCATTAATATCTAATTTAGATGATAAACTAACAAAGCAAAAAGTAGATCTTAAACAACTAATATCCAATATTAATCCAGGCATAAGTGAAGACAAATTAACCGCATTAGAAAGTAAACTTAGTGATGATAGCGAAATACAAAAACAAATAGAATCTATTCAACAGCAATTAGTCAATACAATAGATAAAACTCAATTACAAAATTTAAGGTCATTAATATCTAATTTAGATGATAAACTAACAAAGCAAAAAGTAGATCTTAAAAAACTAATATCCAACATTAATCCAGGCATAAGTAAAGATAAATTACAACAAGAATTAACTGCTCTGGAAACTAAATTTAAAACTGAATTACAAAACGAACTAAAAACTATTGATGATAGTGAAATTAAAACTTATATTCAACAACAGATAGAAAATATTGATGATAGTGAAATTAAAACTTATATTCAACAACAGATAGAAAATATTGATGATAGTGAAATTAAAACTTATATTCAACAACAAATACAAAATATTGATGATAGTGAAATTAAAACTTATATTCAACAACAAATACAAAATATTGATGATAGTGAAATTAAAACTTATATTCAACAACAAATACAAAATATTGATTATAGTGAGATTCAACAACGGATAACTACTATTAATAATGAAGTTTTAAAACAGGAAACAAATATAACCACATTACAAAATAATCTCAATGAACTAGAATATATTAAACCCTATTATATCTTTCTTCCATTGTCTAAATACACTAAATATTATTTGGTGGAAAGAATCAGTGGAGAACTCATTTATAAATATAAATATGGGTTTAAAATAAATATTAAAAAAGATACTCATGGAAGATTCTCTGATAGTATGACTTCTTTTGAGGGGAAAGCTATAATTGACATATTTTTTCCTATGAAGGTAAAAGTCGATTTACCAATTTATTATCAATATATAGATTATAAGAAATCTATTGCATCTGTTCACTTTATCAAAAATGGTAACATCGTAGATACTAAAGTATTAAATCCTCTTCAGAACAATTTTAATATTTCGTCAAATCAGTTGTATATAGATAACCTTAGAATCTCAATCGAGCCGAGCGAACGAAGCGAACTCGATCCGAGAGATGAAAGAGCATTTTATATATTTAAGTTATATGATATGATATTGGAAACGGAAACTTCACCATCAGTAAGCATAATTAGAAATCCAGAACCACGAGAAGAAGAAACACAGATTTATGAGTTTTTACGAACAACAGACTTTGAATATGTGAAACTATATTTTGTTCATAATGATCTTTACTTCTCTGTTGATGTTAATAAAAATCAACAATTTAAACATTTTCCAATATTATTAGCAGAAAGACTAGACATATCATATTTTTTCATAGAAATCTCTATTGAAAAAAAAACAAATTTTTTTGTTTATCGGGATAAGAAGAACAAGGAGTCAAAACAAGAAGCATTCTTAGTAGAGGTAAAAGTCAATATTGTACAAAACATTAATAGACAAAGAGCATTGTCGGAAATTCACTTAATTTAACGTTTAAAAATGGAACAAGAAAGTAGACAAAAATACCTGATAGACAAACAAAACGAACTAAAAGTAAAACTAGAACAATATAATAAATGTAAGAAAAGATGGAGTAGAATTGATTCTGCTTTCAAAGCACTAAGTGTAGTTTTAACAGTAGGAACAACAATTGCAACGGCAGTAACTGGCGGATTGATGGTGCCAATACTTATTCCAACCGTATTAGCCGCAATTACTGCTATTCAAACCTCATCTTGTGGATTGATTGCTATGGGTTTTACATCCAAACAGAAATCTTATTTTAAAAAGAAAACAGAGATCTTAAATACATATCTTAATAAGTTGTATATTTTCTTCGAAAGATCAAGAGAAGATAAGATCATTAGCGTTGAAGAGTTGGAAGAATTTAATGAAATTTTGGATAAATTTAATATACAAATATCAGCAATAAAAGATAATAAAAAAGAACTCCAAAAATTAGGTAATTAAAAAAAAACATATAAAAAATATGAATAACATTGAAATTATAGACGATGAAACATTCATAGAAAACGTACTATTTACCGATCTTATCAGGGCTATTACTCATAAATTTTCAACATTTAAGGGTCAAATTGAAATAGATGGTAGGATAATCGAGAATGGAAATCACAAACAATTCATGAAACTTCTTGGTTTCAATGCCAAAACTTTTAAGACCATTTTGTCTAATATGGATGCAAAATCTGACTGCTCGGATTGGTATTTTACAGGGAAAATAATTTTACGTAGAGACAATTTTAAGGAAATAAGAAGATCAAACGCTGGTAGAGGAACTGAACTACTTAAAAAGATAAATGAATATAAAGGTAGAAATTGTTATATACCAACAGATGGTAACTGTTTTATCAAATGCGTAAATCATGTTTTGAAAAAAGATTTAACAAATAAATTTCAAACATTCATTAATACATTTCCAAAAGCGAATAGAAAAGGAGTAATGACAGCTGCTAGAATTAATAAATTCAATGAGAAATGTAATACTTCATTTCAAATTTACACTCCCGAAAATAGAAATGTACGCCCCACACTCACAGACAAGGACAAGGCATTAGATTGGGTTTTATATTTACATAACTCACATTTCTGTCTTATAAGAAGAAATCAAAAAAGTTTAGGGATTAAAGAAATAGAAGATAATTATGAACAGGTATGGAAAACATGTAGAGATGATAATGCTGTAAAAGAAGTATCACCTTTGAAACTAAACGTATTTTCAAATATGAGTGATGATACTTTATTCGCTTGGGACTGTGAAACGTATTCAGATAGTGAAACGCGTAAAGCAATTCCTTATTCATGTACGTTAATTAATTTAGAAAAGCTAAGAAAAAAGTTAGAGATGATACCTCCCACTGATAATATTCCAGAAGCATTTTATAACAAACTAATGAAAATAGTAGAAATATTTGTAGGCACAGATTGTATAGATCAAATGTTGAAATATTTAGGTAAATATGATAAAAAAAGATTAACATTGATTTCTCATAACGGTAGTGGTTTTGATAACTGGATCGTAATTAAAAACGTAAAGAAACTAACACAATGTCCACTAATAACACCCAGAGGAATTCTTTCTTTACCATTATCTAATCCATACACTGATGAAGATTTACAGAAAAGATGGAAACGACAGAAAGATATAAAAAGTAAATCCAATTATTTACAGCATATTAATTTCACATGTTCCTATCAACACGAAGCATCTAGTTTAGCAACATGGGGAAAGTCGTCTAATCTACCAATGAATTTGAGAAAGATCGTTGATGTAGACATTGCAAAATATACCAAAGATAACTGGGAAATTTTAAGACACGAATGGGAACCATATGCAAAGCGAGACACCCTATGTCTTGGAGCATGCTTGATAAAATATAACAAAGTTATGAAAGACGTTGTATTCCAGAGCGTTTCTAATAATCTAACGGCTCCATCTCTATCTTTAAAGGGGTGGTATTATTTGTATCATTACGATAAAGAAATGGTTGAAGAACCATATTACGAAAGTACAAGACTCGTACCAAAACATACTGAAAAACAAAATATAGAAAAGGTTTACTCACACACTAACCCTTTTATAAGACATTTTATAAGACGCTCTATTAAAGGAGGAAGGGTTTCTGCAAATCGAAAAATATTTACAACTGATAAAATCAATGAAATTTGTGATGTATTAAAGGAATATACACAAACAAATGACGACAACATAATTGATTTATTTAAAGAATATAGTAAAAGTGATAAAGATAAAACAGAGGTTAATTCAAAACTTAAAAATATAACATGTTCTAGACTGATGGCATTTGATGCTAACGGTTTGTATGCTTCTGCTATGTCAGATTTAGATAGTGAATATCCCAAAGCAGAAAGTGGTAGACCGTTTTTACCAGAAGAAGAAGAAGAATTTGTAAGACTCTTCAATGAACAAAACTTTAGACCCAAAACTGCTATTTTAACAGTTTGGTTTGAGTATCCCAAAAACATGTTCTTCCAACCGATACCAGCTAAAGATAAAATTAGTTTTACGAACAAAGAAGGAAAAAAGGAAACTGGCACTAAAATCAGATTCAGAAATGGTTTCTGTTCAGATGTTTTAACATCGGTCGATATTCAAGAAATAGTAAAAGCTGGTGGACGAATTATTAGAATATTAGATGGCATAGTATACGAAGAAAACTTTAGAACTCCTCCCTATAGAGACTACATTTTAATTTTGAGAGATCTAAGAAATCAATTCAAAAGGGATGGCAATATCGTTGGTAGTAATTGCATGAAATTATTAGGTAATGCCCTGTATGGGAAATCTATTCAGAAGGATATATCTTCATCAAAACATCTTTGGAGTGACGTAACTTTAAAGGCTAACTTTGATTCACATGTTAAACACTATGAAAAAATAAATGAGACTCAATACATTGTTGATATAGAAGAAGAAGAAAAAGAAATTGACGATGTAAATAGTAAATCTACACGACTTACACCCAGTCATTTGGGATCATTCGTATTATCGCACAGTAAGAAAATAATGAACAATTTTATTCACGTAATAGATGGGTTTTATCAACCGGAAATATACTATACCGATACCGATAGTTTATACATTTCATCTAGCAATTGGAATAAATTAAATGAAGCTGGATTAGTATCCGAAAATGAATACTGTAAAGGAAAGAATGATTACGGTGATGGTGGAATTATATTCGGTTTATATTTAGCGCCGAAAGTCAAATACAATATCATACTAACTTCAGATGGTGTTTTAAAAGAAAAGAAAACATTTAAAGGTTATTCTAATGATAAGATAACTGTAGACGATTATATTCGGTTGGCTAGTGGATATGATATATCAAATGAATTTAAGAGAAATTGGGAAAAAAGTTTCACAAATGGAGTAGTTATTCCAAGGGATGATGATAAACAAAAGAAAGTTTTTAGAAGTTATTTAAATCTTGTAAAGAGAAAGGCTCCAAATAGTGAAGGAATCATGTATCCTTATTGTAATAAAGATGAATTGAGTTTGGATGAAAACTATGAATTTGATGATTTCGATTATCTAACTATTCAAGAAGAGAATGAAGAGTTACTTAATTCTTTTTAAATGAAGTTGAATAACAATTTCTTCGTTTCCAAAGTCTATAAACCTATTTTTACCATCTTTGATTTCCAGATTTATATCTTTGATCATAAAGGAATTAAGTGGTAAATATGTTGTTTGAAATGGTTTTTCTATAATTCTATATCCAATCGGAACAGTGAATGTTGGAAGACTGTAAATAATCTGACGTTTATATTTATTGAAAAATCCACCGTTTATTAAATTGCAATGTATATTGATCACATCGACATCATTCTCGATATTAGCTTTATGTGGTGCTATAGTAGATTGGGTGTATACTCGTTTATCAAATCCTAGTAACGTATTCAATGAATTTTCTACGTTGAAATCAACTTGACTATTATTTCTTAATATCAATTTCATTTTGTTCAAATTTAAATTACCTTCGAATTCAATATTGTTTTTACCATTGACACTTCCTGCGTATTCAGATAGGTATTCGTTAATGGCTATGTATTCGTAACTTCCTGGTAGTAAACTTATGGTTTTGAATGTAGCTCCATTATCTGTTGATATTTTTATTTTGTTATTATCTTCGTTGATATTTCTAATGGAATTGTAAACAGAGAAATACTTTAATCCCAATTCATATTCTTGATTTCGATCGAGTTCATACTCATAATCTAGAGATAATTTAATGTCTGATTTATTTGAGGTGATGACGAATAGTTGACTCATTTTTAATAACACTTTTATAATCATTTTTATCTATGATACCTTTTTGTAGGAGTCTTTTTAATATACAATTTAATTCATTATATTGTCTGTGTGATTGATGTCCTTCCTTCATTGCTGCTAATATTATTTGTAATCTATTAAGCAATTCTTCGTTGTTGTCGGATAAAAAAATTACACCATCTCCTGTATGTCCCAAAAAGTCATCGATTTCTTCTATAATATCATCAGTGTAGTTATCATCACTAGCATCGGTGTTATCATCTAATTCTTTTTCCAGTCTTCTTAATCTTAAAGTTTTTGGTCCTCCTGTCCTTGTCGATTTAAGAATTTCCACGTATGAATTTAAATCTTTGAAATTATAATCTTTATCATACCCATTCAAAAGATTTATCATACCGGGTGTTAAATCATATATAGCGTCTATTCTGTCAATCTTAAATGTTGGGTAGAGTTGATTGAAACGTATCCTAAAACCGTTAAGAATCAATCCATCCTGATCAATTGTTGGCTTTATTGTTTTGGCTAGGGTTGGATTTGGATTTGAAAAATAACGTTTTATATCATCTAATGTCCTGATTACGATTCCATCATCTTCAATGGGATATTCTATTTGTGGAGGAGATTGTTGAATTTGTTGTTTAGGAGCTTCTAATTTATTCTTGATATCCTCTTGACTTTTTAATATTGGTTTAAATAAAGTTTGTAGATTTTCTGTTAATCCAAGTTGTTGTAATCTGTTATTTTCAACTTGGGTCTTTATTTTATTCTTAGCTTTGATATATTCTCTATTTCTTTTTAAAATATTATTCCATTCCATTTTTAAAAAAATAAATTAACATATGTTGATCATTACTCTTTCACCCGCAGGTTTTCTGGTATTAACGAATACATATCCATGTTCCTCTGGATTTCTCCATTGAGCTTTACAAACCTTTTTAAACGAATCTCTGTCCATTCCGTGATTTATCGACTGTATGATTTGAGATAAATCTTTATCGTTTAATTCAAATAATAAAAAACAATTAGCATTTTTTCTAATAAACATAGAATCCATCCCGTAAAAAGATTGGGATTGGTATAAGCAGTGACAGTTGTGATGTCTTCCCTTCGTGAAGAATTCTTGTTGAACAGATTGATTTTTTTGCGCTACGCAGTCGTCAAACAATATTAAGTTCTTTCGTTTGCTATCAATATTAGACAAGTCCAGATCATTTACATTTTTTGTCAGAAACACTTTTATGTCAGTTGGATTGAAAGATGGATTCTTTTCTTTTATGAAGGTATCTAAGATATCTTTTATTTCCATTTCTCCTTTATCGTAATATTGAAATAATTCTTGAACATATTTCTTTGGTAAATATTCTAAAGCTTTGAGAAATTGATAATACGATTGTTCTGGTGTTGTTGTGTAGATATATAGAGAATCAAAATCTAAAAGGTTGGGTGTTGTCAACATGTTAAAAGTGAGATGAGTTTTCCCAGAACCTGAACTACCGCATATACACATGAGCATTGGATTATTAGGAAATATTTCTGAATGATTAAATTTCCTTCCCATTTTTATGTACCAAAAATTACACCTTCTCCTTTATACTTTGAAAGATATATTCCTTCTCCACTGTGTATATTTTTAAAAAATATTCCATTACCCTTATGTTTGACTTTGATTTCCCCTGTGTCAATACTATCCACTAATTTAGTTAATCCTTGTTTGACAGTTTTCTTAGTTTCTTCACTAAATCGATTTCCAAATTCTTTAACTGTACCTAATATGTCTGCTACTCCCGACCCTTTTGCTAACTTTTCCATTTCCAAATTATGTCTACGTTTTTCACTTTTTTCAGCTTCGGCAGCTTTCTTGGCATTGACGGCTTGAACTATTCCTGCTGTTCCGCCGGCCGTGGCACCGGCTGCGGCCAAACCTGCAAAGATCAAGGGTAGGAAAGGTAAAAATCCACCTTCCTTTATGTTCTTGTCAATTCTTTCCAAATCTATATCATCTCGTACTTTACAGTGTTTATATTTATCAATAAGTTTTTTAGTTATGCTGATTCTTTTACCATTGTAAGTAATTGTAGTTGGCTTTTCTGTTTCGATAGCATCTATTATTCTTTTTACTAAAGTTTCGGGTTTCATTTTTAAGGGATTAATTTATTCTATTCGAATCATCCGTCTGTCGGATATTTTTATTATATGTTTTGCTTCTTCCAATAATAAACAATAACCGGTTACATCTCCTTGTGTTTTTTCGATATGAATATTTATGTTTACTCCAGTTTTGAAAAGATCTTCTTGATGAGCTGATAGATCAAAACAGAAGATTGGGTGATTAATTGCAAAATCTACATATCCAAACTGAGGTGGATTTCCAAATAATTCACACATATTTTTATAATTTCTATACAATTCATTATAATCCTTTGTGGATGGATTAATAGTTAAAGGTTGGTTAGGATAATTATCGTTGTTTAATCTTACTTGAACTTTACGGATTATAGGATCTTGAGTTTGGTTCATTGCCACTCTAAAGATATTGTTGTTATTTGTCTGAGAATCTGGTAAGTTCTTGAAACCAACTATTAAATATCTTGCTGGTTTAATGCTGTTAGTGATTGGCCATGTTGTGGATTCTCCAGTTAAAGTCATGCTCCCTACAGTGTTGCGACGAAGAAAAGCTATTTCAATGTCTTTAGTTAACGAGTTGAATATTCTCGTTTCTACTTCAATTGATGGTGTTATTACGGGTATGAAAAGTTGGAGATTTGTTATTTCTAATTTTGCATTTGAATTAGCTTCTCCAAAGAATATCTTATCGTCATTAATTTCTCTTTGTAAATGAATTTTAAATGGTAAACCTATAGAAACTTTTCTATGTTCTAAAAGACCGAATAAAGGATATAATTTCCAATTTACGTAATTACCCCATCTATTATCCTCAACAACATTATTGTACTGATTTACTCGTTTGTCAAACCCCTGGTTTACTGCTCTACCGATTCTCTCGATGCTATTTCTGGCAATAACTCTCATTCTAGCGATATCAGCATCGTTAGCTACAGTTTTTACTGGTTCTTTTAAAACGGTCCCATCACCAACATCGGGTATCCAACCCGAGACTGAATCGTAGTTTTTGGGGTAAAGGACTGTTTTCAACATTGTGTCAAATTCTCCAGGGTGTTTGATGGTTTCTATGGGGTTTGATCCCGCTTCCAAAACCATTTCGCTAAATAAAGAAGGAAAGAAATTATTTTCTAATGTTGTATTAGTCTGTGGGACTCTATTTTCATTTGCTGTTCCGTCCTTGATTTTGAAATCGCATCTGAAATAGGCATCAGACAGTAGCAACCAATTTGACAGTGAATTGATCTCGAAAGTGACCCTCCCACCATCATTCAATTGTGATTTAGATCCAACACTCGGAGAAATAATTATGAAATCTTCTTTTTTTTTATTAAATGAATAAAGAATTGGATCGTATAATCTAAAAATTGGATCAAGAATTTTATTTGCCATTTTTAGAGGAATTATTTTGTTAAAATACAATACATTTACTATATGCATATATAATGTTTAATAGAACAAAATAACAACATATAAATAAGTTCAACAATGTTTAGTAACAACTTTTACTGTATTAATCAACCCCTTGACTACGGATAAACACTGGTAACCAAGAGGTGATCATACAGAATCGCTACATGCTTTCAAGTATTATTATATAAATAAGTTCAACAATGTGTAAAGGGAGGTACAACTTTTACTGTATTAATCAACCCCTTGACTACGGATAAACACTGGTAACCAAGAGGTGATCATACAGAATCGCTACATGCTTTCAAGTATTATTATATAAATAAGTTCAACAATGTGTAAAGGGAGGTACAACTTTTACTGTATCACTCACAATGTTAATACCGGTTATCGTGACATTACACACATCTATTTTTAGTTAATGTCCCTAGCAACTCACAAATAACACGCGGTATATGTCTACTTAAGACCGGTCATGATGACATTACAAACTATAAATCTACTGAAGACAAACTATCGATTGCGTGAAGCTTGAGTTATTTTTAGAGCGGTCCTACAGGGCCGGTCATGATGACATTATACGCTATAACACTATACTATATAAATACACCATAACAAAGATATCCGCGTTATAATGTTTAATAACAACAATAAATAAATTCAATAATTTGTAGTAACAGCTTTTACTGTATTAATCAACTCCATAGTTTAAAGTATTATTATATAAATAACAATGTGTAAAGGCAGGTAACAACTTATACTGTATCAATCAACTCCTTGACTACGGATAAACAATGGTATCCAGGGACCGCTTTGAAAAGATCACTCTATAGTACAAGTATTATTTCTATAAGAGCCGTAACACGTGATGAATATCGATTATCAACATGTTGCATTAAACAAAGAAAGTTGGTAAAATCAATAGTGCATTCAGACAGAGTCATAAACGAGTGAAGCATTGAATCAATACATTCTGTATAATCTAGAAACTCTATTACGTGAATATTGTACAGTCATTATGACTCACGTTCCTTTCCAAAACCTCTGTTGTTCAGTACTGGCTTTTAATTCCTTGTCAATATCAGGCATTCAACTAAGAAATTGAGTAACTGAAACTGTGACTGTTTTAAACTTTGGGTATTGGGTACATAGTTTTGCAAGACGTCTTAGTTTTCTAGAATGGCTTAGCGAAATACTTAAGTTGGTTTTAACGAAATTAGTAAATAATCCAAAATGTAATATAAAAAGTTTCTGGAGCCACTATCCATACGTTACATACACTTGAATAGTTTGCGCTGAGTTTTGTTTAATATAACTATCGCAATCCTTCACTATGTCTTTAACCGTGTTCTCTTCGTTTATACTATTGTCAAAATGTTTTAATTCCTGCGAATGGGGCAACTCACACACACTATTTTTTAGTTTTTTTAACACTTCCTTATTTTTGGTAAAACTTTTGTTGAAATTTAGAGGTTTTGGTTTTCTAATAAGTGTTTCCTTCTTTTCAAAATGATAGTCCTCAACTGTTTGTAAATCCTCAAGTAGCATCTTTTCTTTTAATTCCATATAATGATCTAAATGCATCTGGTGGTATTTTATGTGAGCTTCGATAGCATTTGTATAAATCCGCTTGACATCCTCTTGAACTGAAAATAAAAAAACATAGTGTTTTAACGAGGAAAACTATTTGGCACTGTCGTACGCCACCCAGCTATAAAAATGACAGATAATTACATATTAAAATGTACTTACCTGTGTCTGAAGTTTGAGATCCCACTGACATGCTTTCTTCTGCCATGTTTCCCCTGTAGATGTGTCTGTCTCAAACAAAGAACGCAAACTGAATAGAAACAGCTTGTTCCCATAGTAATCAATATATTGACGTCATATATTAACGTCATATTGACCTAAGGGAGAACTAATGTCTCACATACAGTTCAATAACCTCAATATTGATTTATAATAAAACCTGATGTCTCATACAGTTCAATAAACTCAATATTGATTTATAATAAAAACCTGATGTCTCACATACAGTGCAATAACCGCAATATTATCACGTAATGTATTTGATTAGATTCTTAGAAATAGTTTATTGATCAGACGTTTATACGATGATAATGCAACATGATTAAAGGGAACTAAATCTGTCAATCTTAATAAAACCAGACCACAATGGATTTCAAAGATAAATAAATCATTTTCAAATAGTGGGATAATATGTAATTTGAGGTATTTTATGCTAGGTAGGGACTTGATGGAATGTAGGAAATTTATTGAAGGTGTTTGTTGTAAGAATTCTATGAAAAATGTAGGGTGTTTTATGAAATGTAGAGGTTTTGTTTTGGGTACGCTCAATTTGGTTGCATTTTTTCCTCATGTAGTTATAGATTTAAAGCATGTTTTTTCCCCCATGAAATGAAAAATGGAATGGGGGAAACATGCTTTAAATCTATAACTACTATAACTACTCCTGTCAAATTTCAAGTTTCTACCGTCAACGGCCTGGCTGCTGGAGCACTTTTAGTTTCAGTTTTCCTCTTGAAAAAAATGGTTAAACTTCAAAGTCGATTTTCTCCAAAGTTTGAAAATTTTTCCGAACTCTGTTTTCGACTGAAATAGACAGAAGAGATGTTAAACTTTCACCCAGTACAAAAATCAAAGCTCTAGCATCAAAATTGGCCAGTTTATGGCCATTTTAGTTTTGGGGTCAATTTTTCACTTTTTCAATAAAATAGCAAATCTTTGACAGGCTGTTTCGCAGAAACTATTGGAGCTGGAGAGTTGCAATTTGCACTGCCTTTGCACATTGATATGAAGTCATTATGTGTCAAATTTCAAGTTCCTGTCGTTAATAGTTTGGGCGCTACGAATTTTTTAGTGTCGGCAACTCTCTAAAACTGAAATTTGAGGACTTTGTCTTCTCGAAAATTGGGTACAATTTTCAAACGCATTTTTCTCGAAATTTTGAAAAATATGAAATTTTTTTTTCTGCATGAAAAAGATAGCAGAGATGCTAAATTTTCACCCAGTACCAAAATTATAGCTCTAGGATCAAAATTGGCTCAGTTATGGCCATTTTAGTTTGGGGGTACCTTTTTTCAATTTCTGGTTGGGACAAGACCAAATCTTTGAAAGCCCATATCTCGAAAACTATTGGCGATAGAGAGTTGCCATTTGCACTGTGCTTGCACATCCATGTGTAGTCAATACCTGTCAAATTTCAAGTTTCTACCGTCAACGGCCTGGCTGCTGGAGCACTTTTAGTTTCAGTTTTCCTCTTGAAAAAAATGGTTAAACTTCAAAGTCGATTTTCTCCAAAGTTTGAAAATTTTTCCGAACTCTGTTTTCGACTGAAATAGACAGAAGAGATGTTAAACTTTCACCCAGTACAAAAATCAAAGCTCTAGCATCAAAATTGGCCAGTTTATGGCCATTTTAGTTTTGGGGTCAATTTTTCACTTTTTCAATAAAATAGCAAATCTTTGACAGGCTGTTTCGCAGAAACTATTGGAGCTGGAGAGTTGCAATTTGCACTGCCTTTGCACATTGATATGAAGTCATTATGTGTCAAATTTCAAGTTCCTGTCGTTAATAGTTTGGGCGCTACGAATTTTTTAGTGTCGGCAACTCTCTAAAACTGAAATTTGAGGACTTTGTCTTCTCGAAAATTGGGTACAATTTTCAAACGCATTTTTCTCGAAATTTTGAAAAATATGAAATTTTTTTTTCTGCATGAAAAAGATAGCAGAGATGCTAAATTTTCACCCAGTACCAAAATTATAGCTCTAGGATCAAAATTGGCTCAGTTATGGCCATTTTAGTTTGGGGGTACCTTTTTTCAATTTCTGGTTGGGACAAGACCAAATCTTTGAAAGCCCATATCTCGAAAACTATTGGCGATAGAGAGTTGCCATTTGCACTGTGCTTGCACATCCATGTGTAGTCAATACCTGTCAAATTTCAAGTTTCTACCGTCAACGGCCTGGCTGCTGGAGCACTTTTAGTTTCAGTTTTCCTCTTGAAAAAAATGGTTAAACTTCAAAGTCGATTTTCTCCAAAGTTTGAAAATTTTTCCGAACTCTGTTTTCGACTGAAATAGACAGAAGAGATGTTAAACTTTCACCCAGTACAAAAATCAAAGCTCTAGCATCAAAATTGGCCAGTTTATGGCCATTTTAGTTTTGGGGTCAATTTTTCACTTTTTCAATAAAATAGCAAATCTTTGACAGGCTGTTTCGCAGAAACTATTGGAGCTGGAGAGTTGCAATTTGCACTGCCTTTGCACATTGATATGAAGTCATTATGTGTCAAATTTCAAGTTCCTGTCGTTAATAGTTTGGGCGCTACGAATTTTTTAGTGTCGGCAACTCTCTAAAACTGAAATTTGAGGACTTTGTCTTCTCGAAAATTGGGTACAATTTTCAAACGCATTTTTCTCGAAATTTTGAAAAATATGAAATTTTTTTTTCTGCATGAAAAAGATAGCAGAGATGCTAAATTTTCACCCAGTACCAAAATTATAGCTCTAGGATCAAAATTGGCTCAGTTATGGCCATTTTAGTTTGGGGGTACCTTTTTTCAATTTCTGGTTGGGACAAGACCAAATCTTTGAAAGCCCATATCTCGAAAACTATTGGCGATAGAGAGTTGCCATTTGCACTGTGCTTGCACATCCATGTGTAGTCAATACCTGTCAAATTTCAAGTTTCTACCGTCAACGGCCTGGCTGCTGGAGCACTTTTAGTTTCAGTTTTCCTCTTGAAAAAAATGGTTAAACTTCAAAGTCGATTTTCTCCAAAGTTTGAAAATTTTTCCGAACTCTGTTTTCGACTGAAATAGACAGAAGAGATGTTAAACTTTCACCCAGTACAAAAATCAAAGCTCTAGCATCAAAATTGGCCAGTTTATGGCCATTTTAGTTTTGGGGTCAATTTTTCACTTTTTCAATAAAATAGCAAATCTTTGACAGGCTGTTTCGCAGAAACTATTGGAGCTGGAGAGTTGCAATTTGCACTGCCTTTGCACATTGATATGAAGTCATTATGTGTCAAATTTCAAGTTCCTGTCGTTAATAGTTTGGGCGCTACGAATTTTTTAGTGTCGGCAACTCTCTAAAACTGAAATTTGAGGACTTTGTCTTCTCGAAAATTGGGTACAATTTTCAAACGCATTTTTCTCGAAATTTTGAAAAATATGAAATTTTTTTTTCTGCATGAAAAAGATAGCAGAGATGCTAAATTTTCACCCAGTACCAAAATTATAGCTCTAGGATCAAAATTGGCTCAGTTATGGCCATTTTAGTTTGGGGGTACCTTTTTTCAATTTCTGGTTGGGACAAGACCAAATCTTTGAAAGCCCATATCTCGAAAACTATTGGCGATAGAGAGTTGCCATTTGCACTGTGCTTGCACATCCATGTGTAGTCAATACCTGTCAAATTTCAAGTTTCTACCGTCAACGGCCTGGCTGCTGGAGCACTTTTAGTTTCAGTTTTCCTCTTGAAAAAAATGGTTAAACTTCAAAGTCGATTTTCTCCAAAGTTTGAAAATTTTTCCGAACTCTGTTTTCGACTGAAATAGACAGAAGAGATGTTAAACTTTCACCCAGTACAAAAATCAAAGCTCTAGCATCAAAATTGGCCAGTTTATGGCCATTTTAGTTTTGGGGTCAATTTTTCACTTTTTCAATAAAATAGCAAATCTTTGACAGGCTGTTTCGCAGAAACTATTGGAGCTGGAGAGTTGCAATTTGCACTGCCTTTGCACATTGATATGAAGTCATTATGTGTCAAATTTCAAGTTCCTGTCGTTAATAGTTTGGGCGCTACGAATTTTTTAGTGTCGGCAACTCTCTAAAACTGAAATTTGAGGACTTTGTCTTCTCGAAAATTGGGTACAATTTTCAAACGCATTTTTCTCGAAATTTTGAAAAATATGAAATTTTTTTTTCTGCATGAAAAAGATAGCAGAGATGCTAAATTTTCACCCAGTACCAAAATTATAGCTCTAGGATCAAAATTGGCTCAGTTATGGCCATTTTAGTTTGGGGGTACCTTTTTTCAATTTCTGGTTGGGACAAGACCAAATCTTTGAAAGCCCATATCTCGAAAACTATTGGCGATAGAGAGTTGCCATTTGCACTGTGCTTGCACATCCATGTGTAGTCAATACCTGTCAAATTTCAAGTTTCTACCGTCAACGGCCTGGCTGCTGGAGCACTTTTAGTTTCAGTTTTCCTCTTGAAAAAAATGGTTAAACTTCAAAGTCGATTTTCTCCAAAGTTTGAAAATTTTTCCGAACTCTGTTTTCGACTGAAATAGACAGAAGAGATGTTAAACTTTCACCCAGTACAAAAATCAAAGCTCTAGCATCAAAATTGGCCAGTTTATGGCCATTTTAGTTTTGGGGTCAATTTTTCACTTTTTCAATAAAATAGCAAATCTTTGACAGGCTGTTTCGCAGAAACTATTGGAGCTGGAGAGTTGCAATTTGCACTGCCTTTGCACATTGATATGAAGTCATTATGTGTCAAATTTCAAGTTCCTGTCGTTAATAGTTTGGGCGCTACGAATTTTTTAGTGTCGGCAACTCTCTAAAACTGAAATTTGAGGACTTTGTCTTCTCGAAAATTGGGTACAATTTTCAAACGCATTTTTCTCGAAATTTTGAAAAATATGAAATTTTTTTTTCTGCATGAAAAAGATAGCAGAGATGCTAAATTTTCACCCAGTACCAAAATTATAGCTCTAGGATCAAAATTGGCTCAGTTATGGCCATTTTAGTTTGGGGGTACCTTTTTTCAATTTCTGGTTGGGACAAGACCAAATCTTTGAAAGCCCATATCTCGAAAACTATTGGCGATAGAGAGTTGCCATTTGCACTGTGCTTGCACATCCATGTGTAGTCAATACCTGTCAAATTTCAAGTTTCTACCGTCAACGGCCTGGCTGCTGGAGCACTTTTAGTTTCAGTTTTCCTCTTGAAAAAAATGGTTAAACTTCAAAGTCGATTTTCTCCAAAGTTTGAAAATTTTTCCGAACTCTGTTTTCGACTGAAATAGACAGAAGAGATGTTAAACTTTCACCCAGTACAAAAATCAAAGCTCTAGCATCAAAATTGGCCAGTTTATGGCCATTTTAGTTTTGGGGTCAATTTTTCACTTTTTCAATAAAATAGCAAATCTTTGACAGGCTGTTTCGCAGAAACTATTGGAGCTGGAGAGTTGCAATTTGCACTGCCTTTGCACATTGATATGAAGTCATTATGTGTCAAATTTCAAGTTCCTGTCGTTAATAGTTTGGGCGCTACGAATTTTTTAGTGTCGGCAACTCTCTAAAACTGAAATTTGAGGACTTTGTCTTCTCGAAAATTGGGTACAATTTTCAAACGCATTTTTCTCGAAATTTTGAAAAATATGAAATTTTTTTTTCTGCATGAAAAAGATAGCAGAGATGCTAAATTTTCACCCAGTACCAAAATTATAGCTCTAGGATCAAAATTGGCTCAGTTATGGCCATTTTAGTTTGGGGGTACCTTTTTTCAATTTCTGGTTGGGACAAGACCAAATCTTTGAAAGCCCATATCTCGAAAACTATTGGCGATAGAGAGTTGCCATTTGCACTGTGCTTGCACATCCATGTGTAGTCAATACCTGTCAAATTTCAAGTTTCTACCGTCAACGGCCTGGCTGCTGGAGCACTTTTAGTTTCAGTTTTCCTCTTGAAAAAAATGGTTAAACTTCAAAGTCGATTTTCTCCAAAGTTTGAAAATTTTTCCGAACTCTGTTTTCGACTGAAATAGACAGAAGAGATGTTAAACTTTCACCCAGTACAAAAATCAAAGCTCTAGCATCAAAATTGGCCAGTTTATGGCCATTTTAGTTTTGGGGTCAATTTTTCACTTTTTCAATAAAATAGCAAATCTTTGACAGGCTGTTTCGCAGAAACTATTGGAGCTGGAGAGTTGCAATTTGCACTGCCTTTGCACATTGATATGAAGTCATTATGTGTCAAATTTCAAGTTCCTGTCGTTAATAGTTTGGGCGCTACGAATTTTTTAGTGTCGGCAACTCTCTAAAACTGAAATTTGAGGACTTTGTCTTCTCGAAAATTGGGTACAATTTTCAAACGCATTTTTCTCGAAATTTTGAAAAATATGAAATTTTTTTTTCTGCATGAAAAAGATAGCAGAGATGCTAAATTTTCACCCAGTACCAAAATTATAGCTCTAGGATCAAAATTGGCTCAGTTATGGCCATTTTAGTTTGGGGGTACCTTTTTTCAATTTCTGGTTGGGACAAGACCAAATCTTTGAAAGCCCATATCTCGAAAACTATTGGCGATAGAGAGTTGCCATTTGCACTGTGCTTGCACATCCATGTGTAGTCAATACCTGTCAAATTTCAAGTTTCTACCGTCAACGGCCTGGCTGCTGGAGCACTTTTAGTTTCAGTTTTCCTCTTGAAAAAAATGGTTAAACTTCAAAGTCGATTTTCTCCAAAGTTTGAAAATTTTTCCGAACTCTGTTTTCGACTGAAATAGACAGAAGAGATGTTAAACTTTCACCCAGTACAAAAATCAAAGCTCTAGCATCAAAATTGGCCAGTTTATGGCCATTTTAGTTTTGGGGTCAATTTTTCACTTTTTCAATAAAATAGCAAATCTTTGACAGGCTGTTTCGCAGAAACTATTGGAGCTGGAGAGTTGCAATTTGCACTGCCTTTGCACATTGATATGAAGTCATTATGTGTCAAATTTCAAGTTCCTGTCGTTAATAGTTTGGGCGCTACGAATTTTTTAGTGTCGGCAACTCTCTAAAACTGAAATTTGAGGACTTTGTCTTCTCGAAAATTGGGTACAATTTTCAAACGCATTTTTCTCGAAATTTTGAAAAATATGAAATTTTTTTTTCTGCATGAAAAAGATAGCAGAGATGCTAAATTTTCACCCAGTACCAAAATTATAGCTCTAGGATCAAAATTGGCTCAGTTATGGCCATTTTAGTTTGGGGGTACCTTTTTTCAATTTCTGGTTGGGACAAGACCAAATCTTTGAAAGCCCATATCTCGAAAACTATTGGCGATAGAGAGTTGCCATTTGCACTGTGCTTGCACATCCATGTGTAGTCAATACCTGTCAAATTTCAAGTTTCTACCGTCAACGGCCTGGCTGCTGGAGCACTTTTAGTTTCAGTTTTCCTCTTGAAAAAAATGGTTAAACTTCAAAGTCGATTTTCTCCAAAGTTTGAAAATTTTTCCGAACTCTGTTTTCGACTGAAATAGACAGAAGAGATGTTAAACTTTCACCCAGTACAAAAATCAAAGCTCTAGCATCAAAATTGGCCAGTTTATGGCCATTTTAGTTTTGGGGTCAATTTTTCACTTTTTCAATAAAATAGCAAATCTTTGACAGGCTGTTTCGCAGAAACTATTGGAGCTGGAGAGTTGCAATTTGCACTGCCTTTGCACATTGATATGAAGTCATTATGTGTCAAATTTCAAGTTCCTGTCGTTAATAGTTTGGGCGCTACGAATTTTTTAGTGTCGGCAACTCTCTAAAACTGAAATTTGAGGACTTTGTCTTCTCGAAAATTGGGTACAATTTTCAAACGCATTTTTCTCGAAATTTTGAAAAATATGAAATTTTTTTTTCTGCATGAAAAAGATAGCAGAGATGCTAAATTTTCACCCAGTACCAAAATTATAGCTCTAGGATCAAAATTGGCTCAGTTATGGCCATTTTAGTTTGGGGGTACCTTTTTTCAATTTCTGGTTGGGACAAGACCAAATCTTTGAAAGCCCATATCTCGAAAACTATTGGCGATAGAGAGTTGCCATTTGCACTGTGCTTGCACATCCATGTGTAGTCAATACCTGTCAAATTTCAAGTTTCTACCGTCAACGGCCTGGCTGCTGGAGCACTTTTAGTTTCAGTTTTCCTCTTGAAAAAAATGGTTAAACTTCAAAGTCGATTTTCTCCAAAGTTTGAAAATTTTTCCGAACTCTGTTTTCGACTGAAATAGACAGAAGAGATGTTAAACTTTCACCCAGTACAAAAATCAAAGCTCTAGCATCAAAATTGGCCAGTTTATGGCCATTTTAGTTTTGGGGTCAATTTTTCACTTTTTCAATAAAATAGCAAATCTTTGACAGGCTGTTTCGCAGAAACTATTGGAGCTGGAGAGTTGCAATTTGCACTGCCTTTGCACATTGATATGAAGTCATTATGTGTCAAATTTCAAGTTCCTGTCGTTAATAGTTTGGGCGCTACGAATTTTTTAGTGTCGGCAACTCTCTAAAACTGAAATTTGAGGACTTTGTCTTCTCGAAAATTGGGTACAATTTTCAAACGCATTTTTCTCGAAATTTTGAAAAATATGAAATTTTTTTTTCTGCATGAAAAAGATAGCAGAGATGCTAAATTTTCACCCAGTACCAAAATTATAGCTCTAGGATCAAAATTGGCTCAGTTATGGCCATTTTAGTTTGGGGGTACCTTTTTTCAATTTCTGGTTGGGACAAGACCAAATCTTTGAAAGCCCATATCTCGAAAACTATTGGCGATAGAGAGTTGCCATTTGCACTGTGCTTGCACATCCATGTGTAGTCAATACCTGTCAAATTTCAAGTTTCTACCGTCAACGGCCTGGCTGCTGGAGCACTTTTAGTTTCAGTTTTCCTCTTGAAAAAAATGGTTAAACTTCAAAGTCGATTTTCTCCAAAGTTTGAAAATTTTTCCGAACTCTGTTTTCGACTGAAATAGACAGAAGAGATGTTAAACTTTCACCCAGTACAAAAATCAAAGCTCTAGCATCAAAATTGGCCAGTTTATGGCCATTTTAGTTTTGGGGTCAATTTTTCACTTTTTCAATAAAATAGCAAATCTTTGACAGGCTGTTTCGCAGAAACTATTGGAGCTGGAGAGTTGCAATTTGCACTGCCTTTGCACATTGATATGAAGTCATTATGTGTCAAATTTCAAGTTCCTGTCGTTAATAGTTTGGGCGCTACGAATTTTTTAGTGTCGGCAACTCTCTAAAACTGAAATTTGAGGACTTTGTCTTCTCGAAAATTGGGTACAATTTTCAAACGCATTTTTCTCGAAATTTTGAAAAATATGAAATTTTTTTTTCTGCATGAAAAAGATAGCAGAGATGCTAAATTTTCACCCAGTACCAAAATTATAGCTCTAGGATCAAAATTGGCTCAGTTATGGCCATTTTAGTTTGGGGGTACCTTTTTTCAATTTCTGGTTGGGACAAGACCAAATCTTTGAAAGCCCATATCTCGAAAACTATTGGCGATAGAGAGTTGCCATTTGCACTGTGCTTGCACATCCATGTGTAGTCAATACCTGTCAAATTTCAAGTTTCTACCGTCAACGGCCTGGCTGCTGGAGCACTTTTAGTTTCAGTTTTCCTCTTGAAAAAAATGGTTAAACTTCAAAGTCGATTTTCTCCAAAGTTTGAAAATTTTTCCGAACTCTGTTTTCGACTGAAATAGACAGAAGAGATGTTAAACTTTCACCCAGTACAAAAATCAAAGCTCTAGCATCAAAATTGGCCAGTTTATGGCCATTTTAGTTTTGGGGTCAATTTTTCACTTTTTCAATAAAATAGCAAATCTTTGACAGGCTGTTTCGCAGAAACTATTGGAGCTGGAGAGTTGCAATTTGCACTGCCTTTGCACATTGATATGAAGTCATTATGTGTCAAATTTCAAGTTCCTGTCGTTAATAGTTTGGGCGCTACGAATTTTTTAGTGTCGGCAACTCTCTAAAACTGAAATTTGAGGACTTTGTCTTCTCGAAAATTGGGTACAATTTTCAAACGCATTTTTCTCGAAATTTTGAAAAATATGAAATTTTTTTTTCTGCATGAAAAAGATAGCAGAGATGCTAAATTTTCACCCAGTACCAAAATTATAGCTCTAGGATCAAAATTGGCTCAGTTATGGCCATTTTAGTTTGGGGGTACCTTTTTTCAATTTCTGGTTGGGACAAGACCAAATCTTTGAAAGCCCATATCTCGAAAACTATTAGCGATAGAGAGTTGCCATTTGCACTGTGCTTGCACATCCATGTGTAGTCAATACCTGTCAAATTTCAAGTTTCTACCGTCAACGGCCTGGCTGCTGGAGCACTTTTAGTTTCAGTTTTCCTCTTGAAAAAAATGGTTAAACTTCAAAGTCGATTTTCTCCAAAGTTTGAAAATTTTTCCGAACTCTGTTTTCGACTGAAATAGACAGAAGAGATGTTAAACTTTCACCCAGTACAAAAATCAAAGCTCTAGCATCAAAATTGGCCAGTTTATGGCCATTTTAGTTTTGGGGTCAATTTTTCACTTTTTCAATAAAATAGCAAATCTTTGACAGGCTGTTTCGCAGAAACTATTGGAGCTGGAGAGTTGCAATTTGCACTGCCTTTGCACATTGATATGAAGTCATTATGTGTCAAATTTCAAGTTCCTGTCGTTAATAGTTTGGGCGCTACGAATTTTTTAGTGTCGGCAACTCTCTAAAACTGAAATTTGAGGACTTTGTCTTCTCGAAAATTGGGTACAATTTTCAAACGCATTTTTCTCGAAATTTTGAAAAATATGAAATTTTTTTTTCTGCATGAAAAAGATAGCAGAGATGCTAAATTTTCACCCAGTACCAAAATTATAGCTCTAGGATCAAAATTGGCTCAGTTATGGCCATTTTAGTTTGGGGGTACCTTTTTTCAATTTCTGGTTGGGACAAGACCAAATCTTTGAAAGCCCATATCTCGAAAACTATTGGCGATAGAGAGTTGCCATTTGCACTGTGCTTGCACATCCATGTGTAGTCAATACCTGTCAAATTTCAAGTTTCTACCGTCAACGGCCTGGCTGCTGGAGCACTTTTAGTTTCAGTTTTCCTCTTGAAAAAAATGGTTAAACTTCAAAGTCGATTTTCTCCAAAGTTTGAAAATTTTTCCGAACTCTGTTTTCGACTGAAATAGACAGAAGAGATGTTAAACTTTCACCCAGTACAAAAATCAAAGCTCTAGCATCAAAATTGGCCAGTTTATGGCCATTTTAGTTTTGGGGTCAATTTTTCACTTTTTCAATAAAATAGCAAATCTTTGACAGGCTGTTTCGCAGAAACTATTGGAGCTGGAGAGTTGCAATTTGCACTGCCTTTGCACATTGATATGAAGTCATTATGTGTCAAATTTCAAGTTCCTGTCGTTAATAGTTTGGGCGCTACGAATTTTTTAGTGTCGGCAACTCTCTAAAACTGAAATTTGAGGACTTTGTCTTCTCGAAAATTGGGTACAATTTTCAAACGCATTTTTCTCGAAATTTTGAAAAATATGAAATTTTTTTTTCTGCATGAAAAAGATAGCAGAGATGCTAAATTTTCACCCAGTACCAAAATTATAGCTCTAGGATCAAAATTGGCTCAGTTATGGCCATTTTAGTTTGGGGGTACCTTTTTTCAATTTCTGGTTGGGACAAGACCAAATCTTTGAAAGCCCATATCTCGAAAACTATTGGCGATAGAGAGTTGCCATTTGCACTGTGCTTGCACATCCATGTGTAGTCAATACCTGTCAAATTTCAAGTTTCTACCGTCAACGGCCTGGCTGCTGGAGCACTTTTAGTTTCAGTTTTCCTCTTGAAAAAAATGGTTAAACTTCAAAGTCGATTTTCTCCAAAGTTTGAAAATTTTTCCGAACTCTGTTTTCGACTGAAATAGACAGAAGAGATGTTAAACTTTCACCCAGTACAAAAATCAAAGCTCTAGCATCAAAATTGGCCAGTTTATGGCCATTTTAGTTTTGGGGTCAATTTTTCACTTTTTCAATAAAATAGCAAATCTTTGACAGGCTGTTTCGCAGAAACTATTGGAGCTGGAGAGTTGCAATTTGCACTGCCTTTGCACATTGATATGAAGTCATTATGTGTCAAATTTCAAGTTCCTGTCGTTAATAGTTTGGGCGCTACGAATTTTTTAGTGTCGGCAACTCTCTAAAACTGAAATTTGAGGACTTTGTCTTCTCGAAAATTGGGTACAATTTTCAAACGCATTTTTCTCGAAATTTTGAAAAATATGAAATTTTTTTTTCTGCATGAAAAAGATAGCAGAGATGCTAAATTTTCACCCAGTACCAAAATTATAGCTCTAGGATCAAAATTGGCTCAGTTATGGCCATTTTAGTTTGGGGGTACCTTTTTTCAATTTCTGGTTGGGACAAGACCAAATCTTTGAAAGCCCATATCTCGAAAACTATTGGCGATAGAGAGTTGCCATTTGCACTGTGCTTGCACATCCATGTGTAGTCAATACCTGTCAAATTTCAAGTTTCTACCGTCAACGGCCTGGCTGCTGGAGCACTTTTAGTTTCAGTTTTCCTCTTGAAAAAAATGGTTAAACTTCAAAGTCGATTTTCTCCAAAGTTTGAAAATTTTTCCGAACTCTGTTTTCGACTGAAATAGACAGAAGAGATGTTAAACTTTCACCCAGTACAAAAATCAAAGCTCTAGCATCAAAATTGGCCAGTTTATGGCCATTTTAGTTTTGGGGTCAATTTTTCACTTTTTCAATAAAATAGCAAATCTTTGACAGGCTGTTTCGCAGAAACTATTGGAGCTGGAGAGTTGCAATTTGCACTGCCTTTGCACATTGATATGAAGTCATTATGTGTCAAATTTCAAGTTCCTGTCGTTAATAGTTTGGGCGCTACGAATTTTTTAGTGTCGGCAACTCTCTAAAACTGAAATTTGAGGACTTTGTCTTCTCGAAAATTGGGTACAATTTTCAAACGCATTTTTCTCGAAATTTTGAAAAATATGAAATTTTTTTTTCTGCATGAAAAAGATAGCAGAGATGCTAAATTTTCACCCAGTACCAAAATTATAGCTCTAGGATCAAAATTGGCTCAGTTATGGCCATTTTAGTTTGGGGGTACCTTTTTTCAATTTCTGGTTGGGACAAGACCAAATCTTTGAAAGCCCATATCTCGAAAACTATTGGCGATAGAGAGTTGCCATTTGCACTGTGCTTGCACATCCATGTGTAGTCAATACCTGTCAAATTTCAAGTTTCTACCGTCAACGGCCTGGCTGCTGGAGCACTTTTAGTTTCAGTTTTCCTCTTGAAAAAAATGGTTAAACTTCAAAGTCGATTTTCTCCAAAGTTTGAAAATTTTTCCGAACTCTGTTTTCGACTGAAATAGACAGAAGAGATGTTAAACTTTCACCCAGTACAAAAATCAAAGCTCTAGCATCAAAATTGGCCAGTTTATGGCCATTTTAGTTTTGGGGTCAATTTTTCACTTTTTCAATAAAATAGCAAATCTTTGACAGGCTGTTTCGCAGAAACTATTGGAGCTGGAGAGTTGCAATTTGCACTGCCTTTGCACATTGATATGAAGTCATTATGTGTCAAATTTCAAGTTCCTGTCGTTAATAGTTTGGGCGCTACGAATTTTTTAGTGTCGGCAACTCTCTAAAACTGAAATTTGAGGACTTTGTCTTCTCGAAAATTGGGTACAATTTTCAAACGCATTTTTCTCGAAATTTTGAAAAATATGAAATTTTTTTTTCTGCATGAAAAAGATAGCAGAGATGCTAAATTTTCACCCAGTACCAAAATTATAGCTCTAGGATCAAAATTGGCTCAGTTATGGCCATTTTAGTTTGGGGGTACCTTTTTTCAATTTCTGGTTGGGACAAGACCAAATCTTTGAAAGCCCATATCTCGAAAACTATTGGCGATAGAGAGTTGCCATTTGCACTGTGCTTGCACATCCATGTGTAGTCAATACCTGTCAAATTTCAAGTTTCTACCGTCAACGGCCTGGCTGCTGGAGCACTTTTAGTTTCAGTTTTCCTCTTGAAAAAAATGGTTAAACTTCAAAGTCGATTTTCTCCAAAGTTTGAAAATTTTTCCGAACTCTGTTTTCGACTGAAATAGACAGAAGAGATGTTAAACTTTCACCCAGTACAAAAATCAAAGCTCTAGCATCAAAATTGGCCAGTTTATGGCCATTTTAGTTTTGGGGTCAATTTTTCACTTTTTCAATAAAATAGCAAATCTTTGACAGGCTGTTTCGCAGAAACTATTGGAGCTGGAGAGTTGCAATTTGCACTGCCTTTGCACATTGATATGAAGTCATTATGTGTCAAATTTCAAGTTCCTGTCGTTAATAGTTTGGGCGCTACGAATTTTTTAGTGTCGGCAACTCTCTAAAACTGAAATTTGAGGACTTTGTCTTCTCGAAAATTGGGTACAATTTTCAAACGCATTTTTCTCGAAATTTTGAAAAATATGAAATTTTTTTTTCTGCATGAAAAAGATAGCAGAGATGCTAAATTTTCACCCAGTACCAAAATTATAGCTCTAGGATCAAAATTGGCTCAGTTATGGCCATTTTAGTTTGGGGGTACCTTTTTTCAATTTCTGGTTGGGACAAGACCAAATCTTTGAAAGCCCATATCTCGAAAACTATTGGCGATAGAGAGTTGCCATTTGCACTGTGCTTGCACATCCATGTGTAGTCAATACCTGTCAAATTTCAAGTTTCTACCGTCAACGGCCTGGCTGCGGGAGCACTTTTAGTTTCAGTTTTCCTCTTGAAAAAAATGGTTAAACTTCAAAGTCGATTTTCTCCAAAGTTTGAAAATTTTTCCGAACTCTGTTTTCGACTGAAATAGACAGAAGAGATGTTAAACTTTCACCCAGTACAAAAATCAAAGCTCTAGCATCAAAATTGGCCAGTTTATGGCCATTTTAGTTTTGGGGTCAATTTTTCACTTTTTCAATAAAATAGCAAATCTTTGACAGGCTGTTTCGCAGAAACTATTGGAGCTGGAGAGTTGCAATTTGCACTGCCTTTGCACATTGATATGAAGTCATTATGTGTCAAATTTCAAGTTCCTGTCGTTAATAGTTTGGGCGCTACGAATTTTTTAGTGTCGGCAACTCTCTAAAACTGAAATTTGAGGACTTTGTCTTCTCGAAAATTGGGTACAATTTTCAAACGCATTTTTCTCGAAATTTTGAAAAATATGAAATTTTTTTTTCTGCATGAAAAAGATAGCAGAGATGCTAAATTTTCACCCAGTACCAAAATTATAGCTCTAGGATCAAAATTGGCTCAGTTATGGCCATTTTAGTTTGGGGGTACCTTTTTTCAATTTCTGGTTGGGACAAGACCAAATCTTTGAAAGCCCATATCTCGAAAACTATTGGCGATAGAGAGTTGCCATTTGCACTGTGCTTGCACATCCATGTGTAGTCAATACCTGTCAAATTTCAAGTTTCTACCGTCAACGGCCTGGCTGCGGGAGCACTTTTAGTTTCAGTTTTCCTCTTGAAAAAAATGGTTAAACTTCAAAGTCGATTTTCTCCAAAGTTTGAAAATTTTTCCGAACTCTGTTTTCGACTGAAATAGACAGAAGAGATGTTAAACTTTCACCCAGTACAAAAATCAAAGCTCTAGCATCAAAATTGGCCAGTTTATGGCCATTTTAGTTTTGGGGTCAATTTTTCACTTTTTCAATAAAATAGCAAATCTTTGACAGGCTGTTTCGCAGAAACTATTGGAGCTGGAGAGTTGCAATTTGCACTGCCTTTGCACATTGATATGAAGTCATTATGTGTCAAATTTCAAGTTCCTGTCGTTAATAGTTTGGGCGCTACGAATTTTTTAGTGTCGGCAACTCTCTAAAACTGAAATTTGAGGACTTTGTCTTCTCGAAAATTGGGTACAATTTTCAAACGCATTTTTCTCGAAATTTTGAAAAATATGAAATTTTTTTTTCTGCATGAAAAAGATAGCAGAGATGCTAAATTTTCACCCAGTACCAAAATTATAGCTCTAGGATCAAAATTGGCTCAGTTATGGCCATTTTAGTTTGGGGGTACCTTTTTTCAATTTCTGGTTGGGACAAGACCAAATCTTTGAAAGCCCATATCTCGAAAACTATTGGCGATAGAGAGTTGCCATTTGCACTGTGCTTGCACATCCATGTGTAGTCAATACCTGTCAAATTTCAAGTTTCTACCGTCAACGGCCTGGCTGCTGGAGCACTTTTAGTTTCAGTTTTCCTCTTGAAAAAAATGGTTAAACTTCAAAGTCGATTTTCTCCAAAGTTTGAAAATTTTTCCGAACTCTGTTTTCGACTGAAATAGACAGAAGAGATGTTAAACTTTCACCCAGTACAAAAATCAAAGCTCTAGCATCAAAATTGGCCAGTTTATGGCCATTTTAGTTTTGGGGTCAATTTTTCACTTTTTCAATAAAATAGCAAATCTTTGACAGGCTGTTTCGCAGAAACTATTGGAGCTGGAGAGTTGCAATTTGCACTGCCTTTGCACATTGATATGAAGTCATTATGTGTCAAATTTCAAGTTCCTGTCGTTAATAGTTTGGGCGCTACGAATTTTTTAGTGTCGGCAACTCTCTAAAACTGAAATTTGAGGACTTTGTCTTCTCGAAAATTGGGTACAATTTTCAAACGCATTTTTCTCGAAATTTTGAAAAATATGAAATTTTTTTTTTTGCATGAAAAAGATAGCAGAGATGCTAAATTTTCACCCAGTACCAAAATTATAGCTCTAGGATCAAAATTGGCTCAGTTATGGCCATTTTAGTTTGGGGGTACCTTTTTTCAATTTCTGGTTGGGACAAGACCAAATCTTTGAAAGCCCATATCTCGAAAACTATTGGCGATAGAGAGTTGCCATTTGCACTGTGCTTGCACATCCATGTGTAGTCAATACCTGTCAAATTTCAAGTTTCTACCGTCAACGGCCTGGCTGCTGGAGCACTTTTAGTTTCAGTTTTCCTCTTGAAAAAAATGGTTAAACTTCAAAGTCGATTTTCTCCAAAGTTTGAAAATTTTTCCGAACTCTGTTTTCGACTGAAATAGACAGAAGAGATGTTAAACTTTCACCCAGTACAAAAATCAAAGCTCTAGCATCAAAATTGGCCAGTTTATGGCCATTTTAGTTTTGGGGTCAATTTTTCACTTTTTCAATAAAATAGCAAATCTTTGACAGGCTGTTTCGCAGAAACTATTGGAGCTGGAGAGTTGCAATTTGCACTGCCTTTGCACATTGATATGAAGTCATTATGTGTCAAATTTCAAGTTCCTGTCGTTAATAGTTTGGGCGCTACGAATTTTTTAGTGTCGGCAACTCTCTAAAACTGAAATTTGAGGACTTTGTCTTCTCGAAAATTGGGTACAATTTTCAAACGCATTTTTCTCGAAATTTTGAAAAATATGAAATTTTTTTTTCTGCATGAAAAAGATAGCAGAGATGCTAAATTTTCACCCAGTACCAAAATTATAGCTCTAGGATCAAAATTGGCTCAGTTATGGCCATTTTAGTTTGGGGGTACCTTTTTTCAATTTCTGGTTGGGACAAGACCAAATCTTTGAAAGCCCATATCTCGAAAACTATTGGCGATAGAGAGTTGCCATTTGCACTGTGCTTGCACATCCATGTGTAGTCAATACCTGTCAAATTTCAAGTTTCTACCGTCAACGGCCTGGCTGCGGGAGCACTTTTAGTTTCAGTTTTCCTCTTGAAAAAAATGGTTAAACTTCAAAGTCGATTTTCTCCAAAGTTTGAAAATTTTTCCGAACTCTGTTTTCGACTGAAATAGACAGAAGAGATGTTAAACTTTCACCCAGTACAAAAATCAAAGCTCTAGCATCAAAATTGGCCAGTTTATGGCCATTTTAGTTTTGGGGTCAATTTTTCACTTTTTCAATAAAATAGCAAATCTTTGACAGGCTGTTTCGCAGAAACTATTGGAGCTGGAGAGTTGCAATTTGCACTGCCTTTGCACATTGATATGAAGTCATTATGTGTCAAATTTCAAGTTCCTGTCGTTAATAGTTTGGGCGCTACGAATTTTTTAGTGTCGGCAACTCTCTAAAACTGAAATTTGAGGACTTTGTCTTCTCGAAAATTGGGTACAATTTTCAAACGCATTTTTCTCGAAATTTTGAAAAATATGAAATTTTTTTTTCTGCATGAAAAAGATAGCAGAGATGCTAAATTTTCACCCAGTACCAAAATTATAGCTCTAGGATCAAAATTGGCTCAGTTATGGCCATTTTAGTTTGGGGGTACCTTTTTTCAATTTCTGGTTGGGACAAGACCAAATCTTTGAAAGCCCATATCTCGAAAACTATTGGCGATAGAGAGTTGCCATTTGCACTGTGCTTGCACATCCATGTGTAGTCAATACCTGTCAAATTTCAAGTTTCTACCGTCAACGGCCTGGCTGCGGGAGCACTTTTAGTTTCAGTTTTCCTCTTGAAAAAAATGGTTAAACTTCAAAGTCGATTTTCTCCAAAGTTTGAAAATTTTTCCGAACTCTGTTTTCGACTGAAATAGACAGAAGAGATGTTAAACTTTCACCCAGTACAAAAATCAAAGCTCTAGCATCAAAATTGGCCAGTTTATGGCCATTTTAGTTTTGGGGTCAATTTTTCACTTTTTCAATAAAATAGCAAATCTTTGACAGGCTGTTTCGCAGAAACTATTGGAGCTGGAGAGTTGCAATTTGCACTGCCTTTGCACATTGATATGAAGTCATTATGTGTCAAATTTCAAGTTCCTGTCGTTAATAGTTTGGGCGCTACGAATTTTTTAGTGTCGGCAACTCTCTAAAACTGAAATTTGAGGACTTTGTCTTCTCGAAAATTGGGTACAATTTTCAAACGCATTTTTCTCGAAATTTTGAAAAATATGAAATTTTTTTTTCTGCATGAAAAAGATAGCAGAGATGCTAAATTTTCACCCAGTACCAAAATTATAGCTCTAGGATCAAAATTGGCTCAGTTATGGCCATTTTAGTTTGGGGGTACCTTTTTTCAATTTCTGGTTGGGACAAGACCAAATCTTTGAAAGCCCATATCTCGAAAACTATTGGCGATAGAGAGTTGCCATTTGCACTGTGCTTGCACATCCATGTGTAGTCAATACCTGTCAAATTTCAAGTTTCTACCGTCAACGGCCTGGCTGCTGGAGCACTTTTAGTTTCAGTTTTCCTCTTGAAAAAAATGGTTAAACTTCAAAGTCGATTTTCTCCAAAGTTTGAAAATTTTTCCGAACTCTGTTTTCGACTGAAATAGACAGAAGAGATGTTAAACTTTCACCCAGTACAAAAATCAAAGCTCTAGCATCAAAATTGGCCAGTTTATGGCCATTTTAGTTTTGGGGTCAATTTTTCACTTTTTCAATAAAATAGCAAATCTTTGACAGGCTGTTTCGCAGAAACTATTGGAGCTGGAGAGTTGCAATTTGCACTGCCTTTGCACATTGATATGAAGTCATTATGTGTCAAATTTCAAGTTCCTGTCGTTAATAGTTTGGGCGCTACGAATTTTTTAGTGTCGGCAACTCTCTAAAACTGAAATTTGAGGACTTTGTCTTCTCGAAAATTGGGTACAATTTTCAAACGCATTTTTCTCGAAATTTTGAAAAATATGAAATTTTTTTTTCTGCATGAAAAAGATAGCAGAGATGCTAAATTTTCACCCAGTACCAAAATTATAGCTCTAGGATCAAAATTGGCTCAGTTATGGCCATTTTAGTTTGGGGGTACCTTTTTTCAATTTCTGGTTGGGACAAGACCAAATCTTTGAAAGCCCATATCTCGAAAACTATTGGCGATAGAGAGTTGCCATTTGCACTGTGCTTGCACATCCATGTGTAGTCAATACCTGTCAAATTTCAAGTTTCTACCGTCAACGGCCTGGCTGCTGGAGCACTTTTAGTTTCAGTTTTCCTCTTGAAAAAAATGGTTAAACTTCAAAGTCGATTTTCTCCAAAGTTTGAAAATTTTTCCGAACTCTGTTTTCGACTGAAATAGACAGAAGAGATGTTAAACTTTCACCCAGTACAAAAATCAAAGCTCTAGCATCAAAATTGGCCAGTTTATGGCCATTTTAGTTTTGGGGTCAATTTTTCACTTTTTCAATAAAATAGCAAATCTTTGACAGGCTGTTTCGCAGAAACTATTGGAGCTGGAGAGTTGCAATTTGCACTGCCTTTGCACATTGATATGAAGTCATTATGTGTCAAATTTCAAGTTCCTGTCGTTAATAGTTTGGGCGCTACGAATTTTTTAGTGTCGGCAACTCTCTAAAACTGAAATTTGAGGACTTTGTCTTCTCGAAAATTGGGTACAATTTTCAAACGCATTTTTCTCGAAATTTTGAAAAATATGAAATTTTTTTTTCTGCATGAAAAAGATAGCAGAGATGCTAAATTTTCACCCAGTACCAAAATTATAGCTCTAGGATCAAAATTGGCTCAGTTATGGCCATTTTAGTTTGGGGGTACCTTTTTTCAATTTCTGGTTGGGACAAGACCAAATCTTTGAAAGCCCATATCTCGAAAACTATTGGCGATAGAGAGTTGCCATTTGCACTGTGCTTGCACATCCATGTGTAGTCAATACCTGTCAAATTTCAAGTTTCTACCGTCAACGGCCTGGCTGCTGGAGCACTTTTAGTTTCAGTTTTCCTCTTGAAAAAAATGGTTAAACTTCAAAGTCGATTTTCTCCAAAGTTTGAAAATTTTTCCGAACTCTGTTTTCGACTGAAATAGACAGAAGAGATGTTAAACTTTCACCCAGTACAAAAATCAAAGCTCTAGCATCAAAATTGGCCAGTTTATGGCCATTTTAGTTTTGGGGTCAATTTTTCACTTTTTCAATAAAATAGCAAATCTTTGACAGGCTGTTTCGCAGAAACTATTGGAGCTGGAGAGTTGCAATTTGCACTGCCTTTGCACATTGATATGAAGTCATTATGTGTCAAATTTCAAGTTCCTGTCGTTAATAGTTTGGGCGCTACGAATTTTTTAGTGTCGGCAACTCTCTAAAACTGAAATTTGAGGACTTTGTCTTCTCGAAAATTGGGTACAATTTTCAAACGCATTTTTCTCGAAATTTTGAAAAATATGAAATTTTTTTTTCTGCATGAAAAAGATAGCAGAGATGCTAAATTTTCACCCAGTACCAAAATTATAGCTCTAGGATCAAAATTGGCTCAGTTATGGCCATTTTAGTTTGGGGGTACCTTTTTTCAATTTCTGGTTGGGACAAGACCAAATCTTTGAAAGCCCATATCTCGAAAACTATTGGCGATAGAGAGTTGCCATTTGCACTGTGCTTGCACATCCATGTGTAGTCAATACCTGTCAAATTTCAAGTTTCTACCGTCAACGGCCTGGCTGCTGGAGCACTTTTAGTTTCAGTTTTCCTCTTGAAAAAAATGGTTAAACTTCAAAGTCGATTTTCTCCAAAGTTTGAAAATTTTTCCGAACTCTGTTTTCGACTGAAATAGACAGAAGAGATGTTAAACTTTCACCCAGTACAAAAATCAAAGCTCTAGCATCAAAATTGGCCAGTTTATGGCCATTTTAGTTTTGGGGTCAATTTTTCACTTTTTCAATAAAATAGCAAATCTTTGACAGGCTGTTTCGCAGAAACTATTGGAGCTGGAGAGTTGCAATTTGCACTGCCTTTGCACATTGATATGAAGTCATTATGTGTCAAATTTCAAGTTCCTGTCGTTAATAGTTTGGGCGCTACGAATTTTTTAGTGTCGGCAACTCTCTAAAACTGAAATTTGAGGACTTTGTCTTCTCGAAAATTGGGTACAATTTTCAAACGCATTTTTCTCGAAATTTTGAAAAATATGAAATTTTTTTTTCTGCATGAAAAAGATAGCAGAGATGCTAAATTTTCACCCAGTACCAAAATTATAGCTCTAGGATCAAAATTGGCTCAGTTATGGCCATTTTAGTTTGGGGGTACCTTTTTTCAATTTCTGGTTGGGACAAGACCAAATCTTTGAAAGCCCATATCTCGAAAACTATTGGCGATAGAGAGTTGCCATTTGCACTGTGCTTGCACATCCATGTGTAGTCAATACCTGTCAAATTTCAAGTTTCTACCGTCAACGGCCTGGCTGCTGGAGCACTTTTAGTTTCAGTTTTCCTCTTGAAAAAAATGGTTAAACTTCAAAGTCGATTTTCTCCAAAGTTTGAAAATTTTTCCGAACTCTGTTTTCGACTGAAATAGACAGAAGAGATGTTAAACTTTCACCCAGTACAAAAATCAAAGCTCTAGCATCAAAATTGGCCAGTTTATGGCCATTTTAGTTTTGGGGTCAATTTTTCACTTTTTCAATAAAATAGCAAATCTTTGACAGGCTGTTTCGCAGAAACTATTGGAGCTGGAGAGTTGCAATTTGCACTGCCTTTGCACATTGATATGAAGTCATTATGTGTCAAATTTCAAGTTCCTGTCGTTAATAGTTTGGGCGCTACGAATTTTTTAGTGTCGGCAACTCTCTAAAACTGAAATTTGAGGACTTTGTCTTCTCGAAAATTGGGTACAATTTTCAAACGCATTTTTCTCGAAATTTTGAAAAATATGAAATTTTTTTTTCTGCATGAAAAAGATAGCAGAGATGCTAAATTTTCACCCAGTACCAAAATTATAGCTCTAGGATCAAAATTGGCTCAGTTATGGCCATTTTAGTTTGGGGGTACCTTTTTTCAATTTCTGGTTGGGACAAGACCAAATCTTTGAAAGCCCATATCTCGAAAACTATTGGCGATAGAGAGTTGCCATTTGCACTGTGCTTGCACATCCATGTGTAGTCAATACCTGTCAAATTTCAAGTTTCTACCGTCAACGGCCTGGCTGCTGGAGCACTTTTAGTTTCAGTTTTCCTCTTGAAAAAAATGGTTAAACTTCAAAGTCGATTTTCTCCAAAGTTTGAAAATTTTTCCGAACTCTGTTTTCGACTGAAATAGACAGAAGAGATGTTAAACTTTCACCCAGTACAAAAATCAAAGCTCTAGCATCAAAATTGGCCAGTTTATGGCCATTTTAGTTTTGGGGTCAATTTTTCACTTTTTCAATAAAATAGCAAATCTTTGACAGGCTGTTTCGCAGAAACTATTGGAGCTGGAGAGTTGCAATTTGCACTGCCTTTGCACATTGATATGAAGTCATTATGTGTCAAATTTCAAGTTCCTGTCGTTAATAGTTTGGGCGCTACGAATTTTTTAGTGTCGGCAACTCTCTAAAACTGAAATTTGAGGACTTTGTCTTCTCGAAAATTGGGTACAATTTTCAAACGCATTTTTCTCGAAATTTTGAAAAATATGAAATTTTTTTTTCTGCATGAAAAAGATAGCAGAGATGCTAAATTTTCACCCAGTACCAAAATTATAGCTCTAGGATCAAAATTGGCTCAGTTATGGCCATTTTAGTTTGGGGGTACCTTTTTTCAATTTCTGGTTGGGACAAGACCAAATCTTTGAAAGCCCATATCTCGAAAACTATTGGCGATAGAGAGTTGCCATTTGCACTGTGCTTGCACATCCATGTGTAGTCAATACCTGTCAAATTTCAAGTTTCTACCGTCAACGGCCTGGCTGCTGGAGCACTTTTAGTTTCAGTTTTCCTCTTGAAAAAAATGGTTAAACTTCAAAGTCGATTTTCTCCAAAGTTTGAAAATTTTTCCGAACTCTGTTTTCGACTGAAATAGACAGAAGAGATGTTAAACTTTCACCCAGTACAAAAATCAAAGCTCTAGCATCAAAATTGGCCAGTTTATGGCCATTTTAGTTTTGGGGTCAATTTTTCACTTTTTCAATAAAATAGCAAATCTTTGACAGGCTGTTTCGCAGAAACTATTGGAGCTGGAGAGTTGCAATTTGCACTGCCTTTGCACATTGATATGAAGTCATTATGTGTCAAATTTCAAGTTCCTGTCGTTAATAGTTTGGGCGCTACGAATTTTTTAGTGTCGGCAACTCTCTAAAACTGAAATTTGAGGACTTTGTCTTCTCGAAAATTGGGTACAATTTTCAAACGCATTTTTCTCGAAATTTTGAAAAATATGAAATTTTTTTTTCTGCATGAAAAAGATAGCAGAGATGCTAAATTTTCACCCAGTACCAAAATTATAGCTCTAGGATCAAAATTGGCTCAGTTATGGCCATTTTAGTTTGGGGGTACCTTTTTTCAATTTCTGGTTGGGACAAGACCAAATCTTTGAAAGCCCATATCTCGAAAACTATTGGCGATAGAGAGTTGCCATTTGCACTGTGCTTGCACATCCATGTGTAGTCAATACCTGTCAAATTTCAAGTTTCTACCGTCAACGGCCTGGCTGCTGGAGCACTTTTAGTTTCAGTTTTCCTCTTGAAAAAAATGGTTAAACTTCAAAGTCGATTTTCTCCAAAGTTTGAAAATTTTTCCGAACTCTGTTTTCGACTGAAATAGACAGAAGAGATGTTAAACTTTCACCCAGTACAAAAATCAAAGCTCTAGCATCAAAATTGGCCAGTTTATGGCCATTTTAGTTTTGGGGTCAATTTTTCACTTTTTCAATAAAATAGCAAATCTTTGACAGGCTGTTTCGCAGAAACTATTGGAGCTGGAGAGTTGCAATTTGCACTGCCTTTGCACATTGATATGAAGTCATTATGTGTCAAATTTCAAGTTCCTGTCGTTAATAGTTTGGGCGCTACGAATTTTTTAGTGTCGGCAACTCTCTAAAACTGAAATTTGAGGACTTTGTCTTCTCGAAAATTGGGTACAATTTTCAAACGCATTTTTCTCGAAATTTTGAAAAATATGAAATTTTTTTTTCTGCATGAAAAAGATAGCAGAGATGCTAAATTTTCACCCAGTACCAAAATTATAGCTCTAGGATCAAAATTGGCTCAGTTATGGCCATTTTAGTTTGGGGGTACCTTTTTTCAATTTCTGGTTGGGACAAGACCAAATCTTTGAAAGCCCATATCTCGAAAACTATTGGCGATAGAGAGTTGCCATTTGCACTGTGCTTGCACATCCATGTGTAGTCAATACCTGTCAAATTTCAAGTTTCTACCGTCAACGGCCTGGCTGCTGGAGCACTTTTAGTTTCAGTTTTCCTCTTGAAAAAAATGGTTAAACTTCAAAGTCGATTTTCTCCAAAGTTTGAAAATTTTTCCGAACTCTGTTTTCGACTGAAATAGACAGAAGAGATGTTAAACTTTCACCCAGTACAAAAATCAAAGCTCTAGCATCAAAATTGGCCAGTTTATGGCCATTTTAGTTTTGGGGTCAATTTTTCACTTTTTCAATAAAATAGCAAATCTTTGACAGGCTGTTTCGCAGAAACTATTGGAGCTGGAGAGTTGCAATTTGCACTGCCTTTGCACATTGATATGAAGTCATTATGTGTCAAATTTCAAGTTCCTGTCGTTAATAGTTTGGGCGCTACGAATTTTTTAGTGTCGGCAACTCTCTAAAACTGAAATTTGAGGACTTTGTCTTCTCGAAAATTGGGTACAATTTTCAAACGCATTTTTCTCGAAATTTTGAAAAATATGAAATTTTTTTTTCTGCATGAAAAAGATAGCAGAGATGCTAAATTTTCACCCAGTACCAAAATTATAGCTCTAGGATCAAAATTGGCTCAGTTATGGCCATTTTAGTTTGGGGGTACCTTTTTTCAATTTCTGGTTGGGACAAGACCAAATCTTTGAAAGCCCATATCTCGAAAACTATTGGCGATAGAGAGTTGCCATTTGCACTGTGCTTGCACATCCATGTGTAGTCAATACCTGTCAAATTTCAAGTTTCTACCGTCAACGGCCTGGCTGCTGGAGCACTTTTAGTTTCAGTTTTCCTCTTGAAAAAAATGGTTAAACTTCAAAGTCGATTTTCTCCAAAGTTTGAAAATTTTTCCGAACTCTGTTTTCGACTGAAATAGACAGAAGAGATGTTAAACTTTCACCCAGTACAAAAATCAAAGCTCTAGCATCAAAATTGGCCAGTTTATGGCCATTTTAGTTTTGGGGTCAATTTTTCACTTTTTCAATAAAATAGCAAATCTTTGACAGGCTGTTTCGCAGAAACTATTGGAGCTGGAGAGTTGCAATTTGCACTGCCTTTGCACATTGATATGAAGTCATTATGTGTCAAATTTCAAGTTCCTGTCGTTAATAGTTTGGGCGCTACGAATTTTTTAGTGTCGGCAACTCTCTAAAACTGAAATTTGAGGACTTTGTCTTCTCGAAAATTGGGTACAATTTTCAAACGCATTTTTCTCGAAATTTTGAAAAATATGAAATTTTTTTTTCTGCATGAAAAAGATAGCAGAGATGCTAAATTTTCACCCAGTACCAAAATTATAGCTCTAGGATCAAAATTGGCTCAGTTATGGCCATTTTAGTTTGGGGGTACCTTTTTTCAATTTCTGGTTGGGACAAGACCAAATCTTTGAAAGCCCATATCTCGAAAACTATTGGCGATAGAGAGTTGCCATTTGCACTGTGCTTGCACATCCATGTGTAGTCAATACCTGTCAAATTTCAAGTTTCTACCGTCAACGGCCTGGCTGCTGGAGCACTTTTAGTTTCAGTTTTCCTCTTGAAAAAAATGGTTAAACTTCAAAGTCGATTTTCTCCAAAGTTTGAAAATTTTTCCGAACTCTGTTTTCGACTGAAATAGACAGAAGAGATGTTAAACTTTCACCCAGTACAAAAATCAAAGCTCTAGCATCAAAATTGGCCAGTTTATGGCCATTTTAGTTTTGGGGTCAATTTTTCACTTTTTCAATAAAATAGCAAATCTTTGACAGGCTGTTTCGCAGAAACTATTGGAGCTGGAGAGTTGCAATTTGCACTGCCTTTGCACATTGATATGAAGTCATTATGTGTCAAATTTCAAGTTCCTGTCGTTAATAGTTTGGGCGCTACGAATTTTTTAGTGTCGGCAACTCTCTAAAACTGAAATTTGAGGACTTTGTCTTCTCGAAAATTGGGTACAATTTTCAAACGCATTTTTCTCGAAATTTTGAAAAATATGAAATTTTTTTTTCTGCATGAAAAAGATAGCAGAGATGCTAAATTTTCACCCAGTACCAAAATTATAGCTCTAGGATCAAAATTGGCTCAGTTATGGCCATTTTAGTTTGGGGGTACCTTTTTTCAATTTCTGGTTGGGACAAGACCAAATCTTTGAAAGCCCATATCTCGAAAACTATTGGCGATAGAGAGTTGCCATTTGCACTGTGCTTGCACATCCATGTGTAGTCAATACCTGTCAAATTTCAAGTTTCTACCGTCAACGGCCTGGCTGCTGGAGCACTTTTAGTTTCAGTTTTCCTCTTGAAAAAAATGGTTAAACTTCAAAGTCGATTTTCTCCAAAGTTTGAAAATTTTTCCGAACTCTGTTTTCGACTGAAATAGACAGAAGAGATGTTAAACTTTCACCCAGTACAAAAATCAAAGCTCTAGCATCAAAATTGGCCAGTTTATGGCCATTTTAGTTTTGGGGTCAATTTTTCACTTTTTCAATAAAATAGCAAATCTTTGACAGGCTGTTTCGCAGAAACTATTGGAGCTGGAGAGTTGCAATTTGCACTGCCTTTGCACATTGATATGAAGTCATTATGTGTCAAATTTCAAGTTCCTGTCGTTAATAGTTTGGGCGCTACGAATTTTTTAGTGTCGGCAACTCTCTAAAACTGAAATTTGAGGACTTTGTCTTCTCGAAAATTGGGTACAATTTTCAAACGCATTTTTCTCGAAATTTTGAAAAATATGAAATTTTTTTTTCTGCATGAAAAAGATAGCAGAGATGCTAAATTTTCACCCAGTACCAAAATTATAGCTCTAGGATCAAAATTGGCTCAGTTATGGCCATTTTAGTTTGGGGGTACCTTTTTTCAATTTCTGGTTGGGACAAGACCAAATCTTTGAAAGCCCATATCTCGAAAACTATTGGCGATAGAGAGTTGCCATTTGCACTGTGCTTGCACATCCATGTGTAGTCAATACCTGTCAAATTTCAAGTTTCTACCGTCAACGGCCTGGCTGCTGGAGCACTTTTAGTTTCAGTTTTCCTCTTGAAAAAAATGGTTAAACTTCAAAGTCGATTTTCTCCAAAGTTTGAAAATTTTTCCGAACTCTGTTTTCGACTGAAATAGACAGAAGAGATGTTAAACTTTCACCCAGTACAAAAATCAAAGCTCTAGCATCAAAATTGGCCAGTTTATGGCCATTTTAGTTTTGGGGTCAATTTTTCACTTTTTCAATAAAATAGCAAATCTTTGACAGGCTGTTTCGCAGAAACTATTGGAGCTGGAGAGTTGCAATTTGCACTGCCTTTGCACATTGATATGAAGTCATTATGTGTCAAATTTCAAGTTCCTGTCGTTAATAGTTTGGGCGCTACGAATTTTTTAGTGTCGGCAACTCTCTAAAACTGAAATTTGAGGACTTTGTCTTCTCGAAAATTGGGTACAATTTTCAAACGCATTTTTCTCGAAATTTTGAAAAATATGAAATTTTTTTTTCTGCATGAAAAAGATAGCAGAGATGCTAAATTTTCACCCAGTACCAAAATTATAGCTCTAGGATCAAAATTGGCTCAGTTATGGCCATTTTAGTTTGGGGGTACCTTTTTTCAATTTCTGGTTGGGACAAGACCAAATCTTTGAAAGCCCATATCTCGAAAACTATTGGCGATAGAGAGTTGCCATTTGCACTGTGCTTGCACACCCATGTGTAGTCAATACCTGTCAAATTTCAAGTTTCTACCGTCAACGGCCTGGCTGCTGGAGCACTTTTAGTTTCAGTTTTCCTCTTGAAAAAAATGGTTAAACTTCAAAGTCGATTTTCTCCAAAGTTTGAAAATTTTTCCGAACTCTGTTTTCGACTGAAATAGACAGAAGAGATGTTAAACTTTCACCCAGTACAAAAATCAAAGCTCTAGCATCAAAATTGGCCAGTTTATGGCCATTTTAGTTTTGGGGTCAATTTTTCACTTTTTCAATAAAATAGCAAATCTTTGACAGGCTGTTTCGCAGAAACTATTGGAGCTGGAGAGTTGCAATTTGCACTGCCTTTGCACATTGATATGAAGTCATTATGTGTCAAATTTCAAGTTCCTGTCGTTAATAGTTTGGGCGCTACGAATTTTTTAGTGTCGGCAACTCTCTAAAACTGAAATTTGAGGACTTTGTCTTCTCGAAAATTGGGTACAATTTTCAAACGCATTTTTCTCGAAATTTTGAAAAATATGAAATTTTTTTTTCTGCATGAAAAAGATAGCAGAGATGCTAAATTTTCACCCAGTACCAAAATTATAGCTCTAGGATCAAAATTGGCTCAGTTATGGCCATTTTAGTTTGGGGGTACCTTTTTTCAATTTCTGGTTGGGACAAGACCAAATCTTTGAAAGCCCATATCTCGAAAACTATTGGCGATAGAGAGTTGCCATTTGCACTGTGCTTGCACATCCATGTGTAGTCAATACCTGTCAAATTTCAAGTTTCTACCGTCAACGGCCTGGCTGCTGGAGCACTTTTAGTTTCAGTTTTCCTCTTGAAAAAAATGGTTAAACTTCAAAGTCGATTTTCTCCAAAGTTTGAAAATTTTTCCGAACTCTGTTTTCGACTGAAATAGACAGAAGAGATGTTAAACTTTCACCCAGTACAAAAATCAAAGCTCTAGCATCAAAATTGGCCAGTTTATGGCCATTTTAGTTTTGGGGTCAATTTTTCACTTTTTCAATAAAATAGCAAATCTTTGACAGGCTGTTTCGCAGAAACTATTGGAGCTGGAGAGTTGCAATTTGCACTGCCTTTGCACATTGATATGAAGTCATTATGTGTCAAATTTCAAGTTCCTGTCGTTAATAGTTTGGGCGCTACGAATTTTTTAGTGTCGGCAACTCTCTAAAACTGAAATTTGAGGACTTTGTCTTCTCGAAAATTGGGTACAATTTTCAAACGCATTTTTCTCGAAATTTTGAAAAATATGAAATTTTTTTTTCTGCATGAAAAAGATAGCAGAGATGCTAAATTTTCACCCAGTACCAAAATTATAGCTCTAGGATCAAAATTGGCTCAGTTATGGCCATTTTAGTTTGGGGGTACCTTTTTTCAATTTCTGGTTGGGACAAGACCAAATCTTTGAAAGCCCATATCTCGAAAACTATTGGCGATAGAGAGTTGCCATTTGCACTGTGCTTGCACATCCATGTGTAGTCAATACCTGTCAAATTTCAAGTTTCTACCGTCAACGGCCTGGCTGCTGGAGCACTTTTAGTTTCAGTTTTCCTCTTGAAAAAAATGGTTAAACTTCAAAGTCGATTTTCTCCAAAGTTTGAAAATTTTTCCGAACTCTGTTTTCGACTGAAATAGACAGAAGAGATGTTAAACTTTCACCCAGTACAAAAATCAAAGCTCTAGCATCAAAATTGGCCAGTTTATGGCCATTTTAGTTTTGGGGTCAATTTTTCACTTTTTCAATAAAATAGCAAATCTTTGACAGGCTGTTTCGCAGAAACTATTGGAGCTGGAGAGTTGCAATTTGCACTGCCTTTGCACATTGATATGAAGTCATTATGTGTCAAATTTCAAGTTCCTGTCGTTAATAGTTTGGGCGCTACGAATTTTTTAGTGTCGGCAACTCTCTAAAACTGAAATTTGAGGACTTTGTCTTCTCGAAAATTGGGTACAATTTTCAAACGCATTTTTCTCGAAATTTTGAAAAATATGAAATTTTTTTTTCTGCATGAAAAAGATAGCAGAGATGCTAAATTTTCACCCAGTACCAAAATTATAGCTCTAGGATCAAAATTGGCTCAGTTATGGCCATTTTAGTTTGGGGGTACCTTTTTTCAATTTCTGGTTGGGACAAGACCAAATCTTTGAAAGCCCATATCTCGAAAACTATTGGCGATAGAGAGTTGCCATTTGCACTGTGCTTGCACATCCATGTGTAGTCAATACCTGTCAAATTTCAAGTTTCTACCGTCAACGGCCTGGCTGCTGGAGCACTTTTAGTTTCAGTTTTCCTCTTGAAAAAAATGGTTAAACTTCAAAGTCGATTTTCTCCAAAGTTTGAAAATTTTTCCGAACTCTGTTTTCGACTGAAATAGACAGAAGAGATGTTAAACTTTCACCCAGTACAAAAATCAAAGCTCTAGCATCAAAATTGGCCAGTTTATGGCCATTTTAGTTTTGGGGTCAATTTTTCACTTTTTCAATAAAATAGCAAATCTTTGACAGGCTGTTTCGCAGAAACTATTGGAGCTGGAGAGTTGCAATTTGCACTGCCTTTGCACATTGATATGAAGTCATTATGTGTCAAATTTCAAGTTCCTGTCGTTAATAGTTTGGGCGCTACGAATTTTTTAGTGTCGGCAACTCTCTAAAACTGAAATTTGAGGACTTTGTCTTCTCGAAAATTGGGTACAATTTTCAAACGCATTTTTCTCGAAATTTTGAAAAATATGAAATTTTTTTTTCTGCATGAAAAAGATAGCAGAGATGCTAAATTTTCACCCAGTACCAAAATTATAGCTCTAGGATCAAAATTGGCTCAGTTATGGCCATTTTAGTTTGGGGGTACCTTTTTTCAATTTCTGGTTGGGACAAGACCAAATCTTTGAAAGCCCATATCTCGAAAACTATTGGCGATAGAGAGTTGCCATTTGCACTGTGCTTGCACATCCATGTGTAGTCAATACCTGTCAAATTTCAAGTTTCTACCGTCAACGGCCTGGCTGCTGGAGCACTTTTAGTTTCAGTTTTCCTCTTGAAAAAAATGGTTAAACTTCAAAGTCGATTTTCTCCAAAGTTTGAAAATTTTTCCGAACTCTGTTTTCGACTGAAATAGACAGAAGAGATGTTAAACTTTCACCCAGTACAAAAATCAAAGCTCTAGCATCAAAATTGGCCAGTTTATGGCCATTTTAGTTTTGGGGTCAATTTTTCACTTTTTCAATAAAATAGCAAATCTTTGACAGGCTGTTTCGCAGAAACTATTGGAGCTGGAGAGTTGCAATTTGCACTGCCTTTGCACATTGATATGAAGTCATTATGTGTCAAATTTCAAGTTCCTGTCGTTAATAGTTTGGGCGCTACGAATTTTTTAGTGTCGGCAACTCTCTAAAACTGAAATTTGAGGACTTTGTCTTCTCGAAAATTGGGTACAATTTTCAAACGCATTTTTCTCGAAATTTTGAAAAATATGAAATTTTTTTTTCTGCATGAAAAAGATAGCAGAGATGCTAAATTTTCACCCAGTACCAAAATTATAGCTCTAGGATCAAAATTGGCTCAGTTATGGCCATTTTAGTTTGGGGGTACCTTTTTTCAATTTCTGGTTGGGACAAGACCAAATCTTTGAAAGCCCATATCTCGAAAACTATTGGCGATAGAGAGTTGCCATTTGCACTGTGCTTGCACATCCATGTGTAGTCAATACCTGTCAAATTTCAAGTTTCTACCGTCAACGGCCTGGCTGCTGGAGCACTTTTAGTTTCAGTTTTCCTCTTGAAAAAAATGGTTAAACTTCAAAGTCGATTTTCTCCAAAGTTTGAAAATTTTTCCGAACTCTGTTTTCGACTGAAATAGACAGAAGAGATGTTAAACTTTCACCCAGTACAAAAATCAAAGCTCTAGCATCAAAATTGGCCAGTTTATGGCCATTTTAGTTTTGGGGTCAATTTTTCACTTTTTCAATAAAATAGCAAATCTTTGACAGGCTGTTTCGCAGAAACTATTGGAGCTGGAGAGTTGCAATTTGCACTGCCTTTGCACATTGATATGAAGTCATTATGTGTCAAATTTCAAGTTCCTGTCGTTAATAGTTTGGGCGCTACGAATTTTTTAGTGTCGGCAACTCTCTAAAACTGAAATTTGAGGACTTTGTCTTCTCGAAAATTGGGTACAATTTTCAAACGCATTTTTCTCGAAATTTTGAAAAATATGAAATTTTTTTTTCTGCATGAAAAAGATAGCAGAGATGCTAAATTTTCACCCAGTACCAAAATTATAGCTCTAGGATCAAAATTGGCTCAGTTATGGCCATTTTAGTTTGGGGGTACCTTTTTTCAATTTCTGGTTGGGACAAGACCAAATCTTTGAAAGCCCATATCTCGAAAACTATTGGCGATAGAGAGTTGCCATTTGCACTGTGCTTGCACATCCATGTGTAGTCAATACCTGTCAAATTTCAAGTTTCTACCGTCAACGGCCTGGCTGCTGGAGCACTTTTAGTTTCAGTTTTCCTCTTGAAAAAAATGGTTAAACTTCAAAGTCGATTTTCTCCAAAGTTTGAAAATTTTTCCGAACTCTGTTTTCGACTGAAATAGACAGAAGAGATGTTAAACTTTCACCCAGTACAAAAATCAAAGCTCTAGCATCAAAATTGGCCAGTTTATGGCCATTTTAGTTTTGGGGTCAATTTTTCACTTTTTCAATAAAATAGCAAATCTTTGACAGGCTGTTTCGCAGAAACTATTGGAGCTGGAGAGTTGCAATTTGCACTGCCTTTGCACATTGATATGAAGTCATTATGTGTCAAATTTCAAGTTCCTGTCGTTAATAGTTTGGGCGCTACGAATTTTTTAGTGTCGGCAACTCTCTAAAACTGAAATTTGAGGACTTTGTCTTCTCGAAAATTGGGTACAATTTTCAAACGCATTTTTCTCGAAATTTTGAAAAATATGAAATTTTTTTTTCTGCATGAAAAAGATAGCAGAGATGCTAAATTTTCACCCAGTACCAAAATTATAGCTCTAGGATCAAAATTGGCTCAGTTATGGCCATTTTAGTTTGGGGGTACCTTTTTTCAATTTCTGGTTGGGACAAGACCAAATCTTTGAAAGCCCATATCTCGAAAACTATTGGCGATAGAGAGTTGCCATTTGCACTGTGCTTGCACATCCATGTGTAGTCAATACCTGTCAAATTTCAAGTTTCTACCGTCAACGGCCTGGCTGCTGGAGCACTTTTAGTTTCAGTTTTCCTCTTGAAAAAAATGGTTAAACTTCAAAGTCGATTTTCTCCAAAGTTTGAAAATTTTTCCGAACTCTGTTTTCGACTGAAATAGACAGAAGAGATGTTAAACTTTCACCCAGTACAAAAATCAAAGCTCTAGCATCAAAATTGGCCAGTTTATGGCCATTTTAGTTTTGGGGTCAATTTTTCACTTTTTCAATAAAATAGCAAATCTTTGACAGGCTGTTTCGCAGAAACTATTGGAGCTGGAGAGTTGCAATTTGCACTGCCTTTGCACATTGATATGAAGTCATTATGTGTCAAATTTCAAGTTCCTGTCGTTAATAGTTTGGGCGCTACGAATTTTTTAGTGTCGGCAACTCTCTAAAACTGAAATTTGAGGACTTTGTCTTCTCGAAAATTGGGTACAATTTTCAAACGCATTTTTCTCGAAATTTTGAAAAATATGAAATTTTTTTTTCTGCATGAAAAAGATAGCAGAGATGCTAAATTTTCACCCAGTACCAAAATTATAGCTCTAGGATCAAAATTGGCTCAGTTATGGCCATTTTAGTTTGGGGGTACCTTTTTTCAATTTCTGGTTGGGACAAGACCAAATCTTTGAAAGCCCATATCTCGAAAACTATTGGCGATAGAGAGTTGCCATTTGCACTGTGCTTGCACATCCATGTGTAGTCAATACCTGTCAAATTTCAAGTTTCTACCGTCAACGGCCTGGCTGCTGGAGCACTTTTAGTTTCAGTTTTCCTCTTGAAAAAAATGGTTAAACTTCAAAGTCGATTTTCTCCAAAGTTTGAAAATTTTTCCGAACTCTGTTTTCGACTGAAATAGACAGAAGAGATGTTAAACTTTCACCCAGTACAAAAATCAAAGCTCTAGCATCAAAATTGGCCAGTTTATGGCCATTTTAGTTTTGGGGTCAATTTTTCACTTTTTCAATAAAATAGCAAATCTTTGACAGGCTGTTTCGCAGAAACTATTGGAGCTGGAGAGTTGCAATTTGCACTGCCTTTGCACATTGATATGAAGTCATTATGTGTCAAATTTCAAGTTCCTGTCGTTAATAGTTTGGGCGCTACGAATTTTTTAGTGTCGGCAACTCTCTAAAACTGAAATTTGAGGACTTTGTCTTCTCGAAAATTGGGTACAATTTTCAAACGCATTTTTCTCGAAATTTTGAAAAATATGAAATTTTTTTTTCTGCATGAAAAAGATAGCAGAGATGCTAAATTTTCACCCAGTACCAAAATTATAGCTCTAGGATCAAAATTGGCTCAGTTATGGCCATTTTAGTTTGGGGGTACCTTTTTTCAATTTCTGGTTGGGACAAGACCAAATCTTTGAAAGCCCATATCTCGAAAACTATTGGCGATAGAGAGTTGCCATTTGCACTGTGCTTGCACATCCATGTGTAGTCAATACCTGTCAAATTTCAAGTTTCTACCGTCAACGGCCTGGCTGCTGGAGCACTTTTAGTTTCAGTTTTCCTCTTGAAAAAAATGGTTAAACTTCAAAGTCGATTTTCTCCAAAGTTTGAAAATTTTTCCGAACTCTGTTTTCGACTGAAATAGACAGAAGAGATGTTAAACTTTCACCCAGTACAAAAATCAAAGCTCTAGCATCAAAATTGGCCAGTTTATGGCCATTTTAGTTTTGGGGTCAATTTTTCACTTTTTCAATAAAATAGCAAATCTTTGACAGGCTGTTTCGCAGAAACTATTGGAGCTGGAGAGTTGCAATTTGCACTGCCTTTGCACATTGATATGAAGTCATTATGTGTCAAATTTCAAGTTCCTGTCGTTAATAGTTTGGGCGCTACGAATTTTTTAGTGTCGGCAACTCTCTAAAACTGAAATTTGAGGACTTTGTCTTCTCGAAAATTGGGTACAATTTTCAAACGCATTTTTCTCGAAATTTTGAAAAATATGAAATTTTTTTTTCTGCATGAAAAAGATAGCAGAGATGCTAAATTTTCACCCAGTACCAAAATTATAGCTCTAGGATCAAAATTGGCTCAGTTATGGCCATTTTAGTTTGGGGGTACCTTTTTTCAATTTCTGGTTGGGACAAGACCAAATCTTTGAAAGCCCATATCTCGAAAACTATTGGCGATAGAGAGTTGCCATTTGCACTGTGCTTGCACATCCATGTGTAGTCAATACCTGTCAAATTTCAAGTTTCTACCGTCAACGGCCTGGCTGCTGGAGCACTTTTAGTTTCAGTTTTCCTCTTGAAAAAAATGGTTAAACTTCAAAGTCGATTTTCTCCAAAGTTTGAAAATTTTTCCGAACTCTGTTTTCGACTGAAATAGACAGAAGAGATGTTAAACTTTCACCCAGTACAAAAATCAAAGCTCTAGCATCAAAATTGGCCAGTTTATGGCCATTTTAGTTTTGGGGTCAATTTTTCACTTTTTCAATAAAATAGCAAATCTTTGACAGGCTGTTTCGCAGAAACTATTGGAGCTGGAGAGTTGCAATTTGCACTGCCTTTGCACATTGATATGAAGTCATTATGTGTCAAATTTCAAGTTCCTGTCGTTAATAGTTTGGGCGCTACGAATTTTTTAGTGTCGGCAACTCTCTAAAACTGAAATTTGAGGACTTTGTCTTCTCGAAAATTGGGTACAATTTTCAAACGCATTTTTCTCGAAATTTTGAAAAATATGAAATTTTTTTTTTCTGCATGAAAAAGATAGCAGAGATGCTAAATTTTCACCCAGTACCAAAATTATAGCTCTAGGATCAAAATTGGCTCAGTTATGGCCATTTTAGTTTGGGGGTACCTTTTTTCAATTTCTGGTTGGGACAAGACCAAATCTTTGAAAGCCCATATCTCGAAAACTATTGGCGATAGAGAGTTGCCATTTGCACTGTGCTTGCACATCCATGTGTAGTCAATACCTGTCAAATTTCAAGTTTCTACCGTCAACGGCCTGGCTGCTGGAGCACTTTTAGTTTCAGTTTTCCTCTTGAAAAAAATGGTTAAACTTCAAAGTCGATTTTCTCCAAAGTTTGAAAATTTTTCCGAACTCTGTTTTCGACTGAAATAGACAGAAGAGATGTTAAACTTTCACCCAGTACAAAAATCAAAGCTCTAGCATCAAAATTGGCCAGTTTATGGCCATTTTAGTTTTGGGGTCAATTTTTCACTTTTTCAATAAAATAGCAAATCTTTGACAGGCTGTTTCGCAGAAACTATTGGAGCTGGAGAGTTGCAATTTGCACTGCCTTTGCACATTGATATGAAGTCATTATGTGTCAAATTTCAAGTTCCTGTCGTTAATAGTTTGGGCGCTACGAATTTTTTAGTGTCGGCAACTCTCTAAAACTGAAATTTGAGGACTTTGTCTTCTCGAAAATTGGGTACAATTTTCAAACGCATTTTTCTCGAAATTTTGAAAAATATGAAATTTTTTTTTCTGCATGAAAAAGATAGCAGAGATGCTAAATTTTCACCCAGTACCAAAATTATAGCTCTAGGATCAAAATTGGCTCAGTTATGGCCATTTTAGTTTGGGGGTACCTTTTTTCAATTTCTGGTTGGGACAAGACCAAATCTTTGAAAGCCCATATCTCGAAAACTATTGGCGATAGAGAGTTGCCATTTGCACTGTGCTTGCACATCCATGTGTAGTCAATACCTGTCAAATTTCAAGTTTCTACCGTCAACGGCCTGGCTGCTGGAGCACTTTTAGTTTCAGTTTTCCTCTTGAAAAAAATGGTTAAACTTCAAAGTCGATTTTCTCCAAAGTTTGAAAATTTTTCCGAACTCTGTTTTCGACTGAAATAGACAGAAGAGATGTTAAACTTTCACCCAGTACAAAAATCAAAGCTCTAGCATCAAAATTGGCCAGTTTATGGCCATTTTAGTTTTGGGGTCAATTTTTCACTTTTTCAATAAAATAGCAAATCTTTGACAGGCTGTTTCGCAGAAACTATTGGAGCTGGAGAGTTGCAATTTGCACTGCCTTTGCACATTGATATGAAGTCATTATGTGTCAAATTTCAAGTTCCTGTCGTTAATAGTTTGGGCGCTACGAATTTTTTAGTGTCGGCAACTCTCTAAAACTGAAATTTGAGGACTTTGTCTTCTCGAAAATTGGGTACAATTTTCAAACGCATTTTTCTCGAAATTTTGAAAAATATGAAATTTTTTTTTCTGCATGAAAAAGATAGCAGAGATGCTAAATTTTCACCCAGTACCAAAATTATAGCTCTAGGATCAAAATTGGCTCAGTTATGGCCATTTTAGTTTGGGGGTACCTTTTTTCAATTTCTGGTTGGGACAAGACCAAATCTTTGAAAGCCCATATCTCGAAAACTATTGGCGATAGAGAGTTGCCATTTGCACTGTGCTTGCACATCCATGTGTAGTCAATACCTGTCAAATTTCAAGTTTCTACCGTCAACGGCCTGGCTGCTGGAGCACTTTTAGTTTCAGTTTTCCTCTTGAAAAAAATGGTTAAACTTCAAAGTCGATTTTCTCCAAAGTTTGAAAATTTTTCCGAACTCTGTTTTCGACTGAAATAGACAGAAGAGATGTTAAACTTTCACCCAGTACAAAAATCAAAGCTCTAGCATCAAAATTGGCCAGTTTATGGCCATTTTAGTTTTGGGGTCAATTTTTCACTTTTTCAATAAAATAGCAAATCTTTGACAGGCTGTTTCGCAGAAACTATTGGAGCTGGAGAGTTGCAATTTGCACTGCCTTTGCACATTGATATGAAGTCATTATGTGTCAAATTTCAAGTTCCTGTCGTTAATAGTTTGGGCGCTACGAATTTTTTAGTGTCGGCAACTCTCTAAAACTGAAATTTGAGGACTTTGTCTTCTCGAAAATTGGGTACAATTTTCAAACGCATTTTTCTCGAAATTTTGAAAAATATGAAATTTTTTTTTCTGCATGAAAAAGATAGCAGAGATGCTAAATTTTCACCCAGTACCAAAATTATAGCTCTAGGATCAAAATTGGCTCAGTTATGGCCATTTTAGTTTGGGGGTACCTTTTTTCAATTTCTGGTTGGGACAAGACCAAATCTTTGAAAGCCCATATCTCGAAAACTATTGGCGATAGAGAGTTGCCATTTGCACTGTGCTTGCACATCCATGTGTAGTCAATACCTGTCAAATTTCAAGTTTCTACCGTCAACGGCCTGGCTGCTGGAGCACTTTTAGTTTCAGTTTTCCTCTTGAAAAAAATGGTTAAACTTCAAAGTCGATTTTCTCCAAAGTTTGAAAATTTTTCCGAACTCTGTTTTCGACTGAAATAGACAGAAGAGATGTTAAACTTTCACCCAGTACAAAAATCAAAGCTCTAGCATCAAAATTGGCCAGTTTATGGCCATTTTAGTTTTGGGGTCAATTTTTCACTTTTTCAATAAAATAGCAAATCTTTGACAGGCTGTTTCGCAGAAACTATTGGAGCTGGAGAGTTGCAATTTGCACTGCCTTTGCACATTGATATGAAGTCATTATGTGTCAAATTTCAAGTTCCTGTCGTTAATAGTTTGGGCGCTACGAATTTTTTAGTGTCGGCAACTCTCTAAAACTGAAATTTGAGGACTTTGTCTTCTCGAAAATTGGGTACAATTTTCAAACGCATTTTTCTCGAAATTTTGAAAAATATGAAATTTTTTTTTCTGCATGAAAAAGATAGCAGAGATGCTAAATTTTCACCCAGTACCAAAATTATAGCTCTAGGATCAAAATTGGCTCAGTTATGGCCATTTTAGTTTGGGGGTACCTTTTTTCAATTTCTGGTTGGGACAAGACCAAATCTTTGAAAGCCCATATCTCGAAAACTATTGGCGATAGAGAGTTGCCATTTGCACTGTGCTTGCACATCCATGTGTAGTCAATACCTGTCAAATTTCAAGTTTCTACCGTCAACGGCCTGGCTGCTGGAGCACTTTTAGTTTCAGTTTTCCTCTTGAAAAAAATGGTTAAACTTCAAAGTCGATTTTCTCCAAAGTTTGAAAATTTTTCCGAACTCTGTTTTCGACTGAAATAGACAGAAGAGATGTTAAACTTTCACCCAGTACAAAAATCAAAGCTCTAGCATCAAAATTGGCCAGTTTATGGCCATTTTAGTTTTGGGGTCAATTTTTCACTTTTTCAATAAAATAGCAAATCTTTGACAGGCTGTTTCGCAGAAACTATTGGAGCTGGAGAGTTGCAATTTGCACTGCCTTTGCACATTGATATGAAGTCATTATGTGTCAAATTTCAAGTTCCTGTCGTTAATAGTTTGGGCGCTACGAATTTTTTAGTGTCGGCAACTCTCTAAAACTGAAATTTGAGGACTTTGTCTTCTCGAAAATTGGGTACAATTTTCAAACGCATTTTTCTCGAAATTTTGAAAAATATGAAATTTTTTTTTCTGCATGAAAAAGATAGCAGAGATGCTAAATTTTCACCCAGTACCAAAATTATAGCTCTAGGATCAAAATTGGCTCAGTTATGGCCATTTTAGTTTGGGGGTACCTTTTTTCAATTTCTGGTTGGGACAAGACCAAATCTTTGAAAGCCCATATCTCGAAAACTATTGGCGATAGAGAGTTGCCATTTGCACTGTGCTTGCACATCCATGTGTAGTCAATACCTGTCAAATTTCAAGTTTCTACCGTCAACGGCCTGGCTGCTGGAGCACTTTTAGTTTCAGTTTTCCTCTTGAAAAAAATGGTTAAACTTCAAAGTCGATTTTCTCCAAAGTTTGAAAATTTTTCCGAACTCTGTTTTCGACTGAAATAGACAGAAGAGATGTTAAACTTTCACCCAGTACAAAAATCAAAGCTCTAGCATCAAAATTGGCCAGTTTATGGCCATTTTAGTTTTGGGGTCAATTTTTCACTTTTTCAATAAAATAGCAAATCTTTGACAGGCTGTTTCGCAGAAACTATTGGAGCTGGAGAGTTGCAATTTGCACTGCCTTTGCACATTGATATGAAGTCATTATGTGTCAAATTTCAAGTTCCTGTCGTTAATAGTTTGGGCGCTACGAATTTTTTAGTGTCGGCAACTCTCTAAAACTGAAATTTGAGGACTTTGTCTTCTCGAAAATTGGGTACAATTTTCAAACGCATTTTTCTCGAAATTTTGAAAAATATGAAATTTTTTTTTCTGCATGAAAAAGATAGCAGAGATGCTAAATTTTCACCCAGTACCAAAATTATAGCTCTAGGATCAAAATTGGCTCAGTTATGGCCATTTTAGTTTGGGGGTACCTTTTTTCAATTTCTGGTTGGGACAAGACCAAATCTTTGAAAGCCCATATCTCGAAAACTATTGGCGATAGAGAGTTGCCATTTGCACTGTGCTTGCACATCCATGTGTAGTCAATACCTGTCAAATTTCAAGTTTCTACCGTCAACGGCCTGGCTGCTGGAGCACTTTTAGTTTCAGTTTTCCTCTTGAAAAAAATGGTTAAACTTCAAAGTCGATTTTCTCCAAAGTTTGAAAATTTTTCCGAACTCTGTTTTCGACTGAAATAGACAGAAGAGATGTTAAACTTTCACCCAGTACAAAAATCAAAGCTCTAGCATCAAAATTGGCCAGTTTATGGCCATTTTAGTTTTGGGGTCAATTTTTCACTTTTTCAATAAAATAGCAAATCTTTGACAGGCTGTTTCGCAGAAACTATTGGAGCTGGAGAGTTGCAATTTGCACTGCCTTTGCACATTGATATGAAGTCATTATGTGTCAAATTTCAAGTTCCTGTCGTTAATAGTTTGGGCGCTACGAATTTTTTAGTGTCGGCAACTCTCTAAAACTGAAATTTGAGGACTTTGTCTTCTCGAAAATTGGGTACAATTTTCAAACGCATTTTTCTCGAAATTTTGAAAAATATGAAATTTTTTTTTCTGCATGAAAAAAGATAGCAGAGATGCTAAATTTTCACCCAGTACCAAAATTATAGCTCTAGGATCAAAATTGGCTCAGTTATGGCCATTTTAGTTTGGGGGTACCTTTTTTCAATTTCTGGTTGGGACAAGACCAAATCTTTGAAAGCCCATATCTCGAAAACTATTGGCGATAGAGAGTTGCCATTTGCACTGTGCTTGCACATCCATGTGTAGTCAATACCTGTCAAATTTCAAGTTTCTACCGTCAACGGCCTGGCTGCTGGAGCACTTTTAGTTTCAGTTTTCCTCTTGAAAAAAATGGTTAAACTTCAAAGTCGATTTTCTCCAAAGTTTGAAAATTTTTCCGAACTCTGTTTTCGACTGAAATAGACAGAAGAGATGTTAAACTTTCACCCAGTACAAAAATCAAAGCTCTAGCATCAAAATTGGCCAGTTTATGGCCATTTTAGTTTTGGGGTCAATTTTTCACTTTTTCAATAAAATAGCAAATCTTTGACAGGCTGTTTCGCAGAAACTATTGGAGCTGGAGAGTTGCAATTTGCACTGCCTTTGCACATTGATATGAAGTCATTATGTGTCAAATTTCAAGTTCCTGTCGTTAATAGTTTGGGCGCTACGAATTTTTTAGTGTCGGCAACTCTCTAAAACTGAAATTTGAGGACTTTGTCTTCTCGAAAATTGGGTACAATTTTCAAACGCATTTTTCTCGAAATTTTGAAAAATATGAAATTTTTTTTTCTGCATGAAAAAGATAGCAGAGATGCTAAATTTTCACCCAGTACCAAAATTATAGCTCTAGGATCAAAATTGGCTCAGTTATGGCCATTTTAGTTTGGGGGTACCTTTTTTCAATTTCTGGTTGGGACAAGACCAAATCTTTGAAAGCCCATATCTCGAAAACTATTGGCGATAGAGAGTTGCCATTTGCACTGTGCTTGCACATCCATGTGTAGTCAATACCTGTCAAATTTCAAGTTTCTACCGTCAACGGCCTGGCTGCTGGAGCACTTTTAGTTTCAGTTTTTCCTCTTGAAAAAAATGGTTAAACTTCAAAGTCGATTTTCTCCAAAGTTTGAAAATTTTTCCGAACTCTGTTTTCGACTGAAATAGACAGAAGAGATGTTAAACTTTCACCCAGTACAAAAATCAAAGCTCTAGCATCAAAATTGGCCAGTTTATGGCCATTTTAGTTTTGGGGTCAATTTTTCACTTTTTCAATAAAATAGCAAATCTTTGACAGGCTGTTTCGCAGAAACTATTGGAGCTGGAGAGTTGCAATTTGCACTGCCTTTGCACATTGATATGAAGTCATTATGTGTCAAATTTCAAGTTCCTGTCGTTAATAGTTTGGGCGCTACGAATTTTTTAGTGTCGGCAACTCTCTAAAACTGAAATTTGAGGACTTTGTCTTCTCGAAAATTGGGTACAATTTTCAAACGCATTTTTCTCGAAATTTTGAAAAATATGAAATTTTTTTTTCTGCATGAAAAAGATAGCAGAGATGCTAAATTTTCACCCAGTACCAAAATTATAGCTCTAGGATCAAAATTGGCTCAGTTATGGCCATTTTAGTTTGGGGGTACCTTTTTTCAATTTCTGGTTGGGACAAGACCAAATCTTTGAAAGCCCATATCTCGAAAACTATTGGCGATAGAGAGTTGCCATTTGCACTGTGCTTGCACATCCATGTGTAGTCAATACCTGTCAAATTTCAAGTTTCTACCGTCAACGGCCTGGCTGCTGGAGCACTTTTAGTTTCAGTTTTCCTCTTGAAAAAAATGGTTAAACTTCAAAGTCGATTTTCTCCAAAGTTTGAAAATTTTTCCGAACTCTGTTTTCGACTGAAATAGACAGAAGAGATGTTAAACTTTCACCCAGTACAAAAATCAAAGCTCTAGCATCAAAATTGGCCAGTTTATGGCCATTTTAGTTTTGGGGTCAATTTTTCACTTTTTCAATAAAATAGCAAATCTTTGACAGGCTGTTTCGCAGAAACTATTGGAGCTGGAGAGTTGCAATTTGCACTGCCTTTGCACATTGATATGAAGTCATTATGTGTCAAATTTCAAGTTCCTGTCGTTAATAGTTTGGGCGCTACGAATTTTTTAGTGTCGGCAACTCTCTAAAACTGAAATTTGAGGACTTTGTCTTCTCGAAAATTGGGTACAATTTTCAAACGCATTTTTCTCGAAATTTTGAAAAATATGAAATTTTTTTTTCTGCATGAAAAAGATAGCAGAGATGCTAAATTTTCACCCAGTACCAAAATTATAGCTCTAGGATCAAAATTGGCTCAGTTATGGCCATTTTAGTTTGGGGGTACCTTTTTTCAATTTCTGGTTGGGACAAGACCAAATCTTTGAAAGCCCATATCTCGAAAACTATTGGCGATAGAGAGTTGCCATTTGCACTGTGCTTGCACATCCATGTGTAGTCAATACCTGTCAAATTTCAAGTTTCTACCGTCAACGGCCTGGCTGCTGGAGCACTTTTAGTTTCAGTTTTCCTCTTGAAAAAAATGGTTAAACTTCAAAGTCGATTTTCTCCAAAGTTTGAAAATTTTTCCGAACTCTGTTTTCGACTGAAATAGACAGAAGAGATGTTAAACTTTCACCCAGTACAAAAATCAAAGCTCTAGCATCAAAATTGGCCAGTTTATGGCCATTTTAGTTTTGGGGTCAATTTTTCACTTTTTCAATAAAATAGCAAATCTTTGACAGGCTGTTTCGCAGAAACTATTGGAGCTGGAGAGTTGCAATTTGCACTGCCTTTGCACATTGATATGAAGTCATTATGTGTCAAATTTCAAGTTCCTGTCGTTAATAGTTTGGGCGCTACGAATTTTTTAGTGTCGGCAACTCTCTAAAACTGAAATTTGAGGACTTTGTCTTCTCGAAAATTGGGTACAATTTTCAAACGCATTTTTCTCGAAATTTTGAAAAATATGAAATTTTTTTTTTCTGCATGAAAAAGATAGCAGAGATGCTAAATTTTCACCCAGTACCAAAATTATAGCTCTAGGATCAAAATTGGCTCAGTTATGGCCATTTTAGTTTGGGGGTACCTTTTTTCAATTTCTGGTTGGGACAAGACCAAATCTTTGAAAGCCCATATCTCGAAAACTATTGGCGATAGAGAGTTGCCATTTTGCACTGTGCTTGCACATCCATGTGTAGTCAATACCTGTCAAATTTCAAGTTTCTACCGTCAACGGCCTGGCTGCTGGAGCACTTTTAGTTTCAGTTTTCCTCTTGAAAAAAATGGTTAAACTTCAAAGTCGATTTTCTCCAAAGTTTGAAAATTTTTCCGAACTCTGTTTTCGACTGAAATAGACAGAAGAGATGTTAAACTTTCACCCAGTACAAAAATCAAAGCTCTAGCATCAAAATTGGCCAGTTTATGGCCATTTTAGTTTTGGGGTCAATTTTTCACTTTTTCAATAAAATAGCAAATCTTTGACAGGCTGTTTCGCAGAAACTATTGGAGCTGGAGAGTTGCAATTTGCACTGCCTTTGCACATTGATATGAAGTCATTATGTGTCAAATTTCAAGTTCCTGTCGTTAATAGTTTGGGCGCTACGAATTTTTTAGTGTCGGCAACTCTCTAAAACTGAAATTTGAGGACTTTGTCTTCTCGAAAATTGGGTACAATTTTCAAACGCATTTTTCTCGAAATTTTGAAAAATATGAAATTTTTTTTTCTGCATGAAAAAGATAGCAGAGATGCTAAATTTTCACCCAGTACCAAAATTATAGCTCTAGGATCAAAATTGGCTCAGTTATGGCCATTTTAGTTTGGGGGTACCTTTTTTCAATTTCTGGTTGGGACAAGACCAAATCTTTGAAAGCCCATATCTCGAAAACTATTGGCGATAGAGAGTTGCCATTTGCACTGTGCTTGCACATCCATGTGTAGTCAATACCTGTCAAATTTCAAGTTTCTACCGTCAACGGCCTGGCTGCTGGAGCACTTTTAGTTTCAGTTTTCCTCTTGAAAAAAATGGTTAAACTTCAAAGTCGATTTTCTCCAAAGTTTGAAAATTTTTCCGAACTCTGTTTTCGACTGAAATAGACAGAAGAGATGTTAAACTTTCACCCAGTACAAAAATCAAAGCTCTAGCATCAAAATTGGCCAGTTTATGGCCATTTTAGTTTTGGGGTCAATTTTTCACTTTTTCAATAAAATAGCAAATCTTTGACAGGCTGTTTCGCAGAAACTATTGGAGCTGGAGAGTTGCAATTTGCACTGCCTTTGCACATTGATATGAAGTCATTATGTGTCAAATTTCAAGTTCCTGTCGTTAATAGTTTGGGCGCTACGAATTTTTTAGTGTCGGCAACTCTCTAAAACTGAAATTTGAGGACTTTGTCTTCTCGAAAATTGGGTACAATTTTCAAACGCATTTTTCTCGAAATTTTGAAAAATATGAAATTTTTTTTTCTGCATGAAAAAGATAGCAGAGATGCTAAATTT